>OX377620.1:33442833-34830422 GCA_947397865.1 Polietes domitor
TATATTTTTAATATTTTTAATATTTTTAATATTTTTAATATTTTTATATTTTTATATATTTATATTTTTATATTTTTATATTTTTATATTTTTATATTTTTATATTTTTATATTTTCATATTTTTATATTTTTATATTTTTATATTTTTATATTTTTATATTTTTATATTTTTATATTTTTATATTTTTATATTTTTATATTTTTATATTTTTATATTTTTATATTTTTATATTTTTATATTTTTATATTTTTATATTTTTATATTTTTATATTTTTATATTTTTATATTTTTATATTTTTATATTTTTATATTTTTATATTTTTATATTTTTATATTTTTATATTTTTATATTTTTATATTTTTATATTTTTATATTTTTATATTTTTATATTTTTATATTTTTATATTTTTATATTTTTATATTTTTATATTTTTATATTTTTATATTTTTATATTTTTATATTTTTATATTTTTATATTTTTATATTTTTATATTTTTATATTTTTATATTTTTATATTTTTATATTTTTATATTTTTATATTTTTATATTTTTATATTTTTATATTTTTATATTTTTATATTTTTATATTTTTATATTTTTATATTTTTATATTTTTATATTTTTATATTTTTATATTTTTATATTTTTATATTTTTATATTTTTATATTTTTATATTTTTATATTTTTATATTTTTATATTTTTATATTTTTATATTTTTATATTTTTATATTTTTATATTTTTATATTTTTATATTTTTATATTTTTATATTTTTATATTTTTATATTTTTATATTTTTATATTTTTATATTTTTATATTTTTATATTTTTATATTTTTATATTTTTATATTTTTATATTTTTATATTTTTATATTTTTATATTTTTATATTTTTATATTTTTATATTTTTATATTTTTATATTTTTATATTTTTATATTTTTATATTTTTATATTTTTATATTTTTATATTTTTATATTTTTATATTTTTATATTTTTATATTTTTATATTTTTATATTTTTATATTTTTATATTTTTATATTTTTATATTTTTATATTTTTATATTTTTATATTTTTATATTTTTATATTTTTATATTTTTATATTTTTATATTTTTATATTTTTATATTTTTATATTTTTATATTTTTATATTTTTATATTTTTATATTTTTATATTTTTATATTTTTATATTTTTATATTTTTATATTTTTATATTTTTATATTTTTATATTTTTATATTTTTATATTTTTATATTTTTATATTTTTATATTTTTATATTTTTATATTTTTATATTTTTATATTTTTATATTTTTATATTTATATATTTTTATATTTTTATATTTTTATATTTTTATATTTTTATATTTTTATATTTTTATATTTTTATATTTTTATATTTTTATATTTTTATATTTTTATATTTTTATATTTTTATATTTTTATATTTTTATATTTTTATATTTTTATATTTTTATATTTTTATATTTTTATATTTTTATATTTTTATATTTTTATATTTTTATATTTTTATATTTTTATATTTTTATATTTTTATATTTTTATATTTTTATATTTTTATATTTTTATATTTTTATATTTTTATATTTTTATATTTTTATATTTTTATATTTTTATATTTTTATATTTTTATATTTTTATATTTTTATATTTTTATATTTTTATATTTTTATATTTTTATATTTTTATATTTTTATATTTTTATATTTTTATATTTTTATATTTTTATATTTTTATATTTTTATATTTTTATATTTTTATATTTTTATATTTTTATATTTTTATATTTTTATATTTTTATATTTTTATATTTTTATATTTTTATATTTTTATATTTTTATATTTTTATATTTTTATATTTTTATATTTTTATATTTTTATATTTTTATATTTTTATATTTTTATATTTTTATATTTTTATATTTTTATATTTTTATATTTTTATATTTTTATATTTTTATATTTTTATATTTTTATATTTTTATATTTTTATATTTTTATATTTTTATATTTTTATATTTTTATATTTTTATATTTTTATATTTTTATATTTTTATATTTTTATATTTTTATATTTTTATATTTTTATATTTTTATATTTTTATATTTTTATATTTTTATATTTTTATATTTTTATATTTTTATATTTTTATATTTTTATATTTTTATATTTTTATATTTTTATATTTTTATATTTTTATATTTTTATATTTTTATATTTTTATATTTTTATATTTTTATATTTTTATATTTTTATATTTTTATATTTTTATATTTTTATATTTTTATATTTTTATATTTTTATATTTTTATATTTTTATATTTTTATATTTTTATATTTTTATATTTTTATATTTTTATATTTTTATATTTTTATATTTTTATATTTTTATATTTTTATATTTTTATATTTTTATATTTTTATATTTTTATATTTTTATATTTTTATATTTTTATATTTTTATATTTTTATATTTTTATATTTTTATATTTTTATATTTTTATATTTTTATATTTTTATATTTTTATATTTTTATATTTTTATATTTTTATATTTTTATATTTTTATATTTTTATATTTTTATATTTTTATATTTTTATATTTTTATATTTTTATATTTTTATATTTTTATATTTTTATATTTTTATATTTTTATATTTTTATATTTTTATATTTTTATATTTTTATATTTTTATATTTTTATATTTTTATATTTTTATATTTTTATATTTTTATATTTTTATATTTTTATATTTTTATATTTTTATATTTTTATATTTTTATATTTTTATATTTTTATATTTTTATATTTTTATATTTTTATATTTTTATATTTTTATATTTTTATATTTTTATATTTTTATATTTTTATATTTTTATATTTTTATATTTTTATATTTTTATATTTTTATATTTTTATATTTTTATATTTTTATATTTTTATATTTTTATATTTTTATATTTTTATATTTTTATATTTTTATATTTTTATATTTTTATATTTTTATATTTTTATATTTTTATATTTTTATATTTTTATATTTTTATATTTTTATATTTTTATATTTTTATATTTTTATATTTTTATATTTTTATATTTTTATATTTTTATATTTTTATATTTTTATATTTTTATATTTTTATATTTTTATATTTTTATATTTTTATATTTTTATATTTTTATATTTTTATATTTTTATATTTTTATATTTTTATATTTTTATATTTTTATATTTTTATATTTTTATATTTTTATATTTTTATATTTTTATATTTTTATATTTTTATATTTTTATATTTTTATATTTTTATATTTTTATATTTTTATATTTTTATATTTTTATATTTTTATATTTTTATATTTTTATATTTTTATATTTTTATATTTTTATATTTTTATATTTTTATATTTTTATATTTTTATATTTTTATATTTTTATATTTTTATATTTTTTTTATATTTTTATTTTTTTATATTTTTATAATTTTTGTCGTTTCTTCCCTTTAACACATTGAGTGCCGAGCATTTTTTGGGCTATAAGTAAAAGTAATCACTGTGCTATGGAAACGTACAACGTGTCACTCAATGTGTTAAGTTTGGTATGAAACAATGTTGTTGTTGTTGTTAAAAACTGCTCCTCCCTAATAAATATCTATATATTAATATAACTCATATACAAACAAGTAACATTGGAAAATGGCCAAACCGATATTGCTGGCATGGGTGCTCACATGTAGGGTTGTCCAATTAGTATCCCTTATTATTTTTTCGATTTATCTAATAAAAGTGCAGATTATGAGCAGGACATCCTGAAAAGAGATACTGAACACGAAAACTTAGGCACAATGTAATCATCGAACAATGGCTCCAAACAATTAGAAATACAGCTACAAAAAGTAGACCTAGCAAATCGAATAAAAGTTGTAGAATTTTTTGCTAATACAAAATTGCCGACAACAAATTAGGCTGATATTCATAAAAAATATCAAGATTCTATATCCTATACGGTTTTTATTTCGCATCAATAATATCCAGCTCTCACTTGATAACCCTTCAACTACACATTCTAATCATGTGAGCCTGAGTGTGACTCTGTGTGTGCCTGTCAATGCGGGCGTGTAAGTGAACGCTGAACAATGAACAAAAGTGTCATGTTATTTAACACAAATACAATGGCGCAAGAAATAAACGGAGATGGAAGTATTACAGACATACATACATACACACGAGTACATTTGTAAGGACTCACTTATACCCATCCATACATAGATATGTATGTATGAATGCCATTCGTATGTTACATTTGTGTGTATGTGTATTTGTGTGCATGTACCCTATTAGAAATGTTAAAGATTTTATTTGATTTAATCTTAAAATGTAGAAAAAGAAGGCGTTATTTGTGCACAAGTCAAGTCACAGTCTCTGATGGGTGTCGTTGGAAAAACTAGATACAGTATATGCGGAACAAGTATCCTTTTGGGATGCTTGTTTTATCTAGATATGTATGTATATATGAAACGAAAATGGTGAGGCGATAGCCCACAACAAATGTATGACTTTTTAAAATATAGTATACTGAGCAGAAAACAAGTGACATCGATGCCTTTCTTAATTTTGTTTGCAAAATTTATAATTTAAAATTTTTATATGAACTCGAATCATTTATAATTTAAAAGAACAAAATGTAGTTATCACTGCGGCAAAATGGTTTCATTGGGTGTCCAGTTTGTTATTTGAGGAGGTCAAAAATATGAAATTTTTTTCTGGACACACCTAGTGTAAAATTTTTCGAAGGGCTGTGTATAAGATTTGTTGTTATATTTTGTGTGCCCTACACTAACAAGCATTACAAAAATTGTAATTCCGAAATTGAATTCTTTCCGGACACACCTAGTGTAAAAATTTTCGATGGGCTGTGTATAAGATTTCTTGTTATATTTTGTGTGCCCTACACTAGCAAGCATTAAACAAATTGTAATTCCGAGGGTGCCTTTAATATATTAAATATATGTATGATTTTGGGAGTATAGTCATATCGCGTCCTGTTTCTGTTTTCTTACTTCTGAGGAAGGATCTTTATAACTTTTTTTTGCCGGCAACAAGTCTTTTTTTTTCAAAAAAAAAAAGTTTCATAATTATTGTTTCTACGTTAAAGTGAAAAAATACAATATTTTATTCCTTTAATTTAACATATAATTGATGATATATGAATGAATTAAAGTACAGTTATCAGAAGTGACTTCTACAAAAATTAGAATTTTAATAATATTCTTTAAGAGCAGTATATACCATTACACACAAAAACTAAATTTTTGGGTGCCGGACTCAATCTATTTTCATTCTGTTTTTTTCTCCAATAGACTTGTATTTGATTTAAACTGATCGAAACAAAATCATATAGAATCATATCATTACTAGGATCATATAGAACCATTTTATAATCATGTCAATTGTAAGATTAGGATTTTATTCACCACTCGTGTTGAAGTATCCTCAAGTGTTCGATCTCTACATCCGCAACTCGTACAGCCTCTTTCAAATCCCTCTTCTTAGAATGTTATTGTTGCGAAGAGAGAAGCAAGCAAACTTATCTCAACTTTTAGTTGGGTTAGCCTGAGACATTTAAAAACATTTTTAAGTTTTTCTATGTTTAAAAAAAATCAATTTAAGTGTTCACCATTTATGGCCGCAAAATCTCACAGCTACCAATGATTGAGAAATAGTGTTGCCTAGTTATGGGCTCACATATGACCATAAATGATACAATTTATTATTTATTTATTATTTATATATACTCGAAAACTCTTCTCATCGTCCACACAATTAAATTAAAATTTTTGTTACAGAAGTTCTAGTTCCAATTTTGATTTGATTTGCCGTCTTCTCTCATTCTGCCCCTCTGTGTGTTGAAAGGACACGTACAAAAAGAGTAAGAAAATTTATCGAAAATTAAAAACAAAAGCAAAGACTAATTAATACAATTCTCGAATTGTGGACTACCAAAACATCTAATTCCAATGCATAAGTCGCATTTCTAGATTAGCACCTGCTTAAAAATTATTCCCGATTTAATACATAATTTGATAACAAGTAGAGTGTTCAAAAGCGGTTTAAAAACCCACCGGTAATTATTCTTTCACAGTCACCGATTTTTTCAAAATTTCGATTTTCGGACAACCAGTTAAGTGGGGTTTTCGTCTGGTTTCGCCTTTTATTTTCAAAAAAATGCATTATTAACGATGATCGACCATGGACTTCCCAAAATATATACTATGTGAATCTAATTTACATTGAAAGATTCGGAAATGCAGAATCGAATAAATTTGCCGATGGCAACGAAATTTAGCTGATTTTAATCCCAAATTTTGCTGGGGTACTTTAACAGGCTAGACTTTCCGAGATTAGGTTAGAGGAAGAAGACTTTGGAGTACATGTTTGACGGCTGAGAAGATAATTAATTTGACACTTATATTTGTAGAGTATGCGCAAAGAGAGGAAAAATAATAATTCTGTAATTTGTGTACTTAAGTTTGACAAAACTACTGAAACTTTTACTTTATACAAATTTGCTGTTAAAGCACTCGCCAAGAAGATTTTTTTATTTTAAGATATTACTAAAAATAGCTCCCACTTTAAACTTATTAAAATTATAAACTTTATATCAGATGTGGCATGCCAATGAAAGAAGAAAATATCGCAGCTGTATCGGCCAGTGTTAATGATGACCATCAATTATCGATTCGTCGCCGTTCGCAGCAATTGGGCCTCTGTTACTCAAAAACGTGGAAATGTCAAAATTGGACTAAGCGGATGGACCATTTGAGGCGCAGTCAAGGTCAACATTTGCATGAAATAATCTTCAAACATTAAATTATATGGACCGTACTATCGATTCAAATAAAGATTTCAGACATTTTTCTGAATTTTATGTGTTTCTTGTTGAAAAACCTTCCTATAGCTTTTAAAAAATCACCCTTTATACGTCGGTTTAATCGACTGAAACTTACTTACTTGTTTTAAGTATTTTTTGCACCGATTCTCTTCATTAATTTGACAGTTACACCGTTTTCATAGGGAGCGAATAAGTATTTAAAATAATTTTTGAAAAATTTTATCCTTTGCACTTTTGTATTCCTTGTAAGGGACCTATAGATTCAGGCTTATATCACCTACTTCTTGTGTTTTTTTATTTTACTTTTCCATAGAAACAAAGCAAAGCTAGTTTTCGCTGCAAACAGAGACGAGTTGAACTTTGTTTTATTCTGATTCACACACAAGCGCAATTTGTGAATATATTCTGTTGCAATAGTCACATCGCGAATGAAACGTATACGTAATATTATCCACATTAAATATAGCTCATACGCCACCAATATGGCGATAGTGTAACTTTGCAATTTATAACATTTACACTCGCGTTTCTAGGCCCACCATATTAAAATGGAACTATATCTAGAACCTAAAAAAACTTGAATTCAGCATACTCCAATTACGATTTCTCTTGTTATCGTATCCGGCAATAACAGTTTTAAAGTAGATTTATTAATTTTTAAAATTGAGAATAACTTACATCATGCGTCCTTGAATGCTCAGATAGCATACAATCAATATCAATCGTGAATATTTATATTTTTTATAAAAATATCAGTCGCTCACTTTGATCGAGCGCCCTTTCCACAGAAATTATATGTAAAAGCGAAGCCTTTATATATTCAGTGAGGATATTTGTCGTTGTAAACACATAAAAATCACAACCCTTCAAAAAAATATATAGGATTCTCTAGGTAAAAATAAAGACCTTTAAACTCCTCTATGATTTGATATTTAATAATATTTTTACAATTATTATATGTAAAAGCGAAGCCTTTATATATTCAGTGAGGATATTTGTCGTTGTAAACACATAAAAATCACAACCCTTCAAAAAAATATATAGGATTCTCTAGGTAAAAATAAAGACCTTTAAACTCCTCTATGATTTGATATTTAATAATATTTTTACAATTATTTTATAATTGAGGATATAGTAAAAGGGTCCCTTTTAAATGACTAAACCGTACCATTAAGTAATTTAGAGAGTTTTTTGGTGGGCGTTTTATGACACATCTATCACCGTGTACCTTTAAGATAAAACTTATATCTGTGGCGGAGTTGCAGAAAATTTTAACCGGATAATTATTTTTTTAAATTACTTCAGTGATTATAAATTTGATTCTTTTGTATTGTAACAATTAAAGCGATTTACGTTTTAATTGTTCGGGCTTAAAACCCATATATTGCTTCGATTTAAAAAATATAACATTTTTAAATTCTAATGGGATAATAAAGATTATAACTATTTTTTGTAATTTTAGGCTCATCTACTACGAGATAGATATCTATGGATAAATTAAGTAAAAATTCTCCAGCAATGAAAATTCAGTCTGACAATATGTGCATTTTAAATTACTTTCATTTCTATATTCTATTGCTAATTTTGAAAAAATGCACCTAATGTTCATGTTTTTCAACAACCATATAAACGCTAATTTCTTTCATTTTTTTTCTAAATCGTTTACAAATAACTTCAATCGGGGGGGAAAAACTAGACAAGTGACAGGAAAATGGCGTTTTCCATCAGCTCTCGAGCCACCCACAAGGCACAATACACTCCTCTTCACCCAACCTCTCACTATTTAACGTCATTTAGCCATAAATCAAGTGTGGCATTTGATTTATAACATTAAATATTTTTAGATATTTTTTGTATAAAAATAAAAACAAACTACGAATATCAATTTATAAAGAGAGAAAGTGGTAGTTGAATATTTAAAAAAGAGGCATTACCTATCACGCAGAAGAGGGGGCGATGCTTCAGAGAGATTTTCACCGCTCAAGGGTTGTTCCTGTCGTGGCCGCAAGACCGGTGTTAGGCCCCATCTTTCGATGAAATCTATGCGAGAAATGGTTGATGATGAACAGGTAGGAGGTATTTGCAGCTTAGCCAATTTTTTGGTTTTGTGGTAGTTGAATAGAAAAACCAAAATGTTCGAAATTTAAAAGTCCCCGGGGGCTGGTAGAGAAGTAAAGTTGTTGTAGTAGTAGTAGTCCTTTGCTAGGTTCAAACTTGCTATGCCTGTTGTAGAGATGATGGCTTGTTTCCTCTGAATGTTGGCCTCTTAAATAGTGCAGCCTTCGCAGATCTTAAGCCACTGGCGTAAGTGCAGAAAGTTTACAACTCTCTGTTGTGGCTCAACTTCCATTGAAGCTCTTGTAGGGGTGAAGCGTGTTGCTATTTCCGTTTCCGTTGCGGTTGCAGTTGTCTCAATAAAGTTGTAGTAGTTGTGTAAATGATATTGTTGTTGATATATTTTTGTTTATAACAGATGATGTTGCCAAAATATGTTTCGTTCGTTCTTCCGTCGCTCTCCAAGTTATAAGTAAGTAAGTTTGTTAAGTAGGTTTTAGTTTGGTTTGGTTAAAAGGTACTTTGAAGATTTGTAAGGTTGTTTTCTTTGTTGTAAATTGTTGAAGGAAGAAAAAATATGTAAGTTGAAATAGATTTGTTGTTGTTTTTTTGTTGTTGTTGTGTTGTGTACTTTGTAGTTGTAGTTGTAGTAAAAGGGGGGCTTGATATTATCTTAAATGCATATTTAATATGTTTTGTTAAAGATTTCTTCTTCTTCTCTTGTTATATCCTTGGGTTGTTGTTGCTAAATCTTGTTTTCGCACGCGTATGTGTGTTTGTGTGGTTGCGGCTCTTTATCCTTTTGGAGCTGATGTTGTGTAGCTTTTAGCTTTTGTTAACACTTGCTGGTTGTTTAAGGTTGTTGGTTTTAGCAGCAGCTTTTCTGGTTCTATTCATATTTTGTTTTTGCTTTTGTTGTTGTTTTGTTTAGTTATCATAAAAAATTTGTGATATTTGGCAGTTTTGATTTTTTATATTTTGCAAAAATCATTTTTTTCTATTTTTTGTTTTTCTTCTTTCGTTTTATTTTTTGGTTATTTTTAATAAATAGATTTTAGATTTGTTTTGAATATGTAATACTTTTGGTTGTTGTTGTTGTAAGTTTATTTTGTTTTATTATAATAATAAATTATATATATATATATATATATATGTAAATATGTATGTGGGTTTAGTTTTATAGTTATAGTTGATATGGTAACACTGGCGTTTGAAAGAGATTTTGGGGAGATTAGCAATTGTTTAGTTTGAAATGATTCAAAAAAAGAATATTTTAATGAAATTATAAGAAAGAAACGAAAATGTTTAAAGCAAATCAAGTAATGCTGTTGCAATTTTTAAAAATCCATTTTCCGAGAAATTTTGAATGTCTTTCCGGTGTGTCAATTTAAAAGTAATTTAAGTTAACTTGTGGGATATTTACAAAATATGAGATTTCGATGAAGAAAAATAGTCTCAATAATTTCCAAGCACACATATTGTTGGTGATACTCGTCGTTGGACGCCATTATTGTGAAATATTTGTTCGCGAACTAATTTCTAAATTAAACTAAATTCAGTTGTTGTCTTTACCACTTTTTGAACATTAACATAAACACAAAAATCGTCTGGTTAAATACAGAAGCTATTTATTACCATTATGGAAGAAGTAAGAGAGTCTCAAAAACATCAGGTGTTTTAATTTTTGTTGAAATTCGCAACATGTACAACCCTTATAATTACCTTTAATTTATCGTACAACCGAGTGCGTTCAGCCTTATACTCCCAAAATTATAGCATAAATTCAAAAGGTACTTTCAACGAGAATTAGAATTGTATTTGAACTGGGATATTGTCCTGGCTCAAGAATATCCTGGTTCCGAATATCAGTCCAAAAATCGCACCAAGTATTAAATCAGAATTAGAATTTTAATAAAAAAATTAAAATATGTGTCACACCATTTTTTGGCTATAATTCAATGGATCAGTAAGTCTCAATGCATATATTTATTACATCCCATATTATTATTATTATTATCCTAAATACAAAATTATTACACCATGAGTGGACAATAGAGCGTACCAGGTTACAAGTAAAAAAAAAAAGTTCGCCGTACACCTTCGAATATGAAGTATTATTGAAAGGTAGTTTCAAAAAATTTTTTTTATTTTTTTATGCCGAACGTAGGGGTCGCGCTTTTACATTTTTCTATATAACTTCTGCATTTATAAACAGATTTTAAAGTGTGATACATCGATGCTTTTGTCTCGACGAGGCCGATTTTTTTTGAAAATCGACATACTTCCTCAGGAAGAGTTCCATGATTTTATGCGAGCTTTAATTTTCTGATATCAGAGTGGTACATTAGGGTAGTAGCAACTGAGATATGATGGGTAAGTACCAGAAGGGGGTGCTTGAGCTCAATGACTTAAAAGACAAAAAAATCGGCCTCGTCGAGACAAAAACATCGATGTATCACACTTTAAAATCCGTTTATAAATGCAGAAGTTATATAGAAAAATGTAAAAGCGCGACCCCTACGTTCGGCATAAAAAAATAAAAAAAATTTTTTGAAACTACCTTTCAATAATACTTCATATTCGAAGGTGTACGGCGAACTTTTTTTTTGAGGTACGCCCTAGTGGACAACCCAATAGGACAGATAAAAATATTATTTCACAATTATTTGGACTTTATTTCCTAGAAGTTCTCTTTGATTTGTGAAATCGACTTTAAATTACATAAATAAAATTCACCAAAGAAGGCAAATTTCAATTTCTGTAGATGCAAAAAAAAAATTAATAGCTACTTCAAATATATACGTTTCATAGGATCTCCCTTGAATATTTTAATGTGTTGCAAAATTTGCAAAAAAATAATAAAAAATAATAATAATAAATAAAAAAAAAATATTTCATTTATTTAATAGCCCATGATTTGGGTTTCTCAAAATATTTTGGTACCCCGTCGTTGGTCGCCAAAAAGCTCGTATTCATAAAGAAAATATGTCATAAATTTGAGGAATTTTTATATTTTTAGAATTTGTGCCACCTTTTGATTTTTGTAAAATTTTAGGTCTCCTCAAATGAAAGATCTTTCTGGGTATATGTATTGTATACATTCTAAAGATATATATAGCTAGCTTTTGTTAACAGAATATACAGAATTTTTGAAGATTCAATTTCTTCAAACGGCAACAATTAACATCACCGTCACTTTTCATATATTTTGTTTTGCTTTTTGTATTGACAATAATGCATTTCACTAATGGATTTCCATTAAAACGTCACTATATACGAACATTGACGTTAATATTGTTGCACGTGCAACATCACACGTGCATTAATTGGCATGAAGTTGCCTTCAAAAAATTAAGAATTTTTTGAATAAATTATTTTGCATTAACAAATCATCCAAGAAACTTTTACAATAAATTTTTCATTGTAAAGAGTGATTTTTTTGAGGTTAGGATTTTCATGCATTAGTATTTGACAGATCACGTGGGATTTCAGACATGGTGTCAAAGAGAAAGATGCTCAGTATGCTTTGACATTTCATCATGAATCGTCTTACAAACGAACAACGCTTGCAAATTATTGAATTTTATTATCAAAATGCGTGCTCTGTTAAGAAAGTTCATTGCGCGCTTCCATTTTATGGTCAGTTTAATCGACCCACTGAAGCGGCTATTCGGGCTATTGTGACTAAATTTCGCACCAAATTTACATTGTTGGACATTAAACCACCAACACGCTTACGTAGAGTGCGAACTGAAGAAAATATCGCAGCTGTATCGGCCAGTGTTAATGATGACCACCAATTTTCGATTCGTCGCCGTTCGCACCAATTGGAAATGCCAAAATTGGACTAAGCGGATGGACCACCTAAGACGCAGCCGCGGTCAACATTTAAATGAAATTATCTTCAAAAAGTAAATGTCATGGACCAATCTAACGTTTCAAATAAAGAACCGATGAGATTTTGCAAATTTTATGCGTTTTTTTTTTAAAAAAAAGTTATCAAGCTCTTAAAAAATCACCCTTTACAACAAATTTCAAGTCCATATAAAGCAGAAATTTAGAAAAATGCATAGATATTCTAAATATTAGGGGGTATTTTCAGTCCTTGTTAGGGAAAAATTGTTCCCTCTGGGCCGATTTCGCCCAATTTCAATCCCAACCGATCTGCAACCATAAGACACATTTAGGGAAAATTTGAACCTCCTAGCTCATTTCGTTCGGCCACTATCGTGTTTTCAACAGACAGACGAACGAATCGCTAGATCGTCTTAGAATTTTACCACGATCCAGAATATATTTACTTTATGGATGAATATTTTGAGGTGTTGCAAACGGAATGACAAAGTGAATATACACCCCCATCCATAGGTGGAGGGTATAAAAACATATTTTTTTAATTATTGTTGAAACTGGCAACATTTTTAGCCGTTATATTTATCATTTAACGTACAAATTTTAAAAGAGAAGAAAACATACATAGAAACTTTCAAAACAACCGCAGCTGTAGAGGTCAAAAATCATACCGCTTGACATGGAATGACTCAATTTCATTATTTGATTTCCATTTAAAGTATATATGGTCTAAATGATTGACTCTATACCACAGCAAAAATTTAACTTTGGTCATAGTACACAATTATATTCGCGTTTTGGTTAGTTTGAACATTATTTTCGTGATGAAAAAACATCAGCATCACTATTCTTATATTTTCATATTTTGCTTTTGTTGTGACAGTAATGGATTTAACTAAGCGATTTAGATTAAAACGTCACTATATTCGAAAATTGGTGGAGCGATATAACATACTGGTGAATTGCGACACCTGGCAATGAAATTGACTGCAAAAATATATGAATTTTTCGAATAAATTATTTTTGCATTAAAAATCATCAATGAAACATGAGTTATTGAAGTTTTTATTAATACCAAATGTCTTGGTATTCCAATTTACATCTCTCATAATATTTTGATAATTGTTTTTTTACTAGTTTCCATTTTTTTTGTCAAAAAATACTCGATATCCCAGAGTGGGGAAAATGTGTTGGGACATTTTTTTATTAAAATGGTCGACATAATTTTTTACCATTTTTATCTGTTATGACAAATTTTATGTGTTTAAAAATAATATCAAAGTAAATGTATATATTTGTTGATGTTCGACGCTGGGCGCCTTTATTGAACGAACAAAATACTTAGTGCTTTTCAAAATTCCGTTCAAACAAAGTATACAAATTATCATGTCTATAACTCTGCAAATAATATTTAGAGATTTTTCCCAAGACACGTGTAAAATATTTTTCAATGCACAACGTTTCCTGAGATTTTCAGAAAAATCGCAATCATGTGAAGGGTTTGCTGGCTAATTTGACAATTTCACTTTTTGTTCTCGGAATTGATTTAAAACCGACAAATATTGAACGAATAAACATGAAATATAAAGTGTTAGATGAATAAGTTTAATTTTAGCACGATTTTCCTGTCCCGCCAGATCCCTAACGAAACGTATGAGTAATATTATCCCCAATAATATAACTCATACGCTACCAATGCTACCACCTATAAATGGACGGCGTTCATTGTTTTCGTTAAGATGCAACAAAGAAATTTATATTTTCTCAATTTTTTGTTCCTTTGTTTTATTTTGGTCTGTAATAAATATTTAATTTGAACTGGGATATTGACTTGGTTCAAAATTATTTTGCATCTATATTTTATAGAATGCAATTTTATTTACAAATCGCTGGCTCAGTGTATTTGCCATTTTATGAAAAACTATTTATTATAAAATATGTTGTGAAAATAACTATATATAATTAGTATAACGACAAACGACGGCAACAATATTTTGTTCATTTGAACAAGTGAAAATACTACCAAAATTCTATTAAAAATCATTCCATGGCCAAGGGTGACTGATAAGCATCAACTATTGCGACAACTAAAATTATTATTATATGACATACATTGATAAACAATTTACCGGAGGGGTGAACGACAGAGAGAGACAGAAGGATGGACAGACAGACAGTAAAGTTCACTATTTTGGAAAAAAAGTGCTGTCAAATGAACGACGACGACTACAACGACAGGATACATTTATGGCAACATCGACAACACCAAAAAAGAACTTAATTTCCGCTCACAAAATAGCAGCCAACAAATAAAACGCAACGAAATGAATGTTTAATAAACCGCAAACATAGACAGAAAATTTCACAGGAAGCCAAGAAGAGGAGGAGCGAACGAACATTTCCAAAATGACAGCAAATCTATTCCAAAGGAAATTATAGTGTCATTTTGGGGCGGAGGAATGCGGTAATGAAAACGAAAATGGAAACATACATACATGTGTACATATACACATACGTAAATGTAAGAAATAAAATAAAATAAAATTAATTTTATAGACGGCAATAAATTATGATTTAAACCGCCAACGCCAACCAAAATGGCGTTGGATTAAAAACGCCAAAAGGAACTTCATAAATTTCTATTAAAAATGAACGAAACGAAAAGCAAAGCAAAAGAGCCAACGAAAAACAACAACGTGGAGCGAAAAAAACCTAAGAAAACGTAAATTTATGACTTTCAAAATGAAGAAGAAGCAGCAGCAGCCAAATGAAAGCGAAAGTCTAACCAACCAACGAAACAAAGGACACCAAAGGAAACACCAGAATTGGAACCAGAAACAGAAACAGCAGGCAAAAGGAATACACAGTAGAATAATACAAACAAAACGAAGAAGCGAATGAAGTGAATTGACAAAGCGAAATGAAAGTCATGTCAAAGCGAAGGGCGACGAAGAAGAAAAGCTGACAATATTCAGAGCTTGTTCTTGTTACATTTTTATTACGCTTCGTTAGGTTTTATTTTCGAAAAATAAAGTGAATTTTTGTGTAATTCATGTTGTTTGGGAGGATTCATACCAATCCACGATGGGGCCCAAACAATCAACCAGCCAACCAACCAACCTGCCATGCACAAGCAACCAACAGACCAAACAGCCAGCCAACCATCCAACCAAGCAACCATCCATCCATCCATCCATGTTCTCTTCAATTATGCTTTACTATTGTCAACCTTGAACAATATTTTTTATTGTGTGCCATTCTCATCGACCGACCGACACTCTCGTAGTGACACACTCACACAAACGCACACATGTATACTCATAAATCTATGTTTGTTTGTGTATGTGGCGAGAGTGTCCCTGTGCTTTGCAGTCAGAGTCGGAGTCAGAGTTGGAGTTTTTCTTTTCTTCCTCTCCTATTCTTCCATTCGAAAAAAAAAACACACAAGACCAATGAAAACGAAAACTAATAATTTCATTTTTGGCTGAATAGCAAAAGAAAAAAGAAAGAAAGAAAAAGTGAAAAAAGAAGAGAAACAAAGACGACGAATATAATAGAAAAAATCCTGGCAAGTGCGTTGCGTGATTGTGTGTGTGTGGGAAAAAACGTGTATAAAAGCGTAGAGATGCTCTCTCACTGTTCACGGAGAGAGCCAGCGAAAAAACATCACACTCGCTAAGAGAGTGCGAGTACGAACTCATACTCAATTACAGCCATTATAAAATAGCAACAGCTATAAATAACAATTTCTTCTGTATAAGCATCAGTTGTTTTTATTGCTTTTAATTTGCACTTCTGTTTGCCATCCATCCAGTTTGCCCTACTGCTGCTGCTTGTGGTGTTGTTATCATTGTTGTTGCTTTATCGAAAGGTTTTTAATGAAATTGAAATCACACGAAAAATATGCAGAAAGAAACAAACCATGAATTATGGGTTATTACTACATTCCCCCACCCCACATGAATTTCGTATTGAACCCCCCGTTCTTTTCATGTTTTTTCGCACTTGAAATTGGCATCTTATTGTTTTCTCATTAACTGTTTTCCAAGTATAAATGTTCAATTGAAGATTTTCCACAAATTATTTCCTCGGATATGCATCAATAACTATTCACAAAATACGGAGAACATTGAATTGATATGGGGAACTAGGAAAAGCTTTGCTACAAATGGTAATAAGAAGAGTTTTTTTAGTTGTGTCATTTTTCCTAGAAACATTCGACGGTCACAAATTGGTCGGATATGGGCAATACTATTATCAATTGTGCTCAGTTTGGTTTGATATTTGGGACGTACCTTCGGTCAAGGGGCATTAAAGCAAGAGGAAGTCCAAACACTGTGTCATTGCAATATTTTGTTCAGTTCAGATGAGGATCAATTTTGGCTCAATGGTCTAATGACAAAAATTGGCGCATTACGAGACATCGTTGCATCCACAAAAACTCAATATTTTACCGGCGTTAAAAAGCCATATATATGTAATGGGTGAAATATAAAGTGTTAGAAAGCATATTAGATGAATAAAGTTAATTTTAGGATGATTTTCCTGTCCCAGCAGATGCCTAACGAAACGTATGTGTAATATTATCCCAAATAAATAAAATTCATACGCTACCAATGCTACCACCTATAAATGGACGGCGTTAACTGTTTTCGTTAAGTCGCAACAAAGAATTTTTTTTTTTCAATTTTTGTTCCTTTGTTTTATTTTGGTCTTTAATCAATATTTAATTTGAACTGGGATATTTACCTGGTTCAAAATTATTTTCCATCTATATTTTATAGAATGCAAATTTATTTACAAATGGCTGGCTCAGTGTATTTGCAATTTTTATGAAGAACGATTTATTATAAAATATGTTGTGAAAATATCTATATAATAATAAGTATAACGACAAACGACGGCAACCCTATTTTGTTCATTTGAACAAGTGAAAATACTACCAAAATTCTATTAAAAATCATTCCATGGTCTTTGCTACAGTTTGGTTTGATATTTGGAACGTACCTTCGGTCAAGGAGCACAAAATCAATAGGAAGTCCGAACACTGTGTCATTGCAATATTTTGTTCAGTTCAAATGAGGATCGATTTTGGCTCAATGGTCTAATGGCAAAATTGGCGCATTAACGAGACATCGTTACATCCACAAAAACTCACTATTTTACCGGCGTTAAAGAGCCATATATAAAGGGTGATTTTATAGCTGTTATCTTTTTGGCAACACTGGTTTAAACAGCTGACGCTCGTTTCGTGTTTTGTTTCACTGTCAAACATCTTCAGTTTAGTCTATAATTTTACCTTGAATCGTCTTACAAACGAACAACGCTTGCAAATTATTGAACTTAATTATCAAAATGCATGCTCTGTTAAGAAAGTTCATCGCGCGCTTCTTCCATTTAAATTGTGTTCAGCGACGAAGCTCTTTTTTGGCTCAATAGGTACGTAAATAGGCAGAATTGTCGATTTTTTTTTAATATCAGCCAGAAGCATTGCAAGAGCTACCAATGCATCCAGAAAAAGTCACAGTTTGGTGCGGTTTATGGGCTGGTGGCATCATTGGACCGTACTTCTTCAAAGATGATGCGAATCGTAACGTAACTGTGAATGGTGAGCGCTACCGTGAGATGATATACAACTTTTTTTTTGCCCAAAATGCAAGAGCTTGACATGCATGACATGTGGTTTCAACAAGACGGTGCCACATGCCACACAGCACGCGCAAGAATGGACTTATTGAGAGGCGAGTTCAGTGAACATTTTATTTCACGTTCGGGACCGGACAATTGGCCGCCTAGATCGTGCTATTTAACGCCTTTAGACTATTATTTGTGGGGCTATGTTAAATCTCATGTCTATACAAACAAGCCCGCTTCAATTGACGCATTGGAAGACAACATTGCATTGAATTTATTCGTGAGATACCGGCCGAAATGTTGGAAAGAGTATGCCAAAATTGAACTAAGCGGATGGACCATTTGAGGCGCAGTAAAGGTCAACATTTGCATGAAATAAACATTAATTTGCATGAAACATTAAATTATATGGACCGTACTATCGATTCAAATAAAAATTTCATGCATTTTTCTGAATTTTATGTGTTTTCTTTTTGAAAAACTTTCCTATAGCTTTTAAAAAATCACCCTTTATATGTATATATTTATTTCCGTCGTTCCAATGTGGAAAATAGACCCATTCTAAAGAGTTATGCTCGCCGATCATTTCTGGTTCCAATTGTATGTTACATGGGGACATTTCTGTCCGAAAGAACGTTGCCATATGCCATACACTGTAGATAATCATCGAATTTTTGAAAGAAACATTTGATGAAGACGTTTTTTCTCGAAATGGACCATGATATAGAATTATTGCTTTAATAAAGCAAGTATTTAGCTTGCAATTTTGTTGCCTCATTTATCATTCTAATTTAAAGTGTCATATATTGGAAAAGTATCCTTTATAACAACACAGTGTATCAAAGTAAACATAAGCCGTGACATCGCTCCAATCCATCCCGATCTCGGGGCCAGAGACAGGCAAAAACGGGACTACAAAGAGTAGCGCTACTAGACAAAGCCATGGCGGACATTTCCCCCAAATAATGTCTCTTATAGATCTTTTAAGAAAGACGAACATCTCCAATATATGAATATGCATGTGAAACCAGAGATCGCGTGTAATTTTTTTGATTTGGTGGTCCTTTCGCATTTTTACAGGACTTTTAATTTATAAAGGATATAAATGAAAAGGCTTCATATGAAAAAGAAGAAAATCTAATACTTTAAATATAATGATTCTGTCTTTATTAGTTTAGTATTTGCCTCTTATTAGCCCCTTATTTATTTAGTTTATTCATCTTTTTACTACACCATTTTCAAGTGTAATTCAAAAGACACTATTTGAAATTCAAAAATTCCATTTGAAATTCAAAAAATATCAATTGAAATTCAAAAATTCCATTTGAAATTCAAAAATATCAATTGAAATTCAAAAAATATCAATTGAAATTAAAAAAAAAACATCATTTGAAATTCAAAACTCGACATTTGTAATTCAAAAGACACCGTTTCAAATTCAAAAGTCGTCATATAAAATTCAAAACTCGCCATTTGTAATTCAAAACTCATCATTTGTAATTCAAAATACACCATTTGAAATTCAAAAGTTTTCATTTGAAATTCAAAAATTATTCCAATTGAAATTCAAAAGATTCCATTTGAAATTCAAAAATGTAAACAAACTTATTTAAGAAAAATATACATTAGGTGGGGTAGCATTTATTTTTCCTGCAAATTTGGATATTCTGCAGTTTTGGAAATGGATTTAAATAAATGATAAGCAATTAATAATTATAATGATATAAAATGTCGGTAGTTTCATATATAGTTTATAACCTTCACCAGCTCACAGATCATCTGTATATAATTTATAATCATAACTATTTTATCATAACTATTTTACAGGTATAAAGTGATTGTAAAACCATTTCCAATATTAACTTCTTACTGATCAGTTTTATTTGACCCAAAGCTTATGCCAATTTGTGTGAGAGGTCTTGCAATATCGCTCATATTGCAGGTGTATATAACGTCTATGAAAAAAATACCAAGGAACAAATTTCAGAGTATTCCGATCGTCCGTATAGAAGTTATAAAATCTTTAAATTTAAATAGGTTAGAGTGATTTGCGTGAGAGATACGTAAATCTGTTTTCTTAACAGCAGAATATTAAAGTTTGCAGAAATAAATAAATGCTACCAAACCTAATGTATATTTTGCTTAAATAATTTTGTTTACCCTTTTTGAATTGCAAATGGAATAATTTTTGAATTGCAAATGGAATATTTTTTGAATTTCAAATGAAAACTTTTAATTTCAAATGGTGTCTTTTGAATTACTTATGACGAGTTTTGAATTGCAAATGGCGAGTTTTGAATTACAAATGAAGAGTTTTGAATTTCAAATGATGTCTTTTGAATTTCAAATGATGTCGTTTGAATTACAAATGACGACTATTGAATTTGAAATGCTGTCTTTTGAATTACAAATGTCGAGTTTTGAATTTCAAGTGATATTTTTTGAATTGCAAATGGAATTTTTTAATCTCAACTGGTGTCTTTTGAATTTCAAGTGATGTCTTTTGAATTAGAATTGAAAAAGGTGTAGTTAAAGGGGGACAACTTCAAATGTTTGTTAATGCTAAAATAACACATGGAGTGGCATGAAATTTTTAGTATTTTTAACAGACATTCTTGTCTTGCATTAGCGTATGGCTCTCGAAAGTATGAACATAAATTATTAATTATTAAAGTCCTGTAAAAAGAAGAAGAGATCACCAAATGAAAACTGTGTACTCAGTTTTTCTACATATTACCTCTATTTTCATATCTATATGGTCTTGTTCTGGTACAAAAAGTACAGTCGCACGGTGTTACACGTGAACCGGATGATAACTTCTCAAGCTTTAGGCAAAATTGAGTTTATTGGCGTTTTCAGTTTTCCATTCCACCTCATAGTACAAGGTTTCAAAGGATAACAATTTTCAAATGAATGAAAAACTGAAAACGTCAATTAACACCTTTCTGCCTATATTTTAAGATGTATATCGTCCGGTTCAAGTGTAACAACTTTTTTTTTAATTGTCGTACAGTGTAGTAAAAATATTGAAACCTGCCAAAGAAATGTTCAAAACAAAAATTGGATCCAGTTGACTTGAAGATCTAATGTTTCACATAAAACCTTTTTAATGTTTAGAAAATTTACTCGATAATAAGGTGGAGTTCTTGCTAATATAATTTTCGATAAGCACCAAACTAAAAATAGGGGTTCCGCAATAATCGAAGTTACTTGGATAAATATTACTTATTTAGAAAAAGCTACTGCTAAGTAAGCATCTGATGTTGGGCAAACATTGCTTCAACATAAATAATAGTTTGGGTCTTCTCACGATACATGTGAAGGCGATTCAAGAAATATTCATTTAAAGGAAAGGGTAAATGGTAAGGGTGGTTCACGAGCGGGAAACATGCCAATGTTTTCTTTTGATCGTGATTTGAAGAAACACTAAAATTTTAGTGAAAATATAGGCCCCTATATTATTGGCGAAATATATGGGAGGAGGATATAATGTTTAATGTCTCTATATCAATTGCACAGTGATACAAAAAAGAATGATATAAAGGGTCCGCCATCAATCGTTTTTTTTTCAACTATTCAACCGTTATTTGTGGGGAGCCGTTTTCCATTATTAACCGGAAGGATTGTACTTTCAAATAAAAAAAAAATTGAGAAAATATTCAGTAGTTTTTTTATAGCATTTTCAAAAAAAAGTTATTTGGCGGACCCCTTAGAATCATTTGCGAATGAATGTAATTATAGAAGAAAATTATTGTGAAAATTCGCAGACACCACCAAAATCTTGATTTACAGGTAAAACCCCTGTTCTGTTTACCTTTAGGTACTTGTAAGCCCTTTAACACTGTTTCTATACATTATTTTGTAAGGTTACCGTGCTATTTGTGAATTGTTTTAAATAAGACGTTTAGCAAGGAGGAGAAAAATCCGAGAGAGTTATTGCAGTTCTCACTAAAATAAAATTTACAAGTTCTGGTCACATCTCTTAAAATTTTATGAATTGAGTTCTCACAAAAATAAAAAAAATACAAAAATTAATAAAATCAGACACATTTCTTTTTTATAAATCGGCGAGAAAATTTAAATCATCTCATAAGCATTTAAGTTAGAGGTAAGCTCGGTTTTTACCCGAAAGTCAAGATTTTGAAGTTGTCTGGGAAAGTTTACTTGTTTTACGCAATAAGACAGACAAGAAAAACTGTACCACTTCCTAGGAGTTTTGGACTATCGCTCATATATAATAATACATTTTTTGACAACAATATGGCGGATGTTGTTTCAGACACAGGACATCACGGTTTGTATAGCATCACAAAAAGATAAAGAATTTTAGAAATAAATTTAAAAATTTTTACTACTAGATGATGTTTTTAGAGGTTCTATTTTTCGTTAACGACCACAAATTGGTCAGATATGGCAAAATTATTATCACTTGTGATCTTGTTTAGTTAGCCTTTACATTATGAATAGACTAACGACAGAAACGACGATTTCAAATTGTGTCAATTTATTTGAAAAATTCAACCCACTGTTTCAATCGCATATTGTGTTCAGTGACGAGGCTCATTTTTGACTCAATGGATGTGTCAATGAGCAAAATTAATGCACTCGAAGTGAAGAGAAACCACAAGAGATTTACGAGACACTGTCACTGAGAAACTCAGTGTTTGGTTTCTTTAAAAATCAACTTTATGGAGTCATTATTGTTAAGTACTTCGTGGCCCAATTTATTTTACAACAGGAAGGAAATATTTCCACGAAAAAAGAAAATAAGTTATATGTTGCCCGCTAGCAAAAAAAAAACTAGATACTTATCTATAGGGTGATTTTTTAGCAATTATATTTTTGGTAAACAGCTGACGCACGTTTCGTGTTTTGTTTCACTATCAAACATCTTCAGTTTGGTCTATAATTTAGCCATGAATCGTCTTACAAACGAACAACGCTTGCAAATTATTGAATTTTATTATCAAAATGCGGGCTCTGTTAAGAAAGTTCATCGCGCGCTTCCATTTTATGGTCAGTTTAATCGACCCACTGAAGCAGCTATTCGGGCTATTGTGACTAAATTTCTCACCAAATTTACATTGTTGGACATTAAACCACCAACACACTTACGTAGAGTGCGAACTGAAGAAAATATCGCAGCTGTATCGGCCAGTGTTATTGATGTCCATCAATTATCGATTCGTCGCCGTTCGCAGCCTCTTTTACTCAACAACGTGGAGGTGTGATGCCTTTCAAAATACAGCTGGTGCAAGAATTGAAGCCGAACGACCTACCGCAACGTAAAATTTTTGGTGAATGGGCTATAGGAAAGTTTTCCGAAGATCCACTTTTTTACCGAAAAATTGTGTTCAGCGATGAAGCTCATTTTTGGCTCAATGGGTACGTAAATAGGCAGAATTGTCGATTTTGGAGTGAATAGCAGCCAGAAGCATTGCAAGAGCTAACAATGTATGCAGAAAAAGTCACAGTTTGGTGCGGTTTATGGGCTAGTGACATCATTGGACCGTACTTCTTCAAAGATAATGCGAATCGTAACGTAACTGTAAATGGTGAGCGCTACCGTGAGATGATATCCAACTTTTCTTGTCCAAAATGCAAGAGCTTGACTTGCATGACATGTGGTTTCAACAAGACGGTGCCACATGCCACACAGCACGCGCAACAATGGACTTATTGAGAGGCGAGTTCGGTGAACATTTTATTTCACGTTCGGGACCCGTCAATTGGCACCTAGACCGTGCGATTTAACGCCTTTAGACTATTTTTTGTGTGTGGTTAAAGCTCATGTCTATGGAGATAAGACAAGCATTTATTTGTGAGATATCGGCCGAAATGTTGGAAAGAGTATGCCAAAATTGTACTAAGCGGATGGACCATTTGAGGCGCAGTCAAGGTCAACATTTGCATGAAATAATCTTCAAACATTAAATTATATGGACCGTACTATCGATTCAAATAAAGATTTCATGAATTTTTCTGAATTCTATGTGTTTTTTTTTGAAAAACTTTCCTATAGCTTTTAAAAAATCACCCTTTATATTATCATATTTGCTTTGACCAATGCAAACCCGAAGAATATATGGTTACATTTTTGTTTATTTAAATTCAAAAATTAATTGAATTAATTAAAATATACATATATTTTTGAATAGCCCAAAACTCAAACAAGTCTTTAACACATGCCTTCGAATATTGTGCGTAATATTTTGGCCAAACACCAACACAAACATAGATCGTCATAGGCTGATGATTGTAGAAACTATAGCAAGCCAATCCATTAGAAGGAAATGAAGATAGATAGGGTATACTCTACGAAAGCCAGCACACATTATTGCCAGGGCTGCATTGGAGTGGAATCCCCAAGCATCTCGACGCCCGGCTGCCCAAAGATCACAAGGCGCAGAACCATACTCAATGAATTATTAAAAAATAGATACAACATTCCAGGACATAGACACAATTTGTATTGATAAATTAAATGCATTTGTCGTAGAATGGAATAAAATAAAATATCAATTGAATTGATTAATATATTAATCAACAAGTAAAAACGGCGTTAAGTTTGGCCGGGCCGAACTTTATATACCCTCCACCATGGATTACATTCCACAGAGGTTTTCGGTTTTCGTAGAAGTGCAGTAATATTACAGGAAAATATAAATTTTGAAAAAATAATTTTATAAATAAATATATTATTTTAATTATTTCAAACCATTATTTATTTCAAATCAAAAATAAATATTCTTATATTTATATTTTCAAAAAGCTTAAATACCATAAATATTGGTAGTTAGTGGGTGCTACAGTTGGTTGTATTTCCATTCTATTTTAATTCCAAAAGTACAAATTTTGGAAATCCATTATCAGACGTACATAGTGCAAAATAACCTAACTTCATGATTCAATTGTGAGTGTCTATGCAGTCAGAGGAATGTATACACCGAATTCCATGATTCCAGCTGCGGCCAGCCTGCGGTTGGTACCATTTTTACCCCCTTAAGAGTACGACTATCTAAAATCCCTTTATTTGACGTTTCCACACAATTAGAATTTCATCATTCTAGCTGTAGTCGTTTAGTTAGTACTATTTGTATCCCTCTGTACTATTTGTATCCCTTGAAAGTACGAATATCGAATTCCATTTTTCCATTTTGGCCCCAAAAAGTACGAATTTTGAAAAATCCGTGTGTTTTCCGTGTCTACGCAGTCAGAGGAATGTATACTCCGAATTTCATGACTCTAGCTGAGGTCATTTGGATGGTACTATTTGTACCCCTTTTTCATTTAAGTACGAATATTGAAAAATCCGTTTATTTTACGTGTTTCGTTATTCTAGGCGTAGCCGTTTGGTTGGTACCATTTTTATCCCTCTGTACCCTTGAAAGTACGCAATTGGAAAAAACCTCTTATTTTCCATGTCTACGTAGTTAAAGGAATGTATACTCCGAATTTCATAACTCTAGCTGCGGTGATTTGGTTGGTACTACTTTTATCCCCTTTTTTCTATTTTGACCCCAAAAAGTGCGAATTTCGAAAAATCCGTTTATTTTCCGAGTCTACACTGTCAGAGGAATGTATACTCCAAATTTCATGACCGTAGCTGTGGTCATTTGATTGGTACTATTTTTATCCCCTTTTTTCATTTTAACCCCAAAAAGTACGAATTTTGAAAAATCCGAGTATTTTACTTGTCTATGCAATCAGAGGAATGTATACACCGAATTTCATTATTCTAGGTACAGCCATTTGGTTGGGACCATTTTTATCCCTCTATTCCCATTTCACCCCTTAAAAGTACGAATTTGGAAAAAAATACTTTTATATTATGTATCTTCAATTAGAGGAATGTACACACCGAATTTCGTGTTTCTAGCTGTTGTCGTTTAATATGTACCATTTTTATCCCTTTTTGCCCCATTTCACCCCCTACAAATAGGAATCACTTTATGGTGCACGTTTTTGATATGAGGAGAATGCGCATACCAAATATCAAGCAAATATAAACAGACATATTCAAAACACATGCTTAAATACGCTAAACAATTAGGGATTATTATGGGTATTTTTAGTCCTTGTGAGGGAAAAAATTTTCCCTTTGGACCGATATCGCCCCGTTTCAACCCCGACCGATCTACGACTATAAAACGCATTTATGGAAAATTTGGACGTCCTAGCTCTTTTCGTTTAGAAGCTAGCGTGCTTTCAATAGACGGACATGGCTAGATCGTCTTAGAATTTTATGACGATCAAGAATATATATATATAGGGTCCGCCATCTAACGTTTTTTTTCAACTATTCAACCGTTGGAAATACTATATTTTGTAGGGTCGATATTTCAAGGTGTTACAAACGGAATGACAAAGTTAGTATACCCCCATCCTGGAGGTGGAGGGTATAATTAATATTTATAGAATCAAAATCGATTAATATTTAATGAGGTAAGTATTTTTCAATTCAATTTTACTGAGGTAAGTATTTTCAATTTTTTAAATCGTTGTTTCTGTGCTATATTCAATTCCCACAACAGTCTTTGTTACTGGACAAATTAAAAAAATAAATACAAAAAATATAATAGAATTAATTAATGTGCTCCCCAGTTCATTTTGGCGGTCAGTGAGATAGTGCTTCGACAAGATAATGCTACTTCTTCGAAATAAATTAATGACAACTTCCTACTATTGGAACGGCAGATTACTGACGGATTTTAGTGCCTCAAGCGCTAGTATGATGATACATTTTTTAAGTTTTTAATTGATTTAAGCAACACAAACATAATACACCATTTATAGATATTCTAAGAAATTCTATCTCACAGCGCTCTTTGGTTTAGATAAAACAATCACTTTTCTGTTTTTTGTTTCCACTTAACTTTTCATACAAATCTGTTAATAATTCTTTTCACATATTTTGAAATATTTTCTAATTTTTGAGATTTTATGCACTTTGCTTTGGTTTGTTATAAACAATTTGGCACATTTTGTTTTTACTTTTTTTTCGATAATGCTTCCTCTTGCTTTGTAATTTTATTTTATCCACAAAAAATCCACAATAAACTTTCGGTTAAGGCATGAATTGCAAGCAGCTTAGGACAAATGTGTACACACATAAATTAAGGGTACACACAGCTTGTTTCGTTATTTTGTTGTTCTTTTTGCTTTGGCAAGGAAATGTACACAATTTTTGCATTAATTTTTTTTTAAACACATTCGATGATCACGAAAACGAAATTACAACAGCATTGATAAAATTAATAAAATCTTAAAAAGAAAGAAACCCAAAATATGAAGAGAAAAATAAAATAGTCCAAAGATTCCAAGGCAATTTCACCAGTCAGTTGTGGGAGTACGCGAAAAACCGGAGGTAATTTTTTCTTCTTCATGGCAACTATTGATCACAATTTTCAGTTCTTGTTTTCCTGTTTTTTTAGTTAAAAACTAATTTTTTTTTTTGTTTTGTTATTTTTTTAAATATATTATTTTTGTTTATGGCCACTGTTTTCCGTTTTGTTTATTTGAAGGGGTACGCGTTTTTTCTTTGTTTTGTTATTAACAAAATAAACACAAAATTGTGTTATGTGTTGTCGTGTTGTCCTGTGTTCTGTTCTGTTTCCCTTTATTTTTTGCTCGAATTCCGTTTCCAGCAAAGCACATTAACGAACGAATTTCATTAGTTTTTGCCTATTTTGCCTCCTTCATTTCATCGTTCAGTCGAGGAGGTCTACGTGCGTGTGTGTATGTGTGTTTATGATTATAACATATGTATAGAGGAGTATAGAGAGAAGCGAAAGAAGAAAAAAGCGTAAACGTATTAAGTGGAAGTCGAAAATACCGTAAAAAGGACCCCGTACCCGCCGCCGCCGCCGTCGTTGTTGTCGTCGTCGTCGAACAATTCGTGGCCACTCGTAGTAGACACATAACCCAACCATGGTTGGGAACAACATACATATTTGGCGGCTGGAAAACGAACGTTACACACACACATATCAGACATTCCAACACAGCTACACAACCCCCTGAGTTGGGAACGAAGTCTCTGGTTGTCCTTTTCCCGCGCACACGACGCACAGTGCAGAAGACAGAGGCGGCGGCGGCGGCGACGAGCACACGCACACCTAATCTTTACACCAACGAAAGCGCTAACAAGGCAGGAGAGCACACACGCAAAAGAACGGTCAAAAACATGGCCAAAAAGGAAGGATAAAGGATATTTTGGCTGGCAATTGTTGTAGTCTAGTCGCACGCAAAGCTTTAATAGTGGCGTGTGCTTGTGTGTTTCACCAACATTCATTATCAACAACAGCTGCGCCGTCAAGTGCTTGTTTCTGAGAGAGAGAGAGAGAGAGTGCAAGAGCAAGAGAGATATTGAGCGAGCTCTACACAACAAAACACAGTGAGTAAGGCCACCCAAAACCAAGGCAAAAAAGGAATGCCAATAAAGCACAAGGGGCTGTATAAAAGGAATTTTGTTGTGTGAAGGGAGAGGGGGAGGGGGCAGCACTATCTCTTCTTCTTCTTTCTGTCATTCGTTTTCCCTTGGTCCTTTTATGCTTTCAATGTTCATTTTTATTTTCATTTCCTTTCAGAGTTTCATTTAATTTGAATTTTAGTGAGTAAGGGCCGGGTTCTATTTCCGGGAGAGGCAGAGTTACAGTTACACACACACTTAGAAAGACAAAAGTGAGAGAGAGAAAGAGAGAGCGTATTCAAAGGACGTTTATTTTGTTCTTTGTTTTATCTGGCATTTCCTCTAATACTCATTTTGTTGTTGTTGTTGTGGCCATAATCCTTCTTCTTCTTTTTGTTCCTCCATCACATTTGTTTTCTGTTTCTGTTTCTGCTTCCTTTCTGCTTTGCTATGCTTTTTTCCAACGCTTGCTACTTTGCGTTGTTTTAGCTATTTTTTGTTGTGTTTTTTTTGCTTTAATCCAAAGCACATTTTTTCGCTGTGTTTGTTGTTCGTTCATCGTTCTTTGTGGTTATTTGTCTTGTTACGTTTCGCGTTTTTTCTTCAGTTTCTTCCTCTTTTCTGCTGATGATTCCGTTGGTGGTGGTTGTGCTGCTGCTGTTTTGTTGTTAATTGTCTGCATGAGTATGTGTGTAACTTTTGTTATCCTTAATATATCCTGTATACTCTTTTTACATACATACAATTAACACACACACACTCACTCGCCCCTGCACACTCGTACACTCGCCATATCCACATATATATATACACATGTGAAATTTTCTGCTTTTCCGCTCTAGCCTTTCAAGCCAGCACACCACATGTCTGTTTGTATTTGTATAAGCCAGTGTGGTAGCTGTTGTTGTTGTTGTTGTTCCCCATCAAGGAAATTTTTATTTCATTTGTCCTGGCTTGGCTGACTGGCTGCCTATTGCCACTGCCTGCGACTGCGGTTGTTGGTGTTTTTATTATTTTATTCATTCGCTCTCTAACTTAATTTACAGTCTTTCTTGTGATTTTTTTCTGGTTTTGTTTTTTGGTTCATACATAATTATGCTTTTACAATTTGTTTAATGTCTCTATGTGCGTGAGAACCTGGCGTTGGTTTTTTTTCTTTCCGTTGGAGTATCTTAAATTCCAAAGGATTTTGTTGGCAATGGGCAGGGGTTTGATTTAATTGCTACAATTTAAACTTGATTCGCAAACAGTAGGAATGCCATAAATATTTTTAATTTGTTGAAAGGGAAATATGTTTGCACATACATACGTATGTAAGTGTGATTGATATGTATTGTAGACAGCAAATCTTGTCTATAATAATAGGCAGAAAAAATATTTGTTCTCTTAAACTGAGAAACTTTTCAAAGAACAATTTTTGATTTTAGTTTTTCAAAGGAATTTTCACTATTACAATCATGTCTCTAATTAGGAGAAGAAAATCGTCCTACAAAGAACACAAACCAAATTGTTATAAGGAAATTCCTTAAACTAAATCCCAGAAACCCGATTTCTATAACTGTGTGTGCAGAAGATCATATTCTCACCGGGTATGTCTTTACTTTCCAGCTTATCACTGGATTTTGATAAAATTCGTTAATTTCTAAAAACGAATTCTAATTTCTACATGCTAATGAGTATCCAAATATGAAAACTAACAAAATAGAATGTAATATAGACCATTTAAGTTTATCACAGTTCAAGTGTGTCACAATAGTATGAAAGCTCTCCCTAGATGACGCTAGAAAACTGTCGCATTCACATAGAACGACTGAGAATTTATTTTAGTCCACATTTATTGGAAAAAGTTTTTATAAACTTACAACTGTAAACTTAAACTGTAACTAGAGAAGTTAGCAGAAGTTTTGAAGTACATGGTCTTGACTTATTTCCTTAATACACCGGTAATATAAATTTTTGCCGAAAATATCAATTTAGTCATTTTAAACTATCTAAAGTTCGGGATAAACAATTCAAAAAAGCACACCTAAAAAATCATGTTTTCCCAATTTATTTTTGTATTCTGCAATTTTGTCTATTTATTTTGAATTAATAGAACATTGAAAGCATTTTAAATACAAAATGTTTACTCTTGTCTTAGGATAACTTATTAGACGAACTTATCGGAAATTTTTGTAATATTTGTGGGGGTACTTTATAAAAAGTAAATAGCTGCAATCAGTACATTTCGATCGATCTCTAAATAATAAATATTAGAAGGTAATTGACGTCACAGTTCTCTGAAACCCCATATTTTGTATTAAACTCTTAAAAAAACAATTGAAGTCAGTAATGTAATTTTTCTCCAGGCATTTATAATTTAGAATGTCTAAAATGTCTTACATTCTTTTTGCTTATTTTTGATAACACTATTTACAAAATATTTCGAATAAATATGAGTTATTAGTTGTCACATTGTTATTCTAAGACACAAGTAAAAATTATATTTAATGTGTTTTTAAGGGTATATTATGAAAAATAAAAAATACACGGGAAAACAAGATTTGAGTCGTTGTTTTCAGGAGTGTTTAGCTCACAGAGGTATTTTATGTTGTTTTTTTGTCCACAAAATTTTCTGAGCTAATATCTGTGGTCACAACCCTTAACAGCCTAACTCGAGTTAGGACACAATTGAGTTATTAGCACCATCGTATTCAGCGTATCTAAATTTATTTGCTCTAAATGCCCTATTGAACAGCCCTTCTGTTTATTTTTCACAATAGTTTTTACAAAATGTTCCCTAGAAGTATGAGTTTTTCATGTTTGTATCTCTTCTAGGAAGGCAATTAATCCTAAAAAACCTAATAGCTTAAGTTATTTTTCTAAATTACTGTTTTGGCATAACTGCCTAAGTCAATTTAGGATTACAACAAATATAAACATTATTTTTTCATCATTGCCTAAATCAACTTAAGTCGTTAATCCAAAAAAACAATTTTATTTTCCTAACTTGAGTTAAGCTGTTATTCCGAATTACAATTTCGTTTTTTGATAAACATAAATTGAGTTAAGGTCTTTCTTTCTTTTATTTAATCTGGAATAATAGCCTAACTCAACTTGAACTTTTTGACTTTCTTTCAGTCAACAATTCATAAGAGCCTAAGTGTCTTTTTCGATAATATCTTTTGACTGCGAGAATAAACAACTATTTTTTGTTAACAACTAAGTAAAGAAATTCGTTTCCTTGGAATCTGTAGCAAAGTTTTCCAAAAAACCCCTTCTCCTGATTTTCAGTGAAGATTCAAAACTTTAAACACCACACATATGTCCTCTAAAGCACTTTAAATAAAAAAATGTATTCTTATCTTAGAATATCTTAGTGCCGTAATTTTTGGACGTTTATAGAAATGCGGTTTGACTTGTCTGGTGTCAGCAAATAACAACTAAAAACTTAAATAATAAATATTGGAAGGAAATTTATGTCGCAGCCATCATTAAAAAAGAGTTTTTTAGAAAAATGGTTCCAACTTTTGTATTAAACAATTTTAACAAGAATTCTGTCAGTGGCGTTATTTTTCGCCTCATATTCATCACTAAGGCATTATTCGAGTTTCGTGATGAAAATAGTTCCGCTTTAAATCGATGCGATTTCTGATATTTATTTTATTATTTCATCCCGCCATAAAATTAGATGGAGAAGTATAGGGCCCGCCATCTAACGTTTTTTTTTGCAACTATTCAACTTTGGACTATTATTTGTGGGGTGCCCTAAGCAGCACAGGAAGGATTGTACTTTCAAATAAAAAAAGGAATTTGAGAAAATATTCAGTAGTTATTTTTATAAAATTTTCAAAAAAATGTTATTTGTTGAAATATGTGGTTTCTAGAGCGGAAAAAGTAAACCATAGGAGACATTGGTATGGGAGCTATATAAGTGTCCGCCATCTAACTTTTTTTTCAACTATTCAACCGTTGGACTATTATTTGTGTTAAGCGAGTAAATTCCATACATAAATTAAGCTATTAAGCCCTATTGAACAGCCCTTCTGTTTATTTTTCACAATAGTTTTTACAAAATGTTCCCTAGAAGTATGAGTTTTTCGTTGTCACTTTGAAAAATGACTCTAAACGTCCACTAATACAACCAATAAGTTATTCTAAGACAAGAATAAGTAAATGCTTTCAATTCAGAAAATAAATAAGAACAGAAACGCGTAGCTTCTCACAGCTTATTTTATGCAGTGATTGATTTAATATTGAAATCATCATGACTGTAAAGTAAATCAAAGAGGCAGTTTTTTTAAAATACTGAAAAATTCAATGACAATTCAAACGACACTTTGCCTTAGTTTTCTTAAAAAAATAATTAAAAATATTTATTTTCATAGTAGGAGAAGAAGAAGATAAGTTATTTTGGAAGCGATCGCACTAAAATTTGCATAATTTCTGGGACCTACATTCAGCTAATTCTATTTTTTTTTATATTTTTTATTTGCAATCTATCAATTAATTAACTCTCTCATGCCAGAATTTTCTTTTTAATAAATATATAAAACTTACTATGCTTTTTAATGAGATATGGTCCTAAATATGATTTCTATAGAGCCTGGCGGTTCTAATTAGGACATGAGTAACAGGATGTTTATAAAAATCAATATACTGCAGATATCGGTTAAACAAAAAAATATTTTTAAATGTTTCTTCATTTTAAAAATTTCTTCATTAAAAATAAAGTAACAAAGACAGTTTTTCTTGTCCTCGAAGAAATCCAATAAAATAAGAAGAATTTCTAAACAATATTGAATTACATCCCAGCAAAAACTCTTATTATCAAGTAATGTGGGGAATAAGGCAAAACCAAAAACCTTCACTACTTATTTATCGGATCCGTTTCTAATTATTTTTATAAAGGGATTGTAAAAAATAAGTACTTCCACGCACGCTTACAAAAAGTTGCGAAATAAGTACTTCCACGCACGCTTACAAAAAGTTAATATATAAGTACGGGTTGGTAAGTGTGTCGGTTGACGTTGTTGTGTGTTGTGGTTGGTGGTTTGAACAAACACAGCAATACAACTCGCAACTTCGAGTTATTGCAACTTAAAATAATTTGATGTTCATGTTGAGATGTGGTAGCTTTGAATGAAGTCCTTAACTCAAACATTACGAAATAATACAATTAATTTCTGTGACTTACAGCTATGATTCTTTAGAGTTGAAAGTTTTTCCTAAAGTCTATGAAACTAATTCATCGCTAGAAAGGTACGTGCGAATATAAGACAAATATGACAAATAAGACAAATATATTCGTTTCTGCTAAATTTTGTTATACAAAGAATAAATAAAATATATTATATTTTTTAATATTCTTACATCTGAAAAAAAGTCATAACTGCTGCATTTATCCGTATAAAGGCACTGTTCATTGTTATTAATGAACAAAAATAAACAAAATATTTTTTTCTATTTTATTAAGGATTTTCGTGGCATGAGCGATTTATCAAATAAATATGTTGACGATTTTTTCTCTAATTTAACGTATAACTGAATGTGATCGATCGTATACACCCTATATTATCATACAAATACTACCTTCGGAAAATTTTATATTTGTTAAAAAATTATGGATAAAAATTGTTGGTGTTGATTTGATTTAATGGAATAGTATTTTCCAATGCCCCAAAAACATATTTTTTAAGTCCCGGACAACAAGCTTTTTCTTTTTTGTTTCATAGGGTAATTTAAATTACATTTTAATTTATTTCACATTAAAATAACATACGGCATTTCTGTCATTTGGTAAACTTTTTATAATTGTGGTTTTTGGCCCAAAGTACGAGTAATATGCCCTAATTAATTGAAAATAAGTGCCCTCATCACTTTATGTGACTTGAATTCCTCGCTCATTTCTCAGAGAACCACCTTGTGGTTGCAGGTAGCGTATACGCAATATCAGTTAATTTTATACTTATATTGCTTATACGCACTAAAGGCCTGTTAAAATCTTTTCTACTTCGAAAATATGCTGCCATTCAAACTATCTACCGAATGATCCTCACCAATGGATCAATATTTAATTTGGAGAAGATAAATCAAGTAACTTGAAGGAGTTGATTCAAGTACCAAAATAAACAAAGGGAGTTTATTATTATTATCCAACCTAAACCAAGGGTCTCTTGTCTGTTGTTGCATATTCTCCCAATTTGAAGTTTCCCAAAGTCTCACTCGTGAACTTGTCAGCATCAATTTTGTGATAATCCTTTTGGCCAAAAAATTAAATATTTAGAATATATCACAGATCATCAGCGTAAAGTTGCATAAAGAAATGTTCAAAGTTTACCCGCTGTTATCAGCAGAATCTTTGTGTTTGGTATATTCATAACAACAACAAATTACTTTTGAATATTTTACAACAGACAGACACGCAGATGGACGGACAGAGGGACGGACATACATATCTGTCACTTTTACTTTTTCTTTTGAAAAAAGTTGAGACTCCACGAAAAAAAACGGAAAGCAAGGTAGGTGGTAGGTATACAAAGATGTAAGGATGTAAGCAATTGTATGTGTGTGTGTCTTCGTGTTATTTATATAGCAAAACAATAAAAAGATGCTGTGCAAAGATATTCCATATATATATATATGGAATTTCAAGAAGAACAAGACTAAGACCAAGACCAAAAGACGATGAAGAAGAAGAAGTGGACGACTTGTCAGAAGAAAAAAACACACAGAATAAAGATAAAATAAAGACACGAAACGAACGAAAAGAAAATAAGATTCAAGGTAAGAAACGTATCATGAACATTTAAAATATGAAAAAAAAACGAAAACACAGCAGCCAAGACAAACCGAAAATGTTAAAGACATACACACACAGGCGCAGCCATGCTTATATCGTACTTCGTACATGTATACACAAATAGAGACACAACACACAAATGTTTATGGAAGGTTTATGTCCTTATGACCGACCGTAGCTCGTTGTAACCCAGCTTGTGTGTGTGCGTGTGAGTATTAGTGAGGCACAGTAAAAGGTATATTAAATACAAATGTTACTCTTATTTTATATCTCAACACACAAATCTTATTTGAAAGTATGAACGACTACGGCGACGACGACCGTAGAAACATACACGTGTAACCTTTTCGCACAATCTTCTTTATATGTTTAATTTACTTCGCCGCCTTCTTCTTATTCTTCGTAGTGTTATGCTTGTTCTTCTGTTCTTCATTGTATTGTATGTCTTGTATGCCCTTTTTCTTCTTCATTCCTTTCGTTCTTTTGCCTTCTAAGATGTTCTATATATATGTATATATATTCATTTATATATATTTTTTGGCCATGCTATTAAACATCAGAAGACACACACAGCGTGTTAGAAGAACAGTATCCCGCCAGAAAAATCAAATCAAGTAAAGAAATTTAAGAGCTGCTCGAAAAAAACATGTCTTAGGTGGGAATCTAGGAATACTTTTTACACATCACAATGAATAGGAAAAGTGAAATAAAGTCCATGGAAACGCAGAAAAAGTTCTGATTTTACTACTTTATTCTGACATTTTTTTAAAATGACGTTAAGCTTGACTTCGTTGTCATTAAGCCGAAAATAATATTAAATTAATATTAATAACATTAAATGGATATTTATTTTAAAATCCCAATTTTCGTCGCAAAATCTCCATTATGTTTCGAAATTGACATTCAATTAGAACCATTGGATTGGGATAGGTCACCAGAAAATTAGAGAAAAAGTCGATTTTCCTAAATAGATTTTTTGCTGACTTAAAGACCAATAAAAAAAGTATAAAATCGAAAAAAGTATTTTTATCTTTTAATAATTACACCATGCGACAGTAATTTTTGGACAAGTTAAAGTATTTTTAAAAAATATCCTTCTTTCATTTGATACAGACTCGCAGAAACATGAAAATAACTTATTAAAAAATTAAAGTTCCTGTAGAAAGAAAAAAGTCCACCAAATGGAAAATTGAATAAATATTTTACCGACATACGCTCTATAAAATATAAATTATAAAAATGTAAAATTGTATCACGGTGTTGTCATTCTAACGAAGAAAGCAATATCTTTTTGAAAAAAAAACATTGCTAAATATAGAAGTCATGAATCTTTTTGTTGAAGTGAGACAATTATAAATAAATTAAAATTTTTTTATTTTTTGGTAGCATGAAAAATCCCATTCAAAAATATTGTTTTCTTTAATAGCAGTTTAATAACATAGAAATTAAATGTAGCTCTTTTCTTAGCCAAGTACGTCGAAGTAAATTAAAGCAATAAGGGCTTCTATAAACAAAAAAAATATTAAACACCATTTTGTGAAATTATCTTACTACTACGACATTTGTCCATAGATTTTTTTCATATAGGCTACGATACAAGCTATTAGCAAAAATAATATAATATTAATTTTCCTATTCCTACGGGGTCTTTTGTGCCATAAAAACGATTTTAAAATAAAATTAAAAAATAAACTGTTTTATTACTGCGAGAAAGGATACATCTATTTAAAATAACCATTTTATTCTTCACTAGAATACCGGCTATTTATGACACGATCAGGCATAAACAAATTCTCAATTTATTTATTAATTTCTTTTAATAAATATTTATTAAAAAATTTTTCTTTATTAAAAATAAAGATAATATTTTTGGTAGCTAACATTGTAAAGAATTAAATAATATTTGTTTGAAAATCATCTATGGATAAATGTTGAAGGCATAACTATCTTTGCAGATGTAAACAGACTTTGAAGACTGTATGTACGCCAAACTTCTATATTTATTCACAATTTCCTTCATATATCTATTGTTTCCTTTGCTGGCTATTTTAAAGTAAAACATTTTTATCGTTAAAATACTATTTTTCTCAATTTTTTCTGGTTGCTTCTACTTTAAAGTGGAAGCACTTGTAGTCCTAGTAATAACCTTTAATTAAAAATAAAAACTTCCGTGATTGGACAAACACTTGCAAAATTTATAGTAAAAATATTAAAGGTACCTTCAAGGTACAAGTTTTGTAAACAAAATTGCCATACAAATTGCTACCGATTTGATTTTATGGAACAGTATGGTTCAATGTTAACAAAAAACAAATTTGTAGGTGATACAATACATCATCACGTGCACAGTAAGGTGAGTTTCTCATGGGGAGTTTTTTAGTCTTAACTACTACGTGATAGATATGAGATGTTGCCTTAATAAAAAATCATATTTGTGGCGGATTCTTGAAAAAAACATTATAAATGTCTTCAAATATTCCATTTCGGTACTTTTTTATATATTCTCACAATTATAGCAATTTATAATTTAAGACTTTACTGTATTCACATAGGTTTGATTGTGGTTGCAGGTAGCGTATACGCAATACTAGGTTATTATAGGCTTATATTGGTCAGGCGACCTAAAGGTCTTGTAGGCTCTATTCAACTTCAGGAATGTGCAGCTCACAAATGGATCAATATGTAAATTTGAAAACTTGAACCAAATAAATGCAAAGAGCTGATCCAAGTGACCAACAAAACGAACGGAGTTTATTATTATGATCCAACCAAAACCAAGGATCTATTTTCTGTTTTTAATCCTTCTACAATTTTCAAAAAATTTTAGCTTCGATTTTATGCAACAGTATGGCTTAATGTTAACAAAATATAAATTTGTAGGTGATATCAGTATTCGCACTCTGCATCATCATGCATCATGTACTGCAGGGTGAGTTTCTTTTGGGAAGTATTTTTAGGCTCACCTACTACGTGATAGCCGCTGAGATTTAGCCTTAAAAACAAAACATCTCTGGCGGATTTCTGAGGAATGAATTATATAAAACATTCCGTTTCAAGTTCTCTTGCTTATAAAGTTTCATATTTATATATTCTCAAACTTATAGCAATTTATATTTAAAGAATTTATTATATTCATTCATTAAAATCCAGTTTTTTAATAGGCTAAACTATACTCATTAAAGTATAAATTTATAGCTATAAAAAATTTGTGCACCCGACAATAATATTGGACCACGAAAATAAATTCTGAAAGTACCTCCAAATATAACAAAACTGTGTACTCAATTTTTCATTGTCTGATCGACTTCACATTTACCAGGTCTCGATATTTTTTAAGGTCAACATTATTAATTTTTTGTAATTTTGCTAATCTAAATATTTATTTCCATTTTATAAGAAAAACAGTTTTAATCCTTAATTTTTAATCATTCAAGGGTGGTTATTTTCGGACAAAGATATTTTATCGACCAAAATATCGTTTTTTATTTTAATTAGTTTAAATTTTATAACTATATAAAATATACATAAAATTGAATATTAAAAATGGAATGTCTTTTTTTGGCACATATTCGAGGAGACAATGTCACATTGTTTTAATGTTTCGTTCAGCTTTCAGAATAATATAGATAGTATCATGACACTTACTTATTTATTGATTTTAAGAGAAATTCTAAAGGATAAATACGTTAGTCTGAGAAAATCTGAATTCTAAATAAACTTAATTTGAAATTTCGCACATCCTTCCTAACAAAAGTCGAACTTTAGTAGAAACTTCGAATTGAAATATATATAAAAAAATATTACACATTATATTTATTAGATTTCCCAAAGAAGCGGACAGTTTTGCTACAATTTTGTTCTAGCACTTTAAAACTAGTATTCCGATAAGAAACTTAATAATAGAAAATTAACTTTTTATATCTTTAAAATGAGACAATGTTCAGTAATGCGGTTTTTTAATAGCTTATTTGATTTGGTTATAATTGAAAGAGTATAACACACTATGGTTATAAATTCAATATAACCTTTTTAAAGATTGTATATGATATTTTTTTATTTTTATATTTATATTTTATTGTAAGTGGAGCCAAATATTGAGGATATATTGAGCTACTTGTTGAATTGTCCTTGAATTCTTCATCATAAAGTGCACAGTCGGCCACTGAATTTTTCATTGGCTTTCGGCGATTTGACGGGTTTACCGTAGAGCATATGCCATCGAAATTTTTCATCCATGAAAAAGGACCTCACTAAGCTAAGTGATTAGACTTGCAGATTATTCAAACGATCATTCCCTAAAGAGGGTATTTTCAACGATATTTTACCCCATTCCTAAAATATCCATCAGATAAAATTTTAAAAATTTAACTAAAAAGGCAGCGCCATCAGACAATGAAATTGCCAAATCATTGGTAATTTGTTGGCAGGGTACTGTTCACACAACTCACACGTACACACACATCAGGAGGCAAAAAAGAACCAAAGAAACATTTTATTGTACGTGCGTCTTAGTGTGTGCATGTGAATGTGTGTACTCGTATCTCTAATTGTAAGTCACTCGGCCATTTATGCCATACGACTGACTACTGAATACTAACACTAATACACACACACATTCGCATCCACATTCTCAACCATGTAAAGACTATGTTCGCTATGACGACTACTACGACCGCTACTCATACGAACGACTGACTACGGCAGACTACGTTGGGTACTCCTCATGCCGTTGTAAAGTGAACGAAGATGTACGAAGATGCGATAGTATCTCAAGTAAATGAGTGTGTGCTAGTCTCTTTGCAAGTACCAGTGAGTGGTACAAGTGCTTTGCTTGTGTGTGTAATTGTGTGCATTTGTACACTGTTTGTGTGTGTGTGTGACTCCAAATAGTCAAATACAGGGCATGTGTGTGAATAGATGTGAAATTTTTCTAAGAAAAGTTGCTTTTTCATTTTTACTTAAAAATAAGAGACCATCATCATCGTCGTCGTCGTCCTCAGCATCATCATCCGTTACAACATCAGCAGCTTACAACATTGTCGTTGTTAGTAGCCATTGTCGAAAATGCGTGGGGTTTTACTTAAAGTAAGCAGATCAAATTGAGATGATAAAGAGAGAGAGAGAGATGGACAGAAAGCAATTTTGCAAAAAATAAAATATTATTTTTCGCATTTAAACGAAATTTTAGACCAAGCCTCAATGGAATTTTGGAAAAAAATATTATTCGAATTTAAAGTAAAATGTTTCAATTAAGGGCAATATATTTTTTATATAGTCCTCGTGCTTTCGGGTTAAAGTAAGCAGATCAAATTGAGATGATAAAGAGAGAGAGAGATGGACAGAAAGCAATTTTGCAAAAAAATAAAATATTATTTTTCGCATTTAAACGAAATTTCAGACCAAGACTCAATGAAATTTTGGAAGAAAATATTATTCGAATTTAAAGTAAAATGTTTCAATTAAGGACAATATATTTTTTATATATTTCAGGCATTAGCGGGAATAAATGGGAATCAATGGATTCGTATTCAGAACATTAAAATAGCCCAGAGACAATATAGTTTCCAAATTTGTTTTTAAAATTAATAATTTTGTAGAAAGCTTTTTTATCAAATTTTGAAATTTCATATTTCAAATTGAAAATTTTAGTTTTGAAACGCAACGATGAACTGTATACGAAGCGATATCACTGATCCATTTGTAGTCTGCCAGACATATTTTAGATAACATTAAATCCAATATTGTGGTTCTAGATCACAGACATTTAAAACTTTTGCCGCAACCTGTCCTCCACGTACACACATACATATATATGTTTGAGCTGTTGCCACTGTAAGGACATAATTGAAAATGAGTTGAGCTTTTTTCTTTCCTTTCGGCAAAGTAAAGTAAAGGTTTCACTTTTGTTTCATCTTCAGTTCATGGCTGTGTGCCATGTTCGAGCTCGAGCAAACCTCATCTAAGCAGTCATCAAAAAACACAGACACACACACACACACCCACACATTTGTGTGTTTTTCGATGACGTTTTGGCACGTTTTTAATGCTAAACTATGCGAAAAGGAATTTTGCAATTTTAAAAGTTTTCTATGCGGGTGAAAGTGTTGTTTTTTTCCATCATCGTCATCTTCTTCTTAAGAGTGTCTTGGCAGTACGATTTCTGGTGTTTCTATTTAGCTATTTTGGCAGAAATACACACACAGACATGTACTATATATATTTTCCGTATTTGTGTGTGAGTTCACTTACACACTCCTATTGGGTGTGTGATAAGGGGAATAAAAGAGAAAAAAGGGGTTACAAATGTGAATTTGTAAGTTGACAGTTGATATAAATATACACAAACTTTTTGACACGCACACACACAAACACGTACTCATTCAATCAGGACATAAACATTGTGGAACCTGCACTCTCTCACTTACACACATGTTAGTGGACATATGCTGTTGTTTTTGTTTTCAGCAAGAAATTCCAAAAAACAAAAACGAATAAATACCAAGGAAATTGTAAACTTTTTTACACATCATCTCGTTGCTGTAGCTATGATCGCAACATTTTGTGAGATTCCAGACATATACATTAGAGTGCCGCAGCCTACAAGGATGTCAACAATCGTAAATAGACTTGAATTCTAAAACTAGCAAAAAGCAATAAGCCGGGTTTTTCATAAAAAATAATTTATTTACACAAAGTGAAGGTAAAATTTGAAAAAAATGTGATTTTGGGATTTATTTTCCCCGTTTTTGGAACTTTGAAAAAACCCAAAAAAAATCCTAAAGTGGGAAAAATAAATTAAAAATTTCGCGATCGCAATGAAGTATGGTGGCATTTTTTCTAAATAAATGGAATTTTGGGATTTATTTTTCTCGTTTTAGGAATTGTTTAATTTTTATATGTGATCTCAAAAAAAAATTATACAACAATTCACGAATTTGAAATGTGTGTTACTTTGTCAAACACTTTCAACATGCAGCATATAAAAATCCCACAATTCCTAAAATGGGGAAAATAATTTCCAAAATTTCCGTGATCAAAGTAAGGAGTGGCAGTCATTTTTCTAAAAAATAGGATTTTTGGAATTACGGGGTTTTCAAAATTCCTAAAACGGGAAAATAAATTAAAAAATTCCACAATCGAAATGAAGGAGTGGTGGTCGTTTTTTCTAAAACATTTTGATTTTGAGATGTAATTACCCCTTTTAGGAATTTTCGGATTTAGAGCAAACGTCTTCGATTAACAATTCACGAATTTGATATTTTCTTACTAAAAGAATCCCAGAACTCCTAAAACGGGGAAAATAAATTCCGAAAATTCCGCTATCGATATGAAATCATTTTTTTTTGTAAAAATATGACATTTTGGGATTTATTTTCCCCGTTTAAGGAATTGTGGGATTTATATATGGAATTGTAGAATTTTCATATGAGGTATTAAAAATAAAGTCTTTGATAACAATTCACGAATTAGAAATTATGTATTTTTTTGTAAAAATCCCGCAATTCCTAAAATGGGGAAAATAAATCCAAAAAATATACAATCTAAATGATAATTTATTTTCCCAGTTTTAGGAATTGTAAATCCAAAAAGTATTCAATCTAAATGAATGAATGATGGTAATTTTTTCTAAAAAATGGCATTTTAGGATTTATTTCCCCTCTATAAGAATTGTTTTTTATATAATCTATCAAAAAAGTTTTTTCATAAAAATTCACTTTGTACAAACATTTTCAAGACACCTCATATAAAAATACCACAATTCCTAAAATGGGGGAAATATTTTCCAAAAATTCCGAAGTAGAAATTACGGACTTTTTTCTAAAACATATATTTTGTGATTTATTCTTTTTTAGGAGTTGTGTAATAAATGGGGAAAAAATACAAAATTGAAATTTGGGATTAATTTCCCCGTTTTAGGAATTGTGGTATTTAAAAATTATATTATAGGGATGTGATCAAAATATTTCATATTTTCGGTATCCACCTAAAACCAAAGTTCACCTTTTGTATAATGCATCATTTTTTCTTCTTAGTGGCACTCTAATGTCTTTATGTCCCCATACACATATATATGTATATGTTTGACTGTATGTTTATCTCAGTGTCCGAGTCCATCCATGTGTATGAGGAGAGTATTTAAAGAGGTCATATTTAAATTGGTCGTACTCGTTGTCGTATTCAATGTCCTTTTTTGTCATTTGATTTTTTTTTTTCGTTTCGTTCTGGTCCTTTGCTTTGTTTTGTGTGTTTGTTTGTTTTTTCCTCTTGTTTTTTTCCTACGTGTTCTTTCTTTCTATGCTGTTTGTAAAATTTTAATGAAATACCCCATGGTGTTATAAATTATTTCTTAATAGAAGATACGAAAAATAGAGAAGTGAGTGGAAAACCCCCGTATTCTCTGAATAGTTTGGTGCACTGTTAGTGACTCTGTGTTACTGGTTTCGTTTTGTCGAAAGGAGAGGGATATCAAAATGAAAAAAAAAAACTCCCCAATATTGAAGTGTGATGGCTGTCGGTGTAATGTTGGATAAAACTTATGTAATTCAATAGGCAAAGTTTCAATTCAATGAACGTCGAATGGCCATAAATGTTCGGGGAAAACATCGATAGCAAATATTTAAGGGTTTCAAAAAAGAACTGAAAAGGAGGGAATTCAATGAAAAAATTGCCGATTTTTTGTGCTGGAATATTTAAGGGATTGTATGTAGACTTTTGGCCTTTGGATTCATCTACGACTTCACATGGATTTTGAAAAATATTTCAAATTATTTTTGGTGATATTTGCTATTGACTACTGGATATTCAATTTAATTGCGGCAACTTCAAGAGCTTGTGAAATTTATTATTAAGTCTCTTCAGTGGAAGTGTTAGTTATTTTTATTTTATTTGTTTTATATTTGCCGTGCTTTATATAAGTTCCAAATAAGTTCCAATTCCAATTGGATGATATTCCCTGAAATTTCAGAAACAAATCCTTTCTTCCCAAGTATCGTTTCTGCTAAAGATAACCTCTGATAAATAAAAAGAGCTTGACCCGAATATTAAAATGGACTTCGCACAACGGTCCAGAATCAGTTCAATAACTTTTGATCTAGTAAACATTTTTGATTTTTTGTAAAAAAAAATAAATTTGGTTGGATCCTTGGATAAATTTGGATTATTTTGAAAAATTTAAAACACACCAATATTTGACACAAACGCAATTTGAACGTAAGAATAAATTCCTAGCTTTAACTTATAATAACTTATAATATTCCTTTTAATCTAAAATGCTCCATAATTACAGTTCGATAAAGTTCAAAATCTGAAAGGATAAAATATATCAAAAATTCTTCATCGGAAATATGCAGATCAAAATCAAAAATTCAAAATTTATCAAAAATTCTTCCTCAGACACAAGAAGAGCGATCGCGATGATGTGATGCGTCTTAAATGTAGTCTCTATGATGTTTGCCGTATCAGCGACAACATAGAGCCTAGTTCTGTTAAACCTACAACACATTATCCCCGTGAGATAGCAAGATATTGGTCATTGAAATGAGAGATCTAATATAATAATATAAGATTTCAGATTTGCAATGTGGACGTACTACTTCACTATGAGGACTGTATCTTGAGACATAAATAACCGATTAAGATTTAAGACGACCCAACATCACTACAGTTAAGTGGGCTCTAAGCATTTCTGAAATGGTTTGTATATGGGTTAAGTAGTTTGGAAAAAAATTAGAAAAAAATCCAAAATGGCATGAATAGAAAAAAACCAACAAAATATTTTTGTGTCTTGCTTCTTAAGGAAGAAAACAATTAAATTTGATGATTAATATCCATGAATAAATATTGAACTATTACTTAATTGTCGAGAGTGCAACACGAAACTCATGGCAACTTTAACATTCAGAGGTGTAATAAAATCCGATTGTTGCCGGAATAGGTACTAAAATGTACATTTGGTTTGACTTAAAGAAAACACAATACGGTTTCATGGCAAACACTTCGGAATTGGTTCTTAATTCCGAAAAATTAGCAATTTCGACTTGGATTCTGCAACAATTTCATTTTTGGAGATTTTAATTCCGATTCCCACAACAGTCGGATTCTATAACACCCCTGAGTAAATATTTAAAAATTAACACAAAATAAGACAATTATTATCACTCCATGTTATCAGTGAAACTCGTGAATTATTGGCGGCGTTCTATATTTATATCAGTTAATAGTCTTTAAATCGGTTACAGTGGAAGAAATGAAGCACGTCGAAAAAAATCTAGAGGAAGTGCCTAGTGTTATTAATGTAAACGACTATGGAAATGTACAAATGGCGAGCCAATACAATCGGTTGAATCCAAAAAATCAAGTGAAAGTTATTATCACTTAGAGGGCAAAAAATGCTGTAAATTCAGCGAATAGTACTAAATTCAATTAGACTTGTACAAGATTATTTTTTTTCTTTCTCCAAAATAGTCATGACAAATCTCGAACACACAAGTAGAGTGATCAAAAACTCGGCTTTTCTGCAATGTCGGGTTTTCGGTTTTTTCGAAAACCGCGATTTCAAAAAAATGGGTTGCCCGGTTTTCTTTTCATAAAAAAACGGTTTTTCTTGAAACAGTAAAAAATGGGGAAATTATTCATTATAGGGTAATTCAACAAAATGTATACGTTCTTGGGAATAGGTCAATTCTGATGTCATAATCAGATTCACTGGCATCTTTCGAAAATAACTCCAAACATTCCTGTGGGATTATTTGGAGATTTTTAATAATATATCAGCCCATCATTACTTTTCGTCCCACATCAATTATTCCCAAAATATCGGTTTAGAAATCATAGGAAATCATTGCGAAAAACAGCTATAATTTCTGGACCAATTACCCCATTAGGCGATTCACATATCTTGTAGAGAATAAAGTAAGATAAAAATCTAAAAAAAAAATAAGAAAATAAATCATAAGTTTGACATGAAGTTCAAAGATTATGCGTATGTTTGGACTCTTTGAAATACAATGCCCTTTCTCTTTTTTCTTATAATCGCAAAGTTCACCAGCCTAATATTACCTGCAAGAACGAGTATTACTGCGGCAACCCCCAGAAATTAATTCTGGGGGTTGCCGCAGTAATGACCTGCAAAATATTTCGTCCTTTGGTCAAACCTTCTGTGAGCTAAACGCTCCTGAAAACTTCTCTAAAAATAATCGCATATATTCTTATATGTATTGGCTGGTCGACATCCTCAGTGGCAAATGGTCAACGGCGTCGATTTTTCTTCTGCCCATAAGAAATGCATGTGAAACCTAGGACGAACATCGCCATTTGAGATTCACAGTCTTGCTGTGTTCGTATTTTTAGTAAATTTGCGGTCCCTAATAAAAAACGTTCTATGATGGTTGTGATAACATAAAAATATGAAAAACCGGTTGAGACCGACATAAAAAACACGGGTTTTCCTGTTTTCAAAAACCGCGATTTTAAAAACCCCGACGGTCGTTCTCAGTAGAAAAAACCGGTTGACCCGGTTTTCGGTCTCGGGTTTGATCACTCTACACACCAGAACAAAATTATTAATTTTTGTTTGATTCATTAATGAACAGGGGAAATTTTGATTATCCTGTATCCCTTATTAATTGAGTGACCCAGCACATTAAAATTGATGTTTATTTCGTTATAAACAATTTAATATTTTCAAACACATGGATTCCAATGTTGTTTCAAATGACGTGTGTTTGTCTATAAATACTGTAATTGTTGTAACTTATATTTTCGTATAGTTGGAAATAGGAACAATTCCGAGAAAAAACATAATCTTTTGTATACAACTAATACGTTGAGCGATTATAACACAATCAAGAAGGGAGCTATTCGTATGTTTCACTGGCATAAATATAGTGAGGTGTTCGATCTTTCTTCTCTCAAACCATTGCTTAAATAATATTATTTTTATTGATAGTGTTAAATACTTTATTACAATTTATTTTCAATATTTACAGTGCTTCTAATTTAGAAAGTTCGAGTGTTTTATTGAAAAAGAACAACGTCAAAGCTTTTTGAAGACAAAGAGTAGTGAGGAGCCAAGTAAAAAATTTCACATTTGTAAATAAATTTGCATCCTATAAAAGAAGTTCAAATCAAATACTAAAGTGTTTCGAATACTGTCAAATATTTAAAAAATTCCGAAATATTTAAAAAATCGTCACTTACATTTTTGCCATTTTTACATTAATGAAATCCCTATTGTTCGGGAAAACTCCCCATAAATCCCCTGGACTGGTATGTATATTCTAGGCCGTTTTGATGAATTCAAAGCATTTTTTATAGTATTTCTTATTTGGTGAAATGTATTAAACAAAAGCGCATTTCCCTGCAATCTTGCTAATTTTTCTGTCCCGGAATTCCGTGGATTGGCTCGGCATTTAACCAAGCTATCTTATCTACATACATATAATATAATTATAACATTTAAATTTAAAAAAATACGTCTGTTGAGAGTGAACGAATTATTTTCTATCAAATCAATTTGTAGTCAAAATTAGAAGAAGACTTTCCAATCTATAACGGCTGGTTTGTGAAAATGTCGCTTAGTTTACTAAAAACTTATTTGGAATAAAAAAACCGAATGTAAACTGAAGTCCGAATAATTATTTTTTCAAGAGCATTAAATGCCTTATTTTTCCAAATTATAGGGTAAATTTGCTTTTGTACTCACAATTGTGCCCTTTTTAAATGAAAAATCACCTTTAAAGCAAAAATATTGTTGGGATTTCCCCCAAAATCGAAAAATAAATACCGCTTTCCCGGGAAATGGAAAAGTCAGGGAAAGTAACTCTAGTTAAAAGCTTATGCTTATTGACAGTTATTGTGTTAGGCCAAGTAGCGTATGAGCAACATGATAAAGCAGTTTCGATTAATCATACGTACTGTAGTCCAATTTTGCACATAAACAAAAATCTCACAGTTTAAATCCCATTCCGTATTTTCCCCTGTGTTATGGAACTATTTGTAGCTAAAGCGAAATATCATTCCCTACATAAAACTTCACACACACAACTTCTCTTTAGAGTCTTTTTTGCTGTTACCACAACTCCACTATGCTGTCTCTAAATGAAGGACTTCAAAAAAACTTCAACGTTTTTATGGGCCACATGACATTGGTCACTTCCCAGAACATGTGCTCATATTTACATTCCACACATTCCGAACATTTATGTCAACAGCAAGGAAAATGGAAATTATTTAGGTTATTTTGTGGCTTTTTTGGGAACAATTTTTTATATGTACAAACACACACGCACACATATGTATATACTGGAGTACGTATTAGTATATGATCGAGAGAGTGTGTGTAGGGAGGATAATTATTTCTCATATAGCACCACTCGAGCTGCAGCTGTTCTCTTGGTTAAATATTAGCATATAATTTTTGGTCTTGCTTTAGTTATTCGGAGGATATTGTTCCGGGCACACTTTACTATTGTAGTTGTTGGTGGTGGTGGCATTGGCTGGGTGGCTGTTGTTGGCGAGCGAGTGTGTGTGTGCGTGTAGTTATTAACGACCAACCACTCTCGCCGCAATTCCATTCATAGTTTACAATCACGCTGGGAAAGGAATAGTTTAAAACCACATGCCAAACGCCAACACCACTGCCACCAACCACCATCAGCAGCACCTCCAACAAGACCATAATCCAACGGCAACGAACAACAGCAACACCACCACCAGCGCCACCACTATCGTCATTATCGTTTCTACACAATCAAATACCCTTCTACTGCCGCCAGCATTCCCCCAAGGAATGGGTCAGTGCTGTTGTTGTTCTTCTTCTTCCATACTATTATTATTTTTGTTTTTATTGTTGCTGTTGCTGCCGCTGTTATTTTTGTTTAACTTATATTTGTTTATGATTTGTATAAGCGATTTTAACAGATAATTTACTCGGCGATGTCCTTTCCACTCCCCACTGCGTACAGCCCCACCACATGGACGTAATGAATGGAACGAAATATTTGGCATTGAATTGTTGAAATACCATCGAGAATGCGTTTCCATTTCGGAGAACCCCAAACAGCCTCCTCCACCACCACGAAACCATACACGAGTGTGTAATTTATACAATTTTGTTTTTGAAATTGATGTTGGGAATAGTTTTTTTTTTGTGCCGAAATCAGCTCATTATAAGCGAATAATGGGAAAGCTGGCAAATAAGTGCAGAGAGCACCACCACTACTCATGATTGCAGAGCAGTGCGAGGAAAAAAAAAACAAAAATGCGAAATTAGTTCAGATGAAAACTAAATGGAATCTGGTTGGAGTCTACAATCTACAATCACAGCATATGGGGCAAATATCATCGCCATGTGATGCAAGTTTTGCTTAGACAATTTTCCAGAACATCGAAAGGATTTCCACGAAGTTTGACTTAATTAAAAAAATTAAAACACTGAAGTGCGTTGGAAACTGAATGGATTCTACGTACGTGGAGAAAATATCATAGGGATGTCATTGAAGTTTTAATTAGATACAATTTTGAAATATGGGAAGGATTTCCACGAAGTTTGACTTAATTAAACCAATTAGAACACTAAATGGAAATCTCCACACACATTAATCAGGAACATTTCACTATAAATAGCCAATTGTTCCAAAGATCTATTGTCATAAAACCTACATAGTCACAAAAAGACATTGAGAAGCTGGACATCAAGAAAATATATTCCGAACCACAAAATAGCCCCCAAAAAAAATTGAAAATGTGTCCAATGCATAAATGTCCCAAACACTCAAAATTAGAATATTTAAGGCCCTAAATGAATGACAATGTCATTGACAAAAATATTTTTATTTTATATTTTTTGTATATTCAAATTGTTGAATTTCATAATTCGAGTACTTTAAAATTTGCAGGAGTATTTTAAAATCGGTTGATCTAATTTTTGTGAAAATTCAAATGACTATAAACTTGTAATTAATTGTTTTTCAAGACAATAACAATTTTTAAAGGAAAAATCTTTTGTGAAATTTAAAGAAAAAAAAACGTTTTGCAGTCCAATTTGTCATCTGGTCACTGGAGAACGAGAATATCAAAGTTTAGCTTTACGAATGTAGCATTGACACTTCAGGCTGCGATTGTTGCTTTAATATGTTTAGATTGTTTTGAAATATTTTATTTTATAAATTATTTTATAAGCATACACCAAGTTTTCTTCAACAATATTCAATTTATTTGAATAGCGAAATTATTTCCCCAATTTGCGTTAAAAAATCTTGGGAAGTCCCCAATTCGGGAAGCTTTTAGATAAATTAAAATATTTTCACCGAGATTCTGACTATTTTTATACCCTCCACCTCCAGGATGGGGTAAACTAACTTTGTCATTCCGTTTGTAACACCTTGAAATATCGATCTGAGACCCTATAAAGTATATATATTCTTGATCGTCATAAAATTCTAAGACGATCTAGCCATGTCCGTCCGTCTGTTGAAAGCACGCATCTAAACGAAAGGAGCTAGAATGTTCAAATTTTCCATAAATGCGTCTTATAGTCGTAGATCGGTTGGGATTGAAACGGGGCGAAATCGGCCCAAAGGGAAACATTTTTCCCTCACAAGTACTAAAAATACCCATAACAATCCCTAATATTTTAATATTTTTGAATATGTCTGTTTATATTCGCTTGATATTTGGTATGCGCATTCCACTTATAGCAAAAACGTGCACCATAAAGTGATTCTTATTTGTAGAGGGTGAAATGGGGCAAAAAAGGGATAAAAATGGTACTTATTAAACGACAACAGCTAGAAACACGAAATTCGGCGTGTACATTCCCCTAATTGAGTAGATACATAATATAAAAATATTTTTTCCAAATTCGTATTTGGAAATTTTAAGGGGTAAAATGGGAATAGAGGGATAAAAATGGTACCAACCAAACGGCTGTACCTAGAATAATGAAATTCGGTGTATACATTCCTCTGATTGCATAGACAAGTAAAATACACGGATTTTTCAAAATTCGTACTTTTTTGGGGTTAAAATTAAAAAAGGGATAAAAATAGTACCAATCAAATGACCGCAGCTAGAGTCATGAAATTCGGAGTATACATTCCTCTGACTGTGTAGACACGGAAAATAAACTGATTTTTCGAAATTCGTACTTTTTGGGGCCAAAATAGAAAAAGGGGATAAAAATAGTACCAACCAAATGACCGCAGCTAGGGTCATGAAATTCGGAGTATACATTCCTTTGACTACGAAGACATGAAAAATAGAAGGTTTTTTCCAAATTCGTACTTTCAAGGGCTACAATGGTTACGGAGGGATAAATAAATGAAAAAAGGGGATAAAAATAGTACCAATAAAATGATCGCAGCTAGAGTCATGCAATTCGGAGTATACATTCCTCTGACTGCGTAGACACGGAAAATAAACGGAGTTTTGGAAATTTTTACTTTCAAGGGATACAATGGTACAGAGGGATAAAAATAGTACCATCTAAACGACTACAGCTAGAATGATGAAATTCGAATTGAGTAGAAACGTCGAGAGGGTAATACTTTTGGAATTAAATAGAATGGAAATACAACCAACTGTAGCACCCACTATCTACCAATATTTATGGTATTTAAGCTTTTTGAAAATATAAATATAAGAATATTTATTTTTTGATTTGAAATAAATAATAGTTTGAAATAATAAAAATATTATATTTATTTATAAAATTATTTTTTCAATATTTGTATTTGTTTTGGTTTGGCTATATTAAAAAATTTATATTTTCCTGTAATATTACTGCACTTCTACGAAAACCGCCAACCTCTGTGGAATGCAATCCATGGTGGAGGGTATATAAAGTTCGGCCCGGCCGAACTTAACTCCGTTTTTACTTGTTTTAATTATTTTAAGGATATTTAATTATTAGATCCATGAGAAAAAAATTCTGTGAATTTTTATATTGCCCAAAAACTATTTTTCCCCCGAAATATATATGAAATTTGAACTTCTAGAAGCGATAGAGAAACTAACGTAATCACGGAAACAAAAAAAGTATGAAGTTTATGATTTGAACTGGTATTGGATTGTCCAGACTCATAGCCTGTTTGACCTATAGTTTATGGAATTCAAATATATTTACAAATGTCACGATTTCTGGCTAATGCAATGCTCGTGATTAGGATATCAAAAAGCATAGTTTGACACAGAAGAGCGATTAGAAATCTCTCAAAATAAACATTTATCACATTTCGTTTTTATTTCAATAAACAAACGTAGCCCAAAAAATTCACTGGAGCGTATTGTTAATAAATTATAGAGATACTAATACGGCACAATGGTCGCTAACTAATAAAGGAATCTATATATATAAAAGAGTTGCATTACTGACTGACTTATCATTGATCAGCCCCCAGACCAAACGGATGCAGCCAGGGTCATGGAATTTTCAGGGTAGTTCCCAAATATGACGTAGACGTCGACTAACAAAGGGTTTTACGAAATTCGTACTTTTACCCCAAAAAGGGATAAACATCGAACCTTCGTCCTGACTAAACGGGAGTAGCTAGAAATATGAAATTCGGTGTGTTCCTTGCACTGACCATGCAGACGAGCTACACATTGGGATTTTTTGAAATTTGTACTTTTAAGGGGCTAGCGGGACAAAAAGGGATACAAATGGTACCAACAAAAGTATTACAGCTAGAATCGTGAAATTTGGTATGTAAATTCCATGACCATGACCTACAGCTAGAATCGTGAAATTTAGTGTGTAAATTCCTCTGACCATATCGAAGCGCAGTAGTTTAAAAAAGGGATAAAAATGCTGTACAATTCTTTAATTACGTAAACGCGGAACATAAATGGATATTTTAAAATTTGTACTTAAAATGGGGATAAGGAACAACAAGAAATAAGTGTGTTACCAAATAAAGTACATATTTTTAGGGGAAGCAAAAACACATGTTACCTATAGTGATTATAATTCTGCGTACAACATTATATATAGTAGTCCGAAAGGGGAAACTTGAAAATTTAAATATAAAGTATTTTATAACAATTATTTTTCAACAGATTGAGAAAATGAGAATGGTAATTTATAGATATATATTATATCAACATTATTATTTAAGTATGCCTGACTTAATAAATTGTGCATAAATGCTGACAAGACAAAGCTTATACGATTTATATATATATATATATATATATATATATGACTAGGTGTCAAAAAATGTTTCAGGAATATGTATTATAAGATCAAAACTATTTTTGAGACGACTCGCAAAAATTACAAAAAAATTCCTAAAATATGGAAACTGCTCACATATGGCACATTTGACCCGGTGGCCAAGTAAAAGCGAAAAAAATCTGGAAATTTCATGGTAACAGAACAGAAGTTACAATATTATATAGAATATCGCCCAAATTTGTAAAAAACAATTTAAAACGCCAAAAAATCAATAGATGTTCTATGCTTAAAATCTAATTTTATCATCATATTTAGGAATTAATGTATGGAAGTCAATTTTAGTAATTAAAGCTAAAGCGGATGACTGATTTGGCAATCTAAACAACAGATGAGTTATTCTTAGAAAAATATATATATTTAAAGTGCTTTCAAAAGTCTACTAATTCAAAAAAATATGGAAAAAAATGAAACATAAAAACCAGCATTATTCGGGTGGTGACAGAAATTTATTTTTGATATCCGTCTCGAAAGTCGCCAGAATAGCCAGAAGTCTTAGAAATAGCCATATCAAATTGAATTTAATTTTGAGAAATCAATATAACTGACAGCTCTGTTTCATAACACTGTCTGCCAGTCACTTGAATTAATTGCCGTTTTTAGTTTTTTTCTTTATTTCCTCATCCTGTTGATGCAAGGACTACAAAGTTTCAAAGGATACAATTTTTAAAAAAATATTTTAAATAGTTATTCACACCCTATGATACCGGCAATGCCAAATTAAAGAGGAGAATATGTGCCAAAAATTCTTTAAATTGCAAACCTCGATCAGAATTAATTTAAAATTAACAAATATTTACATTTTTCGCTCTTAAAAAGCAAAATATGAAAGAAAAAAACTAAACACTTGAAATGGTTGTTAATGCTGAACTAATACAGATAGAAGCATGACATTTGAAGTATTTTTAACAGTTATTCTCCTCTTTGAATATTAATTATCAATATCAATAATATACGAATAATAATAATTAAAAAAAATGTATCCTTTGGAACTTTGTAGTCCTGTGAAGAGCAACTCCAGCTTGCCTATGGTTGCATACGTATTTTTAAAAATTGTCGTACGGTGTAATAAGCAGTTTAGCTAGGCTTGGTTTGTCCTATGATTACGATTAGACTAACTTGTAAATTTTGCACTTCAATTCGAAAATAATGTTTCTGTGCGAGAATCGCAATATCTCAACATCCTAAGAAAAATGGATCAGTAGATTCACCAACAAGATTGTGCAACTTGTCTCTATGACAAGTTCGCGTATTTTTTAAGACTTCAACACCTAGTTTTATTTACTCTTTGGAGATTTGTTTATCTATTTCTGATATGACTTCGTTTAGAAATTTCTTTTCAGCCTCAAATGCACTATCACTATCAGCCTCAAAACACTATCATTTGGGAAATTTAGTATATAAAACTAAAGGCAGGTTCTGATTAAGATTTTCGCGAAGATCATCATTTTATACTTTTACTATTACCACGATATGTAGTTTCATGATAATGTATCAATTAAGTTTCTTACAAAAACAATAACAGATTTTGATAATTTTTTTATACAATAATATTTTAACAAAAATTTGAACAATTTTTATTTATAAATAAGATTTCAAAAGATTTGCTGGAGATTTTGAAAAACCGCTTTCCACCACATTTTTTTTAATAAATAATTTTTGCATTTGAATTTAGGTGCTGCAGAACAATTGTCGTGAAGATTTCTTTAAAATAACTCCTCGAAATATATTTTTTGGAAAGCTACCTGTTAAAGGAGGACCACAATCATTAATTTGTTTGCTTCAGGATTGGTGGCAAGTATATCAATGACCTAAATCCGGCATTTGCGCTACTGCTTTAGGGTTCCTAAGAAGATTTTCTCACAAATCATTGATAAATTTTGTGCGTAACACTGCCACAGACCTTTTGAAGATATCATCATCAGCTTAGGGTAATTCTATCTTAGGCGGACATCACCTTGACAATCATCAGATCAGATCGTGTGAAAGTTTCTTTTATTTTAAAGCATTTTGCCATAGGCAGAATATTTAAAGCCTGCTGATAAAGCCTGCGGATGCGTTGCTATCATTAAAACATTACATCATGCACCGATAATAATGCAAACGAGGATTTTATGCAAAACATATCTACACGACATAAAGGATGGTGTTGTCGCCGCCAAACACACCAGATGATTCAGAGAAAAAAAAATTATAATAATGATGACGACGCCGAGCCGAGGTGTTGCATGTTTGTTATAAATATGCAACAACCAGCGACAACTATTGTGCCACACTTACATATGTTTGCGCGCGTGTGTGTGTTTGCAGCTCTCACTATACATAGACATTTTGCACAATTGAACTTTATGCACTTGAAGGAGTGAACAACAACAACAACACAAACGGCAACAGCAAAAAATGTGAATAGAATGCTGTGGCACAGAGAAAAAATAATCGTTACTACACGATGATGATACTTGACTTTTTGTATGGCACCAGCAGTGGCGGCAGTGTCAGGCAGGCATAGGCATCAAGAAAAAAAGCGTGTTCACAAATAACCCCACCCGCCTCCACGAACGAAAGCCACAATTTCTTACAAACAGACATTAGAGGGGGTTGCGCACTAAAACTAAATTGTAACTTTTGGAGATATTATTATTTTTCGAATTATTGATTTTTGTTTACCTTCTTTGCAATAAAAAGGCATCATGAAACCTTAAGCGACTGACGACAGCGTGTTTGATTGTGGCTTATAGTGATTACTAAATTATTTTTAATTTTCAGTTTCAGATTAAGAAAAGTCAATAACATTTGTGGAACCTTAAATTTAATATTTGAAGAAATAAAAAAAAACTAAATAATTTTAAATTTATTTATTGTGCACCCACTCTAATGCACATAGCATACGGTGGCATATGTGTGAATGTGACTACGAGAATATGAGTGTTTGAAAAGTGTTTCCATTTGAGAAAAGCACGTTTTTCCATCAACATTTCTGTGTGTTTGTGTCTGAGTTTTTCCCGTCGTTTTTTTGCTGTTGTTGCTTTCTTTCTTTCTTTAGGTTTTCACTTGTATTTCTGAGCTCTGTGTGTTAAGCACAGTTCACATAGTTTCAGGGCAGCGTGTGTGCGTGGTGGAGGTGAAATGCTGTTGACAGTTAACAACGGCAACGACAGCAACAGCAACACCAACAGCAGCAAGACAAAATTCATATGAAAACCTTTTTTCGTAGTTATTTTGCATTTAAACAAAGAAAAGTTGTAAAACTCACACACACACACACGCGCCGATATATACGACGTTTGAGAAATAGAATATAGAATTATATTCCGATACACACACACACACTGACGCACACTGAGAAGTTCAGTTCAGACACACACGCACACACTCGCTCGCTCGCATTCTCTCTGTATTTTTCTCTATCTCTCTTCTATCACATGAAGTGAGTAAGGGTTCCTCTGGTGTTCTAGGCTGCTACTGGTGAGGATGAGGAAGGCGCTGAGGATGCTGAGATATAATTGTTGTTGCCGCTGTTGTTGTTGGTTGTATTTTTCAGTACCACAGTTGTGCGTGTTAAACTAGTAACAGGATCAGGAAGAGCCAAATTGGGAAAACCTAAGATATTAATTAGCTGCTCAGTGAAATATGCCTTCACTAAACAGACATAATAAAAGACCTTCTTTTGAATCATATAAATAGTAGCGAAAATGTGGAAGGACGTTCCCAACTTGCTGCTGAACGCAGGCCTGCAAGGAAGGCTTCTCTAGATCCTTTTTGAAGCTCCTATAGAAATGTTTGTTCCAGGTCTTTAAAGATACGTGGTATCTGGCGTCCACTATGCTTTCTAAATAAATCCATGAACCATAGCACATACTTCCTTCGTTTGTTTTTTAGGTATCCTGGTCGGTGTTTACCTCAAAAATAAGTCCAATAGTAGTCAGTGATATACATAACAAACGATAACCAACCAGATAACATGTATGTCGGATTCATGGCTTCAAATCTCAGGCAACATTTAGAATTCAATGACAAATTTAAAAATCAATACAAACTTATAACAGAAAAAAATCCAGACAGACCTTTGTAAGTCCCAAGCACCCAGGCATCCAAAAATAAATTCTTTAACTAGAGAGAGAGTTTCAGATTTACCCTCCTACCATAGCAAACGTGTTAATTTGTTATGGTGTTTTTATGTGAAGATTAGGCCTTTATAGTGCTATTAGGTAGGTCTTCAGAATTTGATAAAATGTTTTCAACACGAGGTACTTGCAAAATAAATTTTATCACAATACTCGTATGTGAGATTTTCCATTAGAAAAGTGTGCTTTCCTATGTGGGGTGCTTCATCACAAATTGAATCCAGATCATGTTTTCTTTGTATATTAAAGTGAGAATCGGGAAATACACACTTAGTAACAGTAACTCACAAATACGCCTTGGAAAGTTAAAGTCGACAAGCTAATGACATTCATGATCATTTTTAAATAAAGTCCAATACAGAGAATGTTATAATACAGGTGTTAGTTTATCCTACAAAATTGGCCGGCAAAATATTATATTTGCAATGAAACTGGAAATTTGATCCAACACATTATATTGAAGTTTCTAAAAAGGACAAATTTCCTTAATAACATTCTGACAATGCAAATTCCAGTATCTTATCCCCATCCAGACGATCTTCTCATTATCGCTACAAAATCTTGCTATGGTGTTGGTCACACGGACCCAAATTAAAATATAAATTTACTTTGAATTAATAAATAAAATAGAAAAAATATTGGATGGCGAGCAAATTAAACAGAAACTGTACTTTTGAGAATTTTGCAATATTGTTCTTAAGGATCTTACAAAATTCAAAATTTCATATGTTATTACTAATTAATAAAAATATTAAATATAGGGTCCGCCATCTAACGTTTTTTTTTCAACTATTCAACCGTTGGACTATTATTTGTGGGATGCCCGAGGCAGCCATTTGAATGAAATTATTTTCCATTATTAACCGGAAGGATTGTACTTTCAAATAAAAAAAGAAATTTGAGAAAATATTCAGTAGTTTTTTATAGCATTTTCAAAAAAAGTTATTTTGTGGACCCTATATAATTCTGCCTATAAACTTAATATATTTTAAATGTATAGTTAGACTTTCTCTAATAGTAGAGTATGTCTTTTCCAACATATCAGAAAAAATTCACTTTTACACCTCAACTGGTTAGCTTTTTACCTACCAAAACCAAAAATTAATAATAATTACACCTTTTCCAGAAAACCGGAATATAGAATTGATTCCTTTGCATATTTCTTCTCTCAAAGCACCCTCTTTCCTCTATAAATAGTCTACAAAAGTTCCAATAACACGAATTTTTTTTACCATGAAAAATCAATAAGCCCCGATAGCCGAGCACTTACCACAACACGTCTACGGGCCCATTCTATCTAGGTAGTCTGTCATGGCTAGGACAAATCAATTTGTAAAAATTCGTGAAACTTGCACCAGCCGGATGTAATTTAAAAGCTTGTAAATGATTTACAAAATAGTGCTCAGTTCATCAATACTAATATCTTTAAACTGAGCACTATTTTGTTTTTTTTTTGGAACTTTTGTAGACTATTTATAAAGGAAAGAGGGTGCTTTGAGGGAAGAAATATGGCAAAGGAATCAATTCTATATTCCGGTTTTCTGGAAATGGTGTAATATGGTGGTGTGTTCTTAAGCTAAACGGTGGGTGGAGTTTTTTTATACTTTTTCAAAATAAGCAATCGGTTCTAGCAAAATCGAATAGACAATAAAAAATCATGTCAAACATATCTTGCTTTTTCTGACTCCAAAAAAGTTACGCCAGAAAATTGGTTGAAGGCTGATGGCCAAAATGGTAGACGTTTTAATGTGTTATATTTTTATATATATTCCAGAGATATGTGCAAAATGAAAAAATGCACTTATTTTAAGACTTATGTATCTTTCCACGATAATTTTCGTTCATATAAGTCTCGGATTTGCTTTTTAATATAAGAACATAATTTTCAGTCACATATTATGTGAACCTTAAATTACAATTTATAATAATTTTGTTAAAATATTTTAATTTATTTACTTTAGTTTTTATTTAACAATTCAAAAAAAGATTTTAGTTCAAAATATGTATATTTTTACACCAGAGAAATATAGGTATAGCAAATGAAATTGAAATGGATTATTTGAAGGCATATAGTAAATGCATTTCACAGAGGAACTTTTTTCGTCAAATAAGGCTCAAATATAATACATATATTAAAAAAACACCTCCCAAAAAACTCACCCTAGCGGAGAACCGTTGGCATCTATCAATGAAAATTGAAACTTGCTATGCAATTATGTTAATATTTTATAGAATACTCTTTTATAATTAAAGTTTTTAAGAGATTTCACCGCAGCTGTGGATATTTCAGGCAATTGTTATTTTTTATTTTATTTTTTTTTAGTATCACTCATGCTTACTAAAGAAGATTTCGGATGGACTTACAGAAAACCTGAGTTTTTTTAATTTCTATAAATACGATGTAATATTCGATTTTTGAATGGAAATGAGTTCACAAGACTTGGAAGAGGACCATCAAAAATCGAATACGAAATCTGAGGAAGTTCAGTTATGGTGTTTATTTTATATACCAATTAGAAATGGTCAAGAGCTAGTCTAATAATAATTTTGGCGGCTTTCTTGTTATTTTGAATAGAAATCGAACAACCTTCAAAATATTCTAATTGGGAAATATGGTACATTTCATCATTTATATTAAATAATAGGTAGACAAAGTCAACTATTTTTACATTTGTTTCACTTTATGTCAGCAGTGTTGGTAACAAATCGTCATTCCAGATATATTATAGGTTTCATTAACAACATACAGCTTTAGTTAGGACTTTCAAAAGAATCGATGCTTTTCTTTATCTTGGAAGGGACTCATAGGGTCACAAAAATGATATCACAAATTTTTAAGGGGGGATGTTTTCAAATATCCCATTTCCGGTTTTAGTCGTTTTAGTAACTAAACTTTAAAGGTTTTTGTCTCAAACAAAACATAACTCAATCAATTTACACCCTATTCAGTTGAAATTTTTGATAAATATATTCATCCTTCCCTATTGCCCTACTTCGTATATATTTGAAGACAAACTGATAGTTTTAAAATTTACTTGGTGTAGCGATACCACGCCCCCTTGTCCTATCGCGACCTAGTATGTCCAGGAACCATTTCCTCTCCAGAAGTTAGCTGCAGTAAAATTTTCCAGCGAATCGGTCCTCCGGTTTGGCTTCCTATACGTAATATACAGACACACAATGATTTCGAAAATTCGTACGTACTTCTCGCGCTAATGTTATTTATTAGCGAAAACTGTTGAAAATCTCATCATAAATAAAAAATACAGGAGCTGTGTATCCAGCCGTTGATTTCAAGAAAACAAAGGCGTCATCGTAACATTGCACTATGGTCCAAACCCATATTTTTTGGCAGAAATTCAAAAAATTTAAATTGGAAATTGTTAAATTTGTACATATTTTCTAAATGTTAACACTCGAAGCTATCAAGAAAATGTATTGGAGAAATCTAGGTGGCAACACTGCAAACATGAGAGGCATTTAAAGTTTGCTATTGAAACAAGTGGGATTAATTCGGGTCTAAAGCAGTTATACAAAATAGCAGTTATACAAAAAATAAGTTATACAAAATACGTAAAGCGTAAGTAGTTAAAAAATTATACATATTTAACTTTTTTTGATTACTGTAGTCTTATCAGTTTTCTTAAGTGTTGTAATTTTGTGATTCGTAGTGAGCATAACCTATAAATGTCGTGGACCAAAAGTTATATGTAGGACTAAACACGACTCAAAGTGTAAATGTGAAAGTGTTCGTCAGGTTTATGGTAGAATTAATATCTCGTCGGCAAACTCCTACAATTGCCACGTTATTTTAACACAATTTCGATTAGCCATAGTACACATATTTTATCATATCTCTGAATGTGATTTGTGTATGAGACCCATCAACATCTCATTTTAAAGATATTGTAAGTACCTTTAAAATGGTATATAATGGTATTCACTTTTCTGTACACATGTAGACATTTTATATTATTTCCTGAAATATTTATTTAAATTGCAGTGTCAAGTAGAATATTTGTATGCTATATTTTGCTTTTGTAATAATGTTCAGAAAATTTTGTTTTCGGTCACCCTGTACTAATACAGGGTAATAATTATGTTGGTTATATATTGAGTTTATATGGGAGGTGGTAGTGGGCGTGGTGTGATCGGCCCAATTTTATTTTCCATTTTTTATGTATCTTATTTCTAGCAAAGGTGCCAAATTACAAGATTGTATCTTTATTTTTCGACTTTATGCCATAAAAATGGATGTGGGACCAGTGTGTATTGATACACAGCCGTCATTCTTCAATTAGTTTCTCCAAAAAAATATACATATTTATTCAATAGTTTTCCCGAAAAAAATGCCAAAAAGGAATATTTTCTGGTCCTCTACAGTTAATTGCGATCCAAGCGCAGTTTCTCTGACAACTTTCTATATTAACTTTAAGCGTGCCGTATTGAACTTGTCCATCTACACATCACTTTTGGATTCATGTTTACTTTGACGTATGTCAATATTAAAACAAAATTCCTTAAAAACAATGTTTTGATATCCATATACTAGGGTTCTTCATGAATTCTGTCATTGAAATGTAAACCCTGATTTTTTTTTAAATAATTTTCATCTAAATTAAAGGCGACATAAAATTGGACTTTTATGTCTCAAACTCTACTCATTGAAACCTATATTAGCAAAATTGATAAAGAGCTTATATCCAAAACAAAGAACTCGTGTGACTTAAAAATCACCTATTATGACTCCTTTAATTTAGGACATCCTTTCGTCTAGAGACGAAACTATTTGGTAGCAACAGGGGATTAAACTTGACTTTTCAATCTATTTTTATACACTCCACGAGAGTATTATGTCTTTGTGCATTTGTTTGTAACACCCAAAAGGAAACGAGTTACACCCATCCTTTATTATACAGATCGACTTAGAATCACCTTCTGAATCGATTTAGCAATATCAGTCTGTCCATCTATTGTTGTAATCAAATTACAAGTCGCAATTATAGTCCGATCTTAACAAAAATTGGCACAAGTAAGTTTAGTGGATCAAGGACGAACGCTATTTAATTTCAGGCAAATCGGTTCAGATTTAGATATAGCCCCCGATTTGACTTTTTCCGCTCTAGAAACCACATATTTCACTCGATTTGCTTCAAATTTGGCACAGTACCCTATAATTGAATTGGAAACAGCTGTGGTGAAAATCGGTCAGATCGGTTGAGATTTAGATATATCTCCCATACAAATGTTGCTCCCGATTTTACTTTTTCCGCTCTAGAAACCACATATTTCAGTCGATTTGCTTCAAATTTGGCACAATACCCCATATTTAAACTGGAAACAGCTATGGTGAAAATAGGTCAGATCGGTTAAGATTTAGATATAGCCCCCACACAAATGTCGCAACCGATTTGACTTTTTCCGCTCTAGAAAACACATATTTCACTCGATTTGCTTCAAATTTGGCACAGTACCCTATAATTGAATTGGAAACAGCTGTGGTAAAAATCGGTCAGATCGGTTCAGATTTAGATATAGCTCCCGATTTGACTTTTTCAGCTTTAGAAACCACATATTGTACCCGATTTTCTTTAAAATTGGCACAACATCTTATAATCCAACTACAACAAACAACGATCACCTATGGTGAAAGTGGGTAAGATCGGCTCCGATTTTAATATAAATTTGTTTATATATATTTTTGTCAAACACATACATTTACAGGATAAAAAATCCTTCCCGATCTCACTTTTCTACAGAATTGAATTGTAAAGTGATATAAAGTGGAGTGTATTATATTGTCGGCTCCGTCCGACTTTAGCCTTTCCTTACTTGTTTTCTATTGGATTTCTGTTAGAAAGTTTTCAAAAATGGCATATAGAACTTGGGCTTTCAATCTATTTTTTCTATGGGATATCTGTTAGAGGGTTGCACAAAAATGGCATATTCCAAATTTAAAAACAAGTATTTAAAGTCCAAGATTTCAGTTCAAACCATAGATAATTTTAAAACGGCGGAGAAGGAAAAACCCGACTTTTTTACGCGAGTTTTTCTATTTAAATATCCAGCTTTTTGTATTAAATTTTGGAGAGTTTTAATTGCTGGTGCTATTTTGCGAAACACAGCTGCTCAATGTGCTCGATTCGGTAGCTCTGTGCTTTGCTTGTTTGGTTGCTGGCTGACTGGCTCGAATTGTTACGCGTGTGAAATTGCCTTTGGAATGTCCTTAAGAAGGACAGGTTTATAAATGAAAATACGCACACACTCACACAGAAAAATAAGATACGTATATACACACACATACAGACATACATACATACAATCATATGTATATATGTATGTACATATATCCAACTGAATGTAATACAAAATCGAAATGTAAATGAAAACGAGAAACAAAACGAGAAAATTAAAACCGAAAAAACAAACACACACACACAAATTATATACAGAAATTTTGCATTATCCGCAATTATCTGCGATTTGCTTTGTTTTTGCGATTTAAGCTAATATATATTTATTACACGTACAATATGCTGGATTTTGTTGGTTAGATGCTTTCTTTGGCTGGGGAATAAATTGAAAATGTTGATTTTTTTTGAATAACTATTGGGATTTCGATTTCGGCTGGTTGTTGTAAACAATTTTCTTGATTTTTGTTGATGATTTTTCAAAACTGAAGAGTTTCGTTCGTTTCGTTTTTGGTGGAGAGAAGTCAAACAAACGCGCGAGAGAGAGAGCGAGAACGCACACAGAGAATGTAAGACAAGAGATTTGGGGATTTGACAATTTTTCGGTCGCAGATTTCAAAATTTCTTTTCCAAAAAAGATTTTAGTATTTTGATTTTGATGGATTTAGCTAATGTTGAGGTTTTAGTATTTTCTTAGATATTTTTTTGGTTTGTTTTTATTTTTTTGTTCAGCTTTTCTTTGATACGCAGCAGCTTATCCAGCAGAGTGACTAGTATAGAGTGGTAGTAGTAGTAGTAGAGTAGAGTCGTCTTGTCGTGTGATATGTCAAGGTTAAGTAGCAGTAGCAGCAGCCAACGAGAGTAGAATTTTTCGAACAAAAAACTAAATAGAATCAAATAAATAGCACTGAATTTATTTAAAACAAGAAAAAACTCGCGCACTGTTGAGACTTTGGTTATTTGATTATTTATTTTTATTTAATTATTTTTTTTTCTATTTTCCAGAAATATTTGTAAACACTTGCTTTGGAATATTTGATTTTAAATATAGCGTTTTTTCATTGGTTTAATTACATTTATAAATTGTGGCTGACGCTTCGACACTTTTCATTATTTTTGTTTGGTTATTTTGTGTGTTTCTGTTGTTGGTATTTTCAGAAACTTTTTTTCTTCTTTCTTCACCGACTCATTGCACTTTTTCCATCTTTCTCTTAATTTTTCAAAGTGGACTTTTGTTTATACAAAATTCCATAGTTTTATTTTTTTCTTTCTGATTTTTTAATACAATTTTTTTGCTTTTCAATTTTTTATTGTTTTATTTTGAATTTTCTTTTTTTCTTCTGAGGAGATTTTTTTCATTTTCTCTCGCTAACAAAACGGCATCCATCCGCTGAACGTGCCATTACAGTTTAACGTTATTCACATTACTTTTGTTCGTAAATTTACGTTAACACATTCCGTTTCAGAATCTTCAAAGCAGCAGCCGAGCCGATTCGGCGGCGGCAGCAGCAGCTGATGATGATGTTGCTACAGCCTGTCACTGGCCAAGGTGCTGCTGGCAGCGGCTGCTGCTGCTGATGCTGTCGATGGCTCAGATGTTGTTGATAAAGAAGAGGCAAAACGCCAAGCACAACACACGGTGCCATAACGTGCGCGCTCTCTCCTCTCTGTCACGCTCTCCATCACGCACACGCTCAGCGTGTGCTTTCTCTTGTCATTCCACAGCTGGAACAAACAGACATTTTGTGGACCACAAAATCTACTTCCAGTTGTCAAATTGGGTAAGGTCTGCCGAGAGCGCTCTCACTCTCCCTCTCACACGCTGGGTTGCCCCTCAGCTGTCAGCCGCTTTGACAGTTCATTTTAGTGTGTCATTCCGCTCTGCCTAAGGACGGGCCATCATCAAAGTGACAGCGCCCTGCCTACAGATTGTGCTCTTGAAATTCCGTAAATGTTTTGATTTATTTATTTTCCAAAATTTCTCTTTTTAATTTTACGACTTTTTTCCCCTTGTTTTTTCTTCATTTTTTAATTGCATTTTAAATAAACACTTTAGTTAGATCTGCTGCTGCTGCTGTTTGTTGTTTTCAAAAACATTTCTGTTTTGCTTTTGTGATCTTTTTTATTGTTTTTCTTTTTCGTTTCATCTGGTTTTTTGTTTATTGGCGGTTTTGTTTGGTTTTTTGTTCTCTTCTTATTTTTAAATAAAATCAATTTTTGATGTCAATGCCATTTGTTGTTGCTTGCACTTTTGCGTGTTTTTTTGTTGCTATTGTATTCGTTGTATTGCAAAATATAAACAATTTATTTTTATATATCATCTCAATGAATTCTGATTAATTGCTGCTAAACAAAAACGCTTTTTTATGGTTCGATTTTTTTCTTTTGGTCTTCCGAAAATTTTCATTAAAAGATTTATTTATATGATTGGAAAAGTGATTAATGTTCGGGAGATGGTCGCTGGCCGGTGGCTTTGTGAAGAAGAACAGTGGGCCATTAGAGGGCAAAATGTGGATTCTTAAATTGAGTTCATATAGCTATCAAAATCATAATGGATTTATACAAATCTATATTTATAAAAGAGAATGCCGTCCGTGTGAACACGCAAAACTTTATAACGGATCGTCTGATTTTCACGATTTTGGGCTTGATGAATTCGTGTTGGCCCAAGGAAGGACATAGGATGTAGGACAATTTCCAGAAAAATATAAAATCCGGGAAGATTTTAACGAAAATTTTACTGTTTTTTTTTTGTGAGTTTAACAAAACCAAATAATATTTCGAATGTTTTAATTTTTTTTTTCAAACCACGATAATATCAATATGATAAGATCAATATGAAACCTGATTTTAATTTTACCATTTGCCTGGCGAAGCGGGCGGGGTTCAGCTAGTATTTCATAATACAAATGACACGTCTAGAGTGGCCTAACTAACAAAAAACTAACAAATTGAGCCAGACCCCTGCTCATATAATTGATTTTTTATTTATTAAATTTGTTCCCAACAAATGAAAAATTGTTTCGCTAGACCTCATATTTTTTGTCATATCAGCAGCTTAAGAAATATCCATTAAGACTATGTAACAGTGGCCTAAGTCACGTTAATTAAGAATTATTTAATTAATAAAAGGAAGCCAATCCCAAGCTATTTAACTAATTCCATAGAATAGGTGCAAAAAAAGCCAAATTTGAATGTAATTTATCTCAATTCGACAGTAATGTTGTCACCAAAAAAAAAAGAGTGGATTGGATAATGATGATCTGTAAAATATTTCGTCGTTGGGACTAGCCATCTGTGAACTAAACGCTCCTGGAAAGACATATAAAAATCATATTTTCCCGTGTAATTTTACATTTTTGCCAATTTTTTTAAATTTTTTTCCATTTTTTTTAAATTTTGTCCATTTTTTTAAATTTTTGTCCAATTTTCTTTACATTTTTGTCCAATTTTTTCCTGATTTAATAGACACATGGAAGCTCTTTAAATATAATTTTTTATTCTTGGCTTAGAATAACTCATTGGTCGTACTGTTGGATGATATGATTGATCAAAACGAAACGTTTTGTAAAAGTTGTCATGAAAGATAAACAGACGAAATCAATATCTTTCGCATGATGCCTAAATAATGAATATCGGATGAAAAATGAAGTCACTGACTCCATTTTTGTGAAATAATTGAATGTAGGAGATGGTTTTTCTGAGACAACATTTTCAAACTCTTTTTTAAAAAAAAATGAGCGATGTGGCGTCAGTTGCTTTGCGATGTTCATTATTTTGGCATCGTTCGAATGGTATTGACTGCAGCTATTTATTGCAAACAATTACAAAGTAGTTGATAGTTGTTACTATGAAAAACACCAAAAATACTATAAACGTCCAATAATTGCACCAATATAAGTTACTCTATAACAAGAATCAAAATTTATATTTAAAGTGCTTTCAAGGGTTTATTATTTCAGAAAAAAATTGACAAAAATGTAACACACAAAATTACACAGGAAAAAATATGTTTTTTTTCAGAAGCGTTTAGTTCACAGATGGCTTCATCTGGGAACGAAATATATTGCAAATCATTATTAAACGATCCACACTTTATTTTCATGGGGTAACTGGAAATTGTTTTTCCGTTTGTATGGACCGCGACGCAGCCTATTATACATATAACCGTTCAAAACACGAGATGACCAGGTGTTCCAAATATAACGTAATAGAAATAAGTATTAGTAGTGTCAACATCGGTGCATAAATAAATTATATTCCTTCACAGGTACTGAAAATAACCTTTATATTTATAATATATATATTTGATTGACTTGAATACTGTTCATATGTATTTTCTGCAAACAATAAATTGTGGTCATTAAAATTAATTTTACCGATATTTGTCTTTTTTAGAACATAATATAAAGATACATATTTGCCTTATCCTACTATGAACAACGACGGTAAAAAAATGTCACGCCTCTAGACAAGTACCGTAGGGTATTGAATACAAATGTTACATTTTACATAAAGGAATATCTATGAAACGTCGACACCCTTTAATATATCAATAATGCTGTGGAATGGACTTCATCATGTGGAGAATATATACGTTTCGACTCTTAATGTCATTTCAACTTATTTTGAGTTAAAATACAAATTCAAATGCCAAAGGTTTTTGGTCCAAATCACGTTGTAGTCTACAAATGATAGACACATATTTTATTGATTTATTATTGGAATTATTTCTAAACTACAAAATTTAATCTCGTCGCACGGATAACCCTTTATTATTTTTTTTAACTTTTTAGGTTGCTCTTTTCACAGTATAAATTACAAAAGAAAAGGAAATACAAAAGATTTGCAATTTAAAATTTTTAGAGGAGTAGCAAGACATGTATTCCTATGAAGACAATTGTGATTAAATTAACGCTTATTCAGCACACATTCAAAATATAACAAAGCAGTTACGTTATAAAGCAGTTTGGGTTCATCACAGAGTCGAAAAAATTGGTACTACACAGTAAAAAATTATTATGTTTTGCTTTCTGATTTTAGTCGACAATTTTTTCCTTTTGTATTTCAGGTGACAAAATGTAAATTCGTCACAACTGAAAATCGAAAAATATAAGTGCGAACCTTTAAAGATATAGTCGACATATTTTAGGGGTTTTATAATACAAATCAAGCGTTCCAGTTTAGATACGGGCAACCATTAATTTTTTTGCGACCCGGTAATAATATTTAAATTCATCGTTCCATTGAAGGTCTTTAAACTGACTGCATATTTTTCCGGATGACGTTGAACATTTAATAATTATCTGTCTGTTTCAAACCAGAATTTCAGATATTCGTCACCACGTGAGTACATGTCTATGCTGTTGATATTCGTAATGGGAATTTACAAAATCCTGCAAATACATATATAAAATACTTTTTATCACGACGACAGAATTAATGAAATATGCACATTAGACCAGGTCACAAAAAAATATGAAAGAATTTTTCATTCGAACTTGCGAACAAAGGTTTATTTTGGGTAGATGTGGGAAAAAATTAGTATTTTTATTAAAATAAAAAATATCATGCATTACTAGTGACGGTTGTATTAACTACTTAAATTCAGAATGTACGAATGTAAAGGGTCCGCCAAATAACTTTTGAAAAAAAACTACTGAATATTTTCTCAAATTTCTTTTTTTATTTGAAAGTACAATCCTTCCGGTTAATAATGGAAAATAATTTCATTCAAATGGCTGCAAATGGTACCCCACAAATAATAGGCCAACGGTTGAATAGTTAGATGGCGGACCCTATATAACATAAATCTACTCCCTAAATTTGCCAGTAAGTCATTTGCATCCACTTTATCAAATGTTTGTATTTATAAAGTTGCAGCAGCTGTGATCTACCATCAACAAGTATTTTCTCGTCACCCGGTCTAATGTACAGCCAGTGTATGTGTATTTTGCGTTCGCAAGTAAATGCATGGCATTATCTTACGAATGCAATCTTTCAACGTCAATAATATGGTCTCTCTGCGAATGAAAATATGTAATCAATAGATCCAGTAAAAAGAATTTGGCCTGTGGTGGTGTGGGGGTGCGTTAAATCACTGGTGTCAAGAAAATTGATCGTTTATCCACTTATTAAAGAGTGTCGTTATGGCGATAACAATTTATCGAAAAAATATTCCATCACTAGGCTGAATCATTGGGTATTTATATCAGGTGAAGTCAAGAGCCAAACTGATTATAATTTTTATTGTACATCGCATGAGTAAAGTCTAATCTACTGAAGCTGTTCAATCCAATATATTTTGCTTTGATAATACCGTAAGGCAATAGTCTTTGCATACTATCATCTATCTGCCAATGATATGTCTGCATTTTTTATTGTTCTTGTGCTATAGTCTTACGTCTTGGTCTGATCTAAGAATGTTGTTCAGAATTAAATTATTTTTTGTTCAAATAATTGAAATAACTACATTTTTCCGAAATCGTTTAAAGAAATTTTTAAAAATTAGAACATTTTCCTGGAAACCAATTTGTTTGATTTTTAAAATGACACAGCTAAATAATATGAAAGGAATAATACAAAAGGGATTTAAGTCACTCACTAGTTTTTAGCGCTTTCTATCATATTCTCGGTTGTCTGGCAGACAAACGGGTATGGCTTTAGATTAGACCAAGGCTTCGCGGTTTGGGTCAAAGTTCCTTTTTTGATAAGTTAAATTATTCTGAAATTTCGAACGATTGCTTCCGTAAAAGCCACAAACAAAAGAGCTTCCCGAAAGAATTCCGAAGAGGTTGTCAGACTTCATTCAGTGGATGGTAAAACTTGCTTGGGAATTTGCACAAAGCGCTACTTCATCGGTCACTTATTAAGCCTCTAAAACCAGAAAACCATTGGCTTAAAACGATGTGTGAATGTATCGTGCAGTATGAGCGGTTCAATGACAAAACTAGGCGAACAAAAATGAAGACTGCGGATAGTTTCAGCAATTTTATAAATCGATGATCACTTGTGAAAGCATATCAAACACAGTTGATTGGACCCTTATACAGGGTTGTGTCAGAGAACTTTGGTGGAGTTGGAGTCGAAAAAAATGCTCGACTTCAATTCTGGGTAAACACTTTTACACGCTATAAGAAATTAAAATATTTTCCCTGATTAAAAAAATAGTTTTTAGTAAAAAAGAGATTTACAAATCTTTAAATATGCGGCCGATATCTTTTGTACGGACGAAATTAAAAAATGATTCAAATATATTTTAAAATAGATAAATTTTATTAAACATTAATTTATATAAAAAATATTTTCTTTATAAATTAGAAATATTTCCAACACATAAAAAGAAGTAAGCAAGCAAAGGAAAGAAAGTTGAGCGGACCGACTATATGATATTCTCCACTCTCTACCTCATTACAAGATTTGTATGACCAAACCTCGAAGTGAAACTTTAATGCCAGAAATATTCGAAATTGCGGTACGATTTTATGAACTCTTTATCAAGAAGTGGTTCTTTATGCACCAAAGTACTTTTAGTTAATCAAAGCTATAGCAAAGTTTCAAATTGACCGGAATAATTATAATTTGAGGCATTTAGGGCGCCAAATCAAACATCATGATGTCCATTCAAACATAGACCGATGTGCTCCTCTTGCGAATTATATTTTCTATGTCAAATTTAACATTTTAAATTTGCACTATTACGTTGACTTTGAAAGGTCGAATGACATACATTTTTATACACTCCACGAGAGTATTATGTCTTTGTGCATTTGTTTGTAACACCGAAAAGGAAGCTAGATAGACTCATTGTTAAGTATACCGATCGACTTAGAGTCACTTTTAAAATCGATGTAGCAATGTCCGTCTGTCCATCTATTGTTGTAATCAAATTACAGGTCTCAATTATAATCCGATCTTAACAAAAATTGGCACAAGTAAGTTTTGCGGACCAAGAACAAACGCTATTTAATTGGAAACAAATCGGTTCATATTTATACATAGCCCCCATACAAATGCCGCTCCCGATTTGACTTTTTTCGCTCTATAAAGCATATATAGTACCCGATTTACTTAAAATTTGGGTTAACACCTTATAATCTAACTAGGAACACCTGTAGCGAAAGCGAGTTAGATCGGTTCAGATTTAGATATAACCCCCATACAAATGTCGCTCCCGATTTGGTTTTTTCTGCCCTATACTACAGTATGTGGTATATTGTACCAGATTTGATTTTATTGAATTGACACAACATCTTATAATCCAACTAAAAACACCTATGGTGAAAGTGGGTAAGATCGGTTCAGATTTAGATATAAATTTATTTATATATATACAAATGTTGCTCCCAAATGTTTAACCGTTTTTGGCCAAACTTTAAATATTATATTTCACCTATAAATAAACATTTTGAAAGCGGAACACATTGTCTCATGTTTCAATATACCCGCATACAGATGTCCTTTCCGATTTACAATTTTTGTCAGACACATACATTTACAGGATACAAGAATACTTCCCAATTTCACTTTTTTACCGTTTTGAATTGTAATAATGTATATAGCCGGTCCCGCCCGCAATAATGTATATAGTCGGTCCCGCCCGACTTTAGCCTTTCCTTACTTGTTATTATTATTTTCATTTGCAAAATTGGACGCTATACGCTCGAACAAAATTGGGAAATATTAAGAACATACTTTCAATGTAGTGAGTCCTTAACGCAAATAGTAAGAAATATACGTGGAAAGTTTTTGTATTTTCAGATAAAGCTCATAAGCTAAATTTCCGCATATGGGGTTCAGAGAACTCACACGTGACTATTGAGAAGCCAATGCATTCACAACGATTCAATGTTTGGTGTGGATTTTGGGCTGTACTGAAAAATTGGGTTGATTGGATGAGGTACAGTCAAGCCATTCCATTATTAAATCACAAAGTTCGACCTTTCTACTTTTTACTTTTTTATAGCCGATTCTAATATAAAATGTTACATGGACCCCACCTTATATATGCAGTATGCCACGGTCGATAGTCATTGATTCAATCAAAAATATTCTGGTTATTTTATGATAACCGTTAGAATTAGCCAGAGCTTAAAAAATATTTCCTGTTTAAATACCCAAATTTGTTTATTTATATTATATTTATATTATATTATATTTATATATATATACATTTTATTTATTTATATATATTATATTCATATGAAATTTTAGATAGAATATTTTTCCATTCACACCACTACCCACAAATTCAGTTTTGTGGACCAGTTTGGAAAAAATACAAAATTAACCCTAAAATGAAATTTTAATATTTTACTTATTTCTGGCATTTAAGTAGAGTTTTCGAGTTTTATGAGACATATAGTAGAAGTTTATAGCAAATAGTTCTGAACCATTACGAACAAATGGGACCAAATAGACCCCTACATAGAAGATCTAGAGGTTTAATGCTTAATATTTCTCGTAGTGTTTTAAGTAATATTGCTTAACACGTCCTATTCTTAAAATGAAAGGACCACAAGGTTGCCTATGCCGATTCAAAGGGGGAAATATAGATCCTCCTACAAAACCTTCAAAGCGCCGAAACACGAATTCTTTCCCTATCAATCTGTCGTCAGAACCTAATCTCTAACAAATATTTGAGTCTGTCCCAAAAAAACTATAATTCAAGCAAATATTCTGCTGGGACGTTTGCTAATCATATACAATGTATAACCCTTCGTATAATAGAGTAGAACTCCATAGATTTCCCGAGATAATATGAAAATTGCCTACAAAGACTTCATTCATTCATATATGCGATGCTGCTATCACCTTGTCCTGTATTTCAAATCGTTATTACACGTCAGGCCGAATTAAGTGATACTACCTGCCAGCCACCCAATAACTTGCAACGTCAGTTGCAGTGCGTTCGTTCAGTGCAGCAACAAAGGTGCAAATCATAATTTAAAACTTCAATGAAAAACGATTTCAAGGTTTCAACTATAATAAAAATAGAAATATATTTCCTTGAAAAGCAAGCAAAGAAGAAAAAAAAACAAAACTTTCATTCATTCATGATTTTCTCCCACTGTTTTGTTGACTCTTTTGCGCTGTGATGGTCAAAAAGGACCACAAAGCACACAATGGAAGGAACAACACACTCTCATTTCACTTAGAAAAGCACGCTCTTCCAGATGTCAAAAGATGTCACAAAGCACAGAGATGTTATTGGCGGCGGAAAAGTTTTGCAACGCTGGCAGCTTCCAGTTGTGTTGTTGACAACACGCTTGGTACAGAGATGTCAGCTGGGGGAAGCTTAAAGCTTACAGCTTCCAGGATACAAGTCGGAAGTTTGCTACACGTTACAGGAAGAAGAAAAAAAGCCACTGTTAGAGGAGAAAACTTTAGGCCAATGTCAAAATGCCAGTTAGTTCGGCTAATGTCCGCTAGAGGACTCCCAGTATCCTGTGGCATCTGTTATTTTCCGATAAAACTTTGGTGCTTTTCGCCCCCAACTCGATTAACATTATGTTTCGGTCATGTTGCGCTGTAACTGTTACTCGGATGCAAAGGAAGATGCAAAAAGAAGAGAAGGAAATTGGAAAAGCTTTTTCGTACCGCGAACAACAGAATCAAAATAAAAGTGGAAAGCATAGTTTTACCTATTTTCATTTGCCGCAAGAATTTCAATCAAAACAGAAACGCAGATGATGTACGAATCAAAAGCCAACACATATCAAACGAATTTAAAGCAGAAAAAGGAGGCCGAGGAGGTTAAGAGGGTTTAACGAAGAGTAATAGATACCATGGTGGGCTGTATAAAGAAATGGCCATAGAACGGGCCGCAAAGGGTGTTGAGACAAGACGAAAAAACGCCAACAGAAATTAGTAACGTGTTGTAGTAACATTATCTGTCTGTGTGTGAGTGAGTGCATACGTCAGAGGGAGGGAGGCAGAGAGACAGAGAGAGAGAGAAACAGCACGTGTAAGTGTGTCATGCGTTTCCTTTGGTCCTGTTAATTCGGCCAAATTGATGGGGTTACATAAAAGTGTAATAAGTAAACCAAATGTGGAGCACAACGCCAAAAAGGGCCAGGAAAATGCAAACAACAACAACTAAGGTCAAGGGGGGACGACAGGCAGTCATTCTATTGAGTTTACATTTAGGTTTGTTTTGATGTTGTTGCTGCTGTTCCTTCCTTGGTTTAATTGTTGTTTATGATGTTGCGCAAATGGTGGTTTATGGTCATATTGTGGTTTTCTAAAATACTCATGTTTCCTGCTTATGTGGCTGTGACTTTTGTTGTCACTGCGTTTCCTTTTTCCTGAGCTGAACTGAGCTGTGAAACATATTTGGTGTTTGTTGGGAAAAATTAATGAACGCCCGGCGAGGTAACGACAAATTGTGTTCGCTACAAAAACACCAGGGGCGTTTGTTTTGGCGAATACAATTGAATGTAATTAACCTTTGATGAACCCACACATATTTTCCCTAAATAGTTAAACTGCGGAGGTGGAAAGTAGTGCACAGTACTCGAATATAAATAACAGAAAGTTGCTTCGGGAAGTAGTCAGACAGAAAGCGTGATATGATACAATGTCCAATTTTTTATATTTTTCTATTTTTCTATTTTTTATTTTCTATTTTTCTATTTTTCTATTTTTCTATTTTTCTATTTTTCTATTTTTCTATTTTTCTATTTTTCTATTTTTCTATTTTTCTATTTTTCTATTTTTCTATTTTTCTATTTTTCTATTTTTCTATTTTTCTATTTTTCTATTTTTCTATTTTTCTATTTTTCTATTTTTCTATTTTTCTATTTTTCTATTTTTCTATTTTTCTATTTTTCTATTTTTCTATTTTTCTATTTTTCTATTTTTCTATTTTTCTATTTTTCTATTTTTCTATTTTTCTATTTTTCTATTTTTCTATTTTTCTATTTTTCTATTTTTCTATTTTTCTATTTTTCTATTTTTCTATTTTTCTATTTTTCTATTTTTCTATTTTTCTATTTTTCTATTTTTCTATTTTTCTATTTTTCTATTTTTCTATTTTTCTATTTTTCTATTTTTCTATTTTTCTATTTTTCTATTTTTCTATTTTTCTATTTTTCTATTTTTCTATTTTTCTATTTTTCTATTTTTCTATTTTTCTATTTTTCTATTTTTCTATTTTTCTATTTTTCTATTTTTCTATTTTTCTATTTTTCTATTTTTCTATTTTTCTATTTTTCTATTTTTCTATTTTTCTATTTTTCTATTTTTCTATTTTTCTATTTTTCTATTTTTCTATTTTTCTATTTTTCTATTTTTCTATTTTTCTATTTTTCTATTTTTCTATTTTTCTATTTTTCTATTTTTCTATTTTTCTATTTTTCTATTTTTCTATTTTTCTATTTTTCTATTTTTCTATTTTTCTATTTTTCTATTTTTCTATTTTTCTATTTTTCTATTTTTCTATTTTTCTATTTTTCTATTTTTCTATTTTTCTATTTTTCTATTTTTCTATTTTTCTATTTTTCTATTTTTCTATTTTTCTATTTTTCTATTTTTCTATTTTTCTATTTTTCTATTTTTCTATTTTTCTATTTTTCTATTTTTCTATTTTTCTATTTTTCTATTTTTCTATTTTTCTATTTTTCTATTTTTCTATTTTTCTATTTTTCTATTTTTCTATTTTTCTATTTTTCTATTTTTCTATTTTTCTATTTTTCTATTTTTCTATTTTTCTATTTTTCTATTTTTCTATTTTTCTATTTTTCTATTTTTCTATTTTTCTATTTTTCTATTTTTCTATTTTTCTATTTTTCTATTTTTCTATTTTTCTATTTTTCTATTTTTCTATTTTTCTATTTTTCTATTTTTCTATTTTTCTATTTTTCTATTTTTCTATTTTTCTATTTTTCTATTTTTCTATTTTTCTATTTTTCTATTTTTCTATTTTTCTATTTTTATATTTTTATATTTTTATATTTTTATATTTTTATATTTTTATATTTTTATATTTTTATATTTTTATATTTTTATATTTTTATATTTTTATATTTTTATATTTTTATATTTTTATATTTTTATATTTTTATATTTTTATATTTTTATATTTTTATATTTTTATATTTTTATATTTTTATATTTTTATATTTTTATATTTTTATATTTTTATATTTTTATATTTTTATATTTTTATATTTTTATATTTTTATATTTTTATATTTTTATATTTTTATATTTTTATATTTTTATATTTTTATATTTTTATATTTTTATATTTTTATATTTTTATATTTTTATATTTTTATATTTTTATATTTTTATATTTTTATATTTTTATATTTTTATATTTTTATATTTTTATATTTTTATATTTTTATATTTTTATATTTTTATATTTTTATATTTTTATATTTTTATATTTTTATATTTTTATATTTTTATATTTTTATATTTTTATATTTTTATATTTTTATATTTTTATATTTTTATATTTTTATATTTTTATATTTTTATATTTTTATATTTTTATATTTTTATATTTTTATATTTTTATATTTTTATATTTTTATATTTTTATATTTTTATATTTTTATATTTTTATATTTTTATATTTTTATATTTTTATATTTTTATATTTTTATATTTTTATATTTTTATATTTTTATATTTTTATATTTTTATATTTTTATATTTTTATATTTTTATATTTTTATATTTTTATATTTTTATATTTTTATATTTTTATATTTTTATATTTTTATATTTTTATATTTTTATATTTTTATATTTTTATATTTTTATATTTTTATATTTTTATATTTTTATATTTTTATATTTTTATATTTTTATATTTTTATATTTTTATATTTTTATATTTTTATATTTTTATATTTTTATATTTTTATATTTTTATATTTTTATATTTTTATATTTTTATATTTTTATATTTTTATATTTTTATATTTTTATATTTTTATATTTTTATATTTTTATATTTTTATATTTTTATATTTTTATATTTTTATATTTTTATATTTTTATATTTTTATATTTTTATATTTTTATATTTTTATATTTTTATATTTTTATATTTTTATATTTTTATATTTTTATATTTTTATATTTTTATATTTTTATATTTTTATATTTTTATATTTTTATATTTTTATATTTTTATATTTTTATATTTTTATATTTTTATATTTTTATATTTTTATATTTTTATATTTTTATATTTTTATATTTTTATATTTTTATATTTTTATATTTTTATATTTTTATATTTTTATATTTTTATATTTTTATATTTTTATATTTTTATATTTTTATATTTTTATATTTTTATATTTTTATATTTTTATATTTTTATATTTTTATATTTTTATATTTTTATATTTTTATATTTTTATATTTTTATATTTTTATATTTTTATATTTTTATATTTTTATATTTTTATATTTTTATATTTTTATATTTTTATATTTTTATATTTTTATATTTTTATATTTTTATATTTTTATATTTTTATATTTTTATATTTTTATATTTTTATATTTTTATATTTTTATATTTTTATATTTTTATATTTTTATATTTTTATATTTTTATATTTTTATATTTTTATATTTTTATATTTTTATATTTTTATATTTTTATATTTTTATATTTTTATATTTTTATATTTTTATATTTTTATATTTTTATATTTTTATATTTTTATATTTTTATATTTTTATATTTTTATATTTTTATATTTTTATATTTTTATATTTTTATATTTTTATATTTTTATATTTTTATATTTTTATATTTTTATATTTTTATATTTTTATATTTTTATATTTTTATATTTTTATATTTTTATATTTTTATATTTTTATATTTTTATATTTTTATATTTTTATATTTTTATATTTTTATATTTTTATATTTTTATATTTTTATATTTTTATATTTTTATATTTTTATATTTTTATATTTTTATATTTTTATATTTTTATATTTTTATATTTTTATATTTTTATATTTTTATATTTTTATATTTTTATATTTTTATATTTTTATATTTTTATATTTTTATATTTTTATATTTTTATATTTTTATATTTTTATATTTTTATATTTTTATATTTTTATATTTTTATATTTTTATATTTTTATATTTTTATATTTTTATATTTTTATATTTTTATATTTTTATATTTTTATATTTTTATATTTTTATATTTTTATATTTTTATATTTTTATATTTTTATATTTTTATATTTTTATATTTTTATATTTTTATATTTTTATATTTTTATATTTTTATATTTTTATATTTTTATATTTTTATATTTTTATATTTTTATATTTTTATATTTTTATATTTTTATATTTTTATATTTTTATATTTTTATATTTTTATATTTTTATATTTTTATATTTTTATATTTTTATATTTTTATATTTTTATATTTTTATATTTTTATATTTTTATATTTTTATATTTTTATATTTTTATATTTTTATATTTTTATATTTTTATATTTTTATATTTTTATATTTTTATATTTTTATATTTTTATATTTTTATATTTTTATATTTTTATATTTTTATATTTTTATATTTTTATATTTTTATATTTTTATATTTTTATATTTTTATATTTTTATATTTTTATATTTTTATATTTTTATATTTTTATATTTTTATATTTTTATATTTTTATATTTTTATATTTTTATATTTTTATATTTTTATATTTTTATATTTTTATATTTTTATATTTTTATATTTTTATATTTTTATATTTTTATATTTTTATATTTTTATATTTTTATATTTTTATATTTTTATATTTTTATATTTTTATATTTTTATATTTTTATATTTTTATATTTTTATATTTTTATATTTTTATATTTTTATATTTTTATATTTTTATATTTTTATATTTTTATATTTTTATATTTTTATATTTTTATATTTTTATATTTTTATATTTTTATATTTTTATATTTTTATATTTTTATATTTTTATATTTTTATATTTTTATATTTTTATATTTTTATATTTTTATATTTTTATATTTTTATATTTTTATATTTTAATATTTTTATATTTTTATATTTTTATATTTTTATATTTTTATATTTTTTATATTTTTATATTTTATATTTTTGGATACCTCGTATAAAAATCCCACATTTCCTAAAACAGGCCAATAACTTGACAAAACTTCAAAATTTTCATCCTCTAGGCAGTAACATGAAGTGAAAACTGTTTCATTCAACACAAAATTTTAAAAATGTCCTACTTATTCTTCTCAAATGCACAATTGCCACAGATTCAGACACAAATCTCTCCATGCTCTCTATGTAAAAATCAAACACCATTTATTCAATTACATGACCCATTTGCTTTGGGTGTTTGGTCTACAACTCCAGCACTTCTACGCTGTTGTTCCGTGTTGTTGCCTTTTGGTTGTAAAAGTTCTGACGAAACTATCAATTTCATTCATGATTGACATTAATTGATTTTATGACCCACCCAATCACAGGCAGACAGCTAAAATCTGTAACCCGCAAAAAGCGTGACGAAGAACTCGTACAGCAAATGCACGAAAAATACAATAAACACACAAGTAGAGGGAGCAGAGATGTTACCAAACACAAAAACAGCATCATTTCCATGCGAGAGCGTTCAAACACACACGGACGGACACACAAATGATAGGAATTTTTTGTCGGTGTGCATGTGTGTCTGCAGCATGTGTTTCTGACTTTTATTTCAATATCAGTGACACACTATCCGAAACACTTTAAAAGTGCATTCGAATATCAAGTTTTTGCTGTGCATGAGCTGTCACTCGAAACAAGCAAATTTCAGCGGGGTTGTTCTGCTTGTGGCACGACTTTGAGTGTGATGTGAAAACTCAAACGCGCTGTAAAATTTATGAACCGAAAGAAAATTTGATACATCAGATAGAGATGATACAATAAATGAAAATATATATATGCCATAACCTCTATATTTTATATACATTATGGTCTCTATTATTCTTCTAAGAACGAAAGGCAACAAAAATGTTTTGGACCCCCAGTAACATAAATTAAATGGATTTTTTAAATTTTGCTATAAAATTGGCGTTTTTTTAATTTTTAATTTAAATAACTCGAAAACGTTTAGCAGAAATTTTTTCATAAATATATGAAAAAACGAAATCGTATTAGCTCCAATTGTTTTTAAGATTATTTTTCAATAGTTTATTTGTTATTTCAAATGTTATATTTTTTCAGTCAAAATTTAAGCGAAAAAATTATAAAAAATCATTAAAAATTAGAAATAATCAATACAGAACTGAGACATTTCTTAAGGATATCGATGGATAAATTTTGATATTATGTACAATTACTTAAAGGTAAATAATTTTGTCAAGAACTTCTAATTTTAGTATTGGAGTAATTTCATGTAAAGCTACCAGGCTACATTTCACGATTTTCACAAAATTGGAAATTGGACTACGGTGTATCGAAAATAAAGTATTTTTGTCATATGGTAATATTATTTTTTTTTTCATTTTTGTGGTGAGATACACATATATATTTCTTCTAATTTCAAGAAAAATTTATTCTATTTCTGCAAAAAAAAAACGTAAATTGGAAAAGTTATAAAATAGCGGAGATATCAAGTGTGACAATGTTTTGGTGTGCATGTGTCCTCCGTTAGCTAGCATTGAAGCCAGGAAGGTCTTTTTGTAAAAAAATCAATTTCATCAATATTTTGGGCAAAAATGGATAACTTTTGAACAAATCAACAAACCTTCCTCAATCATGGCTGATGAATGCTGCTACCATGCTCTTTATGCTGTTGTTAAAGGACTTTTTCTTTGCAGAACTGCATCGAAAGTGAATCCCTTTCAACACTGTGTGGTTTCAACAGGATGATGCGACTTTGTCACATAGCCAGGTCCTGCTATGAGAGAGAATTGCTGCAAAAGTTCCCCAAGAAGGTGATTTCTAGACACTCGACATTTCGTTGGCCCCCAAAGTCTCGTGACCTCACTGCACCTATCTTTTTCTTGTGGGGTTATTTCATCTGGAAGTTTATATACCAAATCAAAAAAATGGATGATTTAAAGCAATGCATTCGAACAACAATTGAGACAATTCTTACTGCAACTCTGCAGGATGTAATGAATAATGAATTTTGCACATACGTCACCGGCTATCGTCATGTCATTTAAATTCTTTTATTTTTAAACCCGTTAAAAAGGTTTAATAAAAATGTATCGGTTGTCAAATGAACAAAGAAAAAGTAATTTACATGAATTAAACAAAAAGTTATTTTAGTTTCTTAATGTAGTGTCATTCATCAGCCACCCTGTACAAGGCCTACAATGGACAATCGACAATAACGAATAAATAAAACAAGTACGAAAACGTCAGTCGGCTAAACCGACTTATATATACCCTAAATCTCAGAGAACATGTGTATGGAAGGACTTAAATTTTGCTTAGCGACGGTGTATGTTTGTGGGAGGTACGATAAGTTTGCGCCAGCTTCCACATTTGTCAATAATTGTTAAAAAAACGTTATCAACTGTGAAATCATATGGATTTCAGGCACCGGTAAATGAGTTATAAAGCATTTAATTGTGTGGGAGTTACAAGAAGGGGCGTGGCTAAAGCGTAAATATTTTTTAGGTTTAAAGAAATTATGTAAACATAATTATGATACAAATTGCAAATGTATTGTATATTATGTCGGTTTTATTGTAACCAAAGTTTATGCCACATTGTTTGTGAGGTACCAGAAGGTGTGTGGCAATATCGCCCATATTCCATGCGAATGTATCTATTATATATATAAAAATGAATCTGTGTTTGTATGTTTGTTTGTTATTTATATCAGCCTAAACTACTGAACCGATCTTCTTGAAATGTTCATAGTATGTTCATAGTGAACCGGTGGTGAAAATAGGCTATATATTTTTTGGATATTTTCAGTGGGCGTGGCACCTCCCACACAAACTGGGGATTTATTCGTTTTATATAAATAATACTGCTGCAGCTAGAGTCTTGATATTTTGTGAAAGTTCACTAATTATTAGTCTGCACAGTTGTGCCAAAAAGGGGCGGTATTGGAAAAGTGGGCGTGGCACCTCCCATACGATGTTAAAACCTATTATCGAATATATTCAGTTCTATGACACTTAGAGTGCTGAAATTTTGTGTAAGTGCATCTAGCATCAATGTGCATAGTTGTGCCAAAAATGGGCCGTATTGGAAAAGTGGGCGTGGCACCTCCTACACGAAGTTAAAACCCATTTTCGAATATATTCCGTTCTATGACAGATACTATACTGAAATTTTGTCTGAGTGCATCCAGCATCAATGTGCGTAGTTGTGCCAAAAATTGGCGGTATTGAAAAAGTGGGCGTGGCACCTCCCACACGAAGTTAAAACCCATATTCGAATATATTCCGTTCTATGACACATACAACACTGAAATTTTGTCTGAGTGCATCCAGCATCAATGTTCGTAGCTGTGCCAAAAATGGGCGGCAGTGGAATAGTGGGCGTGGCACCTTCCATACGAAGTTAAAACCTATGATTGAATATTGCCAGCTCTGTGACACCTGGAGTGCTGAAATTTTGTGTGAGTTCATTCAGTGTAAATAGTTGTACAAAGATGGGCGGAAAGTGGGCGTGACCCTTCCCATATGAAATTAAAACCGGTTTTGGAGTATATTCGACAAAGAGATGGGCGGAAAGTGGCCGTGACCCTTCCCATTCCTATATTGTTGTGTGAGTTAATTTAGTTGTAACCTGCTTAGACAATATACAAATGGGCGGGATTTGAAAGTTGGGGCATTTTTGATTTGAATTTTGTAAAATTACACCTTTTCTTTGAATTTTTCTTCTTTTCAAGAAATCGGAAATTATATAATTTTTAAGTTTTTGTATTGTTTGATTGATTTTCTATGTGTTTTGAATGTAATGTAATTTCTTCTTACGAATGAAGTGTTTTGTTTATTTAATGGAAAGGAGGAGAATAACATTTAACAAAAAATCAATTGGATTTTTGACATTTCTTCCATTTTTCGGATATGTTCTTCATGGAACATATCCATTTCTTTAATATCTCAGAGAAGTACCTTTATTATAAGTGGTACAGAAATTTTAATTTTACCATTTGTTTTCTTTTTTGCCTGGCGAAGCGGGCGGGGTTCAGCTAGTCTTCTATAAAATCAAATTTCAGAGTATTCCGGTCATCCGTATAGAAGTTATAATAGTTTTAATTTTACGTAGTTTAGAGTGATTTGTGTGGGCGGTAATAGAAGGGGCGTGGCAAAACCCGCCATACTTAGTACACTTAAAGTGACTAGAATGTGTTTACGATGCAAATAACCCCATATTTCAGTTTTTACATCACATTTAACCCACTGAGAACCAACAGTAAGAACAAAATTGTCGGTTCTAAAAATTGGAATAGGTCACCTCTTCAACGATCCAACAAAAACACAAAGCGATCTAAAAATATGGAAGTTATTGCGGTTTTTATAAAAAACGTAACAAAAATTGCACATAAATGTTAAAATTCTACCCTATATTCTTGATTAAAATGCTAGTTTTTGATATGGCTTAATAAGGCTCCGACCAGATTTTAATTTCTAGCAGGTTTTATCTAAATACCATTCTCAACGTGAATTTTATTCAAGAAAAACCTGATTTATAGAGGTTAAGTTGAACGCGTCCAGCTCACGAACGGACACTGATAAAAGCGAAATATTTTTGGTAGAACACATAAAACAAACCAATCTTTTGTTTTATGGGAACATCCACAACTTTTATTTTGAAGCCACTCTACTATACATATGGTTATGAAAACGAAAAACATCGAAAAAATATAATAAATTACTTTAATTCTTAGAGCTATTTTATATATGCAAATAGTCGATAGTAGCACATATTTGTTGAAATACTAAACTTACAATAAAGATATACATATTTCGAATTTTCGCTCAATGAACTGTCCGTTAGCTATTCCGCCACGATTGAGTTAATTCCCTTCTGTAAAAGAATTAAAGGTGGTGACCAACTCAATTTTAACACTCTGAAAATCTCCCAATGCTAACATCCACCCTATTACACATGTATGTATATATTTACGGAGTCATGAGCTTATGTGTGTAGCATCGTTGTTTTTGCCCAACGATATCCACATAAATAAAAAAATTATATCCACTTCAGATGTGTTAAAATTATCGGTGGATGTGTGAATAGATAAAACTAAAAATCGTTGTGGGAGTGTGAGGATATGTGTGTGTGTCGAGTCTGCGGTATATGAGGGTTATATGTATGTATAGATGACAATACATGACACTAAACCCTCATAAAATTGGAGAATGTCTGAAGTGAGCTACTAACACATAACACACATACGCAAATATAAACATACTTGGCTGCAAGGGGTGGTGAGGTGAGTTCTAACAACCAAGCGGCTGGGCCTCCGCATAAAAGGCCTGCTAGAAACAAAATCCCATTTTAATATGCTTTAAACAAAAAGGCATTCCATAATGCTTACAAATTCTACAATATATTATTGTATTAGGAAAGTGCTTATTGAAGGTCCTTACTGAAAGGCCTTTTTGAAAGTCCTAACATAAATGCCTTTCACAAGATCTTTGCAGGAAGGCCTTCTAGTAGGATTTTTGATGAATGTTATTTTTGAAGGCCTGCACACAGATGGCCGTGTTCTGCAATCTTACCCTGTGTTATTTTTAAAGGATTAAATAATGTAACAACAATGTCTTGCATCGCCCCGAGAACGCCGCTTTTTCACGCTGGGAAACGTATATACATATGCACATATATACTCATACATTAATATAGAGGAGGCACAACCACATATCGTTATTCGTTTAACCCAGTTAACCGATCATAATAACATTTAACCCACCGCTTATGCAAGCTCGGTTGAAGCGAGGCAGCGAAGAAAGTGTAGCTAACCAGCGGCGGATTATATGGGGCCTTCTCCAAATATTCCAGATATTCTGACTTGTCTTCCTCAAACATTTTCGTCGCCTAGGAAACACATCGATAAAGACCCTTTCTATGCCTTCTGAAATTTTCAATTTTTTTTATTCACAATATTATACATATTACAGTAATTTGTTAATCGGTGTTTGCCTTGGATTTGTTTGAATTTTAATAATTTTAATTTTAACGGAATATGCTATTCTGAAGCACTATCTTTAAACTTCTCCAATGGAGTAGAATGATGTTGCAGCACACATCATAATCAACCTTGAATGTTATTAGTATGAACAACGAACAGAGCAACGTCGTCATCGTCAACCCGACTCAAATCCCCATAAATTCATACACAGCAAACAAACATGGCTATTGTGTTCTACACATACACAGACAGACAGACAGCCATATACGCACTTTGAAATCTATTGGGACAGGCTGCTTCAGCAAATACTATCGTCATCATCACACATTTGAGAATATGTATATGTGTACATGTGTGTGTGTGTGGCTGAGGGCAAAGGAAATGACATATAATCACACTAGGTCAACATATTTTTCGTTGGGTACGCGTGTGTGTGTCTGCGAATTTGCCTCACATTTGATAGTGTGTTCGACACAATGATTTTTATATAAGTGTGCGTGTGTTGTTTTCGAAGTAATATCAGTTTAAGGATTAACGGGATTTCAACAACAGTTTGCGCCCACAAGAACGGATGGGTAAAGTTTTTTCGTTTTAATTGGCTGTACCGGGGAATATACCCAGTAGAACTCATTAAACAACATGTTCTATCCATCAATGTTCATACAGCTGTCTCTATTTGATTCCAAATCAAAAACGGTTTGAAGTTAAGCAAGTTACAGTTACATTTTCAATTTGAGTAGCCAATTGAGTGGGGAGTGATTTTTGAACGTTGCAAATGTTGATTTACTTGGACAAGGGTTGATTTGATAATCATTTAACAGTCCTTCTGCATTGCTTTTTTAGAACATTTGAAGTTAGTCAGTTAGCTTTACAGGCATGATAAGTAAAATTTAAGTAGAAAAAAAATTATTAAAAAACAAGTAAAAAAAGCGTTAAGTTCGGCCGGGCCGAACTTTATATACCCTGCACCATGGATTGCATTCCACAGAGGTTGTCTTTTTTCTTTACTTTTTATTTTGCGTGTCTATGCAGTCAAAGGAATGTATACACCGAATTCCATGATTCCAGCTGCGCCCATTTGGTTGGTACCATTTTACCCCCTTCACGTTTCTACGCAATTCGAATTTCGTCATTCCAGCTGTAGTCGTTTAGTTGGTACTATTTTTATCCCTCTGTACCATTGTACCCCTTGAAAGTACGAATTTCAAAAAATTCGTTTATTTTCCGTGTCTACGCAGAGGAATGTATACTCCGAATTGTATGAGTCCAGCTGCGGTCATTTGGTTGGTACTATTTGTATCCCCCTTTTCCCCAAAAAGTACGAATTTCGAAAAATCAGTTTATTTATTTATTTTCCTACACAGTCAGAGGAATGTATATTCCGAATTTCATGACTCTAGCTCCGGTCATTTGACTGGTACTATTTTTATCCCCTTTTTTCATTTTAACACCAAAAAGTACGAATTTTGAAAAATCCGTGTATTTTACTTGTCTATGCAATCAGAGGAATGTATACACCGAATTTCATTATTCTAGGTACAGCCGTTTGGTTGGTACCATTTTGATCCCTCCGTACCCATTGTATCCCTTGAAAGTACGAATTTGGAAAAAAACCTTTTATTTTTCATGTCCACGTAGTCAAAGGAATGTATACTCCGAATTTCACTCTAGCTGCAGTCATTTGGTTGGTACTATTTTTATCCCCTTTTTATATTTTGACTCCAAAAAGTACGAATTTCGAAAAATCAGTTTATTTTCCGTGTCTACACAGACAGGAATGTATACTCCGAATTTAATGACTCTAGCTGCAGTCATTTGATTGGTACTATTTTTATCCCCTTTTTTCATTTTAACCCCAAAAAGTACTAATTTTGAAAAATTCGTGTGTTTTACTTGTCTATGCAATCAGAGGAATGTATACACCTAATTTCATTATTCTAGGTACAGCCGTTTGGTTGGTACAATTTTTATCCCTCTATTCCCATTTTACCCCTTAAAAGTTCGAATTTAGAAAAAATAGTTTTATATTATGTATCTGCTCAATTAGAGGAATGTACACATCGAATTTCGTGTTTCTAGCTTTTGTCGTTTAATATGTACCATTTTATCCCTTTTTTGCCCCATTTTCACCCCTACAAATAAGAATCACTTTATGGTGCACGTTTTTGCTATAAGGGTAACGCGCATACCAAATATCAAGCAAATATAAACAGATATATTAAAAAAATGCTTAAATACGCTAAAATATTAGGGATTATTATGGGTATTTTTAGTCCTTGTGAGTGAAAAATTTTTCCCTTTGCGCCGATTTCGCCCCGTTTCAATCCCAACCGATCTACGACTATAAGACGCATTTATGGAAAATTTGAACGTTCTAGCTCCTTTCGTTTAGATGCTAGCGTGCTTTCCACAGACGGACGGACATGGCAATATCGTCTTAGAATTTTATGACGATCAAGAATATATATACTTTATAGGGTCTCAGGTCGATATTTCAAGGTGTTACAAACGGAATGACAAAGTTAGTCTACCCCCATCCTGGAGGTGGAGGGTATAACAATTAATGTCACTTAATCATTTCGATTAAGATACATTATGTTTTTGCAAGCGAATTAGCTCAATTTAGATCTTAACTTGACTTCTCTTTTCAATCAGTCCGACAGATACTTGTGCGAATGAGTACTGATAGTAATAAATATACATAACTCATACGTCATCCGTAATTAATATAACTCATACGCCATCATATGGCGCCAGACCAATTTTCGATAAACCTTTCGATTTGATAATTTTTAGAAAAAATTAGAGGTCTTATAGCAAATTCCGAAAAACGAAGCTAACTGAAAAAAATCTCTACTACAGGTTTCATGGCTCTGTAATTAGGGCTAGTCTTTAATTAGGGTAGATTGTTGTTATACAAAACTGTAGCTATTTTTATTAATACTTTTCACCACTTCTTTATTACCATTGCATACTTCTGATTTTGTTTTTCTTTGTGCTCGAAACTAACCAGTCTGCAAAGAAAGTCGAAAGTCCTTGTATTTATTATGTTGTTTTCATTTTAATTTCACAACATGTCAAATAACTTAAAAACAATGAACACAACAAGAAGATAGGAAAAGAACAAAGAAGCTACATGGACACTGGATGATAAGAATCTAAATCAAATTTTCGAAAAGAAAAAACAATTTCCAAACGCCAGTTGTTTACACTTCAATGCTTTGGCGCTCATAGTTGTTTACGTTTAAATGGTATTTTTTTCACTCAAAACTAAATCCAACAAAACTTATCCAATGGCGAACTTTAAAGGATGTCCGATATGTGTGTGTGTGTGTGTGTGAGTGTAGAAAACAAGTCAAAAGATTTGAGTTGTTACTGGGAAAAGACGACCGTTGAAGTTAGATTAAAGTGAAAATGAAAGAAAGCGATATTAGAGCGAAGTTACGAAAGTTTTTAATAAATTTTTGATAAACTCGAAACTATGTCTGAGCGAAGGAAATCCAATAAAAAAAATTCAGCAGTTTACTAAACATTTCAATGGAGTTTTCATCAACTCCATAAAGTTCGGGATGGCCACAGATTTTAACGAATGGACATTTAAATCATTTTTTAACTTTTATGTTTTACAATTTAAAGTCAACCTATTTATAGTTATTCATATCTATCGTCTAGTATATATTTGACAATTCAAATAAATTGTACAAATAAAATAACCTTGAATTGTTTCGCATACGTCACACAGTCCACACACACACCACGCAAACACTATCATCAGCATTCGCGTACAATGGGAAATACATCAAAAGCCTTTTGAACAATACCACTGCAAATGCATGCATGAATTCCAACATACTTTGGGGCGGTGGGAGACAGGTGCGGTTCTATGATCTTACCCAGTAACCTGAATATAAGCAGTGTGCGTGTGTGTGTGTTTGCGAGTTGCTGGTATGCGTAAGTGCCACACAGTGATAAGTCAATTAGTGTCAGTACTGTTGAGAATATAGGCATGCCTGAATGCCTTCATTTGTTACCCGGGAGACTTGTAAATTGGTCAAAATCCTGCACTTTCATTGGCATTGCTGCTGATGGACGAAACAATTCTCGTTTCAAGGCAACTTGCAGGTCATAGAGATTATTGTAGTTTTTTTTTGCCCGAAATCTGTAGTTTACACTGTACAGAGATTTAAAATGTGGTCAGATGACCACCATATTTTTTGATTAGATGCCTGAAATCGATTATTCGGATTTTGTTATCACGCGGAGTAGACGTGCACAAAGGTTTATTATTTGAAAAAAACATATTTAAAAAATATAAATTTCATTTTTTACTTTTGTAATCGGGACTTTGCCTTCCCGGTAATTTTTATATTTTTTTATTGGCAATACCCAAAACCGGGAAAATATGTTCCAAAATTTATGATTCTTACTAATATTGTCGCCGTTTAAAAAAAACCGTTGACAATTGACTGAGTTATTGAAGTTTTCACTAAATCGAAATTGTTCACATCTCTCAAAATTTTATGAATTTGAGGCCCAAAATAAAATAAAATAGAAAACAAATACCTAAAAAGGATCAAAACGAATATTTTATTTTATTTATTATGAATTACAATACAATGTAAATTTATATTCTAATTTTGGATCCAGGGATTGAGCCGGGCTGACTAAGACCATTGTAGCTAGTTATTGCAGCGACAGACCAGAGCCTCTGGAGGGAATCGAACCCACAACCCCCCAAGCTGATAGCCGAGCACGCTACCAACTCAACTACCGGGGCGCTAAAAACGAATAAAAACAGTAACTTGTGATTGTGATCATTTTTGTAAACATCTCACATTTTGGAACATATTTTCCCCACTTTGGGAATTTGGCTTTTTTTGGTCAAAAGGCAAATCTGGTATTTTTGCATAATTTTTTTAATCTGTTTTAATGACTTTTACAAGTTTTGGCCATTCCAATCTAACAATATCTCTCGCAATTTTACGAATTTGAGGTTCAATTAAATATCTAAAACTCACCAAAACAGCTAAAAACGGCTAATAAAGAAATGATGGCCATTTTAGTAAAATCCCAAATTGTGGAACACATTTTCCCCACTTTGGGAATTCGGGTGTTTTTTTTGCAAAAAGGCAGATCTAGTAATTGTTTCATTATTTTTGTCTGTTTTGGTGAATTTTGGGTATTTTTGTAGGACCTGAAACAAAATACAAATTTTAAATTTTGGAACATATTTTCCCCACTTAGGGAATAGAGTTATTTTTGACAAAAAGACAAATATAGCAATTTTTCATGTTTTCTGTTTTGATTTATTTCAGGTATTTTGTTGGACCTAAACAAATAAATTTCCAAATTATGGATCATATTTTCCCCACTTTGGGAATTCGGCTATTATTTGACAAAAAGGCAAAAATCATTTTTTTCACTTTTTTCATAATTTTTATGTTTGTTTTTGTTTGTTTTTTTGTTTTGATGTGTTTTAAGTATTTTTGTTGATCCAAATTTTGGAACATATTTTCCCCACATTGAGGAAAATTTTTTCATTACTTTTATTTGTTTTGATAAATTTTAGGTATTTTTGTAGGACCTCAAAAAAATAAAAATTCCAAATTTTGGAACATAATTTCCCCACTTATATTTGTTTTTATGACTTTTAGGACCTCAAAAAATAAATAAATAAAATTCCAAACTATGGAATATATTATCCCTACTTTAGAAATTAGGGAAATTCTGCTATATTTTGACAAAATGATAAATCTAAAATGTTTAATCATTTTTATCTATCTTGACGACCTTTAGTTATTTTTGTTGGACCTCAAAAATTAAAAATTCCAAAGTATGGAACATATTTCCCCACTTTGGGAATTCGGCTTTTTTGTTAAAAGACAAATATAGCAATTTTTCATCATATTTATCTGTTTTGATGATATTTAGGTATTTTATTGGACCTTAAAAACAGTTGCACTATTTTTCATAATTTTTATTTGTTTCGATATGTTTTAGGTATTTCTGTTGGTCCTCAAAGAAAAGAAAATTCCCAAATTTTTCATTACTTTTATTTGTTTTGATAAATTTTAGGTATTTTTGTAGGACCTCAAAAAAAAATAAAAATTCCAAATTTTGGAACATAATTTCCCCACTTTGGGAATTCGGCTATTTTTGGCAAAGATTATATTTCATCATTTTTATATGTTTTAATATTTTTATATGTTTTTTAAGTATTTTTGGTGGACTTCAAAAACAATAAAAATTGAAAATTATGGAACAAACTATCTCCACTTTGGAAATTCGGGGACTTCTGATATTTTTTTGACAGAAAGGTAAATCTATTAATTTTTCATGTTTATATTTGTTTTTATGACTTTTAGACTTTTGAACCTCAAAAAAAAAAAATAAATAAAATTCCAAATTATGGAATATATTATCCCTACTTTAGAAATTCGAGAAATTCTGCTTTATTTTGAGAAAATGACAAATCTAAAATGTTTAATCATTTTTAGCTGTTTTGATGAATTTTAGGTATTTTTGTTGGACCTCAAAAATTAAAAATTCCAAAGTATGAAACATATTTTCCCCACTTTGCGATTTCGGATTTTTTGTTAAAAGACAAATATAGCAATTTTTTATCATTTTTATATGAACTTTAGGTATTTTATAGAAAATTAAAAAATCCAAATTATGGAACATATTTTCCCACTTTGGGAATTTGGCTATTTTTTCTCAAATAGTAAGGAAAAATAGTAATTGTTTTACATGTTTTTATGTATTTTTTGCTAGACCTTAAAAAAGAAAAATTTCCAAATTAGGAACATATTTTCCCCATTTTGGTAATTTGATTGTATTTATTTCCTTGCAAAAAGACAAATCTGGTAATTTTTCATCATATTTATCTGTTTTGATGATTTTTAGGTATTTTATTGGACCTTAAAAACAGTTGCACTATTTTTCATAATTTTTTTTTGTATTTTTGTTGGTCCTCGAAGAAAAGAAAATTCCCAAATTTTGGAACATAATTTCCCCACTATGGGGAAAATTTTTCATTACTTTTATCTGTTTTGATGAATTTTAGGTATTTTTATAGGACCTGAACAAAAAAATAAAAATTCCAAATTTTGGAACATAATTTCCCCACTTTGGGAATTCGACTTTTTTGCAAAAAAAACTGAACTTTAGGTATTTTATGGAATATCAAAAAATCCAAATTATGGAACATATTTTCCCACTTTGGGAATTTGGCAATTTTTTTCTCAAAAAGTAAGCAAAAATAGCAGTTGTTTTACATGTTTTTATGATTTTTTATGTATTTTTTGCTGGACCTAAAAAAAATTTCCAAATTTGGAACATATTTTCCCCATTTTGGTAATTTGATGGTTTTTATTTTCTTGAAAAAAGACAATTCTGGCAATATTTTTTATGATATTTATCTGTTTTGATGATTTTTAAGTATTTTATTGGACCTTAAAAACAGAAATAAAAATTCCAAATTTTGGACATATTTGGGAAATCGGCTATTTCTTCTTTTACTAAATATATTTTTTGTAAATTCACGACTAGTATGATTACCCTTCAAAATAATGTGTAAAATTATTCACAGAGTCTTCATGTCGAAATCTGCATTAAAAAATTTCTTCATCACGAAAATATTGTAGGGTATAGACACTATTTTGATATCTCTCTCTATTAGCAAGAAATGTTGGGAGCCTTCTGCCCATTTGGCTGCATATTGGATAAAATCCTTTGATCTGTGTTTTAAAAATAAGTACTATTCACGAAGTGTGGGGAAGTTGTCTTCATCACTTTTGCAAATTAACCACACCAGCTACCGACCACAACAACATTGCCTTTATCTAAATTAGTAACACATACACACACAAGAGAAAAAAATCAATTTAATTAAACCCCCTACAAAACCCCGTTCATTCATTCACCCCGCCTAGCGACTTCAGCCAAACAAAAGACACGCCATAAATATAGGAAACGGAAATGAAAAACTTTGCAAAAAAGCCATAGACATAGCCTACTTTTAGGCCTTAACCACAGTGCGGTGATGTGGTGTTGGTTGGTGTTTTGTCAACACCCAAAAGTTATTCTTGGCAACAGAAACATTTTTTTATTTTTGTTCAACAAAAATTTCCACTTGATTGATTAAATACATAGCGAAGGGTTGGCAGAGGGAAGGATGGAAGCGATGTTTCGAACTTGGTCTAAACAAATTAACTCGGACGTTAAATGAACAACATCATATTGCCCGTATGTATGCAAATATTGCTAAGGGTTGTCATACTTGTGGAGTAGATATTTATGTTAAACGTTTGGCGGTCTTGTTTTCGGTTCTTGTTTTCCATGAAAATTTAAGTTCAGTATTTTTGCAAATCATCAGGAAGTGAGAAACGATTGACCATTTATTTATAAGAATTTTTTGAATTTATTAAAAAAAAAATAAATCCTATCATATCTGTTTCATCATTTCGGATAACCCTTTATTTTAAAATATGGCCAAGAAGAATCAGATTAAGAGGAGCAGAGAAGAATTTTCAATTTGTTAAAAAGCTTTTTTCTGGCCAGCTCTGTGGTTAAATTATATCAATATTTATGTGGATCTATGTATAAAGAAAACGACATGCAAATATTGAATGGCTTTCCATTTCCACTACCACACCACTACCATTTCGATACCCCATAAAATATATAAAAAAAGGAACAGAATGAACCATAGTCGCCGTCCCGTGGAGTTCAAGCTGTGCATTACAAATCTCCCTTCCATGACCCTCTTTCTCTCGAATCCTTTCGCTTGCTAGGGTTTTCCTCCTCTTTTTCCCCACTTCTACATGAAATGCAAATAAAAAATCGTGTCTACTGCAGGCGGCGGGATGCAGGTTTCAGGCCTTAATGTCGGATCTTGTTGTGCAGAAGACGGAAAAACGAAATACGTCCACACATACATGTGCACATATAGAAATTCTGCTGGATTTTTTTGCAGTCAAGAGCGAGTGCCAAGTGTGAGTGAGTGCATAAAACATGCAATTTTTAGTGTCATGTTTTACATTTGTAATGCTTGTTTGGGGGGAGGGGAGGTGTGCCCAGCATGAACAGCATCAACGGCTACGGCAACAGCAGTGCCAGTCAGTTGCAACAATAGACTCTACTGAGCTGTGCTGTGCTGTACATAAAATTTATGTTCTGTACCACATTTCCAGTTTGCACTTTAACACAAACATTTCGATGTCAGGACATATTAGTGAGCGAACTAGAGAGAGGGGTTGCGAAGAGTCAAGTAAATAAAATGGAAGGGTTTGCTCAACAACATTTTAGGTCTTCCTACCTTTTATGCTATCCTCCCTTGCACTGTCAGTTTTTTTCTGTGTTGAATTTTTGTTAAGCATAGTTAAACTACAAATTGTATAGAAATTTATGTTACTAATGGGAATTTCTGTGTTTTTAGTTTTCGACACAAATGTATTTCGTTTTTGTTCTGGGAAAAATGCAACAGAAACTGGAAATACTTTTCTATGCACAGTATGTTTGTATATATTCGAACTAAAGTGCAAAATTTCGTAACATATTTTATTACACAGGAGTTCAATTAACATACATACACATGAAAGTGGCCAATTTTAATTTTGAGGGAATAGAAATGTAATTTAAAGCCTTAAATTTGGCAGTAGATTTGGTCTAAATCAAAGGCCTTAAGGTATAGTATAGTTTCAAAGGAATAAAACGGGATAGAAAAATAGTTAAAGCCTGAAAGTAGGCACTGAATATGGTTTAAATAAAGTGTTTTCAAATTGACTAATGTTGTGAACAAAACATTGTACTAAAATATTTAAAGCCGGAAAGTAGGCAAAAGAGTTGATTTAAATCAAATATCTTAAGATATCCTATATTTGGTCTTAATCGAATACCATGAGTTAAACTATAGTTTTCTGAGGAGAAAAATGGAATTAAAAATGTTTAAAGCCTGAAAGTAAATGGACACACATTTTTGTGAAAATTGTAAAAGCAGGGCAGTAAATCCATCGATAAATGACTGAGTGTTATTGAAGTTTTCATTAAAAGTGATTTTTTGGAAAAATACACGTTTTGATCATTCCACTTCAAATCTCTCAAAATTTTAAGAATATAAGCTTGAACCTAAAATTCATCGAAATATATAAAAACTATATGAAAAGGCAGTGTTTTCATTTTAGTAAAAATTCCATATTTAGGGAACGCATTTTTCCTACTTTAGGAATATTGGCTACGAATTTTGAAAAACAAACAAAATATTTCTGTTTTTTATTTTTTTTGTTTTGATAAATATTAGATATTTTATTGGACATTAAAAAATTAAATATTCCAAATTTTGGAACATTTTCCCACTTTCGGCAATTTTTGTTCGCAAAAAGGAAAATATAGTTCATAGTTTTTATCTGGTTTCATGAATTTTAAGTACTTTCGTTGGACTTAAAAAAATCCACAAATCCAAGTGGGGAAAAATCCTCACTTAGAAAATTTGGGTATTTTTGGAAAAAAACAATTTTTTATTCATTTTGATGAATATTAGTTATTCTATTGGACATTAACAAATTCCTAGTTTTGCAACATATTTTCCCCACTTTGGGATTTCGGTTATTTTTCGCAAAAAAAAATAACTTTTTCGTTTATATTTTTGGTGAATATTAGTTATTTTTTGGACATTAAAAAATTAAAAATTCCATGTTTTGAAACACATTTTCCCCACATTGGGAAATCGGATATTTTTTGACTAAAAGAAAAATGTATTAATTTTTCATCATTTTTGTCTGTTTTGATGAATTCCTTAAAAAATAATAATTGAAAATTTTGGAACCCATTTCCTCCACTTTGGGAATTCGGCTATGAATTACGAATTTGAGCTCCATCGAAAATACTTAAAATTTATCATAACATATAAATACGGCAAATAAAGACATTACGAACATTTTAGTAAAAATTCCAAATTTGGAACATATTTACCCTACTTTGGGAATTTTTGACTAAAAGGAAATTTGGTAATTTTCATAATTTTTATCTGTTTGAATTTTACAAGTTTTGGTGATTTCAATTAAAATCTCTCAATATTTTAAGAATATGAGTTTCAGCAAAAATACCTAAACTTCAGCAAAACAAATAAAAACGTTAAATAAAGCCATTTTGACCAATTTGGTACAGATTCCAAATTTTGGAACATTTTTTCCCCATTTTGGGAATTGGGCTATTTTTGACAAAAAAAATCAAGTAAATTTTTCATCGTTTTTATTCCTTTTAATGTAGTTTTGGTTTTTTTGTGGGGCCTCAAAAAAATTATGAAAATCAAATTTTGGAACATATTTTCCCCCACTTTAGGAATTCAACAATTTTTTTGGCAAAAGGCAAATCTAGTAATTTTTCATAATTTTATCTAATTTTATGAATTTTAAGTATTTTCGTTAGACCTATAAAATCCAAATGTTGGAACATATTTTCCCCACTTTGGGAATTCGGCTATTCTTGACAAAAAAAAATCAAGTAATTTTTTCATCATTTGTTTTGTTGAATTTTAGTTATTTTATAGTGCATTAAAAAAATAAAAATTCCAATTTTGGAACATATTTTCCCTCTTTGGGAACTCGGACATTTTTTGGCTAAAAGGCAATTGTAGGAATTTGTTCATGATTTTTATCTGGTTTTATGAATTTTAAGTATTTTCGTTGTACCTAAAAAATAAAAAAATTGGAATATATTTTCCCCACTTTGGGAATTCGGCCATTTTTCTAGTAATTTTTTCATCATTATTATTTGTTTTGATGTAGTTTAGGTTTTTTTGTGGGACCTCGAAAAAATTAATTTAATTAAATTTTGATATTTTTAGACAAAAATTACAAATTTTAGATATTTTATTGGACATCACAAAAAATAAAAATTCCAATTTTGCAACATATGTTCCCCACATTGGGAATTCGGCCATTTAAAAAAAAATCAAGTATCTTCTTTATCTTTTTTATTCGTTTTAATGTAGCTTAGGTTTTTTTGTGGGACCTCAAAAAAATTAAGAAAATCAAATTTTGGAACATATTTTCCCCATTTTAGGAATTCAACAATTTTTGTTGGCAAAAGGCAAATCTAGTAATTTTTCATAATTTCATATGTTTTTATGAATTTTAAGTATTTTCGTTAGACCTATAAAATCCAAATGTTGGAATCTTTTTCATCGTTTTTATTCGTTTTAATGTAGTTTTGGTTTTTTTGTGGGACCTCAAAAAAGATTAAGAAAATAAAATTTTGGAACATATTTTCCCCATTTTAGTAATTCAACAATTTTTGTTGACAAAAGGCAAAGTAATTTTTCATAATTTTATCTGATTTTATGAATTTTAAGTATTTTCGTTAGACCTATAAAATCCAAATGTTGGAACATATTTTCCCCACTTTGGGAATTCGGCTATTTTTGGCACAAAAAAAAAATAAGTAATGTTTTCATCATTTGTTTTGATAATTTTAAATAATTTTCTTAGACCTATAAAAAATAAGAAATTGGGTACAAATTTCGGAACATATTTCCCCACTTTGGGAATTCAAAAATTTTTTTTTGGCAAAAAGTATTTTTTATAATTTTCATCTGGTTCGACGAATTTTAAATATTTTCGTTAGACCTCAAAAAATTATAAATTCCATATTATGGAACATATTTTCTCCACATTGGAATTTCGGGCATTTGTCTAAAAGGCAATTGTAGTAATTTTTTCATGATTTTTATCTGCTTTTATGACTTTTAAGTATTTTTGTTGGACCCAATAAATCCAAATTTTGGAATATATTTTACCTCAAAAAATTAAGAAAATCAAATTTTGGAACATATTTTCCCCATTTTAGGAATTCAACAATTTTTGTTGGCAAAAGGCAAATCTAGTATTTTTTCATAATCTTATCTGATTTTATGAATTTTAAGTATTTTCGTTAGACCTATAAAATCCAAATGTTGGAACATATTTTCCCCACTTTGGGAATACGGCTAATTTTGGCAAAAAAAAAATCAAGTAATGTTTTCATCATTTGCATTTGTTTTGATAATTTTAAACAATTTTCTTAGATCTACAAAAGCATCGGAACATATTTTCCCCACTTTGGGAATTCGCAATTTTCTGTTGGCAAAAAGTATTTTTTTATAATTTTCATCTGGTTCGATGAATTATTTTCGTTAGACCTCAAAAAATTATAAATCCATATTATGGAACATATTTTCCCCACATTGGGATTTCGGCCATTTTTTTGTCTAAAAGGCAATTGTAGTAATTTTTCATGATTTTTATCTGGTTTTATGAATTTTAAGTGTTTTCGTTGGACCTAAAAAATCCAAATTTTAGAATATATTTTCCCGACGTTAGGGATTCGGCTAGTTTTCTAGTAATTTTTTCATGATTTTTATTTGTTTGGATGTACTTTAGGTATTTTTGTGGGACCTCAAAAAAAAAAAATAAAAAAAATCTAATTTTGATATTTTTTGACAATAAAAAATGATGAAATTTTTGTTTTGTTTTGATGAATTGTAGTTATTTTATTGGACATAAAAAAAACATAAAAAATTCCAATGTTGTAACATATTTCTCCCACTTTAGGAATTCGGACATTTTTGGGGTAAAAATGACAAATAAAGTATTTTTTCATCATTTTTATTTGTTTTCATGAATTCTATTTGCTATTCTATTGTACCTCAAAATATTCCAATTCTGGAATTCGTCAAATATATAAATATATTTAAAATCTGATACTGACTGATAAATAAATTAATAGAGATTAATTCTAATAAAAAATCTTCACGTTTCTGATGACTTAGCAATGGTTCTAACATTAGTTTCTTGCATTTCCATTTAGGATTACATTTAATTGCAATCCTATCGCCTTATTCGGACTCTTAGTCGCCTAATAAATAAATATAAATAACAAAATCATAGCAAAAAATATGAATATCCACATTTCCTTGTCTCACTTAAAACCTAACTGTCGGCTACTGGTTCGTGCTGCAGAAAGACAAACCACCTTAAGGTATGCTTTACTGTTTATTTTGCATAAAGACACCAGCATAATGTCTTTTTCAATTGAGTGTTGCCGAGATCTTAATCAATATACTGTTGCACAAGAAAGATTGAGATATTAATGTTAAAAGTCCTTTAGCTACTCTTTGCTACTAGCTACTAATATAAATAATCCACAACGACCTGAAGTCATATACATTTATGCAAACACATTAAAAGAGCTACTAAAAGAGCATAAAACAATTACATTATTAGTGATGAAGAAAAATGGAATTAATTTTTTATAGAGCGCCTAACAGTATGCTGTGGTTTTTGTTAAGAATGCATACGCCCTTTAGGTATGCTTTATAATTTATTTATTTAAAGAAATAAAGAGATTTTAAAATCAAGTAGTATTTTATTTTAATCGATATATAATTGTGCATTTTATGAGATACGGACAAAAGTCTGGCGGATATTTAAACTGTGTTGTCGAGAGGGAAACCCTCAGGATATGAATTATGCTTGTGGATAAACTGTTTAGAGAGGACAAAGGTTAGTTCTCATGAGGGGTGTAAAAGCCAGTGGTATCACAATATATCTCCTATGATCTAAGAGAATGCTTAATTTCTGACTAGCACCTAATCATAATTTCATATAATTTAAGAACTTTATTGAGGAGGATATCAAATATTATTTTTTATATTTTTTAGATTTCTTAATACTTCGTTTAATGTCTTTTACTTAGTTTTTGTAATATCTCATTTTGAGAAGACAATGTCAAAATGGTAAAGCTACAAAGGCCACAATTTTCTGTCATATAATTTAAAAGGATTATAAAAGAAAATTGCTACACAATGTTCAGCTTAAAACCGCACCAATTCCACTACGAACCGCAAATAAATAAGTTTTATTTGTTTATAAACACAAAAGAAAACTGCATATAATAAACCCTGTCTTTGTGTGGCTTCATAAATACCAAAAACAAATTATTTTCCAATCATAGGCACATAAATGTAACTTCTCTTTTGATGAGCAAAATAATGCCACAAAAATTGCATACTTTTGGAGGAGGGAGAGAGCTTCCCACTGCCCCAAAGTATGCCATGCATATGGGTGTGTGAGTGTGACAGTTTGTACAGCCTAACGCTAGGCCACATATTATAAATTTCATTTTCTCGTATGTTACAAATACCCCCAACAACAACAACAAAATGGAAATATCATTCATTGAATTAAATTGCTTGTGAAAATATTTCCATTTAAACTGAAAGTTTTTGGCATTCTTTTTTTTTTGCAGTTCAACACAAAAATTCTATTGATATGTTAATTTACAACATTTCCCTTTTTGGGAAAACTTGCACGTCACGATAAAAGTTATGTGCTCGAAACTCATTTCGACAGTGATGGCTTTTTTCGTTTCTTTTGCCCCAACAAAATGAAAAGAGTCAAAAGCAAGAAAAACTATTGAATTCTCGCCAATTTCCACTGTTCGCAATTCGTTTCTTGGTTTCAACCCCAGCACTGGCCTGCTGGATTGCCAGCTAGCTATTAAGTGCCTTAAAATATGCTCTGGAAAATAAAGTCACTGCCATACATATATTTTATGGGTTTTCCATTTTCGTGTTTGTGCCCAAGTGTTAATTTGTTAGAATGTAGTTTTTCCTTCGCCTTCCCACCACCCCCTCCACTGGACGATCTATACTCTAGAGTCAACTGCAGCTTGAGCCCTATGCAAATTTACAGATTTCTATAAAACAAGAGAAAATCATGAAGGGGTGGGTGTGGGTGCACATCTTAACATTCATTTCTTCTACCGGCTACACCGTCCAAAAGAAAGGCGGAAAAAGGGGGAAGCTCTTGCCTGTTGTTGTACAAAAATTCGTAAAGTTGAGATTTGTATGTTAACGAGGGCGTTTTAATTGGTTATTCAATAAGTTCTACTTGTGAAAGATTTCGAATGGTTTTTTATTTTGGTTTTCGTTTTTTTTTGGCTGGCTAGCTGGCTGGCACAGCATGACATGGTACGCCACCGAAATGGGACAGGTTGGGATTTTATCATACTTTGCATTCTCAAGCATGGTGTAGAGGAGGTACTCTTGTGAATAATAAAATATCAGCTATTTTTTGGGGAGTTGACTTTTAATATATTCATATTTAAAAGAAAATTATGAATTCTAATATGACTGTCATAATTATTCAAAATGAGACCAAAAGTTAAGGGGTGCAAAGGTGGTGCAACTACTACTATTAGTTCATGAATGGGGTTTAAAAGACCGGAAATGCAAACATCATGTTTGAGTTCGAGAATAACAAATGAATCGGATAGCATAGGAAGCTGTCTAATGAGATTAGGTTTGCTAAGAGGTTTGCACAACATGTTCTCAAGGAAGTTCAGAGGACTTTAAAGAGGAGATGCTTGGAGCTGGCTATGTAAAGGTTTGTGTTTCTTATCGACTGATGGGTTTTCAATGAAATTCCCCAGAGGAATGGCCGAAGAGTATTTGTAATTCAGTATTACAACTCAACAATAGAAACTAACATTGAACTTCACAAATATCGTCTTTTTATGACGAACATGAATAAGAAGAAAATTAAATATTTGCGATTTATAAAAAACACCAAAATAAAATAGCGTTTATTTTTGTAAACCTAGAGGCGAATTTCACAGATATCTTCATTTTATGACAAACATGAATAAGGCCACTTTTCATTAAAATTTGTAAACTATTCAGATATTTGCGATTAAAAAAAGGCGAAAATAAAATAGCGTTTTTTCGTAAACCTAAAGATGACGTGCAAGAAAAACTCATCACAGGAAATCGTAAAATATAATGATTTTTGAAATTTGAGTCTCTTTCAAGAAAAACGCGATATTTTAAAATTACTATTTTTATATACCAGAAACCAGATAAATATTGTTTTTTTTTTTGTAAAAAATTTAGATTTTTACAATTTGCGTTTTTTCTTTTTTGGAAAAAAAAACGCGAAAAAATAGCGCAAAGTTAACGTAAAAATTGCTTAATGAACACCATTCAGCATAATTTTCGGGTTTGAAAAATACTGTATTTCCATTTTTAAAGTAATGAAAAACTTTAAAATCGAAGGTGACGTTTTTTCCAACGTCACAACAATCTCGTCACAGGAAATCGGAAACCCGAAGGATTTTTGAAATTTGTGAATTTTTCAAAAACAAAAAACGCGAAATTTTAAAAAGACGTTTTTTATTTATATTAAAAACTTAAGGTAAAAAAATACATAAATAAAAAATAGATTTTTGCAATTTGGTAATTTTGAAAAAAAAAACGCAAATAAAATTGTGTTTTCTTGAAAAACTAAAAATTACGTAATAATTATTTGATGAACACCATTCAGAATAATTTCTGTATTTGAAAAGTATTGTGTTTCCATATGTAAAGTACTGAAAAACGTTAAAATGGAAGTTCGGGTTTTTTTGGAAAACATTCTTATTATTATCTTCTTAGTATTATTTGTCAAAACGTCATCATCAAAGAAATTCGGAAACCCGAAGGATTTTTGTAATTATCGACTTTTTAAAAAAAAAAACGCAATTTTAAAATGACGTTTTTTCATATGCCAGAACCTTAAGGTAAATATTGAATTAAATTAATACTGCTAAAATAAGCAAATTTTTAGATTTTGCAATTTCCGGTTTTTTTGAAAAAAAAAACGCGAAAATAAAATAGCGTTTTTTGTAAATTAAAAACGTAAAATTGCTGAATGAACATCATATAGGATAATTTCAGCTTATGAAAAATATAGTGTTGCAATTTCTAAAGTAATGAAAACATTTCATTTTCGACTTTTTCAAAAAACACGAAATTTTTCATACTCCAAAAAATTTAGATAAATATTTGGAATGTTTTTATACTGCTAAAGTAAGGTAAACAAACTTTGTAAATGTTTCAATTTTTTCAATTTGCGATTTGTGAAAAAAAAACGCGAAAATAAAATAGCGTTTTTTGCGTAAAAGGTGACGAAATAAATGCTTAATGAATACCATTCAGCTTAATTTCTGTTATTCAAATATATATTTTTTCATTATTAATACAACGAAAAACGTTAAAATCCATATGGGCGACTTTTTTATACAAAACAATGAAAACGTCAATTAAAATCGGAAACGCGAAGTATTCTTGAAATTTGATATATGTTGGGGTATTTTAATATTGGTAAAATAATAGCAAATTTATTTTAAGCAATTTGCGAAATTTAAAAATGATGTTGTTTTTTTGGTGTTGTGTTTTATAAATTGAAGATTTTTTGAAAACTGTTTGCTGACATATTTCTTTCAGCTTTTATTTTTTTGAAATTTCCGATTTTGAAATATTATTTTATTATTATATTATTTTAAATATAGCGGTAATTCTTTAAACTTTTTTTAAATTCGTTAGTTTTTTATTTTGCTGGTATTTTTTCTATCTTTTTTATATTTGCGATTAAAAAAAACACGAAATTTAAAATTTTTTTAATTGCTTTCTTTGGTTAAAAATCGAATAACAACACAGTTTTCGATTTTAAAAAATATTGTTTTGTGTATTTCAAAAATTGGTTGATATTTTCTATTTTTTTACCAAAGAAAGCAATTTGAAAAAATTTAAAATTTCGCGATTTTCAAAAATTGCACATTTCAATAAAGTTGAAAGAAAAATCATCAACATAAAATGGTATTTTTTCGCGTTTTCAAAAAAAAACGAGAATTTATAAAAACTAAAAGAAGAGTATCAGTTCTGTCATATTTAAGTAATAATAATAATAAAGAAAATATACAATGTAGCGTTTTTACCCGAATCGTTTTTCCCGGGAATTCCCGAAAAAAATTGGACGGGAATTCCCGGGAAAAACTTTTAAATTTCCCGGGAATACGGGAAATATAAAAAAATATTTTTTTGTTTCTTTTGAGCGCTAATTTAGTTTTACTATATAAATGGGAAATTGTAGATATATTTCAAATGCATATATTTAAATTACTGACAATAATAGTGACCATTTGATACTATGGTTGACATAGTGCCAATACGTAACCCCTCGTGCTATTTCATTTAACTTGTTTTCCCTGAAAAATCGACGAAATAAAAGGTGAAAATCTTCTTAAAAATCTTAAAAAGTGATCTAAAAATAGGAATAAAAATAAAATTGACACCCGGAACCTTCCAAGAAAAATCTAATATGAATAGATATATCCAAATTACCATTGGTAAGAACTAATGACTGCACCATTTCAATGTTTTTATTTTTATGAATTTATTTAATAAAAATTAAAATTTTTAATGTTTCTATTGTAATCACAATTTAGAATATTTTCCCCCTGTTTCTGTAAAACATTTTCCTCTCTAGAGTCTTGAGGAATGAATTTCATTAATTGAAGACGCCATAACATTCTTTGTTTTTTTTAAATATTTTTTTTTTATTTTGAATCTAGAGTACGTTTCAGTTCACTTATGATTACAATGTCCAATATTATGACTCCATCAATTCTGACTATTTGTCTAGAGTAAAATATTTGCAAAATGAAAAATAATTTCTAAAATATTTTACCAAAAACATTCGTTTTTAATTTGTAATATGTCAGTATTTTAACCCATAAACACTACTTCATTTCTTATATTATTATATTATTTTCGTAATAATAACTACAGTAATACAAAATATTTAGTTTTATATTATTATTATTTTGTTGTGTTCTTCTCGATCACTTGTGCAATAAAGTTTAATAATCAAGAATTGCATTCATATTGAAAATGATCAAAAAGTACGTTTACGAACGTTTACGGTGGGCGTTAATGGGTTAAAAAAATCACACCTGTTACTAAATGTTGATATTTTAAACCATATTGGACATACCTAAAAGAAATTATTTTTTTCCCGGGAATTCCCGGGAATGCAAATTTTCATTCCCGTTTTCCCGGGAAATGAAAAAAATCCGGGAAATCCCAAACCCTAATCACAAATTAAAAAAATCTAATTAAAAAACGTTAAAATCAAGTTAGCCTTAATAACACTTTTCTCTCAGTTTTTTTTTAAATTTGTTATTTTTAAAAGCGGCTTAAAATGGCTGTTGTTATCGAATGTCGTGTTGTTTAAAAAGTACAAAAACATTTTTTTCGAATACTGTTTATCGCTTTTAAAAACAGCAATTAAACAAAATATGTAAACAAATAGCAAATCCAAAGATTTATTTTTGACTCATTTTCTAAATTTCCAAACGTCTTTGAGACGCAGAGCAGCACGAAGCCAGTCTTTATTTACTCGAAACTTCGTGCACATTATCAACCTTTAAATTAATAGGCAAAAATATATCTATTGTTTATTTTCAACTGCCATTTTATATTAAACAACCGAAAATCCATTTTTGCTTTCCTTTATTTACCTCTTCCCACTGCCTTCGCGCAAATTGACACTCACCAATCATTTTAAATCGGCCAAAAAATTACCGAAAATCCAATTTGAAATCTTCAATAGACACACTTTTGTCCCAATAATTACTAACAATAAAAAGTAATATTTTGTAACCTGTTCAGCAGCAACAACAACATTCACAGCAATGCTAAAAATTTAATATGTTTCAATACCCGAACATTTCCATTACCTACAGCTGGCGGCGATGGTGATGCAATCAGGGTATTTTCTCATTTCCATTATCATTCCATAAAATCTAAGACTTTTTCATGCCAGACAAATGTCAGCGCTCCGACCAGATGCGCTCCCACTACCCCACTACCACAACACCCAATTCCAAAGCCGAAATAAATTGAATATCTTCGTGACAATGTTTTATAATTTAATGCCGGAAAAACGGAAATAAAAAATTCAGTTCAATGCTTACACAAACATTCAGAAATGGTGGTGTACTCGTATAATATTAACTTTGAAATTACAAATGATTTATAAGCCAAAGCCTAGGCCCTGCCATCTCCCCCCCCCCCCTCCTCACTATCACTCGCACATCCTTGATAACATTCGGTTCGATATGAAGAGAACCGAGAACTGTAATAATATCAAAAACCTTGCCACAAAAAATATGAGCAACGCTTTTTCCCCGGTATGACAATCACAGCAGTCATTGGCGGGGAGGCGCACAACACCCAGAGTATTGCAGGCACAGGCCATGTGAGGGCGAATATGAAACTGGTATCACACGCATAAGCTCCCCCCTTTTGCGTAGCTGCAAAAAGGACCAACAAAACACACGCAGTTTGTGAAAACTGAAGTAGAATCTCATATACTCTTCGAACACATGTATACATGACACATCAGTGTTGCAACACACCAGCACTTGTGGAAAACCAGCAAAAAAAAAACTAAGGGGTGTGAAGGGGGTGTAGGCATTTAACATACATGCGAACATAAGAGGCCATCATAACGGTACTTATTGGATGGTGTGTGTGCGTGGTTTCGTTTTGGTGGTACTCCACAAACATATGCTTTGGGCTAAGAGGCTGATCTGTGGCAAGTGATGTAACGAGTAAATGTGGGATAATACATAACATAAATGGTTTTGGGGGGTAAAGGTATGACTAGAAAATGCAAGAGGTTCATATTGAATGATGGGACTTGAAATTCATAGCCCGCCAGGACAATAACAATAGACAGGTATGTGATTTATTATCAAATTCTGTTGAGCGTAGTGAACCGATTGTTGGTATCAAATTATTCGGAAATTAGACACAAGTTATTTTTTTCAGTCAAAATTTATACTTATATTTTTTGTAGCGCGATTTGAAGTAAATTTTCATATAATGATATTTTATTTATTTTTCATTTGTATTGAACTGATTCTTTGATCACCATTACATTATGTGGATATAATAATCATTTAAAAACGAAGAGCTTTTAATTAATCGACTTTATGTGAATTTAATGTTGCTCCAAGTTATACAGAATGGTTGATTCTCATTTTCTATGGCAACTTTTAACTGATTCTTAGAAGGCTGGAAGCAAAAGCATAATCATGGATTTTCCTTCATTTAAAATTCCGCAAAATTTATTAGCCTATTTTTTCTTGGATTGTTCATTGTTTTTATACTATGTGTTTATGAACTAATGAACAAAAATTGATGATTTTTCACTGTAATTCTGGTTGATTTTGTAAAAAAAAGAAGAAAATCCTTGAAAAAAAAGATGCCATAATTTCACACATTCGCTTAAAAATAGTCCTGCACACTTCATTAAAATTTCAAAAAAAATGATTAATGTAATCATTTCGAAAACAAAAATAAACGATTTTTTGAAAATGATATAAAAAAACTACTGAATATTTTCTCAAATTTCTTTTTTTATTTGAAAGTACAATCCTTCCGGTTAATAATGGAAAATAATTTCATTCAAATTGCTGCCTCGGGCACCCCACAAATAGTCCAACGGTTGAATAGTTGAAAAAAAGTTAGATGGCGGACCCTATATTTCAAGTTGTTCCTCTTATAAACTGAAATATGAATAAAATAAATAATCTAAGGGGTAATTGGAAATGGTGGTTAGTGCTGAACTAACACAGATGGAAGCATGATATTTGAAGTATTTTGAACAGAATTGGCACAATATAGTTATCATTGAACTTTATAGTCCTGTGAAGGGACAACAGGGTGAGGAAATGAAAAATTAAAAACGCAAATTAATTTGCATTGTGCCTATTGTTTCAGACGTATATCGTCCGGTTCAAGTGTAATATGGACTTTCGGATGATGTAATAATAAATTTAATTAGCAAAACATAATAGAATAGAATACCCAAAAAAGTTCACTTGCCAATTTTATCGATTAAACTTCCATTAATATTATATCCATGGAACAAACAATTATTTGATTTGTAATTTAGTAAAATTTCTCTGTATAGGATCGACGGTCAATTTGGTTCGCTGTATTTTAATCAAAATTTAGTGGATGAAGTATAATAGAAGGATCAAGATACAATGATCATCGGATAATCAGCGGCAGAGTTTCAAATTTCAAACTATTTTTTTTTCTGAAAGAATATTTCCATTAGCAAAAAACTGAGAAGTACTTCCAATAGAAATGCTTTTCAATCGCATCCTAAGACGCAGAATAAACCTCTTCATCTCGGAAAGTTGATTTAATAAACTTTCACAATGGAAATTTAACAAGTAAAAAATGCGTTAAGCTCGGCCGGGCCGAACTTTATATACCTTGCACCATGGATTGCATTCCACAGAGGTTGTCGGTTTTCGTAGAAGTGCAGTAATATTACAGGAAAATATAATTTTTTTAATATAGCCAAACCAAAACAAATACAAATATTGAAAAATTAATTCTATAAATAAATATAATATTTTAGTTATTTCAAACCACGCTTATAAGGTAATGCTACCAATACGTCAATTCAAAAAATAAATATTCTTGTATTTATATTATCAAAGCCATAAATATTGGTAGATAGTGGGTGCTAAAGTTGGTTGTATTTCCATTCTATTTGAATTCCAAAAGTACAAATTTTGAAAATCCATTATCAGACGTACATAACCTAACTTCATGATTCAACCAGTTTTTGCCGTAAAAGAAAAAGTACGAATTTGGAAAAATTTGCGTTTTTCCAAAATTTTTATTTTGCGTGTCAGTCAGATGAATGTATACACCGAATTCCATGATTCCAGCTGCGCCTATTTGGTTGGTACCATTTTACCCCCTTGACGTTTCTACGAAATTAGAATTTCATCATTCTAGCAGTAGTCGTTTAGTTGGTACTATTTTTATCACTCTGTACCATTGAATCCCTTGAAAGTTCTAATTTCGAAAAATTCGTCTATCTTCCGTGTCTACGCAGTCAGAGGAGTGTATACTCCGAATTTCATGACTCTAGCTGCGGTCATTTGATTGTTACTATTTTTACACCCTTTTTTCATTTTAACCCCAAAAAGTACGAATTTTGAAAAATCCGTGTAATTTACTTATCTATGCAATCAGAGGAATGTACACCGAATTTCATTATTCTAGGTACAGCCGTTTGGATGGTACTATTTTTATCCATCTATTCCTATTTTACCCCTTACAAGTACGAATTTGGAAAAAATACTTTTATATTATGTATCTACTCAATTCGAGGAATGTACACACCGAATTTCGTGTTTCTAGCTGTTGTCGTTTTATATGTACCATTTTTATCCCTTTTTTGCCCCATTTCACCCCCTACAAATAAGAATCACTTTATTGTGCACGTTTTTGATATAAGGAGAATGCGCATACCAAATATAAACAGACATATTAAAAAACATGCTTTAATACGCTAAAATATTAGGGATTATTATGGGTATTTTTAGTCCTTGTGAGGGAAAAATTTTTCCATTTGGACCGATTTCGCCCCAATTCAATCCCAACCGATCGTCTTAGAATTTTATGACGATAGGGTCTCAGGTCGATATTTCAAGGTGTTACAAACGGAATGACAAAGTTAGTATACCCCATCCTGGAAGTGGATGGTATAAAAATGTTCTTTACCGAAAAATTTATTTTTTTTAGCTTTATCGAACCCATGTAATATTTTCGACGTAGTTATAATGCATTTTCTAATAATTAAATTAAAATCACTATTATTATCTAAATATCCATACTTTCGCAACATTTTATTACACCCCAAGTTTTAATACAAATTCTTCGCGCCGAAGAAAAAGAACACCAACAAAAAAAATTCATAACGTATGAGTATCGATTAAAAAACGATGAAAAGGCTCCATAAAAGAAGGACTTCCTTTCTATTGAACTGCAATCATTAAATATAAAATTTTTATTTATCTCGTTGTTATTAGACAAATGATACATTCTTTCAAAAAAGTTAATCTCTCAAATTTTAAAAATATTTTATAGCATACTGTAAGGAATAAACTATTGCTTTGACATGCAAATTATTCATAATATTTCATAGTAATATTATAAAACGAACAAAAAAATATAGAAATTGATTTAACCGAAAAATATGTGTGACTTCGATTATCGTATCTTTTTTAAATATTTATAAGAGCGTTGGACATGTCACTGGCAATTTTTATGTGTATAATTGAAGATTCACATGTACCTATTTACACATGAAAATGAAAAAAATATCTCGATTTTTGTTATGGGACAGGTATGCATGGTTGTGGAAGAATTTCAAGATTTTTAGAAAAAAATTCAAATCCATTAATTTTAATATTTATTTTTTTTAACTGAATACTATTTCGGCTTGAAAATTCGTCATTGGATGAGTTAATAAATTTGTGCATTGTTGCGAGCACATGCATAAAAATGAATTAGCAAAGTGGGATTTTTAGTGTGTCGACTTAGTTCGGTGGAATATTTTGTTTATCAGCGCTTCTCATTTGTCATATGTGACCGCTGGTACTAATATGAACCCTGATTTAAGTCAAAGACATACATTCGTTGCGAAAGTTCTGACGAGATGGGGTAGCACCCATCGAAACTGCGCAGTCAACTTTTAGCTGCAACAATAAAGGTCTCACTTTGCCTTTTTGCTAATTTTGGGTTCTGCTGAAGACTTCAGCACAACCTTTGGTCTTAAACCAAAATAAATGACAAGACATTGTGCAAAATTGTTATACCTTTGGGACAGCGAACACCTAATTTCTTGAGTGTTATTTCTGTCGTGTAAATTATAGTTCTTGTTGACTTAACATATAACTTGTATTTTAATATAATTTTATAACTTAGATTAAGACTTACGACAAACCATTGGATTTAATACAAAATTTGGAAACTTACCTAAAAATAGAAAAAAAGGAAAAAACATTAGTATACAATTAAAAAGTGTGTAATAAATATTGAGTATTTATAGCATGAATTCATAATTAAGTAAATATCAGTAGGAACGTCAAAAACATTAACAAAAATACTAAAAAACTGGGCCATTGAATGAACGTTATATAAAAACGACACAAAACCTATGGACAAAATTTAGGAACATTGAAAAAGGAAGGAAGTGAAGACGGTCACCGCTCGAGCTCTCCTCTTGTTTTGGGTACTTTTGTATTACAAGAAATTAGTAATGAAAACAGGAAGAGAAAAAGTGGAGCAGCAGAAAATTAAAAACATGGCTATTATAGAAGTACTGAAAACACGATGACAGATTTACGTATATATCAAGGTTTTGATGTCCAGACTAATTATTAGTATTAGTTTGTTTTGATGGTAAAGGCTGTTTTTTCGTGAATAATTGTCTCAGTTGAAGGCATATTGATTTATTAGATGTCTACTCTGGTATGAGTACAATAAAATTGGTATGCGTTCCGTACAATGGAATAAATTACTGGAGTGTAAAAATTATGTTTGTTATTGTGAAAATATTAAAATTTGTCAAGAAGTTTTGCGCCTAATTATTAGTATCAGCAGCAGGTATTGTTTTGAGGCTAAGGGTGTAACTGTTTATTTTGTATTTATTAGTTGTCTATTAACTCTGGTAAGAGTATAATACATTTGGTAAGAGTTTCATACAATGGGACCAAGCACTGCTTTTAAATATAGCCCGGTGGAAAAATTACATGTTTTGTTACTGTGAAAATATTAAAATTTGTCAAGCAGTTTTGCGCGCAACAAAACATATCACTTGACTTGAATTTAAACGGAAATGATATGCTTCCTGCCATAAAACCATGCCTTATTTCCTGTTTACCCAAATTGCTTATACCCCCCACCCTCCGTGGCCGTGCCGGTGTCACCACCGCACTAACATACTTCCGTGCCGACCACAATATGCTGCAGTACAGGCGGCGGCGGCAGCATCTGGCGGAAGTGGTACAAATTTAACACACCACTTTTTTGTGCAACTTCAACACAAAAAAAAAACAAACAAACACACACACTCACTGAGTTTCATATTATATTTTTGCATTTTGGACAAGCTTTTATTTTCGCATTTACGTTACGTACATGATCACTGTTGGTGTGGTTGTTGTTGCTGCTGCTGTTTTTGGCCAGCAAAAACCAGGCAAAAATTGTGTTTTTCTGATTTCTGGCTAAGAGACATTATGGCATCATAACCATGCCAACCAACCAACCGCCATGGATTGCCTTGATTTCGGCGTTGATATGCAGCAGCTTCTACTCCGTTACGGTTTTGCAATTTTGTTGTGGCCCTTCCATGGTCCCTTTCATGTGCAAATGTGTGCATGCGTGTGTGTGTTTTTATTAAATTTCCCAGTTGGTTACATTGGCGCCTTACAATGATGCATTGCCCAAAAAAAAAACCGTTAACTCTTTAAAGCCAAACTAAAGCGAACGCATCCAGCCAATGCATGCAAAGAACCACAATTATCCAGTGCATAGCACTGTGCACTGTAGCAATTGCCAACAAAGCCATCCGTACTCCTCTGTGAGCCATCATGACCTGTCCTGGTGGCGCCGTTGTGGAAATGCCATTTTTCTAACTGCTAACACACAGAACCATAAATTTCCCTCGAATTGTAGTTGTTGTTGCTGCTGCCACTGCCGCTGCTGGGGCATTCCCATATAAATGTTTTGGGTTGTTTGGTATTCAATTTTTTGGAAAATATTCATACAAAAAATAATGAATTTTTTCGAACGACTGCATTTGCATTCACTACTTCAGCGCGCTTGTCGTGGCGCTGATGATTGTTTGTATTGTTTTAATCTTCGCAGGGGTTTGTATTGTGGTCCAGGCAATGACGTGCTGGTGGTTATTGTCGGTGGCTGCCTTTGTAAGGGCAGGTTTTTTGTTTGTAATATATTAATAACAATTGTGTTATATTTTTACAACAGCTCAACATCAGTGGATTTACATGTAGAACAACAGGAATGTACAGCATTGCGCTGTAAATCATGATTATGTTGTTAATGATAATGATGATGACTTGTGCAATGTACAATGTACATGGAGAGTGCCGATGCGACACAGTAATTCGAAACAAGGATGTTGCAACATACGAATCAAGTGGCTCAGAACGATACGTTATGTCCGTTCAAACGAAGTGGCTATAAGTTGAACGGCAAAAAAAGTAGCCAGTAAACGTATTAAAGTCAATTTATAATATAGTCATATAGTCATATAGTCATATAGTCATATAGTCATATAGTCATATAGTCATATAGTCATATAGTCATATAGTCATATAGTCATATAGTCATATAGTCATATAGTCATATAGTCATATAGTCATATAGTCATATAGTCATATAGTCATATAGTCATATAGTCATATAGTCATATAGTCATATAGTCATATAGTCATATAGTCATATAGTCATATAGTCATATAGTCATATAGTCATATAGTCATATAGTCATATAGTCATATAGTCATATAGTCATATAGTCATATAGTCATATAGTCATATAGTCATATAGTCATATAGTCATATAGTCATATAGTCATATAGTCATATAGTCATATAGTCATATAGTCATATAGTCATATAGTCATATAGTCATATAGTCATATAGTCATATAGTCATATAGTCATATAGTCATATAGTCATATAGTCATATAGTCATATAGTCATATAGTCATATAGTCATATAGTCATATAGTCATATAGTCATATAGTCATATAGTCATATAGTCATATAGTCATATAGTCATATAGTCATATAGTCATATAGTCATATAGTCATATAGTCATATAGTCATATAGTCATATAGTCATATAGTCATATAGTCATATAGTCATATAGTCATATAGTCATATAGTCATATAGTCATATAGTCATATAGTCATATAGTCATATAGTCATATAGTCATATAGTCATATAGTCATATAGTCATATAGTCATATAGTCATATAGTCATATAGTCATATAGTCATATAGTCATATAGTCATATAGTCATATAGTCATATAGTCATATAGTCATATAGTCATATAGTCATATAGTCATATAGTCATATAGTCATATAGTCATATAGTCATATAGTCATATAGTCATATAGTCATATAGTCATATAGTCATATAGTCATATAGTCATATAGTCATATAGTCATATAGTCATATAGTCATATAGTCATATAGTCATATAGTCATATAGTCATATAGTCATATAGTCATATAGTCATATAGTCATATAGTCATATAGTCATATAGTCATATAGTCATATAGTCATATAGTCATATAGTCATATAGTCATATAGTCATATAGTCATATAGTCATATAGTCATATAGTCATATAGTCATATAGTCATATAGTCATATAGTCATATAGTCATATAGTCATATAGTCATATAGTCATATAGTCATATAGTCATATAGTCATATAGTCATATAGTCATATAGTCATATAGTCATATAGTCATATAGTCATATAGTCATATAGTCATATAGTCATATAGTCATATAGTCATATAGTCATACAGTCATATAGTCATATAGTCATATAGTCATATAGTCATATAGTCACATAGTCATATAGTCATATAGTCATATAGTCATATAGTCATATAGTCATATAGTCATATAGTCATATAGTCATATAGTCATATAGTCATATAGTCATATAGTCATATAGTCATATAGTCATATAGTCATATAGTCATATAGTCACATAGTCATATAGTCATATAGTCATATAGTCATATAGTCATATAGTCATATAGTCATATAGTCATATAGTCATATAGTCATATAGTCATATAGTCATATAGTCATATAGTCATATAGTCATATAGTCATATAGTCATATAGTCATATAGTCATATAGTCATATAGTCATATAGTCATATAGTCATATAGTCATATAGTCATATAGTCATATAGTCATATAGTCATATAGTCATAATAGTCATAATAGTCATAATAGTCATAATAGTCATAATAGTCATAATAGTCATAATAGTCATAATAGTCATAATAGTCATAATAGTCATAATAGTCATAATAGTCATAATAGTCATATAGTCATATAGTCATATAGTCATATAGTCATATAGTCATATAGTCATATAGTCATATAGTCATATAGTCATATAGTCATATAGTCATATAGTCATATAGTCATATAGTCATATAGTCATATAGTCATATAGTCATATAGTCATATAGTCATATAGTCATATAGTCATATAGTCATATAGTCATATAGTCATATAGTCATATAGTCATATAGTCATATAGTCATATAGTCATATAGTCATATAGTCATATAGTCATATAGTCATATAGTCATATAGTCATATAGTCATATAGTCATATAGTCATATAGTCATATAGTCATATAGTCATATAGTCATATAGTCATATAGTCATATAGTCATATAGTCATATAGTCATATAGTCATATAGTCATATAGTCATATAGTCATATAGTCATATAGTCATATAGTCATATAGTCATATAGTCATATAGTCATATAGTCATATAGTCATATAGTCATATAGTCATATAGTCATATAGTCATATAGTCATATAGTCATATAGTCATATAGTCATATAGTCATATAGTCATATAGTCATATAGTCATATAGTCATATAGTCATATAGTCATATAGTCATATAGTCATATAGTCATATAGTCATATAGTCATATAGTCATATAGTCATATAGTCATATAGTCATATAGTCATATAGTCATATAGTCATATAGTCATATAGTCATATAGTCATATAGTCATATAGTCATATAGTCATATAGTCATATAGTCATATAGTCATATAGTCATATAGTCATATAGTCATATAGTCATATAGTCATATAGTCATATAGTCATATAGTCATATAGTCATATAGTCATATAGTCATATAGTCATATAGTCATATAGTCATATAGTCATATAGTCATATAGTCATATAGTCATATAGTCATATAGTCATATAGTCATATAGTCATATAGTCATATAGTCATATAGTCATATAGTCATATAGTCATATAGTCATATAGTCATATAGTCATATAGTCATATAGTCATATAGTCATATAGTCATATAGTCATATAGTCATATAGTCATATAGTCATATAGTCATATAGTCATATAGTCATATAGTCATATAGTCATATAGTCATATAGTCATATAGTCATATAGTCATATATATATATAGTCATCATAACGGCAGTACCGTGGGAAGCGGGGATTACGATGGAGGTGGTTTTAGTCGGTAAGAATCCGACTTACCCTTCCGCTCGGTTGGGACCTATCGAAGGTTTCCACCACCAACCAAAAAAAAAAGTATATATAGTCATATAGTCATAATAGTTCAAATAATCGAGAGTGGAAACAGTCAAAATAATTAAAATTGTCAAACTAATCAAAATATTAAAAGTAGTCAAAATCTTTAAAATTTTCAATGTAGTCAAATTGTAAAAATAGTCAAAATTCATAAAAAAATTTTCAATATAGTCAAAATTGTTAAAATAGTCAAACAAGTCGAAAAAATAGTTAAAATTGTCAAAATAGCCAAACCAATCAAAATAATCAGAATAGTCATAATTGGCAAAATATAGTCATAATAGTTAAAACAGTTTAAACAGTCCAAATAGTTCAAATATTCCAAATAGTCGAGAGTCGAAACAGTCAAAATAATTAAAATAGTTAAAATAAACAAAATTGTCAAACTAAATCGTTAAATCGTCAAAATCGTTAAAACTTTCAAAGTCGACAATATTAAAACTTGTCAAAATACTAATAATAGTCCAAATTTTCAAAATAGTTAATATTAAATATAAAATAGTCAAAATAGTTAAAATAGTCAAACTATTCGAACAAATCAAATATTGAAAATAGTCCAAATAGAATAGTTAAAATAGCCAAACCAATCAAAATAGTCAGAATAGTCAAAATTGTTAAATAGTGAAAATAGTCAAAAATAGTTAAAAAACTGCCAATAACCAAAATAGCTAAAAAACTGTAAAAATAGTTAAAGACTCCAAATAGTAAGAATAGTTAAAATTGTCAAAATAGTCAAAAAGACAAAATAGTCCAAAAAGTTCATATAGTTCAAATAGTCTCAATAGTCAAAGTCAAAGTAGTAAAAATAATGAAAATAATAAAAGTTGTCAAAATAGATCAAATAGTCCAAATTGTTTAAACAGTCCAAAGAGTCTCAATAGTCAAATTAATCAAAATAGTAAAGATAGTCAAAATAATCCGAAAATTTTTGAAAATAGTCAAAATGGTCTAAAAAATCGAAATAGTCAAAATTTTCAAAAGAGTTAAAATTTTCGACATAGTCAAAAATTGCAAAAAGTCGAATAGTCAAAATTGTCAGAAAGTTCGAAATAATCAAATAGTCCTATTTCAAATAGTTGCAACCTCGACAAGTAGGCAAGAAGTCATGTTGCAACCGAGACAAGTTGTCAAGTAGCATACTCAGCATACTCAAACTCGAGGTCTAAAATAAACAAATTATCAAGTACTTTAGAAGCCAAGATCTGTATGATGTAGCTAGTTTATTATTTTTATTACAAATATATATTTATATACATTGATTTATACTTTAAAGAGATGGTTTAAAACCTTACATCTAAAATATTATCTAATAATATACAAAATCAAAATATTTTCAATAACAAAACATTGATTTTTGGAGAAGGAAAATATCAAAAAAAACCTTCAATAAAATATGCTAGCTAGTTTATGTGACTGCTCTCACTAGAAAGCTGGGCCATAAAGCACCGTTTGAGGCAGCTACTCAAACTTTAATATTCTTTAAGGAAACAGTTCCTTGCAAATTGATTTACTTCGGGTGAATCACATAATGTCATTCATAACAAAGGACAAAATAAATCATATAAAATTATATTATTAACAAGTCCCTTTCGGGCAATAATTGAATATTAAAATAATTGATACCCTCTTAATAATATTTATAATCAGGAAGCTCATCACATGAATTGTAATTTCCTCTGGCTTAGAAATGATTTCAATCCACTGTCCCCCCTTGCATGTTATTTATTGCAAGGTTAGTGGATTATCATTTGTAATGTTTGCTGTTTTTTGTTCTTTGTCGCAAATATTCCAGCCTGTCCGGATGTCATCGATAAATGTTTTTTTAGTGTGAATTTCTGATCTACTAACCACATATCATAATAAATTGTCGTCTACATGTTTTTGTCAAGCCACAACGACGACGAAAATACATTGAGATTATGATAAAAAGCGATAAATATTGAGTGTCTTAAAGCATTCATGTCATGAAAACTAGATAACAACCATAGTCGTATGTCTTACAAAAATATACATAATGTCCTTGAGCTAAACGAAAGTGACCTTTGGAGTTCAGATAAGAATGAAGAAGAATCCTTAATGTAACCACCACACTTTTCAGGTAAAATATGAATTGCCTAAAAGTATGCACATTTCTGTATTGCCTAAAACAGTATGCTAAATAAAATTTGCATAAATGTTTGTACGTAGCCTAAAAGTATGCACAAATTTGCATGCATTTGAAATGGCGTAAGGGAGAACGGGGAAATGGGGGAAAGACACTTTTGACAAAACTGAAGTATTTCTACAACGACAAATACTGCTGCTGCCATAAAGTTTGAGTTTTGAATGACAAGTAGACAGTATATTTAATGGATTAGAAAAGCCTTAGAAAGTATGCAATTATTTTAAATTTTGTTGTTCGGGGGCAAAATTGAATGTGACATCATTGATCATTAGTTTGGCTAAATGAATGAATAAATGTTTTGGTTTAAAGACAAGTGAAGGGAAGTAGTAGAGAATAGAATATATAGGTTTATGGGAATAAATGTTGTCATTTCTTGTTGCTTGTATACAATCTCATGTAGCTATAATTGACAACTTATCAAAATTTGTGAGTTCTCAGCTCGATGAAGGAATGGTTGGCCTCCACATAAAAAAATCCAAATTTTGAAGCTCACCTCGAAACATATTTAATTTTTTCTGAACACGAAATATGTTGTTTGAAGTATAAACGGCAAATATTGCATACTTTTTGGCGCTATCGTTAATATTTTAAATTGGGAAGCTGGCTCGATCAAGGTTTGGCATCCATATAAACAAATTCAAAATCGATACGGAATATTAAAGCCCGATTCGAGACAAGTTTAAACTTTTTTATTTTTTCCGACCACAGCTTAAAATCATTTCTTCAATATTTTCATAACATGTTTCTTGAATTATTAACGGCAAATATTGCATACTTTTTAGCGCTATCCTTAATATTTTTAATTGGAAAGCTGGTTTCAACGAAGATGAAGGGTCCGACCACACGGGTCGGCTCAAAATTATTTTTTTTAGTTTTTTAAATAGTTAAAATAGTCAAAATAATAAAAATAATTGAAATAGTTAAAATAATTGAAAAAATAAAAATAATTGAAATAGTTAAAATAATTGAAAAAAAAATAAAAATAGTTAAAATAAGTAAACTAGTTAAAATATTTAAAATAGTTGAAATATTTAAAATAGTTAAAATAGTTAAAATAGTTAAAACAGTTAAAATAGTTAAAATAGTTAAAATAGTTAAAATAGTTAAAATAGTTAAAATAGTTAAAATAGTTAAAATAGTTAAAATAGTTAAAATAGTTAAAATAGTTAAAATAGTTAAAATAGTTAAAATAGTTAAAATAGTTAAAATAGTTAAAATAGTTAAAATAGTTAAAATAGTTAAAATAGTTAAAATAGTTAAAATAGTTAAAATAGTTAAAATAGTTAAAATAGTTAAAATAGTTAAAATAGTTAAAATAGTTAAAATAGTTAAAATAGTTAAAATAGTTAAAATAGTTAAAATAGTTAAAATAGTTAAAATAGTGAAGCTGTCAAAATAGTCAATGGTCAGAATAATCAGAATAGTTCAAATAGTGAAGTTGTCAAAATAGTCAGTGGTCAGAATAATCAAAATAATACAAACAGTCAAAATATTCCTAATAGTCAAAATAGTCCACATAGTCAAAATAGTTCAAATAGTTAAATTGTTTGAATTATTAACGGAAAATAATGCATATTTTTTTGGCGCTATCGTTAATATTTTCAAGTGAGAAACTGGTTTCAGCTCGACGAAGAATCGGCCTCCATAGGCACACCTCGAGAAAAGTTTATTTTAGTTTAGTCAAAATATTCCTAATAGTCAAAATATTCCACATAATCAAAATAGTTCAAATAGTTAAATTGTTTGAATTATTAACGGAAAATATTGCATATTTTTTGGCGCTATCGTTAATATTTTCCAGTGAGAAGCAGGTTTCAGCTCAACGAAGAGTCGGCCTCCATAGACACACCTCGAGAAAAGTTTATTTTTTCCTGCCACGACTAAAAATAGTTTTTTAAGTTTTTTCATAACATGTTGTTTGAATTTTTAATGGAAAATATTGCATACTTTTTGGCGTTATCGTTAATATTTTCAATTGGGAAGATTTTTGGGTTGGTCGGCTTGTATATAAAAAAATTCAAAAGCGATACGGAGTGTTAAACAGCTTGAAACAAGTTTAAACATTTTTTTCTTTTTTCTCACCACGAACCGGTAAATATTGCATACTTTTTGGCGCTATAGTTAACATTTTCAATTGGGAAGCTGGTTTCAGCTCGATGAAAGGCCTCCATATAAGAAAAATCCAAAAGCGGGTTTTAAAGCTCACCCCGAGACAAGTTTATTTTTTTATACCCACGACTCAGTCATTATATGTTATATTTTCATAACATGTTGTTTGAGTTTTTAATGAAAAATATTGCATACTTTTTGGAGCTATCGTAAATATTTTTAATTGTGAAGTTATATGGATTGGATCATATAAGCAGTACTTTTCATTTACAAAATCCCCCCAAGTGGTTTATGGTGATGGAAGTAGCCCTCTTCTATCACCAGGAATCACCACACCATACTCTTAACCCCAAAAAATTGAGAAAACTTGCCCACCATGAAATCAAATGAAATATTTTAATATCATTTACTTGACGACATTCTTTCGCTCCCACCCTTGGGAACTCTAGAGTCTATAAAGTTTCTGCCAATCTCAACTATGTGAATGGACAACAACTTTTGCCGTTGACTTGACATTCTTTTGTATCATTAATATTACCCCATTTTGTCCGCTTTAGATAAGAAAATTTCCAATTTTGTGAACATAGTCGAAAGTACAAACTTGACAATTTAAAAATCTCCACAATCTTCAAACCAACGGAAACTCGGGCAAGCCAGCAAACTCCATGAAGAGGAGGAAGCAGAAGAAGAAGAACAGCGACAAAAGGCAGAGACCGGAGCAGAAACATTTATATATATTCTGGGAACTTTTACCGGAAACAACCGAGAAAAGTCATTAATTCTCTTTATATTGAACAAACAATTGCCATACCCAAAAGTGGTGTAAAAATCACACATTTCTGGGAGACGTGGCGTGGCATTCATTTTGCAAAATACAACGGCAAAATAATAACAACAACATGACCTGGTGGTCCTGCTAGGAACATCGACAACAGCGGTTCGAACATTCATAGCAAAGACGACGGCGACGACCAGCAACATCCTTCGGCTGATATAAAAGCCATTTCAACTAAAGTGTAATTTTTCTTTTCCTGGCGATGATGATGCTGCTGCTGATGGTGATGTTGTTGCTGCTGCTCACTTCAGAAAATAACCGAAAAATGGCAAAATTGCAGCACATGGTAACAGGACACATACAAACACGCACACACATACTCTCAGATACCCCAGCCACCCAACAACAACAGTCTCAACCAAATAGGAAAAAAATATAAAATATAAAAAGAACTGCCATTGAAATTAAAGGAGCCGTTGCAATAATTTCGAGCCGAAAAAAAAACTCAACTCAACTCAGCTACAACAACACTAACGAGCGGGAAAAACTAAACTTTTCTTATTATCCTTTTTTTGTTGCTGCCTTGATGTTGCGAAAGCAAAAATTTTTTGGGCAAAGTGCCAAACAAATTGTGGCAAACGAAAGAAAAAAAGACTCTGAAAATAGAAAAACAAAAATATCTACGACGACTGTAAACGAAATGGAAGAAACACATTATGAAACGGAAATATGGAGGTGTACTAGGGGCACAATATAGATATGTGCTAAGCACACACACACGCACATGCTAACAAAACCTTACTTATATGCGAGGGGGTGGGCTGATTTTTCCACCCAAAAGGTGGACTTAATTGTTTGGAATGGAAACAGTGTTTTATTCTGGGGGGAGGTAATAATGTTCTTTGACATCATATGTGCCACAATGGAATTCAAGTTAAAAGTCGCCAAAGTGACTTGAATTATATACCCGACTTTCGAGATTTTAGAAAAAGAAGGCAATTAAATACACGGCCCAACAACTTTTTGATAAATGAACACTGGTTGATTTATTCAATATTTCATTAGGGATCAAATCAAAGTATTGACATAATAACAAAAGCTACTCCGAAAAAAATAGCGCCCAAGAAATATAAAATTAATGTGATCGACCCGGTTATAGAGTTGGTAGCTTGTTAAGCTATCAGCAGGTTGATTAAATCATTTCGAAAAAATCTTTAACGACTCTAAAACATTTTAACCGAATCTAATGTATAATACTGCGATGAAAAAAGAACATAATAAGGTATTGTAAACTTATAACAAAAAGAAAACTGATAAAGACGACTTTTGCAGGAACTTATAATTTTTTACATATTTGATTCTGTAATTCCAAACAATGTACCTTTTCAACGAGATCAACTCAAAACTCAAATTGGATCAAAAATGTGGAACTTATTGCGGATTTTGTAAAAATGGACTAAAAATAGAACTAAAATCATAATGCTAGCTCACTAATAGATAGTGATAATGCGAAAATATTTAACCCAACCAAAGACTAATTTTAGTCGAAAGATTGATTTTTGTCGGAAAAAAATTAAATTCTTTCAAAGCCAGAGTTTTTATTATTTCTATTATATATTTTGTTATTAGGTTATTGTAATTTTTTTAAATATGTCCCACTGAATGCAGCATACATTTTTCAGAGAACATAGAAAATATATCAAGATTTTGGGTCAAAATATTAATGTAGTGATTATTAGAAATTGAGACAAAAATTTCAAATTATTAAATGCTTGCAAAACAAAACTGGGATGTTAATTCTGCATTAAAAAAAGAACTTCTGAGGACCTTTCAAACAAGATATAAAGCTTTAAAATCGGTTACAGCAATTGCGAAATACAAGGATTTTAATATACACTTATCAGCAGGATTTTCAATATTTGTGGAAATAGCAGTGCATACAACTGTTAAACCAAAAATTGAGATTTTTCCTAAGACACATATAAAATACTTTTTAAAAGAACAATCTTTTTTGGGACTTTCAGAAAAATCGAAATCAAATTTTTTGACATGGACTGACTGTAAATAGTTGAAAGTTCGAATGAATATCACGAAAACTAGATTTAATCGAGATATACAAAGAGGGATTTCTGATCAGCGAACTGAATTTATTAAGAACTGACTACGCTGGTGAAGAGCTCAGAAGCTTTCTTAAATAATTTATAAATATAGATTGCAGGGAATACATCACAGAAAAAAGTGTAACGCATTAAAGGAGTGCCTTAAGACCCTAAGTATGTTTGTACCAAATCCGTTTCACGACTTTTTCAGGTGTTCGAGCAATGTCCGTCCGTCCGGCTAGTGCACATGATAACTGACGAAAGGATTTGTGGAATTTATTCAAACTTTGTGCATGGCAATATTTTGGAATCAATATATTTGGAATATTTTAGTATTTGATATCGTTTTTATAATCATTTTAAGTGTACTAAATATGGCGGGTTTTCCCACGCCCCTTCTTGTACCTCCAACACAAATCATCCTAACCTACGTAAAATTAAAGCTATTATAACTACTAGACGGATAATCGGAATAATGTGAAATTGGATATTTAGCAATGCTTTTATAGAGGTTACATTCGCCTGAAATGTGGGCGATATTGCCACACCCCTTCTGGTATCTCCCACACAAAGTGGCATAAACTTTGGTTACAATAAAACCTATATAACATCTATACGGGTGGTCAAAATCATGTGCAATTTGATATTTGAAAATGTTTTTATAATCACTTTAAACATAAACAAGTAAGGAAAAACTAAAGTCGGGCGGGGCCGACTATATGATACATTCCACTTTCTATCCGAATACAATTCAATTCGGTAAAAAAGTGAACGCGGGAAGGATTTTTGTAACCAGTAAATGTATGTTTTTGTCAAACACATACATAATGTTAAATCGGAAAGGACATTTGTATGGGGGAATATTGAAACCTGGAACGAAATAGGTGAAATATAAAGTGTATAGTTGGCCAAAATCAGCTAAACATTTGGGACCAAATTTGTATTTGGGCTATATCTAAATCTTACCCGATCTTACATACTTTCACCATAGGTGTTTTTAGTTGGATTATAAGATGTTGTGCAGAATTTAAAAAATCGGGTACAATATGTGGTTTCTAGAGCGGCAAAAGTCAAATCGGGAGCGACATTTGCATCTGAACCGATCTAACCCGCTTTAGCCACAGATGTTTATAGTTAAACTGTAAGATTTCGTGCCAAATTTAAAGAAAATCGGGTACAATATGTGGTGTGTAGAGCGGAAATTTTCAAATCGGAAGCGGCATTTGTATGGGGCCTATATCTAAATCTGAACCGATCTTACCCACGTTTTGCATAGGTGTTTCTAGTTGGACTGTAAATTTTATTTTATTTATTTTATTTATTTTATTTATTTTATTTATTTTATGTATTTTATGTATTTTATTTATTTTATTTATTTTATTTATTTTATTTATTTTATTTATTTTATTTATTTTATTTATTTTATTTATTTTATTTATTTTATTTATTTTATTTATTTTATTTATTTTATTTATTTTATTTATTTTATTTATTTTATTTATTTTATTTATTTTATTTATTTTATTTATTTTATTTATTTTATTTATTTTATTTATTTTATTTATTTTATTTATTTTATTTATTTTATTTATTTTATTTATTTTATTTATTTTATTTATTTTATTTATTTTATTTATTTTATTTATTTTATTTATTTTATTTATTTTATTTATTTTATTTATTTTATTTATTTTATTTATTTTATTTATTTTATTTATTTTATTTATTTTATTTATTTTATTTATTTTATTTATTTTATTTATTTTATTTATTTTATTTATTTTATTTATTTTATTTATTTTATTTATTTTATTTATTTTATTTATTTTATTTATTTTATTTATTTTATTTATTTTATTTATTTTATTTATTTTATTTATTTTATTTATTTTATTTATTTTATTTATTTTATTTATTTTATTTATTTTATTTATTTTATTTATTTTATTTATTTTATTTATTTTATTTATTTTATTTATTTTATTTATTTTATTTATTTGATTTATTTGATTTATTTGATTTATTTGATTTATTTGATTTATTTGATTTATTTTATTTATTTTATTTATTTTATTTATTTTATTTATTTTATTTATTTTATTTATTTTATTTATTTTATTTATTTTATTTATTTTATTTATTTTATTTATTTTATTTATTTTATTTATTTTATTTATTTTATTTATTTTATTTATTTTATTTATTTTATTTATTTTATTTATTTTATTTATTTTATTTATTTTATTTATTTTATTTATTTTATTTATTTTATTTATTTTATTTATTTTATTTATTTTATTTATTTTATTTATTTTATTTATTTTATTTATTTTATTTATTTTATTTATTTTATTTATTTTATTTATTTTATTTATTTTATTTATTTTATTTATTTTATTTATTTTATTTATTTTATTTATTTTATTTATTTTATTTATTTTATTTATTTTATTTATTTTATTTATTTTATTTATTTTATTTATTTTATTTATTTTATTTATTTTATTTATTTTATTTATTTTATTTATTTTATTTATTTTATTTATTTTATTTATTTTATTTATTTTATTTATTTTATTTATTTTATTTATTTTATTTATTTTATTTATTTTATTTATTTTATTTATTTTATTTATTTTATTTATTTTATTTATTTTATTTATTTTATTTATTTTATTTATTTTATTTATTTTATTTATTTTATTTATTTTATTTATTTTATTTATTTTATTTATTTTATTTATTTTATTTATTTTATTTATTTTATTTATTTTATTTATTTTATTTATTTTATTTATTTTATTTATTTTATTTATTTTATTTATTTTATTTATTTTATTTATTTTATTTATTTTATTTATTTTATTTATTTTATTTATTTTATTTATTTTATTTATTTTATTTATTTTATTTATTTTATTTATTTTATTTATTTTATTTATTTTATTTATTTTATTTATTTTATTTATTTTATTTATTTTATTTATTTTATTTATTTTATTTATTTTATTTATTTTATTTATTTTATTTATTTTATTTATTTTATTTATTTTATTTATTTTATTTATTTTATTTATTTTATTTATTTTATTTATTTTATTTATTTTATTTATTTTATTTATTTTATTTATTTTATTTATTTTATTTATTTTATTTATTTTATTTATTTTATTTATTTTATTTATTTTATTTATTTTATTTATTTTATTTATTTTATTTATTTTATTTATTTTATTTATTTTATTTATTTTATTTATTTTATTTATTTTATTTATTTTATTTATTTTATTTATTTTATTTATTTTATTTATTTTATTTATTTTATTTATTTTATTTATTTTATTTATTTTATTTATTTTATTTATTTTATTTATTTTATTTATTTTATTTATTTTATTTATTTTATTTATTTTATTTATTTTATTTATTTTATTTATTTTATTTATTTTATTTATTTTATTTATTTTATTTATTTTATTTATTTTATTTATTTTATTTATTTTATTTATTTTATTTATTTTATTTATTTTATTTATTTTATTTATTTTATTTATTTTATTTATTTTATTTATTTTATTTATTTTATTTATTTTATTTATTTTATTTATTTTATTTATTTTATTTATTTTATTTATTTTATTTATTTTATTTATTTTATTTATTTTATTTATTTTATTTATTTTATTTATTTTATTTATTTTATTTATTTTATTTATTTTATTTATTTTATTTATTTTATTTATTTTATTTATTTTATTTATTTTATTTATTTTATTTATTTTATTTATTTTATTTATTTTATTTATTTTATTTATTTTATTTATTTTATTTATTTTATTTATTTTATTTATTTTATTTATTTTATTTATTTTATTTATTTTATTTATTTTATTTATTTTATTTATTTTATTTATTTTATTTATTTTATTTATTTTATTTATTTTATTTATTTTATTTATTTTATTTATTTTATTTATTTTATTTATTTTATTTATTTTATTTATTTTATTTATTTTATTTATTTTATTTATTTTATTTATTTTATTTATTTTATTTATTTTATTTATTTTATTTATTTTATTTATTTTATTTATTTTATTTATTTTATTTATTTTATTTATTTTATTTATTTTATTTATTTTATTTATTTTATTTATTTTATTTATTTTATTTATTTTATTTATTTTATTTATTTTATTTATTTTATTTATTTTATTTATTTTATTTATTTTATTTATTTTATTTATTTTATTTATTTTATTTATTTTATTTATTTTATTTATTTTATTTATTTTATTTATTTTATTTATTTTATTTATTTTATTTATTTTATTTATTTTATTTATTTTATTTATTTTATTTATTTTATTTATTTTATTTATTTTATTTATTTTATTTATTTTATTTATTTTATTTATTTTATTTATTTTATTTATTTTATTTATTTTATTTATTTTATTTATTTTATTTATTTTATTTATTTTATTTATTTTATTTATTTTATTTATTTTATTTATTTTATTTATTTTATTTATTTTATTTATTTTATTTATTTTATTTATTTTATTTATTTTATTTATTTTATTTATTTTATTTATTTTATTTATTTTATTTATTTTATTTATTTTATTTATTTTATTTATTTTATTTATTTTATTTATTTTATTTATTTTATTTATTTTATTTATTTTATTTATTTTATTTATTTTATTTATTTTATTTATTTTATTTATTTTATTTATTTTATTTATTTTATTTATTTTATTTATTTTATTTATTTTATTTATTTTATTTATTTTATTTATTTTATTTATTTTATTTATTTTATTTATTTTATTTATTTTATTTATTTTATTTATTTTATTTATTTTATTTATTTTATTTATTTTATTTATTTTATTTATTTTATTTATTTTATTTATTTTATTTATTTTATTTATTTTATTTATTTTATTTATTTTATTTATTTTATTTATTTTATTTATTTTATTTATTTTATTTATTTTATTTATTTTATTTATTTTATTTATTTTATTTATTTTATTTATTTTATTTATTTTATTTATTTTATTTATTTTATTTATTTTATTTATTTTATTTATTTTATTTATTTTATTTATTTTATTTATTTTATTTATTTTATTTATTTTATTTATTTTATTTATTTTATTTATTTTATTTATTTTATTTATTTTATTTATTTTATTTATTTTAAATTTATATTCTAATTTTGGGCCCAGGGATTGAGCCGGGGTGACTAAGACCATTGTAGCTAGTTATTGCAGCGACAGAGCAGAGCCTCTGGTGGGAATCAAACCCACGACCCCAACGCTGATAGTCGAGTACGCTACCAACTCGACTACCGGGGCGCTCGGATTGTAAAATGTTGTGACAAATTTAAAGAAAATCGGGTAGCGGAAAATGCCGGGAGCGACATTTGTATATGTATATATATATAGACTTACTAACGAGCAACGCTTGCAAATCATTGAATTTTATTATCAAAATGCGTGCTCTGTTAAGAAAGTTCAGAAAGAAAGAAATTGTGTTCAGCGACGAAGCTCATTTTTGGCTCAATGGGTACGTAAATAGGCAGAATTGTCGATTTTGGAGTGAATATCAGCCAGAAGCATTGCAAGAGCTACCAATGCATCCAGAAAAAGTCACAGTTTGGTGCGGTTTATGGGCTGGTGGCATCATTGGACCGTACTTCTTCAAAGATGATGCGAATCGTAACGTAACTGTGAATGGTGAGCGCTACCGTGAGATGATATCCAACTTTTTTTTGCCCAAAATGGAAGAACTGAACTTGGTTGACATGTGGTTTCAACAAGATGGCGCTACATGCCACACAGCTCGCGATTCTATGGCCATTTTGAGGGAAAACTTCGGAGAACAATTCATCTCAAGAAATGGACCGGTAAGTTGGCCACCAAGATCATGCGATTTGACGCCTTTAGACTATTTTTTGTGGGGCTACGTCAAGTCTAAAGTCTACAGAAATAAGCCAGCAACTATTCCAGCTTTGGAAGACAACATTTCCGAAGAAATTCGGGCTATTCCGGCCGAAATGGTCGAAAAAGTTGCCCAAAATTGGACTTTCCGAATGGACCACCTAAGACGCAGCCGCGGTCAACATTTAAATGAAATTATCTTCAAAAAGTAAATGTCATGGACCAATCTAACGTTTCAAATAAAGAACAGATGAGACTTTGCAAATTTTATGCGTTTTTTTTTTAAAAAGTTATCAAGCTCTTAAAAAATCACCCTTTAATACTCTCGTGGAGTGGATAAAAATCTGTACGCTTTGGCCACGGCTCTTCTTGTACCGCCCACACAATTGTCTCTATCATTGGTAATATTATATCCTTCATAACTTCTATACTGTGATTTGATATTTGATCATGTGATACGAACCTCCTAGTACCTTCTACACAAATTATCCTACCCTACGTTCAATTTAATTGCTTTTAACATCCGTCTATATGTTCTCTGAGTGTTCAGTTTGATTGTGGACGCCTGGTTTTGCTTTCGCTGCACAAAGCACCGGTCCATACCGAGGGCAAACCAAAAAAATAAGAAGGCATTTTTCACTGCCGGTATCGTCGAACCATTCTTTTATTAAGTGTTGCCTTTGACATTGAACCCAAACTTAGAATATGTGAATTACAATAATTGTAAATTAAAATAATAATAAATATATCAATGTGTGTCTGTATGTTGCGTATAGGACGCCAAACCGGTGGACCGATCACACAAATTATACTTTAAAATTATCAATTAGTACTCATTTTATCTTCAAAAGTATACAAAGTAGGGGGATAGGAAAGAATAACGCCGGGTAAAACAGCTTGTTTTCTATAAAAAAAATAAATTTAATTCGTTATATGATATTCTATAGTAGTTTTCAATAATCCTGCATCATCTTTCTTTAAAACCATTCAACCATTTCCCATAGTCATGGCAAACGCTCCCTGGCGCCGGTTACTTGGCCTGAATTGTGCCCGAAACCAAACCCCACCGTAATGAATAGAACAGCAGCGCCAAAGGACTTCGACCAAAAAACAGAAAACGAACAGAAATAATCATATTAAAATTATAGCTTTTTCTCGCCTCGTATTTTTTGCATTTAAACTAAGACCCTATTTCAATTTCCAGCGTCTTTTATTTGTGTTCTCAGTTTGAGCCGAAAATGCGATGGCAAAACATGAATTTGACTTTGAAGGTTTCTTCCTTCCTTCCGTTTCGTCGTCATCGTCGTCGTCGCATTTGGCTTAAATCTATTCTATTTTTTACTTAACTTTTTTCATGCCTCTGCCTTTGCATTTGCCTTTACCATTGTCGTTATTTATACAACTCATCCATCCATCCTTGCCAGTTTTGTTGTTGCTTTCGTACTTTCTGAATACAAGAGAATGAATGTATTTGACGGGCTGACACACGTTTTCGCTCGTTTGCAGCTGAGAAGCCGACCAGCTAGTGATAGAGGGAGAGGGACAGAGAGAGAGTGTGAGTGAGTGAGAAGAGGAAGTGACGAAAAAAGCAGGAAGTGACGTAATTTCATTTAAATATAAATGCATTTTCTGTTTGGCTTTTAGGCTTTTTTCGAGAGTGCGAATGTCAACGGGTGTGTATGTGTGTGCGCGTGCATAAGTACACGTTGTTTGAGTGTATTTGTAAATATTTGTCTGTTGGTGTTGGTTTTGGGTTTCTTTCGTTGGTAGATGAAGAAGCCTTCTCTGTAGCCATGATTTACAATGACAGTCGCCTTCATCAGAAGAGGCTGACTTGACTGGCTGGCTGCCTGGTTGCCTCGTAGGCAGCCTAACTGCCTGCTTCAAAGGAGACGGAAACGCACATATGTGTGTGATTTTGTGTATGTGTGAGTATGAATGATGTTCTAAGTGTGTGTGTTCATATGGGTCTGTGTGCAAAGTGTTCGGCATGAATAAATGAAAGTGATGCCTTCTGTGCGTATTGCTACAGAGTGGGGTTTCCTGTTTCAATGACACACAGTGTTTCGAAACCGAAAAAATGTGGATGTGGAAAATGTCTACGAATTAAATACATATAGAAAGGTTTGTAGGAGAGTTTTAATTAATGTTTTTATTGAAAAAATAGTGAAATACAGCGTTCGATTACACGGTGCAACAATATTTTTTGGACCTGAACAAGACTACACACACACATGAAACTAGAGATAAAATGTAGATAAACTGTGTACTCAATTTTTCATTTGGTGATATTTTATCCTTTTTTACAGGACTTTTAATTTCCAAAGTTCATATTTATCTTTATAATTTATTTCCACACTTTCGAGAGCCATACACAAATAATAAATAATTTATTTTGATAATTTAACAAGTCGTACAACGACAGTATGGGTATCAAATGAAAGAGAAGAATGTCTGTTACAAATATCAAAAATATTATGGGCCTATCCGTATTAGTTTAGTATTAACAACCATTTAAGGATTTCCTCCTCTTTGAAATTATTGTTAAAACTAAACTATCACAGATAGAAGCATTGTATTTAAAGTATTTTTAATATATATTCTTCTCTTTTATTTGATACCTATATCGACCTTTGTGTGGCTCGCAAAGTATGACAATAAAATATAAATAAAAAAAATAAAAATATAAATTATAATTTTTAATTTCCAAAGGATATATTTGTTTTAAAAATTTACTTTCATACTTTCGATAGCCACACACAGGTGATATGGATATCAAATGAAAGATAATAATGTCTGTTAAAAATACTAAAAACGTCATGCCTCTATCTGTATTAGTTTAGCATTAACGATCATTTCAAGTTTCCCCCTTAAATAGTAAAAAAGTAAATAAACTAAATAAATACGTGGGAAAACATTAAATTGTTGTTAATAATAAACTAGTACATCTAAAATATTTTATTTAACATATTTTTAATATATATTCTTCTCTTTTATTTGATAACCATACTGCCTTTGTACGACTCGTTAAAGTATGAAAATAAATTATTTAAACATTAAGAGAAAATAAACTGATCATATAAGTAGGATAATTTTAAATTGTTGTCAATACTAAACTAATACAGGCAGAAGCATTATATTTAAAGTATTTTTAATAGATATTCTTCTCTTTTATTTGATATCCATATCACCTTCGTGTGGCTCTGGAAAGTATGAAAATAAATTATTATAATATAGGACTTTTAATTTCCAAAGTATATATTTGTTTAAATAATTAATTTTCATACTTTCGAAAACCGTACACGGGCGATGTGGGTATCAAATGAAAGATAAGAATGTCTGTTAAAATTACTAAAAATAAAAAATAGTTTAGCATTAAGAGCCATTTAAAGTTTTCCTCCTTAAATAATACAAGGTGAATAAAATAAATAAATAAGGAGGAATTTTGAAATTGTTGTATACACTAAACTAATACAGCTGGAAGCATTATAAAGAGTGATTTTTTTGAGGTTAGGATTTTCATGCATTAGTATTTGACAGATCACGTGGGATTTCAGACATGGTGTCAAAGAGAAAGATGCTCAGTATGCTTTGACATTTCATCATGAATAGACTTACTAACGAGCAACGCTTGCAAATCATTGAATTTTATTATCAAAATGCGTGCTCTGTTAAGAAAGTTCATCGCACGCTTCCATTTTATGGTCAGTTTAATCGACCCACTGAAGCGGCTATTCGGGCTATTGTGACTAAATTTCGCACCAAATTTACATTGTTGGACATTAAACCACCAAGACGCTTACGTAGAGTACGAACTGAAGAAAATATCGCAGCTGTATCGGCCAATGTTAATGATGACCATCAATTATCGATTCGTCGCCGTTCGCAGCAATTGGGCCTCTGTTACTCAAAAACGTGGAAATGCCAAAATTGGACTAAGCGGATGGACCACTTGAGGCGCAGCCGCGGTCAACATTTAAATGAAATTATCTTCAAAAAGTAAATGTCATGGACCAATCTAACGTTTCAAATAAAGAACCGATGAGATTTTGCAAATTTTATGCGTTTTTTTTTAAAAAAAAAGTTATCAAGTCTTAAAAAATCACCCTTTATTTAAAGTATTTTTAACACATATTCTTCTCTATTATTTGATACTCATATCGTTATTGTATGATTCGATAAAGTTTGGAAATAAATTGTTTAGACATCTATATCCTTTTGCAATTAAAATTTTTTAATTTAGAAATGATATTTTTGTTTTAATAATTTACTATCATACTTTCGATAGCCACACACAGGCGATAGGGATATCAAATGAAAGATAAGAATGTCTGCTATAAATACTAAAAACGTAATGCCTCTAAATATATTAGTTTAGCATTAACAGCCATTTAAAATTGCCCACCTTAAATTTTATTATTTAATATTGAATAAACTAAATACATAAGGGTGAAAGTTTGAAATTGTTATAAATATTAAACTAACGCAGATAGAATCGTTTTTAACAGATATTCCTCTCTTTAATTTGATATCTATATCGCCTTTGTATGACACGTTAAAGTATGAAAATATATTATCTAAACATCTATATCCTTGGCAAATTAAATTTTTTAATTTCCAAATGATATATTTGTTTTAATAATTTATTTTCATACATTCGAGAGACATGCACAGGTGATATGGGTATCAAATGAAAGATAAGAATGTCTGTTAAAAATACTAAATATTTCATGCCACTATCTGTATTAGTTTATAATTAACAACCATTTAAAGTTTTCCACCCCAAATAGTAAAAAAAGTAAATAAACTAAAAATTTGAAATTGTTGTTATTAGTAAACTAATAAAGACAGAAGCATTATACTTAAAGTATTTTTAAAAGGTATTCTTCTCTTTTATTTGAAACCCATACTGCCTTTCTACAACTCGTTAAAGTATGACAATATATTATCTAAACATCTATATCCATTTGAAATTAAATTTTTTTTAAAATCCAAAAGATATTTTTGTTTTAATAATTTATTTGCATAGTTTTAAGAGCCATACACAGGCGATATGTATATCAAATGAAGGATAAGAATGTCTGTTAAAAATACTAAAAATTGCATGCCTCTATCTATGTTAGTTTAGTATTATCGACCATTTAAAGTTTTCCTCTTTAAAATGTAAATAAACTAATCATATAAGTGGGATAACTTTAAATTGTTGTTAATACTAAACTAATGTATACATAAGCATTTTATTTAAAGTATTTTTAATAGATATTCTTCTCATTTATTTGACACCCATATCGTATTTATATGGCTCTCGAAAGTATTCAAATAAATTATTTAAACATTAAAAGTAAATAAACTAATCATATAAGTGGGAACATTTTAAATTGTTGTTAATACAAAACTAATACGGATACAAGCATTTTATTTAAAGTATTTTTAATTGATATTCTTCTCTTTCATTTGATACCATTACTGCCTCTGTACGACTCATTAAAGTATGAATATAAATTATTTAAACAACCATATCCTTTGGAAATTAAAAGTCTTGTAAAAAGGATCACCAAATGAGAAAAATGAGAGCACATCTACATAGTCTTCGACAAAAATGAAATATATATATATTGTGGCTTTTAAAATACAGTCTACAAGTATCAGTTACATTAGCATGTGTTCTAAATTTGTTGGCCAAAAAAATAATATTCGAAAAATCTTGATTTTATTTTTTTAGTTTATCATTCAAAAATTCAAATTCATGGACCCCCAACACATTTAAAACAATTGTCTCAATTTGGCATCGCAATGTTTCGAACCCAGTACAATTTGTACCACTGTGCCATGCCATACAAAATAAATAACCGCATCCGTATCCTTTGCTTTGCTACAAAATGAAACAATTTCGGTCGTTTTCTTGCTTGTGATTGTCTCTCAGTGTGTGAGAGTGGGCCCGTGTGTGTGTGTGAGTGAATTTCGGTTGGTGTCATTGGTAATGCATAACGCACACATACTCACATTCATACCTCTTACACACACACACATACCAAATGAACACTACTTGCCCACATACTTGCGACTTCTGGTGCCACACTAATAATAACGAGAAGACCAGAAACAAAAAATAAAACAAAACTATTTGTGTTGGTGTTGGTTGGCATGTGTAAAGAGGGCAAATTCTTTTGTTGCTTTCGTTCAACTTCTACCAACACCACCCTGACAAACCCAAGGACATGAAATCAGTATTTTTTAGGATTTTTATTGTTTTCTATGTTGGTCTGCGTGGCACTCTTCCTCCGGTTCCCAATTCTAAAATATGTAGGTATGTTTGTATGCGAGTGAGTGTGTTTCAGGGCAAGTAGTCGTCAGGACAACCATCTCCTCATCATTTTCAAGTTTTCCAATTGCTTTTGTTTCACGTTTCGTATTCGAAAAAAAATTTTTGCGTAATTTTGTTTATTACTTTCCTCGTTATTTCCAAAGGTGATGGTGTTGTTGTTGTTGCTGCCAAAAAAGTCGATTTCAGTCTTCAGTTTCTTAATATTTGAGGGGGTGGGGCTATGTGTTCGGTCTATATTCTATATTTGGCATTCGGCAATGAACACTTCTTCTTCTATCAGGAGCTGTTTATTGAGGTATGAAAACTCAATGGGGGGTGGGGTGGTGTGAGGTAGGACATTATAGTTTTTGATTTTAATTGACTCAATAAAGAGATCGAAATCGAAATAGCAAATAAAGGAACATTTCATGAAAGGAATTTGTGTAGAAGGTAATGTCAGGTATTCGACAGAGAAGGTATTCAATTCGATCACTGATAGCATAATCAGATAGCTAGCTTATGTTTGGGGTTCGTATGTCAAATATTGTTTAAGTAACAATAAAATATTTAGAAATCTGTATTGGGTCGAAGTTTGGTAATGAAGGGCTTCAAAAACTTTACTCGGGATTTTAATTAAATAAAAACTGGAGTTATTATTATTTTACTAATTTATAGCTTTACGTGGCTGCTGACCTGCAGGGGGGCCTTAAGTAGTTCCTGAAAAATATGTTTGAGTATTTTTATACACTCCACGAGAGTATTATGTCTTTGTGCATTTGTTTTAACACCCAAAAGGAAGCGAGATAGACCCATTGTTAAGTATACCGATCGACTTAGAATCACTTTTTTAATCGATGTCCGTCTGTCTATCTATTCTTGTAATCAAAGTACAGGTCGCAATTGTACCCACAACCAAACGAAACTTTGCACAACGAGGTTTTTCGGGACAAGGACGAACGCTATTTAATTTGAAGAAAATCGGTTCAGATTTTGATACAGCCCCCACACGAATTTCACTCCCGATTTTACTCTTTTCACGCTAGATACCACATATTTTAACAGATTTGCTTCAAATTAGTCAAAATATCTTATATTTCCACTAGAAATACCCACGGTAAATATGGGTCAGATCGGTTCAGATTTATATATAGCTCCCATACAAATTTTACTTCCGATTTGACTTTTTCCGCTCTAGCAACCACATTTTTTAACAGATCTTCTTCAAATCTTGCAAAATATCTTATATTCCCACTAGAAATACCCACGGTGAATATGGGTCAGATCGGTTCAGATTTATATATAGCTCCCATAAAAATTTTACTTCCGATTTGACTTTTTTCGCTCTAGAAACCACATTTTTTAACAGATCTTCTTCAAATCTTGCAAACATACACAAATTCTTCCCGTTTTCACTTTTTTACCGAATTGAATTGAATTCGGATAGAAAGTGGAGAGTATCATATAGTCGGCCAGCCCGACTTTAGCCTTTCCTTACTTGTTTTTTTGTATATTTATGTTAATGTTTTACATAGAATATTTTTGTAGAACATTTTTGTCCCTTTTCATGAAAGCAACATATCATTAAATGCAATATGTGGTCTAGCACCTAGCAACGAGGGTTAAATTGAAGTGTTGGGTGGTTCAAATATCGAACAAAAAAGCTGTACATAAATATGCAACGAGAATGTGCAAAAGGCGACTAATCGAACTCCCACATTACATAGTTTCAGAAGTAAATCTCCATCGAATGTGGCTGATCTAAACACCAAATGCGGTAATTTTGACTACTAACGAAGCCAATAAGGTAAAAATGAGCTTTTTCATTTTGCATGGTTTTGTTCGAAAAATCAGTAAACATTACCCAACAATGACAGCGTATTATTCTTTCGTATAGTGCTGCAATTTTTTTCGGTTGACAACACTACCGAAATACGCGCGGCAAAATCAAATATTGTGATACCCTTTCTATATATGAACTATAGGGTCCGCCATCTAACGTTTTTTTTTCAACTATTCAACCGTTGGACTATTATTTGTGGGGTGCCCTCAGCAGCCATTTGAATGAAATTATTTTCCATTATTAACCGGAAGGATTGTACTTTCAAATAAAAATTTTAAAACATATTCAGTAGTTTTTTTTATAGCATTTAAAAAAAGTTATTTGGCGGACCCTATGTTTTCTGAAAAGCTAAGGTATGAACAAATTTTGATTTTTTATAAAACTTATTTATTTATTTATTACAATTTAAAAAAATCTTAAAATTATTATTTTCAATTAATTTTTATTTTTAAAAATGAACATTTGAAAAATTCTCAGTTTTTGTGCCCACAGAAAAAACTTCATACAATTCAATGAAATTTGTTTTCATAATTATTTCATAATTTAGTTTGAATTTTAATCTAATAGAAAAAAGCAAAATCTTCTCCGATTTTTTTCCGATACCGATTCCTTTTCATTTTCATTTACATTTATCCATAGATCTTTTACGTATACATTGTTTTCTTCGTTAGAATGTTATTAAACAATAACAATAAAATGAAATATTATTTTCCATTTTTTTTTAATTTTTATAGGTGGTTTTAGTTCCAGCAAAAAATATTTTTTTAAAGAAAAATATTTTTTTTTCTTAATTTTTAGGAGTCTGAGCCTAAACCACTATTTTTAAGTAATATTGCCAACATTTGTATGCATCGTAGTTAATTAATTAAACATATAAGAGTACGATCGGATTTATATTCCCAAAGTGAGAGTACAAATATAAAAGGTAACTTCTACAAAAGTTGAAATTTTATTAAAAAAAATTAAAAAACAATTATCCATAATTTTTTGGTGTTGTTCTATGACTCAGTATCAAAATATCAATGCACACAAAAAATAAAAAAAAATTAAAAAAATATAAAATTAATATTTTTTGTTTGCAAAAATTCTCAATTCGCATACAAATCGATTAGCAAATATTTGGAATATATTTTTAACCTCTTACTCAGAAAATCCATCTTACCACATGGTAGGTAAGATTTTTGGAAAAACTTCCACATTTTGGAACATATTTTCTCTCTACTTAGGGAACTTGCGTACTTTTTGGTACAGAATTACAAAATTTCGTTATGATATCTAAATTCTGTTAATGGAATTGAGGTAATTTTGTGGGATATATTTTCCCTGTTTTAGGAATTGTGGGATTTTATATGAGGTATGGCAAAAATTCATTTGAAAATAATTCAAGAATTTGAAAAAAGGAAAAACGTAAAAATTATTTAAGAAAAATCTGCTAATGAAATGACTGTAATTTTTTTGGGCTTTATCTTCCCCGCTTTAGGAATTGTGGGATTTTTTTATATGAGTTAGACCGAAAAAGCTTTCGAAAATAATTGAAGAGTTTGAAAAGTAAGTAAAATCGCGTGATTATATCAATACATTCCCTTTTTTCTAATATATTATGAACTTAATACCAAAAGGGCGTAACTGACAATTTTTTCGAAATCGCGTTTTCGGGGAATATGTAAAAAACATGATTTTGAATTAAGATAACCACATGTCCCTTCTTGCTTAAGTTTTTAAATTTTCTAAAACGTGTTTTCCGATATGTTTAGTTTCGATAACTAGAAACGATATGTCGATAACCAAAATAATTAAGTTATTCAAATTTTTAAAAAAATATTATTTTTATTTGACATTTTCGATATTTCGATAACTAAAATAATTATCGAAAAGTTGTATTCTATTTCTCGTTTCATATATTCATTTTCTATATTTCGATTACTGTCGTTAATTTTTATTAATATGTAATAAATCGTTAGTGTTTAACATCGATATTTCGATAACTAAGATAAGTAAGTTATCAAAAATTTTTAATATAAATGATATTTTTATTTACATTTCAATAACTAAAATGGTTATTGAAATGTTTTATTTTATTTTTCATTTACAATAACTAAAATCCATCTAAAAGTTTTATTTATTTTTGTCATTTTTAATATTTCGATATCTAATATAGTTATCGAAAAGTTTTTTATTTAATTTCATTTATTCATTCTCTATCTTTCGAAACTTAATTAACGACAACGGGTTTCCATATGTCGATAACTCGAAAGTTATCGAAATCTTTAAAAATGTTAATAATCGACTCGATTATTTTTTAACATCGATATTTTCATTTTCAATATCTAAAAGTTTTATATCATTTTATCATTTTTAATATTTTGATATCTAAAATAGTTATCGAAAAGTTTTTTATATTTAATTTCATATATTCATTTTCTATCTTACGAAACATAATTAACGAAAACGTTTTTCGATATGTCGATAACTCGAAAGTTATCGAAATCTTTAAAAAGGTTAATAATCGACTCGTTTATTTTTTAACATCGATATTTCTATAACTAATATAGTTAAATTATCAAAAAACTAATAAATAATCGATATTTCGAATACAAACAGCTTTAAAAAGGGGGTTTTGTAGAGTTAAATTGTAAAAAACGACTTAGATCCTTTTTGCTTCATCAAGTCGTAGTCTTGGACTTATTTAAAAAGCGCAGATAAGACAAAGTCTCTGAACTAGTTCAGGAACTGATGGAATTTCAAATGAAATCGTAGAAAATCGATCGATATTTATTTATTTATAAAATGTATTTCCAATTTACAAAATTCAACGTTTGATGCTTGGTTCAACGAACGACTCATCAAATATTCTATTTCAATTTTTTTGATTTTTCCTACCCACCATCCCCAACAAACACCCACCAAATTGAGACGTAAGACAAGATGTGGGAAAAAATCGAAAATTTCGTAATTTTTGGCATGTTCTTCAGCTTTCTTGTGGCATCCGCTTGTGCTGCTTGTGGCATCCATCTCCTTCACCATTCCGATGGAGAGACTTTTAGTTTTCAACTCAAGCATAAAATTAACCTAATTTTATGTTATTTATTTTTTTTTTTGCCCAGCTCAACATTCGCTTGCGACGAAATGAATTCTGGTTAAAGAAGGACACGGAATGTATATATGTATGTGCAACCTAGGTAGGTAGTTAAAGTATGCATAGAGTATATGTAGTCGTATAGGGATATCGCTTTACTTTTTGGGCTTACTTTTACTTCACATATGTACGTCATTTTGGTTACACGAAAACGATTCCTCAGAGATGATGCGGTATTTTGCTTTCACATTTTTTTCTTCTCTGTGGATGCGGTTAATGTAACCCATATATTTATACATACACATATCGTATATGTATTTCAAGTATATAAAATATATATGTTGTATGCCCACATACAACCCCCAAAAAGGCCGCATTCAGTTCAAGTAGAAGTAACGTTGATTTTAAAGTAAAAACGACTCAATGACACAGGACAGGGCATCGTTCATCACCGGTGGTTGTGCTGGTGTGATCTGATTTTACATATGTATGTATGTGTCCCTCTCTCTGTCGTTTAACCCACATAGTTCGCTTGGTGAGTGTGAGTTTAACCATTTCATTTAATGGCAAATACATAGTCTTACGTTTTCATTAAGACCAGTTAATGCATATTAAATTTTTGCGAAATATTTATGTTGTTGTCCAACAAACTAACTAAATAACTAGTTTTATGTCTTAAGGTAAAATTTCGTTAAAGTTTTTAATTAACAAAGTTCTGGTGCTAATTTTTGGCAGGTGAAAAGGCTGTGCAGTGCTGATGACATGGTGATGCTGATGTAGTAGTGGTGGTAGTAGGAGCAACAGTATGTCAAGTACAACGACCCGCATTTAAGTGCTAATTAAGGAAACAATTTGACAAAGAAAATAATTCTAGGTGTTACACTCGTTTTGTTGAATATTTTTACAGCCTCTACCTTAGGATGGGGGATGAGTACACCAATCTTCATAAGACTTTGAATTATTAATCTAAGACTTATAAATTTTTGAAATATATGTTTAATGATTATAATATTTTACTGCGATATAGACAAGACAAAGACTGACCATCGATTCGACCATCCATCGGTCTGCTGAAAAACTCACAATCATCTAAGCGAAATGAGCAAGAACATTTTTGCTGGATAGGAAAAAATTAGCGAAGGAGGTAAAAATCTATACCTCACAGGAACTACAATATAAAAATATAAAATTTTGTTCGAAATAACAAGATTCCGGATTCTGTTGGTGTGGACCAAAAAATCTCCTTTTATAGGCGTTTTGAAGTTTACGTCTGAAACTATGTTAAGTGGGCAAACTAATGTCATCCTTATATTTTTTGGAGAAAAATGAAATAAATAAAAAAGATGAATAAAATCCTAAATTATAAATAAAAAATCGTAAAGATTGGTGTGTTATTTCATAATAAAATACTAATCTCCAAAGTACAAATGAAATATCATCCAAAAATCAGTAAATATGAAATAAACCTTTAATCTGCGTAGCCGCAGGCTTTGCACATACCCCAGAGAAGCAAAAAACTTTAATGTTAGGCTGGCAACGCAGGAAACCTTTACTCTGCGTAAAGCATCTCTGGACTTACCCCAGAGAAGACATTTTTTAATCCAGGTCGAAGGCCGGCAATGCATGAACATTTTTTCATAAAATGAAATAAACCTGAATTAAGATAATGAGTAATGACCAAAACCAAAAATACGATGAAACTATCTACAATATCTATCTATTGGGGGGTAGTTTCATTTAGGCTTTTTTTCATTGTTAAATAATCCCCAACATAAAATAAAATAACTTCAAAAAAAAAATAAAAATTCCCCAATTCAATTTTTCTATTTTTTTTAATTATTTAATTTTCTCGTTTGTGGGTTATTTCGTAGCGCCCGACCCTAATAGTGAAGAATATACGTAATTGGAAAGAATATACAAATATAATGTTCTTAATAAACAAATATTTTCTTCATAATATCGTCGCCCTTCTAATCTGCCGGCAATAATGTGGAATGCACTCCATGTTGGAGTTTATATGAGATTCAGTCCCCGTCGAACTTAACGCCTTTTTACTTTTTATATCCTCTACTAGGGTATTATGTTTTTGTGCATTTGTTTGTAACACCAAAAAGGTAACGAGATAGACCCAAGGATAGTGGCCAAGGACGAATGCTATTCATTCGGTTCAGATTTAAATATAGCTCCCATACAAATGTAGCTATCGATTTGACATTTTCCTCTCTATAAACCACGAGTGAAATCGATTGGCTTCAAAATTTGATCTACACCTTTTTCAATTGTAATTCAAAAGACATCTCTTGAAATTCAAAAGACACCAGTTGAAATTCAAAAATTCCATTTGCAATTAAAAAAATATTACTTGAAATTCAACAATTCCATTTCATTGTCAATTGAAATTCTAAAGACATCACGTGAAATTCAAAAGACACCAGTTGAACTTCAAAAATTCCATTTGCAATTCAAAAATATCACTTGAAATTCAAAAATTCCATTTGAAATTAAAAAATGTCAATTGAAATTCAAATTCAAAAGACATCATTTGAAATTCAAAAGACTTCATTTGTAATTCAAAACTCATCATTTCCAATTCAAAACTCGTCATAAGTAAATCAAAAGACACCATTTGAAATTCAAAAGTCGTCATTTGTAATTCAAAATACATCATTTGTAATTCAAAAATCATCACTTGTAATTCAAAAGTCGTCATTTGCAATTCAAAACTCGTCATAAGTAATTCAAAAGACACCATTTGAAATTCAAAAGTCGTCATTTGTAATTCAAAAGACATCATTTGTAATTCAAAACTCGTCATTTGGAATTCAAAAATCGTCTTTTACAATTCAAAACTCGTCATTTGCAATTCAAAAGACACCATTTGAAATCAAAAGTCGTCATTTGTAATTCAAAACTCGTCATAAGTAATTCAAATGACACCATTTGAATGAAATTCAAAAGTCGTCATTTGTAATTCAAAAGCCATCATTTGTAATTCAAAACTCGTCATTTGAAATTCAAAACTCGTCATAAGTCCTTATAAATTATATGCAGAGAGCATGAATTACAAATGACGAGTTTTGAATTACAAATGATATTTTTTGAATATATTTTCAACACGATACCGTTTTTTTCCCACGAACTTATTAGACAACAACAATGAGTGGTGAAAATTGTATGGAGATGAGTTTTTGTTGAAGTTGCTACATCCCTTTTCATCTCATGTGTCCTTATATTCGCCATCAAGTTATAATCACACCGTGGTGCGAAGCAAGTTTTAGACACCTTTCAAAAAATCAACGAATTTTATGATGGTTTTTTTTCTAAATATTAATTTTTAAAATTGAAATATATAAAAACTAGTTAAGTAATATTTTTAAGATATAGAAAAAATCTAAATTTGTAACTCTCCTCAGCTATTCAAAAACTATAAGAATATTCAATTTCGCCTCACAAATTTATTTTTCGACAATATTTGCCTTCAACTATTCACGAACGAAACTACAAAACCAACTTAGCGATTTTTTCTTGGTTGAATTATTACTTTTAAAACGATATCCAAAAAATTCAATTCGAAGCAAGTCATTCTTCTGCTTTTTGTCCATGAAACGTAGCACTGTGGGCCCGGCCGAATATTATATAACACCATGGAGTGCAATCCACAGAATTGCCAGCCGATTAATGACCCAGTATAAAGGACAAATTTATATTATTGTAGTGCAATTTCTGATGCATTTTTTTAAAAAACCGCAATAACTCGTTGGAGAGGTATTGATATCCAGTTGCAATTTTTAGAATTTTCTAATCCATTAAGGGTCGCACATTTTTTTCATACTGTTAATACTCAGTGGGTTAAATGTGAAGTAAAAACTGAAATATGGGGTTATTTGCATTGTAAACACACTCTAGTCTTATATAAAGCTAATTTTTGGAAAGAAATTCAACCATTTCAAATTTTCTCCCTTAAAAAATAAAACGTGAATAATCCACATAAACATTATAAAGGGGAAAATTTAAATGGCTCTTAATGCTAATTTAACATATATAGAAATTAAAAGTATATTTAGCAGATTGTCTTCTCTTTCTTTTGATACCCATATCGCCATTGTATGATACGCAAAAGTACGAAACTAAATTATTAAAATATTTACATCCTTTGGAAATTAAAAGTCCTGTAAAAAAGACAAACGTCCACGAAATAAAAAAGCTAATTTAACATAGATAGAAATTAAAAGTATATTTAGCAGATTGTCTTCTCTTTCTTTTGATACCCATATCGCCATTGTATGATACGCAAAAGTACGAAACTAAATTATTAAAATATTTACATCCTTTGGAAATTAAAAGTCCTGTAAAAAAGACAAACGTCCACGAAATAAAAAAGCTGAGCATGAGTTTTCCTATTAGTGACCTATAGTTTCACTTCTATATAATCTCGTTCTTGGGAGGGAAATCATGTCGCACGCTTTTATTCTAACATCTTATGTGAAGTTTTCTTCCCAATTTATCCATAGAAAGGCCAAAATTTCAGATGTTAATTTTCAAAAATTAGCTTTTTGTAAGACTAGAATGTGTTTACGATGCAAATAACCCCATATTTCAGTTTTTACATCACATTTAACCCACCGAGAACCAACTGTAAGATAAATATTGTCGGCCCTTAATGGGTCAATTGGAATGGGTCATCAATACCTCTTCAACGATCCAACAAAAACACAACTCGAACTAAAAATATGGAAGTTATTGCGGTTTTTATAAAAAATGCAACAAAAATTGCACAAAAATGTTAAAATTCTACCCTCTATTCTTGATTAAAATGCAAGTTCTTGATATGGTTTGATAAGGCTCCGATCAGATTTTAATTTCTAGCAGGTTTTTCTAAATACAAAAATGTTAAATCTCACCATGAATTTTATTCAAGAAAAACCTGATTTATAGAGGATATTTTGAACGCGTCCAGCTCACGAGCGGACAATGGTAAAAGCGTAATACTTTGGGAGAACACAGAAAACAAACTAATCTTTCATTTTAGTCGGGAACATCCACTACTTTTATTTTGAAGCCACTCTAATATATATATATATGTATATATATATATATATATAATTCTAAAATTTCAAAATTTAATAAAGAGTGATTTTTTTGAGGTTAGGATTTTCATGCATTAGTATTTGACAGATCACGTGGGATTTCAGACATGGTGTCAAAGAGAAAGATGCTCAGTATGCTTTGACATTTCATCATGAATCGTCTTACAAACGAACAACGCTTGCAAATTATTGAATTTTATTATCAAAATGCGTGCTCTGTTAAGAAAGTTCATTGCGCGCTTCCATTTTATGGTCAGTTTAATCGACCCACTGAAGCGGCTATTCGGGCTATTGTGACTAAATTTCGCACCAAATTTACATTGTTGGACATTAAACCACCAACACGCTTACGTAGAGTGCGAACTGAAGAAAATATCGCAGCTGTATCGGCCAGTGTTAATGATGACCACCAATTTTCGATTCGTCGCCGTTCGCACCAATTGGGTCTCTGTTACTCAAAAACGTGGAAATGCCAAAATTGGACTAAGCGGATGGACCACCTAAGACGCAGCCGCGGTCAACATTTAAATGAAATTATCTTCAAAAAGTAAATGTCATGGACCAATCTAACGTTTCAAATAAAGAACCGATGAGATTTTGCAAATTTTATGCGTTTTTTTAAAAAAAAAAGTTATCAAGCTCTTAAAAAATCACCCTTTATTAGAGATCATTGGCGATCTTTTCATTCGTTGTTGGTGAAGAAAGTTTTCACGTTAGACCAATTTCGCTCATTTTCAATTCCAAACTTTCCACACAGTCCGAGAAGCGTTCATATCGAATTAAGTGAAAGCTACAGCCGATTGTTTGTTTCTATTTTTTATCATAAAAGTACGAAAAACCCATTATCTTTCGCGTTTACAGTGGAATGTATAAACCTAATTTTACGATTCTTGTTATGGATTATTGCTTGGTACCAGTTTTATTCCGTTTAACCTTTATTTTGTCTCTAAAAGGAGAAAGCCTTTTTATGATTTGCATCTACGAGGTACGAAAATACCAAATTTTATGATTTTAGGAGCAGCTATTTTGTTGGTATCGATTTTATGCCGTTTTGTCAATTTTTACTATGAAAGTGCGGATATTTAATGATCGCTATATTTTTCGTGTATAGGGAGTCGAGTCTGATTGGCCCCATTAACTCCGCTTTCTCTCTAAAAGCACAAATTACGAAAATTTCCTACCAAATTGTATTATTGTAGCTGCATACATTAGGTCGGTACCAATTTTTACACATTTTCGCATAATTTTCGTTTAAATGCCACGTTAAATGCCACGCACTCTACGTAATTTTCGTTTAAATGCGATTAAAAGGATTTATGCACCGAATTTCACCTTACTAGCTAGTGTTATCAATCTGCCAACAAATCAGTACCGTATATTTGAGGATTCATAATGGGAAATCCAGATATTGCCAAATTCTCTAAATGACCTTAAATTAAAGCCCGTTTGGATAACAGTTTCAGAGATTATATGACAAAGCTTCAAACAATAATCAAAATCAATCAACCAACCGAATATTGTTTGATGAATGGACTGGAGCAGGTTTGTCTAAAAAGTTTCAAGCTAAAGTTTTGCTGGAGACTGCGAACATTTACAACTTTAATCTGAATACAAAAGCAAGGACTCAATCGCTGTGGTTACTATGGGGACATTTGTATGCAAATCTTCATCGTCATCTTCTTTGTGCATTTAGTTGCCTTGTTATCCCATTCGTGTAACAAATTACAAATCCCAGCTGTCGCCCAGTTGCTTACACGCCGAAAGAAAGAAACTAAGAACACAACAACGACAACAACAAACAAAGTTTGTCGTTTATCCCAAAATGACACCAGTATGTTTCCAAATTACAAAAACAAAAACAATAACAACTGAAACTGAACTAAGATCCTTGAAGATAACAACAGATATTGTGTTGGCCATTTCTTGTATCCTTCTTCTTCTTCTTTCACTCGCCCGCACTTTAAGTGTCTGCACTTGAGTAGAGCGTAAAAAGGCGCTTACTTTGAGAATTACGCAAGAAAACGTGTTTCCCAAGTGCAATACTCATGATTTGCCATTCTTCTTTTCGTGTCATCATCATCATCGTCATTCATTTACTCACTGTTCACTGCTGAAGCATTCAATTCACTAACATTACTGCTCGGCAACAATGGTTGCCGGCACAAGGAACAAAGAACATTTAATTCATTGTCAGGCATCATCAAAATGAACCGCCATACTCGCTCATCTCCTCGCTCTCGCTCTCGACCGTGGACCAAACGGAAGCATCCTTTTTTTGTTGAGTTGCTACTACCACCAGTACTGACTGATGTTGGCATTGTTTTGTTGTGTAATTTCTCAAAGGATTGAAATGAAAACACAACACGTTGATTTCCTGCTCCCGCTCGATATTGTCGAGTTCGCAAACGCCTTTTGTTTATTTTGTTTTGGAAATTAAAGTCAACACACAGAGACTCTCACACAGGAGCTGCAGCCAGGATGACAAAGACAAAAAATTACAATGCTCAATTCCCTGTTGCCGAACGGATACAACAAAACACAATTATCATTACTGTCCTCAAGCTCGGTTCTTCCTCCACCACCATCATCCCCAGCATGATCATCATCGACATGGCCATTGTATTGGCAGGTGGGTGGTCGGTCGGTCGGTCGGTTGTGCTACCGGCTGCTACAGAGCCAACGCGAATAATCAGTAATTCTTCGCATTATATGTACTTCATTAAGTCACGTGCACAGGACGAGACATAAAGTTAAGGAAGAAGAAGAACAACAACAACACCAACAAAACTACAAAATTATATTGAAGAGCGCAAAAAACCAACCAAAACACAAGACGACTACAACCATGAGGTTGAAGTGAGTATTATAAGGGTGTTGCGCTGAGCAGTGGGTGGGGGAGGGGGGTCTTGCTTCGAAACACAAAAGTAGTTAAATTACTTTGCAAATACGCAAACAAACGCAGTAAAAACATACAAACACATTCCGGTGTCCTTAGAGAGCATTGCCTGTTTACACAGGATATGTGTGATGGCGGAGGGGGATTGTTGAGGCGAGAGGGGGCTCGTGATGTTGTTATTATTACTTAACCATTCATACACATACACAAACTGACACACAGAAGCGATGTGTGTGTGTGTGTGTGCATAACAATAACAAAATATGAGAACGTGATGTTTACATAGAGAATATTAAAGGGTTATCAAAATAGCTATATATAATTAATTGAGCCAACAAAATTAATAATATTAATTTACTCTACCAGAAATCTCCAGTGGAATTTTTTGGAATATTTACATGATATGAGTCATCCGATGCCAAACGACTGTCATCTCTACATCACTAGCTTCGATTACTATATATTCTGCTCTTAAAAATATTTTATTTATATTTTACAAAAGGTGTCGTTTGTAACTCTTGAAATGCAAATTTTAATTTTATCCACAAACATGTTAAAAATAACCTTTTTCATTTGATCGTCGATCAAAATTATGTTATTTTCCCTAATTTAGGAAGTGTGGGATTTTTACCTGGAATATCTCAAAAGTTTTTTTAGAAATATTATTATTGAAAATTCTTGAATTGTTTTCAAAAATAATTTAATTTAATCTCATAATTCCTACAACGGGTAATTTTGGAGAGGTCCATGGAATAAAGTGGCTCAGGAAGGACACTAAGACATTTTAATACTTAAAAATATAAAAAATAACTAAAGGAAGAAACAAAAAAATACAAACTAAATAATGTTTTGACGTTTGGAAAAGATTGTCAATTTTCTAAATTTGTTAGCTGTATATAACTACCGACTGAAGGAACAAATTTGCACCAATCGTTCCAATAGTTTATTGAATAGTTTAATAATTATTAAGTAGTTTGAAAAAATACCATCAATCAATCAAGCTGGCCAAAAATTCTGAATATTTTTCTTCTGAATGACAAATGTAAGTACATGTTTGTAGGTACTATTTTAAAAATAGCCCTGTGGCCGGTGCATAATTGTAATTTGTACAATCATTTCAAAATTTGACTTGGAAGAGGTAATTAATTGGAGGGCCACCCAGCAGGCCTCAAAGTCGTTAGGGAACCACATTCAAATCATCTGCAAAACAGATCTACTCTAAGCATGCACATTTTCTATAATAAGATATCTTCTTTGCTCAAAAGGTACGGGGTTAATTCCAAAAAATCGATTTACATCCTCTGTGCAAATATAAATAATATAATATAAATATGACGCCATATCACAATTTTGGAGAAAATCGATTTATTAAAATATTTATAAGGATTCATAATGAGTAACCCAGTGAGGTTCCGTTAAAGTCTTAACCACTTGGAATAATGTCACAAGTTTTTATGACTTTTTGTTTTGATTTTAAAAAAATATTTCATTACATCAATCTTTTATTATTTTAATTTTTTTTTCTCAAAATATCTTTCGCACACAGAAAAGCATAATAATTTGTTTCTTCTTTTTATATCATTGATTTTTTGTCCAAAATGTACTTTTTTGAAAATAAAAATAAAATTATTCAAATGATAAAAAATTAATAGCTCATACTAGTATTAGTTAGATATTTTGAAAATAATTGAAATTACTTTCCGCATATGACAGGACAGGGACAGGGTCTTAACTTCTACATTTATCCATCGGTTTTCTTCGAATAGGCGCTGTATTCCTCGTTAAGACACCAGAAATTATAACATAAAACAATCTAATTTTTAAGTTGGTTATTAAAAAAAATAATATGATTTCTTAAAAATTCTTTTATAGATCCATCTAGCAAACTCAGCTTGTGAGCTAATCCGTTTTCAAACTTCATTTAAATATGCAGTTTTTACTCATTATTGAATTCATTTCTCCAAATTGCATATTTGATAGTTTTTACAAATTTGTATGGCCATTTCCTCAAAAAAATTAGCTTTCGATGTGACCAGTGAAACAGTATTTATATCAGGTTTTCTATCAGTTTTATATATAACATAATAGTCAATACAATTATTGATTTACTTTCAGACAAATAAAAACTAATTTTAGCAAAAAAACAAGCATTTTTGTATTGATAGCAATATGTATACGTTTTAAAATTGGTAAGAAAATTTTCAGAAGTTTTTATAATTTATATGATATAGATATATATATTACGTATAAGATATTTTCGAAAATATTCTTCGTTTTGGGACCAAATATAGGATTACAAATTCAATATTAATAATATTAAATATTAATATTATTAACGGGCCTGTTCACCAGCAAAATATTTAGGAATATTCATAAAACATATCAAGCTTCATTTTTAAATTTTTAATTTATTTTTTATTTTTTATTTTTTATTTTTTATTTTTTATTTTTTATTTTTTATTTTTTATTTTTTATTTTTTATTTTTTATTTTTTATTTTTTATTTTTTATTTTTTATTTTTTATTTTTTATTTTTTATTTTTTATTTTTTATTTTTTATTTTTTATTTTTTATTTTTTATTTTTTATTTTTTATTTTTTATTTTTTATTTTTTATTTTTTATTTTTTATTTTTTATTTTTTATTTTTTATTTTTTATTTTTTATTTTTTATTTTTTATTTTTTATTTTTTATTTTTTATTTTTTATTTTTTATTTTTTATTTTTTATTTTTTATTTTTTTTTTATTTTTTATTTTTTATTTTTTATTTTTTATTTTTAATTTTTTATTTTTTATTTTTTATTTTTTATTTTTTATTTTTTATTTTTTATTTTTTATTTTTTATTTTTTATTTTTTATTTTTTATTTTTTATTTTTTATTTTTTATTTTTTATTTTTTATTTTTTATTTTTTATTTTTTATTTTTTATTTTTTATTTTTTATTTTTTATTTTTTATTTTTTATTTTTTATTTTTTATTTTTTATTTTTTATTTTTTATTTTTTATTTTTTATTTTTTATTTTTTATTTTTTATTTTTTATTTATTATTTTTTATTTTTTTTCTGTTCACATAAAATCTATCTTTTGTATTAGAAATTTAAATATAATTTCGGATTTCTGATTGCATCAACGTCATACTGAGTTATTTATTTTTTTAATGTACAAAAACCTAGCTACCGGATATTGGTGAACTAGAACACGTGGATATGGATAGGGGAACTCAAGCGCCGAATAAGAGAGTGCTCGGTAACGAAATAAATTTTGAAGTCGGTTCCGATATTATTTTATTAACCACCGGTCTAGCATGTTCAAACTTCCTGACAGCTGCTGCTTTTTATAAACGAAACACTACAATCAAACGCCAGCCACTTATGAATCTTAATGATTTCTTTAATGTAGTCCCCTTGTATACACCCCTTTATTTATGCACGCGTGTAAATAGGCAAATGAACGTAAGTTTTCTTTGTTTGTTTGTGTTAACTCTTTTGTTTTGTTTTTATTTTTTTTTGGCTGTGTACTTACAACGCAATTACAATTTGAATCTTAAAACATAGTGTAAGGCAGAGAATAAATGAGTGTGTCTGTGTATCTTCAGGATATGCATTTAACACATGTACATTCGCATAGTTATATAACTGTTATACAACAGCGTGATGAACAGCAGCAGCAAACACCATCACACACAGCAACAACTAAACGGGTGTTGAAGACAAGTGGTCTTGGTTGTAACAACCAACAACCAACAGCACAATCACTACCACTCACATTTAACACACCCACTCCTTAAAGGAGGTGTGTGTGTGCGTTGGTGTCTGTATGTATGTATGTGTGTTTAACATACTCACGAACAACAGTTTTTAACAATTTCCTTTATTTGATGACACAGCCGTACCAAATGAAAAGGAACAAACTGAACGACAATGAGTAGTAGTGAACGCGCGCGAGAGAAGAAGAAAACGAAGAAAACTAAAATCAGGACATGAACAACAAAACTTACACATCCTGTGAAATAGGGTGCGGGGTATATTTGAAAAAAAAAGAACTGAGACTGAACAGAGAACACGAACTTGCGAACAGTGGTACAAAGGAACAAATTCAGCAGAAGAAATGATATTCAATGAGACAAAATTTCCATTAAAAAAGTTACAAGAAAAAGGTTTAAGGATTTCGTAAAAAATCGCCCGTATCACAAACAACAGTATAACAATACATAGTCGTCCTTCGATGAAAAAATTAAATTACAAAAAATTATAAAAAACTACAAAAAATTGTCAATAGTACTTTTTGGACATGAACTAGACCATATAAACATAAAGCTAGAGATAATAGGGCTGTTTTTCTTTAAGACGGGATAACAAGCTGCGATAACAAAAACGTCAACAAAAATTTATTTTTTTTGCTCAAAATAAAAAAATATTTTTTCACATTGTCGCCAACTACAATATAAATATATGTATCAAAAGAAATTTTTAAAAAAATATTTTGTGTCGACTTTATTGGACTTAGCCTCGATATCCATCATTTTGACTTACACTGGATAATTATCCAGGCTAAGTCAAAAATTGTTAACACAAAATTATTTTTTCAAAATTAGTTTTCACACAGACAATTTTAAAAAGGATTTTTTTTATTTTAAGTGAAATTTTAACATTTTATTTAGATTTTTGTTATCGCAGCTTTGTTATCCAGTCTTAAAGAAAAACAGCCCTATTATCTATAGTTTTATGTTTATATGTAGAAAACCTGTGTATTCAGCTTTTCATTTGATGATCTTTTATCCTTTTTACAGGACTTTTAATTCCCAAGAGATACTCGACTCGTTGAAGTATCACAATAAATCTAAAACCTTTTGAAATTATTTTTTCTTTTAATTTCCAAAGGATATATTTGTTTTATATAATTTATTTTCATACTTTAGAGAGCCATACACAGGCGATATGGGTTCCAAATGAAAGATAAGAATGCCTGTTAAAAATACTTAAAACTAAAACTTATCTGTATTAGTTAATCATTAACAATCATTTAAAGTTTTCCTCCTCTTTAAATAGTAAAAGTTGAATAAACTAAATAAATAAGGAGTGTTTTTTTAAATTATTGTAAATACTAAATCAATACAGATTCAAGCATTATAATTAAAGTATTTTTAGGAGATATTTTTGTCTTTCATTTGATACCTACCCTTATCGGTATTTTTGTATGACTCGGTAAAGTGAGAAAATAAATTATTTAAACATCTATATCTTTAGGAAATTATTTTTTCTTACAATACTTTTAATTTCCAAAGGATATATATTTTTTAATAATTTATTTTCATTCCTTCGATTGTCATACACCAATGGTGTGGGTATCAAATGAGAGATAAGAATGTCTGTTAAAAGCACTAAAAACATCATGCCTGTACCTGTATGAGTTTAGCATAAACAACCATTTAAAGTTTTCTTCCCTAAATAGTAAGAAAATAATAAACTAAATAAATAAGGGGGAAATTTTGAATACTAAATAAAATAAACAGATAGAAGCATTATATTAAAAGTGTTTTTAAAAGACATTCTTATCTTTCATTTGATGCCCATATCATCTTTGTATGGCTCTCGAAAGTATGAAAATAAATTATTTAAACATCTATATCCTCGGGAAATTATTTTTTAATTTCCAAAGGATATATTTGTTTTCATAATTTATTTTCATACTTTCGTAAGCTATACACAGGTGAAATGGGTATCAAATGAAAGATAGGAATGTCTGTTAAAAATACTAAAAGCGTCATGCCTCTATCTATTTTAGTTTAGCATTAACAACCATTTAAAGTTTTCCTACTTAAATAGTAAAAGATGAATAAACTAAATAAATATTTGAAATTGTTGTTAATACTAAACTAATAGAGATAGAAGCATTATATTATAAGTATTTTTAGCCGATATTCTTCTCTTTTAGTTGATATCCATATCGTCTTTGCATCAAAGATTGAAAATAAATTATTTAAATATATCCTTTTGAAATTATTTTTTTTAATTTACAAAGTACATATTTGTTTTTATAATTTATTTTCATACTTTCGAGAGCCATACACAGGCGATGTGGGTATCAAATGAAGGATAAGAATGTCTGTTAAAAATACTAAAAACATCATGTCTCTATCGATATTAGCTTAGCATTAACAACCATTTACAGTTTTCCTCCTTAAATAGTAAAATATGAATAAACTAAATAAATAAGGGGGAAATTTTGACATTGTAAATACTAAAATAATACAGATAGAAGCATTATATTTAAAGTATTTTTAACAGATATTTTTCTCTTTTATTTGATACTCATATGACCTCTGTGAGACTCGTTGAAGTATGAAAATATATTATCTAAACATCTATATCATTTTGAAAGTATTTTTTTTATTTTCCAAAGGATATATTTGTTTTAATAATTTATTTTCATACTTTCTAGAGCCATTCACAGGCGATATGGGTATCAAATGAAAGAGAAGAATGTCTGTTAAAACGCTAAAAACGTCATGACCCTATCTGTATTAGTTTATCATTAACAATCATGTAAAGTTTTCCTCCTCCTTAAATAGTAAAAGATGAATAAACTAAATAAATAAGGAGTGAATTTTGAAATTATTGTAAATACTAAAGTAATACAGATAGAATCATTATATTAAAAGCATTTTTAGCCGATATTCTTCTCTTTTAGTTGATATCCATATCGTCTTTGCATACCTCGTCAAAGGATGAAAATAAATTATTTAAACATATCCTTTTGAAATTATTTTTTTTAATTTCCAATGGATATATTTCTTTTTATAATTTATTTTCATACTTTCGAGAGCCTTATACAAGCAATATGGGTATCAAATGAAAGATAGGAATGTCTGTTAAAAATAATAATATCTTCATGACTCTATCTGTATTAGTTTAGCATTAATAGCTATTTAAAGTTTTCCACCCTAAATAGTAACAATGAATAAAAAAATGAAATTTTTAAATTGTTCTCAATACTAAGCTAATACATATAGAAGCATTATATTTGATGAATTTTTAATAGATATTCTTCTCTTTTATTTAGTACCTATATTTTGTATGGCTCTCGAAAGTATGAAAACAAATTATTTAAATATCTATAGCCTTTGGAAATTATTTTTTTAATTTCCAAAGGATATATTTGTTTATTTAATTTATTTTCATACTTTGACGAGGTATGCAAAGACGATATGATTATCAACTGAAGGATAAGAATGTCTGTAAAAATAATAAAAACGTCATGTTTCTATCTGTATTAGTTTAGCATTAACAGTCATTTAAATTTGTTCTCCTTAACTAGTAAAAATTAATAGACTAAATTTCAAATTATTGTAAATGCTAAACTAATACAGACAGAATCATAATATTTAAAGTATTTTTAACAGATATATTTCTCTTTTATAAAATATCCTTAACGCCTTTGTATGACTCGTTAAAGTATGACAATAAATTATCTAAACATCTATATATTTTGAAATTATTATTTTTTTTATTTTCCAAAGGATATATTTGTTTTAATAATTTATTTGTATACCTTCCAGAGTCCTACAAAGCCATTATAGGTATCAAATAAGAGAGAAGAATGTCTGTTAAAAACATTAAAAACTTCATGTCTCTAACTGTATTTGTTTAGCATTAACCGCCATTTAAAGTTTTCCTCCTTAAATAGTAAAGATGAATAAACTAAATAAATAAGGGAGGATTTTTGAAATTGTTGCAAATACTAAACTAATACAGATAGAAGCATTATATTTAAAGTATTTTTAGTATATATTATTATCTTTTATTTGATACCCATATCACCGTTGTATTGCTATCGAAAGTATGAAAATAAATAAATATTTAAACATTTATCTAGTTGCATACGTATATTGTCGTTCTCAGGTGCAATAAAATAAAAGTGTAATTGTCGCTCGGTGTATTCATTAAAAAATTGAGAATCTCAAAATTGTTTTTTAAATAAAAAAATCATATAAGAAATCCTATATTTTTGTTTAACAAATTTTTCGATTAAATTATTACCCAGTTCCCACTGTCCCCAATCGCTGTGTAATTTCATCTGTTAAAAAAATCAAGAATAAGTCAGGTCAACACGAAAAAAACGACGACGAACTGAATATAGAGTTGTTCTATCAAAAGATGGTGAGTTGGAGGAGGAGTAGGAGCAGACGTTTCCGCTGCTATCGAAGCCAGTGGGATGGCTGATATGGTGTGATACGTTTTTCGTTGTTTCCTCATAGTTTAGCTGCACGAAAACAGTTGACAATTCATTTTAATTGTAACTTTAACAAATGTTATGGCACAAAGGCACGTGATGCCATCGTCATCGTCGATGTCGTTGTCGTCGTCGCCGACATTATTGTCCTCTGTGTGTTCTCGACGGAGCTTAACTCACTCCCAGCTTTATCGGGACAACGCCTCGATTTTTTCGAATGTTTTTCTTCCTTCGTTCGTTCGTTTGATATTTCGTCAGCTTTGAGGATTGAAATTGTAATTTGTAATAAAATTTTATTAAATGTTATGTTTACTTAATATGCTGCGGTCTATTGAAGCTGACGCTGGCTTATTCTATGTTTGAGCCCTCACCACAATGCACTTCTGTTGTCTCTCTATTTCTGATTTGGGTGGCAGATTTTCATGGCTGTTTTCCTCTGAAAATTTTCGCTGATGATAAATGATAATGGCTTTACAGCTATTATTGTGGCGGACTACTCAATGTGTTGTTATTGCTTTTTGTTTGTTTCCCACCATTTTTCGTTTTAGTTGATGTGGCTTTCTAGTTGGCATTGAATGATGGTGGGGTGGTGGACTGCCACAATTGTTTGGTTATGCTTCAGAATTTTCGTTTTGGAATGCGAAAAGGGACAATTTGTATCTGTTGTTGCGTTTGTTTTTTATTTTTCCATTTGAAAATTACAATTCGATTGTATTATTCAATAAAGTCGAGTCCTTTGTTTGAAAGGGGAGGGGGTGTGAAGTAGGGGTCAATGTGGTAAATAAAATTCATTGGTTGCCTTTTTCTTTGCTTTTGGGTTCATTTGTCCTGCAAAAGCGAGGGACTTAACTGACATTTACTTAAGATTCCGCTTTACGCTTAATCTTAAATCACTTACATTGTGGCAAGAGATTTTCGTGGAAAGTAAGAGAAATGATGAAGGAATTTTTTTATGATACAATCATTGTCAATTAACTGTGATGACAGTTTTGTGGTGGGGGGAAAGTGGAGGTCTCAATTACGCGCAATATGACAGCTAACAGTAGCGGACTATTAATTATGGAGCTCTTCGCGGTCATTTGTCATTGCTATACAATAAATTCAAAAAATGCCTATCTTTCGAAAAAATGTTAACGTTGGTGGATTCGTTATTCGTCAAAATTGTCGCAAATGGGCTCATAGAGTCCACTAGTAAATAAAATGCATCCACAAGTTATCACTTGCGATCAAACATATTTGATCAAAAATGTGCAAAAATTGTGGTAGAATTTGTGGTTTAATACCAAGGCCTCAAAATTAATTAAATATATACAGCAAGACAATGTGACAGCAGTGCCATTGCTCTACATTTTATCTGATGCTGATTTTCCGAACAAAATCATCTAAGCTTAATTTTCGTATTCGCGGTTCAATATCGTGGCACTTGAAGTTGGGAAGATATACCAATGATTGTTGGGCATCATATGCATTTTCAGCGTACTGATTTTGAGTTAGAGAAGTCTTCTTCGAAAATGTGGCCGGCCGCACAATAGCAGACAGTGATCCTTGCTAACGGCAGAAGATAATTTAGACCTTTAGATGGTTAAGCCGACTTCTGGTATATAGCCTCACCCTCAGTGGCCAAATTATATAATTAACTATCAATGAAGGTAGTAGATGAATTGGCCGTACCAGATTTGGGACACACTGTACTACAAAATCAAGGTTCGTTCAGCGGATTTTGCTACATTGGGCCAAAATCAAACATTTATGTATCGGAATTTTTAGAGTTTACTTCGAAAACCATACGAAGCACTTCACCCAAAATCAACTTTAAACGCGATATGTTGCATTTTATGAATATCTTGAAAAGCTTCAAAATATGTCACTTTACTTCACAGGTAGTAGCCGGTAAATATTATTATACACTCCACGAGAGTATTATGCCTTTGTGCATTTGTTTGCAACACCTAAAAGGAAGCGAGATAGACCCATTGTTATTTATACCGATCGACTTAGAATCAGCAATTAGATTTAGCAATGTCCGTCCGCCTGTCTGTCCATCTATTCTTGTAATCACGATACAGGTCGCAGTTGTAGCCAGAAGCAAATGAAACTTCCCACAACGAAGTTTTTCGGGATAAGGACGAACGCTATTTAATTTGAAGAAAATCGATTCAGATTTAGATATAGCCTCCATACGAATTTCACTCCCGATTAACTCTTTTCACTCTATATACCCCATATTTTAACAGATTTTCTTCAAAATTGGCAGAACATCTTATATTTCAGCTAGAAACACCTGTGTTAAAAATGTGTTAGATCGGTTCAGATTTATATATATAGCTCCCATAGAAAGCTCTAGAAACAACATATTTTATCAGATTGTCTTTATATTTGGAAAAACATTTTATATATAAACTAGGATGACCTGTGGTGAAAATATGTCAGATCGGTTCAGATTTGTATATAGCTCCCATTAAAATTTAGCTCCCGATTTGACTTTTTCCGCTCTATAAATCGCATATTTTAACAGATCTTCTTCAAATCTTACAAAATATCTTATATTTTAACTAGAAACACCCATGATGAAAATAGGTTGAGATTGGTTGAGATTTATATATAGCTTCCATAAAATTTCGCTCGCGGCTTGACTATTTCCGCCCCGAAACCACGTCTTTTCATCGATTTTTTTTAAAATTGAGAATAACACGTTATACTTGAACTGGAAGAACCTATTGCGTAAGTGAGTCACTTTACTCCATGTTCGGATATAGCTCCGATACAAATATTCTTCTTGATTTGACAAATTGGGTCAGGTCATATCAGCCTATGATTATGAAACATACAAAAAAATCCTTCCTGTTTTCACTTTTTTCTGAATTAAATTGTATTCGGATATAAAGTGGAGTGTATCATATAGTCGGCTCCGCCCGACTTTAGCCTTTACTTGTTTTTTATTGTGGATTTGTCTATGGACTGATAATAAAGTTCCTACTCTGTAAGCTGACCAAGTTATTGTTAGGCTGTTTTATTTTTTAATGTATTCGTATGAAATATGATGCATTATTTTAATTGTATCTTATTCAAATCATTGACTTTCCATTAAACAGTTTATTAATTCGGAAACATAGTAATTCATTTCATTGCAATTTAGGTAATTACTAACTACTCGTATTCCTCTTCCTGCTACACATGGTTAATCTGAACAACTACGCTTGTTTCCTTGTTTTTAGCCATAAGAAAAGTATTTCTCAAAAAATATATTTATCACAATAAAATGAATGAAATTATGCGTATAGATAATTATTCTCGTAAATAATGTGGAGATGCAATTTAAAGTAATTTTTTGTTTTTACAAATTACCTTTTGGCCCACTTTGTGAAGTAAGAATTGGAATATTGAGAGAACGATGTATTTCATCTACTAAATATTTGTTTATATATTTGTCCCATCTACTAAAATGATAGTATTTATTTATGCATGTGAAGTGTCAATGAAGCTGATGTGGAGATTTTAGGGACTTTCGACGATGAGAACTCAAAGATAATGTACTTATGACTTTTCAACTAAATTTATATGATAAATCAAAGAAATAACACACTTTTCGAACTATTTTTTAAAAAATTTAAAAGAGACATAAAAAAGTCAAACAAGTCATAGGGGATTTTCACCTGGAATCTCATGTACTTATAGAGCTTTTATTGATAATATAGGAGGAATGCTTATAAGAAACTTAGTAAGGACCGCCAATTCTACCGCTACATAAAGCACACCAAACACATTTTTTAAAACATTTTTTAAAATACAAAACATTTGAGGTTTTTGGACATGTTGTACATTGAAATAGATTAGAAGTCTTGAGCCGTAAAATATGTAAGTAATGCAGATTCGTTTAACAGTTGTGTATATTAGCTTGAGAGACTGATTGTAACAAATTGATGAATATTTTTAACAACACAATACACCAACAACTACGAAATTTAAATATAATGCGATAGGTCGCTATGACAGATGCAAAAAGAATATATAAATGTGTATTCAAAAACCAGAGTAATATCTGCCATCCAGGGAACGTAACGTATACAATTTCTGAAACCGTTGATATTATTCCTTCGGTCTGGCATAATTTCACATAAAGAAGAATGCAAAATTGGAATCAAGTGGCGTATTGAAGTCTGACAGAGACGACGATTCAAATGTATTACACATTAGTTTCTACTAATTTTATCAGACATATGCAAAGAATCGATTACGTTATCGCTTGAAAAACAATGAAACAGATGCTCTATTTATCATTTACAGATTCAAATATATTTGAAAATACTTGTAATTATAACGAATGTTGTTTGAGCAGAATGAGAACTATCGATATCGATAACTATGGCTGATAACATCAACTTGTGTTGAAAATTCTCTTCAGTAAGGTTTGGTAAGTCATAATGAATCGTTTAACGCTTCCAAATTGAAAAAAAAATCTATTCACGAAGTTCATAGATTACTTCATCCATTTTACGATCAACATAATCGGCCTAGTGCGCAATGCAGTTATTGATCGTTTCGCAATAGTTTTACTCTTCTCAATTTAAAACCATCAATAAGACAATGAAATGTGCGTACAGAAAAGAATATTGCTGCTATACAGCGAAGTATTGAAGAAGACGCTGAAATGAGGAAGCAGCTGCCGTTACGGTGAATGGCGAGCCATGCTGACTGAATATTTGTTTCCACAAATTATTCAACTAAACATCAACGATATTTGGTTCCAAAAGACGACGCAACTTCCAAAGTCAACTTGGTGACAACTTTAATTCTCGAAGTGGTCGAGATCACTGGCCCTTGTTCGTGCGATTTAACTCCTCTGAATTTCTTTTTATGGAGCTATTTTAGGCTTTCTTTACCATCAACTCTTGTATCATTGGAAATTAATATTCAAGACACCATTGAATATTGGAAAAGTAGTCAAAAGTTGGACTGATCGAATTTATATTGCAGTCGCGGCGGATATAAAAAATAATTATCATGTACTTATTTATCACATCGTTATCTAGTCCATTTTTTTCGAAATCGACTTTTAGTTATACTGATGTTTTCCAGAGATTTTTTTATTGGAATATGTAAGAACTCGATTTGGAAAATGATTTCAGTTAACACCTTTTAGCCTGTCATCCCCAATTTTCTGTAATTTTTTGTTCAGTAAATCGGGCGCTATTTCACGAACACCTCTTGCAATATTTATTTTAGCTTTTTTTTTCTAAATATTAAACTTTTCTTCGATTTAAATCTGAACGACTGACTATAAATATCTATATATAAATCAATGTGTGTCTATTTGTCTGTATGTTCCGCATACGACGCCAGTGGACCGATTCGTTAGCAAATTTTACTTCAGCTAACTTCTGGACAGGGGAAGTTCCTGGATATACTAGGCCATGATAGGACAGAGGGACGTGGTGCCTCCCACACAAACTATATTTTAAAACTAACAATGGGCACTAATTTTAACTTACAAATCATATGAAGTAGGACAATAGGGAAGAATAAACCCATGCAAGGCTGGGTAAAAAAAATACACCATTTCCAATTCCACTTGTAATTGCGAATTTCCATTTCATATTGAGAAAATTCCATTTGAAATTAAGTTTTTCCATTTCAAATTGAGAAAATTCCTGTTGAAATTAAGAATTTATATTTCATAATGACAAAATTCCAGTTGAAATTCAGAATTTCCATTTCAAATTGAGAAAATTCCAACTGAAATTGAGAATTTCCATTTCCAATTGAGAAAATTCCAATTGAAATTGAGAATTTCCATTTCCAATTGAGAAAATTCCAATTGTAATTGCGAATTTCCATTTCATATTGAGAAAATTCCAATTGAAATTAAGAATTTTCATTTGAAATTGAGAAAATTCCAATTGAAATTAAGAATTTTCATTTGAAGAAATTTCATTTGAAACCGGTTTGGCCGAGTTAGCCATAAAAATGTAAAACTAAAAAACAGTGCGTTTTCGAATGAACCGAAAACCGGTTTTATGAAGTCGACCGGTTGTTTACATCTATAATTGTGTGGGGGATTTGACAAATGTGTTTAACTGCAATACGCATAAAGTAATAAAAGTTTCCTTCAGTATCAACTCCTAGAAGCATCCATTGTGTATCAACAAACAAAAATAATTATATAATTAAAACATCTATTTTATACCACTTAATTCCTCTTGATGAGATCTTTTTAAAAGCATTATAAGTGCACATTTTGTAAAAATAGTTATTGCTAATAATAAGCAGTTGATGCTAATATAGTAAAATATTTTTCGAACGTATTCAAAATGTTGTAAAATACTTCCATATCTATAGAAAAAAAAACATATGAAATAATATTCTTGTAACTAAAATTGTTTCAATACATCACCCTTCAAATGACGCCCTGGACTGCAGCTGCTCCCGCTGCAGCTTGCGATCCGCCAGCTTCTTTTGCTCCTCCTTTTGTTCGCGCTGCTCCTGTTGATGCGCCTGCTGCTGCTGTTGTTTCTTGCGATGCTGGCGATCCTCGCCCAGGCCATATAAACCGGCAACGGCCGCCATGTTGCTGAACAACTACAATAACAACAATGTCTACGACTACGACACTACGAACTCACTTATCAATCTTTAGCTAGGCTAAATTCTATGATTAAAATCAAAAAGACTCACAAAAAATCACAGCACAATCAACCGTTCCGCAAAAGGGAAGGCAAAACAAAATACCAACCGAAGACGAAAACGCGCGCGCACCAAAAAACGCACACACACACTCGCAATCAAGTTTTGTGTTGATGAATATCTGCGGCAGACATTCGGTCGGTTTACTTTTTTAAAGCATACTTTAAGGCAGTTTTCGAATTGTTTTTCGTAGCATACTTTTATTTTCTGGGGGATTTCTTTTCTAACTATTTATCTTAACTGTACAACAAGAGGCAACATGCATATCCACGAGGACGAGGATGACGACCACCTCGTTTGGCTGATGCTGCTCTACGGAGCTGGTTTAAAGCATATCTTTATTTGTGCTGTCCAAGTTTTAACTAAAAACTACAATTGTAAAGCATACTCTTAGGCTTAACATTTAATTCGTTTTTGCTTCATTACGTTTTTTTCTTTTGTGTGTGTGTGTGTTATATTTATACACATATATATGTATGCGAATATATGTAAATGTATATTTATTTTTCTGTGAGGGATATTGGGGTTTGTAGAGCTAACTTTGTGTTCAGTTGAGTTGATGTTAAACTTTTTTACGTTTCATTTTTGTCGGTTTCTGCGGTGTTATTTAATTATTAAAATGCAATTTTCTTTTGTTTCTACTTCTGCTTCTGTTTCTTTTTGTGTGGCAGTCGTTACTGTTGGTTTATTTCGTGCTTCACTTGTGCTTCTGTTGTAGGGTTTTGACACACCGATACCGACTTTTCTGTTTTTCCGTTTGTTTTTCCCTCTGTTCTGACACAATCTGCTGTATGTTGGACAAGGTGGAGAAGAGAGAGAGAGATAGAGACAGAGACACAGAGAGAGAATTAATAGTAAAAGGCAACTATTTCTTTTTATGTTGAATGTCGCTCGCTTCTGTGCCTGCAGTTTCGGCGAGCGCGCTTTGTATCGGTGTTGTTATCCGGTATTCACTTCATGGCGCTTTTCCTTTCTTTGTTATTCTACGCGACTGTCACGACTTTAACGAAAAAGGTTGTTTAACTTCACGCTGTCGTTGTCGTCATTTTCGTCATCATCTCCATCGTCGTCTTTGTAGATGCCGTCGTTTCGTTTCGTTTTACATATGCTTGACATTCTCGTGCACGGCATCGCCTTTTGTGCCGCACAGTGTTACTGAGCAGTACGGATCTTCACAAGAAAGTTACATCGATGTTTTGTACGTAAATATATTTTACTATTTTAATAATTTTATTCCCGTAGAATTATATTATTTATATTTTGAAAATTTTCCGAAAATTATTTGGGTTTTTATAATAATTTTAAATTAAATCTTTTTATCCTTTACTACTGTAAAGGATATTACTTTTATTAATTTCATCTTTTAATATCTTAAAGATATTAAAAAAATTACGACAAATTGAAATCGCCCTGAACACAATTTGTTTGATTTGCGTGCTTTCATGGTCATACTTCATATAGTGAAAGGTGAATTTGTGCTGAATCAACAGTAACTAGTTTAACTTTTTGTCACTATTTTGTATAAATGCACTTAAAATACGTTATTTTTTATATTTAAATATGATTTGATTTTTTTAAAGATGTGGACCAAATACTAAAAATTACATGCCTCTATCTATATTAGTCTAGCATTAGGAACCATTTCAAGTTTTCTCCCTTAAATAGTAAAAGATGAATAAATTAAATAAATACGGGGGAACATTGAAATTATTGTTAATACGAAACTAATACAGATACACGTATTATATTTAGAGTATTTTTAACAATTATTCTTCTCTTTCATTTGATACCCATATCGTCTTAGTATGGCTAACTAAAGTATGGAAATAAATTATTTAAACAATCGTTTGGAAATTTAAAGTCCTGTATAAAGGATAAAGGATCACCAAATGAAAAATTGAGTACACAGTTTTTCTACATACGATCTCTAGTTTCACATATATATTGTCTTGTTCATGTCCAATAACATAAATGTAAAATTGTCGCACATAGTATTAAATGTGTTAATGCAAAATTTCAGATTTCCAAGGAACACATTTATTGAAATTTAAAAATAAGAATGGATTGGGACATATTAACTTGATGACCACATATCTTATCCGATTATAGTATCTTTTATTTAAATTTCAAAAATATTTTATTCCTTTTAAATAGTTTTGGTATCAATTTCAAAAACATTGTAGTATTTTATCACAAACAGACAAAACTCAAATACATTTTGAAATAACTTTTATTATTTAATTTTAATTTAAAATCAAGATCACTGAAGTTGATATGACATTGTAGTTTTTACATTAATAATAGTACAATAGTTAAGTAATAGTACAAAAAATCTCGGAGATTCCAGAGAATCATCTTGCAGACCGTGCAAACTGTAGAAATCTAGAAATCTGGGCGGAAAAAGTTAAGCCGGGAGCGAAATTTGTGTTGGAGCTATATATAAATCTGAACCGATTACCATGGGTGTTTCTAGTGGAAATATAAGATATTTTTCAAAATTTGAAGAAGAACTGTTAAATATGTGATTTCTAGAGCAAAAATCGGGCGCGAAATTTGAATGGAAGCTATATATAAAACTGAGCCGATCTAACACATTTTATCAACAGGTGTTTCTAGTTGAAATATAGGATGTTTTGCCAATTTTGAAGAAAATTTGTTAAAATGTGTGGTATCTAGAGAAGAAAAAGTGAAATCGGGGGTGAAATTTGAATGGGAGCTATATATAAATCTGAACGATCTGATGTATTTGCACCACAGGTGTTTCTAGTTTAAATATAAGATGTTTTGCCAAATTTGAAGACAATCTGATAAAATATGTGGTTTCTAAATCGGAGAAACTCAAATTTGGTGCGAAATTTGTATAGGAGCTATATATAAATCTGAACAGATATAACACATTTTCACCATATGTGTTTTTAGTTGAAATATAAGATGTTTTGCCAATTTTGAAGAAAATCTGTTGTAATATGTGGTTTCTAGAGTGAAAAGAGTCAAATCGGGAGTGAAATTCGTAGAAATATCTAAATCTGAACCGACTTTCTTCAAATTAAATAGCGTTCGTCCTTATCCCGAAAAACTTCGCTGTGCAAAGTTTCATTTGGTTCTGTATAATTAACAATGGGTCTATCTCAATTCCTTTTGGGTGTTACAAACAAATGCACAAAGACAATACTCTCGTGGAGTGTATAAAAATCCGTAAGTAATTGGCTGGCCTATTGAAGTTCGCATTAAAACTAAGCGCATTTTTGTGATCATTCAAGTTAGCATCTCTTATAACTTTATGAATTTGAGATCTTAAAAATTAACCAAAAAACGAAAATATTTTTAAATGTCGAACATTTTGGAAAAAAAAATCCAAAATTTTGGAAAAAATTGTCCCCACTTTGGGAATTTTGGGCTTTTTGGAAAAAAAAAATAAAAAAAACTTTACCCATTTTTTTGCGCAAAACACACTTTCAGAAAAGAAAAATATTTACATTTTGCTAACTTCTAGAAGAAGAAAACAAGACATTTCTTAAGAATATTTATGGGCAAATATAGAAGTTATGACTAAGGTGACCATTCAAACTGTTTTTCACAGGATAAATTTTTCATCCAGCATAATACCGCTTTCTTAATAAAAGTCCCGCTTTTTCTTTCTCCATTACTTTTTGGTAATCGACAAAATTTCCTAAACTTAGGCTTTGTTTTGTTTAAAGGAACAGCCATGATTTTTAATAGAACTTTAAACTGTATGTTGATGAATGATTATTTCAGAAAATAATATTCCATGAATGAAATTAGCGTTTCGAAATCCGAATCCTCTTTTTCCGCATTTTAATTTTTTTCATATGGTTTGATAGCCAAAATACATTCAGAGTGGATTTCCGAACTCAGCATTACTTACAAGTAACAATAACTACATCTACTTTTGAAGCCCATATAGAAATTATTAAAATCCACCTAAAGTTCTTTGAATAGAAAAATACTGAGTAGATTTCTAAAATCATCGTACCCTGACAGACGGTATAAAATATTTTGTTCCAAAAAATGTTTATGTTATACCAAATTTGACTATAACAATGGCCAATATCTGGACACTTTGAAAATATGAAAGGTTTGAACTTCTTCAGGAAATGCTCATATAATAAAATAAAAAAAATTCAAAACACAGCTGTTAAAATTTATAGTACAATAGAATACGAAAATATCTTTATCTTTACGTTTTTTGGTTAGATTTCAACGATCCCCCAGTTTTGCTGAAAAATACCGCCAAATCTGCTTTTTGAATTAATATATTCCCCTTTTTTTGCCTAAATAGAGATGGTCCAGGTGGATATGATCCTTGTTTTAGTGGAACGTATCATATTAACGTAAGGCGAAATCAATTTCAACAAAAACTTTATTTGAATAAAGGAAAATTGAAAACATGATTTTTTGACAATCTCTACAAGGAGCTAAAAATAGGGCCATACATTTTACATTCATCTGTAGATATTTCCAATCAATTTATTCAAATAGACACCGATTTCTTCGGTGGGATGCTATCTATTGAAAAATAAAATAATTTTCCGATTTTTTTCGTTCCAGCCAAAAAAACAATTTTTACCAAAAATAAAACTTTTTTTGGCGACTTTTTTTATATGTATTTATAGATTTCAATATCAGCGCAGAATATTAGAATTTTAATAACATTGTTTTTCGTTTGATTTATTTTGGTCTGTAATCAATATTTGATTTGAAATGGGATATTGTCCTGGCTCGAGACCATTTGGTATCTATACTTTATATATATTTATTCCTGTCATTCCAATGTGGAGCATATTGCCACATACTATACTTTATAGAATGAAAATTTATTTACAATTGGCATGACATATCAATAAAGTATATTTTGTTCACATATGAAATATAAATAAAATGAAATTATGCAAAAATATGCCTAAATTCACATACAAAATAATTGTTTAGGCCCCATACTTAATTTTGAGTAGACTGTCAATGCCTTAAGATGTTCCAGATTTGATAATTAAAAGTAATGAATTTCTAGTAACGTTATAGGTCCAGCTTTGATGTTGAGCGTAAATACTTAAAAGCGGTCTTGCGAGTTTATACGATAATAAAAAACCTTCTTAATTCCAGGAGAATATACATAGACCGCAGTAAACTAAGAATTCCAAACAAAATTATTTTATTCTACACTTTGGATTTGGACATTATTTGGTTTAAATGATCTATTTGCCTCGAAAGCTGAAGACAATTCGAATTTTTTCATTAGTTATTTTCAGAATTGTTTTCATTATAGCTCACAAATTTCTCTTTTAAAACACTGTCGCCTGTCCTGGCTTTCACATTTTAAATAGGGACCCCCCCAATAACATTTAATATGCAAAGGCAATGGCACAGCCATTGTAAATGTTGGGTACACACAGCAACTATTCGCGCGTACTCCGCAATTGTTGTCTACCATTGGTGTGGTCGTTGCCGTTGCCGTTGTACTGCTGTATCATATTCAGAGATGTACTCTTCCATTTCGTGTACCCCCCTCAAACAGAGAGTGGCTGTTCGTTGGTGTATGGCTGTGTGTGTGTGTCTGCTTATATAGGACTATTGTCGGTTTTTAACCTTAACTAACTTCAAAGATAGTTAAACTGTCAGTTTTTATCCAATTCTTGTTAGTATGCATCCAGCACAACACAACACAGCACTCAGCACACAACACAATTCCAGTTCAACTCACTCACGATTCTGTGCTCGCAACTATGGTTGTGTAAGTGTGCGTGTGTGTGCGCTCGTGTGTTTTCAGTGACATGACAAATGTTCCCCTTTGTTATCGTCGTTTGTAGTTGTTGCACTAGTGTAGTGGTATCAGGTTAGAGTCAGAGAACGAGAGAGCCAATGTGAGGCAGAGAAGATATACAACCGAGAGGGAGAGAGAGAACGCAACAATATTGCTGTGTGTTTAGGAAAAATAACTTTAGGCAGTCATTTGACATAGAAATTGTCACTGTTATGACATTAGAGTCAACTCAAATGGGGGGAAAAGGAAAAAATGTGAAATATGTGACGACTGAGTGCAATTGTTTACATACATATCTTGTTTGTTTTAATAAATTCAATAAATAATGTAAATTTATATTGAAGTGTACATAGAGGAAATGAGTTGATACGGATCGAGGAATATCATTGAAGCCTACTGCACAGTGCGAGTGATTTCGTAAACCGGTTTCTGAAGACTAAGTCCGAATGATATATGGGATAATTTTGAAAATACATTTGATGTAACTCCATAAGACCATATAGAACTGCAACTATAGGTCACCAGTAGCAAAACTGTGTACTAAATTTTTTATTTCATTATTTTCAAAAGGATATATTTAATTTTAAAAGAATATGGATGTTCTAATAATTTATTTTCGTACTTTAAGTGGTCATACAAGGACGATATGGATATCAAATGAAAGAGAAGAACATCTGCTAAAAATACTTAAAATATTATGCTTCTATTGCGATTAGTTTAGCATTAAGATCCATTTCAAGTTTTCCCCTAAAAAAGTGAAATATGAATAAACTAAATTATTAAAGGAAAAACTTGTAATGGTTGTCAATGCTAAACTGTTGCCAATGAAAGCGAACAATTTGAGGTATTTTTAACCGATGTTATTCTCTTTCAGTTCATATCAATATCGCCATTGTAGGACTATCAAAAGTACGAAAAGAAATTAACCAAATATCTATATTCTTTGGAAATTGAAAGTCCTGTAAAAAGTACAAACGATCACGTAAAAAAAATAATTTATTTTCATGATGTAGGTAGTCGTACAAGAACGTTGTGGATATCAAATGAAAGAGAAGAACATCTGCTAAAAATACTTAAAATATTATGCTTCTATTGCGATTAGTTTAGCATTAAGATCCATTTCAAGTTTCCCCTAAAAAAGTGAAATATGAATAAACTAAATTATTAAAGGAAAAACTTGTAATGGTTGTTAATGCTAAACTGTTGCCAATGAAAGCGAACAATTTGAGGTATTTTTAACCGATGTTATTCTCTTTCAGTTCTTATCAATATCGATTTTGTGTGACTATCACAAGTACGAAAAGAAATTTTCAAATATCTATATTCTTTGGAAATTGAAAGTCCTGTAAAAAGTACAAACGATCACGTAAGAAAAAATAATTTATTGTCATGACTTAGATAGTCGTACAAGGACGATATGGGTATCAAATGAAAGAGAGGAATATCTGCTAAAAATACTTAAAATATCACACTTCTATCGCAATTAGTTTAGCATTAACATCCATTTCAAGTTTTCCTCTAAAAATGTGAAATATGAATAAACTAAATTATTAAAGGGGATAACTTGAAATGATTGCTAATGCTAAACTGTTGCCAATAAAAGCGAACAATTTAAAGTAGTTTTAACAGATATTATACTTTTCCAGTTCATATCAATATCGCTTTTGTGTGACTATCAAAAGTACGAAACGAAATTAACAAAATATCTAAATTCTTTGGAAATTGAAAGTCCCGTCAAAAGTACAAACGATCACGTAAGAAAAAATAATTTATTTTCATGATTTAGGTAGTCGTACAAGGACGATATTGGTATCAAATTAAAGAGAGGAATATCTGCTAAAAATGGTTAAAATGTCGTGAATTTATCGCAATTAGTTTAGCATTAACATACATTTCAAATATCCCCCATAAAAAAATAAATTTGAATAAACTAAATTAATAAAGGAGAAAACTTGAAATGGTTGTTAATGCTAAACTGTTGCCAATGAAAGAGAACAATTTGAGGTATTTTTAACTGATATTATTCTCTTTCAGATCATATCAATATCGCCATTGTATGACTATCAAAAGTACGAAACGAAATTATCCAAATATCTATATTCTTTGGAAATTGAAAGTCCTGTAAAAAGTACAAACGATCACGTAAGAAAAAAAAATTTATTTTCATGATTTAGGTAGTCATACGAGGACGATATGGGTATCAAAATAAAGAGAGGAATATCTACTCATAATACTTAAAATTACGTGATTCTATCTTAATCAGTTTAGCATTAAGATCTATTTCAAATTTTCCCCCTTAAAAAGTGAAATTTGAATAAACTAAATTAATAAAGGAAAAAACTTGAAATGGTTGTTAATGCTAAACTGTTGCCAATGAAAGCGAACAATTTGAAGTATTTTTAACCGATATTATTCTCTTTCAGTTCATATCAATATCAATTTTGTGTGACTATCACAAGTACGAAAATAAATTATTCTATATTCTTTGAAAATCAAAAGTCCTGTAAAAAGTAAAAACGATCACGTAAAAAATAATAATTTATTTTCATGATTTAGGTAGTCGTACAAGGACGATATGGGTATCAAATTAAAGAGAGGAATATCTACTCAAAATACTTAAAATTTCGTGCTTCTATCTTAATTAGTTTAGCATTAAGATCTATTTCAAATTTTCCCCCTAAAAAAAGTAAAATATGAATAAACTAAATGAATAAGGGGGAAACTTAGATAAATGTGATTTGAAGTATTTTTAACAGATATTCCTCTCTTTCAATTCAATACCGCCATTGTATGGCTATCAAAAGTACGTAAAGAAATTACCCAAATATATATACCATTGGAAATTAAAATTGCTGTAAAAAGGAAAAACTACCAAGAAATCAAAATAATTTTTTTTCATACTTTTTGTAGCCATACAAGGACGACATGGGTATCAAATGAAAGAGAAGAGTATCTGCTAAAATACATAAAACTCCATACTTCTATCGTAATTATGTTAGCATTAGGATATTTCAATTTAAAAAGTAAAACATGAAGAACCTAAATTAATAAAGGGGAAACTTGCCTAAACTGATGTCAATATTTGAACTATATTTAACAAATATTCTTCTTTTCCAATCCTTGTCAATATCGTCATTGTATGACTATCAGAAGTATAAAAAGAAATTATCCAAATATCTATAGTCTTTGGAAATTAAAAGTGCTGTAAAAAGAACAAACGATCATGAAATAAAAAAAAATATTTTCATAATTTTTGTAGTCGTATAATGACATTATGGGTATCAAATGAAAGAGAAGAATATCTGACAAAAATACTTAAAATCCCGTGCTTCTGTCGGTAGCAATTTAGCATTAAGATCCATTTAAATCCATTTTTCCCCTTAAAAAGTAAAACATGAATAAACTAAATGAATGGGGAGGGAAACTTGGCTAAAATGATGCAGCTATTCTTCTGTTTGAATTCACACCAATGTAGCATTGTATGACTGTAAAGAGTACGAAAAGAAATTATCCAAATATCTGTAGTCGTTGGAAATTAGAAGTCATGTAAAAAGTACAAACGATCACGAAATAAGACATAATTTATTTTCGTATTTTTGGCAGCCATAAAAGGACGATATGGACATCAAATGAAAAAGAAAAAGATTTTCTAAAAATACTTAAAATTTCATGCTTCTATCGGAATTAGTTTTGCCTTAAGCTTCAAATCAAGTTTTCCCCCAAAAAGTAATAAAATTTGAAGTATTTTTAACAGATATTCCGCTCTTTCAATTAATCGTCATTGTATGGCTGTGAAATCTCTGAAAATAAATTATGTAAATATCTATATTCTTTGGCGGTCTATAGTTTCAGTTCTACATAGTTTCGTTCTTAAGAGGGCAAAATAGTTGTCATTTGTTGCACGTTGTAATATATTAATTTTTGGTAAATATCAATTTTCTCTCTTTCGAAAACGCTGTACCATTTTGCTGATTTTTTCAGTCCAGTCAGCAAAAAATTTCCATTTTTCTAATTGACTTTTCCTGCGTCTGCATTGCGAGCAATACAAGGATGGCTTTTTCGATTTTACGAACTTTTGCATACAGATTGTTTCATAAAATTCAAATTTTAAATATTTCGTTTTTTTCTTCCCCAAAAAAATTTAGAGGAAAACCTAAAACAGACAACGGGTGGGCAGGGGTCGTTTGCATGTTTAGCAGCAATTGTGTGTGCGTGTGTTGGGTAACCTAAAGTTTATGACTTTTCATTTGAAAACATTCTATTTTTATTGATTCCGTTGTAAGCACTAAGGCGGTGCTAAGGCGGCTGTGTTACTGTATTCGTTTGTGGTCCCAGTGTTCTACTGTTGCGTGTGAGTGTGTGTTGAGGGTGGTCTGTTTTATGACCAGTTCGTATTGTCATCATTGTCTTTGTTTGCTTTTACCGTAATCCGTTTCCGGTTATAGCAGGAGGTTTTACAATGGTTTATGATGGTTGCTGTTGCTGTGTTTGTTTTTCGGTTTTTGTTTTAGGGCGAACCTAACTTTTCAATAAACCAAAAACGAAAAAAAAAGAATAGAAAATAAACCAATCGTTTTTGTTGTTTTTAACTTGTGCTTTTGACAGTTTATTATTTGAGTAAATAACCAAAAATTTTAACACAATTCATTGTGGTTTTGTTGGTTTGTTGGCTGGCTGAGCAAACTTGCGGTGTATGTGGTTCGCTGTATGCGGAGACAGTGTGACGTATGAATGATATTTGTAGCAAATATTACGTATACGTAGAGGTGGCTGGTGAGAGTGAAATCAACTCAATAGGCAACACACAGTTTTTATTTTTATAAAACTTCTACAGAAAAACACAAATGAGGCTAGCGAAATGGCTAAGGAGAGTGAAATCAACCCAATATACAACACAGCATTTTTATAAGAGGTATTTTTATATGGGTATCAAATGAAACTGAAGAATATCCGCTAAAAACAATTAAAATGTCATCCTACTATCGGAATTAGTTTAGCATTAAGATCAATTTCAAGTTCTCCCTCCTTAAACATAAAATATGAATAAACTACATTCATTTTGGAATGGTTGTTAATGCTAAACAGAGGCCAATAAAAGCAATCAATTTGAAGTATTTTTAACCGATATTATTCTCTTGCAGATCATATCAATATCGCTTTTGTGTGACTATCACAAGTACGAAAAGAAATTATTCAAATATCTATATTCTTTGGAAATTAAAAGTCTTGTAAAAAAGTACAAACGATCGCGAAAGAAAAAATAATTTATTTTCATACTTTTGGTAGTCATACAAGGACGATATGGATACCAAATAATAGAGCAGAATATCTGCTAAAAAAACTTAAAATTTCATGTTTCTATTGGAATTTGCATTAACATCCATCTATTGTTTTCCTCCTTAAGAAGTAAAACATGAGTAATCTAAATGAATAAGGGTGAAAACTTGTCTTAGCTGATACAAATGAATGTATTTTGAATTATTTTTAACAGATATTTTCTCTTTCAATTCATACCAATAGAGCACCATTGTATGACTATCAAAAGTGCGAAAATAAATTATCCAAATATCTATATTCTTTGGAAATGTATAATCATTTATAAAGGATAAACGATCACGAAAGAAAAAATAATTTATTTTCATATCTTTGGTAGTCGTACAAGGACGATATGGGCATCAAATGAAAGAGAAGCGTCTTTGCTAAAAATACTTAATATTTCATGCTTCTCTCGTAATTAGGTTAGCATTAAGATCTATTTCAATTTTCCCCCGTAAGAAGTAAAACATGATTAAACTAAATTAATAAGGGGAAACTTGCCTAAACTGCGTCAATAAAAGCTTGCATTTTGAAGTATATTTAACAGATATTCTTCTCTTTCAATCCATGTCAATATCGACATTTGTATGACTATCAAAAGTATGAAAATAAATTATCCAAATATTTATATTCTTGGGAAATTAAAAGTGCTGTAAAATATTCAAACGATCAGAACATACAAAATAATTTATTTTCATACTTTTGGTAGTTATATAATGACGATCTGGATATCAAATGAAAGAGAGGAATATTTGCTAAAAATACTTAAAATTGCAGACATCTATCGGAATTAGTTTAGCATTAAGATCCATTTGAAGTTTTCCCCCTTAAAAAATAAAACTGGAATAAACTGAATTAATAAGGGGGGAACGTCAAATGGTTGTAAATGCTAAACTGATACAAATAAAAACATACAATTTGAAGATATTCTTCTCATTCAACTCAAGCCAATATCGCCATTGCATGACTATCAAAAGTACGTAAACAAATTATCCTAGTATCTATATTCTTTGGAAAGTAAAAGTAATTTAAAAAGGACAAACGACCACGAAATAAAAATAATTTACTTCCATACTAAAAAATATTGCTGCTAAATAAGACTAAATATGCTGTAAGAATTATGAAGCTCTGATTACGTTTATTTGGTTGAAAACAAATCATGTTTTCATTTTTTTTCAACACTGCCATCCGAAAAAAAGGAAGATATTTAATACAAATGTTATCCACAGATAGCTTTCATGTTATTGCGTTCATAGGTAGACTTTAGTTGTCTTTATTAAATTTTATAGTCTTTGGATGTGCCTGTGCTTATTTGGAACCGTGTTGCAAACATATTGATTATAAAAAATATTTTCAACACTTTTCCGAAAAAAAGGAGGATATTTAATACAAACGTTATCCACAGTTAGCTTTCATGTTATTGAGTTCATAGGCAGACTTTAGTTGTCTTTATTAAGTTGTATAGTCTTTGGATGTACCTGTGCTTATTTGGAACCATGTTGCAACAAACATATTGATTATAAAAAATATTTTTCCTTTCATCGTCTGTATTGTATTAAACTAAGTATGTGTCTAATAATAAAATCACAATTTTCCACTTATTTCCGTATGAATGATGCCTCCACCCTTTTAGCCACAGTGTATCAGCCACATCCAATGAATTTTTCACATACACAATGCACCAGTAGCACACAGTGGTTCGATATATGCATGAATGTGTGTCGTGGCCATTGTACTCTCAAGTGTAAATCGAAAATAGCTGTCATTTATAGGTAACAGCTCGTTCACATTGTTATTATTAACACCCTCCTGTCTGGCAGAGCAGTCACAGACATTTTACATCAGACACAGACAGACATCACACACACACACAATGGGCAGCCCTCTTACCTAAACAGATGAACATTAAAATGGGTCACAAAAGACATCATGGATCACAAATCATCATTGAGCCGGTTAATGATGATAAAGTTGGCTTTGAGATAAATCCTTTTCAAAAATACCCCATGGTTTCATGGTCATGGTTTTCGAGTGTACCTTTTCAGATAGATTTTTGATATAATATCTTCCAAAAATAAACCTTACAAAACTCCAAATAAATAAACCTTACAAAACTCCTTCATTACTAATTTGTATTATTTTCTTAGAATATTTTACTAGCCGAGCAATTGGACGTTTGTAGTTATTGCTTGGTGGTATTCAATGTAAAAACTTAAAACTCGAATATTTTGTAAACAATATTGTGAAAAATTAACAGATGGTATTATTACCTTCCAAATGATGCACAAATGTTGAATACCGGGCGTACAATAACATCGCTGAGTCCAGCTTCATAGTTTAATACTAAAATTGTATGAAGTCGAAATTTCAAACTATTTTTACAAAGATGATTTTCCTTTATATATTCATCATTGTGGAATCATTCGAACAGTATTGATGCTAGCTATTATTTTTTTCTTAGTGTACACTTAAAGTGTACGAATACAATTTTAGTTATACCTTTGAAAAAAACTATAATCGTACAATAATTCGATCACTTTAATTTAATTTATTAAACAAAGATAAAAGTTGCATCTAATGTAAGACATGGAGAAAATTTTTTAGATTTGTCTGTGGGATATTTCAACAATTGAAGTTTATGAATTGGATGTATATGATTTATAAAAAGTCGAAAAACATATTTCATCATTACGAAAAACTGATACCCATCGCTCAATCATTTTGAATGACTAAACAGAACAGCATTAAGGAAAAAATATTTGATAGTTTTCATGACCTTATTATGGAACGTGTCCATGGACGTTTTTAATAACTTTATATTAATAAACTACATGTGGCTACATTTGAACAGATGATCTGAAAATCACTCAACGATAGCCAGATTGTGTTTTGTGTCCGCAGTTAAATAGCAATTGGCCATACCCTCGCAGTTGCGATTGGAGGAATAGAGAATACAGATATAAATTGCACATGTTGTCATTTAAACAATACGAACGATGTCTGAATATTGAATTGAGGCTATGGATGTGATTGTATTGGAAACATATACACACTCGAATGTGCGTAGGCGCAGAGTGTTGAACTAATATTAAGGAATGAATGGAATTCCTAATAATATTAACAACAAATAATAGGTTCAATGAATGAGGAAAAGGAAACAGCAAATGTTAACATAATTTGTATGGCATTGTTATACAATTCAAGACTAACTAGGCGACGGCACAGTGGAGACAAAACCACAGATAATGAAGACACAACTAAAGTGGTTAATTGGATAAAATAGAACAAGACAATGTAGACAATATATAAGTGGCGAGATGAAAGAGAGAAATTCGGGAAAATTTGCAAGATATGTTTTGAAAGCTTTCAGAGCATCGATAGAAGATATTAACTTTTATTTGTCATAAAATTAAATTTTTGATGCATTTTTTGTTAGACAAAAATTGCCAGAAAATATTGAGGGAAAATATCACCAGAAACTTTGAATCATATTAATTTGGATTTATCTAGAGTTTATAGAGGTTCCATAATGAGTGTTTCGTGAATTTTAAATCTATCGCAATTACTTCCTGTTTGGATTTTAAAAAACCCTCATTATATCAATTACTAACAGTAACCGCTGCTTCGCACGCGAAAAAGCCAGGTATTTGTTATTATCCATCTCTGTTTTAGGATAGTATTTATAGGATTTTCTTTTCTAAAATAGTAAATTGGAAACATAGCACTCATATACAGTCAAAGGAATGTGCTAGTCGATGTGCACTGTTTTAGCTGAACTCCCTTTGTATATATATTTTCTATCATTTTCTACCCAGTTTTTAACAAAAAATCACAATCGCAGAGCCTTTTATTCGAAAAATAATAACTTTTGATGGCGCTTCTACATGGTCAGAGGAATTTGCATACTAAATTTCATGATTCTAGCAGTAATCCTAATGTTGGTACCATTTTAATCCTTTTTGGTCCCGCTCTCCCCTTAAAAGTTCAAATTTCGAAAAATCCATTTTTGTTGCAAGTCTACGTTGTCAGAGGAATATTTTAGTTAGTACTATTTGTATCCCATTTTTTCCCGCTCACACCTTATAGGTATAAATTTCGAAAAAATCCATTAGGATTTGCGCTTCTACATTGACAGAGGAATTTACACACCAAATTTCACGACTACAGCTGCAATACTTAAATTAGTACCATTATTATTCCTTTCTGTCCCTCGTAACCCTTAAAAGTACAAATTTTGAGAAATTCAATTTTAATGCGCTTATACACGGTCAGAGGAATTTACATACCAAATTTCACGATTCTTGGTATAATAATTTAGTTTCGTACTATGTTTTTCCCTTTTGTCCCGCTCACCTCTTATAAATATAAATTTCAAAAAAAATCCAATTTTACTGCGCTACATGGTCAGAAGAATTTACACATCAAATTTCAAGATTCTAGCTGAAATACGTCAGTTGGTACCATTTTTATCCCTTTTTGTCCCGCGCGACCCTTAAAAGTAGAAAATGCATTTATATTCCGCTTCTATGTGGTGAGAGGAATTTACATACCAAATTTCACGACAATAGCTGCAATACTTTAGTTGGTACCATTTTTATCCCTTTTTGTCCCGGTAACCTCTTATAACTCTAAATTTCGAAAAATTCAATTTTACTGCGCTTCTACATGGTCAGAAGAACTTACATATCAAATTTGAAGATTCTAGCTGCAATACTTTAGTTGGTACCATTTTTATCCCTTTTTGTCCCGCTCACCTCTTATAAATACAAATTTCGAAAAATCCAATTTTACTGCGCTTCTACATGGTCAGAAGAATTTACACATCAAATTTCAAGATTCTAGCTGCTATTCTTTAGTTGGTACCATTTTTATCCCTTTTTGTCCCACGCAACCCTTAAAAGTACAAAGTGCATTTATATTCCGCTTCTATGTGGTGAGAGGAATTTACATACCAAATTTGACGACACTAGCTACAATACTTTAGTTGGTACCATTTTTATCCCTTTTCGTCCCGCTAACCTCTTATAAGTACAAATTTTAAAAAATCCAATTTTAACGCGCTTCTACATGGTCAGAGGAATTTACATACTAAATTTCACGATTATAGCTGCAATACTTTAGTTGGTACCATTTGTATCCCTTTTTGTCCCGCTAACCTCTTATAACTATAAATCTACCTTTACTGCGCTTCTACATGGTCAGAAGAACTTACATATCAAATTTTAAGAATCTAGCTGCAATACTTTAGTTGGTACCATTTTTATCCCTTTTGTCCCGCTCACCTCTTATAAATACAAATTTCGAAAAATCCACTTTTACAGCGCTTCTACATGGTCAGAAGAACTTACATATCAAATTTCAAGATTCTAGCTGCAATACTTTAGTTGGTACCATTTGTATCCCTTTTTGTCCCGCGCAACCCTTAAAAGTACAAAATGCATTTATATTCCACTTCAATGTCGTGAGAGGAATTTACACACCAAATTTCACGACTATAGCTGCAATACTTAAATTAGTACCATTATTATTATGTTTGTCCCTCGTAACACTTAAAAGTACAAATTTTGAAAAATTCAATTTTAATGCGCTTATACATGGTCAGAGGAATTTACATACCAAACTTCATGTTTCTTGATATAATAATTTAGTTGGTACTATTTTTATCTCTTTTGTCCCGCTAACCTCTTATAAATACAAATTTCGCAAAATCCAATTTTACTGCGCTTCTACATGGCCAGAAGAACTTACACATCAAATTTGACGATTCTAGCTGCAATACTTTAGTTGGTACCATTTTTATCCCTTTTTGTCCCGCTCACTTCTTATAAGTACAAATTTCGAAAAATCCAATTTTACAGCTTTTCTACATGGTCAGAAGAACTTACATATCAAATTTCAAGATTCTAGCTGCAATACTTTAGTTGGTACCATTTTTATCCCTTTTTGTCCCGCGCAACCCTTAAAAGTACAAAATACATTTATATTGCGCTTCTATGTGGTGGGAGGAATTTTCATATCAAATTTCACGATTCTAGCTACAATAATTTAGTTGGTACCATTTTTATCCCTTTTTGTCCCGCTCACCTCTTATAAGTACAAATTTCGAAAAATCAATTTATATTGCAAGTCTACGTTGTCAGAGGAATGTAAATAGCGTTTTTCGCGATTCTAGCTGTAATTCTTAAATTGGTACCATTTTTATCCCTTTTTGTGTCTTTCCTCCCTTAAAAGTACACATTTCGAAAAATACGCATTTGTAGCTCTTCTGCATGGTCAGTGCAAGGAACACACCGAATTTCATGTTTCTAGCTACTGTCGTTTAGTTAGGACGAAGGTTCGATGTTTATCCCTTTTTGGGCCATTTACCCCCTAAAATTACGAATTTCGTAAAACCCTTTCTTAGTGGACGTCTACGTCATATTTGGGAACTTGGTCTGTGGGCTGGTTAATGATAAGTCAGTCAGTAACGCAACTCTTTTATATATATAGATTATTTAATTCGATTTAATTTTTAAACTATTTTAACTATTTCTTCGTGTGATTTTTCTTTGACCCTTGTCCCACTGTTCTGTTCCCCCTCACAGCCTCAAGGGTAATGGCAACATATGTACTACAACCGATATATAAAACTAAGGCAACAATAAAACTTTTAGTATTCAAACAAATAAATTTATCATTTGTCTCCCATTGTTTTGTTTTAATAAGTACAATAATAATAATAATGACAATGCCAGCAGCAACAACAACAACAACATCAACCACAACAAAAACAATTATTGTTCAACATAGGCCAAATTGTAACAAAAACAACAATGGATGGTTGTGGAAACCTTCTATGGCCAAAACAAAAGTAAATACAAATCTTTGTTTATATTTAGAAATTTTATTATGAAAGTTGCTCGTTTTTCTTTTCGGGTGTTATTTTTTGTTGCTGTACTTTTGTTCGGTGTTGTTCGTTCATTTGCTTTTATTGTCATTAATGACTTTAATGCTTCAGTTCAGTTCTCCTCACTCCCCATGGTTAGTGTTCATATTTTCAAATATTTGATTTTTGATAAAAATCACAACACATACATTTATTTCTCGGCCGGCCATACAGCAACTAACTATTGGTTTTTCCAGCCCAATGATTTCGATACATTGATACGAGTCTTGTGGTCGACGGGAGAAGGGTTATCATAGGGGAACTATAGATTTTTGTTTTGTTAATGAGCCAGAGGGGGTTCTATAAGAAGAAACAACAAGGACTATTTATAGAAGGATTATTTATAGATCAAATTTAGACTGCTACACACACTGATCCGTCTCATAAAACTCTGAAAAGTGACTTGCTTCTAATTAAATTTTTTTATATCGTTTTGGTATCTAAAAATCTCAGATTGTTTCATGAAATTTTTTTGGGATACAGAGCAATTCAAAGTGAGGAAATTGTGTGTGTAAAATAAATTGATTGTGTAGTAGGGCGGGTTGTTTGTTTTATTTTTATAAATTGTATAGCACAAACGTAAAGTAAATAAAATTCTAAGAAAATTCTCCGAAGAAACCATGGGTCAAAATCCTAATACACGCCTCTCGACTTGAAAATTTATATGCCTTGGTGAATATTTTTTTAATGAAAAAAATATAAAGTGCAAAAGAACTACCTTACAAAACAGTTTTATTCAGAATTTTTTTTTTTGAATAATCTACTTTTTCTAACAATTAATTTTTTTTGGGCATACAAATTTTTAAGTCGAGAAGAGTGTATTAGGATTTTAGTTTAGACCCATGGTTTCTTCAGAGAATTTTCTTAGAATTTAATGTAGATTAAGTTTTTGCTATACGATTTTTAATTTTTTTTCATCCATACAAATCAAGCCGCCCTATTGTGTAGTCTCGTTCGTGAGTAGTAAAATGAAAATATCGTGTAAAACATTTTTCGACAGAGTTGAATAGGCTAATATTTTCTGAATAGCTAAGGTGTGAACAAATTTTGATTTTTTATAAATCTTAAAATTATTATTTTCAATTAATGTTTAATGTTATTAGTTAGTTAATTTTTAAAAATGAAAATTTGAAAAATTCTCAATTTTTGTGCCCAGAGAAAAAACTTCATAATTTAGTCTGAACTTTAATCTAATAGAAAAAAGCTAAATCTTAAAATACCTAAAATATTTTTCCATTCACAGCCAACCCCCAATAAAAAATTAGTTGGACAGTTTAGCATCAATTCGAAAAAAAGTACAAAATTTACAATAATTTTAAGTTTTGACTTATTTCTGACATTTATGTTGGTTGAGTTTTTAGTTGTAAGTTCAGAGATTTATATTAGAATTTTGCGGCAAAGATCTTTGTAGAACATGTCAGGTCATATCAAATTTTGAAATGATTGTCAAATGGAACAAAATTAAACTTTTTCGAAAATAATTCCATCCATTCTCTTATAGATGATATATACTGGACATTGTTTGATAATGGTATAGAATTGGCAAGAGCTAAAAGAAAAATTTAATAAATAAATTATTGTTCAACTATCCAAATTGCTACTGCTATTTTATTTAAATATATTATATCTACAGCTTTATTTTGTTCAGTCACTTTTAGTAAAATTTGACGTGGAATATTTTTCCATTCCCGCCATTTCAAAGGGTTAAAATTTAACACAAAAATGTTCCTTGTGCTTAAAATGTAACGATCGCAATGTTTCCTATGTCGATTCATCATAAGAATGCGCAAAAGGGAGAAATATCGAACCCATCTAAAATTACCTTTATTAATAAACTTTCAAAGTCATACACCTAATTTATTTTCTTTTCTTCGTAAAGACGACATCATTAGAAGTGTCTCATATACACCCTGAATCATTTCATTATTGCAGCTCTCCAAAATTGACAAATTTTAAATAGAAAAAAATATTTGTATAAATTCTCCAATGACAAAGCACCGATTAGAAAACCTTTATTAAATTTGTTCATTCCCTTTTTTGACTTTTTACTCAGCAAATAAATGAAAGCGATCATTTTAGTACAAATTCCAAATTTTGGAACATATTTTCCCCATTTTGGGAATTTGAGTATTTTGTTGGAAATGCAAAAATTTTGTAGCCATTATTTTTATAAGATAATTCCAAAACTTGATTATGTCTCAACTCCTATAGAGCCTGCGCAATGACAAATATGATTTTTTTTTCAAAAATTTATTTTTAAAAAATTTCTAGTTTTACGAAGGGCTATAAATGAAGTTATCTATAGATTTTCTTCAAATAGGTATTGTTTTCTTCGGTATTATAAAATAAAACAAAACATTCTGGCATCTAATTTATAAACAAGGTTTTCGCGATATTGATCGACAACTTTAAAAAATCGTTATCTTTTTACAAATTTATTTTGCGTCTACAAAGAGGGTCATAACTTCTGCATTTATCCATAGATCTTTTGCGTACATTTAAATTTTTAAATTAAAAATTTAAAAATTACTTTGACTTTGAAAGGTAGAATAAAATTCATTTTTATTTACAGGATTATGTTTGACATTTGTAAAATGGGACGCTATACGCTCGAACAAAATTAGGAAATATTAAAATCTTACTTCCAAAGGAGTGAGTCTTTAACTGAAACTGTTTCGAGTAGAGATCGGCCTTCAATACAGACTTCTTGAAGCTCTTTTTCATCTCGGTGGCTAAGGCAATGAGCAAAATTGTCGCATATGGGGTTCAGAAAACCCTCACTTGACTATTGAGAAGCCAATGCATCAATTTGGTATGGTTTTTCGTGCCAACAAAAAAAGCAATTTTTTCTTAACTTATTTAGAGGCTGTTCCAAAACCTTTATTTCTATATGCACATGATGCTCGCAATGTGTGTAGCCATCATAGTCACTTTTAAGTGAACATATAAGTATCATACCGATCGGATTTATATTTTCAAAATGAGAGTACAAATATTAAAGGTACCTTCGGCGAAACTTGGAATTTTATTGAAAAAATAAAAAAAAAGTTATACAATTTTTTAATATTTGATTTGAACTGGGCTATTGTACTGGCTCAAGACCATTTTACATCAATATTTTATAAAATGCAAATTTATTTACAAATGACATGGTGGTATTTATTAGTTTTTGTTTAATATCGTTCTAGAGTTTGGGAAGCTAATACACAAGAAAATGTTCTTGGACGATTTTGTTGTTGTAAAGTGCGATTATAGTTGACGATTCTTAAATCATCTGGATATCTAATATATTTATATATTTATATAATTTTATTAGTTACTTCCAATGTTGTTCCAGCATTGTATTGTGACAAAAGGATAGGCGTCTAAAGTTTGTCTAATAACCAAATTTTATGGGAATCCTTTACATATCTTCAAAATTCTAGAATGGATATTTCATTATGACAAAACAATTCAGTGGTGAATATTATAAATATATCAGTCTATTGTAAAGGGTGATTTTTTAAGAGCTTGATAACTTTTTTTTTTTTAAAAAACGCATAAAATTTGCAAAATCTCATCGGTTCTTTATTTGAAACGTTAGATTGGTCCATGACATTTACTTTTTGAAGATAATTTCATTTAAATGTTGACCGCGGCTGCGTCTTAGGTGGTCCATCCGCTTAGTCCAATTTTGGCATTTCCACGTTTTTGAGTAACAGAGACCCAATTGGTGCGAACGGCGACGAATCGAAAATTGGTGGTCATCATTAACACTGGCCGATACAGCTGCGATATTTTCTTCAGTTCGCACTCTACGTAAGCGTGTTGGTGGTTTAATGTCCAACAATGTAAATTTGGTGCGAAATTTAGTCACAATAGCCCGAATAGCCGCTTCAGTGGGTCGATTAAACTGACCATAAAATGGAAGCGCGCAATGAACTTTCTTAACAGAGCACGCATTTTGATAATAAAATTCAATAATTTGCAAGCGTTGTTCGTTTGTAAGACGATTCATGATGAAATGTCAAAGCATACTGAGCATCTTTCTCTTTGACACCATGTCTGAAATCCCACGTGATCTGTCAAATACTAATGCATGAAAATCCTAACCTCAAAAAAATCACTCTTTATAATTTTATTATTATCATAAACATTATTTAGCTCTCTTGTGACAACCCTTTAAGTAAGTACACATTCATTCACTAATTCATGTAAGCACACGTACGTACCGTATGTATTTGTTCAAGGCCTATATATACTCGTATGTGTATAAGTGTATGTGTGCTTGTTCAATGTTTATTTTTATTGAAATTAAGTAAATTAAGGTTAAATTCCACAAAATTATTACAGTTGATTAAATTCCAATACCATGAAAATCATTCGAATGTAATAAAACAAATGCTCATAAAATCCCACGGACATAAATAACAATTCGCCCCACTGCTCGCCCAACTGGTCAAGTTGTTCTAATGACTGTCATGTGATGTGATACCAAATGCCAAGTAATATGGCCTCTTCTGGTGGTCAACCTTACGAAAGTATGCGTCATTATCATTACTATGGATCATTTCCCTACGTCTAAGTGTATATTTCTGTATTAACTGTAGTTCATATGCCGCCAGGATGTCTGGAAAAAGTTCGCCATCCCACTCCACAGCCCCGATAGTAGGGCCTTCTTTTGTATTCTCCTTGCAAAACTTGTGAAGGTTACAGATATACCAAAAGGGGGTGGGTGGAATATGTAGAATTCCCGATTACCATTAGAACACGTTTCCTTTCTGGCACCCATCTCAGCCTGTTCTTGGCAAATTCAAAGCACAAAAAACTTCTTCTCAACACAATTTTCCCACTCGTACAGTTTTCATTTTGAACTGAGTGAAGAAAGGAAAATCCCTCACAAAACCCCTACCATACCATAATGCCTTTCATGTCTATGTGTTCTATATATATTTTATTCCAAAATTCATATTCATTGTTTGTTCAACATAAAATCTGCCGGGTTTCGTTCTTCTTCTTTTTTATTTATTTAACCACACAAAAAATGGCAAAGCACATACATATGAATAATTTCCATCTGTATTCTTTTTATCTCTCGTACAATACAATAAATGAGGGTAATAAAAAACAATATCATCATGACACACAAGCGCGCGCGAACGAGCTCATGGCAGACAAGAGAATCCTTTTTTTAAATTATCCGAATATGAATGGAGAGAAGTATGAAGGAGTGATCAGAGAGGAGTGACGATATTGGGGATTAGAAAGGTGCATTGATGGTAAAATAGGTCCTTATTAATGTACTAAGTTTGTGACACAAAAATGTTTTGAATGTTTGAAGGTCCTAGTTTTTTCTGAAACTTACAAGCATCAAAGCAGCTGTAAACATTACACTACTCAAAGGATCTTGAAAAACTCACGCAAGATTTGAATTTTTCCTTTATCATTTTAGTCAACTCAAAATAACTAAAAATTTATTTTTTGTGTGCATCGAGGGATAGTCATTCATAAAATGAACACAAACCATTTTTATGTTTTTTAGTTTTTTCGTTTGCTTTTTTTTGGTCTGTAATCAATATTTGATTTGAACTGGGATATTGTCCTGGCTCAAGACCATTTTGCTTCTATATTTAATTTTATATTTATTTTTTACTAAAATTTCCGTAGGAACTTTTAATATTTGTACTCTCATTTTGGAAATGTAAGTCTGATCACACTCGCTTATATGTTCAATTAAAGTTAACTGTGGTGGCTACTAATGTTGTGAATTTCCTTTTCACATAATGATAGCGGTTTAGGAAGAGACTCAAAATAAAATCACGAAAAAATTGTTTATCATTTTTTAATAGCTAATATAAACAATCTATGGATAAATATAGAAATTGTAGACCCAAAAAATGTAATTTTAATTTTTAACATTTTTGGTTTAAATTGTGAAAATGATCACTTTACAAATTCGGTAACAGGATATTTTGTTATATTTTATAACACCGTGCGACAATTTTACATTTATTTTATTGGACCTGACCAAGATAATATACATTGTAGCTAGAGATTGTATGTAGAAAAACTGTGTTATCAATTTTTCATTTTGTGATCATTTCTCCAGCACTTTTAATTTCCAAAGGATATAAATGTTTAAATAATTTATTTTCACACTTTAACGAGTCATGCAAATGTCGTACGGGTATCAAATGAAAGAGAAGAATATCTGTTAAAAATATTTTATCGGTATTTGTTTAGTATCAACAACAATAAAAAGTTTCCCCACATACGGTGCAATAGTTGGCATATTTATGAAGAAAACAAGGCCTATGACAATATCTATGCTGAAATGTAGAAGTTTTTACCCTTATTGAAGTCCATGCAATTGACCAAGCGTCTGCTAAAAGTCTCAGTTTGGTGTGGATTTTGTAGTCACACAGTGATTGCAAACCGTATATTTTGAAAATAATTTTATAAACTTTGAATGGAAAAAGATATGTTTACAAAAGTTCACATGCTGAGAGCAGAGGTGTTTTCCAGATGATTGGCAAATGTTGAATTCTGGTACGGGGGCTAATGGGCGACTCCGTAAATTTGGTCACATCGGACTTGACAAAATTTGAGATTTTGCGAATAAACACAGCTTTCAAAATTAATTTTAAATTAATTCTGCAACTTCTGACCGGAACAATAAATCTGGACAAAATTCCACACGCTTAGAGCAGAGGTATGTTGCAGATGATTTGCAAAATATTGGATCCCTAGGTGGTATGGGGGGTTACTGGGCGATCCTCCAAATTTAGTCAGCACCGCCATGTCAAATTTTGTACTGATTGCAAAAAATAAAATTGTAAAGATATTTGTCACAGTTAAAGTGATGATGATGATAGTTTATCTCAATTAGTTCAAGAGATATTTAGGTAACAAGAACAAATGACGTGAAATAATAAATGTCTAAAGACAAAACTTCTCAAAAGGTCCCATTCTATTTTCTTTTTTTTTATCAAAAAGACAACAACATTATTTAATTTGTATTTTTTCTTGCTTTTGATGTACATTTCTTTTATTTTTCGTGAGGAAGACATAATTTAGATGTCCATCATGAATCACTTGCTTCAAACTACTAATTTTTCAATATAAAAAATGTTTATTTGCAAAAAATCTCAAATCACAAAGACCGATGGGAAAATGTTTAGTATATTTTTAACACCATATATATAGCGAAAATAAAAGAATAGCGAGATTTTTAGTAAAAAAAAAAAAAACAAATTTTGGAACATATTTTCTCCAATTAGAGAATTTGGGTATCCTGTAGGAAAAAATTTAAAACTTAATTAACTTTTTAGTATATTTTTAGCTCTATATGTTGACTTCTTACTCAGAAAATATTGCCATATACCTGTGGTTAATGAAGACTGGTGATCATTTTACTAAAAAATCAAATGTTACAATATACATTTTGTTCAACTTTGGAAATTTGGGACAATTTGTTGAAAACAATACTTAAACTTGTTAACCATTATTTATTTTGCCGGACCCCTATATGATATGATTTTTTTTTTCTCAAAAAAATAATTTATTAGGAAAATTTAATTTTACGCGGAATGAAGCACACCAAGTATTTCAGACTTAATAGTCTGTTAATAAACAGAATAGAAGTTGAATTTGAGATTTGGTGTATTCATAGACTTATAGTAGAATTTTATGACAAATATTTTTGTGGAACATTTTGACCCGTAAACCCCTGTTTTAGGAGTGTTTTGCCATTTGGCGCAAAAAGGACCAACAAGTCCAAGATATTGAGTAACTGAAGGGTTAAAATGTCCCGCCTAGTGTTTTAAGTAATATTGTTAAACACATTCTATACTTATAATTATAAGGGACACAAGGTTTCATATTCATCATAAAAATGTCCAAATATTCACCACGTAACTTTCAAAACGCCGATACACGTATATTCTTTTTTACCCCCTCTATCTGAAACCGTTGTCAGAACCTTGTTATTTTTTTGTGTTCCACAGTGTAATAATACATTTGTTTCAAATCTGCGATCGAGATGTGGGAATGTCGTTTATTTTTCTAAACAATCAAATATCAGGGATCTGTCTTCCCCGTTTTAGGAATTGTAGGATTATTACTGAAGTATCACAAAAACGTTTTTTAAAAACAATTAAAAAAATTGTAAAAGTGGTATTTTTGAAAAAGAATTTTAAGATACTTTTATAAAAAGCCAACTATTCCTAAAACGGAAAAATGAATATAATTTTTTTAGAAAGTAAAAGTGGTATTTTTGAAAAAGAATTTTAAGATACTTTTATAAAAAGCCAACTATTCCTAAAACGGGGAAAATAAATCCCAAAAAACGTAATTTTAGAAAAATTACCATATATAGCATTTTATTAGCAACACGAATAAAGTGAGATCATAATGTTCAGAATAAAACATATTTGCCATATTTGCCGTAAAGGGGCTTATAATTTTCTGAGCTTATGTCGTTCAGTCATATGCAAATATATAAAATTTAAAAATTAAAATGTAATTGTGGAAGTCAAAATATTGCTACTTTGTGAGAGAAAATATTTGTAGAATTTCTTTGTAAAATCATTAATTTTTAGGCAAAGAAGTCTATAAATAAGTCATATTGTATATTTGAGACAACTGTATCTTAATCAATACTATTGCAATTTATAGTTACATCATTTTAGATTTAAGGTGAGTGTATCTTTTATATAATTTCCAAAATTAAGCCTTCTAAATCTTTTATTGGATATGAGCATAGTAACTGGTTGAGTGCCTTCGAATATAGACTGTCCTCAAATGCAATTCGCAAACTAATTTATAAAATAAAGTACACCATTGGCTATGCCTGAGCGGATGCCATTAAGATGCCTATGCCTATGGATAAATCGTAAAATATTCATGGCAAGAAACGAGGATACAAAACAGCCCATTTGAAAAGTCAACACACACAAATGATAAATAACCATAAAACTACGTGATTTAAGCGAATACCTGGGGCACATATTTAAGTCACAAATCTACAAAGATAATATACAGGCAACTCTAATACCGGTGCCCAGCGTCGATGCCGGTGCCGGTACTGGCGCCGATGTCTGATTCCACAGAATTCACAAATTTGCACAGGCAGACAGACAGACAGACATATGTTCAAATACACCCATACTTTGTGGTTGGTTTGATAAATACAAACTCATTGCCATTATTTATGGGCGCCAACGACGACTTAGTGATAAATGTCTACACGACCATAAAGATGTTAAATTCATAATAAATAATTCAAATTTACATTACACCTCATGAGACACACCCTTTTTCAAATAAACACAAACACACACGGCACAACACAAATACACATTCGTACATACATAAATACAGATGTATTCTACTTATGAATATACATATATGTGTGTGTGTGTAAACACACATATGTGTATATGGTCTAGGTGTTGGTTAAGTTCGTGTGTGGTTTTCCCACATTTAAACCATATATTTATTTAAACGAATGTAAACGAAAAATTATTGTAAATTTTGTTTTTATGAACAAAATATATAACGTTTTTTTCGCACATCTCTCTGGGTTTTTTCTCCGACCTAAATGAAGGGAAATGCCAGGCATGAGCAGTAATCTTCAGTGTTACTGTGGCGCCAAAAAATGGACGAGGCATCGGATGGGAGATGGACTGAAGGACTGACTGGCAATGTTGATGGTAGAATGAAATATAACAAAAAAACACGTAGCACAGTGGGTTTAAGGAGAACAAAAACTTTTTCGAAAATAAACATTTTCTGACAACGGATTATGGTAGAGGGTATAAAAAAGAGATATACTTATATCGGTGTTTTGAAAGTTTACATATGGAGGTCCCTTTTTCACATTCTGATTATGAATCGACATAGGAAACCTTGTGATCCTTACTTTTTATGTATGGGATGTGTTCAGCAATATTATTGAAAACACTACGAGCAAAATTTTTGTGGAACATTTTAACTCTCTAGCTCCTCAATATAGGGGCCTTTTTGGTCGCTTTTTTGCAAAAGGGTAAAAACACCCTTAAAAAGTGATATGATGATGTAACAACAACTTTTTCGAAAATAAAAATGTGCTGATAGCGGATTATGATAGAGGGGCTAAACAAATAATATACGTGTGCGTTTTGAAAGTTTAGTCATGGTGGTCCTTTTTGAGAGGGGGTCAATATTTCCCCCTTTTTCACAATCTTTTGATGAATCGACATAGGAAACCTTGTGATCCTTACTTTTTATGTATGGGATGTGTTCAGCAATATTATTGAAAAAACTACGAGCAAAATTTTTGTGGAACATTTTAACCCTCTAGCTCCTCAATATAGGGGCCTTTTTGGTCCCTTTTGTGCAAAAGGGTAAAAACACCCCTAAAAAAGCGATATGATTATGGAACAACCACTTTTTCGAAAATAAAAATGTAAAATAATATACGTGTGCGTTTTGAAAGTTTAGGCATGGAGGTCCTTTTTGAGAGAGGCTCAATAGTTCCCCCTTTTGCACATTCTTATGATGAATCGACATAGGAAACCTTGTGATCCTTACATTTTAAGTATGGGAGGTGTTCATCAATATTACTTTAAACCCTACAAGGAACATTTTTGTGAACAATTTTAACCCTCTAGCTCCCCAAAATAGGGGTCTTTTTGGTACCTTTTGTGCAAAAGGGTAAAAACACCAAAAAACAGCGATATGATTAAGGAACAACAACTTTTTCGAAACGAAAAAAAGTTCTGCAAATGGATTATGAGAGAGGGGATAAAAAAAGAATATGCGTGTATCCGCGAGTTGAAAATTTATGTATGTAGGCCAGTTTGTAGAGGGTGTCAATATTCCCTCCTTTTGCTCATACTTATGATGAATCGACAAAAGCAAACTTGTGATCCTTACATTTTAAGTATACAACGTGATTGACAATATTATTTAAAACCCCACGAGGAACATTTGTGTAGAACATGTTAACCCTCTAGCACCTCAATATAAGGGTCTTTTTGGTACCTTTAGAACAAAAGGGTAAAAAAAACACCTCTAAGACAAGGATATAACAGGTTAAACTATTCTACAAAAACATTTGCCATAAAATTGTACTCTAACTCACTGAATACACTAATGCTGAACTTAAATGCCAGAAATAAGTGTAAACTTAATATTCATATTTCCCCCTTTTGCACAATCTTTTGATTAATCGACATAGGAAACCTTGTGATCCTTACATTTTAGGTATAGGATGTGTTTGGCAATATTACTTAAAATACTACGAGGAACATTATTGTGGAACATTTTAACCCTCTAGTTCTCCAATATAGGGATCTTTTTGGTCACTTTAGTGATAGAGGGTAAAAAACACCGCTAAAACAACGGTTTAACGGTTCAAAATATTCTACAAAAATATTGGCCATTAAATTCAACTATAAGTCTCTGAATGCACTGAAACTCAAAACTGAACTTAAAAGCCAGAAATAAGTCAAAACTTAAACTGCATTTTAGGGTTAATTTCGCACTTTTTCCGAGACTGTGCTAAAATGTTCTAGAAAACTGAATTTTAGAGGGGAGGTGTGAATGGAAGAAATAATCTACGTCAAATTTCACTGTAAGTCACCAAACAAAAGAAAGCTGTAGCTACAATATATATAAATAAAAAGACATTACCAAGTTGGGTGTTTAAAAAAGAAAAAATATTTATAAAATGTTTCTTTTAAATCTTGTTAATATTATAACGTTATCTAACATTGTAAGTATAGGATGTGTTCAGCAATATTAGTTAAAACACTACGAGGAACATTATTGTGGATCATTTTAACCCTCCAGTTCCTCAATATAGCGGTCTTGTTGGTCCTCTTTGTGCAAATGGGTAAAAAACGCCCATAAAACAGCGGTTTAGCGGGTTAAAATATTCTACAAAAATATTTGCCATAAAATTCTATTATCGGTTTCTGAATACACTGAAACTCAAAACTGAACTTTAATGCCAGAAATAAGTCAAAACTTAAAATTCATTTTAGGGTTAATTTCGCACTTTTTCCGAGACTGTGCTAAAATGTCCTAGAAAACTAAATTTTAAGGGACAGGTCTGAATGGAAGAAAAAATCTACGTCAAATTTCACTATAAGTCACCAAACAAAAGAAAACTGTAGCTGTAATATATATAAATAAAACGGCACTACCAATTTGGGTATTTAAAAAAGAAAAAATATTTGTAAAATGTTTCTTTTCAATCTTGATAATTTTATAACGTTATCTAACATTGTAAGTATAGGATGTGTTCAGCAATATTAGTTAGAGCACTACGAGGAAGATTTTTTTGGAACATTTTAACCCTCCAGTTCCTCAAAATGGGGGTCTTGTTGGTCCTCTTTGTGCAAATGGGTAAAAAACGCCCCTAAAACAGCGGTTTAGCGGGTCAAAATATTCTACAAAAATATTGGCCATTAAATTCTATTATCCGTCTCTGAATACACTGAAACTCAAAACTGAACTTAAATGCCAGAAATAAGTCAAAACTTAAAATTCATTTTAGGGTTAATTTCGCACTTTTTCCGAGACTGTGCTAAAGCGTCCCGCAAAACTACATTTTAGAGGGGTGGTGTGAATGGAAAGAATATTCTACGTCAAATTTCACTATAAGTCGCCGAACAAAAGAAAGCTGTAGCTATAATATATATAAATAAAAAGCCATTGCCAAGTTTGGTATTTAAAGTAGAAATAATTCATTATTTTTTTAGCTCTTGGTCATTCTATATCATTATCAATTATTCTGATTTTTTTCCACAGTTACAAGTTTATATTTGCCATAAAATTCTATTCTAATTCTATTCTATGAATAGACCAAAACTCGAAACATAACTTAAATGTCAGAAATAAGTTAAAACTTAAAATTCATTTTAGGATTAATTTCATAATTTTTCCGTTTGGGTGCTAAAATGTCCTAGAAAACTGAATTTTAGAGGGGAGGTATGAATGGAAGAAATATTCTGCGTCAAATTTCACTATAAGTCACCGAACAAAAGAGAGTTGTAAATATAATATATATACACAAAATAGCAGCGCCAAGTTGGATATTTAAACAAGAAATTATTTATTAAATTTTTCTTTTAACATTATCAATTATTCTTTGAACCCAAAGAAACTTAAAGTGCCACTGTGCCAGTGTAGCTTCGACAACGTAACAGAACAAAACTATGGAGAATGAACAAAAAATAGAAAATTTGGACGGTTGTATTCTCGTCGTCGGCGTCGTCGCCATCGTAATTATGGCATTGCATGTCATTATGCTGTTCACAAGTTATAATTCGCACAAATTCATTCACATTTCGGTTAAGGATTATTAGTATGGGTGTCGGAGTGTGTGTGTGAGTGTTGTGTGATTATATCACTACTACTATGTATGTGTAAGAGTGTCTGTATATTTGGCTGAATTAAGTAACGATTTTAAGTTGGACGTCGGTTGTTTCATTCGGCGTTTCCGTTTCCTTCATTCCCAGTCATTTTTTGTGTGCGGCAGTGGTGTGGGTTTTCACACACACTCATGGGGGGAAACATACAATTTCACTTAATGTTGCAATTAAATTGAAATTTGTTTTATGTAACATAACTTGTGTGAAATTAAAACTTTTTGTTATCCCCCCACCGAAATTATTTATCAGCAGAAAAAAGTTGGTGTTGCGAATGCATTTAAAGTTGCGAAATAGTGTTTTTAAGCTTTGGCGGCTACCAAAGCAAAAAACGAAAAACAGCGTTGAAGTCTCTTATTTCTGTTTGAGGAAGGGAGTCTCGGAAAGGAATCCTGGCATGACGGCAAACTAATTTAGGGCCATCGAAATATAGCGTAAGGAAGGCAATCACAAAGTTTGTTTCATTCTAATAAAAGTTAAATGTTTTTAGATGTGTGTATGTAAAAGAAAACCCTACCGCTTTCAAAGTACCAAGTAAGTTGGACAGTTTTCGCGTAGGCAAGCAAAAAAATTTGGAAGATAATTCAGTCGGATGTTTTGTTGAAATGTTTTGTGGGGAGTTTTGAAAGGGGGTAATATCAGATAGCAAAAAATAAAACATATCACTACACTATCATTTTCCGCCCAACATACAAATAAAATTTCAGTTCAATTGGACAACTGCTGAACGACAAATGCGTTGAATGATCGCCCCTTGAAAGACAGAAATTTAATGAAGTGAACAAATTTAAAAAACATCGTAAATAAATTTGAAACATCCATTTCGATTTGGCGCTTTTTAACGTCAGAAAAGACCGTTAAATGTGTATCTTTTGCAAAAATAAAAATAATTCTAGAAAAATTAAGAAAAGGTTTGGTTTTATTTTTATAATTTTTAAATTGTATTTGCAAGAAATCTTATAGTCGAATCGAAAAAAAGTTTGCATTATTTAGGAGGATTTACAAAATATTTCGTTCCTAGATCAAGCCATGTTTTATCATCCTTTAGACATCATTCGAAATGTATTGATTCCTTATATTTATTTTGCATACTACCTTTTACAAAATGATTCCATTGTAAAATAAAATTTTATATTTAAATTGCTTCCAAGGATTTTTTATTTCAATCTTTTTAATCGTTTTTATCTTTTTGACGAAATTTAAGTACTTTTATTGGACCTCAATTCGTAAAATTATAAGAGCTGTTAAGTGAAAGGACCAAAAAATGAAATTTTGCAAAAATTTTGTTTTAATACAAACTTCAATAACTCAGTCAATTACTAAGGGCGTGTTAAAACCAAAATGGCGTTTTACTCCTCGCTAAATGTGCTATTAAAATAAAATGTGCGTGAAGATAAATTCCGAATTTAACTAGCAGAGACACAAACCACTCATGTTAACAGTGGGCTGTTAGTGGGTTAACAGCGCTATGTTAATCTTGATAGTGGATGATAATATATACACAAAATCGGATCGAGAGAAGATATATTATCGAAATTCAAAATCTGAATAGAAAACATATCAATAAAGCATATTAATACATGTACAAATATTGTATTTGGGGGAGGGGGTGATCTAATGAATACATAACACCGTGTGACAGTCCAAAAACTCTGGGAAGTAATATTATTTTTCTGGAGGATATTGTCGAGTAGAACAAGAATCTATATTTGAAATCTGACAGACACACCAAATATCTTGAGCTACGGATAATAAACGGGTTTTCGTACCTTAGCACACTTATTAATCTGTAACTTAGTTGGTATTTAGCCGATTTTCACTCGGATTTGAAAAGAAGAAAGTTTTCGATAGACATATGGCTAGTTTAAGAAAACTTAAGAAATCTTTGTGCTTTTTTTAGAAAATTTTAGCCATTTTTCAACTTTGGCAATGTTTTTGCATATTATTTGGTTTTGTAACCGCAATTCTTCTATATTTATTTTAATGTGCGTGAAGATAAATTCCGAATTTGGCTAGCAGAGACACAAACCACTCATGTTAACAGTGAGCTGTTAATGGGTTAACAGAGCTATGTTAATCTTGATAGAGGATGATACTATATACACAAAATCAGATCGGGAGAAGACATATTATCGAAATTCAAAATCTGAATAGAAAACATATCAATCTCGACATATAAAGAGAGAAAATATTAATTTTTGTATTGCATATTTGTTTTTTTTTCAACATAAAAAAATTGTATTAATTTTTATCGCCGTGGATAAACGGCAAAGTTTGGGTCCATGACTCGGGTAAAAAAAAGGTCTTCCAATGAGCTTTCAGAATAAAGCTCATAAATAAATATTACTTCCCAGAGTTTTTGGACTGTCACACGGTGTTATGTATTCATTAGATCACGACCTCCCCCCAAATACAATATTTTTACATGTACTACTTTAATATGCTTTACTATTGGATACAAATTCTAAATAACAGGGAAAATTCTAAAATTGTTAAATATTTAATATAATCGATAACATAATCGAGTAAATAAGCGAGTTCGGGCAAACTCTCCTGACTGCATTTAAATTAAATATCATTGTGTAATTGGAAATTTAATCTAGCATTATTCTTTATATCTCAGCCATGTCGTCTCAAAGATGTGAAAATATTTTCGTCGCCAAAAATTGATAACAGGCAAATTTTTTGAGTATATTTTGTGTGTCGACTTAGTTCGGTGGAATATTTTGTTTATCAGCGCTTCTCATTTGTCGTATGTGACCGCTGGTACTAATATGAACCCTGATTTAAGTCAAAGACATACATTCGTTGCGAAAATTCTGACGAGATGGGGTAGCGCCCATCGAAACTGCGCAGTCAACTTTTAGCTGCAACAATAAAGGTCTCACTTTGCCTTTTTGCTAATTTTGGGTTCTGCTGAGGACTTCAGCACAACCTTTGGTCTTAAACCAAAATAAATGACAAACACATTTTTAGAGAATTTTAATGTTTTTTATTTTTTTATGTTTTTTTAGTTTTTTTTTAAGTTGTTTTTTTTTGCTGGCACGAATAGTATAGAAATAATGGAACTACATAATTATCCTTTTCTGGTGTCCTAACGCAGAAAACCATATCAATATGGATCTTTGGATATTTCCAGAAGATATGAGGTTCTAGTGGAAACAGTTACGTGGCCTACAGGTGTACAAACATAGTTATTGAATCAGGAGAGCGACAAAACTGCTATTCCGTAGGCTTAAGAATAATTCCATCATACGACAATTTAAAAAAGTCGTTACACTTGAACTCAATGATAAACGTATGGAATTATATGTAAAATTGAGTTTTTAGTTTCCTCATCCTGTCGGAGGACTACAAAGTTCTAAATTTTCAAAAAAATTACGTTGTTCGCACCCTATGATGACAGTATTAGTGTCAAATTAAAGATTAGAATATCTATTAAAAAATATTTACGCCCCTTCTTGTACCTCCCATACAATTGTGTCTATCCTAGGTAAAGTTAAATGTTTTATAACTCCTATAGCGAATCTCCTATGGAAGCTGATTTCAATTGGCACAAACTTCTAGAACCCCAAACATACTCTGGCGCTAAGCAAAATTTAAGTCCTTCCGTACACATGTTCTCTGAGAGTGAGGGTATTATATAAAGGGTGATTTTTTAAAAGCTATAGGAAAGTATTTCAAAAAAAAAACACATAAAATTCAGAAAAATGCATGAAATCTTTATTTGAATCGATAGTACGGTCCATATAATTTAATGTTTGAAGATTATTTTATGCAAATGTTGACCTTGACTGCGCCTCAAATGGTCCATCCGCTTAGTCCAATTTTGGCATTTCCACGTTTTTGAGTAACAGAGGCCCAATTGCTGCGAACGGCGACGAATCGATAATTGATGGTCATCATTAACACTGGCCGATATTTTCTTCAGTTCACACTCTACGTAAGCGTGTTGGTGGTTTAATGTCCAACAATGTAAATTTGGTGCGAAATTTAGTCACAATAGCCCGAATAGCCGCTTCAGTGGGTCGATTAAACTGACCATAAAATGGAAGCGCGCCATGAACTTTCTTAACAGAGCACGCATTTTGATAATAAAATTCAATAATTTGCAAGCGTTGTTCGTTTGTAAGACGATTCATGGTTAAATTATAGACCTGAACTGAAGATGTTTGACAGTGAAACAAAACACGAAACGTGCGTCAGCTGTTTAAACCAGTGTTGCCAAAAAGATAATAGCTAAAAAATCACCCTTTATATATACCATAACCATAGCATATAATCAAGCTTTACAGAAAAAAATATTTTAACATAAAACATATGTTTTGTTAATTTGCTGTCTGCATTTTTGTGAACTTTACAGCAATAACTTCCTTTTTCATTGAAACACCCTATTGTGTACATTGCATAATGGTTCCATCCTTTCATGGTGGAACCATTGTGGTCAGATCACATTAATATTTTACTAAAATTGTTGGGAGAACCCTGAATTAAATCCCATTCGTATGTGCATTTCAATTCTACTACAATATATATTTTAAATTGATTTCAAAAGTAAACTAATTAAAATTTTCTATTTACTTGGCCATAATGTTGATTTAATTATAATAATAATAATAATAATAACAATAAAAAATGCAATTAAATATTTTTCACATGATAACCACGGCCCACGACCATTTCACCGCACAACATAGCATTCCATTTTCAAAGGAAGTGAATGATAGGTTTGGACTTCCGCCGCCACACCAACCAACGAAACCAGCGAAACACAAACGTGGAGTTGTGTTTCCGGTCTTCTTGGCTTTCATGAATTCTTCGCTATCAGTGTAAACTTCATTAAAGTTGATTAATTTAATCGAAACTCTGCTGCCATATATATATGAACTCATACATGCATGCTTGCTTGCATGCATATATATATTCAAGTATATACTACTTAGTATATACAAATGTGCTATACATGCTATGTATATAGGATATTTAGGTTTGTTTTTGCTGGTATTTGTTTTTCAACTTTCCGTATTACTATTGACCTCTATAGCCAGCGACGTGTGTGTATTCTGCTGAGAAATAAAACGAAGCGATAGCGATGACGACGGACAACGACGACGACGTTGTTGTTACGTGAGAGTGGCGTTTTGCTCCCCCTTTTTTGATTTTCAGTTTCATTTTAACCGTATAAACACAACACAACAGTGCCGAACCGAACAAATTAATCAATAATTGCGGGAAAATTCACTTTGGTGGGTGGTGTTGTTATTCATGGGGTGGTGGTGGTTGGTTCAGGGTGGTATTTTTCACTTCAAGTGTTGTTGTGCTTTCTGGTTTTCCCTGGCTGTTCACCTTATTTTGTTATTTTGCTGTTGTTGTTGTTCGTTTCGGTTAACCCAACCGCACTTTAGTAACTACAACAACGAACCAACCAACTAACCATTCATCCATCCCAACAAAACGTACCCACCAACCTACCCATTCATTCATTCATTGTTCCATTCAAACGTTCACCCATCCATCCATCCATCCATCCACCTGTCCATAATGTGTTCTTTTGGATATTTTGTATTGTGTGGTGTTGTGGTGCTGTCGTTGTTGTTGTTGCTCTGTTATTTGTTGTTGCTTCCATTTTGTTGCCCTTAAGGCTTTTGGCACGCCATTTACAGGCATGTTTCGCCAATCTAGGTGGGAGTAAGTGGAGTTGGCGGTGTTCGGGAGTCAGTTACTGCTGCCTGCCGTAGATATCGAAATCGCAAACATAATTAAAACCAATATTGGGCAAATGCTTTGCAATGTCGGTCGGTCGTTTGGTCGCTCGCTCGCTCGCTTCCTCACTTTTAATGCCGGATCAAATTGATTAAATTGAACAGCGCCCAAAAATTCCGTTGGAATCAAAATAAAACAAAGACAATAAAGACGTTGGCAAATGTTTCCATTTGTCATTTTGTTAAAGGTTATTACCGCACAGTGGGGGATTTTGTTTTGAAAAAAAATGAAAAAAAAAGATAGAATAGTAATAGAATTTAATAATTTATAGAAATCAGAGATAAAATAACACGTTTAAAAAGTCCCTAATATTCGACGAGAGGATTATACCAATAGCTATATTTTGCTTACACAAGAGGATCATAATCACGAATCTTATGTTGTAGGATAATAATACAAAAAATTCTTTCTCTGTCTTTGAGGGGGTCATATGACCTAATGTGAGGACATGGCGAGGGAACATAATCCCAAATACATCAAATTTGCTAGAAAAACTAAAGAATTTAAAAAAATCATGTTGAGGTTTACACAGCTAAATGAAGTTTTAATCTGAATCTAAATTTTGTTTATTCTGACACCGTGCGCAAGCAATTTTTGAAGCTGAACAAGATCATATAGACGTGAAACTAGATATCGCAAATAGGAGAACTGGGTACTCAGTTTTCCATTTTGTGACCTTTTCTCATTTTTACTGAACTTTTTATTTCCAAAGGATATAGAAATAAATAATGAAATTAAATAATTTATTTTCTTATTTTTCAAAGTCATACAATGACGATATGAATATGAAATGAAAGAGAAAAATATCTGTTAAAAATACTTCAAACCCTATCTGATAGAGTTCAGTATTAACAAACACTACAAATTTCCCCCTTAAAATAAAAAATAAATACAATTTAAGTTTTTAAGATGGAATACTTTGAAATAGTTATTAATCCCAGCAAAAAAAAATTGGAAGTACTTCCGTAGGAAGCACATTTTAATCACATCTCAAAATCAAAATTAGCATTTTTGCCGCTTTTGAGGATGTACTTTAAAACAACATCCAAAAAGTCGATAATTTGTTAATATTCCGTAACATTTTATGAATAACATTTTCACAACTGAATGGGAACGACTTTTTAGTGTGGGGTCATAAAGGTAAGGTGTCCACTTTGCACCCAGAAGGTCTCGGGTTCGAATCTTGGTTCGGGCAAAAACTTTTTTATATTTTTTTAATATTTCTATTAAATTAAATAATTTATTTTCTTATTTTTCAAAGTCATACAATGATGATATGGATATCAAATGAAAGAGAAGAATATCTCTTAAAAATACTTCAAACCCTATCTGACAGAGTTCATTATTAACAAACACTACAAATTTCCAACTTAAAAATAAAAATAATTAAAATTTAAGTTTTTAAGATGGAATACTTTGAAATAGTTATTAATCCCAGCAAAAAAAGTTGGAAGTACTTCCGTAGGAAGCATATTTTAATCGCATCTCAAAATCCAAATTAGCATTTTTCCTGCTTTTTTTGATAAATAAACAATGTCTAATTTTGACATTTTAAAATCTTTTGATTAAAAAATACAAATTTTTAATATACTTAAAATAGTTCATATTTTTATTAATTTTTGGTACTGCATAATATCAGTAAAATTAAGTAGTGTCAATTTATTTAATACTAAATTTAATTAGTATTTATTTGCGTTATATATTAGTTCATATTAAACAAATATTTTGTTAAGTTCCCTATTGTCAGTTTTACCGAACTAAATGATTTGTTCACAACAGAGGATAGCTAAGGTGGTTAGAGTGCCGTAGAAGCAATCAGAAGGCTGCTGTTATACCCCCGGTAGCGGCTGATTTTTTAAAACAGAAATGGAAACTAGTGAAAAAGTGGTTCCTTTACAACACTTAAAAATAACTTTAAAGTGTTTCAAAATAAAGGACATCCCTCCTATGACAACTCCATGTTAAGTTCATGGTGGAAGCCAATTTTCACAACTTCCGAATCACGAGATGAACATTTTTTTAACATCTTTGGGTGCTCTATTTCTGTTGGGAATGCTAATCTAATACAGACATATGCATGCAATTTCAAGTATTTCTAACAGATTTTCTTCACTTTCATTTCACACCCATATCGTGTTTGTGTCACAAAAGTACGAAAGTAAATTGTTAAAACTTCTATATCCTTTTGAAATTAAAAGTCAGTCAAGAAAATATCACCAAATGAATGTCAAAACTTCTATATTTATCTATAAATCTTGTACATATGTACATTTTTTTTGGCAACAGAATGTTAGCTATAAAAAAAAAACTAAAACAAAATAATATTTTCAGATTTTTTTCTATTTTTTTTTTTTTTAAGATAATCCCATAATTTTTAATAAAAATTCTCTTTTTTGGAGACTGTTCCTGAGCCACTTTCTATGAAAAAGTGAAATTCACAACATTTCTTGCCACCATAAGTAACTTTAAGTCAACATATTCATAAGGGTTTGATCGGGCTTATATTTACAAAATGAAAATACAACAAGTAAGTAAGCTTCAGTCGGCTAAACCGAATCATACATACCCTCACTCTCAGAAAACATATATGCGGAAGTAATATGGAATTAAATTTCCACTGGATAAATTGTTTGAAAGGTACTAGGACGTACACACACATAGTCCCAGCTTCCACATTTGTAAAAAAAAAATTGTAAAAACATGATCAAATATCAATTCATAGTGGATTCAATGCACCAGAAGTTGTGAATGTAGAAGTTGTGAAGGATTTAATTTTACCTAGGATGGAGACAATTGTGTGGGAGGTACAAGAAGGGGCGTGGCTAAATATTTTTTAGGTTTAAAGTGATTGTAAAATCAATTTCAAATATCAAATGATTTTGACTACCCGTATGGATGTTATGTCGGTTTTATTGTAACCAAAGTTTATGACAATGGTTGATTTTGGAAGAAAACCACGAAATAAATATAGAGTGATTTTTTTGAGGTTAGGATTTTCATGCATTAGTATTTGACAGATCACGTGGGATTTCAGACATGGTGTCAAAGAGAAAGATGCTCAGTATGCTTTGACATTTCATCATGAATCGTCTTACAAACGAACAACGCTTGCAAATTATTGAATTTTATTATCAAAATGCGTGCTCTGTTAAGAAAGTTCATTGCGCGCTTCCATTTTATGGTCAGTTTAATCGACCCACTGAAGCGGCTATTCGGGCTATTGTGACTAAATTTCGCACCAAATTTACATTGTTGGACATTAAACCACCAACACGCTTACGTAGAGTACGAACTGAAGAAAATATCGCAGCTGTATCGGCCAGTGTTAATGATGACCACCAATTTTCGATTCGTCGCCGTTCGCACCAATTGGGTCTCTGTTACTCAAAAACGTGGAAATGCCAAAATTGGACTAAGCGGATGGACCACCTAAGACGCAGCCGCGGTCAACATTTAAATGAAATTATCTTCAAAAAGTAAATGTCATGGACCAATCTAACGTTTCAAATAAAGAACCGATGAGATTTTGCAAATTTTATGCGTTTTTTTTTAAAAAAAAGTTATCAAGCTCTTAAAAAATCACAATACTTCGTCAAAATTTCTATTGCATAGAGTTATCAATGTGGCTCTATATAAACAATAATTGCTGGAAAATCCAAGTAAGGATTTCTTTATTTGGGTACAATTATTTTCAAATAAAATCCTGGTAAAAATTTTTGAATGCGAACATTGCAACGTGTATGTGAAAAATTCATTCGCATTCACTTGCGAAAAATTTCAAGGTTTATTAAGATGTTGGATCCCCACACATATGGAATCCGACTAAAATTTGCTTCCTAAGGAAGTATCCCCTATATTTTGTTAAGACATCATGAAAATTCAGGCGCATTTATGCAAAATTGTCATGCAACATCTATCCTATGTACTTTGTGTTTGAATAAAAATATCAAAACTATTTTTCCGGTTCATATTCACATCTTGGGACATCTTTAATAAAAAAAGTTACAATCTCTGGAAATCTTGTCGCCACTGGTGGTCCAATTTTTCACGAATTTTATTTTCTGTAAGCAAACAAGTTCTACATACAGTTCGAAAAGTTTCTGAGGCTTATAACTATATATTACATTCTTTTTTTTTTTCAAAAAATCCCCAATGTGTGTTATTGCCTTTTTTTACTTGGGGAAATCCAAAAATTATACATTTCGAGGAATTTTTCCATTTCTCATTGCAAATTACTTGGAATTGTCTATTTAATTGGAGTGGGTTATTACATGTAACGGGTTTTCACTTACGATGTGTCACCAAAAGTGTTTTGGGATTTCCTAGTTGTGCGGAAATTTTAGATTCATAATTTATAATTGAGTCATAGCAATAACACTGGACTCGATTCAAGGACATAAAACACGTGTCGAACCGGTCGTCATATGGATAAGCCAAAGTGATAGTTAACATGTAATTTTTTCTCAGTTATACGTAAATACAATACCGAAATACGAAAACGATATTCATTTTTTATAGATTTTTTAGTATTTGCATTATAATTTTGGGATATACTTTAAACTAAAGGCAATTATGAGGGCTACTAATGTTATACAGTCCACGAAGAGACACTTGTTTCGAAACAATGGGCAAACAAATTTAGGAAAATATTTGTTTAATATAAATCATTTTTTCTATCACGAAAACCTCCCCTAGAAACATTTTTTAATATCAAAAAAAAAAAAAACAATGCCTTTTTGAAGAAAATCTAGAAGATTTGGCGCCTTTTTGTAAAGTTTGAGAATAAAAAATATGTTTTTTATTTTAGTTTATCTAGTGCTTTTTGGCGAAAAGGGCGCGACAGTACAAAATATTTTATTCATTTTTTAATAGCTAGTAACCGAACGATGCAAACAATGCCTATATATGTATCTAAGGATAAAAATAGAAATTATGAAGTAACAGAATTTCAATGAATTATAGTTTTACTATAAACAAATTTTATATCAAATGGGTTAAACCACCCTGATTTTTATACCCTACACCACTTCGTGGAATGGGGTATTATAAGTAAGATTCGCGCCAAATATTTGTAACACCAAGAAATAATTGAGCTAGATCTTTAAGTATACGGATCGACTTAGAATCACCAGCTGAATCGATTTAACGATGTCTGTCTGTCCGTCCGTCTGCTGTCCATCTAAGCTTGTTCGCACTCTACAGGTCACAATTGTGGTCCGATTGTCATGAAATTTGGCAGAAGTTACTTTTTTGGCCAATGACGATCGGTATTGAATTTGGAGAAAATCGTTTTAGATTTAGATATAGCCTCCATACAAATATCCCTATAATTTACACTATTACTGCTCTATAATACACATTTTACAATAGAATAGAATTACAAAATAAAGTAAGTTTTTCCCCAAATCAAGTACATTTATACTAAATCTAGTTAACATTTTTCTGAAATTTTCCAAATCTAAGTACATTTTTTCTCAAACCAAGTAAATTTTTACTAAATTGAAGTAAAATTTTCCTTAAACTATGTATATTTGAAATAAAATTTTGCTGACATTTTTACTCGAATAAAGTAAATATTTACTTAAACTGAGGACAAATTTGCTCAAAATAAATAAATTTTTTCTATGGGATTTGAGTGTAACACATTCGACTTTTAGCTATTCGATCGAGTAATTTCTTCTTACGAATGAATTTTTTTCCAAACAAAAAAATTTCTTAATATTTTTCTAACTTAAAACCATGGACATTTTATTCCAAAAAACTATAAATTTACTCAATTGTAAGAATTTTTTATTAAAACCAATGAAATGTTTTTAACTAAATTTACTACCCTATTTCTAGGAAATGAACTATTTGCTTTGACTTTGAAATAAGGAAACTTTACTCATACTTAGTTAATTTTCCTACTTTTAAGGACATTTTACTAAATAAAGCGAGGTATATACACAGGGAGTGGTGTAGGGTATTATATAGTCGGCCCCGCCCGACTTTAGCATTTCCTTACTTCTTTTCATTTGTTTGTTTTCTCTAAAAATCCTATATAGTCTATAGAACAATTTAATCGTCGCATTTGTTCAAGCCGGTGTGGTGGTAGTATCTTCGAGTCTACTAAACCGATTTGGCTCAATTTTTTAATTATTCGTGTCTATCGTCCAAGGTATGGCTTTTCTGATTTAAGGTCATGTTAAAAAGTTATGCAATTTTTTGTCCAAAATTTATGTGAAATTTCGCGTTTTTTTAGTTTTTTCGTTTGTATTTTTTTGGTCTGTAATCATTATTTGAATTGAACTGGGATATTGTCCTGGCTCAAGACCATTTTGCATCTATATTTAATAGTGTTGTTTTTTTAACAGCTACAATTTTTACAATGGACTATAATAACCTATATATTGCACAAAGAGTATATATATATATATATATATATGTATATGTTTTTTCCTATGTTTTATAATTGCTGCACAATAAAGATTCCTTTTTATGTATTTCTCCCTGTCGGGTGGAGTATCCCTTTAATATCTTACGAATAAGAATATTTCTGAAGAACACACTTCAATTAAAAATTAATTTTGAAGCATACTTCGATTGAATTTAAATGTACTTTAGAATGACTTTCTTTCCTGGTCATCCTCATATATATATACAGTGGTGGCCAAAACATATGCAACAACTAAGGGTGACATACATTAATAGGCTCTATACGTTTTTAAATTTGAATCACAAAGAAAACAATGATGCTTTAATAAATATCAATACAGCATTGAGATTTCAAATAATTAACAAAATGCACATATTCTGTTAAAATTTCTTTGTTGTCTGCATTTTTATCGATACCTATAAAATTGTGGACAAAACATATGCAACTCAACAAATTAAAAAAAAAACGATATTTTTGAAATTTCTTTTGATCTGTCGTTGTTCGAATTGGTGAATAATAAACCTCTGTTAGGAAATTTTTAAGAATATTGATTACAGACCAAAAAAATACAAACGAAAAAAACTAAAACAAATCAGCGTTGGCACGGCAGAAGTATTGCTGGGTAACTATACCTGCATATACACATACTTACATATGCAACTCAATGAGATGCTTGTAAGATGGCATGTGTGCTTTATTACTTGGTGCGATTTTTTAAACGCAAATTCGGCAAGTGAGTTGTGCTTCTCGTTCGTTTATGAGAATCATCTCCTTATAGAGGCCGGGTTTGATGTTTAAAAGTCGCTGCGAAGCCACTTGAAAAGACTTTTGACATGGTCGAAATCATGATCGTGGTAGTCTGCAGCCAAGTAATAAATGTCACCATGACTATTGTAAATAAATTTGCATTCTATTAAATGTAGATGCAAAATGATCTTGAGCCAGGACAATATCCCAGTTCAAATCAAATTTTTAAGAATATTCAATTTTATTTTGTTATTTTTTCTATTGGAGTTAAAATAGAATTTGTATGAAATGCCATGCGATAAACTCGGATCTTAGCTCATACAACGAATTGTGACTGCTTATTATGGTGGAATATAACACAGAGACATTGTCCAAAAATTCAATATTCATAAAAGTTCAATATTTCGTATTATTTCCATATTTTCGCGTAAGATAAGTGGACGGACGGACAATTTTATGAACAGACTTGTGAAGAACGGCTCATTTTTCTTTTCCTAAAAGAACAATAATTTCTATATATATACTAGCTGAACCCCCGCCCGCTTCGCCAGGCAGAAAACAGACGGACATTAAATTGTTTTTTCTTGTGATCGGTAATATATGTACCTCTTACAATCAAGGTACTTCCCTGAGATAGTAAAGAAATGGGTATGTTCCATGGAGAATATTGAAGAACATAACTTGAGTTTACGGCGAATAATAACTTACTTAATCAAATAGGAATTCAAATGTACTACATTTAAAACACATAGAAAGTCAATCAAAATTTTCACTAATCAAACAACACAAAACTAAAAAAATAATACAATTTCCTATTACTATTTACACTACATATCCACTAACCCAAATTTTCAGCACTCTAGGTGTTGTAAAATTTACAATATTCTATAATAGGTTTTAACTTCGTCTGTGAGGTACCATGACCACTATCCCAATACCGCCCATTTTCGGCACAACTACGCATATTGATTCTAGATACACTCACACAAAATTTCAGTATTGTAGCTGTTATATATTCAATAATAGGTTTTAACTTTGTACGGGAGGTACCACGCCCACTTTTCCAATACCGCCAATTTTTGGCACAACTACGCATATTGATTCTAGATACACTCACACAAAATTTCAGTATTGTATCTGCCATGCAACTGAATATATTCGAAAATGGGTTATAACTTCGTATGTGAGGTGCCACGTCCACCTTTTCAATACCGCTCATTTTTGGCACAACTACCCACATTGATGCTAGAGGCACTTACAAAAAATGTCAGCACTCTAGGTGGCATAGAACTGACAATATTCAATAATAGGTTTAAACGTCGTATGTGAGGTGCCACGCCCTCTTTTTCAATACAGCCCATTTTTGGCAGAAATACGCACATTGATGTTAGATGTACTAACACAAAAATTTCAACACTCTAAGTGCCATAGAACGGAATATATTCGAAAATGGGTTTTAACTTCGTAGGAGGTGCCACGCCCACTTTTGCAATACCGTCCATTTTTGGCACAACTGTGCACACTAACAATTAGTGAATTTTCACAAAAGTTCAAGACTATCGCTGCAACAGTACTCCGAATATGCTAATTTATAACAAAACGAATAATTCCCCAATTTGTGTGGGAGGTGCCACACCCACTGAAAATATCAAATATATATATAGCCTATTTTCACCACCGGTTCAGCATGAACTGTGAAAATTTCAAGAAGATCGGTTCAGTAGTTTTGGCTGCTATAAAGAACAAACACAAAAAAAAAAACAAACTTACAAATATATTTTTTACGAATAACCCATTAGAAGCCAGCCATACATATTTCACTGTTTCTTGCAGTTCGATTAATAGAATACTGCGTCAAAATGGGTTTACCAAAAAAGAACAAATACATAATTTTCCGTCTTTTATGGGTTTGTTTATGAGGATTTAATAAAATTATACTACTGATGTAGTATATGAAAAATTAATATATGTATATTATTTTAGGAAATAGACAGTTCTTTGAAAATATGGTCGTAAACTAAATAAAAAAAAAAAATATTTTTTCTTATGTTCTTGACTTTTGTCTACAATGTATTGCTTGTCTTCAAACTATCATTAAACCTTTTTTTTTGCTTTATTTTTTATTTCACTGACCTATTTGTAGCAGAAAATTACCTACTTGCAACCCTTCATTACAGCTCATCCTCCCTCCCTATGCTGGCCTTTGTGCCTTTTCCTTCATTCCTGTTATTACCGCCCGTCCTTCGACACTATGACCTTTTTACACTCTTCACTACAATGGACTTCCTCGAAATTTGTTAACTTTATCGCAAAACTAAAAATCATCCTAGCTAGCCTCGTCTAATCTTTTAAATTACATAAATTTCCTTAGACGTTTATTTTCCTTCCATCCGCACCACATTCCGTTGCTGCTAGGAAGGTTCACTCCTACCACCCTTAGGGATCCTAAAACTACAAGCAAAGCTCGAGTAACTTACATACCCTTCCTCGATAAGTTGTAATGACCCCAATACAATCATCTGACATTTGCAGAGACCACCTCCATCAGACCCCCACCACCCAAAAATAGTCTTTTGCTTAAGTTTGATATGAAATCCGCAAGAAAAGCCAAATGGAAAACAAAAGAAAAGAAGAAATGCAACAGAGCAAAAAAAAAACGAGAAAAAAAACCAAAGAAGAAAACTTTTCAAATAAGAAAGCCCACAAAATATCATATGTAATGTTTTAAACAAATGTTCAAAGGCAAACTTTTTTAATCCTTATCCATTTCAGCAGTTCTCCCCTTGGCCACATATGTTTGTCCGCCTGCCTGCTTGCTGAGTGTTTTCTTTTTTGCTGACCAATGTGCAGCTTTCCCACTCGTCCTGATGTTGGGGAAAATGAAAAATTTGGCTTTGGGAAAATAAAAACATTTCTTTTTGTACAAATTGCTGGTTTTTGGTTGAAGTGGTTGCATGGAGTACCAGACCATATTGTGGAAAGCATAAGTCACTTTGGTTCGAAGACACCTTAATCCTTTCTGTTCCCAGATACATGGAGAAAGTTCCCGGATCTTAATTGAAGTCATTGTAAAAAATATTCTCGAAAAAGAAGGAAAGAATAATTAGTATTCTGGGTTTCCCTGAAAAAGGAAACGATTATGGGATTTTAGCAAAGCAGAAATTGTTGATATTACCCAGCTGTGGTGGCTGGAGCCGAGAGTACCATTCATAAAACCCAATCATATGAGGCTAGAAGAGATCAAAATACTTTATTCAGTGGAGTTTTCGCCTACTTTCTGCCTACTTGTGATCAAAACTAAAACTTCTCTCAAAAAGAATAAAATTCCAAAATTTTTAAATAATTATTTTATTCGGTCGTTCTTAATAACATTTTTTTAGATTTAATTATTTTAAAATATTTAATATATTTAAAATATTTAAAATATTTAAAATATTTAAAATATTTAAAATATTTAAAATATTTAAAATATTTAAAATATTTAAAATATTTAAAATATTTAAAATATTTAAAATATTTAAAATATTTAAAATATTTAAAATATTTAAAATATTTAAAATATTTAAAATATTTAAAATATTTTAAAACAATAATTTTCAAAAATTATTCTAAAAAATAAATATATTTTTTAAATTTATATTTATTTATTACTTTCTGTCGACTTATGATCAAAACTAAAACTTCTCTCAAAAAGAATGAAATTCCAAAATTTTTAAATAATTATTTTATTCGGTCGTTCTTAATAATATTTTTTTAGATTTAATTATTTTAAAATATTTTAAAACAACAAATTTCAAAAATTATTCTAAAAAATAAATATATTCTTTTTAAATTTATATTTATTTATTACTTTCTGTCGACTAGTGATCAAAACTAAAACTTCTCTCAAAAAGAATAAAATTGCAAGATTTTTAAATAATTATTTTATTCGGTCGTTCTTAATAATATTTTTTTAGATTTAATTATTTTAAAATATTTAATATATTTAAAATATTTTAAAACAATATTTTTCAAAAATTATTCTAAAAATAAATATATTTTTAAATTTATATTTATTTATTACTTTCTGTCGACTTGTGATCAACTAAACTAAAACTTCTCTCAAAAGGAATAAAATTACAAGATTTTTATTTTCAAAAATAATATCGTCTCATTTGCCGATGACAAAGTCTCTGTATCAGCTGAAATTCCGTCTTAGAGAAGTCAGGACTTGTAATATTACCTATTCACCAATTTCCCAAATATTCCCAATTGCTCAATTGAAAAGACTTTCCTTCACAATCTACTTGTTAGAAATACACTTTGAACTACATTACACTTGACAAAAGGTCATACTTTTGTGGCATTTCCTAGTGTTTTCCAAACACTTTGGTTTTAAAATATTTTTGAAGTACTTGTGCAAAAATATATTTGCATCGTTATTATACGGAATTCTATGTCTTATCAGCAATTTGATTGATATTTCCCACCACCGCCACCTTCGTTTATCGGAATTGTGTGTAGAGTGTGATCCAGCCTATACGGATATACTACAATTTCCTTACATCCATTCTCTAGCAAATACTACTTCCTGGCGGCGCGATTGTTTGTTTCCTAACTTTCAGAGAAGCAGATGTGGTTAGAAATATAGCACCACACTTACATTATTTAATTAATATAAAGATGACTTAAAGTAATGCAAAAGGATTACAATTCTAATGTATATCCTCCTACATATTAATATTCACATAGATTTATCGATTTGTGACAGATGCAAATAATAATGAATATCATTACAATTCCCTCCAAGGGTAACACTTATCACAACATTTGATTTTAATGATTCCGAGTACAAAGATTTCAAAAAGCACCATCTATATGTGACGTTGTCAATTCTTCATTATTTTCCTCGCTAAATTCGTTCAGATAATTTATAATAACAAAATGTTACCTTCAAAAATTAAATTACACCGGTAGTGAACCTTCATGTAAGGTCGATATATAGAAGACACTGATGCAACATCAAGGACATGGAGTTGAATAACGGAGAATGTGGGAAATCTAAAAAATATGCTATAGGTGTCATCGAAGTTGTAAGAATTCAGACCTCTTAGAACTGCCCTCACAAACCTATAACTGAATTTACTGATCAAGAAGGAAACAAACAGGATGTCCACAAAATAAGTTTAAATTGAAATATTTTTTTAGTTTGATGAAACGATAGAGTTCAATAGCAGAAAAAAATAATCCTTTTTAAAATATTAATTATTTTTAAAAAAATGTTATTTACAAAATATTAAAAGACATTAGCATTCATGTAATATTTATTTTGTAAAATAATTTTATTTAAAAAATAATAATTAAAAAATGATTATTTAATATTTTTTAAAAATTGATTATATTTTAATAATAAATAAATTCAAAATTAATAATTGTTTTTTTAAAATATTAATTATTATAACAAAATAATAATTAAAAAATGATTATTTAATATTTTTTAAATATTGATTATATTTTAGTAATAAATAAATTCAAAATTAATAATTATTTTTTAAAAATATTTATTATTATAACAAAATTATTTTTAAAAAGTAATATATGTAAAAGTCGTCAATTTTTAAATTATATTTTTTAATATTTTTTCAACTATATAATTTTTGGAAATAATTTCTTTAAACAAGCTATTAATTGCTTTTGATAATTAATATAAATCTTATATACAATTGCATTTAAAAAATTATTAAAATTACCGATTACAAATAATATTTAATAATTAAAAAATATTATTTTTAAAATCTTGATTTTTAAATATTTATAGACATTTTTTAGAAATGCTTAATTTTGAAAATTAATTATTTATTTTTTTAATTTCATCGACCTTTTAAAACTAATTAGCTTTCAAAAATGAATGAAAAATAATTAATAATTAAAAAATTATTATTTAATATTTTTAAACATTGATTAATAATAAAAAATCAAAATTAACAATTATTTTTTAAAAATATTATCAATTTAACAAAATTATTTTTAAAAAATAATATGTTTAAAAGTCGTCAATTTTTAAATTATATTTTTTATTAATTTTTTAATCGCTTTTTTAAATATATGATTTTTGGAAATAATTTTTTAAAAATATTTAATTCTTGAAAACTAGTTTTTAAAATTACTTAATATTTGAAAATAATTATTTTAAACAAGTTATTAATTGCTTTAGTTAATCAATCTAAATCTTATATACAACACATGCATTTAAAAAATTATTAAAATTACCGATTACAAATAATATTTAATAATTAAAAAATATTATTTTTAAAATCCTGGCTTTTAAATATTTACAGATTTTAGCATTTTTGATTATTTAATATTTTTAAAAATTGATTATATTTTAATAAAAAATAAATTCAAAATTAATAATTATTTTTTTTTTCAAATATTAATCATTATAACAAACTTATTTTTACAAAAATAATATATTTAAAAGTCGTCAATTTTTAAATTATATTTTTTATTAAGTCGTCAATTTAATATATATTTAATATATCATTTTTGGAAATAATTTTTTAAAAATATTTAATTTTTGAAAGCTATTTTTTAAATTATTTAATATTTGAAAATAATTATTTTAAACAAGTTATTAATTGATTTTGTTACTAAATCTAAATCTTATATACAATTGCATTTAAAAAAATATTAAAATTACCAATTACAAATAATATTTAATAATTAAAAAATGTTATTTTTAAAATCTTGATTTTTAAATATTTATAGATATTTTTTAAAAATGCTTAATTTTGAAAATTAATTATTTTTTTTAATTTCATCGACCTTTTAAAACTAATTAGCTTTCAAAAATGAATGAAAAATAATTATTTGTATTCAACAATATTTGAAAATGAATTATTTTATGAAAAAAGCTTCAAAATACTTTTTTTTAAATATTTATTATTTTTATTAAAAACATTTGTTTGTAAATGTTTGGATTTTTTATTCAATTTGTATTCTGAAGTTTGTTTTTAAATTATTTTTAAAAATTTTAAATAATGTTCATTTTAATATTATTCATTTTCAAATATTCAATAATATGAAAAAAAATTCAAAATATTTTTTATTTTTATTAAAAAAATTGTAAATGTTTGGTTTATTTATTCAATTTGTATTCTGAATTTTTTTTTTAATTATTTTTAAAAAATTAAATAATGTAGTTGTAAAACAAATGTTTTATAAATAAAAAATAATTTTAAATATTTAATTCATTGAATAATTAAAAAAAATAATTCATTTTAAATATTATTGAATTATTATTATATTATTTATTAAAAATAGTTTTCGATTTTAAATTCATTAAATAATTCATTTTAAATATTATTGAATAAAGATAATCATTTTTAAAAGCTAATTATTGTAAAAGACTGATTAAATTTTAAATATTTAATTCATTGAATAATTAAAAAAAATAATTCATTTTAAATATCATTGAATTATTATTATATTATTTATTAAAAATAGTTTTCAATTTTAAATTCATTAAATAATTCACTTTAAATTTTATTGAATAAAAATAAAAAGACTGATTAAATAAAAAATAATAACCTTTTTTTAAACATTCCGTCAAAAAATCAAAATTAGCTGGTTTTAAAAAATAACTATATATTTTAATAAACAAGTTTTTAGAAATAATATTTTTAATTATTAAAAAAGTTAATTAACCCATTAACTCCCGAAGAAAACTACGGTTCAGTTGTTTGGCATTAACAAGCAGTCCTCATATGGGGACAGGTAATGGGTTAACAAATACAAAAATATATTGACATTAATTAAAAAAAGATAATTTCTTAAAAATAAATATTTTAAAAAAGTTATTAATCTTTTTAGTTTATAAATCGTTTTAAAAATATTTAAATTTAAAAAATTATTAAAATGAATGAAAAAATCAATAAACATTTAATAATTTTTGAAATATTAATTATTTCTTAATAATAAATAATTAAAAAATATTTTGAAATATTAATTACAAAGATATGCATCATTATTAAAAAATATTTTTAAAAGCTTTGTTATTAAAAAATAATATTTTTTAATATTTTCGAAAATATTATTTCAAAAAATTTAATATTATTTTTTAGATTTTAAAAAATTATTAAAATTACCGATTACAAATAATATTTAATAATTAAAAAATATTATTTTTAAAATCTTGATTTTTAAATATTTATGGACATTTTTTAAAAATGCTTAATTTTGAAAATTAATTATATACTTTTTAATTTCATAGATTAATAAATAATTAAAAACAATTTTTGAAATATTAATTACAAAAATATACATTATTATTAAAAAAATATTGTTAAAAGCTTTGTTATTAAAAAATTATATTTTTTAATATTTTTGAAAATATTATTTCAAAAAGGTTAATATTTTTTTAGATAATCGATGCTACTTTAAAAAATATAAAATAATTAAATAATTCAAAATTAATTACTATAATAAATTTTTAAATTATTTTTAAATGCTTGTTTATTAAATTATTGTTTAATCCTATTTATTTTTAAACAATAATTACAAATTTAAAACAATATTAAACAAAATTAATAGGTTTATTATTTTCAATTAATTATTCTTTTAATGTATTAGTTTTAAAATTACTTTCTAAATTAACTGGTTTTAAAAATTAACTATTAATAATAATGACCCAATAAATTGATGATCCTTGAAAAAATTATTATTGTAATAATTTTAAAATAATAATTATTTTTAAATACTTGCTTATTAAATAATGAAATTATTATAATAATTTTAAAATAATAATTATTTTTAAATACTTTATTATTGAATAATTATTTTTTACGGTTATTTATAAAAAATACACATTTTAAACATATTAGAAAAATAATTAATAAACTTTTTAAAAACATATTTAAACAAGTTAATTATTTTTAAATATATATTTTATAAAAATTAACTGGTTTTAAAAATTACCTATTAATAATGATAACCCACTAATTTGAAATCTTCGAACAGTTTTATGTTTACTTTTAGAAAATGTTTGAATAATTTATTCTTTCGCTCCAAGTGAACCAAACCCTGCTGTTACTAATGCCCACCGCTGTACAGCTGCACACACACACAGAAATACATCTTCATGGCTGTGGCAATTATAAAGTGAATGCAAAATAGAATGCATTTTCATTTCAGTTTTCCTCTTTCAGCTCTTCACACCTCCCGCCCGCCTCTTCGTTGGCTACGATTTTCGGCCTTATTTTTCATGCGAAAAGTTTTGTTAAAATAGTTTTTTTTTTTTTGTGGGTACTTTCAAAGTTGAGGAAAGCATGGGAAAAAGAGGAAAACATGTTTTTCATTTCCACTACGTTTTTTTAGATGCAAATTTTCGATTTGCATTCAATGTGTGTGGGTGGTTGGGGGAATGAGAGGGGGTTGAGTGTTAATGTTCTAATTTCTGTTGATGTTGTTTTTGCAAAAAAAACGAAGACCTCAATTGGTTTAGGTTTGATTACAGGAGAGAAACTTTGAATTTGATTTAGAGCAAATGAAAAACAAATCCAACTGAAATAAACACAACAACCGACAAATGGCCGACAAGGTCTATCCTTGTATATAAATAGATGCAATTGGAAAATATAAAGATAAAGACAGGAAAAAATGAAAGGTATTCAAGCATTCGAGAAGAGAGGCAACGATTTAATTGGAAATTGTCATTTATATGGTTCAGAGAGGATTGGGCAGAGGATTGAAAAAGAAATTACATTTTAAATGGGGGCCAAATTTAAACATTAAATTTAAAGAAATTTTTTAATGAAATATTATTTTAATTATTCCACCAAGCCACATTGAACCCAAAGGATATAACTCATCCTTGTATTGTGCGATTTTTTAATCTTCTCTTTGCGACTTGTTCCAGCTTTTAATGGAACTCCCTCCATCCTTATTCAAGATTCTAGATTACCATTGAAAGAATTAATCAAAAATACGGAATACATTATTAGCTTCATTTTTCAAATGGGTCAACAAAGTTCAGCCATAACATTAACCTAGATCAAAACGAGCAATGTCCTATTCACAAATCATTTTTGCACGTTTCCAGCGCTGCTACAAATCTTTTGAATTCTGCCAACAATCCTCCTCCTTCTCCTCCTCGGTCAACCTTTCAAATCTCCACGTTCATCTTGACATCATCACCTTTCACACGCCTCGGCGGTGTTTGTAGCAAGGATGTCAACGCTGCCACCATCCTTGTATAAATCACATTTGTGTTATGTTATTTATAAAGAGTGATTTTTTTGAGGTTAGGATTTTCATGCATTAGTATTTGACAGATCACGTGGGATTTCGGACATGGTGTCAAAGAGAAAGATGCTCAGTATGCTTTGACATTTCATCATGAATAGACTTACTAACGAGCAACGCTTGCAAATCATTGAATTTTATTATCAAAATGCGTGCTCTGTTAAGAAAGTTCATCGCACGCTTCCATTTTATGGTCAGTTTAATCGACCCACTGAAGCGGCTATTCGGGCTATTGTGACTAAATTTCGCACCAAATTTACATTGTTGGACATTAAACCACCAAGACGCTTACGTAGAGTACGAACTGAAGAAAATATCGCAGCTGTATCGGCCAATGTTAATGATGACCATCAATTATCGATTCGTCGCCGTTCGCAGCAATTGGGCCTCTGTTACTCAAAAACGTTGAAATGCCAAAATTGGACTAAGCGGATGGACCACTTGAGGCGCAGCCGCGGTCAACATTTAAATGAAATTATCTTCAAAAAGTAAATGTCATGGACCAATCTAACGTTTCAAATAAAGAACCGATGAGATTTTGCAAATTTTATGCGTTTTTTTAAAAAAAAAGTTATCAAGCTCTTAAAAAATCACCCTTTATAATTATCCTTTAATCAGCGCATCAACACACACAAACACACACCCCTACATACATTTGTATTACACTTTTTTGTCTCTCCACTCTTCTCTTCTCTTCGCTGTGCGCGTCCATAAATTTGCATTCATTTCATTTCATTGCCGAGAATGGCGTAATAAAAAGGAAAACCCACTAATGGTTTTGTTGAAAACTTCAAAAGCGTAAAACGGTGGTCATGAGTGAGTGAGGGAAGGGTGGGGAGGGGCGAAACGAGCAAAATTATTACTGAAAGCACAAGAGGAAAAACAAACAAACAAACATACAGAAAATCCATAAAAATCCGCACATTCTTCAAATTTAGGCCCACATCATTTCATGATGGAGGGTGGAGGAGGACAACTTTCCTTTTCTCATGGAGATTTTCTGTGAGCGTGTGTTTTTTCGCTTTTTCCCACAAGTCTTAGATTTATTTATGTGTGCTAGCGATATGAGGACGATGAGAGGAGCTGGGGGACCAGAGACCGATGATGTGTTGTAATATGTAGCAAGTTAACCCATTAACGTTTTGTTTGAGGACAACTCTGCTAAGCCGAGGGGCGTGGAGTATCCTACCAAATCCTTTCCAGCTTGACGTGTGACATATGGCTGGAGGGCTAGGGCAAGAGTGGAGGGGTGGTATGATAAGTGGAATATAGCCTAAATGAGTAGCATATTGAATGTGACAGTTAGTCATTAATAATTCCTTCTTGTGTGTGTGTGTGTGGAATATAAATATATAGTTAAGATATTATTGCATAAGAAGTTTTTAAGATGATTAGGCGAATCTGAGCACAAAGAGAAAAGTCACAAAGGCTTATGAGTCAAAATAGAGGCAATAAATTCTACACAAAACAAGACATAATCAACGATGTCAAGACATTAAAGGAAATTTTTAGATAAAACTAATTAAAGTTCATAAAAACGTATAAAAATGGTAAATAAAGGCACTGGGAGCATTTTAGTAAAAATTAAAAATTTTGGAACAAATTTTCCCCACTTTGGGAATTTGGGCTTTTTTATCATTTTTATTCGTTTTGATCAATCTAATTAATTTTTGTTGCACCCACAAAATTGGAACAAATTTTCCCCACTTTGGGAAATCTGGCTTTTTTCGACAAAAGTGAACATTAGGTTACTTCATTCATCATTTTTATCCGTTTTGATCAGTTTACGTCATTTTTGTTGCACATAAAAAAATTTTCCCCACTTTGAGAAATCGGGTATTTTTCGACATCTGACTATTTTTCATCATTTTTATTCGTTTTGATCAATGTATGCCATTTTTGTTGCACTTAAAAAAATAGGAACAAATTTTCCCAACTTTGGGAATTCTGGTATTTTTTGGCAAAAGTGTACATTTGGTAATATTTTCATCATTTTTGTATAGAGTGATTTTTTTGAGGTTAGGATTTTCATGCATTAGTATTTGACAGATCACGTGGGATTTCAGACATGGTGTCAAAGAGAAAGATGCTCAGAATGCTTTGACATTTCATCATGAATCGTCTTACAAACGAACAACGCTTGCAAATTATTGAATTTTATTATCAAAATGCGTGCTCTGTTAAGAAAGTTCATTGCGCGCTTCCATTTTATGGTCAGTTTAATCGACCCACTGAAGCGGCTATTCGGGCTATTGTGACTAAATTTCGCACCAAATTTACATTGTTGGACATTAAACCACCAACACGCTTACGTAGAGTGCGAACTGAAGAAAATATCGCAGCTGTATCGGCCAGTGTTAATGATGACCACCAATTTTCGATTCGTCGCCGTTCGCACCAATTGGGTCTCTGTTACTCAAAAACGTGGAAATGCCAAAATTGGACTAAGCGGATGGACCACCTAAGACGCAGCCGCGGTCAACATTTAAATGAAATTATCTTCAAAAAGTAAATGTCATGGACCAATCTATCGTTTCAAATAAAGAACCGATGAGATTTTGCAAATTTTATGCGTTTTTTTTAAAAAAAAAAGTTATCAAGCTCTTAAAAAATCACCCTGTAGATTGATCATTTCTGTTGAACCTAAAAAAATTGGAACAAATATTCAAATTTTTTCGGGCCTTTTTCGACAAAAGTGTAAAATTGGTATTTTTCAAAAAAATGTATCCGTTTTTATCATTCTAGGTATTTTTGTTGGACTTCCTAATATTTTGAGAAATGTGGACTCAAATAACAAAAACTTGTATTTTTTTAACAATTTTCTTTAATGAAAACATCAATAACTAAGTTAGTTACCGAGGGATTTTTAAAAACAAAGTGACGTTTTACTCCTCACTAAACATCTTTTGTAAATAAATTCACATTAAATAAAATGAAAACAAATGTTTTTGCTGGCAGATTCCCAAGTTTAATATAAAACTATTACTATGATTATTATATATCACTATTATTGTTATATATTATTACTGAATCATATAATCAACACAAACGTTTTGTATGAATATCTTTAAAATCAATAATAATATTCCAATTTTTATCGAAGCTACTTTTAATGTTTGTACTGTAGTTATGGTAATATAGGTCGGATCACACCCGCTTATATGTTCAATTAAAGGTAAATGTTGCTAATAACACTTTCACACAGAAACAGTGGTTTAGGAAAAGTCCCAAAAAAAATGAGAAAACAAAAAATTGTTATATTATATTTTCTTAAATTTTTGTTTAAGAAACGCGATAAACCTATTTATAAATTAGGAAATTTGTACAAAAATGCAACATAAAAAATATTACAGAGGAAAAGCATTTTCAGAGCCTTTCACTCACAGAGGGCTTAACATTAAACAATGCAGTCTTCATTTTGGGGCAGCAATTCTTTCGCGTCCTAGCCTATAGTATCTACAGTGGCAGTTCGAAGTAGCAGAGGTGGGAAAACAATGTTTTTTCTCAAGGTTTATATATACAATAGTTCAAGGGGTTTAAGTCAACACACAAATGATACATTGTTATAAAATATAATTATTTTTTATCCTTTTTTTAAATATATAATAATATTTTTGTAATTATTAATTTTTTAGTATTAGCTTCTTATAATTATTTTTATCTTGACATAAATGTGCAAATTTTTAATCGTTTCGTGAACACGCTTTTTGTTCTAGACTTGTCAAGAGCTTCTAGTATAATCGTACAGTCGATTTCCAAGAGACAGCCCCATGTACCACGAACAATTGTAAATATGTATTTGCGGCCAAAATATGTTGATATGTTATTCTGGGTTTTTTTGACAACAGTATAAAACCAACCACTAGCCGTTTTCGCACAAAATTTTTAAATCAATCTACAAAAAAATCTAACAAAATGAAAATAACAGATTCCATCTTGAAAGAATTACCAAGTGCTAAAAGAAAAATGTAATACAGTTTCTTTTTTAAATATTTTTGGTTTACATATGAGGGTTTATATTCAAAAGTGGTTATAAATACAAATATTCTCTGATTTGGCTGTCATCTGTCATTTAAATTTGGAGATTATTTATTATTTATTTGCAGATAGATTTTCCTAAAGCTATTTTTTCAAATATTTCTGATTTGGCTATACACTCACACGTTAGTTTGTGGTTATGAACATAAAAATAAAATAAATATATAATCAAGAATGGAACAGCATAAAATCTAAGGTTGTAATTCTCTACAACAATTTTTTAAAACACTTTTCTAGTTTTAGCTTATATTGTGCTATAAAATTCCATCAATTCGTCATTAATAGCATTTTGCAACAGGCAAAAATAGGATACATTTCGACTGTAGTCAAAAATTGTGAGAAGTATTTTTAGAAAACCCGCGTAACTTTTTATCATATTGAGGATACCAAAATATTTTTTTGGAATATGATTTCTGACGTCATGGAGAATATTTGTGTTAGAAAAGTTTCAGAATCCTGGATAGATAAATTTAAAATATAAGCAATTGCAACCGCTAATTTTGGATTTTCTCAACAATAGCAGTGATTTTCATGACTAATTACATATATGTTACAAGCGGCATTGGTTCCTAATACACATCGCGAGAAAATCATAACACAAAAACGTCATATATGAAAATCATTTTAGCTATATTTCCCTCGAAAATTTAAATTTCCAATTTGTATTTTTTGTTCGTCGTGCCCTACCGCAATATCCACTTTTGTTTTAAAAAATTGGCAAAAGGGATAAAAATGGTAGCAATCTGACGGAAGAAGGTGGAATCTTTAAATTCGGTGCGTACATTCCAAAAAAAAATAGTTTTCTAATTTTTCTAACATTTCATTAAAAACGTTAACGAGTTTACAATAAATCTTATTTATATAATTGGACATTAATGGCAATGTGCTTATGTCAACATTCATAGTGCTCAATTTTTAAACAATTTTAATGCAAAAGTGGCTATGAACCATAAAACCGCCAATAATAGGAAATTTTGAAAACTTTTTAATTGTAGATTAAAATTAGATTAAACCGTAGAAAAAAGATAAAAAAACTTTTAAAATTAAGGAGAAATTCTATTATATATATATATAGATATATATTATATATATTGAAATTTGTAGAAGAATATTTTTTCCATTCACACTACCCTCTAAATTTCAGCTTTGAGGGTAAATTTAGTACCCATTCAGAAAAAGTACGAATTTAACCAAAAAATAATTTTACCTTTTGATTTATATCTAGCATTTATGTTGAATTTTGGGGTTGGAAGTATTCAGAGACTTACATTTTTGAAGTACTTTTTCACCCACTAAATCACTACTTTAGGGGTGTTTTTTAAACTTTTGAACAAAAGGAACCAACAATACTTCTATATAGAAGAGCTAGAGGGTTAAAATGTTCCACAAATGTCCCTCGCAAAGTTTTTAAGTAATATTGTTTGTCGAAAAATCTCTTTCTTCCAAAAAGCATTTACGAATTTTAACTATAGTACTTTTTTGTATAAGTTGGCGAGTAATTTTGCTAATTAAGCGTGAAGAGCGTGAAAATTTCCAACAAAATTTGAAAGGATTTTTTGATTTTCTCGAAAAAAGTTCAATGGGTCAATTTGGATTTGATAGTGGAAGCTATGATCTTCACAAAATTCAATAATATAGTCTCTCAGAGATCGACTAGCAACATTTTTTTTACTTCGCCTTTTACTTCGAAAAATGAAAAGTTTGACTCAATGTAGATTAATCAAATATTTATAACAAATGATTTGAATGTGCTTCGAAAATCATAATTTTTTAATTATCCGAACAAATCTTTGTACAAAATTATTTAATTAATCTTGAGTCTGGGCAATATCCTAAAACAAAACAAATCGAATAAAATTTTATCCAAATGTATTCCAATCGTATACCACATTTTTTGTTAGAATCAGCAACATTAGAGAGTGTGGTCTCAATTATTGTTCCACTGATGTCAAGCATAAAGGACATATTATGTTTTTCTCATTTTTATGAATATTAAACGTTTCATAACTGACGTAAATTTCTTTTTCCAACAACAGTTTTGATTGACAAATTGATGCTAATAAATAACGCCATTATTTCGACCTGAGTAAATATTTGGTTATGGTTCGATGATACACTGACGCTTACAACAAACAATGTATGCTACACAAGAGGACTTTGCAACACACACCACACACATACACCAACATCAACACCAACCAACTCAAACGTTTCTTTGTTCTGGGCTATCGTTAAAACGCCCGCCTTAAGGCTCGTATTATTATTATTCCACACTAACACACTTTCAATCAAGCGGAAACATGTGCCATTAATGGGTTAATAATGGCGTAAAAGTGTTAGATGTTCTTGCTCTCCCCCTCGACCAACATGTGTTGGTGAATGATATGCTGCCGCTGTTGCTGTTGGCTCCAACCTTTTTTTCCTTTTGTTGTTTCTTGATGGTTTCCTGGCATACAAAGCACACACATAGGTACACGCACACACTCATATGGTTCTGTACCCTACCAATGTTGGTGGGGCAACATGCATTAGATCAAACCACATGTGTGTGCGTATGCGCACAGTTTCGCACACAAACACGGGCTCAATTATAGCCCCCACTGACTGGGGGTATGAACGCACACTGTCGTCCATACAAAGAGTTGTAGTCATACCCGTGCGAACGTATGAATGCGAAGCACGTGTAGTTGTTGTTCGTTTGTGTTTTTATTTATTTTCGCAAAAAAACATCGAGAATTAGTGTTGCCTCTGTGTGTGTGCGTATATACGTGTGCGTTTGAGAGTTTATAGTGAAAAGGCAAACAACAGCAACAACAATGGCAATTGCTGCTGGATATAAAGAAAGGACTATTTTCAGTTTATGGCAGAAAAATCTACAAATTTACACACACATATTCGTACATAACATATATTGGATAATACAGAAACAATAGGGTGAAAAGAGAAAAATCTCTTTTGGACATTTGAATTAAGTGGGGATCTTATAGGAAGTGATTTGTAAAAATTTGGGCAAGACAAATTTTCTCAGATTATTTGTTTTCATTTGCTAATCGGAGATCCACGATCTGATCACATTTTTGTTAAAAGGACCGCAAAATAAGAGGACAAATTGCTTGGCATGTTATCGATATATTGCTTAGTTTTCGAGTTATCGGACGTTAAAATTTGAAAATATTTATTTTTATGAATTTAAAACAAGACGGAATAAAATAAAACTTTTCGATAGTTACTTATCGAAATATCGAAATTGATAAAATAAATAAAACTTTTCGATAATTATCTTAGTTATCGAAATATCGGAAATAATAAAATGAAATAAACTTTTTCGATAACTATTTTTAAAATTAAATAAAATTTTTCGATAACTATTTTTAAAATTAAATAAAATTTTTCGATAACTATTTTCGTTATCGAAAATGTAAATTAAAATTAAGGATTTTTTTTAATTTTTAATAACTTAACTTTCATAATTATCGAAATATCGATGTCAAAACTAAAAATATCGAGAAAACGTTTTAGTTAAAATTAAATAATCGAACTTTTCATTTTTTTGATATCTTAACTATTTCAGTTATCGGAATATCGAAAAATCGACTTTTTACATTTTTATAAAAAATTGATATCTTTCGAGTTATGGAATCTAAAAATATCGAAAAAACGTTTTCGTTATCGATATATATAAAATGAATATATGAAATGAAAAATAAAACAACTATTTTAGTTATGTAAATTAAAAATACCGATTTTTTAATTATCGATTGAAATTCAAAATATAGATTATTTATTAATTTTTTCATAATTTATTAGTTATAGAAATATCGATGTTAAAAAATGAACGAGTCGATTATTTACCTTTGTAAAGATTTCGATAACTTTCGAGTTATCGACATATCGAAAAACGTTTTCGTTAATTAAGTTTTGAAAGATAGAAAATGAATATGTGAAACTTTTCGATAATTATCTTAGTTATAGAAATATGGGAAATAATAATATGAAATAAAATTTTTTGATAACTATTTTCGTTATTGCAAATATAAATTAAAATTAAGGATTTTTTTAATTTTAAATAACTTAACTTTCATAGTTATCGGAATATCGATGCTAAAAACTAAAAAAATCGACTTTTTACCTTTTTATAAAAAATCGATATCTTTCGAATTATCGAATCTAAAAATATCGCAAAAAACGGTTTAGTTAATTTAGTTATCGAAATATATAAAATGAATATATGAAATGAAAAATAAAGCAAAACTTTTCTATAACTAGTTATCGAAATATCGAAAATGTAAATTTAAAATACAGATTTTTCAGTTATCGACAATTGAAATTCAAAATATCGATTATTTATTAATTTTTTGATAATTTAACTATATTAGTTATAGAAATATCGATGTTAAGAAATAAACGAGTCGATTATTAACCTTTTTAAAGATTTCGATAACTTTGGAGTTATCGACATATCGAAAAACGTTTTCGTTAATTAAGTTTCGAAAGATAGAAAATGAATATGTGAAATTAAATATAAAAAACCTTTTCGATAACTATTTTAGATATCAAAATATTAAAAATGAAAAAAAACTTTTAGATGGATTTTAGTTATTGAAAATAAGAAAAATTAAATAAAACATGTCAATGACCATTTTAGTTATCGAACTGTAAATAAAAATATCATTTGTATAACAAATTTTTGAAAATTTACTTATCTTAGTTATCGAAATATCGCTGTTAAACACTAACAAAAAACGATTTTTTACCCTTTAATAAAAATAATCGATATATTTAGAGTTATTGAAAGTAAAAATACCGAGTAATCGAAATATAAAAAAATGCATGTATGAAATGAAAAAATAAAGTAAAACTTTTCGATAACTAAAAAAGTCAAATAAAAATATCAATTTAAAAAAAAAAAAATAAAAATTTGAATACCTTAACTATATAAGTTATCGAAATACCGTTATTAAAAACTAAAGATATCGACTTTTTAGGTTTTTATATAAAAATTTGGATAACTTTCTAGCTATTGAAACTAAACATTTTCCGATATGTTTAGAAAATTTAAAAAAATGAGACACGTCGTTTGTTATCTTAATTCAAAATCGTGTTTTTACATATTCCACGAAAACGCGATTTCGAAAAAATTGTCAATTACACCCTTTTGGAATACATTAGAAATGTATTGATATAACCACTCGATTTTACTTACATTTCAAATTCTTCAATTATTTTCGAAAGCTTTTTAGGGCTAACTCATATATAAAAATCCCAAAATTCCTAAAACGGGGAAGATAAAGCCTAAAAATTACCGCCATTCCATTGGCAGATTTTTCTTAAATAATTTTTACGTTTTTCCTTTTTTCAAATTCTTGAATTATTTTCAAATGAATTTTTGGCATATCCCATATCAAATCCCACAATTCCTAAAACAGGGAAAATAAATCCCACAAAATGATCACAATTCCATTAGCAGAATTTATATATCATAACGAAATTTTGTAATTCTGTAGCAAAAAGTACGCAAGTTCCCTAAGTAGGGAAAATATGTTTCAAGAAATGGAAGATTTTCCAAAAATCTTACCACATGGTAGTATTTTCTGAGTAAGAGGTTGAAAATATATTCTAAATATTTGTTAATCGATTTGTATGAGAATTGAGAATTTTTGCAAACAAAAAATATTAATTGTATATTCGAGACCTAAGAATTTTATTTTTTGTGTGCATTGATATTTTGATACTGAGTCATAGAACAACATCAAAAAATAGTGGATAATTGTTTTTAATTTTTTACTAAAATTTATTATTATCTTTACTCTCACTTTGGGAATATATATCCGATCATACTCTTATATGATTAATTAATTAATTAATTATGATGCTTACAAATGTTGCCAATATCACTTAAAAATAGTGGTTTAGGCGCAGACTCCCAAAAATTAAGAAATTTTCTTTAAAATTTCTTTAAAAAATAATTTTTGCTGGAACTAAAACCACCTATAAAAATTGAAAAAAAAAATGGAAAAAAATATTTCATTGTATTTTTTAATAGCTAACATTCTAACGAAGAAAACAATGTATACGTAAACGATCTATGGATAAATGTAGATATTATGAACTTCTTTGTAGAGGTAAAATATTTTTTTTTTTTCAATTTTTTGCTTTAATAGATGTTATCTCAGCGAAGAAAGCAAGGACTATTTGAAAAAAATTCTGTCAATAAGTGTGGAAGCTATGGGGCTCATCTTTTTAAATTTAGAATTTCAGTTTGATTTATAAAAAACATACAAAAAATATAATCTAATTTTAATGTACCCTCGAACAGTAAATTCCAGTCATTTCCTTAATCAACTCTCCAAATACGCATCATTTGGGGCCTCAGACTAGCCCAAAACACAGGTTCTTTCCACTACACCCTAATACTCATACATGTATAATATATTAAATATATTATATTTCGTATTCAATGTTCAATGTGTGTGTGCGAGTGTTTGCTATTTCGCACAAAAAAGCCCAGCAAAACAACAGCAACAAAATTGTAGAAAATAAAAAAACATATGAAACGAAATGATTTGTTTCCTTTCCATAGGACTGACTGGCTGGCGGACTGACTGACTGACTGGTTGACTGTGTGTTCAGTTTGCTCTGTGCTGGTGGATGGTGAAAAGGATTTTTATTTTGCAATTCAGTGCTGTTTGTTTGCTTTTCTGTTTTTTTTTTTGCTGCTGCTGCTGTTGCTGTTGCTACTGCTTCTGATTCGGATTCTACTTTTCATCATATAGCCCAGTTGAAGTCGTTGTTGTTGTTTTGTGGCTGTTGTGTGCTTGTGTGTGTTTAATACATTTTATTGTTGTTGTTTTGCTTGAATACACACACACACATACTCTTATTTCTTTTATTATTAGTCACAGTTTGTGTGTGTGTTTGTATTTGTATATGTTGCCGTAGTCGACGGCGTCGTTATTCTCAAGCCCACTTGGGTTTGAAATGTTGTTTTTTCCGAGCTTTCCTACTTGAATTTCAATTTCAATTTTAGTGTTATTTTTTCGTATGCCTCCTTATCCTCCGCCTCCTCTTCTATTTTTATGGAATTGTTAGTTTCCGTTATTGTTGTTGTTTTTGCTGTTGCTGCTGCTGCTGCTAGATTTCATTGTTGTGATTGCTTGGTTTTGTTTTGTTTGATTTATATACATACAATTTTAATGAAATGTGTTTTTTTGCGGCCCTGCTCCGCTCTTTCTCTCTCTCTACCCCTCTATCGCTCGCACATTCTCTTAAATTTGTCTTTTGAATAATTAAAAACAAACATACTTAATTATCTTGACACGTTCGTTTGCTGCAGGGGCAAATTATAGAACAATTAGACTGAAGATTTATTAAGGTTGCTGACTATAGGGAAGGCAACTCGACGCAACAAAAAACGCTATTGAAAGCAATTTTAAATAACAATAATTTTTAATGTAGTTCAAGCAATTTTGCTGAAGCTTGGGATAGCATTAACCAAGCAAGCCTAATATCAGTAAAAATATAAGGGCTGCAAATCTTCTGAACATATGTTTTTAATGGGTAAATGAACAGTGGGCAAAAAATGGGCACTGTTGATTATTCTCCCCCTCACTTAAGGCATGTTTCAAAAAATGTACGAAGGTCCTACAAGAAGGATCATTATTTAATTTAATTATAGAACAATTAGACTATAGATTTAATAATGTTGCTGCCTATGGAAGGGATAACAACGCCTGGGAAATTTAATAATTTAAATTTGAAGATAGCCTGAAATAAAAAATACATCTAAAATTCGTCAAAACAGATAAAAAAGTATGGCAACCATTGTAATAAAAAATCCCCAATTTTGGAACACATTTTCCCCGCTTTAGGAATTCGGGATTTTTGGAAAACGTGGCAAATCTAGTACTTTTTCATCGCTTTTATCTTTTTGATAAAGATAGAAAAAAATAAAAGTGGTAAAAAAAAAAATAAAAAACGCCAGTTTTGGAACACATTTCCAACACTTTGGGAATTCGGTAATTTTTTGCAAAATGCAATGGGAAATCTAGTATTTTTCATCGTTTTATCCTTTTTTTAATTTTAGGTAGTTTTTATTTTTAATTTGAAGATATCCTGAAGTCGAAAAAAAAATATCTAAAATTCGTCAAAACACAAAAAAAGCCAAAAAAGCATAGCGATCATTGTAATAAAAAAATTTTGTACATATTTTCCCCACTTGGGGAATTCGGATTTTTTGGAAAATATAGTATATTTTAATCGATTTTATCATTTTGATAAATTTTACGTATTTTTATATTTAAGTCTGGAGATAGATTCCAGGTAATATATGCCATTATTTTACGAAATGAAAAAAAAATACTTAAAATTCGTAAAAAAATCCCCAGTTTTGGAACACATTTTTAACAATTTAGGAGTTCGGGTATTTTTTTAGCGAAACATGGAAAATCTAGTAATTTTTCATCGTTTTTATCTTTTTTAATTTTAGGTATTTTTTATTGATTTTTTATTTTTAATTTGAAGACAGCCTGAAATCGAATAAAAATACCTAAAATTCGTCAAAACAGATAAGAAAGTTAAAAAAGCATGGCGAGCATTGTAATAAAAAATCCCCAATTCGAGTATTTTTTTTTTTGAAAAATATGGAAAATCTTCGATTTTATTTTTTTAAATGAACTTCTGATATTTTTATATTTAAATTTGAAGATAAACTTCAGTTAAAATATCTTTCCAATAAAAATATCTCAATTTCGTCAAAACAGATAAAAATGGCAAAGAAGCATGACGATCATTGAAATAAAAAATCCCCAATTTTGGAAAACATTTTCCCCACTTTGAGAATTCGGATAGTTTTTGGAAAACACGGAAAATCTGGTATTTTTTCATCGGTTTATTTTTTTGATAAATTACGTCCAATAAAAATATCTAAAATTCGTCAAAACATAAAAAATTAAAAATAAAAGTAAAAATCCAAAATCCAAAATCTGGAACATATTTTCCCCACTTTGGGAATTCGTTTTGTTTTGAAGACGTGGAAAATCGATTAATTTTTTCAACGTTTTATGTTTCCGATTAATTTCAGATATTTTTGTTGGTCATCAATTCGTAAAATAATGAAAAATGTTAAGTGGAATGACCAAAATTTGTATTTTAGCAAAACTTCAATTCAGTTTTTGAAGTGATAAATAAAGATCTATAAGATACAAATCTTCTAAATTTTAACAAAATAATTGATTTTATATTTCTTATGTCGGCAAAAAATAAAGAACTTGATTTTTGAAATGCTCTTAAGTTTAAGAGAATTGCCACTAATAATTCATATCTAATTTCAAATAAACATTGTTTTCTTCGTTAGAATGCTAGCTATTTAAAAAGTAAAACAAAATAATTTATTAAATTTTTTGTGACAGTAACCAAAAATGAAAAAAATAGTTTTCAAAATGTTGGGTCGATTGTTCCTAAACCATTGTGAATCCAAGTGAAACTGAAAATTGTAAAAAATTGTAGTTCTCGAACTTATCTTCAATTTAACGTATAAGTGGGCATACAAGTGCTGATATAACCAAAATTATATTAAACGTACTTGGAATTTTAATAAACAAAAGTGAAAGAGGGCATCAGTGCGTATGAACAATATTAATTTTATTACAAATTTGTGTGCACAAACCATAGCGAAAATTTAGTATTATTAAACTAAGATCTTTAATGAAATTAATAAAATATGACAGAGTCCAATATAAAGATATTGAAAAATATTGTGCTGTAATAATTGTCCTTTGTATTGGTCATACAAATGAAGCGCACCCTTATTCGACTATTTTACAGGGGTACGTATGAGTATTATAGTTTCCATGGCGTATACATGATAATAATGCACGAGTGAAAGCCATCAGTGCGAATGAACAATATTAACTTTATTAAAATGTAAATTAAGGATTACTAAACTGAAAATTTGTCCGATATTACCTCAAACCAAGGCCAAGGCAAATATATTGATTGTATTTTAAATTATTTAGTGATTCGCCAATATTTTTCAAACAAAGATATCCATAAATTATTGAACTAGTATAATACCATATGGACCCCATTTGACACTATGTGCCAACGACTTTGCGTATATGGACTCCATGGAACAAGAGTATGTAGAAAAAATGTGTACTCATTTGTTCTTATGGTGATCTTTTCTCATTTTTACACGACTTTAAAGTTATAGGAATATAAAAATTTCTAAAAATTTAATTAAATATTTCTACACATCAGCGCATGTTTAACATGCAATAAATTGCTAATAAATCATACCTATAAAAATGGTTGAGGACTTTATATTCAATATTTTGTGTTACCCTACCTCCCAAAAAAACCAACTCTAATACTTCATCATATAAAAACTAATCAAAAATATTCCAAACTGTACACATTTCGGCAATAAAATGGATTATTACACGTGTTGGCCATAAAAAATAATACCAAATTCATACATCACATCCCAATTCGCAACACTCATACGTTGCGGTGTCTCGGGCTGGCAAACTTCCGTAATATTCATACGTACCGGTGTACACTTTTTGCTAATTCATAATACTCATACGCACCCGAGTACTCTGGCGACATCAAAATATGGTTACACGCACGCACACACACACATCTCTGGGATATGCACGGCCTACTAAATAAAACTAAACTTGTTTCCAGTTATATTTGCTTCCACCCGCCAGAGCCAGAGAACACACATAAAAATTTGCATAGAATTCGCATAAATTGGTGAAACAGCTTTACATTATTATGCTGATCTCTGCGGACAAACAAACAACGAAACAAGTTAGTTTGCTGCCTGCCATTAAAGACTGGAATGTATAGTGAAATTGGGTGGGTGAGGTGGCATGTGTGAGTGTCTGTGTGTAGTCGCCAAGAAATTGCAAACTTCAAAAAATATAAAATTTGAGAAAACTAAAGTGAAACAACCGCACACACACACAAAACCTCCACAATAAATGGAGCATATAAAATAGACTCTATCTTGGTACGAGTATATATAAATATATATATATGTATATGCAGAACAACCTGCCTTACTGCCGTTGTATATATTGCCGCAAAATCAAACATTAAATATAGTTTGGATGGTGTAGCTATCAGGGAAAAGTTTTACGAGAAACTAAAATCGAAACGAGGCGTATAAGAATATTTTCCACTTGACTAACAAGGCACCCAAAAAAAGGAGGATGTAGAGAAATTGGATATTGGTAAATTGAAGGTAGATTTTAAATTGCTCAAAACTAACGATGCAGCAGAAATGAAACCCTTTGGTGGTAGAATATTTTTGAAGGAAGTATAGAAAAATAATTATAGGAAATTTCAGAAATGGATGGATGGATAAATTGAATAGAACTTTTCCTTTGGTTGAATAATACAAAACTATACGACCATTTTTCTGAACATGGCAAAGATGCGTATAAGTATTATACTTTCCATGGCGTATACATGCCAATAATGTAGGAGCGCAATACACCAGTGTGAATGAATAATATTAATTTTATTAAACATTTGTTTAGGCAAAGCCTAGTGTAAATTTATGATTATTAAAATGAAATCTTTGATGAAATTCATAAAATATGAAACAGAGACCAAGAACAAGATATTTAAAAATATTTAATTTAATTTAAATTTTATTATATTTAATTTTGTTAAACAATTTTTTAGACAAATCTTAATGGAAACTAAGGATTATTACACTGAGATCTTTGCCAATATTAAGAAATCTAAAACTGAGCCAAAAACAAAGATATTGAAAAATATTATAATATAGTTATTTTCTTTAGGCTGGTCAATACAAATGCAGCGATCATTTTACTGCTCATGACAAATGTGCGTATAAGTGTTATAGTTTCCTGGGCGTATACATGATAGTAATGTCCGAGTGAAGAAGAACATCAGAGCGAATGAACAATATTAATTTTATTAAAAATTTGCATAGACAAACCCTAATGAAAATATAGAGATCTTTGTCAAAGACATTGCAAAATATTGAATTAAAGTAATTTTCCTTTATATAACTGATACAAATAATATACCCTTCGACCATTTTACCGGCAGCGGCAGGCTGTATTATTATTTATTAAAATGTATACGGCCTAGTAGCTACAATACTCATACGTACTGAGTATTGTAGCTACTAGGCCGTATACATTTTAATAATGTCTGAGTGACGGACATCAGTGCGAATGAACAATATTAATTTTATTAAATTGCTGTTTTAAACAAAACTAAATGGAAATTTTGGATTATTCAACCGAGATTTCTGTCGATATTATTAAAATCTAAAACTGAGGCCAAGGCAATTAGAAAAATATTCCGACTTTGATATTCAGGAGTATAGTAAAACGCTTAAAACTATACCTTTCGGGGAAGCAATACCTTTTCATAACATCACCTAGCACAAATCTCTGCAATATATTAGAGTTTTTAAAAGAATACACAATACACATTAAGTTCTGCTCAGAAGATCATCGCTGCATGTGACTAACTTTAAAAGGATTTCATTTACAAACAAATAATATACACAATTTGTATATTTTAAGTTTCATAAATCTAAATTGAAATCAGCGGTAATCGTCATTTAAATAATAAATTTAATGGTGTGTCAATATATCAATTTCATAACAAAAATATGCAACGTTTTTAAAGTTCACAAACAGAAATAACGTATGAGGATTTTTCATATATTTTATTTTTCATCCGATTGGGAATGCATTTAGAAATTTTATTATTCAAATATAAAATATTTGAGTGTATTTCTAAAATAACAAAAAATAAAAAATTCAATTCAATAGATCAATTTAAAATTCACTTCATAAAGTAAATGCTGGATAGAGTTCGAGAGAATCTACCTCCGACAAAGCAATCTAGTAAGTATTTTTTGATCTGTCGCCCGAGCAGAGATCTTTTTACTGTTATAACCTTAGATGGGCAAAAGTGAGTGTTGCAGATTGTTTCCCTTCTCATCAATTGAGAAAGTTTATATGAACCAAATAGTTAATGAATTTGCATTCTATTAAATAAAGATGTAAAATGCTCTTGAGGCAGGTCAAATCAAATATTGATTACAGAAAAAAATACAAACAAAAAAAACTAAAATTTTAAAAAAATATTGAAATTAATTTTTTGAAAAAATATTGAAATTAATTTTTTGAGAAAACTATATTTATTGAAAAACTGTTAGAGTTTATTTTTTGAAAAAATTTTGAAATTTGTTTTTTTTTTAAATTATTTATTTTTCGAAAAAATATTTGAAATTTATTTAAAAAATGAAAAATATTGTAAGTTTAGTTTTTGAAAAATATTGAAAGTTGTTTTTTTTTTGAAAAAATATTTAAATCTGGTCATATCTTATCTTCTGTAAAAGACATTGAGACCTTTTTTTTGCAGAAAATTTTGAAATTTATTTTTTTGAAAAAAAAAAATGAAATTTGTTTTTTAAAAAAAATATTTTAAATAATTTTTCGAAAAAACAAATTGAAGTTTATTTATTAAAAAAATAGTGAACTTTATTTTTTGAATAAATATTGATATGTTTTTTGAACAACTATTGAAATGTTTTTTGAAAAATATTGAAATGCTTTTCTTCAGTAAAAGATATTGAGACCATTTTTTCAGAAGTGCTGCTTTTTAGCGCAAAAAATATTGAAATTTATTTTTGGAATAAATTTTGAAATTTGTTCTTTGAATAAATATTGAAATTAATTTTTTGCAAAAATATGAAAAAACAGAAATTTATTCTTTGAAAAAAAAAAATATAATTTATTTTTCGAAAAAATATTTTAAATTTATTAAAATAAAATGAAAAATATTGAATTTATTTAAAAAAAATATTAAAATTTATTTTTTTAATTTAATTTTCTTTTTGAAAAAATAATGATATCGGGTCATAACTTTTCTTCTGTAGAGGATATTGAGACCATTTTCAGAAGTGCTGGTTTTGAGCGCAAAAATATTAAAATTTGTTATTTTTAGAACAAATAAAGTACATTATTTTTCGGGCAAATATTTGTTTTATTGAAATTATTAAAAAACAGAAATTTAGTTTGTTCTAAAATTACGTACTTAGAGTTTCTTTTGGTGACATTTTCTCCTTTAAAGTTGTAGGTATATAAAAATTTATTTAAATATTTCTACCCATCAGCGCATATTTAACATACAATAAATTGCCAATAAATATTCTACATTTTGTGTTATCCTACCTCCCTAAAAAACCAACTCTAATACCTCATCATATAAAAACTAATCAAAAATATGCCAAAGTGTACACATTTCGACAATAAAATGGATTATTACACGTGTTGGCCATAAAAAATAATACCAAATTCATACATCACATCCCAATTCGCAACACTCATACGTTGCGGTGTCTCGGGCTGGCAAACTTCCGTAATATTCATACGTACCGGTGTACACTTTTTGCTAATTCATAATACTCATACGCACCCGAGTACTCTGGCGACATCAAAATATGCTCTTTTTAGCGCAAAAAATATTGAAATTTATTTTTTCAATTAATTTTGAAATTTGTTCTTTGAATATATATTGAAATTTATTTTTTGCAAAAATATAAAAAAAAATAAATTTATTTAAAAATTTATTTTTTGAAAAAAAAAAAAATATAATTTATTTTTCGAAAAATTATTTTAAATTTATTAAAAAAATTAAATTTATAAAAAAAAATTTAATGAAAAATATTGAATTTATTTAAAAAATATTAAAATTAATTTTTGTAATTTATTTTTCTTTTTGAAAAAAAAAAATAATAATAAATGTAGAAGATATTGAGACCATTTTCAGAATTGCTGGTTTTTAGCGCAAAAATATTAAAATTTGTTCGGGCAAATATTTGAATTTTTTTGAAAAATATTGAAATTATTAAAAAAACTGAAATTTAGTTTTTTAAAAAATATTGAAAATTATTTTTTTAAAAAATATTGAAAATTATTTTTTAAAAAATATTGAAATCCGGTCATAACTTATCTTCTGTATTGAGACCATTTTTTGAAGTGCTGCTTTTTAGCGCAAAAATATTGAAATTCGTTTTTTTGTCAAAAAAAAAATGAAATTTATTTTTCAAAAAAAAAATTGATTTTTTGCTGAGAAAATTGAATTTATTTAAAAATATTGAAAATTAGGTTTTGAAAAAATATTGAAATTTAATTTTCTTTCTTGAAAATTTTCTTTCTTGTTCTGTAAAAGAATTGAGAATATTTTTTCAAAAGTGCTGGTTTGTAGCGCAAAAATATGGAAATTTATTTTTTTAATAAATATTGAAATATAGTTTTTGATTTTCATTTAATATTGTAATTTATTTTTCGAAAAATAATACAAATTAAATTTTTTTCGATAAACTATGAAAAATATAGAATTTATTTTAAGAAAATATTGAAATTTAGTTTTTGAAAAAATATTGAAATTTATTTATTTAAGAAAATATTGAAATTTTTTTATTTAAAAATATTAATTTTTTTCGAAAATATATTGAGATTATTTAAAAAATATTGGACTTTTTGATTTGAAAAAATTTGGAATTTATTTGATGAAAAAATATTGAAATTTGTTTAAAAATATAGAAATTTATTAAAAAAGTGGAATCTATTTAAAAATCATTTTTTTGTTTTTTCTCAACAAAAAATTCTCACTTCTGAGATATCAGCAGAAATGTAGAAGTATTCAATTATTTTTAATTATATATTTCTAGTGGAAAAAGTAGCATCCCTTTTCTAAGTACCTTGACCCAACAAGCCCTATGATTTTAATGTACTCTTTTTAAATCTCATTTACTTCGGCACTTTTTCTCTACCTTTCAGATTATTTTACCTTTTCTTACAAATCATTATTTTGATATAAAGTTTTATTTAAAGTCAAACTTTTATGGGTCACTTAAATATGGCAGAAGCTGCTGCTAAGCATTTTTCTTTTCCTTTTCGCGGCAAAAGTCAATGATGATCCTGCCACAGCTTTCAATTCGCATGAAACAGACGTGCCCCCATCCCGGGCACAGCACATGCCTTGTGACATTTTTGACAGAAACATTTGCTGCGTTTGTATTTTTTTTGCGTTTGGGGGGAAACGAAATTTCCTCCACGTTTTTGTTATTCCCTGACAGTGACGAGAGGAGGAAGAGAATGAAGAGGACGAGGAGGAAAAACAAAAACCCCAGAAAATGCGTCTAAAACCTAAAACATGTTCTACATTTTTGCGAAAGCAAAAAGCAGGAAAAAAGTGCAAACGACGAACACGGCAATAATAAAACATCACATGTGTCATGGACAAGAACAGTTGCTGCAATATTTTCTTTGCCTTCGACAGGAAACGAGTGAATGAGAAATTGTGGATATTTGGATGGAAGAAAAACAAAAAAAGTAGTAAAAATTCTTTAAAAAAAACTAGACAAACCTAAACGTGTGGCATAGCTGCTTACAAAGAAGAAAACTCTGTTGGCACAAGAAACTCACATAAAAAGAAAAACTTGGGGAAAATGGCCAGTCTTAAAACTGAAGAACAACAGCATAATAAAACGAGAAGGAAAAAAGGATATTTCCACAGCATTGTGTGCTATGTAGTGATAACAACAAACAACAACAACAGCAGAAGAAACAAATTTAAAAGATGGATATCAAATCAATTTGAAGTGTACATCGGCAACATCATCATCTACGGCCATCACTATAAAGGATTGCTGTTGCCAGGATTGATACCAAAAAAGTATCGCATAACAAACGCTGCAACATTATTTCAAACTTAAGTTTCTTACGCTTTATCCTATTGTTTACGACAGATATTCCCAAGTTCCTCCTGGGGAAATGGGGATTCGTTAACAATTTGTTTCACTATTTTGTTGTTGTTGTTGCCGTCCATTTCTATATTGTGGTGGTTGTACGCTGAGGTTTGAGGAAAAGTTGGCGTGGCAAAGTTATAGAGAAGATTTACCGACAGCAATTATTTTCCCAGAAATTGGGATAAACTTTTTAAAGTTAAACCGTCTCAGTATTTTCTTGATAATTGCTGGCCTCGTCAGTGCCAGTGAAGTTATAAAGTGTGTGGTGAGATTTTCTAGATTTGCTGGATTCTCATCATTCATTCGATTGTTGAGTCCGAGTTGGGGGAATAAATAAAACTAATTAATTGAGTTATATTACAAACGTTGTTTCCTGGAAGGATGTTAAGAGAGTAGCAAAACGTCTGAATGGGATTGTTGCATAACGATAGCAAGTAATGCGATAGCCACCGCCGAATTAATGGCTTATGTAACTGAACAAAAGGACATCAATTGTCTGTGGTAGCTCAGTAGAATGGTAGGCCAATTTTTTTCCAAATAATTCAGATATTTGGGGTTTCGGTTTTATTATGAAATTTGCCAGAAACAGATAATGTTTAGAAATAAATTGCTTAAAATGGCGGCCGAACAGAGTTCTTTAAATTAAATAATAAAATTACAAATTATTGTAGAAAAAGTGGGTATTATTTGATCTATTGAATCTAAGAATAGTTAGATGGCGCCCGAGCAGGGACTCCCAATAGCATATATATTGGAGCTACTATAGACTTTCAAATTCGAATATTCTCATTGGTTCTGAAATCTATTCTTAACAAAATAATCCCTTTTTGAGAGTTAATGTGCGAAAACTTGTTTAAATTGGCGCCCGAGCGATTGTTATCTAATCTATTAAAAACTAACTTCGAAAGTAGTGAGTCTTTAAGGCAAACTGTAAGAAATTTTCGAGAAGAGATCCGCCTTCAGTTCAGACTTCATGAAGCTCATTTTCATCTCGGTGGCTATGTCAATGAGCAAAATTGCCGCATATGGCAATTCAGAGAACTATTGAGAAGCCAATGCATCCACAACGAGTCACTGTTTGGTGTGGACTTTGGGCTGTACTGAAAAATTTGATTGGTTACCCTCCCCCTTATTTACTAATTTATTTATCTTTTACTACTTGAAGCCATGCAATTTTTACTATTTTTAAAAGATATTCTTCTCTTTCATCTGGTAACCATATCGCTTGTGTATACCTCTCGAAAGTATGAAAATAAATTATTAAGACAAACATATCCTTTGGAACTAAAAAGTCTTGTAAAATGGAGAAAAAACACCAAATGAAAAACTGAGTACATAGTTTTTCTAAAAACTATATCAAGTTTCATATATATAGTCACGTCGTTAAAACTGGACAAAATATTCCCAAATTGGCGTCCACAGAAGACACTTTCATACGAAATACAAAATATTTCTTTAGAGAGAAAGTAGAGGTTTTAATGAATTTATTCTCACTTGATCTACAATCTCTTCGGAAGAATCTCTCTTAAGGATTTAACATCGCGCTACAGTTGGTTTAATTGGACTATAAATTTCCAAAGGATATTTTTTTTTAGAAAATTATTTTAAATACTTAGAGGAGAATTTGCATTAAAAATACTTAAAACATCATGTTTCTATCTGTATTACGTTAGCATTTAAAATTATTTCATTTTCCCCTTTAAAAAGTAAAATATGAATTAACCAAAGAAACTAAAAGGGAAAATGTAAATGGTTGTTAATGTTAAAAATAATACAGGAGGCAGCTTGAAATTTGAAGTATTTTGAAGAAATGTTCTTCTTTTTAATTTGACACTTATGCTATTTAAAAAATGTATTTTGGAACATTCTAGTGCTATGTAGTTGCCACAGGATGAAGAAATGAAAAACTAAAAAAATGTTTAACTGATATTTTTTTTTACAAAAATTCCAATTTTCGCCGAAGGTACCTTTAAGTTTTGTATTCCCATTTTCGAAATGAAAGTCCAATCAAACAATAACCTTTTATCTTGAATTGAAAGTAATAATGATGACTACAAGTGTTGCAAATATCTCTTTCACATGGAAACAGTGGTTAAAGAAGTCGTCAAAAAATTGACGATTTGCTGCCACGAAAAATAGAAGAAAATCTAAAAAAATATTTTACTTGTTCTACTTTTTAGTATCTAACATAATAACACAGAAAACATTGTGAATATGTAAAAGATCTATAAGGAATATAGAAGTTATGACACTATTTGTAGACGCAAAAGATTTTTTTAAAAAATATGATGTTTATAAATAGCACATTAGAGTATTTATTTATTTATCACAATTGAAAATTATATAAAATAGTGTTTTATTTAAATTTGTTGTAGCTGGGATCTCAGCGAAGAAAACAAGGTCTAGTTGGATAAAATCCATAGATGACTGTAGAAATTATGGACCTTATTGTAGAAGTAAAATATTAAAAAAAATATATATGGGTAACATCAGCACATATATTTTTGTTACATGTTGCTATCAAAAATATTACAGGAGAGGGAAGTTTTCGAAAGTCTGTCTTCTGGTCTGGAGTGAGTATGTGTGGTAAAAATATTAAGTTGGACGAAATTATTTTTAAATTTTTGGAAACTCCTCAGGGGCAGTGTTGAGTATATGTTAAATTCATTGACGCGCAAGACCTTATAAGATTTGTGTCATTCAGTATCAATAACAGAAGCTGACTAATCTAACTAAAGTTTTTCTCCTTCAGAGTATGATTAAGTCCGTAGAGTGCATATTTTCGCGGTTGCTGGTACTGGCCAGGCTCTACTCTTGTGGTTCATATTTTTCATTCAATCCGACTTTGACTTCGATTATTCAGTTCTTCGGCCTTTGGCCAGGCTTAAATATTGTTCTCCTTAAAGGGGCGAAACCTTGTCACATAGACTAACTATTTTCTGCATAGCAGGTCTTTGCCAGGCTTAGGACTTTTCGTCACTTTTGCCTTGATCCAAAGACGTTTAGCCAATCTAAAGGTTTTCTGAATTTGCGGTATGTGGTCGAGTTTCGAAATGAACTCCAGGTCCAAAGTTAAAGATTAAATAATGTCCGTGTAGTAGGACGGAAACAAAGAGTACATATTTTCTGATTAAATGGTCTTCCATCGGACTTTGTAAAATTTCCCTGTTTTAAAAATATTGAAATATATATTTTTTATTAAAATTCCAATAAAAATTTGAAATCGGCTCTAGCAAAATCGAATAGGCAATGCAAAATCCGTTAAAAAGGGGGATTGTCTTGGTTTGCAGTTTTGAAAAATTTTCATAATTTTAATATATATAAATTGTAATTAATTTTTCTTCTCGAAATATTATTACTGATGTTATATTTGGTCATAAGAATGTTAAAATGATAAAAATTTATATGTTCAACCCTTTGGTGGACGTGGTTAGTTGATATTTATATGAAATTGTCAAAATATTAATGAGTTAAATTTTTAAATATATTTCATATTGAAATATCTCCAAAATATGCGACTTTTGTAGAAAGAGATGTTAAAAATTTAAAATTAAGGAAATTTAAAATTCACTTAATGTCATATTTAGGCGTGTTTCAACCGGAATTTTGAACTGTTTCAAATTTGTTTTTTTTTTATTGAAGAACATAATTTTCTGCCACGTAGTAGGTGAGATTAAAGTCGCCAAAAAGATATGTAATCTTAGAGTGTATATATTTATAATTTCACAATATTGTAAAAATTTGCTCATTTCCTCATCTTTTAAAAAATAGATTTAAATGTAAAGGTGTATTTTTTTCAAAATCAAAACAATGTGAATATAGAACAAGTAAAAAGGGCGTTAAGTTCGGCCGGGCCGAACCTTATATATCCTCTACCATGGATTGCATTTCATAGAAGATTACATAGATTGCATTTCATGATGTTCGTAGAAGTGCTGAATTATTACAGGAAAATGACAAAAAATTATTGAAAAAAATAATTTTATAAATAAATATAGTATTTTTATTACTTTAAATCACGCTTCTAAGGCAAGGCGATTCAAAAAATAAATATTTTTATATTTATATTTTCAAAAAAGCTTAAATACAATAAATATTGTAGATAGTGGATGTTACAGTTGGTTGTATTTCCATTCTATTTTAATTCCAAAAGTACAAATTTTGAAAATCAAGAATCTCAAGTGCAACATAACCTAACTTCATGATTCAAAAATTTTTTGTGTAAAAATAAAAAGTACGATTTTGGGAAAAACTTTTTATTTTGCGTGTCTATACAGTCAGAGGAATGTATACACCCTACGAATAAAAACCACTTTACGATCCACGTTTTTGTTATAGGGGAATGCGCATGCCCAATATCATATAAGCACAAGCAGATATATTGAAGAAATATACTTAAATAATCTAAAATATTAGGGGTTATTATGGGGTTTTCAGTCCTTGTGAGGGAAAAATTTTCCCTTTGGGCCGATTTAGCCCAGTTTCAATCCCAACCGATCTACGACTATAAGACGTATTTATGCAAAATGTAGACCTCCTAGCTCCTTTCGTTTAGATGCTAGCGTGTTTTCAACAGACGGGCGGACGGACATGGCTGGATCGTCTTAGAATTTTATGACGATCAAGAATACATAAACTTTATAAGTTGTCAGGTCTATATTTCAAGGTGTTACAAACGGAATGACAAAGTTAGTATACCTCCATCCTGGAGGTGGAGGGTATAACAATCTGTTAAAACGCGAAAAATTGAAATATAACCCGTTTTTAATTTTTCTTCAAATAAGACACTTATATGTTTTTATAAATATAATATCATTGGCTATCACGTATTGTATTATTTTTTTTCGACAAAAAGTAAAAACTCCACTGTGGACAATGAAAAAAATGGCCAAAAAAATATTGATAATTACGAAAAAAAGTAAGAGCATCAACTAATTTCCTTTGTTATACCCTTGTGAAGCTTCGTCCTAATTTGTTTAATAATCGTTGTTCTATGGTAGGAGCTAGCTAAAATGGACTTCACTAATTTGCAGCTATCATATTAGAATCGTCGTCAAATTTCTAAAAATGCTTCAAATCCTTTCAAAGACATGATCCTTCATTTATAACCTCCTGTCCACAGTGAAGAATCTCCCAAGAAGTGCATTATGCCGCATAGAAATGTTTAGACAACTTGTTTATGATATATCCATTTTTAGTTCAGTTTTTATTTCTATGATAAATAAATATTTGGTTTGCGACGACATTTAAATAAAATGAAGCTCCAGTTAAAGTTTATCGAGCACTTACTCTATATCAAAAATAGTGTTAATCAGTTTCATTTCAAATACTATTATCCTTTATAACCATGATCAATAAATTATTGTCTCTGCATTAACAAAAAGAGTACTTAAAATTAAATACTTCCATCCACTTTATGTCCAGTCAGATAAGTGACCCCATAAATTCGTACGCCATAATTTTCGGGAATAATTTATTTCGCCAAGAATAATGATGCTGCAATTTTCTAATTACTCTCTTAGTCTTATATACATTCGTACATGACCCCATTTACCTCGTATCTATAGACAATATCAAGATAAGTATCAGAGTGTATCTGTATTCCTTTGCTTTGTTTTCTTGTGGTTCTTTTGGAATGCACCATTAGAGAGGCGTCACAATAATAGCAAAAAAACAAGACACCAGGATGTCTGGTGGATTCTCTGCAAGCCACGACGCAAAAAAACGCATCCACCATAATCTCTAAAGGACAACGGCGAAAAGGACAACTCGCCAACATAGTAAGGATGAGGGCAAAAAAAAAACACAAAAAGCATTCGTGTATTGCAATCATTACGATGACGGCAAAGAGACAAAAACAACATGACCACAGAAAACTAAATGGAATCGTAAAAAAATGAAACGATCCAAAAGACATTTGAAGCTGTGGCTTTTTTCCATCGACTGTCGTTTGCTGCATGTTTAGCATTTAGATGGGATGGAGCCCATATAAAAGGCAATAATGGTGTCATTTTTGAGATTAACATTAAATTATACAAAACAGATTTATGGTTTTAAAAACATACACACAAGTATCCTTTTGAAAAGGGCGATATCTGGCTAATGCATTGCTCTGCTGCATTTCCTGTATAAGGACGGTTTTTTTTCTTGGCAAACATATTGGCACACAATTTGTATATTTTTGGGTAAAAAGGAAATTCTAATCAATTCCACAACATGAACTGTTTAAAATCAAACGGCTAAATAAATATATAAATAATAGCAGCCCAAGCCAAGATGTTGGATAACGCACTGAAGTATCTAAGTGTTCTCAAGAGTTATGCGACTCCATCCATGCTCGACCGACCATGTATGTTAAAATGTGTCCAAGTTTGAGGCATTTAACAAAGACCCTCTCAACCGAGAGAGAAAAAACTTGATTTATGTCAGGCGAAGGCAAGAATGTCCTGCCTCTTCGGTTTTTGGCAAAAAATGCGATAAATTTGCTTGGGATGTTTGCGTTGTTGTCACAGCAAATTCTCGTGTGAGTGCGTGATGTCAGCTCACTGATTAGAATGGCCGAGAAAGACGACACAATTCCCAATAATAAATTGTGTCCTTGGCAGCCGGCGATTAGTTTGGAGCCATATTTGTATTGGTGGTCATTGGGACATAAAAAATGTATAAACTGCGTTAATAGAATATAATGAGTGGCGAGCGAGTGCGTATGTAGCCTGGGACACTGTGATAAGACACTTTTGGGAGGAAGGATTTGTTGACATTTGTCAAAGAGTTTGTAGTGAATATATTCATTTTGTTGTGGAAGAGAAGAAACACAATTTTTTTAATAAAAATATGAAAGAAATTTACGTGGATTATTTTCGAGAAGAGATCGGCCTTCGTGAAGCTCATTTTCATCTCGGTGGTTATGTCAATAAGCAAAATTGCCGCATATGGGGTTCAGAGAACCCATACGTGTTTGGTGTTGATTTTGAACTGTACTGAAAAAGGTACTGCCGAACCAGTCGTGGTAGTCGTATGAATGGTACTGTGTTCCATTATTAAATGACAAAGTTCAAGCAGTTTTTAATAGTCGATTTTAAAAATTTAAATGGCCCACCCTATGTGTTCAACTAAAGGTAACTATGATGGCTACAAATTTCGATTTCACATAGAAACAGTGGTTGAGAGACAGTCTCTGAAAAATTATCATTTTTTTATAATTTTTATAAATTTTATAAAATTTTTATAATTTTTATAATTTTTTATAATTTTCATAATTTTTATAATTTTTATAATTTTTATAATTTTTATAATTTTTTTTATAATTTTTATAATTTTTATAATTTTTATAATTTTTATAATTTTTATAATTTTTATAATTTTTATAATTTTTGTAATTTTTATAACTTTTATAATTTTTTATAATTTTTATAATTTTTATAATTTTTATAATTTTTATAATTTTTATAATTTTTATAATTTTTATAATTTTTATAATTTTTATAATTTTTATAATTTTTATAATTTTTATAATTTTTATAATTTTTATAATTTTTATAATTTTTATAATTTTTATAATTTTTATAATTTTTATAATTTTTATAATTTTTATAATTTTTATAATTTTTATAATTTTTATAATTTTTATAATTTTTATAATTTTTATAATTTTTATAATTTTTATAATTTTTATAATTTTTATAATTTTTATAATTTTTATAATTTTTATAATTTTTATAATTTTTATAATTTTTATAATTTTTATAATTTTTATAATTTTTATAATTTTTATAATTTTTATAATTTTTATAATTTTTATAATTTTTATAATTTTTATAATTTTTATAATTTTTATAATTTTTATAATTTTTATAATTTTTATAATTTTTATAATTTTTATAATTTTTATAATTTTTATAATTTTTATAATTTTTATAATTTTTATAATTTTTATAATTTTTATAATTTTTATAATTTTTATAATTTTTGTAATTTTTATAGTTTATAAAATTTTTATCATTTTTATAAATTAATTTTATAATTTTTATAATTTTTTACCATTTTAATAATTTTTATAATTTTTATAATTTTTATAATTTTTATAATTTTTATAATTTTTATAATTTTTATAATTTTTATAATTTTTATAATTTTTATAATTTTTATAATTTTTATAATTTTTATAATTTTTATAATTTTTATAATTTTTAAAATTTTTATAATTTTTATATTTTTTATAATTTTTATGATTTTTATAATTTTTTACCACTTTAATAATTTTTATAACTTTTATGATTTTTATAATTTTTTACCATTTTAATAATTTTTATAATTTTCATTTTTATCTTTTTTCTTTTTTATCATTGTTTGCCATCTTTTTTTATATTTAATGCCTGTATTCGTATTCAATAGATTTTTTTTCAATTAGGCCTTGTTTTTTAACATAATTATAATATAATAATTTCTAAATCTTTCTTGCAAGTAATATAGCATTTGCTGTAGTTCAAAGTAGTTTGACCTTTGACAGTTTTGCAGTGGTTCAAATTTGACACTCTTGGGCGTTTTTTAAAAGATAGTGTCGTCAATGATGTAACAACTTTAAAACGTTTTTGCAGGTTTTAACGATATTTGTATCGTTTGATAAGTTTTTATTCTTTCCCTCTTTTAAAATTTCGAAATTTAACACGAAACGACCTCAATTTACATTTTTATTTATTTACACAAACCAAAAAAATTAAACAATTTATCATCACCTCTTGTACGAAATTCTAGTCTCCTCTCATTTCATTCGAAAAGCGTACTTAGCAAACACAATATACAACATACATAAATATGTATGTACATTGCAATGTACCTGAAAATGGTTGGGAAAAAATACATTTCATTCCTCTTCCGCAAGATGCAAGGGTGTGGGCACAAAAACGACGACGAGTAAAAAAACTCAGGTTTTTACATGCAAATAAATCAAAAATTATCGCCCTTTTGCCAACCACTTACACACATATAATTCGAATGCGAAAAATGAAACAGGATATGAAAAACACAGGGTGCGAGAAAAAAAGGGGGGTACATGGCTACAGTTGAGGTAGAGCAAAAGAGCAGCGAGAAACGAAATAAATATCAAAATATTTATAGGAATATTTAACAAATTTATTTAATAAATTTAAATAAAACACAATTGTAGACGAATTTTTTTTTCACGAATTATGGCCAATTTAATAATGAAAAAATGATTATTTTCCCAAAAAAAAGTGTGTTCATTCAATCGCCTGTATCTTCTGAAATACTTGACTAAGTTTAATGTTTTAAAATATAAATATGTGGAATGTTATAGCCTCGTTATATTTTTATAGTTTTAATTATTGTTTCAGTGTGAGTTTGGAAGGGGTGAACTGATGGTTTCTACTTTTTTACGATTTTTCGGTTTTTGTTTTATAAAATCCACCAGAAATTCAATGAAAAATCATCAGAATGTTTATTTTTCAGTAGTATATTAACACAAGGTTTAAATTGAAATGAAAAATCATCAGAATGTTTATTTTTCAGTAGTTTATTAACACAAGGTTTAAATCAATAAAAATCAAAGAAAATGTAGTTGATGACAAATTTTATTTTTTTTTTCATCAAAAAATAAAAAATATATTTAATTTTCCATTACCTATATTTCTTAGATTTATATTGTTTTTAATCCTTGTGTTTGCGAATAAGTAATGTTATCATATATAAATATCGCTTATACGCCAGCAATAACCCTTTAAGAGAATTACAGAATTTATAAATTTTTTATGAGAAGAAATACATACGCAAACTTTGGAAACAATTGCAGCTATCGAGGTGAAAAATCGTACCGCTTGACTTGGAATGACCCATGTAGCTCATTTTTCATATTGTTTTCACAAACTTAATGAATTAAAGTGATTACTTCGCTAAATATACGTCATTTCAGAGGGGGCGAATGAGTAATGTTAATAAATATCGCTTATACGCCACCAACAAACCTTTAAGATAATTACAAAATTTATCAAATTTCTGTGAACACCGTGCGATAATTTTACAGTTTTATTATTGGACCAGAGCAAGACAATATATATGTGAAACTAGAGAAACTGTGTAGTCAATTTTTCATTTGGTGATCTGGGACTTTAAATTTCCAAAGGCAATATATTTTTAAATAATTTATTTTCGTACTTTAACGAGTCATACAAAGGCGATATGGGTATCAAATGAAAGAGACGAACATCTGCTAAAAATAATTTAAATATAATTCTTTTATCTGTACTAGTTTAGTATTAAAAACAATTTCCAAATTTCCCCCTCATTTATTTTTTTACTATCTAAGGAGGAAATCTTTAACTGACTGTTAATGCTAAACTAATACAGATAGAGGCATGAAGTTTTTAGTATTTTTAACAGAAATTCGTATCTTTAATTTGATATCCATATCGACTGTGTATGACTCCCGATAAATTAAAATTAAATTAAATTAAAAATTTTAATTTCAAAAGGATATAGATGTTTAAATAATTTATTTTCATACTTTAACGAGACGCTCAAAGGCCATGTGGGTATCAAATGAAAGAGAAGGATATCTGTTAAAAATACTTTGAATATAATGATTCTATCGGTATTAGTTTAGTATTTACAACAACTTCATTTTTTCCGTTTAATTATTTAGTTTTCCGTTTAATTATTTAGTTTTTACTATTTTAGAGAGGAAAACTTTAATGGTTAGTAATTCTAAACTTATAAAGATAGAACCATGCAATTTTTAGTGTTTTTAATAGACATTCCTCTATTTCATTTGATAACAATATCGCATGTGTATGGCTCTCAAAAGTATGAAAATAAATTATTAAAACAAATATATCCTTTAGAAATTAAAAAAAATTATTTCAAAAGGATGCAGATTTTTAAATAATTTATTTTCATACTTTAACGAGTCATACAAGGTTATCAAATAAAATGGAAGAATATTTGTTAAAAATACTTTAAATCAAATGCTTCTGTCTGTATTAGTTTAGTATTTACAACAATTTCAAAATTTCCCCCTTATTTTTTACTATTTAAGGAAGAAATTTGTTAATATTTGTTAATGCTAAACTAATGCAGATAGAGGCATGCAATTTTTAGTATTTTTAACAGAGATTCTTATCTTTCATTTGATACTCATGTCGCCAGAGTATAGCTCTCGAAAGTGTACAAATAAATTATTAAAACAAATATATCCTTTGGAAATTAAAAGAAATAATTTCCAAAGAATATATATATATATATTTAAATAATTTATTTTCATACTTTAACGAGTCATACAAATGCGATGTTGATATCAAATGAAAGAGAAGAGTATCTGTTAAAAATACTTTAAATATAGTGATCCTATCTTTATTAGTTTAGTATTTACAACAATTTCGAAATTTCCCCCTAATTTATTTTTTTACTATTTAAGGAGGAAATCTTTAAATGACTGTCAATGCTAAACTAATACAGATATAGGCATGCAATTTTTAGTATTTTTAACAGAGGTTCTTATCTTTCATTTAATACCCATATCGCCTGTGTATGGCTCTCGAAAGTATGAAAACAAATTATTAAGACAAATATATCCTCTGGAAATTAAAAAAAACTTCTACAAAATTGAGAAAAGATCACCAAATTAAAAACTGAGTACACCGGTTTTCTACATATTATCTCGAGTTTTATGTTTATACGGTCTTGTTCAGGTCCCAAAAGTGCGACATCACCTGTTTTTCCCATCGAACATAATTTGATCTTCAGAAAATAATTGAAATAATTAACTGATTTTATCATGAACTCGACTGATTTGATTATGAAGATGTTATAAAAGGATCTCCCCCAACTTGTCTTGAAAACAATATGCCTTCGTGTAATTCGATAGATTTGACAACTTTATTAAATACCTACACGTACATACATATACATATGTATGTACACATGTATCTTGCAAAATCTCTTCGACCAACCAAACACACATCAGCATCTCAAAGGAATTGCCAATCATATCATGAACAGAAATCAGTTAAAAAGCACTTATTTATGCCACAACTGTGCTTAGTTTATGGCACACCACTGTAGGACGATGTGAAAAAAAACAAACGACCCACACACGCTCACACACACTTGTGACTGGCGAAAGTATCGCAACAGCAGGCAAAGGGAACAGAATCATACGGCATTTAAATAAGGCTATCTTCTATAGACACAAACACATGCATGCATGCCTTCACATACTTAAACAATTACACTGACACACGCACACTCTATCTCTCGCTCGCGTACACACAAACGCACTCATTCATTCATATTCCGAAAACACACAAGAAGCTCAAGCTTGCTTGAGTTGTATAAGAAGAGTATAAGATGTGTTTTTTTTTCTGCTGTTGTGGGTGTGTGAGTGCGGGTGTGTATGTGTTTAAGGCTTTGCTTTGCATATTTGTGGTTTATATTAAACACACTTGTATTAACCGAAAGCCAAAACACAGAAAACGTGGCCAACACGAGAGTGAGTGAGAGTTGAAACTTAGTCGCTCAGTGTGTGCGTGCTCTGAAGAGAAGGACGCACTGGGGAGAGGTAACGTAGTCAGGGGCGCCGAAGACGAAGACAAGTACGACAACAACGTCGTATGTTGTCGTCGTCGTGGGCTGTATGATGTTGCCACTGATGAACAGAACAGCTTATTATGTAAACAACACAAACAACACGATGTTCTTCATACCCCCATCAGTTTGTCTTAGTCAGTGTTGTTATCTTTGCTACTGTTCTTGTCTTGTGTTTATTTTGCTCCTGCTCCTGCTGCTGTATTTGTTTCTTTAGTGTTGTGGTATGAGTATGTGAATAATTTGTTTGTGCATTATAGTTACAGCAAAAACATCAACAACAAATACTCTTGACGAAATTATGTGAGAATATGCGAATGTTCGTCGATGGTGTGCCATGACATGGTGTGGTGTCGTCTTTATCAAGTGGTATGATTGTGCTTCTTCAACCAGTGCCAGAGTACAGTGGGCCAGGAATTTGGAATTAAAATTAAAAATAAAAAAGAACACAGGGACCATTTGTATAAGAAATTTAGAGGTCCATAATGAACGAAAAGATTAATTATCTTTCTGAGGTGAAGCAAAAAAAAAACAAATCTAAAAAAGGATGTCCCAAAATTCCAGCAACATTTGAATTTCACTACATACAGTGGTTCAAAATCGCCTTATTATCAAGTAGCCGTTTATATTGCTACAACAAATAATTTTTTGAAACTTTAAAGTAGGGTTCTTAGATGTCTTTTTAGTGACTGTGTGAGCTTAAAAGTGGTGACGATGATTTTTTAAGATTTTTTTCGACTTCTTTGCAAAATTATCCAGAATATCAGTAAAAAATTTTCAGAATGATAATTTTTTCAGAATTTGTTTAACACAATGGTTAAAAATAATAAAAATGGTATAATCTATAAAGGCGAATCTAAACTGATCTGTCAAATTTTTGCACCAAATAGTAAGTGTACAAACATGGTATATATGGCTTTTAAGGCGATAAACTTTGGAAAATATGACTTTTAAGGCGATACATTAATTTTAAAGAAAATAATTTCATATATTTCAACAGAAGTTGTCTTTGAGAGTCCTTACCTACATTCATTTCATTTTATTTATTTTTTACAGTCTATGGAATACAAACTTCCTTACAGACTACAACTTAAAAATAATCTTAAAAATAAATTAAATCTAATATCTTTAAAAAATTAAACATATTTAAAGCATAATCAAAATCACGACATAACCTGTTAGACTCCTTTAAAGCCCGAGCAATTGGTTCATTTTCGGCATAACCAGTTGTATAAAAAGGTACATAGAAAAGGTTATTCTGGCGCAAAGTACGGCAAGGCACATTAAAAGTTATGATTTTAAGCAACACTGAACTTATATTGATAGATGTAGGCTGATTTCTTGGAAAACTCTTGAAAGTAGAAGGAGTCTTCTAGCTCAAGTTTTTCTCTATAAAATTATCAATTTAATTGACTAAATTGATAATTTTATAGAGAAAAACTTGAGCTAGAAGACTCCTTCTACTTTCAAGAGTTTTCAAAGAAAGCAGCCTACATCTATCAATATAAATAGGCTCAGGTTCATTAAATTTAATCGAACGTAAAGCAAATTTTAAAAACCGTTTTTGAACTCGCTCAATTCTATTAATATATTTAGCGCAAAAAGGACTGCATATAAAACAAGCATATTCCAATCTTGAACGGACTAACGACGTAAAAACTAGCTTAACGGTATATGGATCTTTAAATTCCGCACAATTTCTCTTGACATAAGCAAGCAGTGAAAATGTTTTAGGAACAATATAATCCACGTTAGCCGCAAAAGTAAACTTAACATCAATAACAACACCTAAATCCAACATTTCATCCACACACTGAATCTTACCCGAATTGATGAAATAATCATAACAAACAGGGCTTCTACATTTACCAAATGAGATTTTGCGACATTTCAAAGAATTAATTTCTAAACAATTATCAAAACACCATGCAGATATAGCGTCCAAGTCACTTTGAAGACGAAAAACATTAGCAACGGAATTAATATGTAAAAAAAAATTAAATCATCAGCATATAACAAGACTTCACTCCATTTAACACATGACGCGACATCATTAACAAACAAAATAAAAAATAAAGGTCCAAGAATACTACCTTGGGGAATTGCAGAGGTAGCTTTATAACAATGAGACAGATACGATTCAATAGACACAAAACAACATCTATGCGATAAATTCATTCAATATGATATGTATTATTTCCCCATTTTAATAATTGTATGGTTTTCATATCAACGCCTCCGAATAGTAACACTGCCCATATTACATTTGAACAATATGATATGCCTCTGAAACTTTAGATGAAATAGAGTTAACAGGCGTTTTTAGTTTTCCATTTTCTCATCCTGTTGCCCCTTAAAAGGACTACAAGTTTCCAAAGGATACAATTTCTTAACAAATATTTTAAACACTTATTCGCACTCTATGACACCGGTATAAATGTCAAATCAAAGAAGAGAATATGTGCTAAAAATACTTTAAATGTCAAGCTTCTATCTGTTTTCATTTAGTATTAACAACCATTTAAAATTTTGCCTCTTAAAAATCAAGTTATGAATAAATTAGAAAAACTAAGGGTAATCTCTTTAATTTGACACCTCTACCGTTATCATAGAGTGCGAATATGTATATGGAATAATTTTTTGAAAAAATTGTATCCTTTGGAACTTTGTAATCTTGTGCAGAGGCAACAGGATGAAAAACTAAAAACGCCCAATAATTCCATTTTCCGTATAGTTTCATACGTATATCGTCCGCTTCAAGTGTAACGGCATTTTAAAAATTGTCGTACGGTTTAATAGCATAGAGAGGCCTTGTAAGTTTATTTTATATAACTTAGTTAGAACGCTATTGAGTATACTCAACACTTTTGATTGACAGTACAATTTTATCTTACGAACCCTGGAATAATAGTCCGGTGGTCAGAGAGTGCCATATGTTGTAAATGGACATTTCCTCATCATCAAAACATCATTTACAGTGATGAATCAGTAGGAGATTTAGGATTTAAGTCATGAAGGTGGAAATTGAGCGCTATATGCACAAATTTAAATCACAATTATGGTGAATTTATTGTGGGCCTTTATGTGAAGGAAATTTCCAAAAAAATAAATTTCAGCTCAATTTTATAAGACACATTTTTTTTCGAAGGCTGACATATATTATATTTTTGATGTATTTCGAAATTGATTTAAAAAAAATTTTCAACATACATTTTTTTTAATTTTCTAAAAAATTAAAAATTTCGCCAAAGTTAGCCTTAAATTTGGAAAGATTACACTATGTAACAAAATTTTGTTTAAGTGCATTTTTTTAGCTGTTTCTCATTGGTTATGTCTCTAAACTGAAGAAAAACTTTAACTGATGTCTGGCTAATCGTTTTTTAAGAAATGACATCGAATTTTTAAATTTTTAAATAGTGCCTTTATTTTTCATGGTACAGATAGATAAGAGTGTGCATAAAAGATTGTTAAACAGCTTAATTTTAATGAAGGTATGCTTTTATATGATAATAAAACGAAAAATACACTTGAATCCTTAAATTCAGGATGCCCTTAATAATACTGTTTGGTTTTTTATGAATTTTAAGACAAAAAATTTTTTCAAATTTTGCATGAAAAAAAAAAATTTTGGAAAAAGTTTCTGAATATTTCCAAAACTATTCACTTTATCAAAAAACAGTGTAAGAGTAACTTGGAGGTAATGTAGCAGCGGATTCTCGGAGTTTTTACTTAATCAAATCGTACAAACTGTTCTTGAGTTATGCTAAAATGTGTGGTGAAACCTACATCATTTTTAAAATAGCGGTTTCTATACTAAAAAAACGTTGAGGTAGAGGAAAGAACACTCATTATATTATATGTATGACCTAATTCATTAGATAAAAGCAAAAAATTCACTTAAACAAACAAAAATATTTTTTTGTTACGTAGTGTTATTTTTGGGCCATAGATCTTTTACATATATGAATTATTTTCTTCAATGTTGGCTACCAAAATATAAAACAAAATTATTTTTTTTTTTTCAATTTTTTATGATTTTTTCGTGCCAGAAAAAAAAATTCTTTTCGAAAAATTGGTTCTCAATTTCTTTGGCAGTTTTTTTTTCACTATTTCCATACGAAATTTGGCAGATTTGTATCCGTCATAATTACGTTTATGTGAATGTGAAAGCGGGTATGATCGGACCTATATTTTCAAAATGAGGTACCTTCGGAGGAAAATTGCAATTTTAATCAAAATTAAAAATATTTTACATAAAATTTTTGAATATAGTTTTCGAGATTAGATGGTCAAAATTCATCATAAGATGCTAGCATAGCATTTTGGCAAAATTTCTGTGTCATAGTGATATTAGAGGTATCTCCAGTTCTTGTTTGGGAACAGATTTCGAACATTTACAATCCCAACCAATCTACAACTATTAGAGGTATTCTTATTCCACGAATATGACTAGGTCGTCTTCCATGTATTTTATATTCTTAATCGGATTTGTGCAGCCAACAAAAATGCCAATTAAACAAAATTGTAAAATGATTTTTTTAAATTCTCCATAAGTAAGTAGCTAAATAAAACTACTCCATAACTTTTACATTTATTTCAAGATGTTTTTCAAACGCAGTTACGTTTCGTTGGATTTCTAGTATTTTTTTATGGGAAAAAAGATTTTTCTTAGAAAACAGTTTTTTAATGTTTGGTTCCTAAACCACTCACGCCTATCGTGAATAAAATGGCCTGGACAATAAATTCCCTTAAATTTCCAATCGGTATTTTTTTGCATTTTTTCAAGTTTTTTCTGCTTTCTTACTTCGATTTGATCGCCTTACTTATATAGCAACTCAAAGAAGTGAAACATATTCATATTATCATCTTACGCTTGCAGGGTATAGAAACTTCCACGTAAATAAATTCCCCTTTTATTCGCGATAAGGGTGACTACGTGAAAGTGGCATTTCTAGCCCTCATAATTACTTTAATTCTACGTATAAACGAGAGTGATCCGACTTATATTCTCAATATTGTACTAGAATAGAATAGAAATATTAAAGGTACCAATGAAAATTGGCATTTTAAGGTCTTTTTAATTTGTCCAAAAAATAGTATTGATTTTAGGGAACACTAGGCTTCACGGCATACATTAGAATGTCATTTACTAAAAATAAAAAAGTACATTTTTGGAATTTTCCTATTTAAATGGATTTTTCATCACTGCTAAATTTATTTAAAAAATATAATTTTTTAATTTTTGTCCATCGTTGGTTCCAAAAATCATCGTTTCAACGAGAATGTAGAATTTGTGACAATTATAGCCTTCAAATTTAAAGTTTTAGCGGGTGTAATCTGACTTAGAACATTATTTACTAAAAATAAAACAAAATGTGTACATTTTGGATAGTTTTCTATTTTCCAGCAAAAATTATTTAAAAAATGTATATTTGTTTTCAATTTAGGCAACTTTTCCTGAATCACCGTTTCTAAGTGAAAATAGAGGACATTTTTAGCCTTCACATTTCAATTATAACCGGGGGTAATCTGACTTATACTCCCAAAAAAATAATGGAATTATAAGGGGTACCTTCGATGAAAATTGGAATTTTAATATTTTTAATTTATCCACAACCCACCTTTTTGTGTTTAAATCCACACGCAATATAAATATTTGGAACCCAGATACATTTTTTTATTTTTGTTGCATTTCACAATAATTGAAAAATACTTCATTCCCACAAAAAATAATTAACATTTATTAGACTGGTCTTTTGTTTCAGAATTTATTAAGAAATCTATTAAGACCACTGTGCCCGATTGTTGCCTTGCTTGGCTTCCTTGGCTACCACCCCTCCGCCCTTCAAGGCGGCCCTTTATCTACGGCGTAAGTATCATCAGAGGAAGCTTGTAAAGTCCGTTGGTGTTGTTGTTGCTTCATTCTTTTTTGGAGGGTCTATTTGGTACCGGTAAATATGCATATGTTTACAATATTGTCTTACAATGTTGATGATGTTGTTGCTGCTGCTCTGCCGTTGTTGTTGCTGTCTATTATGGCATCACAAAGCAAACAACAAAACAGCAACAATATTTTGTCAACATCACAGGAATCGGTGGAGAAGGGCAGGGCAGGAAGTAGAGATTGAGCCATGACGCTGTAAATCTAGAAGTACTTTCCACCTCCACTTCCCATTCTACACCTCCTTGGGAAAAAATGGTTACTCTTGTGATTTTTGGCTGCTACTTCAATGTAATAGGCTTACTTTTGTTATTTAATGAATATTTACCCGAAAAAGAGCAGCAACAGCTACAGCAGCAACGACAAGAAAAATGCTTAGAAAGCTTTGACGCAAAAAATTTATGTTTAATAAAATTTTCCTAAAAATCTCTTCAGCAGCATTTTTTACGCTTCTAGCGCCAGCCTTGCTATTTTTTGTTTGCCTTTCCTTTCTTCATTTCGTCTATCTCTGTTGAATGTTACATAACAGATACGAAACGATACACGGCCTTAAGCAGAGTAGATGGATGTGGGGGATGTGCTCATAAACTCCGACCGGGTACGTGGTGCTGCTGTTCTTGTTGTTATTTAATAACTCATCAAAATGTTAAGTATACCTCTTGTCGTCGTAGTCGTCCTGTTGTCGTCACAGTGGGTTATGGTATTTGATGGACGGGCACACACCACAGAAAGGAAATGCCTCACAAATATCCCATTCTGAAGAGATTTTCTAATGAAATTACTAGAGTGAGCCCTATATACGTGTTATCTAATATTTGAAGGTGGTAGTTGCGTTGGTGGTGGTACTGGGGGTGGTATTGCTGATGACATTGCGTATACGCACCACTGGCTTAACAGAGAGATATTAGTGAGTGAAGACAATGTTGGTGATGATGATGATGTCAATATCACAGCGTAAAAGGGATTAGAGGCACCCAAAAATAAGCCAGTAATCGTGTTAATATACGTGAGAATTTTTACGACACGTGAAATGAGTAGCGTACAATTAACAGACAAACAGATATTAAATTTAATTGCATTGAAAGTCAATTAAAAAAAAATGTCGTGCCAAATTATACAATCTCGGTTTATTGTAGGAAAAAAGGCGGTTTATTTATACAATAATTGTTACATTTACAATTAATGTTGTCCCTCATTTGTTTCCAGTAGAAAAACAAATCTAATTGTTGGTTTTCCGGTTACTAAATAATTGTGCGCAAGAGAGTGTGAAGTGGGGGAATTTTAATAATTTCAAAAGTAAAACAAATTTCGAGGGGTTTATTTTAGCCATTTAACAGAAGACCTACAAATTCGAATACAACCATTGAAATCCAAGCAATATGTTGCACCTCGCAAGAATTTTTTGTTAAGAACAAAAAATTGTTTAAACAACAAAGCATAGGAACTGTTTTAAATTACTGGCGAGCTAATCCAAATTGTTGTCTGTGTTTTATAATTGAAGTTCTTTTTTGTAAAAATAGTTTTGTAGAACAAACATGTTTTTAAAAAATAACGAATATCCTTTCAATATTTTGCATTTAGCCGTTACTCGAATACTGCTGCTCCAGCTGTTATTTTTTTGTTAATTATGTTTTTAGTTGTTACTTCGAAAAATTACTATAAACTGCTATAATTCTATAAATTACTATAATTCAAAAAGACAAAATTTTCGAAAGCGTACACACAACAAAATCATGATTTTTAGAAATGTTTTTAAAATCGCTTAACTCAGAGAGGATTCATTACAAGGACAATATTATCTGCAAATAATCATTAAGCAATCCCAATCCCAAATTCAAGGGGTGACTGGAAATTATTTTTTGTTAATCGTATGAACCGACACCCAGCATAATTTAGAGACCACATATGAATCATATAGAAACTTTTAGGCCTTCATGAATGCCTTAGTGATGGCTACAAATGTTGCGAATTTCAATTTCTATGCGGTTTAGGATAAGGCATTTTGTGCTGGTACGAAAAAAACATAAAAATAAAAAATATAACAAATATTATGGATAAACGCATATCTGTGGATATATGTAGAAGGTTTGTGTTTCTTTGAAATAGAGTTAAAAATGGGTTTTATTTGCATCATCATGTGTTGTTTCAATTTAAATTTCAAATCCAAGCCTTTTAAAAATATTATTGTAAAATGTCTAGAAATTATTATCAGTATATTTCGCAGGAGCACTATTTCAATATAATGTGGCTAAATTTATAATAACTGAGTACAAATCTATTTAAACAAAATTTCTTTTTAGGCTTCTATAAAAACAGAAAATGTGGTTTATGTTTTTTTAATTTCTCTTACTTCTACAAATACCCAGCAAAAACTAAAAAAATAATTTTCTACATTTTTGTGGTGGGTCAGAGAATAGCAGTGCTATTGTTATCGCAGCTTAGTTACCCAGGCTTAAAGAAAAGCAGCCCTAAATTCGATACAAGTCAATACAAAATATATAATTCAATAAAAATTTTGTTTTCATCACTTATTAAGCCCATTATTGATAATACTTTATTTGGCTAGTTATCAATAAAGACTTATTTTGTATCTTCCTGAGGCCACTTTTTTTACAACTCGTTTAGAAGTAGTTATTTATTAACTTTTCGTAAGCGTGCGTGGAAGTACTTATTTTTCAACTTTTTGTAAGTGTGCGTGGAAGTAGTTATTTTTTTACAATCCCTTTATAAAAATAATTAGAAAACGATCCGAAAAATAAGTAGTGAAGGTTTTTGGTTTTGCCTTATTCCCTACATTACTTTGTAATGAGAATTTTTGCTGGGTAGTGTCAAAAATTCCACAATCTATATTTATAAAAGAGAATGCCGTCCGTGTGAACACGCAAAACTTTATAACGGATCGTCTGATTTTCACGATTTTGGGCTTGATGAATTCGTGTTGGCCCAAGGAAGGACATAGGATGTAAAATTGGTACATAAATATTACTGACCACGAGAATGATAAATATGATGCCGAAATTTGGATTTTCATTTTATGTGTGTGGCAAAAGTGTCTTTTAGCTAGAAGGCTGAAAATTGGAACGTATATATTACTGACCACGATAATATCAATATGATAAGATCAATATGAAACCTGATTTTAATTTTACCATTTGTGTTTTTGCCTGGCGAAGCGGGCGGGGTTCAGCTAGTTATCTATAGATTTTATTCAAATAGGCCTTTGTTTGTTCTTTAGGATGTCAGTTATTATAATTTTTTTTGTTTTATGTGATTTTTCACTTCCTTCTTTTTTACGTGTGATCGAACTTAACGAACGAGTGCTAAAATGACTGTACAAATACTAAAGGTCCTTGGACTAAATTGCAATTTAAGCAAAAAATGAATAATAAAATAAATAAATAAAAATATATCTATAAACAATTCTTAAATGTCTTTGTCGAGTTTGGAAAATATCGTATTCAGTAATTGGAAAAAAATATTTTCAAAAATATTTGCTGAAAAAAATGTTGACTTAACAAAACTTCGATTTTAAACAATCCCTAGTTTAAATATAAAATTATAAAATAAAATAAAATTAAAAATAAAATTTAAAAAAATTAAAGTCTGTTTTTAATGACTTTGTAAATGTTTTCGATCTTATAAAGGGTGATTTTTTAAAAGCTATAAGAAAGTTTTTCAAAAAAAAAACATAAAATTCAAGAAAATGCATGAAATCTTTATTTGAATCGATAGTACGGTCTATATAATTTAATGTTTGAAGATTATTTCATGCAAATGTTGACCTTATCTGCGCCTCAAATGGTCAATCCGCTTAGTCCAATTTTGGCACGTTTTTGAGTAACAGAGGCCCAATTGCTACGAACGGCGACGAATCGATAATTGATGGTCATAATTAACACTGGTCGATACAACTGCGACATTTTCTTCAGTTCGCACTCTACGTAAGCGTGTTGGTGGTTTAATGTCCAACAATGTAAATTTGGTGCGAAATTTAGTCACAGTAGCCCGAATAGCCGCTTCAGTGGGTCGATTAAACTGACCATAAAATGGAAGAAGCGCGCGATGAACTTTCTTAACAGAGCACGAATTTTGATAATAAAATTCAATAATTTGCAAGCGTTGTTCGTCTGTAAGACGATTCATGGTTAAATTATAGACCAAACTGAAGATGTTTGACAGTGAAACGAAGCACGAAACGTGCGTCAGCTGTTTAAACCAGTGTTGCCAAAAAGATAATAGCTAAAAAATCACCCTTTATATAAGTATTTAAAATATTTTTTCTTTTGTGAAAAGTGTTATCTTTCGCAACTTTGTAGTCCTTTTAAGTGACAACAAAAAATGGGGAAATAAAAAAACTGAAAAGGTCAATTAACTCCATGATGCCTCTAGTTTCAGACATATACCTATTCAAGTGTAGTATGGGCTGTTTTTTGGACGATGTTATACAATGAATGAAAAAAATGGTGTAGCTCCCTGCTCGGGCACTACTGGGACGGTTGAAGTCCTTGGTTGATGTGGAGTTATTTAGATTTGAATAATTGAACTTTGTCCAAAGAATGATCATTTTCTGTAGTTCTCTGGAGGTATTCATATTCTGAATAGTTTTGTTCATTATATTGAAAGGAAAATCGTCTTTTTTTCTTTTTGAATTATAGAAATATTCAGATTAGAATAACTTGTTTTGTAAACTATAGTGGAGATTTGAATAATTGATCTTTATTCCATGAGTGAACATTTTCTATAGTTCCCTGCTCGGGCGCTAATTGGGATTGTTACGATATTTGGTTGATTATGGACATTTTAAAAATTTCTCTGTCCCATGAATGGGAAATGTTCGCTGATCGGTGGTCATTAAAGCTAAAAACTCAAATTATTTATGTAGTTCCCTGCTCGCTGGCCAATTGAGCAGTTAATGGCCATGGTTGATAACGAACATATTTATATTTGGATAATTTACTTTGCCCCAAAAGAACTGAAAAAGTTGCTCGCTCACCAAGCGGATTGCTCTATTACAATTTAAAAATATCCAAAAACCTTCACAACAAAGAAATAATGAACTCCGATGTTTCTATGCTTTGGATTTCTTGCAGCACAACTGTAAAAAATTATATTATTTTTTGTAAAGTTCTCTTGCTTCCTCCTCTCCTCACAATTTCCACCCAGCAGGTGGAAAAAAAAAATTCAAAATAGTGTGTGAAAATGTCCTTCGGGACACAATGCCCTCTGTTATGGATGAACTTGTTGTGTAAACTTGACACCTGGCAGTGCAAACAAACAAACAAACACAGTTCATTTCAATTCCAAACGAATTTCGATTGTGTCTCTTCACGTGTGTTCGTAGTATCTGGGCGCTGTAATCTTGCGATTGTAAATTACCCCAGAAGTGAACTGAACTCAGGGGGGCAGTGAAAGGCAACAGCACAAATGAAATAACCTTTCGAAATAGAAAATCGCAGGAAAACGAAATGAGGAAGAACTAAATGGTTCGTTGGCTCGTTCGTTCGTTTTGTTGTTGTTTGTTTGTTTGTTAGTATGTCATTTTCTTATGTAATTTTCATTAATGTTCATTAGCTTTCGCCAGTAATCTAGAGCTCTAGAGTTTAGCCACCCGCCCGCCAAACAAAGTTCACATTTTGGTGGATTTCGAGTTTAGGTTAGTTTCGCGTTTTTTGTTTATTTCTTTTTTCTATTTTTTAATACTACCCACAGGGGGGATTATTGTAAGCAGATGGAGGAGGGACCCTACAGAAATAGTAACTTCGGTTTATCGACGACGGCTAGGACTAGGACGACTCGCGCGTTTATTGAATTACGTCAATTAATTACGGGTATTCTTCCTTTTCTGTTTCTGTTTTCGTTTTTTGTTTCACTTTCTCTGCGTCCTTTATTTATTTGGAATTTTTGGTTTAGGGCAAAATAACACAACACAAGAGCAGAGCAAGAGCATAACAAACAACCACTATTTTTTTTTTCGAAGAGGTAATTCATCGCATTTTGTATGTTTAACTGTCATTTTAACAGCGAATGAAAGTCTGTCCCCTCCCTCAAGTCCCCCACACATCCTTGTTAAAAGAAAGAAGCAAACAATACGAAAACATTTGTCGCAACATGAACACAGCCCTTCTGGTTCTGCAAAAACACTCAAACAGGGGAGGGGGAGCCAGCATTTAATGAATCATAAGGGCGAAATGTTAAAGAGGCCGGTTGGCAAAGTATCCTTGGCAAAGGAGTAATACAAGTAAATAAGGTTTGGGGGAAATTTTCCAAAAACAAAAAAAAACACACAACAAATTCTCAAGGTCATTGTTTAAGGGATTTTTCTCCCGCTCTCATTAATGTTGTTATTTTTTATTTGTTTTTGATGTTGTTGCTGTTGCTGTTGGTCTTATGCGAGTTTGCCGAAACTTTAAGTATCAGCTTTCAATGCTAGCTAGGCCCGTTTAACATCTCGCTCAGCAATTGTTGCTGGTGGGTGGGGGGGTGGCTTTTGTTAACTGAAACTCTTGATAAGTTTTTGGTTGTATGTCTGTATGTAAGTATTACTACACTTTGCCTAGTGTAACAAGTTTGATGTTGTTAAATAATTTTCGGGGATTTACTTGAAGTGGTTAGAAATCCCCCAAAGAGCTGGGGATTGTTGTGTGTGTGGCTATGTGTATGTCTATGTGTGTGTACGCCAGTGTATTTATCGCAGTTCAAATATCGCCTGCCGACAAAGACATACTACCCCCCAAAGGCCTATTGAGCTTAACACAGCGAAACGATTGAGACTTGTGTAAGCATATTGTTTTCTTTAATAAAGCTTAACATATAGAATCTATATTAGGGTGGGCCAAAATCGACAAGAAATATGTAAATCATTAGATTAAAAAAATAGATTCGATTACACTGTGCAACAGAAAAAAATAAAAAAAGTTATGACAGAGATGGTAAAAAGGAATATTTGAGTATCGACGTTTTGAAACTGAATATATCCCACTTTTGCACAGTCTTCTGATGAATCGACATAGGAAACCTTGTGATCCTTATATTTTAAGTATAGGATGTGTTCGGCAATATTACTTCCAACACTGCGAGGAACATTTTTGTGGAATATTTTAACCCTCTAGCTCCTCAAGATATAGGTCTTTTTGGTCCTTTTTTGCCAAAGAGTTGAAAACACCCCTAAAACAGCGATTTAACGGGTCGAAGTGTTCTACAAAAATATTTGCCATACAATTCTACCATAAGTCTCTGAATACGCCGAAACTCAAAACTCAACTTAAATGCCAGAAATAAGCCAAAACTTAAAATTAATTTTAGGGTTAAAATCACACATTTTTTGCATTGGTGCTAAACTGTCCTATACAACTGAATTTTAGGAGGTAGGTGTGAATGGAAGAAATATTCTGCATTAAATTTCACTATAAGTCACCCAACAAAAGAAGGCTGTAGCTATAATATATATAAATAAAATAGCATTACCAATTTGGGTATTTAAACAAAAAATTATTTATTAACTTTTTCTTTTAGTTTATGGTCATTGTATACCCTTATTAATTATTCTGATTTTTTCCACAGTATAATCAACTAAGTTACAAGCTTTTATTTGCCATTCTACTATAAGTCTCTCAATATTCCAAACCTTAAAACTCAACTTAAATGCCAGAAATAAGTCAAAACTTAAAAACATAATTTCGCACTTTTTCCGTATGGTTGCCAAACAGTCCAAGAAAACTGACTTTTAGAGAGGAGGTGTGAATGGAAGAAATATTCTGCGTCAAATTTCACTATAAGTCACCGAACAAAAGAAAGCTGTAGCTATAATATATATAAATAAAATAGCATCGCCAATTTGGGTATTTAAATAAAAAAAAATATTTATTAACTTTTTCTTTTGGTTATGGTCATTGTATACCGTTATCAATTATTTGGATTTTTCCACAGTGCAATCAACTAAGTTACAAGCTTATATTTACCATTCTACTATAAGTCTCTCAATATGCCAAAACTTAAAACTCAACTTAAATGGCAGAAATAAGTCAAAACTTTAAATTCATATAAGGATTAATTTCGTACTTATTCCAAATTGGTGCTAAACTATCCCACAAAACTGTATCTTAGGGAGGTATTGCTAATAGAAAAAATAATGTACGTCAAATTTCACTATAAGTCGCCGAACAAAAGAAAACTGCCATAGTTTCAAGTTTTAGTTTTTTTCCAAAATTTAAAGTGATTCAAGTAAGTATGTTGCTGGGGCTATTATTCTCCTATCATGGTACTAGTAGCGTATGAGTTATATTTATTGGGGATAATACTACTCATTAGCTTAGCCGGTTTTATGATGGCCGGGAATTAAATCCATCTTAAATCCAACGTAATCCATAAAAGTTCAAATATTTTCTAGTTGATCGATAATTGCAATTTTGAAGTCTTTTTTTCTAAAAATTATAATAAAAAACGTGTGAAGGACAATAAAACTATGAAATGCACTGCATTTCTGATGCTGATCACGATCCAAAATTATGCATAGACGTGCCGCAATCGTTTTAAAATATTACATTTTAAGTGCTGTGTTATCGTTAAAATAAAATGTGGACAAATAGAAATCAAATTAATTTTTGAAAATTTCAACTAAAATGCAAGTGGGAATGTTTATAGACCCAATCTGTGCATCTGCTTGGCCGCATGATATTTTGATTTGATTTGGTATTTGTGAAGTCGGGCAGAATCTTTTATTACCGGCAGATAAGTGGCTGTCGACTTTACATAGAAGTGCGGAAACATATTAGGAAAATTCTGATATTTTTATGAACATTACTACATTTGTTTACTATTTCAAACTATAAGGTATACTTATGCGCACTGAAATTGCATTGCTTCATTATAATAATAATAGTCCACTACTATATATAAATATTATACTGCAAGTGTAATCCAAAAAGTGAACATAAGGCAGCAATCTTTAAAAATGTGACCTAAATGATTAAGTGTATTGTCAGGCGTAATTAGGGAGAAACATTTCCCCCTTTCGCATTTTTTTTTGATTCAGTTACAGACAAGGTGGTTAAAAAGTAAAAATTTCAAAGATTCGTTATGTTTTGAGTCCACATATCCAATTTCATGATTCTAGGTTCATCCGTTTGCTTGATACCAGTTTTATTCTTTCTTTCGTTTTGACACTAAAAGTACGAAGTACGGAGAAGTACTCATAGTTTGTGTGCCTACGACTAGTGTAAACACTGCATTTCGTGATTCTTACTAAAGACGTTTGCTTGGTACCACTTCTATACCGTTTTGATCCTGATGGTACGAATGTCGAAAGATATCTTTACGTCTACACAGATTTCAACTTCTGTGGTTTGGTTGTATCCCTCTTTTCCAATTATATCTCTTAAAAGTACGAACTTCGAAAAATCCCTCTATTTTACGTTATGGGATCTCCGATGAATGTTTCAAGGTGTTAAAAACGGAACGAAAAAGGTGAATTAGGGGTATACTCCTAAGGTGGAGGGTATAAAAATACAGTGACACATTGTGTGTATGCTTTTTGGTTCTTTATAAACACTCCTGATTTTTCTCAAGTCTAGATGCGACAAATTTCACGTTTACGGAGCCGCCAAGAAGAATATTAAAGATGATGATTTGATTAAAAAACAAATAGTCAATATTTTCAAAATATTGCTGTACAATGAGAACGAGTTGATCCTTCGTATTTTGTTTCCCAAAAAACGTTTCTGTCAATAACAACGGTAATTTACCTCAACAAAAAATCAAGATATCCAAATCTTGTTTGAATTTTAGGACATATAAGTTTGGATATAAAAGTTACTTTGAATACAGTACTATGTAAATTTCAGATTTTTTTTCAGAGATATTCTGAGCTCACGCTCACAATGTAGAAATACTGATGTTCATTTAATTTTTTATTGTAATTTAATTGATTTTTAAAACATAAATTTCAATATTTAAAAAAATATTATTATTTTAATATTGATTTTTGCTCCAAAAACTGCAATTAATTCTCCATAATAAACATAAATTCCAAACTATGCAAAACTGCAACGTAAAAGGGCTGTCAAAGTTTTTAAAATTTTACTCAAATAAATCATTTACAAACATATACGTTGAAATTGTAAAGACGTTCACCAAATTCATCTGAAATTGGAATACCTTGGAAAATTTCTCTACGAGTGTCTTTGTATGGTAGCCTTTAATGTGAGCTGTGAGAAAGTGAGCTAAACTTCATTTGATAGTAGAAAAGATTATCTTTATTTTTTTAGGACATCCTAATATAGGAATAACATATTAGGATGTCCATAGGCAACTTTTGGCATCAATTATAGTCATTGCATCAGAATTGTAATATTATTGCGATTTAAAGAGCCAAAAAGATAGAATTAGAAATTTAGTAAAAATATATAATTTTTTATATCAAAATATATACAAGTAATATTGTGTTCTCTATCTTATAGATGCAAGTAATAGTAAATTTTAAATACGAAAATGTCTGGAACTTGAGAGATATAGGAAATCGTTATGTCTGAAATAGTAAAGACTGACCCAGTGTTGATGAAAAATTTGAAATTTAGCAATTGCACTATAAAAAACACACCTATTATATATTCTACCTTGCAGGCTAGAGATCGAAGAAAAAATATAAATTATGTTGCATTGAAGAGTAGATCAAAAGCTTCTACAAGCTAGAGTTGTAGAAAAAATTAGGAATTAAGTAAAGTGAAAGTATTTAGACATAAAAACACACCTATCATATATTCTATCTTGTAGAATGGGGACCGTAGAAAATTGTGGTATGAAAGAGTAAATCTCAGACAAAAAAATCACGATTAGTATATTCTAGACATCAACAAACCTAGTGCTGAAAAAAGAATATAAATTTAGCAAAATAAAAATATTTTAATATAAAATCACACCCATTATATATATATATATATATATATTTTGTATTGAAACAAGAGACCAAAGAAGAAATAAAAAATGTGAGTAGATCTCGAACATCAAAATATCTAGTGTGGAGGTAAAAATACAAATTCACAAAATATAGATATTTTGATATAAAAACATCCTCATTTCCTTATAACGATTTTGTATTGCATCAAGACGTTCTAATAGACAGTATTTTTCTATGAAGAGCTTCTCAATAGTATAGACATTTTTATTTATTTATTTTTTTGCTGTAACCTGATAGAGCAAAAATATTTTTTATTTGAGTCTACTCATTCGAAGAAAATTGTTCAATAAAATGGCAATTTACAGAAACATTTCCCCTGCCCCCCATAAATATTTACATAACTGTGACTATATTTCCGTATAAATCAGAAAAAACAGACATTTCTGTTTACCATTTAGCAACACACTTCGTTTAAATAATTCTTTGAATTCAATTCAGTCAATGTTGCAATACGACTTACATTTTTATAGCTTAGAGAGGAGAGTGCTATAAATGAATGAATACTGTATGACTATGGCAGCTAGTCACCCAGCCAACCAAGCAACCAACCATCCCAATACTAATGATAATTTATAGTGGCAACTGGTTAAAGTACTTTTTAATTACTTTGCTTGATTTATTCCCCGGAAAAATTGAGTGCAGTGCTCGTATACTCGTGTTGAACACCACCACCCCATGCTTTCACATTCATCACTGCCAACCAGCTCAACTATGGGTGGACACACCACCACCATGCCAGGCAAAACAATCAAAACTAGGATTGAAATGCCATTAAAATGACACAAAATGAAACTATTTAATTACGTTACGGCTTTCTGGGCATGGCGGTCACACAGAGAGAGAGAGAGTAGATGTTAATGGAACAGAAATCGCAAATGACCAAAACAAGACCGAACAGGCCATGCAGACAAAACCACAGCACTTTAGATAATACATAGTGCCATGCATGTGGGGCTGGGGGCAAATTTCTCTTAGATTTATAGGGAATTAATAAATTCATTTGTGATTGGTGATTGTCTTTCGATTTACAATGAGTTGGAGTTTTAGATTTGTCATTGGAATAAAGGAAAAATTGAATCCAAATCCAGCAATCTCCCGGTTTCATTCATAAACTTTAATAAATGACATGTGCATCGCACAACATCCCGTTGAATGTATCATTTTTGATATATGGAAAATTTTTTGAAGCCTGAATTCCCGGTATCATATAACGAGATTCAAACCATAACAGAATTTATTCGAAATAAATTTGTGCCTTTGTTTTTCACAATTTAAATTTCAAATGAAAAACGAGTGTTTTTATATTTTTTTCTGGGAATAACCGCTACTGGTGTTTGCATCGTAACACTGCATAAGCTTGATTAATTAGATGTGGCGAGAATTTTTAACACAAAGGGAATCTATACTTTCAAATAGTAGAGCAACCAATTTGCACTATATATTCAGCGCGATTGGAAATTGCAATTTAAAGAATTTACTGAAATATCTTTAAAGAAAAATCCATTAATAAACTCCAAAGTTATAGCATTTCAATTGAAATTATCGCAGTCTTTCTCATTAATATTTGTCATACGCACCAATGACCCACACCCAGTGCGATGCATTTATCCGCATTTTGATTTTTCTGGGGCGAAAATTGGTAGGAATATGTAAAATATATATTTTGATATTCATCGCGATTGGAAACGGCCATCTTAAGAATATTTTGAATTGATACAATTTCGAAAAAAATACATGAATAAATGTAAAAACATTTCAATTGAAATTATTTCACTCGTATTAATATTTGTCATACGCACCAATGACCAACGCCCACATTTATTCGAATTTTCATTTATTCTGAGCCAAAATTGTCAAAGAGATAGTAACAAACTTTTTTATATTTACCGCGAATGGAAACTGTCATCTTAGTAAACTCCAATGTTAAAACGTTTCAATTGAAATCATGACATTCATTCCTATTAATATTGTTCATACGCACCAAAGTCCCACGACTATTCGAATGCATTTATTTTCATTTTAATTTTTCCTGGGCAAACATTGTCAAAGAGATAGTAAAAAAAATATTTTTTATATTCATCGAGGAAGAAAACCCACGTGTGAAGTCCAAAGTTATGGCAGTTCAATTGAAATTATATCCTCTTTTTCCGCATTAATATTTTTCATACGCACCAATGACCCACAAACAGTGCAAATCATTTATTTATTCTGGGCGAAAATTACTAAAGAATAAATAAAATCCATTTCTTCATATTCATATCCGCGAGTGGAAACTGCAGTCTTAACAACCTGAAATATTTTTAAAGAAAATCCATGAGAGAAATCCATTTCAATTAAAACTATATCATTCATTAATATTTGTCATACGCACCAATGACCCGCACCCAGTGCAATGCATTTATCCGCACTTTAATTTTTCTGGGCGAAAATTGCCAAAGAAGATGTAAACATCATCTTTTTATATTCATCGCGAGTAGAAAATGGCATCTTAAGAATACATTGATAAATTTTCGAAGAAAATCCACGAGTGGACTCCAAAGTTATGGCATTTCAATTGAAATGATCTCCTCTTCTTGCGTATTAATATTATTCATACGCACCAATGGCCAACGACCAGTGTGATGCATTTATCATCAAAGAATATGAAAAAAATCATATTTATATATTCATTGCGAAAGGAAACTGCAATCTTTAGAATACCAACATTGAAATATTTTCAAGGGAAATCCATGAGTGAACTCCAAAGTTATGGCATTTCAATTGAAATTATATCATTTATTAATATTTTTATACGCGCCAATGACCCACGACCGTGCGATGTTTATCCTTATTTTCATTTTTGTGGGCGAAAATTGCTAAAGAATATAAAAAAATCATATTTTTATATTCATTGTGAGAGGAAACTGCAATCTTTAATATTCATATATGTTGGTATTCACCAACATTAAAATATTTTCAAAGAAAATCCATGAGTGAACTCCAAAGTTATGGTATTTCCATTGAAAGTATCTCCTCTTCTTTCGTATTAATATTTCTCATACGCACCCCTGCCCATACACAGTGCAATGCATTTATTAATTGCTATAGAATAAATAAAATTCATTCCTTCATATTCACTGCGAGGTGAAACTGCAATCTTAAGAAACAAACATAAATATTTTTGAAGAAAATCTATAAATAAACTCCAAATATATAGCATTTCAATTGAAATTATCACCGTCTTGCTCATTAATATTGTTCATACGCACCAGTGACCCACACCCAGTGCGATGCATTTATCCGCATTTCAATGTTTCTGAGCGAAAAAAAAGAAAAAGTTAACATCATATTTTTATATTCATCGCGATTGGAAACTGTCTTCTTAAGAATACATACACATTTCGAAGAAAATCCACGAATAAACTCCAAAGCTATAGCATTTCGATTGAAATTATCACCGTCTTTCTCATTAATATTTTTCATTGGTGCAATGACCATCGACCAGTGTCTGGGCGTAAATTGCTAAAGAATATGTAAAAAACATATTTTTATATTAATTGCGAGTGAAAACTGCAATCTTTAGAATACCAACATTAAAATATTTTCAAAGAAAATCCATGAGTGAACTCCAAAGTTATGGCATTTCAATTGAATTTATATCATTCTTTCTTATTAATATTTTTCATACGCAGAAATGACCCACAATCAGTGCAAAGCATTTTTTAATCTGGCCGAAAATTGCAAAAGAATAAATGAAAAACATTCGTACACATTCACTCCGAGGTGAAACTGCAATCTTAAGAATACATTAATATATTTTCAAAAAATGCATGAACAATCTCCACACTTATGGTATTTCAATTGAAATTATCTCATTCATTTATTTTTTATTCATTATTTTTCATACGCACCAATGACCCATGCATTTATCTGGATTTATACTTATTGTGGTCGATTATTGCTAAATAATATATAAGTACATTTATGTATTTTCGACATTAATAAACTCCAAAGTTTTGGCATTTCAAATGAAATTACCATCAACTTTCGTATTAACGCACCAGTGCGATTAATATTAGAATTTATTTTATCTATTTCTGTGCAAAAATTGCAAAAAAAAACTGCTAAATATTCACTGCGAGTGGAAATTGCAATGTGATGAAGATATTAAAATACTTTTTAAAGAAAATTCACGAATAAACTACAAAGTTATGGCATAAGTACTGGATATTCCCCTTCATTGTTATTAATATTTTTCATACGCACCAATGACCAACATCCAGAGTTATCATTTAATTCTTTTGAGCTTTTTCAAGTACTTTGTAGGGCAAATTAACATGTTTTGAAAAGACTAGATGTTATTTTGGAGACAATTTTCTTGCAGAAAAATAAAAAATCCGAAAGACTTTTTTCAACTTTTAAAAAATGTGTAGTCTTCATTGCTTATATACACGCCAAATTTTACCAGTCTGAAAGACTTTTGCCTAAGGAAATTGTATTTGTATGCAATTCTAGCATATATAGATGAAACATAGAAAAATTAAAAAAATGGCATATAAACTATAACTACTGTAAAACTATGTAAAAATCGTGCAAATTTTTATTTTGAAAGAATTGGATAATTTTCATATTCTTTCTTTGACCATTTTTTATAAAGACTTGATGATTATAGAAAATATATTTGGATTAGCTGGTTTTGGGTTGGGGAGGAAAAATCGATTTTTTTTTGTTCTGAAGAAATAGGGATTTTGCATACGTTAAATGTATGAAAACGGCAGAAATACCCAATGTTTCAAACGAAAAATTGCTCTTTTGGGTTGGGCTATTATTCTTATTATGCATGGGGGCATTTTTCATTTTCCTTCATATATTTTCATTTGTTTTTTGTGCAAAATTCTATGTCGCCATAAATGGGTAAGTAAGCATGGACATACTAACTTTAAGAAATAATTTAGTTTAAATCCAAGCTGAGTGTAAAATCAAAAACCATAAGAAGAAGAAGATAATTGTAAATAATTGTAAATATCGTAAAAAATAGCACTTCAGTATCGCACATATAACACTAGTTTTCAAGCATTTTGTCTAAGATCTATGTAAAAAATTGTTCATGTCCTCAGTGTTCTAAATTAGAAAACAGTAATAATTTGTACGGATATTTTTTGTAATAATATTTTTACAATAATTTTGGATCAGGTCACCTTCTACGTTAAATTTCAAATTTATCAAACTACGCTTTCATGTAGAAACATCTTTATATTAATTATTTTCAATTTCGACGGTAATCACGTTTATAATTGTTTCAGAGTAAGTACCAGGAACTGTACTATAAAACTTATGGAGCGTTCTTCTGGCACTATTTACTATTAATAAAATTTATATTAAAAAATAGAAGGTATGTTGTTTGTTTACAAAATAAATAAAACTAAAAAATTCAAAATTGGAATGAAAACTCTATTTCAATACTTTCTATCAATTTATTCTATTAAATTATCTAATTAGCGGAAATCTGAAAAACACATAAAAACCAATGTCATATTCATATGGTGTTAATATCGCATTTGGACAATGTCTGTTTATTAATATATTTCAAATAAAAACTGAGTTTCGGCTGTTATTCGTTTGGTGAACTTGTGACCTAAAGAGTTGTAATAGTCGTAGTGTTGTGATAATTGGTTTCGTTGATTCATAAAATCAAATAATTGGTATCTTAGATTTCACTTTGATTATGGTAACCATTAGAATCCTTTGAACATATTGATTGATATCACACAAATTGGAATTTTTTCAGCATTTCAGGAAAATTTTATTCGCTATAGGAGTGACAGACTTTAATTTAATACCATTTTTAAACCAAACATTACGAATTTGCCCTGTCACATGTTTAAAATAAAATATTTTTCAGAGCTTTTATTTTTGTTTACAATTGTACCAAATTTTAATCTGAAAGTAAACAACAAGTTTGGTAATTTGGGTCTACATAAGAAGGCGAAAATCGAAGTGAAATAAAGATTATAAGTTATTTGATTTTTTGTAATTAAAATCGTTTAGAATTTTTTCTTATTTTTATTGTACTTCTTTGAGTTCAAATAAATGTGTCTGTTATATGAAGTGTTATTGTTAGAGATTTAACAACAAATAGTGAAACATTTCGAAATACAATTTTTATCTAACCGGAATCTGCAGGATAAGGATTTCACGAGCCATAATAAATTAGAAACCGCAAAACTCTATAGATATCAGACCTCATCCGAAGGCATTTATATTTTGCAACTAAATAACCTGATGAAGTAGGTTCAATTAAAACTTCATAATGACATTTGGATATTTATTTTTACTATGAATTTCTGGCGTTTTTCAGATTGACTATATTACTTATTTTAAATTTAGCATTTTCCAACATCTTTAAGGATGAATCTTGTATTCGAATATTTTTTATCTTTTGTCATATTGCTTCTAATAAGTAAAACAACACAGGAAGGAAAAAAAATTGGGGAGAATAATTGCAAAAATATATACAAAATTTACATGGTAAATAGAGCTATTATAACAGTTGAAATCAAACTTAATTTCTTCGGAAACCCATAATTAATAATGTCACCCCTTCAAAGTTGTATTAGTCAAACGACCACGAAAATTATTTTTTGACCGATCAGTGTAGGTAACAAATGTAATATATTTGATAAACTAATATAATTGAAATCAGATCTAATAATTCTAATATATGATTATTTATTTTCAAAAAAAAAATCGATTAGGGACGTAATATGATAAAATATATTTCGATACACCCTAGTGTACATTGTTATATATTTTATTTGCGTTTTCAAAATTTCAAATTGTCTACATGGTATTTTTCATAGTATTCCAGGAGGATTTCGTATTTTCGAAATATGTTTGGACAATTTTGGTTTTTCTAATTTTTCTGCGGATTTAAATTTTAAACGAATTTTTAATCAAATTTAAATTTTCGGTTATTTATTAATGGTTGTTATACGATTGATTTAGTTTTAATATGAATTGTTTGTATAGTTTAATTTTAGTTGTAATCCTTGGACAGTATTTGTATTTTTGGTTTCGGTTTCAAAGAGAGTGAATTTTCAGTAAACTTATTTTGGATTAGCTTATTAATCTTTTGGAGATTTTGCAGATTTTTTATTAGTATATAATCAACATTTTAATTTTGAAATTTGATTTTTCACATTTACCATTCGACATATTTCAATTACGTATTTGGTGTTTGGTCTTTCGACGATCTCGTTTTTTTTTCGGGGATTTTCAAACAGCTCTCTTTCTCTGCTGAATTACTATGAGGGGGTTTCTTTCACCATTTCACCATTAGCAGAGTATATTCCAGTGAATGTCTCCAAGTTATGAATGTTAATTTAGGTTTTGTTTTTTGTTACGTTTTGTAGCTGTTGTTGTGTGTTTCACTAATTCCAAATAGCTTAATAAAGCAATAACTATACTTAGATATGAAAATATATATATGTATATGTATGAATGTGCGCACACACATACACATTCCTATAAATGTAGATTAATGCATGTGTGTGATTGTGTCTATGTGGTGTTTAGCTTTCATTGTTTCGGTTGTGTAAAAAGGGAGAAGGAGTTCAGTTCTTTCACTGGAAAAAAAGAAACTAATAATAATTTTGTTTAGCTTCGGAAATGTAGTGGTGAATTAGTGTATGTGAAATACACACATTCATATGTACGTGTGTGCATTTAACTGTTAATGTATGGGAATGTTAATAAATGAACAACAATGAAACATTGTGTTTTGTTGTTGTTATATGTTAATTCGAAACTGGTGAACTGACTGGTGTAGTCACAGGTAAAACCAACCAACCAGCCATCCATCCAAAAAAACTATCAGTCATTGATGTATGGACGAATGTGTATATACTTCTGGTTTCACTGTACATATATATATATGTGATGATGATGTTGTATATATATATTTTCATATATATACAAACTGTGTCAGGTAATAGTTAGTTAGTTTAGTTTGGCTTTTTATTATTATTATAGCCATTGTTGTTGTCGTTCTGTTGGATTTTCATAAATAATTAATAACATTTGTGTTGTTGTCGTCGTTAGCTGGCTGTTAGATTAGAGTGTGAGTGGTGGCAGTATATAACACTCACATACACCGAACGAAGGAAAGGAACGAACGACCGAACGTCAGCCTGTCAGACCGACTGACTGGCTGGCTGGCTAACACACATACACACGCAGTCACACTACCAAACACGCTCCAAAAGTGTAATCATACAAGCAAACTAAAAAGAAACGACATACGGCGGACGTTAAAGGAGGGATTTTTTTATTGTTTCCCCTGAATTAATCACAAAAATAGTTAAAATAAATTTTCGTTTTGGGAACAAAATTTTCGATTTTGTTTTTTTTTTTTGGTTTTCTCGAAGGTAAGAGGGCGACGACAAAGACGAGGAAGGCGACAAAAAAGACGGCGACGACGACGACAATGATGATGACGACGTTCACATATATGTGAAGGGGTTGCGGCGGAGTACCATCATTAACATTTATTACACATTAATTTGGTTAATTTTTATTAAGAATTTGAATATATATAGATTTTTTTAATGGGGGAAAACGGCCAAAATACTCTGGATAACAACACCGATTATAATAGATTTTTTTAAATATTTTTTAATTTCCAATTTTTTTTAAAACAAATTTTTTTCAACACCCACTTTTTTCCAAATTGATTGGGATTTTCCTCCGGAATTTATTCCATTTTTTGGTGAATTTTTTTCACATTTTTGCTGAATTTTGTCTAATTGAAATCTTTTTTTGCGGGGGGGATTAATTAATTAATTGATCTGTGCTACAATTTTCGAATTAAAATTTAATTAACATTAATCACTAGATTATTTTTATTTTTTCTTAATTTTTTCTCAGTGGTTTTGTTTTAATTAAATCATTTTCCTTTTTTGTTTTCATGTATTATTGTATTAGTATTGTATTATTATTATTATTTATTATTTTGGTTGAGAAGCCGCCTAACGAATGAAGTGTGTTTTGCTACTAAACTACACGATACTGCGCTCGCACCGCTTAACCAAACTGCAATCACATTCACATTTTACTCAGAGCTCAACACAGACACAGACACACACACACACCAAACATTCACCATCACCAACACCAGCACACGCACGCCAACACACACTCACACACTATTTCTTCCTTTTCCTCCAGCCAACACGAACAAAAATGGCTGTGTGTGTTTTTGTATTAAAATGCCTTTTAAGCATGCCATCCATCCATATTCACCAAATACAACGCAACACACCACACCACTCCATACACACAACAACACACACATAGCCACACGCAGGCACACACTCCACAGAAGCATCAACACACAACACCGAACACAGAGCACAACTCAGAAAATAGAACAGAACACAGAACCACCATCGAACTGAGAACAGAACAGAAAGCCGAAGCCATGGCAGCAGCTTCTATGGGTTAAACGAACGAAACGACGAATGCCTAAAGGAACCAAATGCCGAATGAACGGCACACGCATGCACACACACACACACACTCACTCAGCAAAAGCACATTAGTGCATATAGAAAACACCGCCGCTCTGGCCGACACGAAACAACGAACATCTATGTAAAGGAAGAACAGAAACAAAATAAACCAATGAACATTCACATTCACATACACCCATGCCCATAACCCTGCATGTACGAACAACACTCGCAACACATTCACCACACACACACACAAACACATGTTATCCTTTAACGTTAGTAGTTGGTTGCGAGTTACGTGCAGCGTATTTTCGTTACAATAACAACGAACGGTTTGGAGATGATTAAAAGGGAATAGCACAACAGAGCAACAACACGAAGCAGTCACTACCACACCAAACCAAACCATATCATACCGTATCATACTCAACAACAACAACACAACCAAATGAAACATTAACTTTAACATGACTATGTTAACGGTAAGTGTACTCTAGTCTCAGAGAGAGAGAGAAAGAGTGAGGGAGTGAGAGCGGGTGAGAGCGGGTGAGAGTTTTGAAACGCGGATAAAAGTTATTTTTATACATACCACGCACACATTAACAGAGTATGTTAAGCTAACATTAACTAACAGAGTGGATAGGAATCAGATACACTGAGGCCACTTTTTATACCCTACATCACAGGCTATAATGTCTTTGTGCATTTGTTTGTAACACCCAAAAGGAAACGAGATAGACCCATCGTTTAGTATACCGATCGACTTAGAATCACTTTTTGAGTCGATGTAGCGATGTCCGTCCGTCCTTGTAATTTGATTACAAGGACAGGTCGCAATTGTGGTTAGAACTAAACGAAATTTTACACAACGAAGTTTTAGGGGATAAGGAAGAAAGCTATTTAATTTGAAGAAAATCGGTTCAGATTTATATATATCTCCCATACGAATTTCGTTCCCAATTTGACATTTCCAGCTTTAGAAACCACGTATTTTAAAATATTTTCCTCCAATTTAGCAAACCTACTTATATTTTAACTTGGAAAAACTCTGGTAAAAATAGGCCAGATCGGTTCAGATATATATATATATTGCTCCCACACAAATGTCTCCCACGATTTGGTTATTTCCGCTCTATAAATCACATAATTTAACTGATTTTCTTAAAATTTGGCAAAACATCTTATAGTTCAACTAGAAGCACCTGTGATGAAAATGTGTTAGATCGGTTCAGATTTATATATAGCTCCCATACGAATTTCGCTCTCAATTTGACTTTTTCCGATCTAGAAACCACATATTTTAACAGATTTTCTTCAATTTTGGCAAAACAAATTATATTTCAACTATAAACATCTATGTCGACAGTGGATAATATCGGTTCAGATTTATATATAGCTCCCACACAAATGTCTCCTCCGATTTGATTATTTCCGCTTTAGAAACCACATATTTTAACAGTTTTTCTTCAAGTTTGGCAAAACAAATTATATTTCAACTAGAAACAGCTCTGGTAAAAATGGGCCAGATAGGTTCAGATATATATATAGCTCCAATACAAATTGCGACACTGAATTGATTATATTCGCTCTAGAAATAGCATATTTTAACAGATTTTCTTCAAATTTGGCAATCCAGCTCATATTTCAACTACAAACATCCATGGCGAAAGTGGGTCAAATCGGTTCAGATTTATATATAGTTCCCATATAAAAGACCCCCCGATCTAATTCTTTCCGCTCTAAAAACCACATATTTAATAGATTTCCAACAAATTTGGGAAAGCGTCTTATATTTCAGAAAATCTATGCTAAAAAATGTGTCAGATCGGTTCAGATTTACATATAGCTCTCATTCAAAGTTTGTGTTCAATTTTTTTTTACAAATACAGATAGAAGTATGAAATTTGTAGTATATATATATACTAGGTTCAAATGTAACGACCTTTTTATACCCTACACCACAGGGTATTAGAGCGTACCAGGTTACAAGTAAAAAAAAAAGTTCGCCGTACACCTTCGAATATGAAGTATTATTGAAAGGTAGTTTCAAAATTTTTTTTTTATTTTTTTATGCCGAACGTAGGGGTCGCGCTTTTACATTTTTCTATATAACTTCTGCATTTATAAACGGATTTTAAAGTGTGATACATCGATGTTTTTGTCTCGACGAGGCCGATTTTTTTTGTCTTTGAAGTCATTGAGCTTGGAAAATGGTAAATGTGTATATATTTTCTTTATGGCAATCAAGAAAATATACTGTAGAAAATTAGGTGGCAACACCAAAAGCCTGAATGGTACTTAAACTTTGCGGTTCAAAAAAAGTGGGATTAATTTTGATATAAAGCAGTTTTACAAATTAATTAAAATCAAGACTTAAAAAGAAAATAATAAAGTGACTATATTATGAAAATTGACGGCAAGTAAAATTGAAAAATTATATTTAACATTTTATGATTATTGTGGTCTTGTAAGTATTCATAGGTATTGTAATTTTGTGATTTGTAGAGAACATAATCTATAAATGTCGTGGACCAAAAGTTATATGTGTGACTCAACTTGACTCAAAGTGTAAATGTGAGTTTGTCGTCGGCAAACTCCAAAAATTTGCATTTTATTTTAGCACAGTTTTTGATTAGTCATAGACATATATATGATTATATCTCTGAATTAGTTTTGTGTACGAGACCCAACAATATTTTATTTAAAAGGTATTGAAAGTACCTTTAAAATGGTATACAACATCATTCACCTTTTTGTACACATGTATATATTTTACTTTATTTCTTGAAATAATTATTTAAATTGCAGTTTAAAGTATACTTTTTGTGTGCTATATTTTGCTTTTGTAATAATGTTTAGAAAAACACATTTCGTCAAAATAATCAACTTTTCATTCTTTTAAGCTTTCATAAAATTTTGTTTTTGGTCACCCTGTACCAATACAGTTGGTTATATATTGAGTTTATATGGGAGGTGGTAGTGGGCGTGGTCTGATCGGCCCAATTTTTTTTTATTTTTTTGCGTATGATATGTCTAGCAAATATGCAAAATTACAAGACTGTATGTTTATTTTTCGACTTTATGCCATAAAAAATTGATTTGAGACCCTTTCTCCGAACTGAGATAACAAAAATAAAATATTACTTTTTTCTTCAAAATTAACTTTCCTTTTCCTTATTTCGACAACTTTTTATACCCCCGACCTCCAGGTTGGGGGTATACTAACTTTGTCATTCCGTTTGTAACACCTTGAAATTCGACCTAAGACCATATAAAGTATATATAGGGTCCGCCATCTAACGTCTTTTTCAACTATTCAACCGTTGAACTATTATTTGTGTTTGAATGAAATTATTTTCCATTATTAACCGGAAGGATTGTACTTTCAAATAAAAAAAGAAATTTGAGAAAATATTCAGCATTTTCAAAAAAAAAGTTCTTGATCGTCATAAAATGCTAAGACGATCTAGCCATGTCCGTCCGTCTGTTGAAAGCACGCTAGCATCTAAACGAAAGGAGCTAGGAGGCCCAAATTTTCCATAAATGTGTCTTGTAGTCGTAGATCGGTTGGTATTGAAACTGAGCGAAATCGGTCCAAAGGGAAACATTTTTCCCTCGCAAGGACTGAAAAAACCCATAATAGACCCTAATATTTTAGAGTATTTAAGCATATTTTTCCAATATGCCTGCTTGTAATTACGTGATATTGGGTATGCGCATTCCCCCGATAACAAAAACGTCCACCATAAAACGATTTTTATTCATAGTGGGTGAAATGGTGCAAAAAAGGGATACAAATGGTACATATCAAACGACAACACGAAATTCGCTGCGTACATTCCTCTAATTGAATAGATACACAATATGAAATTATTTTTTCCAAATTCGTACTTTTAAGGGATAAAATGGGAATAGGGGGATAAAAATGGTACCATCCAAACGGCTGCACCTAGAATAATGAAATTCGGTGTATGCATTCCTCTGATTGTCTAGACACGAAAAATAAACGGATTTTTCTAAATTCGTACTTTTTGGGGTTCAAATGGAAAAAGGGGATAAAAATAGTACCAACTAAACGAATACAGCTATAATGATGAAATTCGGTGTGTACATCACTCTAATTGCGTAGACACGTAAAATAAAGTGATAAAGTAGAAGTGATTTACTCTTGAAAAGGGGATAAAAATGGTACCAACCAAATGGCCGCAGCTAGAACTATGGAATTCGGTGCATACATTCCTCTGACTGTATAGACAAGCAAAATAAAAAAAATTGTCCAAATTCGTTTTTTACGTACTTTTATAGTGTAAATGTATTGGCAGCCTTGTCTTATAAGATTGGCTTGAAATAATAAAAATATTATATTTATTTATAAAATTATTTTTTCAATATTTGTATTTGTTTTGGTTTGGTTATATTAAAATAATATATTTTCCTGTAATATTACTGCACTTCTGCGTAAATCGACAGCCTCTGTGGAATCCAAACCATGGTGGAGAGTATATAACACCGTTTTTACTTGTTTTATGTTTGCATATAATTGAACTACATAATCTCATAAAACTATATTTATTTCTATATTTAATGATATAACCTATTTTTCTTCTCCTAGGATTTCTTAGGGTCTCATCATTTCGCATTTCAGGCGATGATATGTAACCTATATATGGAAAATTCAATCGAGGCTTAAAGTGCCTTATACAACTATATGACCAATATTATTAATTGATAAACTACCACTGGGCATAGTTATTAAAATATAAAAAGCCAAAATACAAATTGCAAATAACTCTACATAAGTGCGTTCGATGGACAATACATTGTTTCGTATAAAGAAACAAATTGAAGACAGTTGCCAACATACCGTCCTTAAAGGGAATTACGCATCCATAAAGCAAAACCTTGTAAACAATTGGAAATTGGCCAGAAAATAACTCGCTAATGTCGCTATATATTTACATATATATTTATTTTATAGTTTTGTATATTTCATTTATTCTCATTGTGCATTGTTGTTACAAAGTGGAAGTGTGTGGATTTTTTTTTGTTTGATTTTTGTGTGATACGTCCTTTGATAAAGTTTCGCCTCTAAGTTTTTGAACATCTAAACTGCTGAAATATTTCATTATAAATATTATTCAGCTAAGGAAATGTAAAACTTAAAGAATGATCAGTCTGATGTCTATGTATTGTTTAAAAAAATATCTGCAGGTTCGGATATCCACCTGTCGATATCCTATATATTTAGTTTCACTATTTTTATAATCTGCTCTCTTGTCTATTATTTCCACCTGAACTAATACAGGGTGATAACTATGTTGGTTATATATTGAGTTAATATGGGAGGTAATAGTGGGCGTGGTCCGATCGGCCCAATTTTATTTTTATTTTTTAAGATTGTTATGTCTAGCAAATGTGCAAAATTATAGAATTCTATCTTTATTTTTCGACTTTATGCCATAAAAATGGATTTGGGACCAGTATACAGTGGTGAAATTACGAACTTCTCATTAATGTGTGTTCTGTAATTCCTCATCTGTAACTCAATTTGAAGGTAATTTAAATACCTTTTAAAATATAGAATATAATGGCTACGCAAATTTTTTATTTTTTTAATTTTGATATTCGACATGATTAGGTATAATTGAAAGTAGATATTAGATCTGTTTATTAGCGACTGTGTGAATTTGTATACTTCAGATCCGTCATTAATGTTAGTATTGACATAACAAGAGAGATCCTGCTGCAAATAGATGCTATTTTATGCTCACAGTAAACAACTTAAGCCATATCCCGAAAATACACTGATTTTTGCTTATTTATGGCGCCGAGTTTTCGAGAGAAAGATCCTAAAGTATAGACGTCGAACGAACCTTGAGCTGTACGCCAGGATCGTAGTGAAACGCACCAAAATACACCGATTGCGTTGGCTATCGGTCGAATGAGCAACAACACGCCAGCCTAAAAAGAGTTAGACGAGAATTGCAACGGAAAGCGCAGACAGGGTAGACCGAAACCCCGGCGGATGCACCAAGTGGAAGAAGATATGAAAAACCTTGGTATAACAAACACAAGACCGAAGTGCTAAGAAAGAAGATCAAGACCAACAACAGGTTGCAGAGATACAAGCCGACGCAGAACTATCGGTGGCGGCGGTTTTCAGCTGATTTGCCGGCTCGTTCTGTCATTCGATCACGCCTATTACGAAATTTACTGGCCAGTTTTGGGAAAACGTATGGATTGGTTTTTAATACTTTTTCTTTTATTTTTTCGACAAGTAGTTCAATTGTTTCACTGTCAAACATCTTCAGTTTGGTCTATAATTTAACCATGAATCGTCTTACAAACGAACAACGCTTGCAAATTATTGAATTTTATTATCAAAATGCGTGCTCTGTTAAGAAAGTTCATCGCGCGCTTCCATTTTATGGTCCGTTTAATCGACCCACTGAAGCGGCTATTCGGGCTATTGTAACTAAATTTCTCACCAAATTTACATTGTTGGACATTAAACCACCGACAGGCTTACGTAGAGTGCGAACTGAAGAAGATATCGCAGCTGTATCGGCCAGTGTTAATGATGACCATCAATTATCGATTCGTCGCCGTTCGCAGCCATTGGGCCTCTGTTACTCAACAACGTGGAAATTTTTGCGGAAGGATTTAGGTGTGATGCCTCTCAAAATACAGCTGGTGCAAGAATTGAAGCCGAACGACCTACCGCAACGTAACATTTTTGTTGAATGGGCTCTTGGAAAGTTGATCCACTTTCCACTTTTTTTTACCGAAAAATTGTGTTCAGCGACGAAGCTAATTTTTGGCTCAAAGGGTACGTAAATAGGCAGATTTGTCGATTTTGGAGTGAATATCAGCCAGAAGCATTGCAAGAGCTACCAATGCATCCAGAAAAAGTCACAGTTTGGTGCGGTTTATGGGCTGGTGGCATCATTGGACCGTACTTCTTCAAAGATGATGCGAATCGTAACGTAACTGTGAATGGTGAGCGCTACCGTGAGACGAAAAGTTGGATAACTTTTTTGCCCAAAATGCAAGAGCTTGACTTGCATGACATGTGGTTTCAACAAGTCGGTGCCACATGCCACACAGCACGCGCAACAATTGACTTATTGAGTTCGGAACCGGTCAATTGGCCGCCTAGATCGTGCGATTTAACGCCTTTAGACTATTTTTTGTGGGGCTATGTTAAAGCTCATGTCTATACAGACAAGCCCGCTTCAATTGACGCATTGGAAGACAACATTGAAGCATTTATTCGTGAGATACCGGCCGAAATGTTGGAAAGAGTATGCCAAAATTGAACTAAGCGGATGGACCATTTGAGGCGCAGTCAAGGTCAACATTTGCCTGAAATAATCTTCAAACATTAAATTATATGGACCGTACTATCGATTCAAATAATTCTTCTGAATTTTATGTTTTTTTTTTTGAAAAACTTTCCTATAGCTTGCAAAAAATCACCATTTATATGAAAGTGAAATTCACAACATTTGTAGCCATCATAAGGATCATTAATTGAACATATAAGAAGGTGCAATCGGACTTATGTTTCCAAAATGAGAGTACAAATAGTAGATGAGCTTCGACGCAAATTGATTTTATTCATATTTGTTTAATTTAATATCGCTGTCGAGCTTAGGAAGCCAAATACATCAGAAAATGTTATTCATGGTCCTACGGACAAATGTTTGTTACATCGAGCGTATACGTATATTTCGTATGTTAAAGAAAATTAACTATAAGCTATTCAAAAATGTTTTCTATACTTATATTTTGCGGCAGTAATGTTGGTACTCATCCCTAAAAAATATATATCTTGGTATATGTATTAGGAAAAGTCTTTCTTTAATTAGAATCGATAAACAATTAATATAATAAATTACTAAAAAAAAATAATAAATTTTCCTAGGCATTTGACAAATTAACTATTCCTAAAATCATATTTAAATAATAATTAGAATTCCACCATGACCGAGAATAAATGTACCATTTTGTACATTTATTCTCGGTCATGTTTGTATGTCATTTAATTTTGTTTGGCCATAAACCAACAACTGACATAATTTAAAACACATCCAAAATAATTCCGGTTAATTGTGAGAGTCGTATTTTTTTTTCTTTCCCGCCTTTTAATTTACGCAAGCATTTTTATGGTCTTATCTCTGCTACTCTGTTACATAACTCCAACCCATATACGAGTATGTAGATATAAGAATGAAAAGAGGAACGAAAGAAAGCAAGGCAGCAGCAAAAAACTAAAAACAATTTCATGTTAAGTTTAACATTCAAACCATTCACAGCAATCGGCAATTTGTTCGTATACTAAGTACTAGGCGCTCTGGAGGCGCCTCCATTTAGACCATAATCGATTTTGCTTGTTCAAAAAAAAAAAACGAAATATATATATAATAAATGTTAAACAATTTCCATAAAAGTTAAACATCGCACAGTCATATTGGCAATAAAAATCTATTTCGCATTACATTGTTTTTCTGAGCGTGCCAGAACTTGCTCGAGAAAACCCAACAACAACAAGCAGCAGCCAACAGCCAGCAAGCTGCAATCGACGAGGATGACAATGTCGCCTTTGATGTCAACCTTCGAGCCATGATAAGTTGTTTTTCCAATTCTTTGCTTTTCTTGTTCCCCGGTTGTTCGTTCGTTTTTCGGATAACAAACAATCTTTTCTAAATCTCAGCGCAATCATTTGGAAGGAAGAAAAAACGTTTGTGTTTTTTATTTTTGTTTTCTGTTTTTTTTTGTTCTCATCCAACAGAAGGGGTTCAAAAAACCAAAGGGATTTACCAGGTCGCCCCATAAATAACTAAACCTCGCACACACACACCGAGAGAGAGAGAGAAGGAGAGAGAGTGTGAGAAACAGAGAGAGAGTGTGTTAAGCTTGTCGTAATCCTGACAAAGTGAGTGCAGTTCGATTTGGTAGTTGTCCCTGCAGCACAAAAACACACACACAAAGAAAAAAACTTTAAACTGCAATGCATTAATTTTAAACTTTGTAAAGCTTTCGAGGCAGCCAAAGCTTCCGGCCGTATTTAACATAACGAAACAAAAAAAATCCGGAAAAACAACTTTGATTGAATTTCCTAGGAAAATCTCATCAAAGCTTTAATATGTTCAATGAAGCGCAAGAAAAAGGATTTCGAAAAGCTTACCAGTGACTTAACATTACGAAATGTTACTAACATCTCTGTAACTTTAACATGCCTCTGAAAGCTTCTGCCTTCATAACTTTTGGCTAACATAATTAAAAAGCTTTTGGGGGTACGTTACGAAGCCACTATTTCAATTGTCCTGACGTATTTGAATTGAATCATTTTGGTTTTGGTTGATATAACAGCTCTGATAATAACGTCAAATGTTAAATGTTAACAACTGTCTCTGGCCGGCCCCCTTAAGTTATGCAGTGAGCGCTCTGTGTGTGCTGATGTGATGTTTATCAGCCGAGTTCAAAGTATGCCATGAATTAATGAGTGAATGTTAATGAGGTGTGTCTATTTTTAGGCATCGTACATGGAGATGGTGGAATTTTAAGTAGGATAATACGTTAAAGATGTCGTGGATAAACTATTGTTGTTTCTTCATTAAGTTGCTTAAATTTCGTGTGTGTGTGTGTATGTGAGGAAATTGAATGAATTATGACATTATTTAGTTAAGCGTATGGGAATATTGGAAGGGGAAAACAGAGATCATTCGTCACAACACCGTACGACAATTTTTAAAAAAGTCGTTACACTTGAACCGGATGATATATGTATGAAACCATAGACGATTTTAGTTTTTCATTTCATCATCCTATTGGCCTTTCAAAGGACTACAAAGTTCCACAGGATACAATTTTCAAAAAAAAATATTTTATATACTTTTTCGTATCCTACGATAACGGTATTAGTGTCAAATTAAAGAGGAGAATATATATTAAAAATACTTCAAGTATCATGATTACATCTGTATTAGTTCAGCATTAACATCTATTTAAAGTTTACCTCTAGCTTTTCTAGTTTATTCATATCTTATTTTTTAAGAGTCAACATTTTAAATGGTTGTTAATACTAAACTAATATAGATAGAAGCTTGAAATTTAAAGTATGTTTAGCACATATTCTCTTCTTTGATTTGACATTTTGACTGCTGTCATAGGGTGCGAATAACTTTTTGAAAAATTGTATCCTTTGGAACTTTGTAGTCCTTTTAAGAGGCAACAGGATGAGAAAATGAAAAACTAAAATGCCAATTAACTCTATTTCAACTATATCATGTATATCATCAGGCTCAGGTGTAATATGGACAATCGGACAGTGTTATCTTCACAAATTTCCTGAGTTTGATCTAAAAGTTTCTTGGTTTGAAAAAAGTTTCAGTAAAATGTTCGTCAGTTTGATTAATAATTACATGATTTGAGAAAAGTTTCAGCCAACTTTTATTTAGATTGGGCAAATAGAGTCTTAGGCGCCATTTTTAATACTTGGTTTGAGGAAATGGTTCCCTTAATTTGACTTAAGCGCCCTGGCCACACGTCAAACTGTTCGTTCAAACTCTTGTATGTATAGGTAATATTTTGTTTTCCTTATCACAGCCACACATCAAACTCATAGCAACAAACTTCATTTCAAAGTTGTCATAAAAACGAAAGGACGGTGTTTTTTGTTTTTTTTTTCTTCCATTTCTATAAAACTCGCGTCACCAAAACAAAACACTTATCGCTTCGAAAATTAAAAAATAAAGACAATTGACGTTTTTTCGTGCACACACTCAAACTGACTTCAAACAGGCTTCATATCTCTGCTGCGACGAAGCAAATATCTAAAGCGCCATGGCCACACATCAAACTCACTCTTCAAACTGTCATTTTTTTGATTGTGTTAGTAAAAAAAAACTCACACGGATAGGTTTGTGTGAGTTTGAAGAAAATCAAAACCATTTATATATTTGCTTCGTCGCAGCAGAGATATGAAGCCTGTTTGAAGTCAGTTTGAGTGTGTGCACGAAAAAACGTCAATTGTCATTATTTTTTAATTTTCGAAGCGATAAGTGTTTTGTTTTGGTGACGCGAGTTTTATAGAAATGGAAGAAAAAAATTTTATTTTGGAGTTTTTTTCACTCAATTTCAATTTTTTCACAATAAACAAACTATTTTGCGTCCAAAAAACACCGTCCTTTCGTTTTTATGACAACTTTGAAATGAAGTTTGTTGCTATGAGTTTGATGTGTGGCTGTGATAAGGAAAACAAAATATTACCTATACATACAAGAGTTTGAACGAACAGTTTGACGTGTGGCCAGGGCGCTTAAATGGTTTTGATTTTCTTCAAACTCACACAAACCTATCCGTGTGAGTTTTTTTACTAACACAATCAAAAAAATGACAGTTTGAAGAGTGAGTTTGATGTGTGGCCATGGCGCTTTACATCGTGTTTTGGAACTAAAAAACTGACTTTGTGCACTAAGGGATTTTCCACTTGGGGATTTTCGGACGGGCATATGTTACCTCGAAAAAACGGGAAACCCTTCAACCTTTCTAAATATGTATTTTTATATTTAAAGGCTTTTAAAGAGAAAAAGTTACGGTATGAATTTGGACATACAGTTTTGTAAAAATGTTTTTTTTTTATTTATATACAAACAAACTATTGTTACAAACAAATCCATAATAAAGTTAGGAAGTCACAATTTCTAATAAAAGAAATTTTGAGGACAAAAGCTATTAAAGTATATGAGAAACCGTTCGACAGCGTTCGTCTGTATGTTCTGTCAAACCGGTGGACCGATTCGCTTGAAAATTTTACTGTAGCTAACTTCTGAATATGACAAAGGGGCGTGGTACCACACATACAATCGATATTTTTAAAGTATGAATTAGTACTGATTTTATCTTCAAAAACATAAGAAGTAGGGGAATAGGGAAGAATGAGCCCGTGCAAGAAAGCTAGTACAATACAAATTTTTCAAATTTCAAATGCTGAAAGGTTAGTTTTGACGCCATAATAAAGTGTCTGAGAAAAGTTCGACAAAGTCGAAAAATAAATTACTATATTTTCAAATTTCAAAATTTGAAAAAGTTGAAAATCTCTAATACGAAAAAATATTTTTTTTTTGAACTAAAAACAATAACAAAAAAATTTTATTTTTCTTTTAAATCGAAAAATAAAAAAGCATTCAACTTTGGGTTAGTTTCTTAAATGTTTCTCGTCGCCAGATTTTCAAATTTAGTTTGTCATAATTTGGATCCTTGTCTAATTTAAATTTTCTTGCAAAACTCAAAAACGTTTAATAGAAGTTTTTGAATTTTGGGCACTGAAATTTGACTCGGAACCACTGTGCGGTGTGGAAAGGTAAAACCAGAAGACAACCATGTGATTTAACTTTATTGGTGAGAGCCTTTAGATATTTAGGCATAGACCCTCCCACGAGGAAAAGATCAATTTTATGAAGCCAAAAAGTAATAGAAATAATCTGTAATTGCAGAGAAAAGTAAATCGCTTTGCGATGAGCATTTCGGATGTATACACTACACTACTTATACTACTGAAAATATGTATACGACTGATAACAGCACGGTAAAGCCACTGATGAGTTATGCCCACACAGGATATGAAATACGTATGTGGTCAAAGCCTCCTTTCCATTACCAAACAACAAAATTTCGTAAGAAGCAAAAACTTGATCAAAATAGTTGGAATTCAAATGTTTTAAATTTAAAACACCTGTAAATTAAGATTATATGTCTAAATTTGCATAATTTGTATTTGTTTACAGGTTATGGCTACATTGGCCATATAACAAGCTATATTTGGATGTCAGTGTTTTAAACATTGAACAACATTACTCCTCCGTTTTGGGTATACAGTTAATGCGAAAGGTCGATCCTCTTCAGAAGAAATGTGTGGTGATGGCTCTGTAGTATTGTCGGCAAAGTTTGGAATAGCATGCTCAATCTGTTCTGACTTTAGCAACATTCCCTGCAGGGCTGAAATTCTTGGTAATTTGGAAATAAATTATCTTTGTACACAACCAGGCTAGATCTAAGATTGAACGGCTTTACATCGAATCTTGTAGTGCGGTGCATTCAAGAAGTTCAATCTTATATCCGCCCGCGGATATACTCTCAGTATTTTTATTTTAGAGGAAAACTTTAGGAGGTCAACCTCATTTCGAAGTGGGTCAGAATACTGAGAGTGTCTCTTAAAATTGGCCTCTCAAGCACTATTTTTAGCGTGCTAATTCCAAGAGAAACAACCTGAAACTACAATTGAAATATTTCCAACTGATGTGGACCATGACAGATCAGCGGGAATTGTGGCATTTGTAAATACTTTATAGAATGGAATTTGTTTTCATTTTACCATTCCTTGAAATATTCATCGGGATCTCCTCCATTAAGTGTATATCTCTGTCTGTTGTTAAAATTGTCCAAAATCATTTACAAGTAATACTCCTAGTTGAAGACTTAATTAAAGACAACTGCATTTTGCCTTTTCTTGTTAATTGATTGCATTCTAAGAAGCTCTTGCTGTACCCTTTTCATAGCAGGCTGCGGAAAAATCAACACCATGAACCCAGCAAGTAATCTTAGAACTTGTGGACAACAGGAATTTGGTGAAAATGCACCAAAGATCCGACATATAAACACAGCGTGTGAGCGAAAGCGTCTGGCACAAAGCAAACCACTTTCCTTTTACGGCCTACCTCAAGAACAACAAACAGCGAAGCAATCTCATAATTATCGCATCCCATCACCCACCTTTTGTACATCTCCTTAATCTCAACATCAAGCTATCCCAACTGTTTATCACCATACCCTTCCTCAACACACGAACTCACAAGCTAGCATGCCCATCTGATACTCATTAGCATTGGCATCATCATCATCAGCCTCGTCTTCATATTCACCGCATTGTCTAGCTCCAACAAAAAGGCAACGAAGAAGGTGGCAGCTGCCTCAACATCATGGGAACGTCATTAACATTCAAAATCAATGTTAATCATTAAAAGTGCCATCATCAGACCGCTGCAACAGCATCAGTGCCAGCACCAGCAGGAGCAACAAGGACAACAATATCCAGTCACTCAAGACCAAGTGGTGGCCCGGCGCCTATGCTCTATTTGACACTCACTTGAATCGTGTAACCCAAACAACAGCTACCAACTACAACAAGTGACTGCGAGTGAGTGAATAAGTGTCAGTCAGTCAGTCCGTTCGTTCATTTTTTATTTCCAGTTAATCAAAAAGGATGCAGTGCAAACTGGCATGACATGACACACTCCGAGCAAGTGCTGCTGCTGATGATGACCATCATGATGGCGATGATGATGTGGATGTGGAGGATGTTGCGCATACCATGACGATATGTTGAATGTACTCAACAGATATCACGTACACTCATACACACACACACACCCCAGCTATCATCATTAAGCCTATCAATATTGCAGCAGCTAGAGGATGCCCTGCTCGTACCCCCCCGACCATGTCAACGACAGCTGAGAAGAGAAAACGAGAGAAAAAGGATGTTCAATCCGGCCACAGTCCGAGGAGGATGTAGAGATTTCACTGGGGTTAAACTTTGGTTAACATGACATGAATATTAATAAATGTGACGGAGCGAAGCGGAGCAGCTGAGTCACGTCGCAAAGGTGTATCAACGAGGTGTGTGGCAGCAAAGTGCATTCTTATGATGGAGGTGGTGGAGAGGAGAGGAAGGAAGGGAGGCGACAGACCGGCAGTCAGGTTACAGGAAGTATTATTATTAGTAGGCATTGATTGATGGATAATAGTGAAAGCCAAAAACATGGATAAGTTAACTGGAAGAAGGGTAGATTAGGTTTGAAACAGGAAATGGGAGTAGTTAGTTGGTGTGCTTTTGATGGCAGGCCTAAAGGCGGCAACTCACAGAGTGTGGAGATAAAGATAAAAAGTGGACAAACTTGAAAGTTGAGTGGGCTAAGGATTGTTTAGAATATGGATAATATTTAAAGGAGTTGTCCAATACACAATTCCCAAAAAAAAAGTCATCTAATGTTGGCTTTCTGGGATAGATGTAAAGATATTACTACAACATCACTATCTTCCTCTCGTTGAATAGCATATTTAATGGATGATGTTGCCTTGGCATTGATGCAATGAAATTTTGTAAATGTACGAGTTAATTCAGTTAGACCAGACAGATAATCTTCGTACTCCATTGTCGAACGTTCAAATAATGGATATTTAAGTCGACTATACAATCAATAAAAATATAGAGCCTGATATAGCCAGCACACGACACCGAGCCGGCGAATATTATCCGACGATCCAGAGCATCTACAGGAGAATTTTATTTTATTTACATTGCGAAAATATTTGATGACTGAATATTTAAATTTGCCAATAATATTTAATGCAGGATGCACTAAAAAATCGTCCAAAAAATTACCTAAAAAATGTATTTCTTTACAGAGAAAGAAGTCGGTCGAAAAACTAGCCGCCGCGTTGGTTTTTTTGGACATAGACGGCGCCAATTTGGTAGGCTAACATCGACTAAAAATTTAGCATTAATTTATTTATTGAAGTTTGGATATTTCGAACTTTAGAAAGTTTAATGAAATGATAAATATCAACAATTGAAAGGTGACATGTTAACATGGCGTTGTAAATTGTCGTAATTACTAGACATACATACAAATATGGGGTGTCCTGTGAGCGGTAATTGAGAATCAGAAATATATTAATTGTGAAACCCAGAGAGCTTGTACATACTGAGAGTTGCAATCAGTATTTCCCTTATCATTTTAGTTTTCAAGCAACATCAGTATAACAGCGATGTTAACTGAAATATTTGATGGGACTAATTGATAAAAATCGATTGTTTTTGGGTGATATGTTCAGCGTAATTTTAGGGTTGTTTTTCTTTAAGACTCGATAACTAAGCTGATAACAGCAATATCAATGTGTGTGTGAAAACAAATTGTGAAAAAATAATTGTGTGTTAAAATTATGGTTTTCAAGGCTAAGTCCAACAAAGTCAACACCAAATATTTTTTTGAAGATTTTTTGAAGGTTGGTGACAATGTGAAAAAATATTTTTATACCCTCCACCTCCAGGATGGGGGTATACTAACTTTGTCATTCCGTTTGTAACACCTTGAAATATCGACCTGTGACCCTATAAAGTATATATATTCTTGATCGTCATAAAATTCTAAGACGATCTAGCCATGTCCGTCCGTCCGTCTGTCCGTCTGTTGAAAGCACGCTAGCATCTAAACGAAAGGAGCCAGAACGTTCAAATTTTCCATAAATGCGTCTTATAGTTGTAGATCGGTTGGGATTGAAATGGGGCGAAATCGGCCCAAAGGGAAAAATTTTTCTCTCACAAGGACTAAAAATACCCATATTAATCCCTGATATTTTAGCGTATTTAAGCATGTTTTTTGAATATTTCTTTTTATATTTGCTTGATATTTGGTATGCGCATTCCCCTTATAGCAAAAACGTGCACCATAAAGTGATTCCTATTTGTAGGGGGTGAAATGGGGCAAAAAAGGGATAAAAATGGTACATATTAAACGACAACAGCTAGAAACACGAAATTCGGTGTGTACATTCCTCTAATAGAGTAGATACAAAATATAAAAGTGTTTTTTCCAAATTCATACTTTTAAGGAGTAAAATAGGAATAGAGGGATAAAAATGGTACCAACCAAACGGCTGTACCTAGAATAATGAAATTCGGTGTATACATTCCTCTGATTGCAAAGATAAGTAAAATACACGGATTTTTCAAAATTCGTACTTTTTGAGGTTAAAATGAAAAAAAGGGGATAAAAATAGTACCAATCAAATGACCGCAGCTAGAGTCATGAAATTCGGAGTATAAATTCCTCTGACTGCGAAAACACGGAAAATAGACGAATTTTTCGAAATTAGTACTTTCAAGGGATACAATGGTACAGAGGGATGAAAATAGTACCAACTAAACGACTAAAACTATAATGATAAAATTAAAAATGGTACCAACCAAATGGAATCATGGAATTCGGTGTATACATTCCTCTGGCTATATTAAAAAAATTATATTTTCCTGTAATATTACTGCACTTCTATGAAAACCGACAACCTCTGTGGAATGCAATCCAATGTGGAGGGTATATAAAGTTCGGCCCGGCCGAACTTAACGCCGTTTTTACTTGTTTTATTTTGAATTAAATTACAGTTTTAGTAACGTTTTTGTTATCATGGCTTAGAGAAAAACAGCTCGATTTATATGAATTATATTATAAACGAGACGAAATTTAGCCGTTGAAGGAAATTAAAAAGCCGCCGATGTTCGGTCAATGAAATGCCATAGCCGACGGCGGCTGGCATTTTTGGGTCGACTTCGTTCTCTGTTTCTTTATTCATTATTTTTAAGTAATCTATATATAAAAGAGTTGTGTTACTGACTGAGAAACGAAGTAAAATTGGATTTGTCGATATTTGTACTTTTAAGGGAAGAGAGGGACAAAAGGGATAAAAAAGGTACCAACTAAAGTATTACAGCTAGAAACGTGAAACAAAGTAAAACTAAAGTATTAAAGCCAAAATCGTGAAATTTGGTATGTAAATTCCTCTGACCATATAGAAACGAACTAAAATTGATTTTTTCGAAATTTGTGCTTTTAAGGGGCGAGCGGGACAAAAAGGGATAAAAATGGTACCGACTAAAGTATTACAGCTAGAAATGTGAAATTTGGTATGTAAATTCCTCTGGCCATATAGAAACGAGGTAAAATTGGATTTTTCGAAATTTGTACTTTTAATGGGGCGAGCGGGACAAAAAGGGATGAAAATGGTACCAACTAACGTATTACAGCTAGAAACGTGAAATTTGGTATGTAAATTCCTCTGACCATATAGAAACGAAGTAAAATTGGATTTTTCGAAATTTGTACTTTTAAGGGCGAGCGGGATAAAAACGGGGAAAAATGGTACCAACTAAAGTATTACAGCTAGAATCGTGAAATTTGGTATGTAAATTCCTCTGACCGTGTAGAAACGAAGTAAAATTAGATTTTTCGAAATTTGTATTTTTAGGGGGCGAGCGGTACAAAAAAGGATGAAAATGGTACCAACTAAAGTATTACAGCTAGAAACGTGAAATTTGGTATGTAAATTCATCTGACCATATAGAAACGAAGTAAAATTAGATTTTTCGAAATTTGTATTTTTAGGGGGCGAGCGGGACAAAAAGGGATGAAAATGGTACCAACTAAAGTATTACAGCTAGAAACGTGAAATTTGGTATGTAAATTCCTCTGGCCATATAGAAACGAGGTAAAATTGGATTTTTCGAAATTTGTATTTTTAGAGGGCGAGCGGGACAAAAAGGGATGAAAATGGTACCAACTAAAGTATTACAGCTAGAAACGTGAAATTTGGTATGTAAATTCATCTGACCATATAGAAACGAAGTAAAATTAGATTTTTCGAAATTTGTATTTTTAGGGGGCGAGCGGGACAAAAAGGGATGAAAATGGTACCAACTAAAGTATTACAGCTAGAAACGTGAAATTTGGTATGTAAATTCCTCTGGCCATATAGAAACGAGGTAAAATTGGATTTTTCGAAATTTATACTTTCAAAGGGCGAGCGGGACAAAAAGAGATAAAAATGGTACCAACTAAAGTATTACAGCTAGAATCGTGAAATTTGGTATGTAAATTCCTCTGACCGTGTAGAAACGAAGTAAAATTAGATTTTTCGAAATTTGTATTTTTAGGGGGCGAGCGGGACAAAAAGGGATAAAAATGGTACCAACTAAAGTATTACAGCTAGAATCGTGAAATTTGGTATGTAAATTCCTCCGACCGTGTAGAAACGAAGTAAAATTAGATTTTTCGAAATTTGTATTTTTAGGGGGCGAGCGGTACAAAAAGGGATGAAAATGGTACCAACTAAAGTATTACAGCTAGAAACGTGAAATTTGGTATGTAAATTCCTCTGGCCATATAGAAACGAGGTAAAATTGGATTTTTCGAAATTTATACACAAATACAAATGGATACAAATGGTACCAACTAAAGTATTACAGCTAGAATCGTGAAATTTGGTATGTAAATTCCTCTGACCGTGTAGAAATTGGTACTTTTTAGGGGGTAGGCGGGACAAAAAGTGTTCCAATTTAATTGCAGCTATAGTCGGGAAATTTGGAGTGTAAACTGTGTGTAAAACGCAATCTAAATGGATTTTTTCGAAATTTTCTTATAGTGGGTGAGCAACAAGAGATAAAAGTAGTACCAACTAAAGTATTGGAGCTATAGTCGTGAAATGTTATTTTTCAAAATGTGTACTTTTTGGGGAAAAAGTGCAAAAAGTTATAAACTGGCTGGCTGAATCCAGAAACATGAGATCGGGGATATAAATGGTTGTAATATTTTGTTCTAAACTTGGTAGAAAATTATAAAAGTAGTTCAGCTAAAATAGTGCATATCGACAAGCACATTCCTTTGACTGTGTATGAGTGCTAGCTAATAGGAGGTTTCCAAATTACTATTTTAGATTTATCTATATCCACCAAAAGAAAATTAAATAAATAATCCGAAAATAGAGACGGATAAAATTAACAAATAACTGGCTTTGAAAGAAGTGCCCGTTTGTTCATTCGTAAATTTCCGTGAGATTATTTTTATGCTTATTGATGTTGCGAACACAAAAATCCTTTTCCGATTTTCTAAAACCAACAATTTTAAGAAAATGCCAGACAAAGTGGCTATAGTTTCTATCAGTAAAGAAAATGTCATAAGAATTAAATTTTATTTGTACTTTAGCAAGAGTGAGGGCGACACAAAATGCTATCTGCCTTGCCTTGGCAACATATCAGCAACATTTACACCCATTGAAAGCAACGATAATGACAAAATACCGCAATATGAAAGACAATAAAGATTTCAATGACCAATAAAAGTGTAGGGCTTTCGTTAGTGGAAAATCAGTAAGAAAAGGAAATATCGGACAAAGTCCACTAAACAAGATACCCTTTGTTGTGATCTACTTTACCTTAGAATGAACCTTGTTTTCCAAACTGACCATATAGAAACACAATCACAATTACAAAATAATTTGGTAATACTTCATTTAAAAATTCCACGATTAGTAAAACGGGGAAAATAAATCCCAAAAATCTGTTTTATAGTGACCGCCATTATTCCTTAATTTCGATCGTGTCGATCAGAAGAAAAGAAATAAATATTAACGGTTATGAATAAAATTTAATTATTACTTTTGTAATCAGTGCTTTGGTCTTAGAGAATTACTTGTCTAAGTAAATTGTTTTGTATGAAAATTGGACATGTTCTGGTAACGATAACAATATGAAACCAAACCTAAAAAAAATACCAACCAACATAGAACCAAAAGTGTAGTGTTACCCCTAGTGAAATTGGAATAGACGAAAACTAAAGCTAAGGTATCGTCAGAATAAAAACCAATTGTCCCTGAATTCAACATCTTTGAGTGATCCGCTTTTGACAAAATTAACACCCAGCCTTGCAATACCTAAAAATAACTACAAATCGTTTTCAAAACTTGGCGGTCATGGTATACAAATACTCTTCAAACCTAAACCACGAAACGGAACATTCGTATCCGTTTCGCCCGGTTAGTTGAGTAAAGCGACAACAAGAGACAGCATCTCTTCATATATAACCCCAGATTAATATCAAGCAGCAAACCGTTTCTTAAAAGTTTAACCCAAGTCGATCCCAAGCACGCACAGATTTAACCCACTCGCCACGACACGAGCGCCCACTCCCTCCCTCTCCTTGGAAGACATAATAAAACAAACAAATAAAAACTTATTACACTTTTAATTATTCATATATCCTTTTGTTGTGTCATCTTCTCTTCGCCAGAAGACGACAACAGCGACGACGACGACGCAGACCAACAAACTGTTAATTTTTCCAATTTAATCTTTTGTCAAACGTGGCAGCAGCAACAGAAGCAGCAGCACAAAAAACGACAACATTTTTGCCTTCAACAAAATCGTGTCCTCCGGTCTTAAATTTCATGACAGCACAAAGCGTCAGGCTAAGAACCGAACGACCAAACGACCGACCGACCAACCAACCGGGAGCATTGCAAAGGACCAACAATACAAAAACAATATGGTTACGGCAAAAACAAGTTAAGTGTGGCATTCTTAACTTTAACAATAGACCATGACTATAAGGTTTTGCTTTCATTCTTGCTGCCGCCGGTTCGATGCGGCCCAAAAGAATTGTTGGGGCAGCCAAGTATTTGCAACAGGAAAAAAAGAACTGAACTGAATGTAGCAAACAGAAAAAAAACGAATGAAGGAAGGAATGAACGGTTGGACGGACGGGGACGGACGTATGTACGACTGAAGCATATAACCCATAATCGTATAATTGACGTTGATGTGACAGTGGACATGATATGGCAGAGATGAATGAAAAAACGAAAGAAAAACACTAAAGGCTGAAGTGATGTCGTCTCTGCCAAAGTCGATGGCAATCGTTGCGCTACAATTGATGGCGAAGAATATGTTTCGTCGTTGGGCTTGATGTGTGGCAATATCTGCGAGGTTTAGAGTCAAAATGGAAAACATTTGGGCAGCAGTGAATATTTTAGTGACATGAAATTATAAGTCCTTAAATTAGTCTCATGTTAAAGTGGAAAACTGTAAAAAAATCCCTTTTTCTAAGGGTTACTAAGGTGAACATTGCGGGAGAGAATTACAAATGAATCAAAAACATAAATAATTGTATTTTATTTTTTTAATTTTAAAATCCTATTTTAGTCGAAGGAATCTTAAATAGATCGTCACCTGAAATGTAAAAAAATGCCTCCCCTAGACGGAGTCTAGAGGAGGCATTTTTATGACATTTGAGCAAGTGTGGCTGCTTCGTACGGAGTACACAAAACTCCTACTCATTTGACAACAATAGCAGAAACGATACCGCCATCTATCGGATTTACCTATATGGATTTTATAGCATTGCCATAAACTCATCAGTTGAGATCGACAATATCAATCCAGCAATCTGCAACATCAACAATTATATTTTCATTTTTAAATATTTTATATTTGAAGTACATAATCTCAAAATATATAATTAAAAAATTTTAAATTTCAACTACCGATTAATTTGACTTTGAAAGACTGACTGACTGACTTATCATTGTCCAGCCCCCAGACTAAACGGCTGAAGCCAGGATCATGCAATTTTCGGGTTAGGTCCGAAATGTGACGTAGACGTCGACTATTTACGGTTTACGAAATTCGTACTTTTAAGGGGTAAAATGGGACAAAAAGGGATAAACATCGAACCTTGGTGTGAAATTCATGAAATTCGGTGTGTTCCTTGCAATGACCATGCAGACGAGCTACAAACAGGGATTTTTCGAAATTTGTACTTTTAAGGGAGGAAAGAGAGAAAAAGGGATAAAAATGGTACCAATTTAAGAATTGCAGCTAGAATCGTGAAAATCGGTTTTTATTTTGTACTTTTAAGGGTTGCGCGGGACAAAAGGGATAAAAATGGTACCAACTAAAGTATTGTTGCTAGAATCGTGAAATTTGTAATGTAAATTCCTCTCACCACATAGAAGCGCAATATAAATGCATTTTGTACTTTTAAGGGTTGCGCGGGACAAAAAGGGATAAAAATGGTACCAACTAAAGTATTGTAGCTAGAATCGTGAAATTTGATATGTAAGTTCTTCTGACCATTTTGTAGCGCAGTAAAATTGTAATATTTCGAAATTTGTATTTATAAGAAGTGAGCGGGACAAAAAGGGATATAAATGGTACCAACTAAAGTATTGCAGCTATAATCGTGAAATTTGGTATGTAAGTTATTCTGGCCATGTAGAGGCGCAGTAAAATTGGATTTTTCGAAATTTGTACATATAAGAGGTCAGCGGGACAAAAAGGGATAAAAATGGTACCAATTAAAGTATTGCAGCTAGAATCTTGAAATTTGATATGTAAGTTCTTCTGACCATGTAGAAACGCAGTAAAATTGGATTTGTCGAAATTTATAGTTATAAGAGGTTATAGGGACAAAATGGGATAAAAGTAAAGGGTGATTTTTTAAGAGCTTGATAACTTTTAAAAAAAAAAACGCATAAAATTTGCAAAATCTCATCGGTTCTTTATTTGAAACGTTAGATTGGTCCATGACATTTACTTTTTGAAGATAATTTCATTTAAATGTTGACCGCGGCTGCGTCTTAGGTGGTCCATCCGCTTAGTCCAATTTTGGCATTTCCACGTTTTTGAGTAACAGAGACCCAATTGGTGCGAACGGCGACGAATCGAAAATTGGTGGTCATCATTAACACTGGCCGATACAGCTGCGATATTTTCTTCAGTTCGCACTCTACGTAAGCGTGTTGGTGGTTTAATGTCCAACAATGTAAATTTGGTGCGAAATTTAGTCACAATAGCCCGAATAGCCGCTTCAGTGGGTCGATTAAACTGACAATAAAATGGAAGCGCGCAATGAACTTTCTTAACAGAGCACGCATTTTGATAATAAAATTCAATAATTTGCAAGCGTTGTTCGTTTGTAAGACGATTCATGATGAAATGTCAAAGCATACTGAGCATCTTTCTCTTTGACACCATGTCTGAAATCCCACGTGATCTGTCAAATACTAATGCATGAAAATCCTAACCTCAAAAAAATCACTCTTTAGTACCAACTAAAATATTGCTGCTATAGTCTTGAAATTTGGCACGTAAATTCCTTTGTACTTTTAAAGGAGAGCGGGGCCAAAAAGGATAAAAATGGTACCAACATTAGGATTACAGCTGGAATCATGAAATTTAGTATGTAAATTTCTTTGACCATGTAGAATCGCCATCAAAATGTATTATTTTTCGAATAAAAGGCTCTGCGGTTGCATTTTTTTTTGTTAAAAACTGGATAGACAATGATAAAATATATATATATACGAAGGAAGTTCAGCTAAAACAGTGCACATCGACAAGCACATTCCTTTGACTGTATATGAGTACTCTGTTTCCATTTTACTATTTTAGAAAAGAATAGAAAATAAATGCTATCCTAAAACAGAGACGGATACTAACAAATACCTGGCTTTTTCGCGTGCGAAGCAGCGTGTACTGCTAGTATTACATATATTAGAAGAGAATTTGCAACCACAAATACAGTTTACTGACCTGTACTGGAGAACAAAAATGGATACTTGCTCCTCTGTGGTTTTCAAAACAGCTCCTCTTCAATGAAAATAATTATCCCTCTGTCCCCGTGAAATAGAAAAGTTGTTTAACCATCTCATGCCCGAATTTTCTATTTAATAAACAATTTTACTTCATGGCATGAGTAACAGGATGTTTCTTAAAATCCTTATACTGCAGATATCGTTTATATAAAAATAATATTTTTAAATATTTCTTAATTTTTAAAATCTTTTTTACGTATCACTTCGAAGAAACTGCAACTTCACTCTCGTTTTCGCCTTCCTACACAGACCCAAGTTATATAGTTATATTTGTTGGTTGTCTTTTGAATAATCTTTGTTACATATGCACGGAAAAATAAAATTTATTAATTCTTCAAAATATGAGATTTTATAGTACTAACTCGCATTGAAAAGATTAACAAAATCAGACAGATGACGAAAACATTCTAACGTGCAATATTTTAAAGTTAAAAAAGACCCAACCTTTAATGTTCTTTTGACATTCAGCAAAACCATCTAGGGAAACAGTTTACTGACTGAAAAGTTTTCCCCTCCACCAGGGACGAGATATGTCTTACAATTTTCATATAATCAAAGGTAGATAGCAATTATTTGACCCATTTTGACCCAGTGTTCGATTAATCCAACAGTAAACAGTAAGAAACAGCGAAAAATGAAATTTGCTGGGCTTAAATGGGTTAAATCCTTTTTTGAGCCACTTCTAATAGAGTTGCCTTCACATCACGGCCACCCCAACGTATACTTAATATTTTCTTCAACAAATCATTCATACGCCATATCGTCTTCTTATAAATAAAACTAAGCGAAATATTACAAATCCTAATGCGAGAATTTTGTAATTCAACAAGTTTATCTACAGAAACATGTTTGCTGGCTGATCAATGGCTACGGAGCGTTTAGCTCACAGACGGCTTGATCCAGCAACGAAATATTTTGCAGATCATCAGTAAACAATCCAATCTTCATTTCTGCGGGGATGTGAATGAAATTGTTATTTGCATGAACCGCGACCCAGCCTAGATGTCAAAAGTACAATTCTAAATAAAATGATTAAAAAGCCCAGCGGTAAACTGTTGGTTGGGGGGTCTGCTATTGTTTTAGAACAGCTTTGGTAAAAAGGATTATTGCGCTTGAGTTTTATTCAATTTAAAAATGCTTAGAGATGCGAATCATATTTTCTTGAAAGATTCGTTGTGAACGTCCAAATTGTCCAGTTTGGTGTTCACTGGTGAATTTTGAGAAACAATAAACAACGTCTTACCATTCTCACTGTTGTGGAGTTTGGGATTAATGCGTCACAGAACCATTTTTGATTCTCTTTAATCCTTCGTTGGGCACATGAGTCTGGTCAGACCTTTTTTGTAATTCAAATTTAAATATACTTAAAATCGGGCTAGCGACTCGGAAAAATACGAAACTAAATTATTAAAATATCTATATTCTTTGAACTTGAAAAGTCCTGTAAAAAGGAGAAAAGATCACTAAATAGAAAACTGATTACACAGATTTTCTACATATGATCTGTAGTTTCATGTGTATATGGTGTAGTTTAGCTCCCATGAAATAAAATATAAAAGTTTCGCACGGTGTTATCGATCAGGAGCATAAACGTAAAAACGAACAAACTCAGCCATAAAAATGATTCTATACCGATCGGTATAGTTTTTAGAAACAAATGCAAAAATACATAACACCTTAATAATCAGTCAGCGAACATCTCTAGGTAACCTTATTAAATTCACTTGTAATTTTGTTGTTGAATTTTTCTCCATTTTTTTTTTCTGAATTATTAGAAAGCACTTTAAATATCAATTTAAGAATAATAAATATAAAAATAATAACATACTAAAGTATGTTACCAGTATTCTTACGGGAATGTGCATTACCTCTTTCTATACCTCTTACCCTAATATTTAATAAATCGTTGTCAACGGGTATTTTTACAGGAATGGAAAATGTCATTCATTTCACATATTTTTAAATCTGGCCAAAAAGGGTTTTATCACCAGTTATAGACCAATTGTTAAACTATCGGCTATACCAAAATTATTAGATAAATTGGTAAATGATAAATTATTTAATATTGTATTTTTTTATAAATACTCAGCTTTTACAGAGGCAGGTCCACATCAACAAATTTAGCAATTTTTTGTAATTATTGCGTTAATGCTTTAGAAAAAGGTTTTCAGGTAGATGTATCATATACAGATTTTATAAAGGCATTTGATAAGCTTAATCATGGTTTGTTAATTTATAAACTAAAAACGTTAGGTTTTCATTCCAATATGCCTAGCTGGTTAAACTCTTACTTGTCAAAAAGAATACTATTTGTAAAAATAGGTAACTGTATTTCTGAACCTATTAATGTCAAATCAGGTGTACCACAAGGTAGCCACCTTGGTCCACTTTTATTTTTACTATTTATTAACGATATCCATCTGTTTTTAAATTTTGTAATGTTTTATTGTATGCCGATGATTTGAAGGTATATTCCATTGTTCAAAACCTAAATGATTGCATTTTAATTCAAAAGGACATTGACAGTTTTTTGTAATGGTGTATTCATAATAGGGTTTGCATTTTCCCGTACTTTTTATTTCCCGGGACACGGGAATTATTTTTTCGATTTCCCGGGATCCCGGGACAGGACGGGAAATCGTCAACATTCTGTTTTCTATATATAAACTTATTTTTTTTTCGAATAAAACATTCGAACTTTAAGAAAGTAAATTATTATATTTCTGTATTACAAACATTTGGCGTGAAACAAACTTATAATTCCCTATTCCACGAAGTGATGTGGACTATGAAATGTAGGAGGTTTTTTTAAATATAAAATTTGTTAAAGCAGAAAATTAATAGAGAACGATATAATGGAGAGTTGTATTGTTAGTAAATCGTTAATTATCAGTTGCCTTTCCTGTAGCTTCGAAACCTAAATTTATATTTTGAGGCATATGAATCATATGAATTATCTCAAAATATTAATAACGTGTTTGTAATTATAATTATATTAAATTACCATATTCAAGTTAGATGATTTATATCGCCTAGCTGACACATACATATCTAATTAAAAGTGATATTTTTTAAATTATTTTATACCTTTTACAATTTTATTTTGAAAAAGTGGTTAAAAAATGAGTGAGAAATAGGTAAAACTTGCTGCTGAATTCCCGCGGGATTCCCGTACAAATTTCCCGGGGAAACTGAAAACATGCAAATTCCCGGAATTTTTCCCGCGGGAAATCCCGGGATGCAAACCCTAATTCATAATGGTATGAAATTAAATTTTTCTAAATGTAAAATGTTAACGATCACGCATAGAAAGCTCCCGTTGTTGCATGATTATAAATTTTATGATGCAACCTTTGTAAGGGATATGGTAACAAAGGACCTTGGAGTTTATATTGACTCTAAACTATCATTTCTTCCTCACTTTGAATAATTCTCAGTTAGGTTTTTTTGAAACGGAATGCCACTGATTTCAAAGACCCCTTCATATTAAAAATACTATTTTTTGCATTTGTTCGGTTACAGTTGCAATTTTGCGATACTATATGGGATCCGAGTTACAATATACATAACTACCGGATTGAAAGAGTTCAAAGAAGATTTTCTAGGTTCGCCATACGATATTCAAATAACTTCCGTAACATGCCTGACTACAAAACTCGTTGTCAGCTTCTTGGTTTACATACTCTGTCGCAACGAAGAGTTGCACATAATATTAAATTTGTCAAGGATATTATGGATAGTCGAATTGATTCACCGGAACTTTTACAACTGATACCCTTTAATGTTCCAAGGAGAAATCTAAGGGACCATACCATTTGTTATGAGTACTTTCATAGACATAATTATGGATTGAATGAAGTAATTGCGAGGGGTATAATTTCATGTAACAAAGCATGCAATCATTTAGATTTTCTCACGAATCGGTCTATCTTTAAGAAGACACTATTCGAATATGTTGTTTTAGAATTAAGTACGTAGTTTTAAGAATGGATATGTAGGGGCTCAGCCAAATAGATTGAAATAAAAAAAATAAAATAAAATAAAAAAATTTTGGAGGTTTTTTGTCATAGAAACAATTAAAAACTTTTCCGTACTTGGTGGTAGTATTTTGTAAAAATAAATATCTGCGCGCAATGCTTGATTGCTTAATTCGAGTGATAGTGGCATTCAAAAAGTAAGATTTCCTGCGAGACAAGGGTCTTGGAATAAAGACGTCGAATAGTGAAAATAATAAAAGGAAATAAAAGCAGAACGGAAATTTAACTTAACAATGCAACCATATCTTTATTCGGAAGGGAATTGAGGCTGCAATGCTCATTTTTGTAAAAAGAGTTTGAAACTTTGGGCTTTGAAAATCAATATTTTATAATAAATCGCTGGGTATCCCTTTAGGAGCAGAGTATTGCGAAATTATTGAAGGAAATATGAGCCTGTATTCTGAAATATTAGATTAGTGGATAATTCTCTGGAAGGAGAGATGTTTGCTTAATGTCTTACGTCTTTGCCCATATTCTTAAAATAGCACAAATAATTCTCCATTAAAAATCTATAATTGTAGATATACATATATAAGGCAGATATTTTTTCATTAATACCTTAAAATTATCCATTTGGTATAATAAACATTTAGCTTATTAGCTCAGCTGATTAGCTGATTTAGTTCAATTTAAATTGCTTAAAAATATGACCATACATAATATACAAAAAAATATCACAGTTTATATTTAATTTTTGAAGTTTCTTTAACCATGGAGGTAGTCCAGCAGCTGATGATATTGTCACTCTGAATAAAAAAGTGGAAATGATTTCATGTAATTGTGTGGCAGCTTTATTGTATTAATATCCAACTATATATTTGTTGTTTTTTTTTTTCAAGAATATGTAGCAAACAAAGAAAGAGTTTATTGGTTTTTATTTTTATTCTCTCATAATCAGAGAATAGAAATGAATAAAAACACAGTAGGTGAAAAAATCCATTTTCTCAAGACGTAAATTGTATTTTTCAAAACAAAAATAACATTTTACGTTTATATATCAATTTTTTAAAAGGAGCAAAAGGTTTATTTTTAAATACAGTACATCCCATATATTTAATTAAATACTTGATGTAGTGCCAGCCACAGTCAGTGCTGACCATATCACAGTTTACACAGTTTTAGCATAAAAACTACCCCGCCCTCACAAATAATGATGATGACGTCGACGACGATAACGATGTCAACTTTTCGAGTGTTATCAACTCGCTTCTCTTTTTGAAAAAAGTAACCGATAAACTTTTTTCTTCGCCCAACCCAACGCCTCACGCCCCTTAAAAAATAAAGAAAAAAGCAGAACTTTTGTCAAGAAACTGCTGTTTATGTATCCTTTTAAATTGCTCAACGCCACTGATATCGATGTTATTGATAAATGACATTTTAAAAGACACTTTTCATGACCCCCTACCCCAATTCAGAATAGAAGAGGATGGAGAGAAAGTACCAACAAACTTGTTTCGTTTTTTCCCTCGCTTTTTTGAAAAGCTGTAAATGTGTTAAAGTAGTAGAAGACTACGACGACGACAGAAATGTATAAAAGCAGCACAAGAGAAAACAAGTTACCTGTTATAAGACCTTCAATTAAGTATTTGATTTGTTTTTCTTGGTATTTCTATAAAATATATGGTGATAAAATACTTGGAAATTGTTTGAATACATACCTAGAGACAGTGATGGCAACGGTAACGGCAACAGCGACAATGAAGTGGCAGTAAGTAAAAGGGAGAGAGAGAAAATACAAAAATGCAATTAGTAATGTTGTTTTTGGTAGGGTTAAATTTGTAAATGTAATTGCTATAAAGCCTAGACTAAACTAGATTTTAAATAAATACTAAAACTAAGTAAATGCTGTAGGTATATTTTCTATAACTACACTATAATAAGTAACTACGCAAAACGTATTTATCAAAAAGTATAAATCAAACAAACAAAAACATTACAGAACAACTTGGCGTATGATCATTATTACTTATGGCGTATGATCAATATTAATGCAGTTGTTCTTCAGGCACTAATGTACTACACTACGTATGAGCGATATTTATTGAAAAAAAAGAAACAGACTAGATAAACATTCATATTTTAATTGAGTTGTCTATGAAAGTTATACAAAAACTTATTTAATAAATGCTACAAGAAATTCTCACATAAAAACACATACATTTTTTATATTTATATTATATACTTTTTTATATATATTATATTATATACTTTTTTATAAAAAATATTTTAAACAGTTCAACTCATTCGAATCCATGCTTATAATAAATGATTGGTTTATAAGTCCACTAACGTTTACATATGAGTTTTGATATTAGGTGTGGGTGGGAATGTAGTAAAAAAAGAAATTAAAAAATAAAACTGAATATTTTTATATTGAATGGTTGATTTAATATTATTTCCGAAAGGTTTTAGAATAATAACCAATGTCAAATATTTTTCCCTTCAAAAAAATATTATAAGAGGCCTGAACAAACAGCCGACCCCCATACCTCCAAATTTGAAGCGTAGATCCACAATATGACGGAGACAAGTACTAAGAAATGATTTTTCGAAATTCGTACTTTGAGTGGAAGAAAAGGGGATACAAAATGGAGCCGCGGTCCAAGCCAAACGGCAGTATCTATAATCATGAAGTAGGATGTGTACTCCTATAGAATAAAGTTCAAAAAGTTATTTCATAAGAGTAACAAGAAAGGGATAAAAATGGTACCAACCACCAAGTGTTGCAGAAAGAATCATGAAATTCGATGTTCCTCTAAATGTGCAAATTCACGAGATGAAAGGGATTGAATAGAAAATCGATGTAGTCTTCCCTTTAAATCCTAGACGGAATTTTCAAAATCTTTACCTTAAGGGGGAAACTGGACAAAAAGGGATAAAAATGGTACCAATCACCAAGTGTAGCATTAAGAATCATGAAATTCGGTGTTCAAATTCCTCTAAATGTGTAAATTCACGAGGCGAAAGGGATTTAAAATAATAATTTTATGGCGGAACGGGGCAGGGCAAGGATAAGAATGGTACCAACAAACAAGTGTTGCAGCTAGAAACTTGGAATTCAGTCTACACTTCCCTTTAACTGTACAGACGCTCAACGTATACGTATATTTTTTAAATTGGTTTACCATAGGGGGAACTGGGCAAAAAGGGATAAAAATGGTACCAAGCATCTAGAGTTGCAGTAAGAATCACGAAATTCGGTGAACACACCCCTCTAAATGCGTAAACTCTTCAGATGCACCCTTCATGTCATGAGTTTAGATTAAAAAACTACTTTTAAGATGGAAGGCGGGACAAAAAGGGGATAAAAATCGTACCAACAAACAAGAGTAGCAGCTAGAAAAGCGAGAGTCGGTGTAAACTACCCGTGGTACAAAAAGGGATAAAAATGGCACCAACAAAAGAACTTAGTTCAGTAATGTTACCTTATGGGGGAAGCGGGACAAAAAGGAATAAAAATGATACCAAGCGACTAGTGTTGCATGAAGAATCATGAAATTCGGCGCTGAAAGGGATTAACAAATACTTTTAAGATGGAAGGCGGGACAAAAAGGGGATAAAAATGGTACCAACTAACAAGAGTAGCAGCTAGAAAAGCGGTGTAAACTACCTTTTAAATGTGCAGATGTTCAATTTAGACATAATTTTCAAAAATAGTATACCTTATGGTGGAATGTGGTACAAAAAGGGATAAAAATGGTAACAATTAAAGTGTTAAGTTCGATAATGTTACCTTATGGGGTGAAGCGGGACAAAAATGGTATCAACTAAACTTCTTACGCTAGAAACAGGAAATTCGATATAGAATTCCCTCCAAAAGCGTGACTTGTGTATAAATATTTTTTAATTTGTTGCAAATGGAGGGGGGTAAAAATTGTGTCATCCAAATGTGGCAATTATTAAAAAAATTGAAAACTTATGCCTTAAAAGAGAAATTCGCTATGTACTTTCTTCTCAAATAAAGTCACATAAATGTTTATTTTAATTTTTACTTTTCTGGGAAAGCGGGACGAAATGGGATAAATATGGTACTAATCCAAATATTGAATTTAGAATAATGAAACTGAGTGTATACATTAATCACACTGCTTAGATGATCGCTCGACATAAAGCGATTTATCCTAAAATAGATATCCTCAAAGAGAAAATTAAATAAATACCATATAAAAGTCCGAATAGGGAAAAAATTAATAAAATTATTATAAAATGGTTAACCGTGACCCAACATACGAAAATAAGGTGGTATTGATAATATTTAGATGAGATGCAAAATAGCGGGCTTTTATTTATTATTTATGTTTCTTATAACATTCCTTTGTAAGGTTTAATGTTATCAAATTCCATCAATACTTCCCTCCCCACAAAAATTAAATACAGAGTGCTGACATTGATTTTTTTGGGTATGTTATGACAAGGGATAATGTGTGATTGGGTAGAAATCAAAGAGAGGAGTTTTATGCACATACTACGTAATGTATTGAGGTAATGGATGGGAATAACATACCACACTATGATAGATATGGTCTCAATATATTGCATGAAAGGCAAATTATAAAATATTAATATTTTATATTTTGGAATTGTTAGTAATTTAATGTATAAACTCACAATTAACCAAATCGTTTCAAGTGGCTATGTAAAGAACAATACACACTTCAATTTATATTTGCACTGAAATATTAATGTTTCGTTAAAAAAATATAGCTACATTATCATAATACCAGGCATAAACAATATGAGCTAATAAAGTTTTATTGGTTGTGTTTATTAATCCACTTCAAAAAGGGAGGACCTACTACTATAATCGGAGTGGTGAGTATTAGTAATTAAATTTCAATTCAATTGTAATTCAAAAGACACCATTTCAAAATTTCGAAAATTCTATTTGAAATTCAAACAAGTAAGAAGGCGTTAAGTTCGGCCGGGCCGAATCTTATATACCTTCCACCACGGAGTGCACTCCACAGTATTACCAGTAGATTATAGAATGTCGAGGTAATGCGAATTGCAAATATCAAGTAAATACAAGCTAATATGTTCAAAAAACATGCTGAAATACTCTAAATATTAGGGGTATTTTCAGTACTTGTGAGGGAAAAATTTTTCCCTCTGGACCGATTTCGTCCACTTTCAATCCCAAGCGATCTACAACCATAAGACACATTTAGGAAAAATTTGAACCTCCTAGCTCATTTCGTTCGGCCGCTATCGTGCTTTCAACAGACAGACGGACATGGCTATATCGTCTTAGAATTTTACCACGACCCAGAATATATATACTTTATGGGGTCTCCGATAAATATTTCAAGGTGTTACAAACGGAATGACAAAGTGAATATACCCCCATCCTGGAGGTGGAGGGTATAAAAATATTATTTGAAATTCAAAACTCGTCATTTATAATTTAAAAGACAACATTTGAAATTAAAAAGTCATTTGAAATTCAAAAATGTAAATAAAACTTGTTAGGAAAAATTCACATTAGGTGGCGTACCATTTATCTATTTCTGAAAACTTGGATATTCTGCAGTTTACAAAACAGATTTGATGAACTGTAAGCAGATATTTATAAAAATCTTAATTATAAAAATCTAAATTTTCTGTATGTTTTTGAATTTCAGTTGAGTTTTGAATTTCAAATAATGTCTTTTGAATTAAAAATGACGAGTTTTGAATTTCAATTCATATTTTTTTGAATTTCAAATGACCTCTTTTGAATTACAATTGTAAATGGTGTAGTGAAAGTAACTTTCACGTGGGCGTACCAGATAAATATATAACCGTGATTATTAGAGATCCTTGACGTTTCTCACACACAAACACAAAATTACCTATTTTTTCATTGAGTCAGGGTAAAATGTGTATCTCTCTTCAGTTAATTAGACCAGTAAAAGAAATGCCAATGAAATACTAGTTGCATAATGAAATATTATGTACAAGCTAATCCAGATTAGATATTCTGTGTAGAATATTGAGTGTTTATAACATTCGTACCGCTCGAACTTTAATATCAGTCTACTGATTTGAATTAGACTTTCCAAATTACTTGTTGATGGAAACATAACAGAATATCTTATCTGGATTAGCTTGTACATAATATTGCATTATTCAACTACTATTTCATCGGCATTTCTTTCCACAGAAATAAGTGTGGTAATATATTCACAAGAGAGCGGTCGAACAATTGTCATCAAAGATTTGTTTGGTTCGTGGAACTACCGTTTATGGCTATTGTACCGGCTCGGCCAGCTGCTTTGTTGTGTTTTCTGGGAACTGTGTTGGGACTTTAAACCCTGAAGATTTTCAGTTAAGATGTGAATTGAATGCCTACTTAGATGTTTTCTCAAACTTAGTATTTTTAATAAATTTCGTTTAACCATAAAAATGCCGCATTTTTGCACATCAGAATTTTTGAGAATTATTATCTTAAAAATGCATATTTTCGTCTAACTATTTATTGCATAAAAACAACATAGTTTTAGCTCTCCTTTGTAGCACCATAGAGGACTGAATGGAAAAAGGTTCTCAACAGTTGTTTCAATTACTTTATTAACCTTTCACAAACGCTCATCCACACTTTAGCCAGGATGATGAGGATTACACCGCTTTGCTAAATGGCAGCCTACATTCAAGGCAATATACATGAAATTTATGCAATTTTATTAAGTAGTATTGTGTTCAAGTATTTAAAATAATTCTGTTTTTGATATTGCTCAGCTTGAGGCCATAAAATGATAAAACCTGAATTTTTTGTTGGTTTTGCTGTTTTCTTTTTATATACATTTTTGCCCAATATTTCGATGCGACTGTTTGTCGATCATCTTCAGGGGTGTTACAATTTCAATAAAACAAACAACGAACCTTTTTCCTCAAAAAAAAAAATAATTTTTGAAAAATTATATCCTTTGGAAGTTTGCAGTCCTGTGAAGGAGCAGCAGGCTGAGAATATGAAAAACTAAAATCGCCACGTAATCAATTTTGCCTATTTAAATTGTCGTACATTTGATATCTATATATTTTTTTAATTTTTCGTCGAAGGCAGTTTCACTAGATTAACTATATCTTGAGACAGTATTAAACGATAGTAAAGGCAAAATTATAAGACAACTCTTCTATATAAAAACGGACGTTGTATCGGAATTGGTTCAGTGGTTTAATCACTGCGTTGAGAAAAATAACGCTTTTTATAATAGAAAAATCAAAAACAATGATAGAAAAATATAATATATTAGGAAATAATATGAAATTATATTTTTGAGATTTATTTCGCATTCGAAATAAAAAAGAATTGAAAAAGAAAGGAAAATATAAAATGTTATATTTTTTGATTTTTTCACAGTGAGATATTTTTTGCTAAAAAAATTATTTTCCCTAACGTTTTTTGGTAGTTTAACTGCAGTTAAACAGACTATGTTAAGGACATTTTTAATACACAAAGTTGCTGTGAAACTTAGGCTTGTTTTACCAAGATTGTTCGGTTATTTATGTCTAACGAAATAGTGAAACTACCCCTCAGAGAAAATATAAAACTTAGAAAAAATATATTAATAGTTTGAATATTTGAATTTCGAAGGCTTAAATACTTAAAAAAATTGTCGAAACCCCAAAGAAAAGCTGTTTCTAAAGTATAGTTACCGATTTAAATTAAATTTTAAATATATTTCCCAAATGGATATAGTCTCATTTTAAATCAGAAAAATATAAACTTTAGAAAAAAATATCGTCACCAGAAATCCAAAAAGACGTAACAAGCATTTTCATAACTTTACAGGAGAAGCAAAAAAAAACGTTGTAAAATCTTGAATACTTAACCAATTACTGACTTTTTGTTATGAATAGTTTAATATTTTACGGCACATTTATTTGTAAAAAAAAAATATTTATATTTTCTTACTATGGTCGTTTTATGTGTGATACAAAAAGACATATCATCAATGCAAATTATGAAGAACATTGAGCCACATGTTTTTCCACATTTGAATGGTTTTTAGACTGCATTATAATAAAAAACGATTTTTAAACATATTTTTATAAAAACAAATTTATTAGAGGAAACTTCAAGTAATAAAAAATTAATTTTATTCAGATAAAGTAATTCATAGTTTGACTGAAAGTAATTAAAAAAATAGTATTAACCTAACTTAAATTATGGTTCATAGTAAACGTAATGACAATCCGCCGTAAGCAGGGATCTCAGATTATTTTGTACCTCTACCGCCAAATCATTTGTCAGAAATCGCCAAAAACGGCCAAATTTAAACAACTTCAGTTTTGTTAAAAACAATCGACAAATTCCATTTTATATTTAGTTCTTGTAAAAAATGTGTGGAATTCAGATATTATATGTTAATTGAATATTTTCAACATTTTATTATTCTTAATAGAAATTTAAAATTCTCTTTTACCGTGACCTAGTTTAGGCCACTTATAATGCAGAATACACTTTCAACTCAGGGATTACTGGTTAAAAACAATAATCACTAAAAATATACTTTTTTTTCTTCTTTGTGAAGCAGTTTCTAATATTGAGTTGATCTCTTTCTCCCGTTTTCATGGGCCAATATCTTTTAAATATTATTTCAGGTATTTTAAATTAAACGAAAAACAAATCTGAATAAAAGCATATGCATAGAGTGCAGTTATCCTATCATGTTGCAAATAAATCGGAAATGGTAATTTAATTTGATTTGATAAAAATTGGTGATTTGAATACAAATTGTATAATGTAATAAAATCGGAGGACAGATTTAAAAATTTCTAAAATTAGCCAAGAAAATCGCCAACTATTTTGTAAATCGCCAAAAAAGTCGCCAAATCGAAAATAAAATCGCCAAACATATTTAAAATTCGCCACATTTGGCGAGAAATCGCCATATCTGACAACCCTGGCCGGAAGCAATAATTTAAGATCTTGCAGGTATCCCATTTCTTTTTGGAGATTTTTACTCTATGTGAATGTGATTGGGAGGGTCCAGGGTAATCTAATAGTTGAACTGTTCGTTGTGGAAGCATTTCATAATCGTCCAATATGTTTGTTTTGAAATAAATAGTCTCGTATGCGACTCAAAAGAAAAGCAACGCACATGTTGTTTTGTTTGTACAATTGTGATGTTACGCTTTTTTTGTTTCATTGTATGACACACTTGTTGTTAGGTCTTTTTGGAATTCGCCTATAAAATTGTGAATTTTGGATATTGCAGGGTAAAATTTTTCAGAGATATGTATTTTAGGCTAGTTCACCATAATCAATCAAAAACACGATTTTAGGATTTTTGATGTTTGGTCCTTTTTGGATTTCAGGTGACGATATATTTAAAATTTTGTTTAATAATTTTGAAACTAGAACGCTAACATAAATTTAAAAAAAATGTCGAATCCTCTGGGGAAAAGTGGACTTTATTTAAATTGTATTTATTTATTTGAATTATAATTTAAATATATTAATAATATAATATATATTTAAATATCTATATATTTAAATGTCGAATCCACTGGGGAAAACTGGACTTTATTTGAATTGTATTTATTTATTTAAATTATAATTTAAACATATATTTCCCATTTTAAATATTTTTTGTCTCATTTTAGATGTATTTATTAATAAAAATTATAATTTTAAATATTTTTTAATCCTATAGTTTCATTTTAAATGTTTAATATTAAATGTCTATACAAAGAAACACACAATATCACTAATTAAACATATACCGAAGAAATAGTTACTAAATTTTCACAAATTTCACCACAATAGGAATATGAATTACATTTTTGGTTGTAAATATTTTTGTGAAAAAATTCACAACAACACAATTAAATTACGACAACAACGCAAAACGAAAACAAGAATAGAACATAGAGTGAAAGACACAATGAAAGAAAAAGGAGAAGAACTCGATATGAAGGCAAACAAAAACCACTTACCCGCCGGCCACAAGTATCATCTGCATTTTGGCTTATAATTTTAAGGCTTAATTTTAGATGTTTTAATTCGATTATTTTCATATATATGTATGTATATATAAACGAAAAATAAATATTTATAAAAGCTTATCAGGCGATGAGATTTTTATCATTGATTTGATTTCATTTTTTTGCTTTTCTTTTTTGCTTTCAACTTTTTTTATTTTTGGAATTTTTGAGATTTTTTCTTTTCTTTTTTGGAATTGGAATTGGAATTTTTGCGCTTCTTTTTTGCTTTTGGAGTATAGTATGTATACTAAATTTTGTATTTATTGTGATATTTAATAAAGTTATAAAGCCTCAGAAGAGATGGAAGTCAGTGATGATGTAGGGTGGTGGTTAAGTAGTAGTAGTACAATTATTAGTAGTAGTGGTAGTAGTAAAACATAGACACATGATGGGCGGACGATGGCGATTGTAGTGGTGGTTGAGGTTGAGGTGGTGGTGGTAGTAGCAGTAGTAGTAGGTGAAGGATTAGGTCTAATAAGATTAGTTTGATTATTATTATTAATATGAACAACAACAACAGGTAAAATGCTTTTTCCACAAAAAGCCATAACATTTGTGTAGTAGCGTTCCATTGTTTTTTTCTTTTCTTTGTTCTTCAAACATTCACATACACACACAAAAATAGAGGAGGAGGAAGAAGAAAAGAGTTGAATAAAATTGAAAATTAAAATTGTAAACATATTTCAATATTTTAACTACAAGAAAGAAACCAAATCAAAGGAAACAATAATAAAAAATAAAATTATGAAAAAAATGTTCCCCCGTAAATTATGACAAAGTTTTGGTAGCAACATGTTATATATTAAATGTATGTCTATCAGATTAATTGCTTTTAAATCTCGTTATGATTTCAAATTTAATATAAATCCATGAAGTAAGTTGCGTTTGCTTTAATATGTTTTTTTTTCAACATATGAATTCATGCTTTAAACTGGCCCCTTCTGCAAATGCGCCAGCATTCTATGTGCACCAGTTTTGTGGCATTTATTGTTGTTATTATGACAAGAGCAAAAGACGAGACAAAAACCCAGCGAAAAAAAAATAGCAGAAACAGGATTTTCACGCTCGCTCACACACACACACACGAGCGGGCCTTTTGTGCTTTTGTGTGTGTTTTTTCCTGCATGTTTGTTAAGGATAAAAACCAACCGAAAACACAAAGAGGGGGTGGTGGCAGAAGAAGGACCGAAGAGAAAAAACTTTATAAACGTTGCATTTACATTCACATGCAAACATGCGGTTTTATGCATATCATGTTTTCGCATATCATAATAAACTCTATGTACACGTACATTAGGGTGGCGGCCCTAAGTGTAAAGTAATACTTTTATTTTTGCCACAGGCCACAAATCCTATCCAAAAATTTAGTTTAGGAGGACAAAACCTAAGTGACACAGGGGAAGAAAATTAAAGGTTTAAGGTTGTAATAAATATTTTTGGAAAACAAAACAAAATAACCCAAAAAAGGGTAAATATCTTGTCGATTGACTCAATTTTTGGTCTCATGAGGTAGCACCAAACCTGCAGATTTTAAACGAATATCAGAGAACAAAAAATACGAAATTCGTTAGTTAAGAAAATACTTCTCAAAATTTTAGAATTTCAAGTTAAACACTGGTTTAATTTTTCACTTTTCCTTACTTGTATAATAAATACAAAAGTTGAAAAATTTTAAGTTTAAAATATTAATTGATAACAATTGAAAAATTCCTAAAAAGATTTTTTTCAAAATTTGAAATAAATAAAAAATTAATCGATAACCCCAAAATTATTTTGAGGCGTGCTGATTCATAAAATCAACACAAAAAACTTTATGGATGTATATTTTTTAATTTTTTACTACAATTAAAATTTTCGTCGGAGGTACCTTTAATATTTGTACTCTCATTTTGAATATATTGGTCGCAACCGCTTATATGTTCTATTGAAGGTAGTCATGATGTCTACAAATGTTGCAAGTTACACTTTCACATAGAAATAGTGGTTTAGGTACAACCTCTAAAAATTGGGGGGAAAAATATTTATTTGTAAATAAAAAACTGAGTTGGTACATTTTTCAAAAATTGGGGAAAAATAATATTTTTTTCCAAAAAAAATCTATTTTTGCTGAAGGAAAAAAAATCCTAAAAAATAGAAAAAATCGGTAATTTATAAAATAAAATATTTTTCCAACTTTTTTCTATTTTTTATGATTTTTTTGCGCCAGCAAAAATAGGTTTTGTTGAAAAAAATATATTTTTTTCCCCAAATTTTTGAAAAATGTACCAAACCTCAGCTACCATGCAAAGGTGTAATTCGAGAACCTATAGTTTCACATACAACTGGGTGTTATGGGACTTATATTTATCAAATGAGAGTACACATATTTAAGGTACCTTTGACGAAAATTGGAATTTTAGTACAAAATTCACATATTTTTTAATATCGTTTTCGAGTTTAGAAAACCAAATACACCAGAAAACAAGTAAGTAAAGCCTAAGGTCGGTCGACTATATGATACTCTACACTTTCTACTTCACTGCAATTCAATTCGGTTAAAATCGTGAGCGCCATTTGTATGGGAGCTATATATAAATCTGAACCGATCTCATCCACTTTTACCATAGATATTTCTAGTGTAAATATAAGTTGTTCTGCGGAATTTGAAAAAAAATCGATTAAGGTTTCCACAGCGGTTAACCTCAAATCGGGAGCGAAATTTGTATCTATAAATCTAAACCACCAGAGATGTTTCTAGTTGCAACATGGGTTGTTACGCCAAATTTGTAGAAAATCTGTTAAAATATGCGGTTTCTAGTGCGGAAAAATCCAAATCGGGATCGACATTTGTATGGTGTGGCTATATTTAAATCTGAAACGATTTAATTCAAATTAAATAGCGTTTGTCCTTAGTCCACAAAACATGTAACAATTTTCGTTAGGAACGGACAATAATTGCGACCAGGACTTTGATAACAAGAATAGATGGACAGACAGACAGACGGACGTTGGCAAATCGTCCCAGAAAGTGATTCTAAGCCGATCTGTATAATAAACGATGAGTTTATCTCGTTTCCTTTGGGTGTTACAAATAAATGCACAAAGACATAATAGCTAAATGGAGGGTATAAAAATGATCAGAGCCAAAAGTAATTTTAAGTGGATTTTACAGCCACGAGACGGACACGAAATTTTAATTTTCATTCGATTTTTTTTGTATTTATATTTAATTCGTAAAAATTAAAATTAAGGATTTGTTTAATTTTTAATAACTTAACTTTCGTAATTATCGAAATATCGATGTGAAAACTAAATATATCGAAAAAACAATTTAGTTAAAATAATCGAACTTTTCATTTTTTTGATATCTTAACTATGTATTTCAGTTATCAGAATATCGATGCTAAAAACTAAAAAATCGACTTTTTACTTTTTTATAAAAAAAATCGATATCTTTCGAGTTATCGAATCTAAAAATATCGAAAAAACGTTTTAGTTATCGAAATATATAAAATGAATATATGAAATGAAAAGTAAAACAAAACTTTTCGATAACTATTTTAGTTATGGAAATATCGAAAATGTAAATTAAAAATACCGATTTTTTAATAAATTTTTTACAGTTATCGGCAATTGAAATTCAAAATATTGATTATTTATTAATTTCTTTGATAATTTAACTATATTAGTTATAGAAATATCGATGTTAAAAAATAAACGAGTCGATTATTTACCTTTTTAAAGATTTCGATAACTGTCGAGTTATCGACATATCGAAAAACGTTTTCGTTAATTAAGTTTCGAAAGATAGAAAATGAATATATGAAATTAAATATAAAAAACTTTTCGATAACTATTTTAGATATCAAAATATTAAAAATGATAAAATGAAACTTATAGATGGATTTTAGTTATTGAAAATGAAAATATCGATGTTAAACAATAAACGAGTCGATTATTTACCTTTTTAAAGATTTCGATAACTTTCGAGTTATCGACATATCGAAAAACGTTTTCGTTAATTAAGTTTCGAAAGATAGAAAAACTTTTCGATAACTATTTTAAATATGCTTTTCAATAAAACTAAAACCAATCTTTTATAAAAAAACCTGATTTTGGAGAATATCAATTAAAGTATTTTGCGTTGTTTGCTAACTCTCTCGAAAAATTATCATTTCCCAGCATCTAAGGCATCAGCTTTAATTTTTTTCATGAGCCATCATTCAACTGCTAGGCGGCCTGTAATCTGTCCCTTTAAGTTAATATTTTGCTCATATTATCAAGACTTAGGTGAAGTCCCTTTAAATGCCTTCAAATGCAGTTCATTGCGTTGGCGGAAGGAATTGGACGGTGAAAAGGGACAATACCGTTTATTGGCATCTGCTTAGAATCCTACATTTATGTTAAGCAAGACAGGATTTGAGACTAAGATCAATAAAAAATTATCTTTCTGGTCCCTCTAATGTGCGTACGCATACAAGTTCGTGTGATTATATATGTATGTTAGGATGGGTCGCGAAAACAAATTACAGCGGTCACCACCCAGAAATGAATATCGGTTTGTTTAATGATGATCTACAAAATATTTCGTCATTGAGTCAAGCCATCTGTGAGCTAAACGCTCCTGAAGACACTTCTAAAAATCATGTTTTCCCGTTTAATTTATAATTTTTATGTTGCATTTTTGTCCAATTTTTTTTCTGAATTAATAGACCCTTGGAAGCACTTTAAATAAAAAAATTTATTCTTGCCACAGAATTACTCATTGGTAAAATTATTGGGCGTTTATATAGATTTTTGCGAGTTTTCAAGGTGACAGCTAACAACTCATATTTCTGGGAAACATTTTGTAAGAGGTGTAATGAAAAATAAATAGCAGAAATCAATACCTTTCGAATGATGCCCAAATTATGAATAACGGACGATAAATGATGACACTGACTCCATTGAAATAATCTAATGCAGGCGATGGTATTCACAGCCAAAATGTTCAAACTCTTTTTACAAAAATGAGCACTGCGGCGTCAATTTCCTTCCGATGTTCTTCATTTAGGCATCTTTCGAAAGGTATTGTGCAGCATTATTTATTTATTTTTAAAAAATATTTATTTTTTTATAAAATACTAACACCAAATACGAAAAAGTTTGCAGTAGTCACTGTGAAAATCCAAAAAAATGACTATAAACGTCCAATAAATCGACCAATAAGTCACTCTAAGACAAGAATCAAAATTTTAATTTAAATTGCTTTCAAGGGTTTATTATTTCAGAAAAAAATTGCGAAAAAATTTAACACAAAAAAAAAAATTAAAAAAATATAATTTTTAGGGTTATTTTCAGGAGCGTTTAGCTTACAGATGGCTTGATATAGGAACGAAATATTTTGCAAATCATCATTTAACAATCCAAACTTTATTTGCGTGGGGTGACTGGAAGTTGTGTTTCCATTTGTAAGGAGGGCGACCCAGCCTAATGTATATGGGTTCTTCCACTCAATCAGAGCAGGGCTACGAAGTATGTCTGTTATATAAATTTTCTCACAAAAAATTCTAACCATTCCGAGTTTATATTTCAAGAATTTATACGATTGTGATAGAATACTTCCAATAGAAATGTTCTCTTACATTTTATGTTTCATATATATTAGACTGACTTCGTTCTTTGTGAAGGAAAACAAGTTGTGGATGAGATCGACTAAAATGAAAGTTTTATTTGTTGTCTGTGTTGTCCGAAAATATTTCGGCATTGTTATTGTCTGTCGTCGTGAACTGGATGCTTTCAAAATAACGTCTTAAAATCACGGAAAAAGCGAGCGACGGGTTAAAATCTGGCTGAGGCTTGTCAAACCATAAAAAATTGACGACATGACGACGCCATTTTTTCATAAAATCATCAAATTTTTGGTACGATTTGTGTTTTAAGGGCCTTTCTGAAAAATCAATTGTCGGTAATTGTGAGTTTTGGAATTTCATAGTACAAATCTTTGGTCTTCAAAGGTTATAATTAAAAGTGCAACTTAAAAGATGGACAAATTTGCATCCGCTCTAAATTGCCATTGGAATCTTACACAAATTTTTAAATTTTGTTGATTTTTTTACTAGTTGTACGAATGTAGTCGTTTAGAGAAAAATATCATTCATCGTTCAGTACATTTAAAATACAAAGAAACAATTCATTGATAAATGAGGATTTAGTGGCTTATTAAGTGATAGCTCCCCATCAAAACAAAAATTTGCCAGCAACAATATTTAAATTAAATAATTGTTTTTATAATCATTTTTAGACCATGACTTCTAAGTTGAAAGTTTATCTTCAATTAGATTTTGATTTTCTAGAAAGGTACGAAAATACGACCAATAGAGCAGGCTATCCCGATACTTAAAAAAAATATTTTTATAAAAAAAAACGGTAAAAGTAAAAAATTAACTATTATTATTATTAAAAAATATTATTTTACAAAAATTTAAGATACATTTTTTTGTTTATAAAATATTTTTTTTTGACTGACTAAGAATTTTCTGCAAAACTGAAATTAATTTCCTGGACTATATTGACTATATTATATAAAAAATTAAATTTTATTTAAAATTGCCATTAGACAAAAATATTTTATTTTCGATCCACCCTAATGCCTTCAATTTTATTTTTTAAATCGGAAATGCAGATTTTTTTTTCACCATATAGACAGGTACATATTTGGTAAATTTCATTAAAATCGAATAAAAGAGACAAATTTGTGAGATTTTTCTGAGAAAAAATTGTTTATCTAAAAAAAATATCTAATATTTTTTTACCCAATTTTGTTAATATTAAATTTTAAGGGGAAAGAAAATTTTGCACTTTTTGACTGAAAGTCACTTCTAAAAAGTATCGAATTTGTCATAGTTTGTTTTTGTTGCTAGCTGTACGAATGTAGTCCTTTAGAGAAAAATATCATTCATCGTTCAGTATATTTAAAATACAAAGAAACAATTCATTGATAAATGAAGATTTAGTTTCTTATTAAGTGATAGCTCCCCATAAAAACAAAAATTTGCCAGCAACAATATTTAAATTAAATAATTGTTTTTACAATCATTTTTAGACCATGACTTCTAAGTTGAAAGTTTATCTTCAATTAGATTTTGATTTTCTAGAAAGGTACGAAAATACGACCAATAGAGCTGGCTATCCCGAAACTTAAAAAAAATATTTTTATAAAAAATCAGTAAAACTAAAAAATTAACTATTATTATTATTAAAAATATTATTAAATATTATTTTATTATTAAATATTATTTTACAAAAATTTAAGATACATTTTTTTGTTTATAAAAAATATTTTTTTTTGTAAAGGGTGATTTTTTAAGAGCTTGATAACTTTTTGTTTAAAAAAAACGCATAAAATTTGCAAAATCTCATCGGTTCTTTATTTGAAACGTTAGATTGGTCCATGACATTTACTTTTTGAAGATAATTTCATTTAAATGTTGACCGCGGCTGCGTCTTAGGTGGTCCATCCGCTTAGTCCAATTTTGGCATTTCCACGTTTTTGAGTAACAGAGACCCAATTGGTGCGAACGGCGACGAATCGAAAATTGGTGGTCATCATTAACACTGGCCGATACAGCTGCGATATTTTCTTCAGTTCGCACTCTACGTAAGCGTGTTGGTGGTTTAATGTCCAACAATGTAAATTTGGTGCGAAATTTAGTCACAATAGCCCGAATAGCCGCTTCAGTGGGTCGATTAAACTGACCATAAAATGGAAGCGCGCAATGAACTTTCTTAACAGAGCACGCATTTTGATAATAAAATTCAATAATTTGCAAGCGTTGTTCGTTTGTAAGACGATTCATGATGAAATGTCAAAGCATACTGAGCATCTTTCTCTTTGACACCATGTCTGAAATCCCACGTGATCTGTCAAATACTAATGCATGAAAATCCTAACCTCAAAAAAATCACTCTTTAGATTTGACTGACTAAGAATTTTCTGCAAAACTGAAATTAATTTCCTGGACTATATTGGTATATGATACCATAAAAAGGCTAAATTTTATTTAAAATTGCCATTCGACAAAAATATTTTATTTTCGATCCACCCTAATGCCTTCAATTTTATTTTTTAAATCGGAAATGCAGATTTTTTTTCACCATATAGACAGGTACATATTTGGTAAATTTCATTAAAATCGAAGAGAAGAGACAAATTTGTGAGATTTTTCTGAGAAAAAATTGTTTATCTAAAAAAAATATCTAATATTTTTTTACCCAATTTTGTTAATATTAAATTTTAAGGGGAAAGAAAATTTTGCACTTTTTGACTGCAAGTCACTTCTAAAAAGTATCGAATTTGTCATAGTTTGCAAGTACATTTTATATGTTACAGAACTCTATAGACCTCTTCGAATGATCCGCAGTGTGCGTGTTATGACAACAACTACAATGGCAACATGACAAATTGAATAAACGCCAACGAAAAAAAAGAAAACAACAATGTTAATGCACTTAAAAAAGTGAATTCAATTAAAACTGTAAAATATGCTTTCAGCATTTTTTCTGACATATCAAATGACGAGAGAGAGAGAGTGAAAGAGAGGCGTACATCATGGTATGAGGCCTGTTAGAATTGTTTTCCTTATCGGAGTAATCTCGTTAACTGGAGGCGTATAAGTGATACTGGCTATGCTGGTAGTCATAATTCATCATACGCCCGGGGTGGCCAGTAGTGGCTTTATATGATTTAATTAAACGATTATAATCTCAATGGCAAGGCAACTATACTGTATAAATAAATTGAATTATTCTTTTATTTGTTGTGTTTTTATTTTGTGTGGAATTTTTATGCAATGACACTTTTGGAAATAAAAATCAATTGTTCCTTTCATGTTGAAAGTGCCAGCACTTTAAACACACACAAAATAAAATGAACAGCCGATTGGTCAAACACTGGGCGGACATAAGGCTGAATAAAGCGCAATTTGATCGGGATTGTTATGTAAATGATAGCAGAATTCCTAAATTGGGGGAACACTTTAAAAAAATAGTGTTATAGGTCACAACTAATAAACGAGCAAATTTAAATTTAGAAAATTTAATTTACATGTAGACACATTGGGTTATAAAATAAATACAATTTGGCTGATGTTCAACATATATTCTGAGAACTGATCCAAATTTGGAGCCTAAGATTTCAGCTCCGATTTGCAAAAGCTCTGAGCACAAATGCATTCAACGCGAAACAATCAGTTAGAAATGCCAGTCTTATTTCCAAAATATGTATTTCAAAAATTTGTCCACTGCTCAATATTGCTGAATCACACCTGTTTCGATTCTCGGTAAATATTTGGCAAGCATATTGATAATTTTTAAATCGTTTCACTTGTACCCTCAATCGACAGCGAAACAATATCCATTCCGAGTAATTAATCACAATGAATGAGTGAGAATGAGGTCATGTGTTAAATTACCCCCAAAATAAATGAGCGGAAATTTTCACAGTGGAATTTCCATGAAAACACAAAAACATTACAGGCTGACAATGCCGCACAGATTTGTTTGTTCTAAAGAATGTCAATAATAATTTGATTATTCTACCTAGTACATGACACTTCTAGAGCGCGTGTGTGTGCTTAGGTATTCAAAAATACCTGTTTCAATTAAAATCACTGGGTTTATGCCGCACAACAAAAATTGTTTATATGAGGGTGTCCCGTCAATTGTTAATACACTAGTTGTTAATACACTAATTCATTTTGGGCGAAGGAATGTGAATAAAATGTACTGCTGTAATTTGGTTTAATAAACTCAAACAAAAAATATTAGAAATATTTTGATAAGATTTATTTAATTTGAAGGTCTAGCGCTGTTCTTTAGAGATTTATATCGAACAAAAATAATGTACATGAGGCAGTCCCGCGACTTTTTGATTCTGTTGGTTTAAGAGAAAAGAATAAAATTCCTAAAACTACTGATATTTTAAGTCGAAGTCAAAATCAAGTAAATTTTTTTTTTTTTTTTGCAAAATTTTGACTCCAAAATATTTGTTAAGAAATATTTAATCAAATATAATGACGATATCAGTAAAATACTAATCTATACAACAGCTTTGGTGTTGATTTTATGGAGCAAAAAATATAAATTAGAAATGCAGAAATTTCCCTGTACATTTATTTGCAATTGTTGCGACTACGGGCTGCTACTAAAGGATGATTTTTTAGCTATACTATTTTTGGCAACACTGGTTTAAACAGCTAACGCACGTTTCGTGGTTTGTTTCACTGTCAAACATCTTCAGTTTGGTCTATAATTTAACCATGGATCGTCTTACAAACGAACAACGCTTGCAATTTATTGAATTTTATTATCAAAATGCGTGCTCTGTTAAGAAAGTTCAAGTTTCTTGTTTTCAGAGACTAAGCTCATGTTTGGCTCAATGGGTACGTAAATAGGCAGAATTGCCAATTTTGGAGTGAATATCAGCTAGAAGCATTGCAAGAGCTACCAATGCATCCAGAAAAAGTCACATTTTGGTGCGGGTTATGGGCTGGTGGCATCATTGGACCGTACTTCTTCAAAGATTATGCGAATCATAACGTAACTGTGAATGGTGAGCGCTACCGCGAGATGATATCCAACTTTTTTTTGCCCAAAATGCAAGAGCTTTACTTGCATGACATGTTGTTCGAACAAGACGGTGCCACATGCCACTCAGCACGCGCAACAATGGACTTATTGGACTACTTTCACGTTCGGGATCGGTCAACTGGCCGCCTAGATCGTGCGATTTAATCTTTAGACTATGTTAAAGCTCATGTCTATACAGACAAGCCGCTTCAATTGACGCATTGGAAGACAACATTGAAGCATTTATTCGTGAGATATCGGCCGAAATGTTGGAAAGAGTATGCCAAAATTGGACTAAGCGGATGGACCATTTGAGGCGCAGTCAAGGTCAACATTTGCATAAAATAATCTTCAAACATTAAATTATATGGACCGTACTATCGATTCAAATAAAGATTTCATGCATTTTTCTGAATTTTATGTGTTTTTATTTGAAAAACTTTCCTATAGCTTTTAAAAAATCACCCTTTACATATATATTTTAATATTTCTTTCGCAACTTTGGATCAAAATGACTGGAACTAGTGTTTTGGAAGGGTGTGTCATCAGGAGAATCTGGTGGATAGAGGGTCAGCAAACCAAGCTATGGGAGGTTAGCAAATCATGCAATGTTCCAATCGTACTGAGGACGATCAATTAACGACAAAGCCCCTAATTATTAAAATACTTCCCGAATTCGAAAAGTTCAGGATTAACAAATTTGTCAAATCTTTTGAACTAAAACTATTTTTAGTGAAAATCCAGAGAGAGATAGGGAGCCAAATCAAAATAAAATCGTGGAGCAATCCATATTAATTTTACCCTGAAAATTGACGATTCATATGTTTCTAAATTTTATTTTTTTTTTGCATTAACATAGGCAAAATTGTTTATCAATATTATTACCCCCTGCAGTTTAGATTAGAGTTGAATCAAAGGGTTTTTTTTGGGCCGAAGTCAAAGCTGAAGCCGAAATTCGGCCAAAATCTTACACTCTGAAACCGAATGTCTTTCAAAACATTTAGTATATGCTAAGCTCGTGAAAAAATATATACCTCGAGTCGATTTCATCCTTCGGTTAGCTTTATATTTTGAATACGAAGACATAGTCGAACCTGGAATAGTCGATCTCGAAGAGCAGCAATGGAAAATTATTACTCTTCATGAAAACTCCTTGAGAGAAATCAAGGAAAACCTTGTATGGCATATATAAGCTGTAACAATGTATTTATGGTTTATCGGTTTGATAATTTTAACATAGTCTCAACAGTAGTTCCCTTTCAGTGGGTATATTGTTATTCCTAACAGTTCCTTGATTAAAGGAATGTTTGTGGTATTTAGTTTGGCATAGTGATCGAGTATAGCCTTTGAAAGGCTTTAAAAATTATAATATATATATAATATAGATTAGGTTAAAGGATATGAAGAGAGTCCACAGAAAAAGTGGCTGATCCATGGTCTATTTTGATTGTGAACTATTTGTATACTATATTCCATTTTTTAAATAGCTATTACTGTTTTTACAAGAACAATGAATAAAATTCACACAAAAATACCAATGTAATAATATTGTGGAATATAAAACTAAATGCTCAATCGAAAAAATTGAATTGGCTTCAATAAAAAAAAGTAAGGAAAGGCTATATGATACACTCCACTTTCTATTCGAATACAATTCTAGTCGGTAAAAAAGTGAAAACGGGAAGGATTTTTGTATGTATCCTAATCATAGACTGATATGACCTGACCCAATTTATCAAATCGAAAAGAATATTTGTATCGGGGCTATATCCAAACATGGAATGAAGTAACCCACTTAAATGTTACGTGTTATGCTCAATTTGAAGAAATTCGGTGAAAATACGTGGTTTCTGGGGCAGAAAAAATCAAGCCGAGAGTTAAATTTGTATGGGAGCTATATATAAATCTGAACCGATCTGACTCATTTTCACCCAGGGTGTTTCTAGTTGAAGTAAAGGGTGATTTTTTAGCTACTATCTTTTTGGCAACACTGACGCACGTTTCGTGTTTTGTTTCACTGTCAAACATCTTCAGTTTGGTCTATAATTTAACCATGAATCGTCTTACAAACGAACAACGCTTGCAAATTATTGAATTTTATTATCAAAATGCGTGCTACGTTAAGAAAGTTCATCGCGCGCTTCCATTTTATGGTCAGTTTAATCGACCCACTGAAACGGCTATTCGGGCTATTGTGACTAAATTTCGCACCAAATTTACATTGTTGGACATTAAACCACCAACACGCTTACGTAGAGTGCGAACTGAAGAAAATATCGCAGCTGTATCGGCCAGTGTTAATGATGACCATCAATTATCGATTCGTCGCCGTTCGCAGCAATTGGTCATCTGTTACTCAAAAACGTGGAAATGCCAAAATTGGACTAAGAGGATGAACCATTTGAGGCGCAGTCAAGGTCAACATTTGCATGAAATAATCTTCAAACATTAAATTATATGGACCGTACTATCGATTCAAATAAAGATTTCATGCATTTTTCTGAATTGTATGTGTTTTTGTTTTGAAAAACTTTACTATAGCTTTTAAAAAATCACCCTTTATAAGATGTTTTGCCAATTTTTAAGAAAATCTGTTAAAATATGAGGTATCCAGAGTGAAAAGAGTCAAATCGGGAGTGAAATTCGTATGGGGGCTATATCTAAATCTGAACCGATTTTCTTCAAATTAAATAGCGTTCGTTCTTGTCCCGAAAAAATTCGTTGTACAAAGTTTCGTTTGGTTCTGGCAACAATTGCGACCTGAACTTTGATTACAAGAATAGATGGACAGACAGACAGAGGGACATTCCTAAATTTGGCCGAAGGCCAAAGCCGATTAATCGATAGAACTCTTGTTTAGATACTGAAGCGAGTCACAAACTGTGTTTGGCGTATTTGTATATCGATTGTATTACTTGAAGGTTCGGATCAGTCTTAACCCTTTGACAACCTTAGACAAGTATACTTGCCCCAGAGTTTTTAGCACTTTTAATTGTCCAAGGGAGTGATAAACCTAATATGACCAAAGGTGATTTATAGCGGATGTTTAGGACAACAAAAATGTAGTGGGCGGTAATTCTCAATCTAGCTACGACACTACTTAGGTTAATAAATTTTATTTATTTTTATTATTTTTTGAATTATTCAAACCACATACATTTTTATTTGAACAACAAAATGGTGGGAGAGGCAAGGAGAGAGTATATGGTCCCATTTTTTTAATTATTTGTTCGCAGATCAGGAATATTAAAACTAATCCAAAACCGTTGCGTTACACATGCACAGCAAAAATTTTCTCCTCTGGTGATATTTGAATAACCGGAATTACAGATTTTATTCTCTAAGAAAAGATTTTTTTTTTCCGCAAATTAAAGATTTTCTGTGCTGCAGCCCTTCTGCAGCGATTAAAGATACTCAAAGTTACAGTCAAAATTTAAATATACATTTTTTAAATTTACACAAAAAAATATTTTTTTATTTTTAAAATATATTTTTGTCTTAAAAGTCGGGTACATTTTGTCAGATATTTTAAGTCTGATTTGAGTATTCTGAGCTAAGAAGTAGTTTCATAAAATAAAGTGTAAAACATTCTGGAAACCCAGAAAACCCATAGGCGAAAAATTAAAAATTAAATTAGCATTATAGGGCGAATCTACTTTTAAGATAAGTCACAATTGTGAAAATACAACAATGGCAACAGATTGCAAAAAATCCAAAATTTCCTATAAATACTCTGCTGGATGTTATTCTAAAGTGGAGGTAGTATCTTTTGGAGACTTTTTTCTTAGCTCCCCTTAAAGCCAGAGATTGATATCGGCCAGTTCAGTTCTATTCGAATGAGTGAAAGAATCTGCCACCCGCGGGACACCCTACTGCAATAATTGTTTGTCCACAACAACACAATTCATACGCGATTATGCACACAATATTGAAATACATATTTATTGTAATAGACTGGATATGAAATTAATTAAAAAACAATTGATTAGTAACACACAAAAAAATGAGGAGAAAAATAAAGTGAGTGAACGAAAAAAGAGATAAAAGTTACATATGTGATGGGAAAGAGAGAGAGAGACAGAGAAGGAGCAAAAAAAACATAAACATCAAAAACATCCATTTAATTGGCATTCAATATAAATTTTATGTTTGATCGAGTCCATTCACAAAAGAAGAAACAACAACAATATCAGCCAACAAAAAAACGCACACACACACAGCAACAACAACAGCCAGCATTACAACGAGCACAGCACACAAATTGATAACGCGGCCTCAAAAAATACATACACAGCGTTGGCAGAAAGGCATGCACGCAGCCATGCCTCATGCCACACACACATTGCATTAGCATTGACGATGCATAGATTTATTTGAATATATAAAATTAGACAGTCACAGACAGAGAGAGAAACAGAGAAAGAGACGGCAGGCATACTCCTCTTCAATTGTTTTATAGTTACAATTAATTTGAAAATTCGATTTCGATTACGATTTAGTGGGGGGAATTTTGAAACTAACATTATTGTTATCGCCTATTTGCATCCTCAGACATTTATCTGGATTTGGTTGTTCTCCCCCTCCTCGCAGCGAGCTTTGTTGCCTTCTATTTTTTCGGGTTTTGGTATTTGCTTGTCGCCGTTCTTTTTGGTTTCTGGTTGGTTTTGGGTTGGTTGGTCTGTTTGTATTGTCTCGTTTCTTGTTGTGTTATTTCATCGTCGTTGGTTGGCTTTTTTTCTCCGTTCGCTGTTCCTTTCCGCTCTACTGTTTATTTAGAATGTTGTACTTTGTTGTGTTTACACATACATATACATATTTCACACAGATTCGCAGACACGCATACAATGACGCTTAGCACTACGGCGGAGTTTATTGTACTGCAGCACAGCAGCAGCGATAGTTACATGGACGTGGACGCACTCATACATTAACACACTTAGTCACACTCAGCTATACACAGACACAATCACATGGTTGGACTTTGGGTGCTGTGGCTGTTTGTACAAAAGATGTCCTTATGCTCTTAATGTTGTGTTTAATTTCCTGTGTTTGATTTGGATTGTGGAGGTTGTGGTAGAGGTGGTGGTGGTGCTGCTGTTTTATTGTTTGTTTATTTGTTTATTTATATATTTATTTAGTGTTTATAAGATTTGATTTGTATTTCTGTGTAGCAGTGTCCTTTTTATGTTATTAACTTGGGGCGGCTTCTTTGGGAATTAAAAAAAACATTTGTTAACTCTTCTTGTAAAGTGTGTGAAATACATGTGTCAAATTACGACTCGATTCAATTTCATTCCCTATAGAAAAATTCTTCAACAAACTTTCACTATTCCAAACACATTTATTTAAACAGTCCTAAGCTTTAATTTTCGCATTTCAAAGCTGAGACAATGAGCCAGTCAAAACCATTTTCTCCCAGACAGAAAACATCCTACACCATTTACAGCAGGTCAGTAAGGGAGAGATACAGTATCATTCGCTTACGATGTATGTCTACACAAAAAAAAATGGAGATCGTTTATCGCAAACACAGTTTATTTGTCTCAAACGCTCTTCGTTTATCGTAACAGTTGAAACGTTTCTCCCAAATGAAAACGTAGTTTCTATTGATGTGCACCAAATTTCATTTATTTCAAAATTTCCGTAATTTACGTTAATGACAAGCGAACAAAGAATAAATATGTTTGAAAATGTTAAAGAGATTTGAGAGACAAATTTCCATAACACAGATTGAAAAAAAAAAACAGTTACACGTAAAGCATATTCTGAGACACTATTATTCTTGACAGGTTGTCTCCTGTTTCCTTTTTCTTCATGACATTCTGTCTCAGTTTCAGTACATAAACCATTTTCTTTTGGGAAAATGTTCTCTGATCAACAAAGAGATATTTTCATTTCAAAAAGTTCCCCGTTCGGAACATGTAGACATCTTATAGAACAGTTTTCGTAGAACCGATAATAGATATTTTTTTAAGATTTATCGGTTCTGAAGTTTCGTATAGAAACGTTTTTCAGATCTAATCTGAGACACTTTTATCAAGATAGGTTGTCACTTTACTAATAAAAAAAGGTTGTCCTATTTCGTCAGAGTGAAATTTTCCCAATACAAATTTCTCAGTTTCAAACTTAAAAACTTTTTTGAATGGAAAAGTTAAATCTGTTCCCTATTAACCTACTTTTCACAAACAAGTGTATCCTTAGATCACTTTTTATAAAGAAGTTCAATATATACAGCGGGTCATAGATTTTTTCTTTTAGGTAAATTTTCGAATAAAGTTCGAATGATAATGAGATTGTATGTATAGTAAATGGTCTTTAACATGACACATAGTGGTCAGATCAGGTAATACTATTTTCATTTGAAGAGAATGACGTCAGATAAACGCTGTCAAATTGTAAAAAATGATTTCGAAAATGCTGTATACTGTTCAGTAATGAGGGACGTTTTCGTCTCAATGGACATATCAATAAGTAAAATTGCAGCCTATGAAATAAGAGAAATCGACATGGGATTCATATCCACAAAACTTGGCGTTCTTTGTGGGCTGGTAGAATCGTTTGTCCATAATTCTTTAATAATTGCCGATATTGAAATATAAATAGAAGGAATCAATACATTTCGAATGATAAATATCGGATGAACAATTACGGTACTGACTCCATTTTTGTGAAATAACTTAATACAGGACTGTGCTTTCAGAGCCAGAACTCTTTTTAGAAAAAATGAGCGCTGCGGCGTCAATTCCCTTCCGATTTTCGTCATTCGAAAGGTATTATTTATTTTGTATAAAATTTTACCACTAAAATACGAAGAAGTTTTCAGATGTCGCTATGAAAAAAACACAAAAATACTGTACACGACTAATAATTCGATCAATAAATTACAGGAATCATCAATCAAAATTTATATTTGAAGTGCTTTCAAGGTTCTATAATTTAAAATAAAATTTGACAGGAGCGTTTATCTCACTAGGAACGAAATAATTAGCAAATCATCATTAAACAATCCAAACTTTATTTTCGTGGGGTGACTGGAAATTAATTTTTCATTTATATGGGCTGCGACGCAGCCTAAAGTATATAAATATATCTACACAAATCACAGTACATTTAGCATACATAGTTTTTAAATGCATTTTATGTCTGACGAGTGCGACAAACAAAATTGGAGTGACTCTGATCCACATATATTTCACGAAGACAGAATTGCATGGAGCTTGGTGTTCAGTGTGAAAGAAAGAATTTTTCTTTTTTTAACACTGTGTGCTTGCTACACATATAGCTAGTCCTGACAGAATTGCAGCGAAAATTCCCAAATTTACACTACAAAGCCAACAAATTTGGATGACTTTAGAAGCAATGGATTCGAACATTTGAAGCAATCCGCGCTGCAATTGTCCAGGCAGTAATACATAAGATGTTGCACGATTATGTAAATTTTATTATTTTACAAAACATTAAAAAGATTTAATAATAAAATAATTTATATGATTTCAAAATAAAAGTTTTTTGAGTTTCTTCATATAGCAACATTAGTCAGACACCCTGTATTAAGACACCAGCCACCCAGTTGAAATGATTTTCAGTGAGTTTTGGGGCACATTCGTCCCTTGGGTCTAGAATTAGGTAAAGGATAATGTCCTGTGAATTTGAGAAATGTTTCAATAGCGCAGCTCACAATGCAATGTATTTGGATCTGTATTTTTGCTAAATTTGATATTTGTTTAGTAAGTTTTGTATGTTTATAAAAATAAATTTCACTTTTGATGTACAATGAATTCATAGAATTATAATATTGAAACCCTCTCGTATTTTGTGTTGTATACCATGATTTTATGAATAAAATTGTAGGTAATGATTCAAATGTCCACATCGAAATCGATCTCGTAGGTCAGGTCAGGACAGGAAGTACATTTTTCAATAGATACGTTTTTGAATGTTTTTTTTTTTTTTTGCCAATAACACTCTCCGACAGTCCATATAACACTTGAACCAGTTGATATACATCTGAAACAATAGGTGAAATAGAGTCAATTACCGTTTTTAGATTTTCTCATACTGTTGGCCCTTAAACGGACTACAAATAATATGACACAGGTATAAATACCAAAACAAAAAAAGTTAACATCTGCTAAAAATACTTTAAATTGTAAGCTTCTATCTGTATTAGTTTAGTATTAATGACCATTTAAAGTTTTGTCTCTTAAAAAGCAATAGACGATTTGTTTTTCTCTGAACCAACACTCAGGGGATGACCCCTATAAATGCAGTGCATTGGATTGGCGGAAAAAAAAAATTGGAAATTGGAAAATCAGGTATTGGAAGGAGGAAAGAGGGAGTCTGTTGACATTTGCTTTGAAACTCTGAATGTCGTAATTGGAGGGAAAGGTATTTGCCGGAAGTCTATTCCACATACGGATAGTACGGGCGAGGAACGAATTTATTCTGTAATATGTAGTGCGGCCGGTTGTCCAATCGACAACCGAACGTTCCCACGGGCGGTATAAGATCACGAATCTCCGAAGAACAAACACCATGAAAGTATCGATAGAACAATGACACACAACCAACATTACGACGGTGTTCAAGGGAGACAATAGAATTGGATATCCTACCGTTGCCTATCAACACCATCGCTCTCCTCTGGACACGGTCAAGTAGCTCCAGTGATGAAGTTGGAGCACCCGACCATATGTGGGAGTCATATTCCATCTTTGGTCTGATGTAGGTTGTGTAGATATTGAGAAGATCAGAAGGTGTTAAATATTTTTACATCTTTTTAAAAAGCCTAAACATTTGAAGGCATCTTTCGACACATCAAATACATGTTTTGTCCAACGAACATCACGTTGTATTTTCATGCCGAGAACATCGAGAGCATCTGATTGCTCAATATCTACACCTTTCATTAAAATCGACGACACCGTTGGATCAGTGAATCGCTTGTGAGACAACAAGGAGCACTGGGTCTTACGTGCATTAAAATATACTCTATTCACTCGAACCAATTCAGAAATGGCCAAATCCTGACTATCAATCGCCTTTTATCCTCAATTTCTTGACGACTTGGTCTATGATCGAATGAGTATGAATGACAGAGGTTGCTGTGATCCGCAAATGAGTATATTGGATTCAAAGTCCGATCCAAGAGGTCGTCGATGAAAATAAGAAAAGGTGAGGGGGAAAGGACAGAGCCCTGTGGTACTCCTGCGGTTAACCCATGCTCATCGGATGAGAACCCATCTACAACAACACGTATAGTACGATCTCTGAGGAAGCTCGATATAAACCGAGAGAAGTCACTACAAACATCAAAAGCGACAAGCTTTGATATGAGTGCGCCGTGGCAAACTCTATCAAAGGCCTTGGAGATATCTAGAGCAACGACCTTACTCTCACCAAGCTTGTGAATAGATCGATTCCACTTTTCGGATAGCAGTGTCATCAGGTCTCCCTTAGATCGATTCCTACGGAAGCCATACTGTCGATCATTAAGTAAGTCATTAGTTTCTAAATACCTCACAAGATGGTGGTTAACCATACTCTCCATAACCTTCGAAAGCGCTGAGCAAATCGCGATCGGTCGATAGTTAGCAGGGTAATTAGCCTCACCTTTTTTAGGGATGGGCTGGATGTTCGCAATCTTCCAACGCGCTGGGAAAACCCCTGCACGGTATGCAAGGTTGAAAAGATTACGAAGGGGACGGGCAAGCGTCGAAGAGCACTTACATAGGACCAGTGCTGAAATGTCATCCGGGCCTGGAGATTTAACTCCACGTGTTCGAAAAGTGGTGGGAGTAGTTTATTGCTTTCCGGCAAGGATGAATTTCGTGCAAACATTTCAGCCAATAGGTTAGCTTTGGCAACCGGGTTAGTGAATATCTGGTCATCTTCAACAAGGGTGGCAACTTTGTATTCCTGTAAAGGAACAACAGGGTGAGGAAATTAAAAACGCCAAGTAACTTAATTTTGTCTATAGTTTCATATGTATATCATCAAGTGTAACGAAATTTTTAAAAAATTGTAATAGGTGAAGGCTGATGTCGTCCTCAGCTGATAGTTTTGGGCACAATAGTTGTTGGGTTCAATGACAAAACGATTCTTCACAAATTTCGCTGTTGCCTAGTGTCATCCACATAGTTTATTATTGCTTTTGCATCATAATTTTTGAAGTGAGGTTTGTGACACAATGCAATGATGCAGTCAAAAATTCGGTAATAAAACTCTTCACTATAGGTTAAAGGTATTTGATTAATAATCAAATATTTATCGCAGTCGAAATGGATCGCTTGGGGCTTGTGAGGCCTGGGAAGTCGTTGGTTTTTCAAACATAAGCTCAAATACGCCACTAATATCTAATACTAATTATGAATCTTACAATTTTTTCACTTTTTGTTTCTTTCTTGAGTTTTTCCGATTTTGAATCGATTTTCGGATTTTTGATCGGTAATAAGTTCTCTATCAATTGGTATTATCAGTTTTACCAAAAGCTTTTATCAAAATTTGGACTTTTGCCAGAGGCCCCACGGTGCGTCGTCCTGATTTAGCTTTTGCAAACATTTTCTCGAACTGATAGTTTTGGCACAATAGTTGCTGGGTTTTAGGGTATAATGACAAAACGATTCTTCACAAAAATCGCTGTTGTCTAGTGTCTTCCAAATGATTTATTTTTTGGCATCACAAACTTTGAACTGAGGTTTGTGACACAGTGCGGGATGCAGTCAAAAGTTCGATAAAAAAAACTTTCCACTGAAGGTTGAATGTATTTGGAGAATAATGAGTGAGACACGGCCGAGATGGTTCCCTTGGGACCAGTGAGGCATTGGAAGCCGATTTTTTAAATATAAGCTCGAAAGTGTCATTAATATAGGAACATCCGCTCATTTAGTCAAAACGGTGCCTTAGGACACTACTTGAGGCTCCAGTGAGAGCGACCACGTAAACCAAAAAATATGAACATCCCCCACTGTGTTGCACGAAATAAGTGTTCACTCTTTATATATATATTTTTTTTTCATGAAAACAAAAGGGAAGGATTTCCCGGGACAAACTATTAATTTGTTTGTTTCGCATAAACACTTTGCAATTTCACTCTCAATATCGCTCAATTTTCTTCGTGGCGATAATTCACATGTGTTGTTGAAGTATTGATTGCATTCTGGTTGGTGAGGGTCATACTTTCCCAACATGGTGTTGTGTGCCGTTGTTTTTATTTTTTCATTTTCATTTTCATTTTGAGTAATGATTTATTCTATATTAAGAAGTTGCAAGCAAGCAAGAGTGTTTTGTGCAATCAACAGAACAGAACAGCATCAATGGCAGCAGCAGCGGTAGCTGCAACAAAAACAAAGGCAACACCAGTGTGCTTTTTCTTTGGCAAAGGGGGAGCAATTGCATACAGTTGGTGGGGTGGGTTGGGTTTGGTGGGTTTGGTGGTTTGGTTTAGTGGTGGCGCTGTGTGGTAAATAAAGCATCCATCGAACCATGCAACCAATGAGGCCGGAGAGGCCAGGCCGGGGAGGTTAGACTGGCAATTGTTTTGGCTTTTAAGTTTTAATGGTTTGTTTGTTTTGTTGTGGCGATCGATCGATTGCGTGGCACTGACACTCGAAGAAAAATGTGTTTAGTTTAGGAATTTGTATTTATTTCGTTTTTTTTCTGATTTTTTGATAAGGACTAAGGGGACAGATTAAATAGTATAACCAAATCCTTAACACCATTTAGCGATTGTTTTGGTTTAGGGTTTGTATGTAGTGTCTGTATGTATATAAATAATAATAACTGACCTCTGTCAGAGGCTCATAAATCAAAGTCACTCAACACATGTATTTCACACACACACACACAGATATATTTATTGAAAGCCAACAAAATTGCAAGATGAACAACAGCAAGAAGAAGAGGTAGAAGAAGAAGCAGAAAAAAAGAAACACAACACAACCACTCGGCCCACATAGAGCAGCAGCAACAACAACAACGACACCCATTCATTTGGCATAGAAAAGAAGGTAAGACAGAAGGTCCTTTTGGGTAAGGACCAACAGCGCCACACTCACTAACATTTCTATAATGATATTTATGGATTTAAAAACACACACGTACACAAGCACACTAACACACGAACACTCACACACACAACATAACCTTTATGCTTTTCTGGACGAAACGGTTTTCTTTTCGTTAATTAAAGATTTGAAGAATTATTTCCAAAAAAACAACAACAAAATAATCAAGGAACCGTGTGATGCTGCTGGAGCATCCTTTGGAGCACGCACATCACATCAGCTTTCCTGGGTTGATACATTATTTTCACTTTCTGTCCCGTTTCGTTTCTTTTTTCATCTTCAACATCATCATCAACATCATCTTCATCTTCATCATCGTCATCACCATCCTTTTTTTCTGCTTCTCGTTTAAGAGCACTCCCAGAGTTGTTGTCAGCAGTTCGGTGTTGGGCGAAAAAAAAAAACGAAATATATAAAAGAAACCACTCGTAAAGTATTTGGGAAAAAACTTGGCTATTGTTTATTTAGGAAAATCGCAATTCGTTTGCATTCGTTGTGACGTTTTGGCCGATTTAAAGCTGGCGTTTATTCTATAGTTTTTTTCTGTTTTTCTTTTATTTTTTATTTATTTTATTCGTGTGTTATTTGTTTAATTATTTTGTATGTTTTGTGAAGAAGCACATGTTTCGCGTTTCGTTTCTCTTCACTTTTGCCAGTGAGTGAGTGAGTGAGTGTGCATGTGTGTGTTGTTTGGTTGTGTCTTTTTCGTACTTCTTTTTTGACATTAGGATTCTGTTTTTCGCTTCATCTTCTTGTTCTTCTTCTTGGGCTGCTGCTGCTGCTGCCATTGGCACTCACTCACTCGGTCTCGGCCTGCTCGCCGTACTCGGTCAACGCTTGTTCGTTGTGTTTTTGCCAATGCTTCGTTTTCTTCTTCTTCTTTAGCTGCTTCTTCTTCTCCAGTTGGCACGGATGGTGTGTGTCTTTGTATTATGAGTACGAAACTTTCTTCTTCATTCGTCGCTGTTGTTCTTGTTCTTGTTGTACATGTGAGTCTGTGTGTGTGCTTTTCTCTTTCAAGGTCGCTTCACTACTATGGCGAAACTGGAGGTACTACAAAGCGCGCTGACATCTATAGTCGTCTCTATTGCTCACTGACAGCCACACAACACACTTGACAAAACACACACACAAATACTCGCAAAACACAGAGAGCAGGGATAGAGAGAGCGAATGCGAGCCAGAGCTTGAAACACAGTGAGTTGACAAGCCAAAGAGACAGCCAACAATTGAGAGTTCTCCCCAAAAAGAGAGTAATTGTTTTAGTTGTTTTTATTGTTGTTGTTGTTGTACAAAAAAAACTGCATGTGTTTTATTGCTTTTCCTTTTGTTTTTCTGTGTTTTTTTCTTTCTTTCGCTTGCGTTTAACGTGTTTTCTTGTCTTTGTTTTTCTAGTTTTCTTTTGGGAGAGTTTGTGCACGTCGCTTGTGTTTTTTTGTAGAAATGTTAATTTTGCACTTAAATTGTGTTGATTTTTTCGGGGGGCCTTTTTTGTGTGAGTGGAGGATAGCATTTGCAGATATGTATATAAGACGATGATTGTATAAGCAAGAAGAAAGAATTGCACAAATAAAGAAACACGCAGAGTAACGAAATAAACAAACAGATATTGGTTTTATTTGTTTAAGAAAACATTTAAATTTAATGCGGGATGGAAAAGATAACAATTAAAATAAAGTAATAGAAAATAAATTACTTCGCACGTATGATTAATATTATTTAATTAATATTGCGTATACGACACAATTCATTTGGGAGAATTTTAAGACATGTTAACCCATAGAAAATACTTCCCTTGTACAAATATATTTATTTATATCGCTGGAAGTGACCCAGCAAAGGTGGTTTTTAAAAGAAAAAAATGTTTTTATTTCAATTTCATTGAAAAATAAATAAATAGATAATAGAAATCAAATAAAACGAAGCGTATGATTAATATTCATTAATTAATATTACGTATACGTTACATCAATTTAGTAAAGTAATTAATATTACGTATACGTTACATCAATTTAGTAAAGAAATTTGTAATTCAAAGTGAGCGCCTATAAACTACTTTCCAAGTAGTTTTTTAAGTCACTTAAAATGTCACGGCTAAGTGCTTTATATTTAGAACAAGAACAAATTGTTTAGGTACGATTTTTTTCATTTAAATTCATGTGGGAAATTATAAATTGTTATTTTTCCCAATGAATTTAAATGAAAAATGCTAATTGTAATAGAAAATAAATAAAATTAAGGGTATATTTAGTATTAATTAATTAATTATATGTATACGTCTTATCCATTTTCCACTTTGTAACTCAAACTAGCCGTATATAGAAAATGCTTTCCAGTTTATAATTTTATTTATTTATGCCACTTAAAATTGTCACATCAAAACTGATTTATAATTAGGCTGACAGCCACAATAGCTTAATTTTAATGAAAAAATAACAATTAAAATTTTAATAGAAAATAAATAGAAATAAATAAAAATTATAAAGGTGGTTTATAACTAAGTTGATATCATATTTCGATTACTTTGATTTTGTTTTCACTTTAATCTTTTACTTGAACTGGGATATTGTCCCGGCCATTGGTCTTGACCATTTTCACCATAAATTAAACAAGTAATATAAACTAAAGTAAATCGAGCGTATGATTAATATTAATTAATTAATATTACGTATACGTCATAACCATTTTATAAGCTATAACTCAAACTAAGCGTAAGGAAAATAATTTCCACTTTTTTAATTTTAATCACTTATGTCGCTGAAAATATCACTTATAGACTACAATTCCATTTTTCATTTAAATTCATCGGGTAAAATGACAATTAGCCACCACTACAGAGTAACAAAAGTCTAAGTGGTAAAATTTCACCAAGTCTTAACTGATGTTTCAGAAAAGCTTATTATTGCGCTGTAGAGATTGTCTTAATTAAAATTATTTTAAATTACAATACATATATATATATATATATATATTCAAACATAAAACTAACCAAAGAAGACCACTTTTTATATTAGTAAACACTAATTAAAAAAAAATAGAATTAAAATCCTTTGTATGATTTTAATATTTAAGATATTTTTAAAAATAAAACAAAGCTTTGCATATTATAGAAATAATACTTTTAATACTTTAATATTCCTAAAGGAATATATGATTTTATTATATAAATTATTTAATATCAACAAATACATAGTCTTATATTAGAAATATTAATATAAACATAAAATTTTTCACATACGACGAGCTGAGATTTTTCGATAAAGGTTACGTAAGAGTCAAAAGTATATTAAAACACACAACATTTGCAAATTGTCATAAAAAACTGCAAGATAATTTAATATTCTATTTGGTTTTTAGAGACGGGAAATATTTCGAATTCATTTAACAAAATTTGCATAATATGAAGATTGTTGGGGAACGAAGTAATATATTATTGGTTCCCGCAACCACTTGGAACCACCAACTAAATACATTTTCGTTGCCAAAAAAGGGGATCAGTCCCTAACTAACATTTCATCACTTCCAAATCAGACGTTCAATGAAGAAGAATTAATTTGTGCAAATTGTGCATGAAGAAAATATTTTTTTAGTCCACATTCCCAGCTGGATGATCTGTTAGGGTTTGTATTTACGCGTACTTTTCATTTCCCGGGAAACGGGAATTATTTTTCAATATTCGAACTGCCATCAATTTGCAATTATGTAATCAGATCCAGATAAAATATTCTAAATATTAAATAATTTAAGGCAGCACAAGAAATCAGTACTTTTATTATATTAGATAGTTCGTCCGCTAGAATTAGTCCACCACAAGGCATCCGTCTGAGATTGGAAAACTTCCTATGTGATATCAGGGGATTTTACTCTACTCTTCGACACTATCCATGTAACTCAAATTCATTTAAATTAGTAATTGATATTTTACACGACCGAACGAAATATATATCAAATGCTAAAATAATTTATATTATTATATTGTACCTCCAGATTGTCATATGAGCAATATTAATTAATTAATAATACTCATACGCTAATATTATAGCGTATGGGCAATATCAATTCATTAATATTACTTATACGATATAGTATTCTTTATCATGTACAATTGAATCATTTATTATTTTAGATAGTTCGTCCGCTAGAATTAGTCTACCACAAGACATCCGTCTGAGACTAAGATTGGAAAACTTCCTATGCGAAATCAGGGGATTTTACTCTACTCTTCGACACTATCCATGTAACTCAAATTCATTTAAATTAGTAATTGATATTTTACACGACCGAACGAACTGATCAACGATTTTAATATATATCAGAATTCGTAATATATGTATATCAAATGCTAAAATAATTTATATTAAAATATTGTAGCTCCAGTAATTAATTAATAATACTCATACGCAAATATTATAGCGTATGGGCAATATCAATTCCTTAATATTACTTATACGATATAGTATTCTTTATTATATGTACAATTGAATCAACAAGACAATTGTGTAAATCCTAAAGTATGCACTTTGAACTATGATTATTTAATTCGGAATATAAACACATTTTTTGAAGGATATTAGAGTCACATTTGCAATATATCCATAATTTGTTAAGTTACACGTTTATATGTATATTTAAAAGAAGATATCTAGATAACTAGGTATATGCCGAGCCTATTGTTATAAAATTCTGTTTATTAAATATAATTATAATGACGGTTATATTAAGTAGAGCATTATAAATGCCACGTTAAAAGACCAGACCAAATGAATTAAGGAATTATTCACGATTTACTTAAATTGGATTTTAATCAAGATATATCCCACATAAGGCGATCTTTTTGTTTTAGGAACTGATTTCTGATATGCTCCCATATAGTGTGATACGACAAATTACACTTATAAACCGAAGTCATGTAGGCATATCGCTCATAAATGTCCAATGATTCTATATTTTCTCAGGAACATTCTGAATATTTTTTTTTTAATTTCTCTTCGTTCGATAAAGGCCAAAGAAACGAATGGAAATGCATCCATTTACAAGAATCCATGCCAAATATATTGAAATTCTCAGCAAGGAACTAACCCTGTATAGTCTCTTACACGATGGAGATTAAAGCTAGCGAAGTTAACTGAACAATTTGCTCATTTAGAAACTCACATAAACACATTTCCTCGCAAAGTATTGCAGCAATAGTGATAAACAACTAATACTGTCCTAATAAAATGGGCATTACATTCTCCATCCTCAACAATTGTGACCTCACATTGCCAGCTTTAACTTTAAACAATGCTCGCGCCCTCCGCCTCCCCCTTTTAACCATAATCTAAATATGGTGCAACCCCACAACAAAATAGCTTAAGACAGATATAATATCATTGTAATAGTAACTATAATACCCCACCATAAGCAAATAAATCTTATGTGTAAGGGGGAAATATAAAACCAACGATAAATTCAATTCAATAAAATCAATAAACCAAAATTTACAACATTTTATTTTTCGCTTTAAGCGGATTATGTCATATTAAACCAGAGGAGACTGACTATACGATACCAGCGATGAAGACAATTGCTTGCGACAAAAATAGAACGCGCTGTAGTTTTTGTTAAGGCTAGACGAAATTTGAGTAAATTATCATATGCCTATGCCTGTGAAGGGGCATGTAGACGATTGGCATGGGTAGGCTTAGTAAAGCGATTTCCTTGTGTGCCACTTAAGGTCTATTACACTGCTAATAAGACAATGTGGAAATTAATGGTTTATTGTGGCGTATGCATAATAATAATTAAATTATATTACTTATACGTATCAATGTACCGGGTTGTTGAGCGGTTTATGGGGCGAGTGGTGAATACTACATAACATCTCAAACCTATTACGTTAAAACTTATGAGGAAAGATATAATAAAATAGTTTTTAAGCCTAAAGTAAAATATTTACATACTACATGACCAACTCTCAGTCATGTTTAACAAGTCTAATACTAGAGCACAGAAAGTACCCAAATTCAAAGAACATTTCAGCTAAAAAATTTTTAGGTTTCTTAAAGCGATCAATTGGATTAGGCCCAAAACCCCCCAACAAATTCAAACATACTCAAATTCAATTCACGATTTACAAATATAGGTACATCACTAAGACTAGTGGAAATTATGACATTAGTGCAAATGATTATGAAATCCCCAGCTTCGATTCGAAATTCAACTCAGAATCTCTAGTCGAGACGGTTCTATATCACCTGCATTTTGTTCGACTAATCCGATCTAAAAAACATTTCACGCAAAATACTTCCTTGAAATAAGTAGGGGAACTCCTTAAAATATATAAAGTGTGTTGTACATTCAGACTAACCCAAACTGGTTTCGAATAATGTGGACCTGCAAACGAACATCAATCAAAGTCCGTGGAAATGGAGTTTCTCCAGCATCGGTGAGGATAATGAATCGAAAGCTAAAGTTTATATTACAGATGAAATACGTATAACTGGACAAGTAGTTTGTCGTATGAGTAATATTAATTAATTAATAATAATCATACGCTATAGTGTACTTAATCGCACACAATATTATTAATACTCATACGGTATAGTATTCGTATACAAGAAACTACATTTATAAATGAATCGAAAAAAGTTTCCTCATGCATACTCTTACTTAAGGGCCCAGCTGACAGTTTTACATATAAAATGGCACACAAAAGTCAATAATGGTTAATTAAAGATTACATAGAACATTAGAATAACAAACCAGTATTTAACGATATCAACACACCCATCCCAATAATCATTTATTTGGTCAATTGAAATTGTTTTTCGGCATTGTCAAAAGTACGAAAGAAAAATAAGGGAAAATAGTAAATTTTAGAAACACGAATTTGAGACATTCCTACTATTGGACCATGGCCCATGGATTCGGCAAAGTTGTTGAAGGATTGGAATTTTGAAGATATAGTACAAAAGTATAATATTTAAACTTTGTATCCTAAGATTTTATAATTATTAAAAACAAATTTGTAATATATCACTAATTTTTTAAATTGTGGATTTACATGTTTTCGTAGGAAAAACTTTGACGAATCTATATGTTTTCATTTTCTATTAAACCAACATATATGGAGAAGACTAAACACTAAAGAACCTAATATGCTTGTTAATATATTCCTTCAGGGAAATCCTTATTGACTTGAAATTTCAATAATATGTATTTTTTTTTATATTCCATATACAGCAATTCATAAACTTCTGTTGCGTCGATCATTTTCTAAACAGATGCCCCTGGCTTATTACGATATATATATATATATATATATATATATATATATATATATATATATATATATATATATATATATATACAGAGACACAAAAGTAAACACTGATATTTCGACAATGGCATATGATAATGGGCTTAAATTCTTTATATTGTACGTGAACTATCTTTTGCAATCTTGTGCCACCAGTTTGCCGTATGAGTAATAATAATTAATTAATAATACTCATACGCTAATAATAATATTCATATTATATTCATATTATATTATATTTGTGAGTGCAAAGTCGCTACGAAGCCAGCTATCACTGAAACTATCAGCATTGGCGAAGGCTTTCACATAAAATATAGAGGCAAATGGTCTTGAGCCAGGGAATATCCCAGTTCAAATCAATGTTTTTATATCTTTAAATATGTCCCATAAAATGACAAAAATCTATTAACACGTTGAAATGACGTATCATTACGATTTTTTGCTTGAAATGATCTCTGAAGTTGTATTGAAATCACGTGGATCAATTTCAGAGATACTTGTCATAATCAGAAAATGAAATATGTATTCCAATAGGTATATGTATTATACAATATACAAAAGTTACTTGGATGGCCAGCGATATAGAATCTGACATAATCCGCAAAAATATCCGCAAGGTGACTTGCGACAATATCTTAAAGTGAATTAAACAGACTAATTTTAGATATACCTCAAGAAAGGCGATTTTGAAAGTGCAACGAGATCGTCCCATATATCAAAGTATTTAGAAGGGATTTACAAACTATTAGTTATGAGTTTTGAATTGAATTTTCGTTTAAATTGAATTGGAATATCCCTTTGGATCACTTTTCTTATGGTCTGCATTGTGGCCCCTATGGCGTATAAGTGATATTATTAAATTAATATAATGTATACGCCCCACATAGTGATAGACAGATATAAACGACATTATCAATACTATTAGATGAGGACAAACATGTCATTTAACTTACAAACAACCAAGACAACATATTCCCTTCACTGGCCCAGCCATTTTTGAGAGTATTTAGTAAAGATTAAAGTACTATTTAATTACAATTTCGATCAATTTCCATTGCAAGAATAGCCTCGGCAGTGACCTTTCTGCAATAGCCTATTGAATCACATTTTCACATAGTCTACTGCGGCCCTTATGACGTATGGGTGATATTAATAAATTAATATAAGTTGTACACCACCCATTGTGTTAGAGACACATTTTTAAGTATTTAGTAAGGATTTTAGACCCATTATTTAATTAAAATTTTGATCAAATATCATTGCAAGAATAGCCACAGAATTTTACAGTTCTGTAATAGTCACTTTTCCACAAAGTCTACTTCGGGCCTTTTATACGCCACCCATAGTGATAGACATACATAAAGCTCATTGTAAACAATATTAGATGAGAACAAACAGGCAAAATAATATATTCCGAGAATTTTTTAAAAATATTTAGTAATAATTGAAGACCTATTTAATTACAATTTCGATCAAATAGCATAGCAAGAATATTCACGGTCTTTTGAATCATATTTGCTCATAGTGTATTTCGCGTATGAGTGATATAATAAATTAATATAATATATACGCCCCAAATAGTGATAGACAGGCATAAAGCTCATTATAAACACTATTAGATACAGACAAACCTATTTCGTCCATTGCCCGAACCATTTTTAAGTATTTAGAAAGGATTTTAAACACATTTGCTGCGTATTTAATCACAATTTCGATCAAGTAACAATGCAAGAATTACCACAGCATTTTATCGGGAGCTTCATGTCGTGTGAGTGATATTAATAAATTAATATAATGTATACGCCACCCATAGTGATAGACAGACATAAAGCTTATTACAAACAATATTAGATGAGAACAAACAGGCAAAATAATATATTCCGAACAATTTTTAAAAATATTTAGTAATGATTGGAGACGTATTTAATTACAATTTCGATCAAATAGCATTGCAATAATATTCACGGAATTTGACCCTTCTTTTGAATCATATTTGCTCATATTACGCCCTTATGGCGAATGAGTGATATTAATAAATTAATATAATATATAATGCTCATTATAAACACTATTAGATAAAGACAAACATATTCCGTACATTGCCCGAACCATTTTTAAGTATTTAGAAAGAATTTTAGACCCATTTGCTGCGTATTTAATTAAAATTTCGATCAAATTGTATTGCAAGAATAGCATCGCAGAACTCTGTATTTTTTAAATCATTTTTCTGCATAGTGTATTTCGCGGCCCTCATGGCGTATGAGTGATATTAATAAATTAATATAATGTATACGCCAACCATAGACATAAACAGTATAGACAGACATAAAGCTCATTATAAGCACTATTAGATGAAGACATAATGAAGACAAACACATCATGTCGTTTATATTACAAACAAGCCAAAAGAACACCATCCATCCCACTCCTCCTCATCCGCCTCCTTTAATCGCCGCCAAGAGATTTCTTTCATAGTTTTTACTAATTAATAACAATCATACGTCACTTGAACAGCAAATTTACCCGGAAAACACTTGCACAATGTTTGCAGTGATTTGTTGTCCTCTCATAAACACGACAACGAGAAGAAGAAAGAGGAGGAGAAGGAGAAGAAGAAGATACGACCGCCAGAATGAGACACTATGTTTGTCGTGGAAACATAATAAACTGTCATTAAACAATTTTACCATCAATTAGAAAATATAGAGAATGTGAAGAAGCTCCGAAACAAGCGAGAGTACACACAATATTAAACTATAATAATAATAATTATAATCATCATCATCATCACAAACAAAACAACAAAGATGATGGTGATGATGATGATGACGAAGAAGAAGAAATGTAACAGACTAAGACGGCCAGAGCAGACCACAAACCCTATGCCCTGAGTTATAGCTTAGACAAAAGGAAATTGTAACGAAAACGGACAGCATGTTAAGAAAAGGAGAAAAAGAGAAACTTACAAACACACACAAACAAAGAACATAAAGTCACATAACATAATGTCATCATTATCAACAGCTGCCTTCAGGCAGCAAATAAATTATAAATAAAGGATATTATAAGGAATGTATATATATATATATGAGTATGTGTATATGTCTATGTATAGGAATGTACAGATTACTTACATGCATATGCATGTATGTATATGTACAATCGCACTTGCCACTTATACAACAACACACACAGACCAAATACTAATAATAATAAAAAAAATGTTATGGAAAAATCATAAAAATAGTACAAAATGATGGTGAAGAACAAGCATACAAAAGAATGCGAATTCATAAAGGACAATGAAACACAAGCACACACACACAACGCGAGCGCATACACACCATTGCACACATACACATACATTGACTGGCGTTCATGGCAAAAAAGTTGTTTACATTATGAAACCGGGTTACCAGTGACAAGAGCGAATCTGAATCGAGAAACAAAAAAAAAACAAAAAACAACAACCAAACAAAACGAAACAAAAACACAGAGAGAGAGCCCTGACAGTGCTGTGGAGAGCCACAGCATAAGGGGAGAAAATAACAAATCGCATGGAAAGCGAGAAGAGAACCGAAAAGTCCAAGAGCGCAGGTTTGGTGTTTTCTGATGTTGCCAAAGGAAGATGTCAGAAAGACGTACTTAACAAATGTCAGAATGTTGAATAAGCAATAAAAACACACACTCTCCCGCACCCGCACCCACTCCCCATACCCTCACCACCACACACACACACCACGTACATAGAAGCGTATGAGGAGCGCTCCGTCACACAGCTGCCTGGAATTGCTGTATTGTATAAAATTTGCATTAAATTTCCGTTTGAGATTGAAAACTCACCCACACACACGCACACACACAAGGGGGAGCGGGCGGTCGGATACACACGTGTGCCTGCATGCACATATAATAATTTAAACATTATGGTCTTTTTTCGCCGTCATAAACCCCACAACAAATAGTCCCCTCCTTGGCCCCGAGTGGCACTATCAATTAACAGCATTTTTTATGGTCATATTCACGACACTTGGCTGTTTTAATGATTATTATGGTGGTGGCAGTGGTGTTGGTTTGCGGTTGCTGATGACCGATAATTTGTTTATTTCCTCTGCCGCACGAAGAAAATGAAAAATTAAGTGATTTTCTATTTTCCGCAAAGATTTATGAAGTGATGTGGTCTTGGTCTATGGCTCAATTGCATAATGAGGCTAATCGGTGGTGGGTGTTTGGCCAATAATAATTAGTCATAACTTTCCAAATATCGAGGCTAACGAACTGAAGATGACGCTTAAGCGTTTTGTAGACACCATTGGACACCATGAAAATGGCAAAAATGAAACTACAAGTGGTCATAATAATAATGATGGAGAGATTTCAGTGGTATTTGAAGGCAAGGAAGAGTATGCGAATAAAGGAGGGCAGTTCCATAAGTCAGAGATCTCTAAGAGCTGGCTCTGTGGAAAAACAAGCACAATCTCTTAATGAAAATTGTCGGATTTTGGTCACAACTTTGGTGAATCTTCGAGATATTAAGCAAATCTATACAAATTATAGGTCTACAATATAGAATATCCATGGAATTCGAGCTCTATTTGAATCACTATACCGCACAGTGTACTTTGTGGCCTTTATGGCGTATGAGGAATATTAATAAATCGTAAATAATGCATACGCCACACATAGCGATAGACTGGCATAAAGTTAATTATAAAAACTATTAGATAAAGCCAAAAATAATGCAAAATTTGATTAAGCTTTCAAAAAATATCCAAAAGAGTTACTGAATAAATCAATAGGAAGAACAGTCCTAGACAAAAATATATATATTGGGTATTATTCGGCTCAATGTTTGGGCAAAGTGTGTCGACCTAGAAGAAGACTATGCTGACAAATAAAATTAACTTTAGGGGAACAACAGGCATTTCATATTAAGAAAAACAACTTAATGAACATTCCGTTCACAATGTTATCATGGTTACCCTAATGACGTATGAGGGATATTAATAAATTAATATCATGTATACGCCACACATAGTGATGTACAGATATAAAGATTATTTTAAAAACTATTAGACGAGCAACGCGGGAATACAATTCTAAGAAATAAAATAAATATTGGTAACAACTTATATATTATATTCAGACCGACTACTTATTAAACATCGATATCACAATGTTATCATCCTAGGTCAACAAGTCCACTCTGTTTGTACATTTCACAAATGTTGTTGAAGATCGACCATATGATCGACATCAACTGATGCTGGAATGTTAAAGATGACAATATGGTAACTTAAAATATTGAAAAAACTAAATTGTTGTGTGTTTTAATAAATTGTCTCCTCTAGACTACGTCTAGGAGAGACCAACAGTGCCATCATCCTGATGGAAATCTGTTTAAATGCTTCGAATCTTTGATGTTGGTCCAACAAATAGAGACAAAGAACAGTTCTAAAAAATAGAACAGCCATTGTAATTGGCCATTTCAATCACTATTCCGCATTATAGCTCATGTAGCGTATGATTGATATTAATAATTTAATGTAATGTATACGCCACACATAATGATATGTATGTATAAATCTCATTATAAAAACTAATATAAAAACATAAGGAAGATGAACATGTCTATACAAATAACTGTTCTAGAAAATAGTTATTTTCTATTTTTGGGTATTATTCGGCTCAATGTCTGGGCTATAATTAACTTTTCAGCAACAAATTTTAATTCATATTCAGACTGACTAAAGACTGAAATCAATATCATAGTGCTATAATCCTAGGTCAATACGTCAAAACTATTTTTTAACTTTTAATATATTTGATGAATTCTCACGTGGTTGGTCCAAACAATGGTATATTTGGTAAATATATACAAAGAACGCTTCTAAAACTTAGAACAGTCATTTGAATCAATACGCACAGTATTCCAGCAAAAAAAAACTTGGAAGTAGTTCAAAATGAATGACATTATCATTACTCTTAAAGCATGCAGCCCAGCTAATTCATTCTAAATAGTTTCTCAAATGCAAATATATTTGTCATCTAATGAAGACTTTCGTGAGCACTTCCAAAAATATAGTTTAACACTTATTCCCAGCAATAGAATTGAAGTATTTCCAAATGAGTGATACTGCCATTGTTCCTGAATCATACATCGAAGATAATTCATTTTAAATAGCTTCTCAAATGTGAATAAAAAAATTATAAATAAGAATTTTCCCTTTTAATAGAATTAGGTTATCATTTCATACCTTCATTATAGAAAATGTAAAATAATCAAATATCGAAAATAATTCTGTTGCACTTTATGTTAAATGACTCATTATGGTTTGTCTGGTCGATTTTAATAATAATAATAATAATAATAATTATAATAATATTATTATTATTAATTATTATAAAATTTGTATATAATTAATAATAATTATTATTAATTATATAAAAATATTTATTTGTTCAATTTGGATTTCAAATATTTTGGTGAGTCATAAAAATACTGTACTAATGGAATCATTTTTCTTATATAAAGAAGGAACGATTGCTTTAAATTGAGAACATTTTAAGAATATAAATGTGATATTTGTGACATGTGCAAAATCTGTTTTAAGAAGGATTCCTAAAAGAATTTATTTCACTGCATTTTCATTAATTCAGAGATGTGATTGTTAAGAACTCCCACAATGACTCCAAAAATAAATATGAAATCACCTATGAAGAAATGTCATGTAAGCATCGAATTGTTAATTAACCCTATGTAAATGTCATGCATGATTCGATCGAAAAAGATATAATTCCATATCATATTTTCATCAGTTGAACAACTAAAGAGTGATTTTTTTGAGGTTAGGATTTTCATGCATTAGTATTTGACAGATCACGTGGGATTTCAGACATGGTGTCAAAGAGAAAGATGCTCAGTATGCTTTGACATTTCATCATGAATCGTCTTACAAACGAACAACGCTTGCAAATTATTGAATTTTATTATCAAAATGCGTGCTCTGTTAAGAAAGTTCATTGCGCGCTTCCATTTTATGGTCAGTTTAATCGACCCACTGAAGCGGCTATTCGGGCTATTGTGACTAAATTTCGCACCAAATTTACATTGTTGGACATTAAACCACCAACACGCTTACGTAGAGTGCGAACTGAAGAAAATATCGCAGCTGTATCGGCCAGTGTTAATGATGACCACCAATTTTCGATTCGTCGCCGTTCGCACCAATTGGGTCTCTGTTACTCAAAAACGTGGAAATACCAAAATTGGACTAAGCGGATGGACCACCTAAGACGCAGCCGCGGTCAACATTTAAATGAAATTATCTTCAAAAAGTAAATGTCATGGACCAATCTAACGTTTCAAATAAAGAACCGATGAGATTTTGCAAATTTTATGCGTTTTTTTTTTAAAAAAAGTTATCAAGCTCTTAAAAAATCACCCTATATTTAACCACTTCTACGTCATGTCTTTTTTTGCTGTCTAATGGTATCTATAAAGCTCATTAAACTCATTATAAAAACGAAATATAATACATAAGAAAGACAAACAGGTAGTTTATATTACAAACAGAAATGTCAGAAAAATTGGACCGTACAGTAATGGTTATTTAAGTCACTTTTCAAACGGAAAGTCAGAAAATTTCAATCATACGCCTTATGACGTATGAGGGATATTAATAAGTTGATACGCCACCAATAGTGATAGACCGACATGATGCTCATTACAAAACCCTATTAGATAAAACATTTGTATTTTATACACATTATTACAAATAAAAATTCCACAAATCTTATGCTATTTTTTTAATTAACAAAGTTGTACTATAATTTTTACTTTTTTCAGTAAACTATGTCTACATGTAACAGATATATGAATAAATATCAAAGTTATGACACACTTTGTAGACTCAAAAGAATTTTGAAAATAAAATATGATGTTTTTTTTTTTGTAAATTGTGCGAAAACCTTCTTTACAAACGTAATATTTTATTTTATTTTGTGATAGCTGTGCCAGTTATACAAAATCTCTGGATAAATGTAGAAGTTATGACCTTTTTGGTTATATAGATGTTTTAAATAAACAAAAATAATACACATTAAAATCAACATGATATTTATTTATTCCGAAAATTTTTAATTTTCACAAAAAATATTCTTCCATCAAACAATATTCTGCCATCGAAAATATATGTATGGAAGAGAGATTCAATTTGCATTGTTTCGCTTTCTCGCTTGGCAAATCACCCGATTTGATAGTGTATTTATTTAAGTCCCTGTGGCGAATTAGTAATATTAATTAATTAATATTAAGTATACGCAGAATAAAAATTGCAACTGAAAGTTGACAATGCGAATAGCAATATGTTTATTTCTAAACATTATCAACAAGGAAATAACAATAGAAACAATGTCAAGTTCAGCCGCCCTGAATCTTCATTGCGGAAGGCGTTCTACAAATTCACCGAAAGCAAAATCTTTGACACCGGTGTCAAAATATTGTGGACACCTATACTTTTGGCAAGCTTCACACCGAAGCGTCCTGATATTGTATGAAAATCATGGACTCGGCCTCATTTTAAGGGCTATGTCAAATGGTTATATGGGAATATAATGAATTTTCAAATAACTAAAGATTTACACGACCGAGAGAAAATAATACGAGGGCGTTAAATCTAGAGGATATCATTCATGGGGATAAATTCCAGCTATTTCCATTGATTTTGGGTTGAGGATATTACGCTTTCGTTAAAAAGTCCACACAGTCGAAACAATCCTTCACAAAACTTAAACATTCTTGGCTAATGCTTCATCTCCACAATTTGATGTTTCCATGCAAAGTCATTGATGTTGGGGAAGGAATTTATAGCTTTGCTCCTCCTAAGCGAAGTAACAAAAGTGTGGGTCATTTAACATTTTCGAATTTGGTAGTTCAAATTTGAAATTTTAAATTGTAAATGACCCATATTACATGGACTATGAAAGGTAGAATAACATTTATTTTTATTTTCAGAATTATGTGTGTCATTTGCAAAATCGGATGCTATACGCTCGAACAAAATTGGGAAGTATTAAAAACTTACTTCCATAGTAGTGAGTTTTTAACGCAAAGTGTAAGAACTTTTCGTGGCAAATTTTCCTGTTTTCAGATGAAGCTCATTTTCATCTCGGTGGCTTGGACAATAAGCAAAGTTGCCGCATATGGGTTTCAGAGAACCCACAAGTGACTATTGAGAAGCCAATGCACGAGTCGCTGTTTGGTGTGGCTTTTGGGCTGTACTGAAAAATTGGGTTGATCGCATGAGGTACTGCCGAGCCAGTCGGGGTAGTCATATGAATGATGTGGTGTTCCATTATTGAATGACGAAATTCAATCTTTCCAATAATAACAGAAATTTGTAAAAATAATCACTACTTTTTTATAGTCGATTCTAATTTAAAGTCTATATGAATGCACCCATATCTAAATTAACCACAATTTCTTGTAATCAATGATAGTTCTGAGAAATTGAAATTCCTATAAAAAGTGTCTGTGGTTTTTAAGTAAGAAAAGATCATTCGTGGAATTTGACCCACAATTTAAAGAAATAATAAAAGAGTCTTGCCTTTCTGGGCCATTACTCAATCTAAAATCATGGAAGCAGATCTCCCCCTTCACAACACTCGAAAATATATTAAAAGGAAAACTCCATCGTTTGTCAATATTTGCAACAACTGCAGCGAGAACACGTCATTTTAAGTTGGCCAAAGCCAATGACGTACGCGCAACAACAACAACAGCGGCAGCGAAGTTTGTGCCGATTGTCTCATATATCTGCAAGTGGTCTTCAAAACGGGGATGACACAACTTTTCTTTTTCATTTTGCCCATATCTTCTTTTTTGGCTAAAGCCACATGCATTGTTTTGTTGGGCTCGCCACACACAATGGAATGATGACCTTAAACGAAAACTAAAACTTAATTAAATCTTTGGAATCCAAGCAGTAGCTTAAGGAAGTCCTTTTCGAAAAACAAAAAAAAATAGCTCCAAGTCCTTTAAACGTATCCTTCACCTCTGATTATGTAAACACACACACACACAGGCACACCAGGCATTTGGTTAGCAATGTTCAAAGGGAAATTATGGAAATTAATTTTCCACTTTCAAAGGCATAATAATATTATCGAAATCATTTTAATTTAATCAAAAAAAAAACGCAGCGAAATAATGCAAAAAATCTCTCTAAACTCTTTTATGACGACACAAATAAAATGTATAAGCCCTGCCAGAGAGAGGAGGGACGGGGGAGAAAAGGGAAATTCAAAAACAAACAAACCAAGAACCACAAGAAGAAAATTGCATAAAACGCAAGAGGAAAACGGAAGTGGAATGAGAAGTCGAAATGAAGTTCATAGACAAAAACAACCGGTTTACAATAAAAACAGTAGCAACAACAACAACAACGGCAACAACAAGAACAAGGATGACGATGACGACGACGACGACCACGACCAGGACACCACACTGACACACTAAGCAAAGTTCTGTAGCGACATACAGACCTACTATGTATGTTTATACATATATGTATGCAGTAAGCGTGTGTGTGAGTGTGCGTGTGTATGTTTACATGAGTATATATATATATGTGTCAAAGAAGGAGGTTAAAGAGCCAAACAATACAGAGAACCAAAACCGTACGATGCGGTACAATGTGGTGTGGTATGAGCATGTTTTTCGTTGGTATTCCAAAACAACAAAAAAAGCAAAAAACTTTCCATACTCTCGATGCCAATGAATAGATACGGACGCACTGTGGTTCCCGAACACATGCAAATAATGGAGCCAAAAATTACGCATCTACGCCTGTGTGATGTTCCCGAACACTTGGTTCAACGTGTTTGTAATAGAATTGTAAAGTAAGATTTTGCTAAAAGAATCGAATAATGTATTGGCAATCCAATGATATATTTTCGACTAAATTGACTGACTCTGCCCTCAAGAACTTCAAATTTATTTTATATCTACTGGTGAAGCATCGATAATGCATGCTAAATAGGTGTGGAATAGTGCACGACTTTTCGACTTTCGATTAGGCTAGAAACCCTAATTTTGTGAGGTTCGGAAAATAAATGAATGAGCCAAAACAATGGGGAAGGTGGGGTGAGTGTAAGTGGGCGCTCATCGATGTCAAAAGTGAGAGAAATGGATTAAAAATACACAAAAAGCCTCAAAACTGCATCGGAGTCGCCCCCAGAGGGGGCCACCATTAGTTTTCCTTCCCCAACACTTTTTTCGAACACATATACCTCCTATCTCCATTCGTAGGGGGGACTCCCATACAAAAACTAATTTTTATAAAATTTGCTGCCACCACTCTAACTGCCCCAAGGAGGCCCATTGTGGAGTCAAATGTATGACCGAACCCCAATATGTTTTCAACCGCCGCATTTTCTCCGAAAATACTTACGTCCTATCTTCAACCCTAAAGGTGGACCCATACGATTTTTGTATTTTATATAATTTTTGTTATTACAGTAAGGCCCAAAACTGCCCCATAATACCGACCTCCACTAATTTTCCCTGCCCAATATTTTTTCCGAAAAAACTTACCCCCTATCCCAACTCATTAATGGGGGGCTCCTATACAAAAACTAATTTTTATAAAATTTGCTCCCACCACTGTAACTGCCCCAAGGAGGCCCATAGTGGAGTCAAATGTATGACCAACCCCCAATATTATTTCAGCACCAATATTTTCTAAGAATGTACATACCCTGTATCTTCAGCCCATATGATGGTCTCCACATATTTTTTATTTTTTTTTTTTAACGAAAAAAAGACTAAAAACTACCCCCTAGCCACCCCTAGAGGGAAGACATGTAAGACTAGCCCCATTAATTTTTTTCTCACCAATATTTTCCCCAAACCTTATCTTATCTTCACTCCATAATGGAGCTCCCATAACGGAAAGACGTTCAGATTTTCCAAGACTGGTAGAGGCGACTGAGCCGAAAACTATATCCAAAATTTGAAGGGGTAAATCTTAAAATTAAGTCAGGTCTGCGATCTCTATCTTATAAACTTGTACGCAGAGATCGTAGTATTAATATTCTGCACGAATGGCAGAAATGGAAAATAAAGCATTGATCAGATTAAGATATTAAATCTTTATTAATAAATCTGAATGGACGAATCTGTCTGCACTAATTATCACAGAGAAGAATTAACTGTTTGCCCATCGTAAAAAAATCTTAGCAAATGATAGTCAGACACAACAGTCACTACTTCGCATCAAAAAAACGACCAACTACCTTCTGACTTTAAATTAGCAAATCAAATGCTTACGTTGGCGTTCGCTTTGTCTATTTCATTACAGATGACTCAATCTTCAGAGAAGGATATATAACAAGTAGGTCTTCACAGACGACGAAAACCTTACATAAGTGTCTTAAAATTCCATTCCAAGTTATTATGGACGCCTGATATATCGAGCCATCTGAAGGTGAAGGTTGACGAATGTCTCGACTACGTCGTCAGGCATATGTAGCTTTTTCGATGAGTTACGCACAAAACCTCCGGTGGGCTACCAAATAGACATGCTGGTCAAAAAGATGTAAGAGATTCACTAAGCAGACAGGATTGATACGTATGGACACGGTTCGTAATATACATTTTCTTAAGTAAAAAACAGTGCAAGGTCCAAATTTGAGGACATGTCTCAGATACAAGATTAATACTTGCCATTTCAGGAAAAAGAGTAAAACCTTCCCACACAAACGGCTTGAGTTCAAATGAACAAATGGTACCGATGAACATAAGGGATTGTTTAATCTTCTGCTCTTTATATTGTGGCCATAAATCAAACCAAGAAAATCAGAGACATACTGGATTTGAATTAAAGCCGGTATGACTACTGTACTGATATGAATTTCATGCCATTTACGAAGTAAATTGATATTGCCGATAAAAATGTTAGTTCAAAGTTATTTAGAATAAAGAGTCAGATCAAAGAATAGCGCGTCTACATCGATGAACAATAATTTAATGGAAATTTAAGTCTTTCGGAAAAAATCATCTCCAATGATAAGGTCCATTTTCATATTGGCCTCCTTAATCACACTAATTATCGAATCAGATTGTTGAGAAACAAATCCATCCACATCGTCGGTTCACCAACCCATTCATGTGATAAATGTGCGACTGACGACCCAATATAATATAATATATATCCATTTCTTTGAGTGTCTAAATTGTGCGTTACATGTCGCTCACAAAAAGACATTTGAGAAAAAACAGCATGAGTCTTTCTTTGATGGTATTGCTTCCATTCAATTGGAGACCGATATAATCGGCAATCAAGACTCCATAGTGCTCGCCATTGATGGTAACAGCTTTGCAATTTTGTAAACTCATCTGTGATATCAGTTCTAAGCCATGTTTATGTTGTTTTTTGCATGTTTTATATGTTTAAATATAATGAAACCAATGTAACGTACTTCAATTAATATTCATACGAAACCCCCTAGAAATTGGCGAAACGTTGGGTGAAATAAAATAAAATGATTTTTATTTTGAAAATAAATATAGGCCTATATGGATTATTTAAATAATTAAATGAAACCATTTGGTCCAGATACATCAGTATACTTAAGGTAACGTTTCATATTTAAATAAGTAAGAACGCACGATTACACCTGCCCATAAATAGCACGCAACAGAGAGTTTTTGTGGGTTTGGAGGTGTCTCGTGAATCTTGATGGATTCTCTTCACACCAAAGGCGGCAATTTAGCTTGTTGACATGTCCATTGAGCCAAAAATGAGCTTCACACTTTACGCGCTAACATTCTCGAAATTAAACGCGATTTTCGAAATTAATTTGCACAATTTTCAATATGTCGAAATAAACCGAGCTCAATCGACAGTACAGTTGCCTGGTCCCATCATTAAGGGACACAACATAATTTATAATGGTCAATTATGTCGTGGCGGGCGTTGCATTTGCATATAAAGGGTGTTTTTTATTGGGGTATAGAACTTTAAGTTGGCATCACTTTTTTAACTGGCGGCCATTTTGTCAGCTGTCAAGTGATTAATATTTAGTTTGGTTTGCCATTTCATCATGAACAGGTTGACAAAAGAACAACGCTTGCTAATCGTGCAAATTTATTTCGAAAGTAATGGTTCAGTTCGCGAAGTTCACCGCAAGCTCCGTCCATTTTATGGTCGACATAATCAGTCCATCAGAGCAATTAATTCGATTAACCATGGATCGTTTTCGCACTACGTTTACTCTATGTGATAATACGCATCCGCAGAGACGTCGAACAGTGCGCACCGAAGAAACAATTGCCGCTGTAGAGCAAAGCGTTGAAGAGGACCCGAATGAATCGATTCGCCACCGTGCTCAGCAATTGGAGCTGCACAGCAATTGGAGAAAGTGGTTGAAAATTGGACCTGTAGAATTGGCTATATTCGAGCCAGCCGCGGCGGCCACATGCCCGAAATCATATTTAAACATTAATCGCATAAAATTATCCTTCCATTAAAACGATTTTCTTGTGTTTTATTTCAATTCGAAGTTCTATACCTCAATAAAAAACACCCTTTATTAATAGGGCTGGTTTTCCTTAACCGGCATTTTTTTTAAATTAAAAATATATGATCAGATATTTTTTTCTGGGATAATTGTGCTAAAATAAACTCAGCAAAAGAATCAGAAAATCATTTGCTAATTTAGTTCGAGAGCCAGATGATAAAAGACGATGAGTGTCTTGCGTCCTATACACACAAAACATTGTTTTTCACATTCACAAGTGCATATGTTGAAACTAAAAAAAATATATAACACAATTAGTTCCGAGCCCAGAATTCAGTATTACTTTATTTGGAATAAGACGCATTCACACACAAAATTTCATGATTTTTTTCGGACTTACACAAAGCTGAAAATAATATCTAAAAAAATTTAAAATTGTCTCCCACAATGTATATCAATATATATCAATGTATGATTAAAAATAATGTTTAAAAAATATGTTTAAATATTTAGATTTAGACTCGATAACTATCAGGTTTAATTTAAATTAATGATTCGTAATAAAAATGTAATTCCTTATATATCAACATATTTTTTTTTTAAACAAATTGTTTTAATATTCATAAATATTTATATTATAGTTGCCGCCCCAATCTCAAAAAATACTGCTTTTATTTTGAGTTCAAAATTAAGCCATTTCTAAAGTTTTAGTTATCACCGCTTGTTTTCAACAAAGAAAAGCAGCACTATTGGTGAAATATTGAAGTTTCTAAAGGTTATATTCACCACAAAAAAAAAACAAATTTTGTAAAACAAAAGAAAGAAAAAAGTCCACTAAATTTGTCTTTTTTTAATGTTGTTGTCAAATGACAGATAACTATCGAAATAGCACCATTTCATATTTTTTTTTAAATATATTTTCTAATGTATGTTTTACAGTGGTTCTTACTTCAAAATTCTAGTTTGTATATTCCAACACAAAAAATATTTAGTGGTAGGCCATGATTTCTGTGTCAACTTTTTTGATGCAACATTAAGAATTTTCTGAAAATTTGAATTCTATTCTTCAGCAGTATATACAGCTCGTGAATTTCGCGTACTTATTTAATTGTATTTTAGGTGTTCCAAAAACTAACCTATTAAAAATAAAAACATCCGACATTGATTGCAATAAAACTATGAGAGCAGGTGGGAGAAGAGGTTGTGACTATACATTATTTAATAGGCCAAGGGATCAAAAGTAAGTATTATTAATCTTAAAATGGGTCTAATGAATTCAATACATTGATTAGACCCATTTTAAGTGACCCATATTATTACAAACGGAGAACTTTTTCGAATGAGGAACCTGCAGCACAACAAGAAAATAAGTGAAATAATCACAATAATAATGGAAAATATTGAAGAACGTTCCAACAAAATATTCGAGATGGTTGTGTTTTTGTAATTTTTTTCCTCGTTATTAAATTCCATTTTATTTAACCCGAAATAATGTCACATATCATGTCACATATCAATGTCAAATTCGGAATTTTATGATGGTAAATAAAAAAGTTATAGGGTTTTGGTCGTAAGTTACCACTGTGCATTGAGATTTTTTTCTTTTACAAAAATGTAAAATCGGAAAATCTAGTATTTTTCATTATTTTGATCTGTTTTGATAAATTTTAGGAATTTTTGTTACTCCTCAAATTCGTAAATTTTTGAAAGATTTGAAATGGATTGAGGATAATTTGTATTTTTACAAAAAAAAATTGTTTTAGTAAAAAGATCGATACCGGTGGATTATTTAAAAGAAAAGTGGCGTTTTATTCCCTTCCATTTATGAGTGGTTGCCTTACAAAATAATGAGTAAAAACATTGACCGATGAGAAACTAAAAATCGGCTGATAATAAGTAAAATTAAAGCACAAAAGTACGCAAAGGTTTTCCCCGGAAACCATGATTTGGGGATGTCGGTTTATTTATTAAAATTCATAATATTTATTTCAAACATTTTATATAAAGATAATTGTACTAAAATATAAAAACATTCACTTGTGGAAACTAGTTATGTTTTCACATAAATTTAATGGATGTGATTCCAGTAATTATTTTTCTGAGTGTATAAAATGCATTGGAAATCGAAGACAAGAAATTACTATTACAAAATATGATAAATATCATAAAACAATTGCTACCATATACAATGGCCAACAAAAATTATATTTCAATTTTGCGGCCAACAATTCATCACACCCCAGGTGGTCAAATTTGGCACGCCATAACCTAGGTCGTTGTGAAACAGCATGAAAAATTAATTTACTGAAAGCCTTGCTACGGCTCTCGAAAACCGCCATAAATTCTAGACAAATTGGAGCAGAACTCGCGGAGACTTATGTCGTTGTTGGGAGCCACTGTGGGATGTCGGTATGTCGACCGGCCACACCAGCCCACACCACCCCACGAAATAGAACTGAACTGAACAGCAGCAACAACAACTATAGCCCGACGCTGTAACGAAAATTGCAAAGTATCCTTTTTTGCATTTACACAAAAAGTGAGTACTCGAAGGATAATAGGAGCAACAAAAGCAAAAAAACCCTCCAACAACTGTGGCGGCGACGACGACAATTGAATGGAGGAGTGTGAGCAGCAACTCGATTGTTATGATACGAAGGAGGACTCGACTCGATGCGACTCCATAGATACGAGACGAGAAATGACCAAAACTGCAAAGGAGAAGAGTTGATGAGGAGCAGGAGGAGGAGGATATCTCCTCCTTACCAACACCACCATCAAGCCAGCGAATATTTCAGTTTCAGTTTCAATTTCGTTTGATGGCATTTTGTTGCGCATTTGACACACATTCGCCATAATATGATTGCATACATTTAATATTTGTCATAACATTTAAAATCACTTGCCACACACACACACACACTGACACATACACTCTCTACTTGCGTCAGATGCTACCAAAACTTTTTGGGGGAACCTTCCTCGTTCCCACCACCAAAATCACAAACAAACAAAATGAAAATTTCAAAAATTTAAACGAAAAAAGAAGGGATATCCTTTGCGGGGGGCGGTATTTTGTGGAAAAAAACTCCTTCGACCCGGACGTTTACTTATTTAGTTATCCTCATTTGGCTTTTGAAAATTAACTCCAATTTTTTATAGATTTTTTCAGACGATATCTCCAAATTATTAAATCACTTTTATTTCAATTTCTTTCAGCTGTTACACTTTTTCTTTCTTTTTATTTTTCATTTTCGATTTTTCTGATTTTATTTCATTTTTGAAAATAGAAATTATAAATTTGCAATTTTTAAATATTTCTTATTTTGTGTTGTTGTAAATTATTATTCCAAAATAAATCACTTTCACATATTCGCTTTGTTGTTGTTTGTCGTTTTCGGTTTTGGTTTCGGTTTCATAAGGACGGAAGCTGTGCACTTTTTGTTACTGTCGACATCACGACAACAACAACAACAACAACAGCAACATCCTCAACGGCTGAGGTGTTTGTTGGTGGCGGCGCGGTGTGGCAACGAAATCGTATTTATTTTACTCGGCTATATTTTGCTTTTCCGATTTGTGTTTCACGCTTTTCTTGTTGTTGTTGTTGTTACTTTCACTTTCATTTCCATTTTCACTTTTCACTTTTATTTATTTTTTTTCCTGCTTTTCTGCGGAATTTCATTTCACAATACACGCACGTTGGTTTTTTGGACTCGTCGTCATCGTGGCGATATGAAAACAAGTAAGAGTCGTCGAGAATTTATCTTGAATTGGAAAAACGGATTTACTCTGCTCCTGCGTATGTATGTGTGTATTTGTGAGTAAACGTGTCTGTGTCTCGGCCTGTGCAGTAACACAAACACAACTAAGTTGTAATCCCGCCGCCGCCGTCGCCGCGTTTGAGGCAAAACACAATCGTTAACCGTCTAATACAACATAAAACGTAACCTATCGCAACATACATACATTTAGTTGGAGAGCATAACAACACGACGATGAGGACGACGACGACAGGAACGACGATGACAACAACAACAAAAGTAAGCATAAGCAACACGCTGCAACGACAAAGGCAACGGCAACATTATCATCTGGGCCAGGCGCAACCAGCCAACATGTTCGTTGGGAGCCAAGTTTGACGCACTATTTCAATATAAATCCCAACCGAAAGGGATATTTTCTGGTATTTAATGCTTCAGACACTCGAACATATGGTTACAGTGGGATCGAAAGTGCAACAGGATGAGAGAATGAAGAAAATTAACTACTAAATATTGAGATATGTCCAAGATTGCATAAAGAAAGCAAGAAACGTTCAGTTGTGATTATGGTAATGAATTCTATATTTTTGCAGGTGTATGACTCTCATTTTTATACCCTCCACCTCCAGGATGGGGGTATATTAATTTTGTCATTCCGTTTGTAACACCTTGAAATATTGACCTAGCCATGTCCGTCCGTCTGTCTGTTGAAAGCACGCTAGCATCTAAACGAAAGGAGCTAGATCGTAGTCGTAGATCGGAGGAATTTGAAATGGGGCGAAATCAGCCCAAAGGGAAAAAATTTTCCCTCACAAGGACTGAAAATACTCATAATAAACCCTAATATTTTAGCGTATTTAAACAAGTTTTTAGAATATATCTGTTTATATTTGCTTGATATTTGATATGCGCATTCCCCTTATAGCAAAAACGTGCACCATAAAGTGATTCTTATTGGTAGGGGGTGAAATGGGCCAAAAAAGGGATAAAAATGGTACACATTAAACGACAACAGCTAGAAACACGAAATTCGGTGTGTACATTAACTCTACTCTAATTGAGTAGATACATAATATAAAACTATTTTTTTCAAATTCGTACTTTTAAGGGGTAAAATGGGAATAGAGGGATAAAAATGGTACCAACCAAACGGCTGTATCTAGAATAATGAAATTCGGTGTATACATTCCTCTGATTGCGTAGACAAGTAAAATACACGGATTTTTTAAAATTCGTACTTTTTGGGGTTAAAATGAAAAAAAGGGGATAAAAATAGTACCAATCAAATGACCGCAGCTAGAGTCATGAAATTCGGAGTATATATTCAAAATAGAAAAAAGGGATAAAAATAGTACCAACCAAATGATCGCAGCTAGAGTCATGAAATTCGGAGTATACATTCCTCTGACTGCGTAGACACGGAAAATAGACGAATTTTTCGAAATTCGTACATTTTGGGGTTAACATTGAAAAAGGGGATACAAATAGTACCCACCAAATGACCGCAGATAGAGTTATGCAATTCGGAGTATACATTCCTCTGATTGCGTAGAATCGGAAAATAAACTGATTTTTCGAAATTCGTACTTTCAAGGGATACAATGGTGCAGAGGGATGAAAATAGTACCAACTAAACGACTACAGCTAGAATGATGAAATTCTAATTGCGTAGAAACGTCAAGGGGGTAAAAATGGTACCAACCACATGGTCGCAGCTGGAATTATGGAATTCGGTGTATACATTCCTCTGCCAGCATAGACACGCAAAATAAAAAGTTTTTTTTTCCAAATTTGTACCTTTTCTATTATGGCAAAAATTGGTTGAATCATGAAGTTAGGTTATTTTGCACTATGTACGTCTGTTAATGGATTTTCAAAATTTTTAATTTTGGAATTAAAATAGAATGGAAATACAACCACCTGTAGCACCCTTTATCTACCAATATTTATGGTGTTTAAGCTTTTTGAAAATATAAATATAAGAATTTTTATTTTTTGATATGAAATAAATAATGGTTTGAAATAATCAAAATATTATATTTATTTATAAAATTATTTTTTCAATATTTGTATTTGTTTTGGTTTGGCAATATTAAAAAATATATTTTCCTGTAATATTACTACACTGTAATATTACCGACAACCTCTGTGGAATGCAATCCATGGTGGAGGGTATATAAAGTTCGGCCCGGCTGAACTTAACGCCTTTTTTACTTGTTTAAGATTAGGCAGTGTCATATACAAGTAAAAAAAATATATAAAAATTCAAATTTAATTGCAGGAGTTAAAATATCGCTACTTTAGGAAAGAAAATATTTTTAGATATTACTTATAAAATTCGTTATAAAATCTTTTAATCGATTTGCGATTTTTTTGCATTTCGGGTGACGGCATGTATATTCATTTGATATAGACCCAGGTATTATTTTTAGAAACGATTTTTCTCACATACATATAACAATACTTAAATATAAATCAAATACATTTCCACGTAAGTATTCAATGCTGTGTAAATATTTATGCTTGTGAATAATAATTTGAGTCTGACTCAAATATTGGCTGTATTTTTTAGCTATTTCCGCTAACAAATTGGTCAGATCTGGCAACGCTATTATCATTTGCGCCCATGCTGTTTAATGATAAGTTGACTAAGGATAGAGAGAAGATTACAAATGTAATGTAATGGAATCGATCTACGGGAGACCTGATGACACTGCTAACCGAAAAGTGGAATCGATCTATTCACCAGCTTGGTGAGAGTAAGGTCGTTGCTCTAGATATCTCCAAGGCCTTTGATAGAGTTTGGCACGGCGCACTCATATCAAAGCTTATGGCTTTTGATGTTGGTAGTGACTTCTCTCGATTTATATCGAGCTTCCTCAGAGATCGCACTATACGTGTTGTTGTAGATGGGTTCTCATCCGATGAGCATTGGCTAACCGCAGGAGTACCACAGGGCTCTGCCCTTTCCCCCTCCCCCTCCCTTTTTCTTATTTTCATCGGCGACCTCTTGGATCGGACTTTGAATCCAATATACTCTTTCGCGGATGACAACAACCTCTGTCATTCATACTCATTCGATCATTGAAGGCGATTGATGGATGGGTCACTTAGCCAGGATTTACTGGCCATTTCTGAATCGGGTCGAGAGATTTAAATGTTGATAGGCGACGGCAGGATATCTAGTCTTTCTTGAACACCGTCGTAATGTTTGTTGTGTGTCATTGTTCTATCGATACTTTCATGGTGTTTGTTCTTCGGAGATTCGTGATCTTATACCGCCCGTGAGAACGTTCGGTAGAGATACGCGACTCTCCAGGAATGCGCACCCATTTGTTGTCGATTGGACAACCGGCCGCACTACACATTACAGAATAAATTCGTTCTTCTCCCGTACTATCCGTATATGGAATCGACTTCCGGCAAATACCTTTCCCTCCAATTACGACATTCAGAGTTTCAAAACAAATGTCAACAGACACTACTCCCTCTTTCCTCCTTCCAATACCTGATCTTCCTTCCGCCAACGCAATGCACTGCATTTATAGGGGTCATCCGCTGAGTGTTGGTTCAGTGAAAAAAAAACCGAACGATTTTCGTAAAAAAAAATTACGACCACGACTCCGATTTTAACGATTTTTAGCAGATATATTCTACTGTTAAAAATATTTTACACGTATTTTTTTAACAAAAAACCGAAATTTTCTTTAAAAAGGTAGGACCAATTGAAAATTAGGAAAATCAAGAAAAAAGTGCCGAGGTATGAACATTGAAAAGGGTGTACTGAGAAAACGCGTGGCCACAATTCAAGTACTTTTCGCCGGCGTTCTTGGCTATTGACTGCTACTGACTACAATTTTGTGTATTTCAGATTTTTCTGCTTCTTTTCTATTTTTCACTATGGAAACACTAAAAATTCCTGAAAATTCTGAAAAATACAGGCATATTCCCTGATCGATTCTAAACAAACCCAGAAAATTTCAGCTTGGAGAAATAACGGGTTATATTTAAAATAATATATAATATAATAATTTACTAAATATAGTCGCCCGAAAAAGTATTTTCTGAACGATTGTTCATAAAACACAAATCATAGGTTAAATTAATGCCAGCATAATTTCTGTACGGCTGATAGGAATATTCTGTGATTCTATATTTGACAGTCTTATTATAGTCCTTGTACTGAGTATGAACAAGATTGTCACATCGCATCTGGGGCACCTTCAACATAAATGGGCAAAATTTATGATTAAAATATATTCAAAAAAAACGTCCATATATCTAGTCGAATTTAATAGTCACATTAAACCTACAATATATTGATGCTTTTGACACGCCTCTCTAAAGAGCCTCCCACTCAAATGTCTCCACCATCATCGGTACTTAAGAGCCACTAAGATTTTTACAATTATTTTATAAATTTGCCGCGCCCTTTCTAGTATCTTCCACACAAATGCACATATCTTATGTCGAGTTAATGTCTTTGTAACATTCTCTAGGGTGCTCGTATGTTGGCACCGGGGTATATAAATCGATATAACCGATTGAAACATTTTAACTTGTTTACCTTATCAGTTGTATACATATATCTTCCTGCCAAGTAAAATCAGCGCTCTAAAAAATGATTTTATCAAGGAGTGTCTTTTTCAAGTGGTTTCTGGTCAAAATCATATTTTCATATTTTATTTGAAAGGGCACTAAATTAGTACATTGTTAAGGTAGAATTTCCCCTTCAGGGCATTATTTTCCCTTTTACTTTCATTCTCGATATCTGTCAAACTTTTAAATGTTCCCATCTACTTAAAGTAAAAAAGGATTTCCGTTCTCATAAGAAAACAAAACGTTCTTCTCTCGGAACTCCATACTTTTTTCTTCCCTTGGACAATTCCCGAGTAAAACTAACCAAAAACAAAAAAACTACTACTGAATGTTATGGAAATCCTTTCAAACAAGATCCTGTTATAGCTGCAAAAAGACAAAATTACCCCATAAAGAAATCCCTTAAACTCCAACTATTTTGTTAGACAATTTCAAATACATAAACAGCAAGAATTCCCTGCATGCCAATATAATATGGCACACACACACGCGCGCGCGGCACACCAGCAAACACATGCCCTGGTGTGGTTGTTGTTATTCCACACACCATCATGGTGGGGGAGGGGAAGCGGGTGAGCAAAAAGGATACGCACTGGCAAGGAAAAAAGGCGGGCGCTTTAAGTGAAGGCGAAAATTCATTGAAGCAGCAACAACAGCTAGAACAGACAACATGTACAACATGAGACGATGATGACAATGACGAGGACGTGTGGGGACACGCGGACGCGCGGATGAACACGAAGAGGATAGCGATGACGACGACAACGGCAATGACTGGATTTGAACTAAAAACAAAAAGGCGACGACAAGTTGCCGCTGTTCGGTTGCTTGGTTCGGTATGGATTGGTTTGGTTTGGTTTGGCTAAAATGCAGAGGAGCAGCAGCAACGGCAGCATGTTGTACGTTCGTCGTCGTTATGTATGCAAGTCGGCAATGTATGTACGTTTATATAGAAAATATGTATGTCTGTTCGTTCATATGGGTATGACCACCACATGGAGAGCTGGCAGTCTCTGAAGGCACTTTAAAGCCGTCATACCTAAATACATATGGGTCACTACGTGCGAAATATTGTAGTTTATTAGCAAAAAAAAATTAAAAGTTGCAGACTTTGAAGAGCATCAGTTCCCCTTTCTTTCACACTTCCATGATGCAAAAAGAGGAGCTAAAGTTAGTTTACCCTTATAGCTTGAGAAATAATAGTTAAAGAAACATTGCATTTCCCCGACTTAAACAGGTTTTTAAATATATCCAGGGCAAAAGCTTTTATTTTTATCATATGATGTTTATCTTATGACAAATTAGTACGTGTTCGCAGTTTAACAGTGCTTCAAAGTAGATACTCTTGAAGAGGTAGTTTAGTTAATGAAAGAGTCTTTAGATTTTAACAATATTGAAATCGTCTGTAAGGTTTTCATCTCCTCTTTACGAATATAAAATAAAAGTGGTACTCCAAAAATTAAAAATATCCCCTCAATATCCATATTTAGAAGTTTTTATGTATTTTACATTATTTTATTCATTACAAGATATTCAAATTTCAGAGAGGGTAGACAATTGGTTCAGAAACTACAACTTCTGCAATCTGGGATAGTAGACGTAGGAAGAAATGTGATACTGATGTTTGATAGCATATACGCTGAAACTATCAAAAAATATTAAAAAAAAATCACAAATTGATTTTTATGTAGTGGACCAATGCCAATTTCCACAGAGCAAGTCAATTGTTAGACAGGAAAGTCTGGAGTTAATTTCAAGAGTGTCCTGAAACCGAATATGACATCAAAATCGTCGAGTGAAATGCTTGTGACAAATTTCATTAAAATCTCAGAAGTTCAAAATCCGCACTACGTTGAAATCTGGTTCCAATCAAACAAAAAATAAAAGTTGTAAAAAATACTGTTTATATTGAGGTGAAATGATTCATCAAAATCAACAAAATATACTTATGGAATTTTTTTATAATTTTTTACTAAACTTCAAATTTTATCGAAGACAACTTTAATATATTTTAATAACTGTTTTTAACAGATTAGCTATTAAAAATGAACAAAGTATTTTTTCCTTTGTAGCCATTATAAATACCTTTAATGAACATAAAAGTGCCTAAAGGAAATGACCTAAATAACCGAAATGAGAGTACAAATATTAAAGGCACCTTCGGCGAAAAATGGATTTTTAGTAAAAAAATTAATAGAAAAACAAGTAAGGTAGGTAAAGGCGGGCGTGGCCGACTATATGATACCCTACACTTAGTCATTATACCCTATGGTGTAGGATATACTACAAATTCCATACTTCTATCTGTATTTGTAAGAAAATTTTAACACAAACTATGATTGGGAGCTATATACAAATCTGAACCGATCTGACGTATGTTTAGCAAAGTTTTTCTAGTTGAAATACTGGCCGCTTTCCCAAATTTTATGGAGTGTTAAATATTTGGTTTGTAGAGCGAAAAGAATCAAATCGGGAGCTATATATAATCTGAACCGATGAGACCCACTTTCGCTTAGTTGTTTCTATTTGAAACATTAGCTGGTGTGCCGAATTAGAAGACAATCTGTTCAAATATGCTATTGCTAGAGCGGAAATAATCAATTCAGTAGCGAAAATTGTATTGGAGCAATATATACATCTGAACCGATCTATCCTATTTTTACCATAGCTGTTCTCAGTTGAAATATAAGCTGTTTTGCCAAATTTGAAGAAAATCTGTTAAAGTTTGTGGTTTCTAGAGCGGAAAGAGTCAAATCGGAAGAGATATTTGTACGTGAGCTATATATAAATCTGAACCGATCTATCCTATTTTTACCATAGCTGTTTCTAGTTGAAATATATGGCGTCTTGCCAAATTGGAGGAAAATCTGTTGAAATATGTGGTTTATAGAGCGGAAAAAGTAAACTCGGAAGCAACATTTGTATTGGAGCTATATCTAACTCTGAACCGATTTGCTTCAAATTAAATAGCGTTCGTCCTTATCCCATAAAACTTCGTTGTGCAAAGTTTCATTTAGTTCTAACAACAATTGCGACCTGGACTTTGTAAGAATAGATGGACAGACGGACGGACGGATGTCGCTAAATCGACTCAAAAAGTTATTCTAAGTCGATCGGTATAATAAACGATGGGTCTATCTCGTTTCCTTTTGGGTGTTACAAACAAATGTACAAAGACATTATACCCTGTGGTGTAGGGTATAATTTGTTGATTTTATGAATCTGCACATAAAAAGTGGCATGTGCTGGAAGGGCGCACAGAGGGAAGACTTCATACATTTGATTGCCAAAAAAATAAGCAGTGTTCGTAGAGTGATACAAATTGAAACACATACCGCCCCATATAACTTAAAGTGAATTTATAAGAAAAAAAAATTTGTTTCAGTTCGAATGTCTTGAAATTTTGGACAAAATGTAAAATTGAAAAATGAAAAAGTTATTAAAATGTCATTAAAATCGGCCAGGTCTATCAGATGCAGCCCATATATATTGAATTTTTCGTATAAAATTGTTTGTTTTGGTCCGAATTTGGTTCCGAAATTTTCAACAAAGTTTGATTTGAACTGGGATATTGTCCTGGCTCAAGACCATTTTGCATCTATATTTAATAGAATGCAAATTTGTTTACAAATGGCATGGTGACATTTATTACTTGGCTGCAGACTACCACGATCATGATTTCGACCATGTCAAAAGTCTTTTCAAGTGGATTCGCAGCGACTTTTCAACATCAAACCCGGCCTCTATAAGGAGATGATTCTCACAAACGAACGAGAATCACAACTCACTTGCCGAATTTGCGTTTAAAAAATCGCACCAAGTAATAAAGCACACATGCCATCTTACAAGCATCTCATTGAGTTGTATATGTAAGTATGTGTATATGCAGGTATAAGTTACCCAGCAATACTCATTTGTTTTAGTTTTTTTGATCTGTAATCAAATAAAACAAAGTTTAAAATTGACAAAACGACTATATCACATATTTTTTTCATGTTTGCACAAAGCACAAAAAATGTTTGTTTTGATCTGAATGTCCAGAGATCGGCGAAAGTTGGTGTTTTTTAATATTTTTTGCAGTAATCTAAGTCGCCCATATCACTAAAGTATATATGCGATCCAAATATATATTTTTTAATAAAAATGAAGGTGCTGGTTTTCAATAAAACCAACATTAGGTTGTTATAATGCTTAACCTATTGAGTTGCGTGCAGATCTGCATCACTTTTCGTGTTACAATATTTTAGATTTTTTTTCTATGACAAAATGTTACATTATAATAAAACAAATTGTGGATTATTCTCAGTGAAACTCTTTTCTATGGAACTACATTAATGTACTGAGCTGCAAAATACCACTGTGATATTTTGGATACACGGCTTTCTTATAAATGTTCAAAGGTACGAAAACTCGGTTGTTTTAATATTTCAATATTTTGGAAGTGTTTGGGAAATTTCATCACTTCCCAGCTATTTCTACTTTCTTTCTTTTTGTATCACTGTTTTATAAAATATAAAATGTTAGCTGCCTCCAAATATCCATGTGACAGGTACATTGGTATTATTATAACCTGTTCGATATACCAGAAGGGGCGTGCAAATTTCGTCCACACCCAAACTCCACTCTGCTTTTGATTCATATATATTTATTGTCTTAAGTCACTCCTTCGAATAATATTTATTATTATTATTTATTTGTCTGGCGCAAATTATATACAAAACCTTTTCAAAACCTTTTATATTGAGAAATGTGAATTCATATTAGGAAAATATAAATTTTAATAGCTAATGCAATTTTTTAATAGGAACGTGTTAATTCATAATGAGAAATGTAAATTCATAATGAGAATTGTAAATTCATATTTAGAACTATTAATTTATAATAGGACCATACCAATTAAGACTGAGAAATAGAAGTTCGTAATCAGAAAATCCAAATTCATAATGAGAACATATAAATTCATATTCAGAAAAAATAAATTCATAACGAAAAAATATTAATCTAAAGGGTGATTTTTTAAAAGCTATAGGAAAGTTTTTCAAAAAAAACACGTAAAATTCAGAAAAATGCTTGAAATCTTTATTTGAATCGATAGTACGGTCCATATAATTTAATGTTTGAAGATTATTTCATGCAAATGTTGACCTTGACTGTGCCTCAAATGGTCCATCCGCTTAGTCCAATTTTGGCATTTCCGCGTTTTTGAATAACAGAGGCCCAATTGCTGCGAACGGCGACGAATCGATAATTGATGGTCATCATTAACACTGGCCGATACAGCTGCGATATTTTCTTCAGTTCGCAGTCTACGTAAGCGTGTTGGTGGTTTAATGTCCAACAATGTAAATTTGGTGCGAAATTTAGTCACAATAGCTCGAATAGCCCGCTTCAGTGGGTCGATTAAATTGACCATAAAATGGAACCGCGCGATGAACTTTCTTAACAGAGCACGCATTTTGATAATAAACTTCAATAATTTGCAAGCGTTGTTCGTTTGTAAGACAATTCATGGTTAAATTATAGACCAAACTAAAGATGTTTGACAGTGAAACAAAACACGAAACGTGCGCCAGCTGTTTAAACCAGTGTTGCCAAAAAGATAATAGCTAAAAAATCACCCTTTATAATGAAAACATTGATAGAAAATCCAAAAACGACCAAAAAAGAACGTTCATACATAGCTTCGATTACAAATTTTACTGTTTCTGCTTATGAATTTATATATTTCTCATACATAATGAATATATATTTCCCGAATATGAATTTATATTTTCTCATTATCAATTTGGATTTTCTCATTTTGAATTTATATTTTTCATTATGAATTTGTGTGTTACTCTTATGAAATTATATTTCTCAATATGAATTTACATTTCTCAAATTCAATTGAGACGTTCCTATTATTACATTTACTCAATATAAACTTGATAATGTGCAGAGTTTAGTGACCAAAAATACGTTAATTCATAAATTCTTAAATGTAGTATAAAGTGCGTTTGAGAAAGAATAATTATCAACTGTTAAAAGCATCTTTTGAGCTTCTCTAAAAACACTTCGAGCTGGCTTTAAACAGAGTGTCACTAAAGGAAAGTATTACTACTTGCCAATTTTGAGCATATTTATTCACTCCTGGGGACGTTATCCTGTCTATTACGTAACCAGAAAGGCATGTCTCAAATGGCTTGGATAGCAAAGGAAACGATTTTATCAAGTGATGGTTGTATAGGGTGTTTTTTATTGGGGTATAGAACTTTAAGTTGGCATCACTTTTTTAACTGGCGGCCATTTTGTCAGCTGTCAAGTGATTAATATTTAGTTTGGTTTGCCATTTCATCATGAACAGGTTGACAAAAGAACAACGCTTGCAAATCGTGCAAATTTATTTCGAAAGTAATGGTTCAGTTCGCGAAGTTCACCGCAAGCTCCGTCCATTTTATGGTCGACATAATCGTCCATCAGAGCAATTAATTCGGTTAACCGCATAATTTCGCGGAATGGACCTGTCAATTGGCCACCAAGATCGTGTGATTTGACACCATTGGATTATTTTCTTTGGGGATATGTGAAGTCGCTCGTCTACGCCAACAAACCAGAAACGTTAGGGGACTTGGAAGCCAACATTCGTGGCGTTATTGCCAACATACGGCCCCATATGCTGGCTATATTCGAGCCAGCCGCGGCGGCCACATGCCCGAAATCATATTTAAACATTAATGGCATAAAATTATCCTTCCAATAAAGCCAAATTGATGGACATTAAAACGATTTTCTTGTGTTTTATTTAAATTCGAAGTTCTATACCTCAATAAAAAACAATGAATTTTAGGTATTTTAGTTGGACCTCAATGTTTTGAGAGAATTCATTTCATATCTTTCAAATTTTTTTTGCATATTTGAGATACAACAAAAATAGGTAAAATTCATTAAAATAGTTAAAAACAACAAATGGCGACCATTTCAGGAAACATTCCAAACACACTTTCCCCACTTGGTGAATTCGGCGATTTTTTGGCAAATATGTAAAATCTGCAAATCTAGCTAAATTGTTATGTGTTTTAATCGATTTTAGATATTTTTGTTGGACCTCGAATTCGTAAAATTTTGAGAAATGCGAAGTGACCAAAACATGTATTTTTGAAAAAAAAAAAATGTTTAGTGAAAACTTCAATATTTATATTTATTTAGTTTTATTCCTTACTAAACGCCCTTTGGAAATAAATCCACAAGTAGTATGGTTACCTTACAAACTAAAGTGGAAACACATTGTCAAACGAGGAAAATGCCAAAAAATGCCGGACACAAATACAGATTTCACGGATTTTCAATAAGCACCCTAAGATATAAATTTATACTTTTTAAATCATGAAAATCGTTGATAATTTACTAAGTTATCACCCTCTTTATACGTAAGTCTAAATTTTGGTGGTGTTTAAGAAATTTCACAAAAAGATTCTTCTTTTACTCATCAATGCATACAAGAAAAATCATATCACTATCCTGATTTTTCTAGTGTTTATTAGGGTGTTTTGCTTTATAGTGTATTTTTTGTCTATCCTTGGCAGGGATGACAGTTTTAATATTCGGATAGAATTACAAATTTGGCAAACATTAAATCGTTTCCAGGCGACCATGTATTTTAAAATCTGTGGAAATCTATCCAAACATCTCCTAGACACATGTTTCAATTGATACTGGTTAAAATACGTCCTTGATATTCGTTTCGATCCGAATTTTAAAGGCTACACTTTCTCTTTGACATTCGTTTGGGATAAAGATGGACGAAGTTTATGTTTTGGGGTGGACACTGTGTGTCGATTGTTTGATATTGCCAGCATAGACCACCGTACGAAACTTTTGGTAGTTTGCTTACTAACAAGGCTAAGAACATTTATATTTCCATTGATACGGATCTAGGAAATGATCAATAACAATAACAAGACGTATCACCATAAATGTGGCAACTCAAAGATGAAGCGCTTAAATTTCGAGCGCAAAGCCCTATATCTTTGTATATAAGGACATACATACATATTAAATGTATATATGTGTGGATGTACATAAGGATGTATGTATGTATGTATATAACAAAAAAACTACTACTACTACGACTACTAGTGCTGTGAAAACATGAGGCCAATAATGATGATTCATGATGATGTTTGCCTTTTTTCGGTTGAATTCTATTTAATTTTTTAGTTTTATTTTTTTATTTATTTTCTAGAAGATCATGGCGCTGACGAGGAGGGGGAGGGCAAGAGTAGGAGGATGAGGAGCAGCATTTATATTGCATTTTTTGCACTGACGAAACTTTTGCGCTCATCTTTAAAGGAGATTCACTCACACAACACACACATTCAGAGAATTTTAGACAACAACTTTTGCTTTCATTGTTGTTACTTATTTTTTTATTTTTCACTTTTTTTTGCATCATCGATGGTTTGGCGCAGCAACGAACCATAATTTTTAAACTTTATTTTTTGTGAAGATTTCTGGTGGCACTTGCAACTTTGGCGACATTTTTATTTTGCTCTTTTCCGCATGCCACCTTTTGCTCGTCCCTTCCCCCCACTCCTCGTTTTGTGTGTGCGCTGCACTTTTTTCGCCTTTTGGCACCGTTTTGATTACACCCAGACCAACATCAATATCAGGAGCAATAGCAATATCAATGATTATGATTTTCGATATTTATTCGCTGAACCGAAAAATTAAATTCTCCTTTTCCGATTAAACCGAACCGAACCGAACTTTCGATTATTGTTGTTGTGATTGTGATTATCGCCGTTATCATTTTTTTTATTTAAGTAATGGTTTATGCAACCATTCGAGCCCACCAACCGACCACAGACTGACTGTTTTGTTTTGCGTTGTTTTTTTTGCTATTTTGGCACCTTGGGCTTCTCTACTTGTTACAAAGTGAACTGAACGAAGTCTAAGTGAATGAATGTGAACAAATAACCCACCGAGACAACAACAACAACAAGGAGACAGCAACAGCAACATGATACATACAACATTGTTATTTCCATGATGTTGTTGTTGTTGTGGTTGCTCTTGTTGTTGGTGTAATAAAAGTTCCCTAATACATTCTGTGGTAGGTTCGGTCGTATTTTTTATTCCACTTTCATTATAACACAAATTCCCTGCATATGTATGAGTGAGTGTGTGTGTCCACATGTGTGTATGCAAATGTATGTATAGAGGTAGCCCCCCCCCCCCCCTTTTCAAAGTATGTAATCGTCATTATCATCATCATCGCACATATGTAAGGACAGCAGGGTATGATAAAATAGCAGTGGAATCCCACATCCATTAAGAGTCCTGTGTGGTAGCCGCTCGCATTAATTTAATGAGGCGAATGTTTCTGAAAAATTATGGAAATATTTAAAATGTTCTGTTAAAATGTAGCTCAAAAATCCTTATATCATTTAATGCAAAAAGGAAGCAGAGAAGTGGATACCAGACTGGACAACCCTTTGAGTTTATTTTGTCCTGGTCAGAAAGTAAATAAATTTTAACAAGGATACATAACACTATGGAACACAAAACAATAACAAGATTCAGACAAAGAACTCTGAGAGAGGAGATAAAGAAGGATATACGAGTATCGGCATTTTAAAAGTATGCATACGGAGGGTCTTTTTAGAGGGGGGTAATATTTCACCCTTTTTTCAATTTCTAATGATGAATCAACAAAGGAAACCTTGTGATCCTTGCATTTTATGGATAGGATGTGTTCAGCAATATTACTTAAAACACTACGAGCTACATTTTTGTGGAACATTTTAACCCTATAGCTCCTCAATGTAGGGGTCTTTTAGGTCCCTTTTTTTAAAAAGGTAGAAAAAAAGGTAGAAAAAACAAATAAAACAGGGATTTAACGGGTCACAATGTTCTACAAAAATAGTTGCCATAAAATTCTTACTTAAAATGCTACGGGGAACATTTTTCTTGAACTTCTTTTAACCTTCTTCTTTTAACCCTCTAACTCATCTATATAGAGGTAATTTAGGTCTTTTTAAAAAAGAGTAAAAACACCCCTACAGCAAGGTTTTAAGGGGTTAAAATGTTCTACAAAAATATTTGCCATAAAATTCTACTATAAGTCTCTGAACACACCAAAACTCCAAACTGAACTTAAATGCTAGAAATAAGTCAAAACTTAAAATTCATATTAGGGTTAATTTGGCCCTCTCTTCGAATTATTGCTAAACACTCCCACAAAACTGCGTTTTAGGGGGATGCTGTGAATTGAAAAAATATTCTACGTCAAATTTCACTAGAGGTCACTGAACAAAAGAAAGCTGTAGCTATAACATATATATAAATAAAATATCGGAAATAATTTGGGTATTTAAAAATAGAAAAAAAAAAATATTTATTAAATTTTTCTTTTAGCTCTAATTCTATAACGTTATTGAATGTTTTAACAACAGGATGTGTTCAGCAATATTACTTAAAACAACATGAGCAACATTTTTGTAGAACAGTTTAACCCTCTAACTCATCAATATAGGGGTCTTTTTGGTCCCTGTTGTAGAAAAAGGTAAAAAACGCACCTACAATACAAGTTTAACGGGTCAACATGTTCTACAAAAATATTTGCCATGAAATTCTACTAAAAGTGTCTGAATAAACCAAAACTCCAAACTGAACTTAAATGCTAGAAATAAGTCAAAACTTAAAATGCATTTTAGGGTTAATTTGGCCCTCTCTTCGAATTAGTGCTAAACTCTCCCACAAAACTGCACTTTAGGGGGGTGATGTGAATGGAAGAAATATTCTACATCAAATTTCACTATAAGTCAGCGAACAAGAGAAAGCTGTAGCCATTGGCTGTGACAATTTAGGAGATGAAGCAACAGCAGCAGAATCCGTTGTCAATATTTCCCCCTTTTTCACATTCTTATGGTGAATCGGCATCGGTAAACCTTGTGATCCTTCTATTTTAAGTATAGGATGTGTTCAGCAATATTGCTTAAAACACTACGAGGAATATTTTTGTATAACATTTTAACCCTCCAGCTCCTTAATATAGAGGCGTTTTTGGTCTATGTCAGAAATAATTCAAAACTTAAAATTCATTTTGGGGTTAATTTGTACTTTTTCCGTATAGGATCTACACTGTACCACAAAATTGAATTTAGGGAGTTGATGTGAATATGAATATGAATGAATATTCTTCTTCAAATTTTACTAGAGGTCACCGAACAGATATATATATATATATATATATATATATATATATATATATATATATAGATAAAATATCAATATTAATTTGGGTATTTAAACAAGAATTTATTTATAAAATTATTCTTTTACCTCTTGGTAATTATATGGCGTTATCAAACAATGTACAGCATGTGTCAACCATAAGATACATGTAATTCTTGTTTTTCTGTCCCCATCAGAACCTAGTTATTTTCGAATTGGTCTCATTTTGTTCCACAGTGTAATCTGCTTCCAACACCACAGCAAAAAATGATAAACAACAAAATATCACTACTGTCACAATATATGGTACTGAAGGTAACATTAATTCAATTAGCAATCTGCTGGCATCAGTTTAGACCAAGTAGACCAAAAAGCAATTAAATACCCCCCCCCCCACCACATATCCATGGACATTCCAATGTAAATAATACGAATAACTTGTGATTTCTTTACTTGTAGATAAAGACGAATTTCAAGCAGTGATTAGACATTATTTTTGTGCGTCAAGAAATGTTCAACAAAACTAATGAAAATCTTAATAAATATAAGGGCACATCTGTGACGACAAAATCGAATGTGTGTTTAAAGAAATTTGGAAGATCGTAAACATCACATCTGGTCCTATGGATTGATTGGATTTTATGGATTGCATGTATTGAGCCCAAAAAATAAATAAAACTATTTTGAAAAAAAAAAAAGAATTTATTTTTTCTACTTTATTCGATTTTTTGAGTGTATTTATCATATAAACACTGCAAAAAAACATCGAAAAACATTATAAAACAAAACCGACTACGCAGAGTAAAAATTACCTACGTTGTTTTTTCTCATTTTAGGTTTGGGTTTTTATACCCTCCACCTCCAGGATGGGGGTATACTAACTTTGTCATTCCGTTTGTAACAACTTGAAATATCGACCTGAGACCCTATAAAGTATATATATTCTTGATCGTCATACAATTCTAAGACGATCTAGCCATGTCCGTCTGTTGAAAGCGCGCTAGCATCTAAACGAAAGTAGCTAGAACGTTAAAATTTTCCATAAATGCGTCGTAGATCGGTTGGGATTGAAATGGGGCGAAATCGGCCAAAAGGGAAAAATTTTTCCCTCACAAGGACTAAAAATACCCATAATAATCACTAATTTTTTAGCGTATTTAAGCATGTTTTTTGAATATGTCTGTTTATATTTGCTTGATATTTGGTATGCGCATTCCCCTTATAGCAAAAACGTGCAACATAAAGTGATTCTTATTTGTAGGGGGTGAAATGGGGCAAAAAAGGGATAAAAATGGTACATATTAAACGACAACAGCTAGAAACACGAAATTCGGTGTGTACATTCCTCTAATTGAGTAGATGCATAATATAAAAGTATTTTTTCCAAATTCGTACTTTTAAGGGATAAAATAGGAATAGAGGGATAAAAATGGTACCAACCTAACGGCTGTACCTAGAATAATGAAATTCGGTGTATACATTCCTCTGATTGCATAGATAAGTAAAATACACGGATTTTTCAAAATTCGTACTTTTTGGGGTTAAAATGAAAAAGGGGATAAAAATAGTACCAATCAAATGACCGCAGCTAGAGTCATGAAATTCGGAGTATACATTCCTCTGAGTGTGTAGACACGGAAAATAAACTGATTTTTCGAAATTCGTACTTTTTGGGGTCAAAATAGAAAAAGGGGATAAAAATAGTACCAACCAAATGACCGCAACTAGAGTCATGAAATTCGGAGTATGCATTCCTTTGACTACGTACTTTCGTACTTTCAAGGGATACAATGGGTACGGAGAGATAAAAATGGTACCAACCAAACGGCTACACCTGGAATAATGAAATTCGGTGTATACATTCCTCTGATTGCGTAGATACTTAAAATAAACAGATTTTTAGATATTCGTACTTTTTGGGGTTAAAATGGAAAAAGGGGATAAAAATAGTACCAATCAAATGACCGCAGCTAGAGTCATGAAATTCGGTGTATACATTCCTCTGACTGTGTAGACACGGAAAATAAACTGATTTTTCGAAATTCGTACTTTTTGGGGTCAAAATAGCAAAAGGGGATAAAAATAGTACCAACCAAATGACCGCAGCTAGAGTCATGAAATTCGGAGTATACTTTCCTCTGACTGCGTAAACACGGAAAATAAACGGATTTTTCGATAGTACCAACTAAAAGACTACAGCTATGATGAAATTCTAATTGTGTAGAAACGTCGAGAGGGTAAAAATGGTACCAACCAAATGGGCTCAGCTGGAATCATGGAATTCTGTGTATACATTCCTCTGACTGCATAGACACGCAAAATAAAAAGTTTTTTTCCATTTTTTTTTGGTTGAATCATGAAGTTAGGTTATTTGCACTATGTACGTCTGATAATGGATTTTCAAATTTTTTTCTTTTGGAATTAAAATAGAATGAAAATAAAACCAACTGTAGCACCCACTATCTACCAATATTTATGGTATTTAAGCTTTTTGAAAATATAAATATAAGAATATTTATTTTTTGAATTGACGTATTGTTAGCATTACCTTATAAGCGTGGTTTGAAATAATTAAAATATTATATTTATTTATAAAATTAATTTTTCAATATTTGTATTTGTTTTGGTTTGGTTATTTTAAAAACATTATATTTTCCTGTAATATTACTGCACTTCTACGAAAATCGACATCCTCTGTGGAATGTATGTATGTATGTATATAAAGTTTGGCCCGGCCCACTATGGACGGAAATTAAAAAACGGCCAAAAGTCAAATTTTATGATACATGTAATATTGAAAAAATGATTATGCCTATCAACACATATCCAGCATTTGATATCCTAACTATAAACACTAAATATGAATATGCAGGCGATCATATGCCTGTCCAAAGATAAGCATATATTTTAATCTATATTTAGAGAACGGTTTGATAAATTTTAAAATGTTATATGGATAGAATGTATATGGGTTTAATGCATTTTCTGTACAGATTAAAATAATATATAAGTGTTCCAATTTTACATTTGTTTTGGTGTTTAAAGCTTGAATTGTAATAGTGATTTTTATAAATTACGCTTCTTATAGCTAAGAAAAGTTGGCATTTCATACTACAAAATTAATTTGAGAGTCTTCGCTAAGGTGTTCCGTAATACCAGTGAAACTTTTGTCTGCACCTTCGTTGCACTTTGGATGCTACAACATATTTTCGAATATAAGTGATTGACTTTTGGAATTTTGGAAATAGAAGTGGATATTACACGATAGTCCATATTACACTTGGACCAAATGATATACGTCTGAAACTATAGGTGAAGTGGAGTTAATCCTTTGGACACCTAAAAGGACTACAAAATTTTAAAAATTTATTTTAAATACTTATTTGCACTCTATGATACCGGCATTAGTGTCAAATTAAAGAGGAGAATATCTGTTAAAAATACTTCAAATATCATGCTTCTATCTGTATTGGTTCAGCATTAACAACTATTTCATGTTTCCCTCTGAAAAAGTAAAATATGAATAAACTAAATGGACTAGGGAAAACTTGAAATGGCTGTTAATGCTGCACCAATACAGATAGAAGCATGATATTTAAAGTATTTTTAACAGATATTCTCCTCTTTAATTTGACACTAATGCCGGTATCGCAGGGTGTGAGTAAGTATTTAAAATAATTTTTTAAAAATTATATCCTTTGGAGCTTTGCATTCCATTTAGGGGGCCAAAGGATTAACTCCACTTCACCTATAGTTACAGACGTATATCAATTGTTCCAAGTGTATCTATTTCCAAAATTCCCATGAATGGGCAACAGGATGAGAAAATTAAAAACTAAAAACGACAATTTTGACTATAGTTTGCTGCCTAAATCATACTGTCTACAAATGGATTGTTCTCCTTTATAGGAATATTTCAATGAGACTTTCACGATACTAAGAAAACATTTTCCGTGGTATACTATGTCTCCCACTGTCCACAGAAATAGTATTATAAAGTCGATAGGTTTGCCTGTTGGCTGCCTTTAATAAGAAGCTGGAAGCCAGTATTAAATTCTATAAGAGTTTTCGAGCTGAAAAGAGCCGAAAGTTTTGAAGAAAGGCTAGCTACGAGGACATAATTCACCATCTTTAGGTAACATCTGACCGACATACGTCTGCACAAGGAAAAAAGCCAAATACTTGTCACCAGAAGCACTATTATTGTATAGTATATAATAGTGTAAAAATATATGAGTTATTCCATGTCAAGCGGTACGGTTTTTGTCCTCGATTGCTGCGATCGTTTTGAAAATTTGTGTTTGTATTCTTCTCACAAAATATACGTATTTTTGGAAAAAAATATGAAAAATTTTTTTTCACGAGTTATGACCAAAGAAAAAATATGTTACGGAAACTTTTTATTGAAAAAAAAACGCTGCATTGTTTTTATAACGGGATATGAATCACGGACATGTTATATGTATTCATTCCAAATTTCATCCAGATCCAAGCATTTTTGTGGATTTTACAGACTTTTGGCCACATTGGCCGAACTTAAGGCAGTTTTTTCTTGTTTTATTGTAAATTTGTCTACGAATGAATAATGGCAAAGTTATCCTTTAACAGCATAACATTGTTTTATTCAAAAAAAATCGAAAACTAATTTTTTGGAAAAATACAAGTTTTTGTCATTGTCAAATGTCCAAGTTCCTAAACTGTGTTCCAAAACTGCGGATTTTTTATTAAAATGGTCGCCATGCCCTTTTTGCCATTTGTATCTGTTTTGATAAATTCTGCGTATTTTTTTTTTTTTGAACTTTAATTCGTAAAATAATGAGAGATGTGAATTGGTGACCAAAACTTGTATTTTTCATTCATATTTAAACAATTTAGTATTACTAAAAACTTCAATAACTCAGTCAATTAATAACGGATTTTTGATTTTTTGTGTCATCTAAGTAAATTTACAAGTGATGCGGTTACCTAACAAAATAATGTGCAAAAACATTGGCAAAGTTGAAAAATGGCTACAAATGTGTTTATTGGATAAAAGCACACATATTTCTTAAATTTTCTTAAATATGCTATATATCCATCGAAATTTCCACGGTTTCTGTTTTTTTTTCATTTGATAACCAACAAAGTTACAGGCTTCTAAGTGTGCAAAGGTACGAAAACCCAGTGTTTTACTCGTAACTCCAGATTTTCGGTTTGTCCGGAAAATGTCAAGTACGGATTCCTATTCTACTCGATAATACCTATCAGAAAAATATTATCACTTTCCACAGTTTTTGAACTGTCGCGCAGTGTTAGCAAACGATTTCGACTATTTTTTGGCAAAAATAAAGGGTGATTTTTTAAGAGCTTGATAACTTTTTTAAAAAAAAACGCATAAAATTTGCAAAATCTCATCGGTTCTTTATTTGAAACGTTAGATTGGTCCATGACATTTACTTTTTGAAGATAATTTCATTTAAATGTTGACCGCGGCTGCGTCTTAGGTGGTCCATTCGGAAAGTCCAATTTTGGGCAACTTTTTCGAGCATTTCGGCCGGAATAGCCCGAATTTCTTCGGAAATGTTGTCTTCCAAAGCTGGAATAGTTGCTGGCTTATTTCTGTAGACTTTAGACTTGACGTAGCCCCACAAAAAATAGTCTAAAGGCGTCAAATCGCATGATCTTGGTGGCCAACTTACCGGTCCATTTCTTGAGATGAATTGTTCTCCGAAGTTTTCCCTCAAAATGGCCATAGAATCGCGAGCTGTGTGGCATGTAGCGCCATCTTGTTGAAACCACATGTCAACCAAGTTCAGTTCTTCCATTTTGGGCAAAAAAAAGTTGGATATCATCTCACGGTAGCGCTCACCATTCACAGTTACGTTACGATTCGCATCATCTTTGAAGAAGTACGGTCCAATGATGCCACCAGCCCATAAACCGCACCAAACTGTGACTTTTTCTGGATGCATTGGTAGCTCTTGCAATGCTTCTGGCTGATATTCACTCCAAAATCGACAATTCTGCCTATTTACGTACCCATTGAGCCAAAAATGAGCTTCGTCGCTGAACACAATTTCTTTCTTTCTGAACTTTCTTAACAGAGCACGCATTTTGATAATAAAATTCAATGATTTGCAAGCGTTGCTCGTTAGTAAGTCTATTCATGATGAAATGTCAAAGCATACTGAGCATCTTTCTCTTTGACACCATGTCTGAAATCCCACGTGATCTGTCAAATACTAATGCATGAAAATCCTAACCTCAAAAAAATCACTCTTTATAAAAAAATGGTATTTTTGTATTTCAGCTTCAGGCAGAGCCACTGTGTGTGCCTTAGTAACCATTCCAAAGGATAAGAGCTCGGGTGTCAATCGTTTAAGTCTTTGTGCATCCTTCAATACACTTTCATTTCAAAATGGACATCCTTCATTACACTCTCATTCCAAAATGTTTTGAAATATTACTCCGATCTCAATTTTTAGATATTTTTCAGTTCTTGTGAGCCAAATTTGCCCTATGCCCTTTATAGAGCCTCCGGTGAATATTTTAAAGCTTTAAAGCAAACAGCTGTGACATAATGAATACCTTTTGCGTTATATGCCGGAGGTTGTAAAAATGGTTACAGGGAAAACAACCTATTCTCCAGCTTATTAGCGTTTGGGAAACCTTAGTGTCTAAACACACAAAATAATGTTTGACGAGACATTGTGGTACAACAAACATTGTGTTACAACAAACACCTTACACATTATTATGTCATAAAGCAGTGGCGCTATAATTTCGTACACAAGTGTACAATCTCATTGAGGCATGTGCATATGTATGTATGTAGGCATGAATGTCTTGTTTCACTTGTACTCGGCGTTAGCCATATGTTGTCTAGTGTTCTAGTAGTATTACAACAACAACAACAACAAAATGAACAATAATACATACACTTGTATGTTTGTAGTGGTGTGGTAGGTAGTCTTTTTGCTGTCGTTGTTGCTGTTGTTGTTATGGGCTGGTGGTCTGGCAAAGTGCGACGAGTATTTTAAATAATTGTTATACAATTTTGTTGAAATTTCGTCATACTTTTTTAGAACATTTAGTATTTTGTATACTCTTGCAGGGACTTGTGGTTGTGGCGGTGTGGTGGTGGTGGTGGAGATGGCGGTGATAGTGGTTGTTATCCATCCGTCCGTCTGAACGCCAGCCCGCCCGCCCATACATCCTTCCGTACTAATTAAGGTGGTGTGAGTATAATGCACAACCTACACTCGCGCACACACACGACAGGCTATGAAGTTTTTCTTTTTTGTTTGTAACGAAAGCCTATACACACGCCAACAAACACCCAACAGTGTATGATTGCATGTGTAATGGTTTGTATGCATGTCTGTCTGGCCGTTTGTCTGTCGGCTTGTTTGTTTCTTTGTCGGTCTATGTATGTGTGTAACTGCACTACACTTTGGGAACATCAATGGTTATAACAGCAAGAGCAACAACCAAAACCAAAAATATTAAAACAGCCAACACTATAAACGCTACAAACCGTTGGTTTCCTTGTTTTTGTTTTTAGTTTTAGCTGATGTGCTACTCAGGTGTAAACAGGGTGTTAAAAATGCCCCCAAGAACCAGTCTCGATCTTGGCGAACATTTTAGCCAATAAATAACACTGCAAATGGGAATACAACAGCAACAGCAGCAACAACAACACTGCAATCCGTTTCATGAAATGCCAGCTCCAGCGCCAAGCAACGAAAGGTATTTCGTAATTGGTAAGTATTTTGCAGTTTGCAGTGCCAGGAGTCTGCTGTCATAATTTCGCCAGCCAGGGAAACAACAACCGAACTGAGTGCAGTTAAAATGATAAAGGCAACAACATTAATATATATTGTATTTGAGGTTAGGATTTTCATGCATTAGTATTTGACAGATCACGTGGGATTTCAGACATGGTGTCAAAGAGAAAGATGCTCAGTATGCTTTGACATTTCATCATGAATCGTCTTACAAACGAACAACGCTTGCAAATTATTGAATTTTATTATCAAAATGCGTGCTCTGTTAAGAAAGTTCATTGCGCGCTTCCATTTTATGGTCAGTTTAATCGACCCACTGAAGCGGCTATTCGGGCTATTGTGACTAAATTTCGCACCAAATTTACATTGTTGGACATTAAACCACCAACACGCTTACGTAGAGTGCGAACTGAAGAAAATATCGCAGCTGTATCGGCCAGTGTTAATGATGACCACCAATTTTCGATTCGTCGCCGTTCGCACCAATTGGGTCTCTGTTACTCAAAAACGTGGAAATGCCAAAATTGGACTAAGCGGATGGACCACCTAAGACGCAGCCGCGGTCAACATTTAAATGAAATTATCTTCAAAAAGTAAATGTCATGGACCAATCTAACGTTTCAAATAAAGAACCGATGAGATTTTGCAAATTTTATGCGTTTTTAAAAAAAAAAGTTATCAAGCTCTTAAAAAATCACCCTTTAATTATCTGTAGGAGGATATGACAGATTAGGTAAACAAATCAAGGATTGCAGAGGCAAAGACAACGGCTAGGAATTCCCCTGGTAGCCAAGACCATAGTGGTCTCAATTCTCATAAAAACTCTAACAGATTACAAATTTTGATCTGGTAATTATTTTTGAGTTTTGGTAAAAATTGAAATTAGACAAGGACCTAAGGACAACATTGAGATATTAACATTTAAAATCGGATAATCGGGTATATTTCAGAAATTAACCCAAAGTATATAGATTACTTTTCCCATTTAAATAAATATTTGCTATTTTTTGATTTATTTATAATGACAGAACAATTTTTGTAAAACAAAAATAGATTTTTTTCACGAGTTATGACCAATTTAATAGTTAAAAAATTACTAATTTTTCATTCAGTCGCCTGTAACTCTAGAAATACTTGACCGATTTTAATGTTATATATCATGTTTTGAAAGATTTTGTTAAAGTTTTTGCAATTTTTATTCTTTTATTTTGATTTTTGGAATGATTACATTAATCCATTTTTTGTAATATTAAAGTAGTGTTCTTAGGTCCCTTTTTAAGCGAATGTGTGAGTTTGGTTCTATTCTTTTTTTCGAATTTTCTTAAATTTTTTGCAAAATCAACCACAATTTCCATGAAAAATCATCAGAATGATAATTTGTATACCCTCCACCTACAGGATGGGGGTATACAAACTTTGTCATTCCGTTTGTAACACCTTGAAATATCGACCTGAGACCCTATAAAGTATATATATTCTTGATCGTCATAAAAATCTAAGACGATCTAGCCATGGATGGACGGGCAATCCGTCTGTTGAAAGCACGCTAGCCTCTAAAGGAAAGAAGGTAGGACGTCCGTTGGGATCGGTTGGGATTGAAACTGGGCGAAATCGGCCCAAAGGGAAAAAATTTTCCCTCACAAAAATCACTAAAATTTTAGAGTATTAGAGCATATATTTTCAATATGTCCTCCTATAACAAAAAGGTGCACCTTAAAGTGATTTTTATTCGTAGGGGGTGAAATGGGCAAAAAGGGATAAAAATGGTACCTATCAAACGCCAACAGCTGGAAACACGAAATTCGGTGTGTACATTCCCCTAATTGAGTAGATACATAAAATAAAAGTATTTTTTCCAAATTCGTACTTTTAACGCGTTAAATGGGAATAGAGGGATAAAAATGGTACCAACCAAACGGCTGCACCTAGAATAATGAAATTGGGCGTATGCACTCCTCTGATTGCGTAGACACGTAAAATAAACGGATTTTTCGAAATCCGTACTTTTTGGGGTTAAAATTGGAAAAAGGGATAAAAATAACCGCAGCTAGAGTCATGAAATACGGAGTATACATTTCTCTGACTGCGTAGACACATAAAATAAAAGGTTATTCCATATTCGTACTTTCAAGGGATACAATGGGTCAGAGGGATAAAAATAGTACCAACTAAACGACTAAGGGGGTAAAATAGAAAAAAAGGGATAAAAATGGTACCAACAAAATGGTCGCATCTTGAATCTTGGAATTGGGTGTGTACATTCCTCTGGCTGCATAGCCATACAAAATAAAAAAATTTTTCCAAATTCGTACTTTACGGCAAAAATTGGTTGAATCATGAAATTGGTTGAATCATTGATATTAAATTTGAATTTTTTGAATTTTTGTAACACCCACTATCTACCAATATTTATGGTATTTAAGCTTTTTGAACATATAAATATAAGAATATTTATTTTTTGAATTGACTTGAAGTATTATTTTGATATGTAAACGTATTGGTAGCCTTACATTTTCAATATTTGTTTTGGTCAGGCTATATTAAAAAAATATATTTTCCTGTAAAATTACTGCACTTCTACGAAAATCGGCAGCCTCTGTGGAATGCAATCCATGGTGGAGGGTATATAAAGATCGGCCCGGCCGAACTTAACGCCGTTTTTACTTGTTTTCAATAGTTCATATACGCAAGCTATAAAAACAATGAAAAATCCAAGAAAAAATTGGCAATGGAAGAAAACATTTTTTTTGTTATTTTTTTCTGATTTTCACTCAATACAAAAATCAAACAAAAAATTTTCCACTTTAAAAGTAAATTTCCTTCAAAAAAAATATATACATTAAAATAGGTCAAGTATTTTAGGAGTTGCAGGCAATTGAATGAACACAACTTTTAGGAAAAATTGTATTTTTGTCACTGTTGAATTGATCATAACTCGTGAAAACCAATTTTAATTTAATTTCCAAAAATACGTATACAATAGTTTTATGAGAACACTATTTACATACACAAACTTTCAAAACAATCGCGGTCAAAAATCGTACAGATTGACATAATACCTGTTCGATTGGGCTTACTAGTTTACAATTAAGATACTTGATAAGGTGGTATCTGGGTAACAATGATGCCACCTCATCAAGTATCTTAATTGTAAACTAGTAAGTTTTTTTCTTAAATGGATCAACCACAAAAATCTGGCAACAACAATAAAATCTATAAAAAAATTAAGCTAGTAAGCCCAATCGAACAGCCCTATAGAATGACTCACATATGACTCTGGATCAACATAACTTTTTTCCTTCAAAAGTTTTTAAAAAGACAAATACATATTATAAACATTTAAACATATTTAGAAAGTTTGAATGGTTCCACAATATTTCTACTCTCATTTTGGAAATATAGGACCGACCTACTGCTACAAATCTATTGGACAGTGTATATAGTCGTGGATAAATGTTTGTGGATTATCTTGATTCGAAAAACAATTTATATTTTTTGCCGAGGTTTGTTGCTATTCTTTTACGCACATTTATTACTGCAGTTATTTATTTGGAATTTTCTTAGTAATAAAAAATAATTTGAAAATGGGGCTAACCTCGACAAAACGTCGAGTTTTTATAGTTTTTTTTTTCAAATTTATTTTATTTTCTGTAAAGAAGTCATAATTTAAAACAGTTTAATGCACTCTCTGAATAATTTTGTTAAACGGTCATTTTCCATAATTGGAAATTTTTTAACACAAAAAAATAAAATATTTGCAAAAAATATATTTTGTAACTCCATATCATGGCTTCTTAGTCGGAAAATACCACCTTCCTGCCGTAAATAAAAGCATTTTAGTAAAAAAATCCAAAATTAAAAATATTTATAATTATATTAGATCCTCGAAACGGAAAGTAAATAGTTAATTTTATCTCTGCATATTTGAATGTGTCAGAAACGGTATGAACAAAATGAAGACAATATGGTACAATATTTAATAATCCCATAGAGAATTGCATTAAATGGAATATTTCATATTCAATCATATTCACGTGTAATTAAGATGTATTTTCGTAATGACAGCGAACGAAATGTATCCAAATAATCCAAATATAGTTTGGATCCTATTACAATTTTTGAACAATTATTTCTTCGGAACATTTTCACCTTCTGGGGTTTATATATTGAAACTAAATAATTTTCCTCCTCTGAGGTATGATAAAAGCCGACATGAGAATAGCTTGGCTTTGGTCCAATCTAAATTAGAAAAATATTCAATCACTATCCCACTACACGGAATGCAAAGAACTTTTTTCATGAAGTGTTAGAATTTTATTTTTCATATTTAATTATATGGACAAAGTTCAACTTTTGTTCGTAGCCACCCAATTTCTTAATAAATTATTTTAAAATTCCCGTTCTCGGACAAAATGCTATATAGTCTAAATTCAAAAGAAAATTTCTCCCAAACCTGTAGTAAAAACATCCTCCTGAGGGCCTCAAGCCTCTACAAAAACCCCAACATTAGGATACGTCACTGTTACACATAAAAAATAAAATTACTTAAGTTCTGTTATAAATGTTTATGCTTTTCGCTTTGGATTTTTAGTTTAAACATGCGATTCCCTTAAACACAACACATTTAATAAAAAGCCCACAACAACATGAACGGACGTTTAGTTTAGTTCAGTTCATAACAACAACACAAACCGTTCAAAACGTCGAAAAGCGTGACTGCTGACACATGGTCAGAGAGACGGGCGGTCGGGCGGACAAGTGAAAAAGTGTAAATGCAATGAGGAAGCACAAAAGAAGGAGAAAAAACCGATTACCCAACACATGAAATCGCACACAGTCAAGCTAACACCAGCCATTCAGTGCCGCACACGTTCGCACCCGAGCGAATCAAGAGATATATGGATGTCCGTGCCGTGAACAAGAGGAGGGTATCCATTTAAAAGCATGCAATTTAGGTTGACAGAGAAGAAAAGGAATGGAATCCACAGACGAAATTAGGAAGAAATAGTCGAAACAGACAAATAGTTAATTATCGAAACAGTTAAAATAGATAAAATAGTTAATATAGTTAAAATAGTTAAAATAGTTAAAATAGTCAAAATAGTCAAAATAGTCAAAATAGTTAAAATAGTTAAAATAGTTAAAATAGTTAAAATAGTTAAAATAGTTAAAATAGTTAAAATAGTTAAAATAGTTAAAATAGTTAAAATAGTTAAAATAGTTAAAATAGTTAAAATAGTTAAAATAGTTAAAATAGTTAAAATAGTTAAAATAGTTAAAATAGTTAAAATAGTTAAAATAGTTAAAATAGTTAAAATAGTTAAAATAGTTAAAATAGTTAAAATAGTTAAAATAGTTAAAATAGTTAAAATAGTTAAAATAGTTAAAATAGTTAAAATAGTTAAAATAGTTAAAATAGTTAAAATAGTTAAAATAGTTAAAATAGTTAAAATAGTTAAAATAGTTAAAATAGTTAAAATAGTTAAAATAGTTAAAATAGTTAAAATAGTTAAAATAGTTAAAATAGTTAAAATAGTTAAAATAGTTAAAATAGTTAAAATAGTTAAAATAGTTAAAATAGTTAAAATAGTTAAAATAGTTAAAATAGTTAAAATAGTTAAAATAGTTAAAATAGTTAAAATAGTTAAAATAGTTAAAATAGTTAAAATAGTTAAAATAGTTAAAATAGTTAAAATAGTTAAAATAGTTAAAATAGTTAAAATAGTTAAAATAGTTAAAATAGTTAAAATAGTTAAAATAGTTAAAATAGTTAAAATAGTTAAAATAGTTAAAATAGTTAAAATAGTTAAAATAGTTAAAATAGTTAAAATAGTTAAAATAGTTAAAATAGTTAAAATAGTTAAAATAGTTAAAATAGTTAAAATAGTTAAAATAGTTAAAATAGTTAAAATAGTTAAAATAGTTAAAATAGTTAAAATAGTTAAAATAGTTAAAATAGTTAAAATAGTTAAAATAGTTAAAATAGTTAAAATAGTTAAAATAGTTAAAATAGTTAAAATAGTTAAAATAGTTAAAATAGTTAAAATAGTTAAAATAGTTAAAATAGTCAGAATAACCAAAATATTTGAAATAGTCGAATTAGAGATATAGTCAATTAGAGATAATAGTCAATATACTCAATATATTCAATTTAGTCAATATAGTTAAAATAGTTAATATAGTTAATATAGTTCAAATAGTTCAAATATTACTAGTCAATAGTCCGAATAGTCATAATAGTAATAATAGTCATAATAGTCATAATAGTCATAATAATCATAATAATCATAATAATCATAATAGTCATAACAGTCATAATAGTCATAATAGTCATAATAGTCATAATAGTCATAATAGTCATAATAGTCATAATAGTCATAATAGTCATAATAGTCATAATAGTCATAATAGTCATAATAGTCATAATAGTCATAATAGTCATAATAGTCATAATAGTCATAATAGTCATAATAGTCATAATAGTCATAATAGTCATAATAGTCATAATAGTCATAATAGTCATAATAGTCATAATAGTCATAATAGTCATAATAGTCATAATAGTCATAATAGTCATAATAGTCATAATAGTCATAATAGTCATAATAGTCATAATAGTCATAATAGTCATAATAGTCATAATAGTCATAATAGTCATAATAGTCATAATAGTCATAATAGTCATAATAGTCATAATAGTCATAATAGTCATAATAGTCATAATAGTCATAATAGTCATAATAGTCATAATAGTCATAATAGTCATAATAGTCATAATAGTCATAATAGTCATAATAGTCATAATAGTCATAATAGTCATATTAGTCATAATAGTCATAATAGTCATAATAGTCATAATAGTCATAATAGTCATAATAGTCATAATAGTCATAATAGTCATAATAGTCATAATAGTCATAATAGTCATAATAGTCATAATAGTCATAATAGTCATAATAGTCATAATAGTCATAATAGTCATAATAGTCATAATAGTCATAATAGTCATAATAGTCATAATAGTCATAATAGTCATAATAGTCATAATAGTCATAATAGTCATAATAGTCATAATAGTCATAATAGTCATAATAGTCATAATAGTCATAATAGTCATAATAGTCATAATAGTCATAATAGTCATAATAGTCATAATAGTCATAATAGTCATAATAGTCATAATAGTCATAATAGTCATAATAGTCATAATAGTCATAATAGTCATAATAGTCATAATAGTCATAATAGTCATAATAGTCATAATAGTCATAATAGTCATAATAGTCATAATAGTCATAATAGTCATAATAGTCATAATAGTCATAATAGTCATAATAGTCATAATAGTCATAATAGTCATAATAGTCATAATAGTCATAATAGTCATAATAGTCATAATTGTCATAATTGTCAGAATAGTCATAATAGTCAGAATAATCGAAATAGTCAACATGATCAGAATAGTCAGAATATTAGAAATAGTGGAGTGAATGAAGGAACAGTGAATCAATCAAATAAATGTTTAAAATCTGTGATAGTCTTTACCGCTTGACTATCAAATAATGTCCTAGTATGGACAGTTTCCTACTGTCCTAGATGGCCAGTTTGGTTGGTCAAGTAAATATCCAATCATAACCGGTCTTGAATGCATTCTTTCAAACACTGGGCTCGTGCAATAAATTCATTGAAAATAATCATTAAAATGGGGATACTGTTCTCGGAGGTTTTTTAAATACCACTTCTGCCAAACAGAAACGTGAGTGTCGTTGTTCGGTTGCATTTGCAGTTGGTCATCGTTATCGTAATGTCCTCGTCCACGTCCTCGTACTAGTGCCCATCACCGTCATCCTCATCATGTCTCTTTGCCGTATTTTATGACTGTTGACTGAATATCAAATGAAAGAAGAGAATCAAACTAACATGGCTAAAAGGTTTATAAATAAACTTTATATTTATCTGTGGATGTGTCTATGTGTGTGTGTTTGTTTGCTTGCTGTTATAAAAAAACAACAAGTTCACCTTTTTTTAGTCCGTGTTACTATTTTTGTAAAGCTCTTGGTTATGAGAATCGTCGAGAGTGTGTTCGTTTTGGCTTTGGCAGCAGCAATTGCTTAAATGAATCGTGTGTGTGCAGCCATGTAAAGTCATAAAGCTTTCACAGCGTTGAAATAAGCGTCAGCTGTCGAAGTGTTGCACTAAAACTGTTACAAGCTTTTATGGCAAAATTATGAAATTTGAATTTAAATTTTATTGCTGACCTGACTGAATGTCATAGACCAGACCAGGGGTGCTAAATATTACAAAGGGCAAATATGGACAAAGGGAAAAGGTGAAACAATTTGGATTTTTTTACAGAATTGTTATAATTAGTACGAATGAATGCGTCTCTGTTAATTGCGATATATATTATTCACTTTATATATCAAAGGCTAGAAGTGTAAATAAATATATTTGCCACTACACTACACTACAAAGTCGTATAGGTAATAATTTTGTAAAGGAGTATGACATTTATGGACATTGATGTGATGACTATTACAGAAATGTCAGAACCCAAAATAACCTACGAATTTTATTACGAGAACTTGCATTTATTATTTATAATATAGAAATTATGGCCTCTCTTATATTTTCATTTATAAAGTATTTTACAGGAATTTTTATAAAAATTCCGTGGTACTGTCTGATACATTTCCTATTTATCATTTAATAAACAAAAAAAACACACAAAATTTCTAAGGGTCTGGTAATTTTATTTAAGACATGAAAAGAACATGCAAAATTACGAATAGTCAGAATAGTCAGAATATTTTAGTTTAGTTTCCAAGAGAAACTTATATATAATACATTCAATCCTGAAGTTCGAAAATTTAATTTTATGAGTGAAAATATTGCTAGTTTTTGAAAGAAAATATTTGAAGAATTTCGTAATCAATGCAAAACTCTATTTACGATTTTTTGTTGTTACGTTAATTCTCAAAATAATCTTTTACTATAATAGACAGAAGTCAAAAATGGATTATCCTAAAATTAATATTAAACATGAGGCTCATTGCCCCTCGGCTGCTTCGCATTATTTATTACTATTAGATTTTATTAATCTTAAAATACATTGATTCATAATAAATGATTGAAATCATTTATCATGAGGACAATTCATATGGTATCAATTTTTTCAGCATTTCCTCAAAATATTAAAATCACGTCTGAGATATTTAAATTTTAAAATAGACACCTCGTTATTGCATCAGGGTCATTGCAGTGAATCACGGTCTATCCCACAAAAATCAGCTCAAATTTGTCAGTTTAGTTTACTATGCTGCTAGAAACGAAGCAGCATGTTTTGTTGAGATTTCACTTAAATGATCAGCTTATTGATACAAAGAAGATCATAGCATTTGTGGTTTATATTATTATAATTAGCAAATGTTATGCATCAAAGCACAGAGTAATTTCTTTAACTTTTTGTTCTGCTTTCTTATAATGTTTGTTGCATAAAAATATAGATGCCCTCATGACACAAATTTCGTGTTGGGCGGAGCAATTTAATCTACAACAGAGCAACATAAATAATAAATTTCGGCACAGTGACGATATTTACCTTAAAATTTAAAGGAAAATAGTTACAATAACATAGGGTTTCTTCTATAATTTTCGAATTGTGTGAGATCCTACGAATTCCTTTTTCCACTTCAAAGCAAGCACACTGGGCTACTTCTAGTGAAAAAAGTAATTAAAATCGAAACTCATAAAAAATTAAATATATTATTTTTTGGAATTTTTTATTGTCAAAAATATATATTTTTTTGGAACTAAATCAATTTTTATAAATCCACAAGGAAATACCTTTCAAACGAATGCTCGCGAGTCAACTATGTAAGAAGTTATGGAATTTAGAAAACGGTAGCCTCTCTCTCTCACTCACGCAAAAAATGAGGGAATGAACGTAATTTTTGTCTAAAAAAATCTCAGTTGTGGGTAAATTTTCCCCGCTTTAGGAATATTAGAAATCGATTCTGAAACACTGTGTGCAAGATTCCATGCAGGCCAGTACTATAGACGTGGACGATTTGATTTTTTCAATTGTCATAATAGTCATAATAGTCATAATAGTCATAATAGTCATAATAGTCATAATAGTCATAATAGTCATAATAGTCATAATAGTCATAATAGTCATAATAGTCATAATAGTCATAATAGTCATAATAGTCATAATAGTCATAATAGTCATAATAGTCATAATAGTCATAATAGTCAGAATAGTCATAATAGTCATAATAGTCATAATAGTCAGAATAGTCAGAATAGTCAGAATAGTCAGAATAGTCAGAATAGTCAGAATAGTCAGAATAGTCAGAATAGTCAGAATAGTCAGAATAGTCAGAATAGTCAGAATAGTCAGAATAGTCAGAATAGTCAGAATAGTCAGAATAGTCAGAATAGTCAGAATAGTCAGAATAGTCAGAATAGTCAGAATAGTCAGAATAGTCAGAATAGTCAGAATAGTCAGAATAGTCAGAATAGTCAGAATAGTCAGAATAGTCAGAATAGTCAGAATAGTCAGAATAGTCAGAATAGTCAGAATAGTCAGAATAGTCAGAATAGTCAGAATAGTCAGAATAGTCAGAATAGTCAGAATAGTCAGAATAGTCAGAATAGTCAGAATAGTCAGAATAGTCAGAATAGTCAGAATAGTCAGAATAGTCAGAATAGTCAGAATAGTCAGAATAGTCAGAATAGTCAGAATAGTCAGAATAGTCAGAATAGTCAGAATAGTCAGAATAGTCAGAATAGTCAAAATAGTCAGAATAGTCAGAATAGTCAGAATAGTCAGAATAGTCAGAATAGTCAGAATAGTCAGAATAGTCAGAATAGTCAGAATAGTCAGAATAGTCAGAATAGTCAGAATAGTCAGAATAGTCAGAATAATCAGCATATTCAGAATAATCAGAATAGTCGGAATAGTCGGAATAGTCAGAATAGTCAGAATAGTCAGAATAGTCAGAATAGTCAGAATAGTCAGAATAGTCAGAATAGTCAGAATAGTCAGAATAGTCAGAATAGTCAGAATAGTCAGAATAGTCAGAATAGTCAGAATAGTCAGAATAGTCAGAATAGTCAGAATAGTCAGAATAGTCAGAATAGTCAGAATAGTCAGAATAGTCAGAATAGTCAGAATAGTCAGAATAGTCAGAATAGTCAGAATAGTCAGAATAGTCAGAATAGTCAGAATAGTCAGAATAGTCAGAATAGTCAGAATAGTCAGAATAGTCGGAATAGTCAGAATAGTCAGAATAGTCAGAATAGTCAGAATAGTCAGAATAGTCAGAATAGTCAGAATAGTCAGAATAGTCAGAATAATCAGAATAGTCAGAATAGTCAGAATAGTCAGAATAATCAGAATAGTCAGAATAGTCAGAATAGTCAGAATAATCAGAATAGTCAGAATAATCAGAATAATCAGAATAATCAGAATAATCAGAATAATCAGAATAATCAGAATAATCAGAATAATCAGAATAATCAGAATAATCAGAATAATCAGAATAATCAGAATAATCAGAATAATCAGAATAATCAGAATAATCAGAATAATCAGAATAATCAGAATAATCAGAATAATCAGAATAATCAGAATAATCAGAATAATCAGAATAGTCAGAATACTCGTGGACGATTTGATTTTTTGACTACTTCTAATTATTTGGTTCATTTATTTTTGTTTGTTTTATATTGGACCAATGGTGATAACGTCAAAGCAAAATACTGTTCTTGTTTGATACAGCATACACATATATTTTTTAATTTTTTTATTGTCAAAAAATAATATTTTTTAACTAACACATCCTCGCGACTCAACAATGTCAGAAGTTATAGAGTTTTGAAAATGGTAGCCTTTAACGCTCACGCAAAAAAAAAGAGTTGCGGGTTTATTTCCCCGTTTTAGGAATAGTGGGGTTATTAAACAAAAATTGTTGAGATACAAAAATATAAAAAATCATACAATTCCCAAAACGGGGAAAATAAATTCCAAAAATGTGAACTTTTAGATAAACGTTTCGATCATATTAGAGATTTTGTAGCCGGTGTTGTATATTTTGAAAAATAATTATCTAAAAACATTATTTTGAAAGGGAAAATAATTTTTGAAATTTTCCACAATTCCTTAAACGGGAAAATAAATTACATAACTTTGTTCTGTTAAAAAATCGTTCGATTAGGGAACATGTTTAACATAAAATGCGCTTTTTAGTTTACGTTTCGAGAAATACTTATCTAAATATTTTTTATTAAGAAAACAGACCAACTTTTTATATTGCGACTACAAAAAATTTGTGTAAACAATTCTAACTGCGTTAGCTTTTTCCACTTTTTTTACTCCAAAACTGCTACTGCTTATCTATCTAGATTCTCCTGTAAATCGAGCTATATATTTACTTTTATTACACCGTGCGACAGTAATTTTTGGATCTGAATAGAACAACTGTGTACTCAGTTTTCCAGTTGATGATTTAATTTCCAAAGGATATATTTGTCTTAATAATTTACTTTCAAACTCCCGAGAGCCATACACAGGCGATATGAGTATCAAATGAATGGGAAAAATGTCTGTTAAAATACGAAAAACTACATGTATATATCTGTATTAGTTTATAATTAAAAACCATTGCAAGTTTTTAAATAGTAAAAGATGAATAAATTTATTCAAGGGGGAGGGAATTTGAAATTGCTGTTAACATTAAATTAATACAGAAGAAGTATTATATTTAAAATATTTTTAACAGATATTATTCTATATCCTTTGATACGCATATGACACGTTAAAGTATGAAAATAAATTATTTAAACATCTATATCCTGTGGCAATTAATGATCCTGTAAAAAGGAAACAGGATCACCAAATCAAAAAACTGAGTACACCATATGTATATTGTCTTGCTCAGGTCCAACAAAATAAATTTAGAACTGTCGCACTATGTTATGTCTGGCATTACGATATATTAAAATTATATATGCGATACATTAAAAATATCAATAATCAATAATAGGGGAAAATTTAGTAATTTATTTTTTATTTTTAACTTTTGCGATAATAAATATTATTTTCGTTAAGTAATATAATTAAAAAAGTCCAATACTATCCAAATTGTATAAAAACTCTTGTTTTGGCGACTATTCTAAATTGTTCGATGGCCAGTCAAACTATAAATCTACTTGTCTATGCCTATTTAAAATTTGAAGGTCCCGGGTCAAAGGGAACAGAAGCTACATAATTATTTTCAAAATAATTCGATTTCCACCACTTTACTCTGGAGAAAAAATATATTATTTTTTTAAATATATATTTTTTAATTCCAATTTAAAATGTTTCCAACTTCCAGGTACTTCATGGTGATGCAATGCACTATGGTCCCAAATCCAATTTTTTTGGCAGAAATTCAAAAAAAAATAAAATTGTAAAGTGTTAAATGTGCATATATTTTCTTTATGGCAACCCTCAAACAATCAAGAAAATGTACTGGAGAAACTTAGGTGGCAACACCACAAACCTGAATGGCACTTAAACTTTGCGGTTCAAAAAAGTTAGATTAATTTGGATTTAAAGCAGTTTAAAAAAATAATTAAAATCAAGACTTAGAAAGAAAATAATAAAGTGACTATTTTATGAAAAATAACGGCAAGAGATAGTAGTTGAAAAAATTATATTTAACATTTTATGATTCTTGTGGTCTTGTCAGTATTCATAGGTGTTACAATTTTGTTATTTGTCGAGAACATAATCTATAAATGTCGTGGACCAAGAGTTGTATGTATGACTCAACTTGACTCAAAGTGTAAATGTGAAAGTGTTCGTCTGAGGTTGCAGTTTTTGGTGGAATTAATATCTCGTCAGCATTTTTCGGCAAACTCCTACAATTGACACTTTATTTTAGCACAATTTTCGATAGCCATAAGACAAATATATTATTATATGTCTGAATTTTTGAGTGTTTGAGTTTTGTGTACGAGGCACATCAAGATTTTATTTAAAAGGTATTGAAATTACCTTTAAAATGGTATACAACATCATTCACTTTTCTGTACACATGTAGACATTTTATTTTCTTTTCTGAAATAATTATTTGAATTCCAGTGTCAAGTAGAATATTTGTATGCTATATTTTGCTTTTATAATAATGTTCAGAAAAACACTTTTAATCAAAGTAAACAAATCTTCATTCTTTTAAGCATTCATAAAATTTTGTTTGTGGTCATACTGTACCAGTACAGGGTGATAATTATGTTGGTTATATAGGGTGATTTTTTAAGAGCTTGATAACTTTTTTTTTTAAAAAAACGCATAAAATTTGCAAAATCTCATCGGTTCTTTATTTGAAACGTTAGATTGGTCCATGACATTTACTTTTTGAAGATAATTTCATTTAAATGTTGACCGCGGCTGCGTCTTAGGTGGTCCATTCGGAAAGTCCAATTTTGGGCAACTTTTTCGAGCATTTCGGCCGGAATAGCCCGAATTTCTTCGGAAATGTTGTCTTCCAAAGCTGGAATAGTTGCTGGCTTATTTCTGTAGACTTTAGACTTGACGTAGCCCCACAAAAAATAGTCTAAAGGCGTCAAATCGCATGATCTTGGTGGCCAACTTACCGGTCCATTTCTTGAGATGAATTGTTCTCCGAAGTTTTCCCTCAAAATGGCCATAGAATCGCGAGCTGTGTGGCATGTAGCGCCATCTTGTTGAAACCACATGTCAACCAAGTTCAATTCTTCCATTTTTGGCAACAAAAAGTTTGTTAGCATCGAACGATAGCGATCGCCATTCACCGTAACGTTGCGTCCAACAGCATCTTTGAAAAAATACGGTCCAATGATTCCACCAGCGTACAAAACACACCAAACAGTGCATTTTTCGGGATGCATGGGCAGTTCTTGAACGGCTTCTGGTTGCTCTTCACTCCAAATGCGGCAATTTTGTTTATTTACGTAGCCATTCAACCAGAAATGAGCCTCATCGCTGAACAAAATTTGTCGATAAAAAATTTCGAACCGAACACTGATTTTGGTAATAAAATTCAATGATTTGCAAGCGTTGCTCGTTAGTAAGTCTATTCATGATGAAATGTCAAAGCATACTGAGCATCTTTCTCTTTGACACCATGTCTGAAATCCCACGTGATCTGTCAAATACTAATGCATGAAAATCCTAACCTCAAAAAAATCACTCTTTATATTGAGTTTATAAGGGAGGCGATAGTGGGCGTGGTCCGATCGGCCCAATTTTATTTTTACTTATGTTACGTCTAGCCAATGTGCAAAATTACAAGATTGTTCCTTTATTTTCCGACTTTATGTCATAAAAAATGCATTTGGGACCAGTGTACAATGGTTGATATTTTGTGTCGTGTCATAATTATTTTCAAAATAATTAGATTTACCAATATATATATTTTAAATATATTTCTTTTTTTTCAATTCCAATTTAATTTTTTTCCAGTTACGACATGTTGGTGCAATGGTTGATATTTTGTAGCGTGTCTTCACTGGAGAGTCTAATGCATCCGCGTCCATAAACAGAATCTCTACATGAATACGTCAGCTTTATTAGAATTGACGCTTCAAACTTGTAAATTTGGCCAATATTGATTTTTAATTATTTTTTTTTTTTATTTTTCAACATTTTTAATTTTTAAGTTTTTCGAAAAAAATATATATTGTTTTGGCAATCAACCCATTGCAAAATATTTTTACAGTATTTGTGGTGTATTGTCACCTTTGATACATCTTTCGGGCCGAGATGGTCTATATAATCGACCTCTGTCAGATATATATGACTATGATATATACCTCCTCGCAATGCTCAATTTAAGAACTAGGTTAAATACAACTTCATTTGGATTTGAACCCCAAAGAATGTGATCATCATTACAAAAAAAAAAATAAAATTTGTAGGCAAGCATAACGAATGACTCTTTCAATTTAAATACCTCTATCTCTCCCTTCTCACAAGGCTATTCCTTGATGTACAATTATTACCCAATTTGTTTGATTGGCATCAAATGTCTTAAATCTAAACCTATTTATATCACTTAAGGAAATTATACTTCACATAATACATAGTAATTTCAATAATCTTTAATGGACTCAACGAATAACCTTTTTCAAATCTCAGCTCGACGATAACAACATAACAATCATTGTCGAACTCAGCAATCTCAGCATTATAAATTACAGCATAAATGTCCACACGGACATAAGAGAGGAGCAGCATCTTTCAATTGCCAGAACAAATCTTGGCTTGTATTACAATAGACCACTCACGACTACAATATTATTTATACAAATACAATAAATAAGGCAAAAATGGAAATTAGAAAAATATTAACAAAAACGAAGGAATTTGTTGCAATAAAAAGAGAGAAAGAAAGAGAAAAGGGACCAACCAAGGCAAGCAAAGAAAATCCTAAGATGACATTAGGCAGAATATTTAAACTTATTTGAAATGAAAATGAAGAAAAACGAAGAAACAGAAACGTACAAAAGCGGTTTAAGGTTAAAAGGAGGTAATAGATACAAAGTAAGCCAGCCAGCAAAAGGAGGAAAAAACCCAAGAGGGAAAGGAACATTGAAAACGGGGTCAAAGGCTAAATACGAGTAGGATAATTAGTGATGATGGTGAGTGAGCAAGCCAAAGAAGTACTAGAATTGGTAGTAGTACAAGAAGAGGAGGAAGAGAAGAGTAAGAGTAAGAAAAATATTTGTTGTTCTCAAAATCCTGTGCAAAAATATGGGGATAAAAATGTATATTCAGCTTCAAAAGATATTATCATTTATTTCAGCGAGAGGAGGAAAAAAGATTTTTAAATATTAGATGGGTTTCCAACAATTATTTGGAAATATTTCGTATTTACATTTTCTCCAGCCCATTTTTGATGGCGTTAACGATGAACATTGTGCCAGGTTGGTGGAGCTAAAACCCACTGTGTCGAGATATTATTTTCTTTTTTTTTGGATTTTTCCTGTGACTTCTTTGTTTCAAGAAATCTCGTTTCGTTTTCCTGCTGACATTACACTTTACATTTTTTCAACATTTTTTTCCTTCTTTTTTATTTTATTTTTCGATTTTTTCTTCTTCTTCTACTTCTTTATTCCAAAGAACTTATTTCCTTCCGTTTGCCCAGCAGCACCATTTTTTCTCGAGCTTTTTTGAATATTTTCTTTTATTTTATTTTTTTTTTTGGGAATTTCCTTACTTGACACCACACAGCACATAAACAAGACCAACAACAAACCAAACACTTCCGTTTCCGTTGCCCGTGCTTGGCGTTTTTTTCGCTTTTTCGTTGGCGTTTTCGCCCTCCCGCGTTTGTTAGTTAACTTGTTTCACACAATATTGTTTGAATTTTTGCCATTTGGTTGCGGGGGCTCGCTTTTTCCGATTTATTTTAATAATATTTTGTGGAATTCTTTTTTTTTTTTTTTGCTATTTGGTTTTCCTTTGCCGTGCAGCAACTTAGGCTAAGTAAGACTGCCTGCCTGCCTGCCTTTGCTTTGCGTCGCGTCTGGTCGAGAGCACTACGACTACGACTTCCACTTCCACTACATGACACACTGAACACTTTTTTTTTGGCAATAGCAAAAAAGCGTTGTCAGTAGTACGCTAACGCTGCAAACTATGACTGTGTCCTGTCACTTTTTAGTATTTTTTATATTATTTTTATTTTGTTCGGTAGTGCCATGGCGCTGTTGTTGTTCTTGTTGCAGTTGTTGTTGTCGTCGTTGTGCTTGATGTTGGCTTTATAGTATTTTGTATTTTTGGGGTCTCATCCGTGCCTATAGTATGTACCACAGTGGGGGAAATATTATTTGATTTTGATAATGTCTAATTTTTTGAAAATGTGTGTCCATTTTATAGGCAATTCTAGGGAGTTGCCACAACAGTCGTGTGGCAAATAAAACATTTCATATCAAATCGAAGGATTTTTTAAAAAATATGATGACTACTCTGATTTTTACTTTTTGTTGGCGGCCGTGGATGTTTATTGCAACTGACCAAATGTTTATATTTTTGCTTTTTCGTCTTATTTTCTGGTTTTCGCTATGAAAACACCAATTAAAACTCATAAAAATATATAGGCGGATTTACACATTGAATCCAAACAAACTCTGAAAATTTTAGAGTGGGTAAGTAACGGATTATATTTAAAAAATATCTGTTAAATGTAGTCGACCGAAAAAAAATTTATACATTAAACAATTTTTAAGTGCAAAATCTCTTAAAATATGTGAGAAACAGTTCGATGAAGTCAACAGTCATGCAGTAATTCGATTTGTCTGCTAAATTTGTTTTTTTTTAGGCATATTTCCGGCAAATGAACTCCGATTGTCATAAAATTTAGCATGAGGATAACGGATATTTACTCACCTACTTTTCAGAATTTAATGAGACGAAAAATGCCTATATTGCGTTTTGGAACTAAGAAACCTGACTTTTTGCACTACATGTATCCTATCTTGCAAGGGTGCAATTTCGTGCGGGCAAAAGTTACCCCACGGATTTCCCGATTTTTAATGCCGATATCTCAAAATAATCCTTGGGTCCTTGTCTAATTTTGATTTTTTACAGAACTCAAAAATTTCTACTAGATCAAAAGTTATTGAATTTTGACCGATGGATTTTGATTCTGCACCACTGTGCGGCGGCCTTCTCAGAAAAAGTTGTTCTATCATGTTTCTACAGCATCCTGAAAACTGCAGCATCTTACAGGCGGATATCATCGCTCGTAAAGCAGCCTTTACATTACACGATTTTTGTAGAGAGAAATCCTTTCCCACTTTCGGAAAATCGCATCGAAAGTCGTATCCCGCACACGATAATAACACAAAATTAAAAACCAATTAGATTTAAGTTTCCTACTTAAGGAAGTAGTATACTGCCCCATCTAGGCACAACAGTTCACGTGGGAATTTTGTTGTCTACAGAAATTCCCACGGGAACCGTTGTGCCTAAATATGGCTGTCTACTACCTCCTTAAGCAGGAAATTTAAATTTAATTTGTTTTTAATTTTGTATTGTTTTTTTGGTCTGTAAAATCCAACAGAAATCGACTGTCTGCCCGAATTCACCCGTACATGGATCCTTGGTTATAGAAACGATAATGGAAGACACGATTTCGAAAGGACTGGATCTACTTTGGGCAACTACATCTTGTCGTCTCGGTCGTGGTAAAATTCGAAGGCAATTTAGCCATGTTCATCTGTCCGTACGTATGCCTTTCCGTCTGTTGAAAGCACTCAAACATATGTCAGTCATTCCATGTCAAGCGATACGATTTTGACCTCATAGCTGCTGTTGTTTTGTGACTTTGTGTATGTCTTCTTCTAATATAGGGTGAGCCATTTAAAATTTTAAATTTGAAATACCGATTACTTTGACTTTTATACCGAACACTTTTTATTTTTATACCCTCCACCTCCAGGATGGGGGTATACTAAATTTGTCATTCCGTTTGTAACACCTTGAAATATCGACCTGAGACCCTATAAAGTATATATATTCTTGATCGTCATAAAATTCTAAGACGATCTAGCCATGCCCGTCCGTCTGTTGAAAGCACGCTACCATCTAAACGAAAGGAGCTAGAACGTTTACATTTTCCACAAATGCGTCTTATAGTCGTAGATCGGTTGGGATTGAAAGTGGGCGAAATCGGTCAAAAGGGAAAAGTTTTTCCTTCACAAGGGCTAAAAATACCCATAATAATCCCTAATATTTTAGAGTATTTAAGCATATTTTAGCAATATGTCTGCTTTTACTTACTTGATATTGGGTATGCACATTCCCCCGATAACAAAAACGTGCACTATAAAGTGATTCTTATTCGTAGGGTGTGAAATGGGGCAAAACGGAATAAAAATGGTACCTTTCAAACGACAAAAGCTAGAAACACGAAATTCGGTGTGTACATTCCTCTAATTGAGTAGATAAATAATTAAAAGTATTTTTTCCAAATTCGTACTTTTAAGGAGTAAAATGGAATGGTAGAGGTATAAAATTCGTACTCTATGAGATTAAAATGGGAAAAGGGGATACAAATAGTACCAACCAAATGGTCGCAGCAAGAATCATGGCATTCGGTGTGTACATTCCTCTGACTGCATCGACACGCCAAATAAAAAGATTTTTTCCAAATTCGAGCTTTTTACTTTTACGGCAAAAATTCATCAAATCATGAAGTTAGGTTATTTTGCACTCTGTACGTGAGATAATGGATTTTCAAAATTTGTACTTTTGGAATTAAAATAGAAAGGAAATACAACATTGCCAACAGTATTGCCTTATATCTGTGGTTTGAAATAATAAAAATATTATATTTTTTTATAAAATTATGTTTTCAATATTTGTATTTGTTTTGGTTTGGCTATATTAAAAAATATATATTTTCCTGTAATATTACTGCACTTTTATGAAAATCTACAGCCTCTGTGGAATGCTATGTAAAGTTCTGTGGAGGGTATGTAAAGTTCGGCCCGGCCGAATTTAACGCCGTTTTTACTTGTTTTAAATCATTTTTGTTGGCACAAAAAATAAAAAAATCATTTTGTGTACTAAAGAAGAAAATAATTTTTATATATATTAATAAATGGAAATGCTATGACCACTTTATAACAGAATTTGAAAATAACACATTTATATTTTAATATATCGTTTTTCTGGCACCATTAAAACCAGAGATTAAAATATTTTTTCATATGCTTTAATAGCTGACATCTTTGCAAAGTCCTGGTTTGAATAATATCCTGGTTTGAATAAATGCAGAAGTCATGATCATTCTAGAAGAAGTATGTGTTGAATTCAATCAATTTAACTTGAGTACAGAAATTATGAAACCTGATTTTTTTAATTGTTCCTACTTCTACAAGAAATGACACAACTTCTACATTTATTCATAGATTCGTTAGGATGGCAGTTTTTAGAAAACGAAAAATGTATATTAAGAAATTTAAAAACGTATATTTTTTAAATTCTCTTACAAAGATGTTGATACCTGTACATTTATCCATACATATTTTTCAAATTTCTTTAGGATGTCAGCTATTAACAAATGGTACAGAATTACTTTTTGCGATTTTTTGTTCTATTTTTATGGGTTTTTCTTTGACAATAAAAATATTTTTCCAATATATATTTTTTGCGACTGTTCCTAAATCACTGCCTCCACAAGACCTTATTCGGACCTTCAATTCAACGTGTTAAGTGTACATACTACCTAAAATGATAGTACAAATAGTAAAGATAACTTCAAAAATTGTAATATTCGTAGAAAAATTTAAAAAAATATATATATTCACAAAAAAATTAATGTCCTCTTTTTTGAAATTATATTCATTTATTACTTTGATTTCTTGATTTACTTGATTTCTATAAAGCGTAGATAAGAAATATTTTAGCTACGAGCTCTTTGCGTGCTTTTCTATGAACACAATAAATTTTAGACTCCTGTAGCTTATAGATTTCTCGTACTAATTGAGTGAGTTTGGATCGTTCGCCTCAGAAAAACTAAAATAATTTCAAAAATCAAGCCCTAATATTTTGTCGACTTTAAACCACCAAATACATCAGAACAGATTATACACAATTTTTGTTGCATAGTAATATTGACAAAATAGTACATTAGACCCGCCGAAATTATTCTTATTTCTTAGTCGATTACTTGAAGTCAAATTACATTACATTGCATTACTATAGTACACATTTTTAAAGGGCACATGTGTAATCCTGCAAATATACAAAATCGGCTTTATAAAATGACACCTACCAAAACCATTGAAATCCGTGGATGAACTCAATAAAATGTGTCGAGGCGTCTAGATTTCGAAGGATAAAAACACAAACACACGGTAGTAATAGAACTACTACTCATAGAAATAGAAAATAATGTTTAGATTTTTTGAATAATTCTAAAATTATTATTAGTATTATCTAAAAAAATGTTTATTGATATCCAACCTATGAATTGATAGAGGGTCAAAAGGGAACTTTACTAATGTATCCCTTGAGAATGTAAAAAATACTTTTACAAAGAATACTTTGCGGACAAATTTAGGTAACAAATAATTACTGCGACATTTTTCCATTTAAATGTAGCCTGCGAAAAGAGCCAATAGGAGATAAATGGCCAGAAATTTAATTACTGAAGCTGGGCAACACTCGTGTTTCCTCTCCCTATAATTCCTGTAATATTCGGTAATAATTGCGAAAATGTTTGCAAAAACGAAAAGTCTGAAATTGCCCCCACTGTGTGAACGTACATCCAATTCGTCTGTCTGTCGTCCTTTTTTCCTTTTTGGTGACTGACTATGAGTTTGTGTTGTTGGTTGCTGTAGTTGCTGCTGCTACCGTCAATGTTGTTGCTGTTGCCGTTGCTGTTGTTGTTGTAGTCATTTCTTTTTTGGCCATATTGTAGCAAAACGTCGAAATGCACTTTTACATTGGAATTTTTAGTAATTGAGTGTCATTTGACAAATGTATGCTTATATTTTGGGCAGGTTTTTAGGTTTAGTTCATTTTAGTTTCATTTCATTTCGCTACGTGGTTTGCCACGCTGTTGTTGTTGCTGTTGTTGTTCAATGTCTTTCTTCAGTCTCAGCCTGCTTTCTTTGATGTGAGTTTGTGTGTCTGTGTGTGGATAAGAGAGTGAGTGTGTGTGTTTTTGGCATTTATTGTCCATGTCCTTTATATTTTTGGAGCCTTTTGCTGGCTTTACTCTCGTATAGGCCTGGCGAATGCATATCGCAGCAGCAAAAACAACAACAGAAATTGAAAACTTAAAATAGTTGTTGTTGTTGCTGCTGTTGTTTTTCGTCTCTAGTACTCCAAAAGTGCAAAACCACGTTAGTGGAGTAAATTTTGTAATGTTTTGTGTGTGTTTTTTTTGTTTTGTCAACTCATACTCGGACTCTGGAAACAAAACTCAACCGAGCGCTGGTAGCCTACAAATATGGCCCTCAACTAAACTAGTAGTGCTGCTACTCCTCATGTTACCTACAATTATTGACCAACTTTAGGCCTTTTTAGCCAACACCACAGACCTCAAACCAAACACCATCAACCATAAACCATCACCAAAGGCAGCAGCAGCCAGCCGGCCAGCCAGCAAGTCGTACCCGTAGCAATATGGCCAGCCCCACATCCAAAAATATGTATCAGTGTCATCAGTAGTCTCCAAGGAACACCCAGCTCACAGAGTGCTGCACAACTGTTTTGCCGTTGAGCAGTTGTGCTCTCTACAGTTCAGTTCACATCATCTGGATATGGAAAATGTTTTCCATAGGCTGGCTCTTCATTCTTTAGTTTTTCAACAACAACCACCACTTCCTCTTCCTTCTGCACCACCACAGCATTCAGCCTCCAGCCAACGGCATCTAGTCTTCATAGGGTTCCATCATCTTATGAGATGAAACCAGCATCGCATGATGGTGATGATGATGACGACGATTTTGATGAGTTGTATTAAAGGAACTTTGACTTTTTTCGTGCCTACGGAGCAGCGTAAAAAAAAAATCGAAAACACATTTACACAGCTGGTGTAAATAATGGAGGGACGTGAAGTCATCAGGTCCTGGTTTGCTGGTTTTGGTGGAATGTTTTTCGCATTTTTGTGCTAACCTATTAAATATTGATCATAGTTTTGGTAGTTTCTTAATACAGTAACGCATAGGTCACACAAAGCATATGAGTAAACATAGAGTGTTGTCCTTTGGGGTGACAGATTTTTGAGAAATCGTTAAGTGAAACCTGAAATGACGAAACGAAATTTCAATTGCTTAGAGAGGAGGAGGTTTCCACATGATTGGCAAAATTTTCCAATTTTTCATAGAGTGTTGTCCTTTGGGGTGACAGATTTTTGAGAAATCGTTAAGTGAAATATAAAATAACGAAACGAAATTGCAATAGCTTAAAGAGAAGGAGGATTCCACATGATTGGTAAAATTTTCCTATTGGGCAAAGGGGCTACTTTGGGAAGTAGACCACCTAGGCCATGATAAATTTTGAAATGATTTTTTTTTTTGTGGAACACAAACAAGAAAAATAACAAGTTTCTGACAACGAATTCTGACAGAGGGGGTAAAAACAGAATATAGATGTATCTACGATTTGAATGTTCACGTACGGGGGTTCATTTTAGAGGGTGCAAACTATTTCCCCGCTTTTGCTCATTCTTATGATGAATCGGCATAGGAAACCTTGTGGTCCTTACATTTTACGTATAGGATGTCTTCATCAAATTTACTTAAAACACTTAGAGGAGCATTTTTGTGGACCATCTTAACCCTCAAACTGCTCAATGTAGGGGTGTTTTTGGTCCATTCTGAGCAAAGGAGTCAAAAACACCCCTTTAAAACATGCTTATAATGAATCGGTAAAGACAAACCTTGTGATCCTTACATTTTATGCATAGGATGTGTTCAATATTACTTAAAACGCTGCGATGAACATTTTTGTGGAACATTTTAACCCTCTACCTTCTCAAGATTGGAGTCTTTTTGGTCCCTTTTGTGGAAAAGGTTAAAAAACAACCCCAAAACAGAAGTTTAACGGGTCAAAATGTTCTACAAAAATATACACCATACAATTCTACTATAAGTCTCTGATTACATCAAAGCTCAAAATTCAACTTGAGTGTCAGAAATATGTCAAAACTTAAAATTCATGTTTATCCATTTTCCTCATTCCTATAATGAATTGCCAGAGAAAACCTTGTGATCCCCGCATTTTAGGTATAGGATGTGCTCAGCAGTATTACTTAAAACACCACGAGGAATATTTGTGTAACACATCTTAACCCTGTAGCTCCTCAACATAGGGGTCTTTTTGGCCCCTTTTGTGCAAAAGGATAAAAAACACCCCTAAAACCGGGATTAGCGGGTCAAAATATTCTACAAAATTGTTTGGTATAATATTCTACTATTAGTCTCTGTATACACCAACGCTCAAAACTAAACTTAAATGACAGAAATTAGGCAAAACTTAAAATTAATTTTAGGGTTAATTTCGTACGTTTTCCGAATTGGTGCGGAACTCTTCCACAAAACGGAATTTTATGGGTGGAGAGGGGGTGTGAATGGAAAAAATGTCCAACAAAATACACAAATTCCCAAAGTGGGGGAAAGTATGTTCAATTTTGTTTTTTTATAAATTGGTCACCATTTCTTTATTTACTGCAGGGATGTGATAATAATTTCTGAATAAGAAAACAACATATGAGCTTTGACAGTCCATATTACACTTGAACCAGATGAAATACGTCTGAAAATATAGGCAAAACTGAGTTATATGGTGTTTTAAGATTTTCATTTATTCATTCTATCGTCCCTTAAAGGAAAGCAATTTTCCAAAAGAAAACAATTTTTCAAAAATTATTTTGAATACTTATTCGCATCCAATGATACCTTTATAAGCGTCAACATAAAGAGAAGACTATCCGCTAAAATTAAAATTGCATGTAGTATCAGTTTAGTATTAACAACCATTTCAAGTTTTCCCTCCTAAAAATTTAATAGCAGTATCATAGGGTGCGAATAAGTGTACAAAATATTTTTTGAAAACAAAAATGTGTCCTTTGAACTTTGTAGTTCTATGAAAGGGGAACAGGATGAGGGCACAAAAAACGCCAATTAACTCCATTTTACCTATAGTTTCTGAAGAATATCATTAGGTTCAAGTGTAACGATTTTTTTTAAAAAATGGTCGATTGTAAACATTATAATGAAATCGCTGATTTAAAAATACAAAATCGCCAAAAATATCACATTTTTAGTGTAACTTAAATATCTCTTAAAATAATACAGGTACATGCGCATGTAAGCACAATGAAATTGTAGGTAATTGCAACCACTATTGCTGGGAAATTACATATACAAGTTCGAAAACTCATAAAACGGGGAAAATCAATTCCTAAAATTAGATTTTTTAGACCAATTGCCTTCAGTTCTCATTCTTTCACATTTCTTGAAAATATGTTATAGTACGAAAGAAGAATGCGCCACATAATAACATTTTCTGATAAATTTTTGATGTACTTTTTTCTAAACTCGAAAAAGATATTGAAAAATTAATATATCCATAATTTTTTTTATTTTTTTAATATTTGTACTCTCATTCTTTAACATTTCTTACAAATATATTACGAAAAGTAGAAAAAGTGGAAACAAGTATATTGTTTTATTTTTCAATATCTACTATTTTAGCGAATTAAGTAGTTATGAACCAATTTGTAGGCACAGTGGTTTAAAAATTTAGAAAAAGTAGATTTTTTAAAAAAATAGAATAGAAAAAAAGGCCGGGTTTGGTGTTGAAAAGTCGCTGCGAAGCCACTTGAATAGACTTTTGACATGGTCGAAATAATGATCGTGGTAGTCTGCAGCCAAGCAATTAGAGAGAAACATTTTCCCTCAGAGCCATTTGCAATTTCTTGATTTAGCTACAAACAGAGTGACTGTATCGGTTTGATAAGAAAAGTGCAAATTTCAGAGATCCGTTCTGTTTCGCGTCCATATTGGAATCAATACATATAATTTCATGATTCTTGGTACATCCGTTTGCTTGATACCACTTTTAGCATTTTTCAAAATGTTAACCTTAAAGTACGATTTGGGAGAAATACTCATATTGTGCGCGTCTAAAAGACGGGCGAGTAAAACCACTGAATTTCATGATTCTTTGGTACCAATTTTATCCCGTTTTGATTCTAAAGATACAGATATCGAAAGATATCTTTATTTTTCGTGTCTTCGCAGTCATAGCAATGTACACACCGAAGTTCACTATTGTAACTGGAACCGTTTAATAGGTACCATGTTTATCCCTTTCGCCCCATTTTCCGTCTTTATGTTTTACGTCTACACAGTCAGATAAATGCATTTTTATGTTTGTGCTGTTTTTATGAATCAACATGTCTCAATGCAAACAAAAATATATTGTTTTAGGTCTAGAACACATAATTTTTACTTTTTGTTGCATAGTGTTATTTGCAACAATTCTCAAATCGCACAACATCGATTGGATCTCCAATGTGTTAACTCCATACTTAGAAAATATAACCATATCCGTATGGTAAATAGAGAAATGTCGACAATTTCAGTCAAAAATCCCATATTTTGGAACATATTTTTTTCCCACTTTGGATATTTGGTTATTTTGTTTCTACACATTTCTCGAATTTCATTATTACACCGTGAGGCAATTTTAAAATTTTTTATTGGACATGAAAAATACCATATACATATGAAACTAGAGATGCTATGTAGAAAAACTGTTTTTCATTTGGTTTTTCTCCATTTTACATGACTTTTAATTTCGATAGATATACATTTTCTAATAATTTAGTTTCGAACTTTTGCGAGCCATACAAGGACATGGGCATCAAATGAAATAGAGAAATGCCTGTAAAAAATACTTAAATTTTCATGCATCTATTTTTACTAGTTTAGCATTTACAAATATTTTAATTTTACACCCAAAAAAAGTTAATGTTTATTTATTTTTATGGGCGGAAATATGAAATGGTTGCCAATGCTAAACTGATATAGATATGAGCATGAAATTTGAAGTATTTTTAACAATTATTCTTCTCTATTATTTGATATCCATATTGTTTTTGCTTGGCTCGAAAAAAATCCTTCGGAAATTAATCCATCCGAAAAAGTATGAACATAGATTATTAGAACATCTACATATATCCATTCGAAACATTTCTCAAAAAAAAATCATTTCTGGGATGTATTTTCCCCATTTTAATAATTAAATTTATTTAGAGTTTCTTCCGACTTTATTCATCTAAAGACTGTTTCGAAACAAATACACACTGATCCATAAGATGGAAAAGGTCATATGGTTAAACGCCAAAAATCATCTCCTTTCCTATTCATCTTTCCATTGCTCAACCTTCAGCAGTTTTTCTCCAAAAGAAACTAATCAACATTTAGTTATTCCCCACTCTCGGTCTATTATGGAATTGTTTCTATCATCACATTAAAACCCAACACCCTTTTGAGTTCGCCCCAACAAAAGTGTCATAGTCTAATCGATTTTTTCCCTTTCCTTTGCTCCTTTGCAACTATGACGTCGACATAATGCGATCATTGTGCGAAAACAGGTGACGAAACAAAAATATCGATTTAGTATTTGGCATGAATATAAATATTTTAAAACAGATACGAGTACTAATGTTAAATGTGTACACACGAACGTACATACGCCTGCAAAAAGTGTCATTGTCTACGCGTAATTTATTGACACATGGACAACCAACCAACCAACACCAACTGTACGTACGTCCTCTGACCTCGACTCGAAGTAGGTGATGACAGAAATACTAGGCTTTTTGTGGAGGAAAAAATGCGACATTTTTTTCGTGAGGCGTTTGCATTATTATTTAATCTCGAATACGAGAGAGAGAGAGCGAGCGAGAAAAAAACTGTGTTTTGATGCTAATTGCCGGAAACAAATCAAATGCATTTGAGTTCGATATATTGCGGCATACTCGTAATAATAATGGCTCTTGGACAAATGCTAACTTTATCAATTAATCAAGTTTATTTGCTAAAAAAACCCTTTGCACCCCTGTACACTTTCTCAAATGTCAGGGCCGAAATCTCAAAAAATTAAAAACAGCACCACAATTCTCACATCATAATTTCTTCGGTTTTCCATTTAAAAGCGGTGTCCCTTTTTCCATATCCAGTCCTTTGTGACTTACATTTAATTTTTTTGCTTTGTGCTTTAAGTCTTTTCAAACTAACCGCTTCTTCGGAAACTATTTACAGACAATTGCCTGGTGTCTGTTAAATTTACATTTATTTACAGAATGTTGGTTTATTTACAGAATGTTACACTGCAAGTGGGCAATTAAAGCTTTTGAGGCCGAAAAGCTGTTACAAACAAACAACTACCGAAGAAAAAGCTCAACGAGGGGTTAAGCGAAAGTTACAATTGTCGGATACTCTACAGTTTGTCATAGGCATGACATGTCTGTGTAGCTTTTGGAAGGACGAATGGAAAGAAAGGGAAATTTTATTTGACGGTTGAAAGTATCCAAAGTTATTTTGCGTGTGGTGAGCATTATTGTAGATTGGACAAAAAATATACTACTCAAAAATATGACAAATATTAAAATGCCCGCCAAGTGTAAATTAAAGTAGTCATGTTAATCAGTACAACGTAGCAGATCATCCCAAGGATACATTTTCAAATATTTTTCAACTTTTTTCACAGCAAAAGTGCCCGAATGAAATATTTGAACTTTTCATAACTCATAAGTCCTTCTCCATGGCGTGCATTCCACAGAAGTATTTCTAAATTAGAAGAAGTGGTATTATTTTATAGTGGCGAGTATTTTGAAGCAACTGTGACTAAGACGGGGCAACCATGACCCTTTTTAATCATATCATTGGACAAAAATTGAAATAGTTGTCAGATCATAAATCGTATTTGACTAACGAAAAATGAATTTTAGAAACATTCCAAAAAATTAATATAAAAAATAATCGGAAAAGATTTTGCTTCTTCTAATCGATTAAAGTTCCAACTAAATCTATTTTTTTTTTTTTTTTTATTATTTGATCTTTTTATAGTTTTTGTTGTAACTCTTACTTAGGTTCGAGATCACTTGTTTTTGTTTTCCAAATAGAAAACAAAGTATTTTAAAAAGAAGTGTGTGACATTTATTTGGTTCGGTTGCTAGCAGGGCAGACGACCGTTTCAAGGGACGTTTGGGGGCGTTTATGGCCGTTATTTGTATATCAGTAAAAAATAAAATTAAAATTATGTTATTAAAACTATATTATAACCGAAAATTACCATCAAAAATATTTTCAAATATTCATCTTTAATTTCAAATATATAAAAATTAATTCAAAGTACAATTTTTAGAAGAAAAACAAAATTCGTACAATTCCTCCCCAGCTATTCAGAAAATATTAGAATATTCAATGTCGTTTAAAAACACGAAACTACAAAATCTGTATATTTTATATTTTATTTAGTTATTTAGTAATAGTTGGAAATATTTTTAGTAGGATATATTTAAGTAGCTTTAAATTAGCTAAGTACAGAAAAAAATCAGCAAATAAGTAAATGGTGTTTGACTAACGAATAAATTTAATTTTAGACACATTTTAAACAATTAAAATAGAAAAGAATAGGAAAAAAATCGGAGATTTTGCTTCTTTCTTTATGAAAAAAAAATCACAAAGTTTTATGTTATTTTTTTCTTGACCATCAAAAATTGAGAATTTTCAAATATTCATAAGTAAATTTTAAGTATGTGAAAATTAATTAAAAATAATATTTTTAAGGTTTGGAAAAAAAAAATTCGTACCTCTCCTCAGCTTTTCGGAAAATATAAGAATCAATTCCGTCCAAAAATGTATTTTTGAACAATATTTTCCTTTAACTACTCACGAACGAAATTACAAAATCAATTTTTTTTTCATTTCTCCGAAACAGTTGGAAATATTTTTAGTAGGAAATACTTAAAGCAGTTTCAAATTAGCTAAGTAAAGAAAAATCTCAGCAAAAAAGTAATTCATATTTGACTAATTGTAATTTTAGACACTGTTAAAAAGATATTTTTCAAATATTTATTTAGAAATTTTAAATATATAGGGTCCGCCATCTAACGTTTTTTTCTTTCAACTATTCAACCATTGGACTATTATTTGTGGGATGCCCGAGGCAGCCATTTGAATGGAATTATTTTCCATTATTAACCGGAAGGATTGTACTTTCAAATAATAAAAGACATTTGAGAAAATATTCAGTAGTTTTTTTATAGCATTTTCAAAAAAAAATATTTGGCGGACCCTATATAAAAATTAATTAAAAATAATATTTTTTAGATATATAAAAATTGTACCACTCCCGGCTACTAGAAAATATAAGAATCAATTCAATTTCGTTCAAAAAGGTTTTTTGAGCAATATTTCAATTTTCCACAGGAGACTAATCAACATTTAGTATTTTTACTATCACGCAATAACAGAACACACTTTTAGTTCGCACAGCAATCGATTTTCCCATATTTGCATCCGTGTCACACTTATCATGAATACAAGGGGAATTTACACTCGTGGAATTTTCATTTCATGAATATATACCGCACCAAACAGTCACACGATGAGGATCTCAACAATAACTCTTGGGTTTTCCGAGCCCCAGATGCGACAATTTTGCTTGTTGACGTAGCCACCGAGGTGGAAATGGGCCTCATCAGTCATCTGTATTAGTTTAGCATTGATAACCATTTCTAGTTTACCCTCTTACAAAATAAAATATGAATAAGGGGTAAACTTGAAATGGCTGTTAATGATGAACTAATGCAGATATCAGCATGATATTTGAAGTATGTTTAGCAGATATTCTCATCTTTAATTTAACACATCTACAGGTATTACAGGGTGCGAATAAGTGTTTAAAATAATTTTTGAAAAGTTGTAGCCTTTGGAAGTTCGTAGTCCTGTGAAATGGCAACATTTAGCCTATAGTTTCATAAGTATATCATTCGGATCTAGTGTAACGTCTTTTTTTAATTATCGGACGGTGTAATAGCTGCAATCAATACCTCTTCAATGATATCCCAAATGGTGAAAATCGGAAATAATTGACGCCACAACGATTATTTTTGTAAAAAGAGTTTGGAAATTTTGCTTCTTAAAAATCATATTTTGTATCAAACTATTATCTTACAATAAACTTTTTTATTTAAAGTTATTTCAAGGGTCTTTTAATCCAGGAAAAAATATCGGACAAAATGATTTAGGGTCGAAATATTGTGCAATACGTCATTAAGCAATCCAAATTTTAATTCTGGTTTTTGAAATCATTACTGTTTTTCGTGACCCAGCCTAATATATATCATATAGATTCAAAATACTATCCATAATGATGTATTCTAAGGTCTATTCCATAATATGAACTCAATGAAGCTGGAAAGTATAGACAACATGATAGCCATGACCGTTTTTCCCATTACATGGCTTTGAATACTAAAGTAAGGATTTCATTGCAAATATCAAACCGGTGGCTGTATTATATGAACCCGATGGCATTTATATGAGGCCTACATAAATGGAACCAACTGTTGGAACAATATGAATTACTTTAGATGATCCCAATTACTGTAGATGATCCTAAGTGAAAAAAATGATCCGGAATTTCTGACCAAACAATTTTATAATAAAAATCTACAGGAGCGGTAAGAAATCAAATAGAGAGTGGGACTTGTATGGGGTTATACGAATATCACTATATTGTGAGCCTTGGTAACCCCAAGTATTCTTAAAAAATTTTGAAACTAATATTCACTACTAATTTCTGTCTCGACCGCAATAAACAATCTAGATTGTCCTCTATCTAAAATAGCTCTTAAGAATATTGAAAAATCCATATGTAATCAAAAGAACATTTGAACATATGACCACCGCACAACGTATACCGCAAACGATGGCAAACCAAATTCAAAATGTACAATTACAATTAAAACTTCAAAAGCCACCAACTCATGGTACATCATCTCCTCAATCCATATAGATATGACACACAAACATTGTCGATAACATATTGCGGTTCAAATCTCGATTGAAAATCTCACTTCCGAAGCAAACAGGGGATAAATAAATGATTTACAAAAGCCACCCCCTCCCCACCACCATTTTATGGTGACTATAATACATTGCACTTCCCCCCCATACACAAGTAACCTAATCGGAAAATATTACCATTATTGAAAATACTATAAGCATATAATATTTTGTATGTGTGTGTGTTTTTTTTTTGTCTTGTGCTGAAATATTGCCAACAGATTGCGGGAGGTCTATAAAACCGAATGATAAATGCACATTGAGCCAAGGAAAATAAACAAATTGTTGTAGTTCAGTGGGTTCGTTGCGATGGACACACACGTGCTATACCAAACAAAAAAGTAAAAAAAAAACGGAATATCACTGCGAAAAATGAAATATTCGTAAAACTGTTGTTTATTTTATGAGAAAGAAAATAACAAAAGGTAGCGTAGCGTATACTTAATATAAATAGCGGCAGAGAGATAGGGGGAGCGAATGAGTGTTGGAACGTATGAAAGAAGACGAAATGTTACTCATACGCCAACATTTACAGGAATTTTGTGGTTCGCACAAACTGAACTTTTTCGTCATCAATGCTACGTTTTTTGCACAAGTGGTAACTATTAAATTATTATTTATAAGGAGATTCATATCTTCTACATTTATTCATATATTTTCTTCAAATAGACCTTGCTTTCTTCGATAATATTATAAAGTAAGTGTTTTTTAATTCTTCCGCGTCTACAAAAGGTGTCATAGCTTCTAAATTTGTCCATAGATCTTATACAAATAAACATTGTTTTTTATTAGAAATACAAAATAATTTTTAAATAATCTGTTTTCTGATTTGAAAAATGTTTTTCTTTTTTTATATGAATAATCACTCAAAGTTTTGAATAATTTTTAATATGAAAAATCGCCAAAAATATATAAACTGCGGTACATCCAAATCCAAATTGTCTAAAAATTATAAATAAATACCCAATTTTTTTGGTTGATTTTTCATATGAAAAATCGTCCATTTTTGTATGGGGTTTATTGGGTAATTTTTCATAATTTTTTGGATCTTTTACTGGTAGATTTTTTGTGCTCCCTTATTTTTTATTATTTCTGGGCGATTTTTCTTGTCGTCGTTCAGACCTTTTGCTGTAAATCTTTAAAATAAACTCTCTTCGAAAAGTATCTACTACATTTCTCCAAACACAATGTATTAAAATAAAATACTACTTCTTCTACTCGTTGCCGGACGTGCATACATCCATCTCCTTCAAAAGCGACAGCCGTAACAACGTAAAACTAAAACAAATAAAAACGAGATCCTCTCAATAGTATTTTCAGCAACTTGTGAAGAAACAAGTCTTAAATCATCCCAAAAAGACAAAAGAAAACTTTGTAACTTTTCAAGAAAAACCAGCAGAGGAAAAAACAAAAACATCAATTTCAACTTATAAAAAAAGTTACAATTCCTTTTCCTTAGTTCGTCATTACGTTCGGACTACGACGGAAAACTGCATTGTACAGATACAGAGATAATGCTGTGAAAGACCGGAGCGGTAAAAATGCCAACACACACATATACACTAAAATTAAAACAAGAAGGAGGAGTACGAATACCAAAGCTTATTTGCTATTCCTTGTGAAAACCACAATTAAGACGCAGCCCAACAACACAATATACTACCGCAACATATGTTAAGTGTTGTAAGCGGTTTTCCCGTACAAATGAACTACTCAAAAGGGTTGCCCAGTAAACAATTTGAGAAGTGGTTGGAAGACAAAATTGGTTAAAGAAATAAATATGTTTAGTTGTTTAGGTGGTGTTTTCCAGTCTAATACTTTTAAATGGGGAAGTCGGGTCACACCTGTGAAAGTGAAAGTTTGTGTGACATTTCTGTGGAAGAATTTTTCCTCTCTTCTAACTTTAATTAAAATTTTTCTCCATTCAGATGGTTAACAATAATAATATATATTTTATTTATAATAATATTAATTTATATTTAATATTATATACAAAATTTTCGCTCAGTGAAATTATAGGAAACATTTTCAAAACGAAATTTTACGTAAAATTCAAAAAAAAATCAAAAAAATTCAATACGAAATTTTAAGAAAAAATTATAAATCGAAATATTAACAAAAAAGCGAAATTTTACCAAAAATTTTTCAACAAAAAAAATTTACAAAAAAATCAAACCGAAAAATTTTCAACTTGAAACTTTACAAAAAATTTCAACTCGAAATTTTAAGAAAAAACTTCAAAACGAAATTTTACAAAAAAAAATCAAAACGAAATTCAACCCGAAATTTTTAGAAAATTTTAAACCGAAATTTTTATGAAAAATTTAATCCGAACTTATAAGAAAAATTTTCAACTTGAAACTTTACAAAAAATTTCAACTTGAAATTTTAAGAAAAAATTTCAACTCGAAATTTTAGAAAAAAATTTCAACTCGAAGTTTTAAGAAAAAATTTCAAAACGAAATTAAATAAATAAAATTAAATACTTCAATAACTTTAAGTGAAATTATTTCTCCATTCAGATGGTTAACAATAATAATATTTATTTTATTTATAATATTATTAATTTATAAAGAGTGATTTTTTTGAGGTTAGGATTTTCATGCATTAGTATTTGACAGATCACGTGGGATTTCAGACATGGTGTCAAAGAGAAAGATGCTCAGTATGCTTTGACATTTCATCATGAATCGTCTTACAAACGAACAACGCTTGCAAATTATTGAATTTTATTATCAAAATGCGTGCTCTGTTAAGAAAGTTCATTGCGCGCTTCCATTTTATGGTCAGTTTAATCGACCCACTGAAGCGGCTATTCGGGCTATTGTGACTAAATTTCGCACCAAATTTACATTGTTGGACATTAAACCACCAACACGCTTACGTAGAGTGCGAACTGAAGAAAATATCGCAGCTGTATCGGCCAGTGTTAATGATGACCACCAATTTTCGATTCGTCGCCGTTCGCACCAATTGGGTCTCTGTTACTCAAAAACGTGGAAATGCCAAAATTGGACTAAGCGGATGGACCACCTAAGACGCAGCCGCGGTCAACATTTAAATGAAATTATCTTCAAAAAGTAAATGTCATGGACCAATCTAACGTTTCAAATAAAGAACCGATGAGATTTTGCAAATTGTATGCGTTTTTTTTTTAAAAAAAGTTATCAAGCTCTTAAAAAATCACCCTTTATTTAATATTATATACAATATTTTTGCTCAGTGAAATTATAGGAAACATTTTCAAAACGAAATTTTACGTAAAATTTTCAACTGGAAATTTTTCAAAAAAATTCAACTCGATATTTACAAATAATTTTAAGAAAAAATTATAAATCGAAATTTTAACAAAAAAGCGAAATTTTACCAAAAATTTTTCAACAAAAAAAATCAAACCGAAAAATTTTCAACTTGAAACTTTACAAAAAATTTCAGCTCGAAATTTTAAGAAAAATTTTCAAAACGAAATTTTACCAAAAATTTTCAAAATGAAATTTTGCGAAAAAATTCAACCCGAAACTTTTATGAAAAAATTCACCCCGAAATTTTTAAGAAAAAATTTAACCCGAAATTTTTATGAAAACTTATAAGTAAAATTTTCAACTTGGAAATTTACAAAAAATTTCAACTCGAAATTTTAAGAAAAAATGCAACTCGAAATTTTAAGAAAAAATTTCAACTCGAAATTTTAAGAAAAACTTTCAAAACAAAATTTTAAGAAAAAATTTCGAAACGAAATTTAAAAAAAAAGTTTACCAAAAATGTTCGAATCGAAATTTTACGAAAAATTTTCAACCGGAAATTTTGTGAAAAAAATTGAACCCGAAATTTTACAAAAGTTTGACAGGAGACTTAAAGAGCCAAAGGCCAAATAAAATGTAGAGCACTGAAATATTTTAAATCATTGCTTATATCGTTATATAAACTTTAATTTGGAAAGCCTGCTCATAAATATTAGTTAATTCCTATTTTGAGCATTCAAACCTCAATTCTCTTAAGTAGATTACCTTTCGAATGACTTCTCTTTAATACCTTACAATCCCTTGGAAAAACACTCCATTCCAAATTTGTTGCTGGTCTTACCACAAATCCACAAAATTTATAAAGTTACAAACAATCCACAAGAACCAAAGAAAACAAAAACTATTTAAAATTATTTTCCTACATTTACCCCCATAAACAATTGTGGTAGACCATTCAATTCATTTCCTTCATTCTTAACGAAAGTACGCATTCTTACGTGTATTAGAGTGGGTCGTGTATGAATAAAAATGCAAAAATAAAACTTTCGCTACTACTACTACTACTTTTTTAATTACAAGATCTTAATCTTACAAAAATTTAAAATTACTTCTTTTTATTGGAATTTATATGAATATATAGATTTTCTTTTTTATTTGTTCATTTCGTGCGTTTATCGTTGTTAAATCCAGTTCAAATACTATCTTCCTCAAATACTTCTTAAAAGCCTTAAAAATAGTTACCTCTTTTCAAATCGAATTCAATATTAAATCCAGCAACAGCATGTACACTAGACGTATACGTGATATTTTGTGTTTCCACAAGCATATTTATATTAAGTATACGCATATATATCGTTTCAGATGAATAGCTCTATATTAGATGACTTAAACTTCAAGATTTTACAACGCAATCGTATATCATATTTTCCAGTCTTACGATTATCGTTACGAAATTTAGTTCAACGCGAAGAAGAAAATTATTTTATTTAAATGCATTTTGTTTGAGAGATGAAGAGTCATAACTCTGTTAATTTTTCATATAATTTCTCAATTAATATCTCACAAAATCTTTACACAAAATACGAATAAGTTTAATTAAATTTAAACAAAATTTGTAACATCAACAAAAATTCCATTCAAAGAAGAAATATTTGGCAAATCATCATTAATTCAAAATTGTATTTCTTTGGTATGTGAACTGCGACCCAGCTTAATGTACATGTATGTATTTACATTATAGTCGAAAACATTTTAAACGTTTTTTCACATTTTACTCACGAATACGAACGTAAATTGTTTTGTTTTTGGTTAACAAAATGCCATAATTTAAATAAATAATACACGAAAAATATTTCATACCCGCAGTCATTCGAATGATTGTATCTTTAACCTTGACATCGTATGAAATTATATCTGTTAAAATTTCACATTCATATTTAAATGGTTTTAGTTTTTTTTTTCATTGATAAGTAACACTAGGTTGCAGTGCTTGAGGGAAATGAATAAAACTGCAAATTTTACAAAGAAAAATATTTTATAATATTTTTTGAAAGAAAGATCATAAAGCGACATATCAGCAATCAATTCGACTACAGGATGTATTACTTGAAGGTAAATCATAAAAACTGCCATTAGAAAATTCATGATTTTTTAAATAGAAAAACTGACCAAATACATGATGTTAATTTGATAGAAAACATGGTTTACTTAAATGAAAATTCGACAGAACTTTTTGGACTCATAAATACATCGTGCGCAATGAGTTTGTTTTGTACAAGGTAATTTCACAGGATAGGCCAAAGCTTCGGTATTTATCCATGGATTCCACAGCAAAAACCATTAATTTCACTGCAAAACCAAAAACCTCCAGCTTCGCAAACATACGGACTTAAAGTATATTTGATCATAGCTTTTGTTCAAATAGACCTGATATTAAAATGTTATTTTATTTTAAAATGAAAGAAAATATTCTGTAATCAAGATAGTAAAACAGTTTTTAGCGCTATTTATCGAAAAATCTTAAAAATCGTTATTTTTTAAAAAATCCTTGCGTTTACAAACATGATCATAACTTCTACATTTATCTATAGATCTATTACATATAGAAACTGTTTTCTTCGTTGGAATGTTAGCTATTAAAATATAGAAAGAAATATATTATTTTATCTTCAAATTGTCTGCTATTTTGTATTGTTTCTTCTCTTGCCAGCAAATAAAAAGATTTTTTGCAAAAAATAAACTTTTTTCAATTCTTTGCATAATGTTCCTAAACCACTACTTCTAAAGAGTGGATTTTTAGCTATTGTCTTTTTGGCAACACTATTTTTTGTCAATTGACGCATTGGAAGACAACATTGAAGCATTTATTCGTGAGATACCGGCCGAAATGTGGGAAAGAGTATCCCAAAATTGGACTAAGCGGATGGACCATTTGAGGCGCAGTCAAGGTCAACATTTGCGTGAAATAATCTTCAAACATTAAATTATATGGACCGTACTATCGATTCAAATAAAGATTTCATGCATTTTTTCGAATTTTATGTTTTTTTTGAAAAACTTTCTTATAGATTTTTAAAAATCACCCTTTATGTATGTGAAAGTGAAATTCGCAAGATTTGCAGGCATCATAAGCACCTATAATTTGAACAGATAACGAGATTAAGAATATTAAAAGTACCTTCGAAGAATTTATTTTTATAGGGTGATTCATCGTGAGGTTTGGCTCTTTTGACAGATCACGCATGACTCATGTTCAGTACCGTTTGACAGGTCATCGTGGAAAGACTCACAGCACAACAGCATCTCTACATTGTTCAGCTGCATTACGAAAAAAAAAAAGCTTTCTGTGAGAAACAAGACCGTGGCGAATCGAATTTCGGCCTTAAGTCGTACAAATTTCAACTTGTTTAAGACTAGGTGACTTAAATTTGCGTGTTAATTTCAGTGAATGGCACTGGAAAAACTCAATGAAATGATACCGGTCGCTACGTTCGATTGGTCCCCCAAATAGAACAAAAATTTTCAAAGGATAACATTTTTCCGAAAATTCTTTTACATACTTATTGGTCTCGTAGGGTGCCGATATAAGTGTCCAATTATAGAACAGAGCATGTGTCAAAAATACTTAAAATTTCATGATTATATCTGTATTATTTTAGCATAATCCACCACTATAAGTTTCCTCCCTTAATCTATATATATAAAAGAGTTGCGTTACTGACTTATCGTTGACCAGCCCCCAGACCAAACGGCTGAAGCCAGGGTCATGAAATTTTCAGGGCAGTTCCCAAATATGACGTAGACGTCGACTAAGAAATTCGTACTTTTAGGGGTAAAATGGCCCAAAAAGGGGTAAACATCGAACCTTCGTCCTGACTAAACGGCAGTAGCTAGAAACATGAAATTAGGTGAGTTCCTTGCAATGACCATGCAGACGAGCTACAAATAGGGATTTTTCGAAATTTGTACTTTTAAGGGAGGAAAGAGACAAAAAGGGATAAAAATGGTACCAATTTAAGTATTGCAGATATATTCGTAAAAATCAGAATTAACATTTCTCTGACAACGTAGACTTGCAATATAAATGGATTTTTCGAAATTTGTACTTATAAAGGGTGAGCGGGACAGAAAGGGATAAAAATGGTATCAACTAAAGTATTGTAGCTAGAATCGTGAAATTTGGTATGTAAATTCCTCTGATTGGATTTTTCAAAATTTGTACTTTTAAGGGTTGCGAGGGACAAAAAGGGATAAAAATGGTACCAAATAAAGTATTGCAGCTAGAATCTTGAAATTTGATGTGTAAGTTCTCCTGACCATGTAAAAGCGCAGTAAAATTGGATTTTTCGAAATTTGTACTTATAATAGGTGAGCGGGGAAAAAAGGGATAAAAATGGTACGAACTAAAGTATTGCAGCTATAGTCGTGAAATTTGGTATGAAAATTCCTCTCACCACATAGAAGCGCAATATAAATGCATTTTGTACTTTTATAGGTTGCGCGGGACAAAAAGGGATAAAAATAGTACCAACTAAATTATTGTAGCAAGAATCGTGAAATTAGGTATGTACATTTTTTCAAAATTTAGGGTTACGAGGGACAAAAAGGTATAATAATGGTACTAATTTAAGTATTACAACTATAGTCGTGAAATTTGGTGTGTAAATTCCTCTGACAAGGTAGAAGCGCAAATTCTAATGGATTTTTTCGAAATTTATAACTAATAGTACCAACTAAATTATTGATGCTATAGTCGTGAGATTTGGTGCGTAAATTCCTCTGACAACGTAGACTTGCAACATAAATGGATTTTTCGAAATTTGTACTTTTAAGGGGAGAGCGGTACTAAAAGGGATAAAAATAGTACCAACTATAGAATTACAGCTAGAATCATGAAATTTAGAATGTAAATTCCTCTGACCATGTAGAAACGCCATAAAAATGGATTTTTTTTTTCGAATAAACGGCTCTGCGGTTGTAATTTTTTGCTAAAAACTGGTAAAAAATGAGTTCAGCTAAAACAGTGCATATCGACAAGCACATTCCTTTGACTGTATATGAGTGCTATGTTTCCAATTTACTATTTTAGAAAAGAAAATCAAATAAATTCTATCCTAAAACAGAGACGGATAAAACTAATAACAAATTCCTGGCTTTTTCGCGTGCGAAGCAGCGGGTACTGCTAGTTTATTTATATTTTACTTTTTAATGGATAAATTAGAAAAGGTTGTTAACCCTAGAGAGATAACCTACGTCTGAGAGACGTATGCCTTTTTAATTTTTCGCTCTCTCTCTCTCCCCCGAATGTTTGTGCAACACGTTGCTGTTTTTTGTTTTTCTCAGTCGTCTACAGTAGCCAATAACGCATTTAAATAATAAAGAAATATATAAAGAATCCATGTAAGTACAAAAAAGGTAAAAAATATTTCCAAAAATGTTGTCACCATAAAGAAAAACTATGATACGTCCCACAGACGTATGGTTATCTTTTCCGTGGCTTCCAATAGGGTTATCTCTCTAGGGTTAATGCTAAACTAATGCAGATTAAAATATGAAACTGAAATGAAAACCCAATTACTTTTTTTTAATTGTCGTACGGTGTAATAGGTGTAATGAAAGAAGAAAACAACGCACATTTTAAGAAAATCTATGTCGAAAAGTTGAAAATTGGAATTTTAGTAAAAAATATATTCATAAATTTTTATTGTTTTATAATTTTTTAATTAAAAAACTTTTTAAAAGAAATCGGATTTTAGTTTTATTTTATTATATTCTTTTCAGTTATTTTTTTGACATTTACTCTTAGCTATTAAATTTAATGACATATTGAACGAAACGAACCAAATATAAATATGTTAAAATATTTTTAATTTTTCATTAAAAAATTAGTTGGAGTCAAGATTTTTTCTCATTTTGTGGCCTGGTGTAGTATCATATGTATATTCCACTCATAACAATGAATAAAGGTACAATGATACATACAAGCACTCCCCATATGTGATATAAATACACAGGTGTACATGTGTGTGTGGGTATGTGTTGTCTGTGGATATGTATGTGTAAGTGAGAGCTTAAAAGTGATTATGACCTTAACACCGGAAGCATTTTATTTACAGAACAACACCACCATCACCACCACGACCATAGCTACACTTAAATATGCAAATGTAAATATTTTTTATTGTGTTTGAAGTTGAATTCGTGGTTCGTGGCGTTCTATTGTGTTGTATTGCATTGCATGTAACAAAATACTTGGCTTCTTGTTATTGGCTTTAAAGACCTCCGTTTGCCAAAACTATGTTTTGGTTCTTGTTTTTTTTTTTTTTGGTGGAATTCTTTCATTGATTTTGAATTTGAATTAAAGAGGCACTGCAGGCTTTAGAAAAGTGAATGTTTTTCGACGCTGACCTTGAAAAAAAGTTGAACTTTGGAAGTTATTTGCATAGACATATGCATATAGGGTTGTGATCCTTGCTAGAGGTTAAATGGAAATGAAATATTGCGAAATGAAATATTATTGAAAGATTTATTTTATTAAATTAAACAAGGCCAAGGAGATATAGGGTTATCCAAACTAAAGTCCTAAAACCAAATATCGATGTCCTAATTTGAATACGATATAGTTTATAGGACAAAATTAATACGACTAGGAAAATGTTGATAGAGAGTGAAAACATATCACATCGTCGAAGGGATTTCCCAATTTCTAGTGGATAAAAAACATATTTTCTTTAAATTGGCAGTTTAAAGCTCACAGTGGGAAAACCATTTGCTTGATATTTGAGTCATTCCATAACAAACGGAACGATTTTTGACCTCGATAGCTTGAATTGTTTTGCAAATTGGTGTATGGATTCTTCTCCTAAAAATATTTTATACGTGTTTTTGCAAAAATAATTAGAAAAAAAATGTTCACGAATTTTGACCAATTAATAGTCGTGAAATTACCATGAAGGAATTTCCCTATTTCAAGTTTATATAGTGGAATGAAACTACTCCACAAGACCTTTAAAAAAATAGTTTTCTTAAATTAGCAGTTTACTGTGAGTGTGTCATAACTGTCCTAGATATATGAGTCATTCCTTGTCAAGCGGTACGACTTTTAACCTCGATTGCTTGGACTATATGCATTCTTCTCATAAAAATATTTTATACGTATTTTTGGAAAAATAGAAAAAAATGTTTATGAGTTATGACCAATTTAAAAGTCGTAATATTGCGATTTTTTCAAAGAGTTGTGTTCATTCAATCGCCTGTAACTATTGAAATACTATACCTCGTTTGGAAGGTAATTTCAATAACCGTTTTAAATTTTGAAATGGTTTGTTATCGCCGCGTTAGATTTTTTTAAGTTTTTGCAATTTATTTACTTTATATAATTTTCTAAATTATTACATTATTTGATTTTTGGAAATTTTAAAATAGTGTTCTTAGACATATTATTTAGTCACTGTGTGAGTTTGAAAGTGCTAAAAATATGGGTTCTATTTTTTAAGATTTTTTTAATTTTTTTGTAAAATCAACATAAAATCAACTATGTCATCCTTTTGCATATTCTTATGATATAGCAAACCTTGTGATCCTTACATTTTATATATACAGATAGGATGTCTTAAGCAGTATTACTTAAAACACTACAAGGAACATTTTTGTGGAACATATTAGCCCGCTAACTCCTCAATGGACCAAAGGACCCCTTTCCTTTGGTCCATTTTGAGCAAAGGAGTCAAAAACACCCCTTTTGCAGATTCTTATGATAAATCGGCATAGCAAACATTGTGATCCTTACATTTTAATTATAGGATGTATTCAGCAATATTACTTAAAATACTACGAGGAACATTTTTGTGGAACATCTTAACCCTCCAGCTCCTCGTTATAGGGGTCTTTTTGGTCCATTTTGAGCACATGAGACGAAAACACCTCTTTTGCAGATTCTTATGATGAATCGGAAACCTTGTGAACCTTTGATTTTAAGTATACCATGTCCTCAGCAATATTACTTAAAACACAACGAGGAACATTTTTGTGGGACATTTTAACCCTCTAGCTCCTCAATATAGGGTTATTTTGTTCCATTTTGAGCAAAGTATTCAAACATACCCCTTTTGCAAATTCTTATGATGGATTGGCATAAGAAACCTTGTGATCCATACATTTTAAGAATGGGATATATTCAGCAATATTATTTAAAACGCAGCGAGGAAAATTTTTGTGCAACATCTTAACCCTCTAGCTCCTCGATATAGGGGTCTTTTTGGTCAATTCTGAGCAAAGTATTCAAAAACACCCCTTTTGCAAATTCTTATGATGGATCGGCATAAGAAACCTTGTGATTCATACATTTTAAGAATGGGATATATTCAGCAATATTATTTAAAATGCAGCGAGGAAAATTTTTGTGAAACATCTTAACCCTCTAGCTCCTCGATATAGGGGTCTTTTTGGTCGATTTTGAGCACATGAGTCAAAAACACACCTTTTGTACATTATGATGATACACTCCTTTTGTATAGGATGTATTGAGCAATATTACTTAACACACAACGAGTCACATTTTTGTGAAACATCTTAACCCTCTAACTCCTCAATATTGGGGTCTTTTGGTCCAGTTAGAGCAAAGTATTCAAAAACACCCCTTTTGCAAATTCTTATGATGGATCGGCATAAGAAACCTTGTGATCCATACATTTTAAGAATGGGATATATTCAGCAATATTATTTAAAATGCAGCGAGGAAAATTTTTGTGAAACATCTTAACCCTCTAGCTCCTCGATATAGGGGTCTTTTTGGTCGATTTTGAGCACATGAGTCAAAAACACTCCTTTTGTACATTATGATGATACACTCCTTTTGTATAGGATGTATTGAGCAATATTACTTAACACACAACGAGACACATTTTTGTGAAACATCTTAACCCTCTAACTCCTCAATATAGAGGTCTTTTGGTCCAGTTAGAAAAAAGGACTCAAAAACACCCCTTTTGGAAATTTTTATGATGAATTGGCATAGGAAACCTTGTATTCCTTACATTTTAAGTGTGGGACAAGTTCAGTAATATTATTTAAAACAAAACGAGGAACATTTTTGTGGAATATTTCAACCCTCTAGCTCCTCAATAGAGGGGTCTTTTTGGCCCATTTTGAGCAAAGAAGTCAAAAACACCCCTTTAGCAAATACTTATGATGAGTCGGTATAGGGAACCTTGTGAACCTTGGATTTTAAGTATAGAATGTCTTCAGCAATATTACGTAAAACACTACGAGGAACATTTTTGTGGAACACTTCAACCCTCTAGCTCCTCAATAAAGGAGTCTTTTTGGTACATTTTGTGCGAAAGGGTAAAAACACCAAAAAAAGGGGTTTAAAGGGTAAAATTTTTCTAAAAAAAATCTTAGTAATAAAATTCTTTTATAAATCTCTGAACAAACTATAACTCAAAACTCATCTTAAATGCCAGAAATAAGTGAAAACTTAAAATTCATTTTAGGGTTAATTTCTTAGTTTTTCGGAATTGCTGCTAAATTGTACCACAAAACTGAATTTTAGGGCGGTGGTGTTATGGAAAAAATATTCTGCATTAAATTTCACTATAAGTCACCGAACAACAGGAAACTGTAGATATATATAAATAAAATATTAATAAAAAATTGTGTATTTAAACAAGAAAAAAATATTTAATTTTATTTTTATTAATTTTTTTTTAGATTTTGGTAATTTTATAAAGATGTCAAATTCCAGAAATAAGTCAAAACTTAAAATTCATTTTAAAGTTAATTTCATACTTTGGCGAATTGGTGCTAAACTGTCCCACAAAACTGAAATTTATGGTGGGAAGTGGGGTGTGAAGAAAAAAAATAAATTTCTCCGAAAATAATGGCATTTCTTCCCATTATTTTAAAAGTTTGGAATTTTTTGATAAAATGGTCGTCATTTCTTTATTTACCGCAGGGATGTGGTAATACTATCAGAGCAAGTAGTCATTATATTGAACATGTAATTTGTTATTAGTTACTGAACATTTTTCAATCTGTACTTTGCAATTTTGCATCTGAAAATAATATTATTTTTTCAATAAAATACCCAAATTCCCAAAATGGGGAAAGTATGTTCCAAATTTTTATATTTTTTAATAAAATGGTTGCCATTTCTTTTTTACATGTGGTAGTCAATATTATGAACATTTAATTTGGTATTTGTTACTGGACATTTTCCAATCGATGCGTTGCTTTCTGAGAATAAATTTTTATATATTAAAAAAATTGGCAGTTTTGGAGAGGATAAACCGGGGAGGTTCGCTAACAAAATTAACTCGTGAAGGGCACTGAATGCATCTGAATTATGTCTTCTTCACGAGAAAAATTTAAGAAATTTGTACCTGCGGGAACAAAAAATGCAAAGGAAATAAAGATGTCGCCTTTTCGAAAAAAAAGACTATAGAAATATGACCTTTTTAGAAAGTTTTGTGTTTCAAAGTGCATAACTTCAGATTAAAGTAACATGGAAATGGTTGGAAAGTCGACCTCATAATTAGATGGCAGATTTAAAAATACGAAGAATATGATATTTTTATTGAAACTTAAGAATATTATTAAACTAATGCAGGTATTTACTCATGTAAGTACAATTTTTGTAGGTATTCGTAAGCACTATTACTGCAAAAAAAAAACATAGAAATATTCCACAACTCCTAAAACGGGGAAATTAATTCCAAAACTTAGATTTTTTAGAAAAATTGCCGTCATTCCTTCAGTTCGCATTTCCTCAAAATGTATTATGTAGTAAGCAATAAAATTTTTGCCGAAGGTCTATGTATAACATTTTCTGATTTAGTTTGGATTTCTAAACTCAAAAACGATAAACAAAAATATATGGATATTTTTTTAATAAAATTCCAATTTTCTTTGAAGTACCTTCAAAATGTTTATATGTTCAATTAAAGGTGATTATGATGTCTACAAATGATGCCATTTACACTTTCACATAGAAGCAGTGGTTTAGGAATAGTCTCCAAAACTTTGGGAAAAAATTATTTTGCTTAAAAAAAATCCATTTTTGCTGACCCAAAAATTATCATAACAAATTAAAAAAAAATCAGAAAAAATATTCTGTTTTATTTTTTAACAGCTAACTTTCTACAGCAAAAAATGCTTATATGTAAAAAAATCTAATGAAAAATATAGAAGTTATGATGTTCTTTGTCGACGCAAAATATTTTTTAAAAAAATCATGATTTTTTTAATTTTGGTTTAAATAGCAAGAAAAGTAACTTTACTAATTATATAGAATAATATATTGTTTTAGCTTGTTATAGCACGCATTTTAACGAAGAAAACAAGTTTTTTTGAACAAATAAATAAATGTAGAAGTTATGATCCATTATATACGTTTTTTGCTTAAAATGAGGACAAGTACTTCTATAAGAGGGCCGATAATTTTTACATTTATCAATAGATTTTCTTTAACAAGGCCTTGTTTTCTTCGCTAAGATGCCGGTTATAAATAAACTTAAATAAAAATATTCTGCTGTCGAATTTCTAAAGGGATTTTAAGCGATATTTAAACAAAAATTTAAAAAAGTATGATTTAAAAAACACATTTTGTGTCTACAATAACTACGATAACTTCTACATTCATCCATAGATTTTTTACAGATAAGCATTGTTTTTTGCGTTAGAATATTAACTATTATATATTATAAATCAATATATATTTTCCGATTTTTTTCTATTTTTTATGCCAGCAAAAAAAGATTTAAAAAAAAACACATTTTTTCTCAAGTAAAACAAAATATTTTTTCCTACTTTCTTTCTATTTATTATGCTTTTTTTCGTGCCATCAAAAATAGATTTTTTTTTCGAAAAAATATATATTTTTCCGAAATTTTTGAATGATTTTTTAAAAGCTATAGGAAAGTTTTTCAAAAAAAAAAAAAACACATAAAATTCAGAAAAATGCATGAAATGTTTATTTGAATCGATAGTACGGTCCATATAATTTAATGTTTGAAGATTATTTCATTCAAATGTTGACCTTGACTGCGCCTCAAATGGTCCATCCGCTTAGTCCAATTTTCGCATTTCCACGTTTTTGACTAACAGAGGCCCAATTGCTGCGAACGGCGACGAATCGATAATTGATGGTCATCATTAACACTGTCCGATACAGCTGCGATATTTTCTTCAGTTCGCACTCTACGTAAGCGTGTTGGTGGTTTAATGTCCAACAATGTAAATTTGGTGCGAAAATGCGAAAAAACAATAGCCCGAATAGCCGCTTCAGTGGGTCGATTAAACTGACCATAAAATGGAAGCACGCGATGAACTTTCTTAACAGAGCACGCATTTTGATAATAAAATTCAATAATTTGCAAGCGTTGTTCGTTTGTAAGACGATTCATGGTTAAATTATAGACCAAACTGAAGATGTTTGACAGTGAAATAAAACACGCCAAAAAGATAATAGCTAAAAAATCACGAGTGCTTTGCAATATTTGTTACAAGTCTTATATTTCCAAAATGAGAGTGCATATATTGAAGGTACCTTCGCCGAAAATTAGAATTTTAGAAAAACAAAAATAAAAATTACCAAAAAATTTTTTTAATATCGTTTTCGAGTTTAGAAGCCCAAAATACATCGGTTGATGTTCTTCTTATGGTCTCCTAATCCACCCATTCCGCATTAAATAATTAATGTCGTTTTTTCAAATGAAGCTCATTTTCATTTCGATGGCTATGCCGATAAGCAAAATTGCCGCATATGTGCCTATTGAGAAGCCAATGCATCCACAACGAGTCACTGTTTGGTGTGGATTTTGGGCTGTACTGAACAAGTGGGTTGATCGGATGAGATACTGCCGAGCCAGTCTTGTGAATACTATTATGTTCCATTATTAAATGACAAAGTTCAAGCCTTCCAATAAAACCAGAAATTTGCAAAAGTAATCTCTACTTTTTTCAAGCCGATTCTAATTTAAAAATTTAAATGGACCACCCTAGTACTAGTTTAATGAATTGATATACATATTTCCTTACCCAAAATTAATGACATTTCCTTGACATTTCTAACACCTTGTCTTGCCTTGACCCAATTTGTGACCCTCGAATGTATGTATTTACTTTGCTTGTCACCCCTTTTAAGATGCCATGATTTACACAGTGTCAGCAGATGACATATGTCCCATCCCCTCCACCCCCCCATACCACACCACATGACAGACATTGTCGTTCGTCTACACAAGGATGTCAATTACATAAATTGTAATTATTTGCATGGAAATTTTCTGGTATTTCCGAGTTGGGATTCGGAAGTCAGTGGTGACCTAAATTTCGGTTTTGCATGTTCGTTCCATTACCTTTTTCCCCTACATTAATGAACTCACACACACATACATTTGTCGACGTTGTCGTTTTTCCTTAACACATAATTATTCATTTAAATACGGCTGCTTTTTTACGACTACAAACATTGGAATACATATTCCCCACCATAAAAAAAGAAACAGAAAAAACACTCTCAGCAAAGGACGACACAACCACGACGGTGACGGCGACGACGAGTCACTTGATTTAGTGGCCACATGGAAAGTTGAGTCTTTCGTGAAATAACTACACTTTAGCCCATAGGCTGGCTGGCTCAGTGGGAAAGCAGGAAAGGAAACTACAACAACAATAAATAAATTATACCTACACACACACACACACTCTCGCACTCGCTCATTCACTCACTCTAAAATAGCAACAGCACCAACTACATGGAAACCTCAAGGTCATCTCGTGTATCAAAACTCCATAAAATGTGAAACGCCAACAACAGCAACAAAAACGAACGAGAATTACCGCACACAAGAGAACGAAAGAATGAAAATGAACTGGAAAAAATAATGAAAACTCCACCACATGCATGTTTGGGGCCCACGACTCTAGTATAGCTCTCACCCCCTCCCCCCTTACGAACATGGAGTAAAATAGTTTCCTCGCCGAGACCGCTTGTTCACCGAAATTAAACACACTCACACCTCTCGGCACAACTACCGCCGAGGCATGGCAAACATGAACGTGAACACACAATTAAATGGCAACTTCATCATCATCTGCCGCTTCTTCTTCTTCTTGTTTATGTACATCCTTGTGAAGGATATGTCCCACACAACCAACCACACAATTGTGAATCGATTGACGTGCAGTTTCGTAATTGTGATTGAATCAAACAAAAGGCATTCATTCGACAGTAAAATTTGTTACAATTACACCATTTCCGTGGGAAAGAAAATTTAAAATCGAAAAATTTACTAAAATGTAAATCTCCAGCAAAGTAAAGAGTGATTTTTTTGAGGTTAGGATTTTCATGCATTAGTATTTGACAGATCACGTGGGATTTCAGACATGGTGTCAAAGAGAAAGATGCTCAGTATGCTTTGACATTTCATCATGAATCGTCTTACAAACGAACAACGCTTGCAAATTATTGAATTTTATTATCAAAATGCGTGCTCTGTTAAGAAAGTTCATTGCGCGCTTCCATTTTATGGTCAGTTTAATCGACCCACTGAAGCGGCTATTCGGGCTATTGTGACTAAATTTCGCACCAAATTTACATTGTTGGACATTAAACCACCAAGACGCTTACGTAGAGTACGAACTGAAGAAAATATCGCAGCTGTATCGGCCAATGTTAATGATGACCATCAATTATCGATTCGTCGCCGTTCGCAGCAATTGGGCCTCTGTTACTCAAAAACGTGGAAATGCCAAAATTGGACTAAGCGGATGGACCACTTGAGGCGCAGCCGCGGTCAACATTTAAATGAAATTATCTTCAAAAGGTAAATGTCATGGACCAATCTAACGTTTCAAATAAAGAACCGATGAGATTTTGCAAATTTTATGCATTTAAAAAAAAAAAAAGTTATCAAGCTCTTAAAAAATCACCCTGTATTAGCATTTGGGGTCAATAAAGAAAAACTTGAAAATAATGTAAAGAAAAATGATCCAACAAAGAAGTAGTTAAATTTCATTTCATCAAAATATCGAATTATAATCAAAAAAAATATATAAATTACAAAAGTAAAAATTAAACTTATTTTCCGAGCAATAACATTGCTGTTTTTGCTAGATAAATTGCCAGAATTTTTTAATATTCAATAATTGATTTCGATACCGGACCGAAGGCTTTGCAATAGAAAAAGTGTGCCCGGAGAATAAAAATAAATAAATAAAATCAACACTAAAGAATTATGCTTAAACTAAAAAAATAAAAAAAAATTCTAAAATTCCAATTTTCGTCGAATTACTGTACAAATATTAGAGGTATCTAATATTTGTACTGTAATTTTGGCAGTATATGTCCGATCACACCCGTTTATATATTAAATAACAGATGAGGCAGAAATAAATGTTAAGGGTAACTAACAGTCGCCAGAAAAAATATTTCTTTTTAATCGAAAAAACGGAAATCGACTGAATTTATTTTTTAATAGCTATAATTTAATGATGGAAGCTATTTGAAAAAATCTCCGTGTTCAAATGAAGCTTGAGCTTAAATTGATTCAATCAATTCAAGAAATCCATTTGAAACTCAGAAATCATCAATTGATTTTTAGAAATTCCACTTCATATTGATATCCATAAATTCAATTTTAAATATAGAAACTTTCAGTTGATTCAGAATTCCCATTCTGAAATTTAATTTTAATGTTTTAGGTCGTTAGTTGATTTTCAAAAATTCCATTTGAAATTCAGAAAATATCATTTGAAATTTATATAATATCAATTTAAATTCAGAACCTTCCATTTGAAATTCATCAGCTCCATTTAAAACTCTACAAAGATTTGAAATAATGTAAATTTGTTTAATGTAAACAATAATAAATAAAATGCTTCATAAAATTGTTTGTTTTAGCCCTTAAGTTAAATTTGACGTAGAATGTTTTTTCCATTCACAACACCTCACAGTGGTAACTTGTGGCCAAAACCCTATAAACTTTTTTATTTACCATCATAAAATTCTGAAAGTTGTCATTTTGATTGATATATCACATTATTTATGATTTAAAAAAAATGCCAAGGTCACACCCACTTCTTAATAATGAGGAAATTTCCTTTTGCAATAATAAGGCCCACTTAACCTCTTCTACCTCCTGTTTTTATAGTTTTTTTAATCAATGTTAGATGTTATTATTTTTTTTTAATTTAAAAGGTGAGTTTTTGGAACACATAAAACACAAGTAAATACGTACGCGCAAATTCCACAAACAGTATATGCAAATGAAGATTACCACCCAAGTTTTCAGAAAATACTAAAGTTTGTACCAAAAAGTTTGACATAGAAATCATGGCCTACTACTTTTTCGAAGTTATAAATAAGGGTTCTCTTTTGGGTAGAATGTATGCAAACTAGAATTTTGAAGTTGGAACCACTGTAAAGCCTATATTAGAAAATATATTTCTTAGAAATATGAAATAATGTTATTACTATAGTTACCTTTCATTTGTCATCAAAAATTTATAAAAAAAATGGACTTTTTGTCGTTTGTTACCTCTGTGCACCCCGCTAAAATTAATTTTTGTTAAACACTAATTCGGAAAGGGTACAAAATTAACCCTAAAATGAACTTTAAGTTTTGACTTATCCCACCACCAGAAGGTTTCAGAGAATTTTATGACAAGTACTTTTGTAGAACATTTTGACCGCTGTTTTAGGGGTGTTTTTTACCCTTTTGTACAAAAGGGACCAAACAGGCCCTGACATAGAGGAGCTGGAGATTTGAAATGTTCATCGTTGAATTTTAAGCAATATTGCTGAACACATCCAATACTCGAAATGTAAGGACCATAATGTTTCCTATGCCGATTCATCAAAAGTATGTGCAAAGGGGGAAATATTCACCCTCTCTAAAATTATCACCATACATACGTAAACTTTTAAAACGCCGATATACGTATATTGTTGTTTACCCCCCTTTATCTAAATCCCTTGTTTTTGCAACGGTGATCGCATTGCAGACGGTCCATTGGCCACTTCCAATTGGCCCATGCGCTACGAATGAAGCTACAATACAGCGATAATTACCGACAGCTGCGACAACAATGAGACTGTTGAGCACTTCTTAAGTGACTGCCCAGCTCTAATGAACCCACGGCACAGGGTCCTCGGGAAACATAGACGATATATAGGAAATTGATATTAGAGATCTTATCAAATATCTCAATCTTTCAGTCTGTATATATTAGCCCCAGGAAAAACCGTGTACTCAATTTTTCAATTGGTGATCCTTTCTCCTTTTTACAGGACTTTTAACTTCCAAACAGGACATATAAAGGCGAAATGGCTATCAAAGAGAACAATATCTGCTAAAAATACTTTAAATGTAAAACTTCTACCGCTATAAGACTCAAAGGATCAGGATGCTGGAAAAATAGACCATATGGTCACGCACGGATAGTTCAAGGAGGAATACTGGGTGTTCACGAATCGGTCATCAATGGAGGTACAGACTACATTGTGCCGGTTCTCACCCTTACCACAGATGATTATACCAAAGAGATCAGACTGGGACAATGGTGAGCCCTTCAAAGGGCTTTCGGTCTACACTGATGGCTCAAAGATGGAACAAGGCACAGGTGCGGGATTCAATATTGAATCACTACAGATACGCAAGTCTCTCCGACTTGACGACAACTGTAGTGTTTTCCAAGCAGAAATACTGGCAATTGAAAGGGCAGCAAGATTTCTATCAAGTGAGAACATTCCGGTGACCACGGATATAAACTTCTACGTAGATAGTCAGACAGCAATTAAATCAATCATGTCACACACTGTCAAATCCAGGCTTGTGCTGAGTTGTAAACGCTCTATTAAAGCTAAACAAGGCAGAAATTCGAACTTTGATAGGTATCTACACAGGGCATTACTGCACTAGGAGTAGGATCTCAAGATGGCAGTTGGACATTGAAGATCACTGTCGATTATGTGAAGATGGAGAGGAGATAGAATCTATTGAACACATAATCTGCAGATGTCCAGCGCTTTGTGTACGCAGAAATAAATACCTAGGAAGTTATTTCATCAGTAACATAGAGGATATTGCAACCCGCACCATTTACGACCTTTTGGGATTCTCAAAAGGACTAAATCGGATCAGGGGTGGCTAATAAGGAACATGGATGTAACCGCATAGACAGTTGACGACTAACAAAGAAAGAGAGCCATAAAGGCATACCACCATCGGTATACCGGATGACTCTCGACAAATTTTCTTACCTAGTCGTCAACCATTGGAAAACACCCACACACAGAAATACTAAAATCACACCTTCATACTCTCCTACCCCCATATCCCTTTCCAATATCCCCTTACTTCCCTCACGACTCATCTATCATCTATCACCAATCACTCCTTCCTAAATCCCATCACTCCCTGTTCCTCTCCTATAACCTACAACCTTATACTTTCAGGCAACAAAAGGATTTGCACAATGGACCCAACTGGGTCATCGAGTGTTCAGAATGCAGGAGCATTCTGGTCCTTTAAACCAAACCAAACCAAAACTTCTACCTCTATAAGTTTAGTATTTCCCCTTTATTCGTTTAGCTTACTGATATTTTACTATTTAAGGGAGAAAACTTGAAATGGTTGTTAATACTAAACGAATACAGATAGAGACGTGAAATTTGTAGTACTTTTAATAGACTTTTGACTTTTGATTTTGACATTCTCTGTATGACTCTCGAAAGTATAAAAATGATTTTTTAACACAAATATATTCTTTGGAAATTAAAAGTCCCTTAAAAAGTGAAAAAAAATTCTTGTTCAGGTCCTAAAAACATGATAAAATATTAAGTCATAATCGATTCCATGCACCAGTAAAGAAGTTATGAAGGATTTAATATTACCTAGGATAGATACAATTGTGCGGGAGGTACATGGCTAAAGCGTAAATATTTTTGAGGTTTAAAGTGCCTTTAAAAACATTTTTAAATATCAAATTGCAAATGATTTTGACTACCCGCATGTATGTTATGTCGGTTTTATTTTAACCGAGGCTTATACCACTTTGTGTGGGAGGTACCAGAAGGGGTGGGGCAATTTCACCATTCCATGCGAATGTAACTATTAAAAAAGCATTGCTAAATATCAAATTTCAGAGTATTCCCATCATCCGTATAGAAGATATAACAACTTTAATTTTAAGTAGTTTTGCGTGATTTGTGTGGGAGGTACTGGAAGGGGCGTGACAAATCCCGTCATATTAGTACACTTAAAGCGATTATAAAACCTTTATCAAATACCAAAATATAGCTGTTTAAAATTAACTTTGGCATATTAGTTATATGTGTGGGAGGTACCAGAAGGGGCTTGGAAATTTCGCCCATCTTCGAACTTAAACTAATTTGAGAAAAATGTGCAAAGTTTGAATCGATTCATTAACTCCTTTCGAGAGTTATCTGGTGTACACCAGCCAGCCAGACGGATGGACATGACTCAAACAACACCTTAAAAAGACGTGAAACGGATTCGGCCCAAACATACTACATAAAGAGTGATTTTTTTGAGGTTAGGATTTTCATGCATTAGTATTTGACAGATCACCTGGGATTTCAGACATGGTGTCAAAGAGAAAGATGCTCAGTATGCTTTGACATTTCATCATGAATCGTCTTACAAACGAACAACGCTTGCAAATTATTGAATTTTATTATCAAAATGCGTGCTCTGTTAAGAAAGTTCATTGCGCGCTTCCATTTTATGGTCAGTTTAATCGACCCACTGAAGCGGCTATTCGGGCTATTGTGACTAAATTTCGCACCAAATTTACATTGTTGGACATTAAACCACCAACACGCTTACGTAGAGTGCGAACTGAAGAAAATATCGCAGCTGTATCGGCCAGTGTTAATGATGACCACCAATTTTCGATTCGTCGCCGTTCGCACCAATTGGGTCTCTGTTACTCAAAAACGTGGAAATGCCAAAATTGGACTAAGCGGATGGACCACCTAAGACGCAGCCGCGGTCAACATTTAAATGAAATTATCTTCAAAAAGTAAATGTCATGGACCAATCTAACGTTTCAAATAAAGAACCGATGAGATTTTGGAAATTTTATGCGTTTTTTTTTTAAAAAAAAGTTATCAAGCTCTTAAAAAATCACCCTTTACATAGTTTCAGAGTTCATACTCAGATCCACTGAGTATAAACTCTGAGACAGGATGACCCAAAAATATCTACATAAATAATAATATAATATTTTGATATCCTCATTCTGTAGAACACTCAGTAACGTAGATCACCTTAGTTTTTTTTTGTAATTCTGGAATGATGATCGCGAATAACTCTTTGGATTTTCAGTTTTATCTCTAGTTTTCGATGTATTCTTTTATTTTCGATTTGTTTATGTAAATTGAGCCAATATTTCGTCATATTTCTACGACAACTGTTATATATGACAAACCGGAATTTTTGCTGCGAAATATATTTTATTATTAACAATAATATCAATTTTATGTTAGCTAAAACATTAAAGATTTATCAGAATTATACACAGATTAATCAAAAATATTATTCCTGGAGATTATGGAAAAATCTCAATGAAATCTTTACAGGATATGAAACAAAATCTTTACTTGCGTTACAATTGATTGAGAATATATATTCATACAATTTAAATATGTTAAATTATTACAATTTAAATATATGAAAATGCTACACTACGCTCCGATTAGTTCAATTTGTGAATTAGATTTTTTTTAATTACAACAGAAAAATCTTCAGTTAATTTTGAATGCCTGAAGGAATAAATTTAAAATCATTATTTTATTCAAAATTTTCTCTATTTCAGATGGAAAGTTTACATGGTTTTGAATATCACTTTGATATTCACATTTATATTCAACATTGGAAATGGTGAGGCTGGTCACAAACAAACGATCCGTCTTCATATTCCTTCACACACACACACATGTATTTACACACATATATAATAAAACATGTACTCTTGTGTATGTAACAGTCATTCGCAATCCCAGAGGGTTTCGCATTTTGCTGTTATTGTTATTGCCTTTGCTGATTCCGTTTAAGCTTCATATAAAATTTAATTACTACCATTGTTGTGAAAGTAGAGAGTGGACAACAAAAACAAATAAACCGAACCAACAACAACCACTTACAAGAGTAATGGTACGTATTGTTACCTTGATATAAAAACGACATAACTTATATTTTTTTGCAAATCGAGATTTCTGGTTATTTTTAAGTTCGATCATAATTAACAAAAAGTTTGATTTTTGAAAAAATATGCGTTAGCACTTTTTTCTATTTATATAATATATGTTTATGTGTGAGTGTGCGTATGAATGAGTAACTCTGCCAGCGTGTGAGTATGGAAAACGCTGTTGTACTACATTAAACGTTGAATGCCTGGCCATAAAACGCAAAAAGGGAGTCGAATGTTTATGGTCATTGCGTGTGTAAACTATTGCCACTGTCGCCACCACCGCCACCGCTCCCGTTCGTGGGGAGGACATGTGTGTCAATGTCAACGGTTGTATGTCAATGTGTGTGTGTATGTGAGTGCCAGAAGAAGAAGAGACATTAAAATTGTTATAATTTTATTTGTTTTTTTTTATATTATTTGTTTGTAATAATCAAAGGCACTGTTCCGTTTTTCGTCAAAATGTTTTTCACAGGCGAATGGGGGCGGCAGAATTTGCATGATATTAAATGTATACGTATACTATAGATGTATGTGTGTATATAAAGAGTGATTTTTTTGAGGTTAGGATTTTCATGCATTAGTATTTGACAGATCACGTGGGATTTCAGACATGGTGTCAAAGAGAAAGATGCTCAGTATGCTTTGACATTTCATCATGAATAGACTTACTAACGAGCAACGCTTGCAAATCATTGAATTTTATTATCAAAATGCGTGCTCTGTTAAGAAAGTTCAGAAAGAAAGAAATTGTGTTCAGCGACGAAGCTCATTTTTGGCTCAATGGGTACGTAAATAGGCAGAATTGTCGATTTTGGAGAGAATATCAGCCAGAAGCATTGCAAGAGCTACCAATGCATCCAGAAAAAGTCACAGTTTGGTGCGGTTTATGGGCTGGTGGCATCATTGGACCGTACTTCTTCAAAGATGATGCGAATCGTAACGTAACTGTGAATGGTGAGCGCTATCGTGAGATGATATCCAACTTTTTTTTGCCCAAAATGGAAGAACTGAACTTGGTTGACATGTGGTTTCAACAAGATGGCGCTACATGCCACACAGCTCGCGATTCTATGGCCATTTTGAGGGAAAACTTCGGAGAATGAATGAGATTTTGCAAATTTTATGCGTTTTTTTTTTAAAAAAAAGTTATCAAGCTCTTAAAAAATCACCCTTTATTAAATGGCATTTTACATCGCTGTAAATTCAGTGTAAATACCGCAACAAAATGTTTACACAATGTTTTACCCCATGTCAACAGCGAGAAATAAAATCGTTGTCACTACGAGGATGCAAGCGGCTGAACATCAGAATGATTGAGTGAATGAATTCAGAACAACTTGAGGAAAACTCTGTGGATATGTGGACAATTTGCTAGATGAGAAAAAAGCAGGTCAAACAAGCATGATATGCTTCCAATACAAAAAAACGACTACCAATCAGTATGAAGAGATAGTTCAATGAGTGACAATCAATCATTGATATGGTTCCAATATAAAAAGCCGGCTCCCAATCAGTATGGAGAGAAAGGTAAATAAGCTTTACGGGCCATTCTACTCTTCTTTGACGCCAGAATCCTATCTCCAAGAGTCAATCATGTGCAAAGATTTTTTGTCAAATTTTATAGTTATATTTGTTTATTTCCTTAGCTCCCTCCCTTCCCTAATATATTTCTGGAAAAAAACTCTCATGAATCGTAATTACCACTCCACCCTTATACATCTCTCTTTTTACATCTCTTTTAATTTCATGCAAAACTCCACAATTTATTGATTGACCGTGGGCGTCGTCTCTCCACTTCGTTTGTGTATCAGATAAGCACTGAAAACCTGACCTTTTTTGCATACATTCATCGTCGTCCATTTTTTACGACATCCATACAATTAAGTTGGCGTTTTTATTTTCTTTTTTGAATGAGAACGAAAAAAAGGAACAGCGTTTTTTCAAATGAATAATTCATTATTTTCACATTTCCCCATTCATTGCTGAGAACTTTGCTTTATACTTTTCTAATGAGATTTGTGTGTATCACGTGACCACTTGGGTCACGTGATACGGACAATAATAGAGGGAGAGGGATGGAGTGGGGTGGAGAGAGGGTGGAGAGGGCTGGATGTGAATGAATTTAAAAATTATGATAAACATCAGCACGTTCTAGCACCGCCGGGCCACGTTACAATGTAAACAAAGTAAGTCAAAGTGGACAAAAAGCGTTGCAATTTCATGAAGGACACACCTCGAGGCAGTCTTTAAAGCAGAAGTGGGTTTAGTTGTTCTTCGGAATGCCTTTAAAATCATTCGTATATTTCACAGCGCTATTTTTGGTTTACTTTAATTGTATTTTTTCACTTCCAAGTTTTCAAATGCTATGCTCCCAGTAATATAGATATCAAACGACACATAGTGGCCCGGATATCGTCCGTGCGTCCAGTGGCCCGGACGCGACATTCGCACGCATTTAACTACGCCAAAGAGAAACTGAAAAAGTCGATCAACCTTTTTAGTGTTCTAAAGCGCTTAAAAATATATCGTCAAGATTTAGTACAATTTAGTACAAAATTATAAACAATTTTACATAGAAACGGTCGCGACGAAAAACAGAAGTACTTTTGAAGGTCTTGTAGAAATGTACAAAGTACAGCGATTTTTTGAGAACTTATACGTGTAAATGAAGGTCAGAGGATATATTTTGTGTGTAGATTTATGAAATATGAGAATTACCACTTAGATTTTTTTAATTAGGTTCAGCAGAAATACGGACGCTACAAAGCGGACACTACAAATATTTCCACGCGTAGTAAAAAAATAATAATAATTTTCGTTATAACACTTCAACTTTTAATAAAAAAATGTCGAAATAAGGAAAAAATAAAGTTAAAAGCTATTAGTGTGGTCTGATTTCATATTTTTGGTAGACCTTTTTAGCAGATGCCCAGAAATAGCTTTCGCTCATCTATATTAAGCTGGGATGTAGGAAGTTGTCGATGTTTCCGCCTAAACTTAAAGTTTGATTCGTTTTGAACGTTGCCCCACAGTGGTTCAGAATCAAAATCCAACGGCCAAAATTCAATAACTTTTGATTTCTGTAAAAAACAAAATTAAACAAAGACCAAAGGATTATTTTGAAATGAAATAAAATTAAAAAAATCGGGCAACCGGATATATTTTAGAGCCGTTTCGTTGGCAAAAAAGTTTACTTTTCGATCTTTGGTCGCCAGGTTCTATCTAAATTTCAAATATAATCTTCTCAGTCGTATTTACTGTCCTGCATTTAGTCACCTTCTTTAAAAATTACCTAAAATCCTCCTTCTTTAAACTACTCGTCCTGTTTTTGTTTTTAAAGTTCTAAATTCGGCATCCAATAAATTAACATCTAAGCAGCCATCATTAATGCTCATTTATGAGTCCCATTTATAGCATTTTTTAATCGTCTTCTTCTTTGTCCATGGCCTTTGTAGTTTTAATTTCAATCAACTTTAAAGTATTTCGTTCGGTTGATTTCTTAAAAGTTGGCCGCTTCACTTCACTCTTTTACATAACAGGGGATACATAAAGTCATTCAGTAGTCTCTAAGGACACACTTTCAGTCATTTGTGAGTCATCTTTGAAGTTTCCATACAGTCCACTTCCTTTCAGCATTTCTACTTTGGTCGTTTTTAAATGTCACATTGATTAAAAATTTAAGATCTCCTTTACAGTCCATACAGTCTTTACGGTCTTCTTCCTATCAGTTTTTCCTTATCTGTCGTTCCAGAAGCCCTCATTTGAGTGGTATCTCAGCCATATTTATAGTCATCTTCGAATTATTTGCAATTCAGTCGTCTTTAGAGTCTCCTTCCTCTTCAGTCATCATTAAAGCACTTCAGAGTTAGCACTCCTTCCTTTCAGTCATATATAAATAAATAAAATACTCTGTTTGATCGTCTTCTCATCTATTTAATTTCCTTAAAGTCCTCAATTTGCTTACATTTGACAATTTCTATTTCGTCCTCTCAGAATCACGTTTTTAAAAAGATGGATTCAATATTTTTTTTTCAAAAATCTTTGGATTCCCATTTACAGTAGACTTTGAGGTCTATATTCAGGCAACTTAAAATGAAGTCTTTCAGACACTTAAAAAGTTCTTCTTTCTATCGTATATAACTAGTCGTCCTTGAAGTATATTTTGAACTAATATTCGATATAACTATAAATGTCTTCATTGCTTTACATAAATCCCATCTTAAGAAGTCTTCAAAATCATGCATTATATTGCCTTTATATATTCATACTCCGGCCACTTCTACTAATATACAAAGTTCATCCAGTTTGTCCTGAGACAAATTTTCTTTTTTTTAAATAATCCCATATATATCTACATATCATTTCCATGTGCGTTACTAAAATTAACTGTCAACTAAACTGTCTACATTCCCATTTGTATTACATCCTTCACGGTGCAGGATTACAATCGCATTTAAAATATGAGCACAATTTAAATTTACTTTGCACAACATTATCTTCAGCCTTTGACAGCCAAGGCAGGCAGGAAGTCCTGCCCTCTGCTCAGTGCAAACACTCGGCGAAAATTCATTGGAAACGAGATAACCTTTCTCGCAAAAAAACTATTTGCCGAATAACGAAAGACAGAAAGACGAAACGAAGTGAAATGAAATCCTCCTCAATTTTAACAAATTAAACCTTAAGGGAGTTTTTGACTTTATGGCGTCTAATAGACGCTAAAACAAAACTGATTCAGCAAAAGACATAAAAAGCATAATAAATTTTGCCCAAAAATAGAACCAGCCAATAGCAAAAAAACACACTAAACCTTACCAAACCCCCCTCCATCCCTCAAAAAGATGATAAAGAAGTAGCAGCAGTCATCGCCGCACACAAACGCAAAATGTTTGTCTGGTATTTGGCACCGAAAATTTGTCTGCAAACAAGACAGAGAAAAGTTCCTGAAACACGCCATATACAGCAGCAGGAGAACGATTGGCACACAAAAAAACGGCCATAAAACACATGGGGAGATGAGAAGCGAAGTCGCCCAAATCGAACATAAAAAGATGCCAGGAGTGGGAAAAGAAACAATAGGCAGGACTCCTCAAACACACACACACAGCAGCAGAAGATGACAGAGCACACACAACAAGTTCAGTGACTTCATCACTTTACCAGGAGCTCGCATTAATCATTAGACCGGCCTGGAGCGTAGGAGTACTACTCAACATCATCATCTGGGTTGAAGTTATGAATTTGCTTAAGGATATTGGTAGCAGCTAAAATGCAATATAACGCAAGTTACTTGTAGTTTTCTTCGGGGGACGCAGAAAGTTTGGAATGTTTTATAAACAAAATCTTTAAAGTTAAGACAGCTGTTAATAGTTTTTTGAGATTATTTTTTTACAGCAAAAAAAAAATAATTTCCATTTTTCTGGATGGTCTGGCACGAGGTCATGAACAAATCAAAAAAAAATTTGTTTTTAAGTTTTCTTATTTTTTAATTTTTCCAATATTTCGATCAACCTCATCATATTCAATATGACCAAAAACGATGAGCTTCTTCTTATTGAAGTTATTTTATTTCTTTAAAATATTTATTTTTACAAAATGTCTATTTTTTGTGAATGGTGTGGCTCGAGGTCATGAACAAATCAAAAAAAAAATTGTTTTTTTTTCTTATTTTTTTTTAACTTTTTCCAATATGTCGTTCTTCCTCCTCAATTTGAACTTCTTCTTTTCGAAGATATTTTATTTAAAGAGTGATTTTTTTGAGGTTAGGATTTTCATGCATTAGTATTTGACAGATCACGTGGGATTTCAGACATGGTGTCAAAGAGAAAGATGCTCAGTATGCTTTGACATTTCATCATGAATCGTCTTACAAACGAACAACGCTTGCAAATTATTGAATTTTATTATCAAAATGCGTGCTCTGTTAAGAGAGTTCATTGCGCGCTTCCATTTTATGGTCAGTTTAATCGACCCACTGAAGCGGCTATTCGGGCTATTGTGACTAAATTTCGCACCAAATTTACATTGTTGGACATTAAACCACCAACACGCTTACGTAGAGTGCGAACTGAAGAAAATATCGCAGCTGTATCGGCCAGTGTTAATGATGACCACCAATTTTCGATTCGTCGCCGTTCGCACCAATTGGGTCTCTGTTACTCAAAAACGTGGAAATGCCAAAATTGGACTAAGCGGATGGACCACCTAAGAAGCAGCCGCGGTCAACATTTAAATGAAATTATCTTCAAAAAGTAAATGTCATGGACCAATCTAACGTTTCAAATAAAGAACCGATGAGATTTTGCAAATTTTATGCGTTTTTTTTAAAAAAAAAGTTATCAAGCTCTTAAAAAATCACCCTTTATTTATAGTATTTATTTTTATACGTCCTCGTCAGTCATTTTTAAAAATATACTTTTGAGTCCGAAGTTCCCATTTCAGTCATACTAATAGTGCTCCGGACTTAAATAAGTCTTTGAAGTACGTCCTTATAGTCATATTTTCAGTCCTCTTTCAAATCCTTAATTGAGTAGTCTCCGAAGTTCTCCTTTCACTCATATTTACAGTACTCTTATCAACAGTTTTTCAAGTAGGCAAGACTTTTAAGTGCTCTCCTCAACCATCACCTTTAACGTGTTTTGTACTGTCATCTTAATTATAGTTTCCCCTCCTTGAAAGTGTTAAATACCTCCATTAAATCCTATAAATCTCTATCTTCATTCAAATCCTTTGTTGAATATCTTTCGAAGTTCTCTTCTACAATCGCCTTCACAATTCCTACTCTCATGTCACCCATAAAGTCCTCGTGTCAATCACATGTGGCGACTCCCTTTCAATTCTGTTTCAATTCTTCAGTTCAGTATCATTCGAAGTTCTCATTTCAATAATTTAACAGTTTCTACTCTCCTGTCGCCTATTAGGTTCTCGCGTCAGCCATATATGGCGATCTCATCTCATCATCTTTCAACTTAACAACTCCTATAGTCAGGCGCAAATTCAGCAATCAATTCAACACTCCAGTCACCAACAAAGCCCTCAACTCAGTCGCATTTGGGGATCTTATCTCATCATGGCTCATGATTACAGATCTCATATCAAAGGATTTTAAATTTCGCAAGTCTTTGAAGTTCTATTTTTAATCACATTTATAGTCGTCTAGTCAGCTGACTTTAAATTGCACAAGTATTATAATCAGCTATAAAGTCTTCAATTTAGTCATCATATTTATAAATCTTTAATCAGCAGAGTCTCATTTTGTTATGTACTTTCAGTCGTCTTTAAAGTATTTCGTTCAGTCCTCTTTCAAATCACCAGATTAGTAGCATTCTAAGCTCAATTTTCAATCATCTTTGCAGTTCTATCATCAGAAAACTTTAAAGACCCTGCTTCAGTCAGCAATCTTTAAAGTAACATAATCTTCTATAAACTCTTCAATATAGTCGTCTTTAATGTCCTCTTTATAGCAATCTAAACAGCGGACTTTAATGTCTTTGCGACCCTTGCTTCTGTCAGAAATCTTTAAAGTGTCATCATCTTCCATAAATTCCTCCATTGAAGTATCTAGATTCTTCTACAAAGTTCTCTATGGAAATTATTACTCTCCAGTCGCCTACAAACTCCTCAATTCAGATGCATGTGGCGATCTTTTATTTTTAGCTTTTGAGGTCATCTTTTCATACCTCTTTAATATTCTCATTTGGAGAGAATTCTAAGGTCTTCTTAGAATTCTCTCCAAAAGACTTTAAAGTCAGCAAGCCTTTGAAGTTTTTCTTCAGGTCACAATTTTTAAAATGTCAACAACTTCTTTAATGTCCTTTATTAAAGCTATTTCTACTTAACGTTCAGCCGACTTCCGAATCCTTAAACTTACTTTGATGACACTTCTTCAGTCACTAATCTTTAATTAATTAAGGTGTCTTTAATGTCATCTTTGTAGTCATCTTATCAGCAGACTTTAACGTCTTTGAACACCTAGCTTCAGCCATAAATTTTTTCAATCATCTTCGCAGTCCTCTAATCAACGGCCATTAAAGACTTGAAGTCCTTCCTTCACTCAGCAACGTTTAAAGTATTGTCATCTTCTATAAAGTCATCAATTCAGTAATCTTTAAAGCCATATTTATAGTAATCTAATCAGTCTTGTCTCAGTCAGCAGTCTTTAAAGTCATATCGACGTTTAACAGTCCCCTTTCACATCATCTGATGTGTAACATTCGCAATTCCATTTCAATCATATTTGTAGTCATCTAATCACAATGTGTTTGAAGACGCTGATTCAGTCATCAATCCTTAAAGTATCAATATCTTATGTGAATTCATCAATCCAGTCGTCTTTAATGTCATCCTTATAGTCATCTAATCATCAAACTTTAAAGTTTATGAAATCCTTGTCTCAGTCAGCAATGTTTAAAGTCTCATCATCTTCTACAAATTCCTCTATAACTATTCCCCTCTTCAATCACTCATAAAGGAGATACCGCACATTGGTATCTCCTTTCAGTCCTCTTTAAAATTCTTTCAGCATTCGAATATCTACTTTCAATCATCTAATAAAATTTCTCCTCTCTCGTCGCTCATCAAGTCGCATTTGGCGAGAGTTTAAATTCAATTGTCTTTTATTCGTCATTTTATACCATGAAATCTATTTGAAGCCCTGAGCACTGTAGTCTTTAAAAAATGTATTTTTATCATTTATTTCTGCTCTTAAGCTATTTTGCTTTTCATCTATTCATCTGTTCATATGTAAATATAACTACAACTGTCAATACTTTGCGAATATGTCTATAAATGTAACATTTGTTAGACATACCAAGTATCAAACGATTTTCTTTGAAGAAAGACAACCAACCCCCCAGTCGTGTGGTAGCAAAAGAAAAAGAACAACAGATTGTGTAAGAACGCTTGTCACAAGCAATTTTTATGTCAATCTCACATAAATAGTCTGGGGTTTTGTTTTTGTCTTTATGCGACTATACACACATGCATGACATCAACCTTCGCAGCACCACCATCGTCTCCACCACCACCTCAAAGAACAAGAACAACAACTACAACGACAAGACCACAAAGTCAATTCAATTATTTGATCAATATTTTGAGGGAATTGAGACATGTTTTCCGTTTTATTTATTTATAGTATATCTTCTTCTGCCTGCTTTATGCAATGACATATTTCACCTGCGATGCCTACCATCAGAGGCCGACACAACACAACCTCCTCCACCGTGTTCGCAGAGCCAAGCGTGTGCAATCAACGCCAGCCACCTTACCACCGACCATTGTTTTAAAGGCTTCAATGTAGTTTGATTTTGTGGTTGCCCTACAATAGAGAAATGTGATATGAAGATTTGGAACTTGGCTTTGCTACAAGATATTGAAAGTTCATAAAAAATATTTGTAATAACGTCACTATACTGATTCAGTCGGTAGTCATTTCAGTCACTCCTCTTCTCTCATGGGAGTGGCATTTAAAGATCTCTCTTCAGTCGTCTTTACAATCCTTACGTCTTTAAAGGACAAGCGTGATCCCATTTCAGTTATCTTCAACCTCTAATCCTTTAATAAGTTACTTTAAAGCCCACTCGTCTTTGAAGTCTTTCTTTCCGACATCTTTGCATCAAAAATGACTGAGAGGAGATCCCAATATGGAACTTAGATGAGGACTTTGTGAGAGATTGAGAGGAAAATCTTAATGGAGGACTTTATAGAAGATTGCTGACGGCAGCCAGGACTTCAGGGACTTCAAAGTCCGCTGATTAGTTAACTATAAATATGATCCTAAAGATAACTGAATTGAGGACTTTATGGAATATGTTGATACATTAAAGATTGGTGACTGAAGCATTGACTTCAAAGTCTTTAAAGTTCGCTGATTAGATTACTGAAAAGGAAACTGCGGATGACTCTCAACAGAGGATTTGAAAAACGACTGAAAGGAGAGTAGAAACTGCTTTAATAGAGGACTTTACAAAAAATGATGACATTTTAAAAATTGAGGACTAGAAATACTTGCTGACTTTAAAGTCTCTGATGTGAGATCTGTGAGATGAAAGTAAGGAGATCTTCGAAAGATTTTCAAATGACGACTTTAAAGAGGACTGACAGGATGACCTCAAATATGACTAAGAGGAAATTGCCAAATGCATTTGAATTGAGTAATATATAGGCGACTGGAGATTAGAGACTACAGTGGAGGATTTTATAGAAGATGATGTCACTTGAAAGATTGCTGACTCCAGCAAGGACTTCGACTTTAAGACAACTGAATTGATGACTTTATAGACGAAGATGATATTTTAATATTGGTGAAGCACGGACTTCAAAGTCTTTAAAGTTCTCTGATTAGAGGACTGCAAAGATTATTGGAAAGAGAATTGCGAATGTTATTGAACTGAGGATTTGAAAGAGGACTGAATGACTTTTATAAAGACTGAAATGTGATCGCCAAATTCTACTGAACTGAAACTTCAATGGAGGACTTTATAGAAGGCGATGTCAGTTTATAGATTTCTGACTAAAGCAAGGACTTCGAAGACTTTAAAGTCCGTTGCTTGTATGACTTTAAAGACAACTGAATTGAGGACTTATAAAGTCCTTTTGAAGGGTTAAAGATTGGTGACTGAAGTACGGACTTCGAAGTCTTTAATGCTACTCAACTGAGGATTTGAAAGAGGACTTAAAGATTATATAAAGACTACTAAACTGAGATCAACAAATTAGACTAAATTGATAACAGTGGAGGATTTCATAACAGATGATGTCACCTTATGGATTGCTGATTGGAGCAAGGACTTTGAAAGACTTTAAAGTCTGCTGATTAGATGGCTATAAAGATGACATTATAGACAACTGAATTGAGAACATTATAGAAGTTGATGATATTGTAAAGATTGGTGAAGCAGATACTTCAAAGTCTTTAATGTTCTCTGATTAAAAGACTGCAAAGATGATTGGAAAGAAAATTGCGATTGAAGGAAGACTGAAAGAATAACTACGAATGATACTGAAAGGAGATCATCAAATGCGATGTGGATTACTGACTGAAGCAAGGACTTCGAAGACTTTAATGATCACTTTTTGGATGACTCGAAAAATGACCTTAACGACAACTGAATTGAGGACTTTATAGAGGAAGATGATACTTTAAATATTGATATCTGAAGTATGGAATTCAAACTCTCTGATTAGATGACTACTAGAGCAGAATGAAAAGGGAACTTTGAATGTTACCCAACTAAGGATTTCAAAGAAGACTGACAGAATAACTACGAAGAATACTGAAAGGAGATCCTCAAATGCATCTGAATTGAGGAGTGTATAGGTGACTGGAGAGTAGAGACTTTAATGGAGGACTTCGTAAAAAATGATGCCACTTTATGGATTGATGGCTGAGGCTAAGACTTCAGAGTCTTTAAAGTTCTCTGATTTAATGGCTATAAAGACAACTGAATTGCGGACTTTATAGAAGAAGATGCTACTTAAAAAATTGGTGACTGAAGCACGGATTTCTGTCATTGAAGTTCTCTGATTAGAGGACTGCTGGAGGAGAATGAAAAGGGAACTTCGAATGTTACTCAGCTGAGGATTTCAAAGAAGAATACTGAAAGGAGATCATCAAATCCATCTGAATTGAGGAGTGTATAGCTGACTGGAGAGTAGAGACTTTAATGGAGGACTTCGTAAAAAATGATGCCACTTTATGGATTGATGGCTGAGGCTAAGACTTCAGAGTCTTTAAACTTCTCTGATTTGATGACTATAAAGACGAGTTTAAAGACAACTGGATTGCGGACTTTATAGAAGAAGATGCTACTTAAAAAATTGGTGACTGAAGCACGGATTTCTGTCATTAAAGTTCTCTGATTAGAGGACTGCTAGAGGAGAATGAAAAGGGAACTTCGAATGCTACTCAACGGAGGATTTGAAAGAGGACCGGAATGGCTGGAAGACATCTGAAAGGCAATCGCTACTGAACTGAAAACTTTGGGGGCGACTGGAGTGTAGAAACTCCAATGGAAGTCTGTATAGATTGCTTCAAGATAGCTGATTGGTTTGGTCATTTATCTAAGATTCATAGGCTCTCATTACAGTGGGATTTAACTCTTTCTAAAGATAACTGCGCAGTCGCCTTAATTGTTTCAGTCTGTCATCTTTAGGATACTAGTTTCAATAGTCCTTGAGTTCATCTTTAAAGTTGTCCATTATCCTGAGACTTTTAAAGGCAGTCATTCAGATCTACCTTTATCGACCTGATATTTCTTTTAAACTTTCAAGATGATGAAAGGAAATCACAAAATTCGACTTAACAGTGGACTTTGCGGTCTACTGGAGAGTAGGAAATGCAATTGAGGACTTTATGGAGTGTGACAACTTTTCTAAGATTGCCGATAGTGTCGCTCGTCTTTTTTAAAGTCTTTTATCCACGTTTCTCCACTGCAGTTGTCCATAAGCCCACATTACAGTCCTTTTTGTATACTCTCTCTATCTTTAGTATACAATTTTCAATAGTCTTTGAGTTCATTATCAAAAGACTTTTAAAAGCTGTCATTTACAAATCTTCTCTTCACGATCTCCTCTAATTAATTTTTGTAGTCTTTCAATTTTGATTTTTCGTGGGAGCTAGTTTCACTATTTTGAGTCATAAACAATCAATCTCCGTCAGTAGAGGGTTTTCGTCAGTCATTCTCCTCTCTGTACAGCACCCGCTGTGCCACTACTGCCCAGCTAAATATTAATAATTTTCCCCACCATGATTGCCTGCCTGGCTGTCCGCGTGCCCTCCCCTCATATGCAACCCTTTGGGGTTGGTTTCTTGGCCAACATCAGACGCTGTCGCTTCTCATTGCATACCTAATTTAATTGTGTACTAAATAAATATTTTATTAAATTCTTTTCCGGTCGAAGGTTAAATGTGAGTGCCTCAAAGGTTGTTTTATAATTTATACGAGAGGCTTTTTCACAGTTAAATATAGACAATAATTCATTACAGGACATTAAAAATGTACAGAGAGAGAGAGGGGGGGACTCGGCATTTGTTGGGTCTCTCTCTCTGGAGTGCATTTTTCACAGTCGTCTTTATGTCCAGTGGTCAGTTGGCCGTCAAAGCAATCCTAAATCATTTTATGCCAAAATTGCATTTACCGACTAAAAGTCGATGTGAGGGGTTTTGTGTTTGGGTGTGTAAGTGTGTGTGTACATGTATGTGTGCGTTTATTTTTGTGGTTGTGTGCGTAAGTCTAAAAACTATTGACAGTTCGTTTATTGATATTTAGTCTTTTATATATTCAGCAGTTTAATTTGTTTAGACGAAGTGTTCCTTTCTATATATGGACACAAAAGTAAAGAAGTGAGCTCAAATATTCAGCTTACTACATTACTTATGATTAAATTTCCCACAAGTGAAAAACAGCTAAGCATTGGCATATACATTTTATAATCCTTAGCAACCAGTGTTTCTAATATAAAATACCCATTTAATGAGTCCTTCAATATTAATTATTTTGAAATTATATTGAAAAATATTCACGGTTTCAAAATTCATCAACCGCAGATATCAAAGATCTAGAATTTTGTATAGATTGCTTTTGTTTCACAAAAAATTAAGAGAGCTTTCACGTTTTACAAAATGAGGGCTGTAGAATCAAGTTTCATGCAATGACAGTTATAGAGCTTTAAGCTTATAGTAACAGCAAAATGATGGAAGCGAACGTAAACTCTCCGTCGTTTTTTATGAGACTGTGTTTATTTACTAACTTTATCTTCGGAGAGCTTTCCCGTTAATGTTTTAAAGGACCCTACATTGAATTGTATAGTTTTGTTTAGAGCATTATAATTAACCTTTTCTCTACAACAGGATGTGGACGTTAGTTCATCCTATTTATACTTTCTTGAACATTCTGCTTTCATCCCTCATGATGTTCCTAATATAATTCATAATATTAAATTATTCATTATTAAGCTTTCGAAATTATTCAATAAATTTTCAAAGGTACCAATTTAAAGGCTAGACTAAAAGCAATCAACAATATTTTGATATTAGTAAAAGCTTCTTACAACTTTTGAACTTTGATAAATAACAAAGCTTTTTACCAAAGGATCTGCTGAAGCACAATCTTATGTATTTTCTTTTCTATCAATGCACTTGTCTGAAGCTTTCTAATTTATATTTTCCCTACAATAGTATGTATTAGTTAGAAAGCTTTTCATAATATACGATTCTTCATTAAATGTTCAGTGGCACCAGTTCAAAGCGTATGACTTTTTAAACAAATCTCTAAAATATAAAATAAAATTAAAGAACTTCGATATAAATCAAAGCGTTTTGTCAACGGATTTTTTCAAAAGCTCTACGTATTTCTACGAAAGCTCTTCACAATATCATATTCGGAATATAGCTTTCGCAGTTATCCAATAAATGATAAAATACACAAAGTCACTAACTTTTTAATAAAGCTCTATGTTCATATCAGTTTTGTTTTTCCAAAGCTTTTAAAGAAGTTTGATATGACTGCCAGATTTTTATCAAGCTCTTCATAAAATTACAATCTTCATTATAAATTTTTCGAAATTCTCCACAAAAATATGAAAGACTCCAGTTTGAATCCAAGAACTTCAAAAAACTCTAAAAAATATGTTGATAATAGTAAAAGAACTTCGATAGAAATCGAAGCATTTTATCAATATTTGTGCGAAAGATCTTCATAATATTATATAGTCCGTTATAAAGCTTTTAGAAATGTTCAGAGCCACGAACTTTAAAAAAGCTGTGGAAAATATGTTTATATCATATTTTAAAGCTTTTAAAGAACACTATTAGTCAATCATTGGATTTTTCTAAAGTTATTGGTATTTGTCCGAAAGCTGGTAAAATGATAAAAGACTCCAGTTTAAAACCAAGAACTTTAAAAAGAAACTCCGAAAAATATTTTGATATTATTAAAAGCTTTTCAAAGCGTTTAAAGAACTTCGATAGAAATTTAAGCTTTTTATCAATCGATTTTTCAAAAGCTCTAAGTATTTGTGTGAAAGCTCTCCATAATATTATATTCTCTGCTACAAAACTTTCGAAATTATTGTAAAATGAATGAAAGAACCCAGTTTAAAACCAGGAACTTATCAACTTAATGATAAAAAATACCTGTTCAAAACCATTAACTTTTAAAAAAAGCTATGGAAAATATGTTTATATCATATTTTCAAAGCTTTTAGAGGACTTCAATAGGACTCAAAGCTTTTTATTAAAAGATTTTTCAAAGGTTATTGGTATTTGTGGGAAAACTGTTCATAAAATTACATTCTTCGTTATAAAGCTTTTGAAATTATCTATAAATTAATGACATAATCCAGTTGGAATCCAAGAACTTAAGAAAAGCTTTGAAAAATTTTAATAATAATAAAAACTTTTCAGTGCTTTGATAGGAATTAAAGATTTTTTAACACTGAATTTTTCAAAAGCTCTAAGAGCTTCAACTAATGTCCCTCATTTTATACAACGCGGCACAAACGCAACTCGTGCTATTTCCTGTACATGTTGCTGTTATTGCAAAACAAGTTCATAGAAAACAGCGCATCACAAAAGCTTGCGTTTTACAAAAGGACGGGTGGGTTTATACATTTCTTCAAAAGTTTATTAAATAAAGTAATAAGTCGTTTCACAGTATTTTGAAATCAAAAAGCTTTCCCGATTATCTTCCCCAGTATTTCGATATAGATAATACTTATTTTCAGAGAGAGTTCCCAAAATGTTTCCATGAAAGCAATAACAATAATTTGTTTCTCTAAAGCTTTTGGTATTGTTCCAAGTTTATATGCATAGCTAGAAGTTTTGAAGTATGTGGGTAATAATCACATTATCTAAACAAAATCTATAGCTTTTCACAATTACAATTGCTTACATTTCTCTTGTAAGCTTTTATCAGTATTATTCTAATATTATAAATCATTTGATAATTATTGGTAAAAGCTTTCGCTAAAACCTGCAGCTGTTTAAGCTATTCTTTGCATGGTGTCATAATTAAAACTCTACGGTAAATGGTGTAAGCGCATCAAGATACTACTCCAAACAATAGTTTGGATATATGTAAGCTAAAACTAAAAAAAATTGCGATTCAAAGCAAAGTTGTTGCCAAAAAGTAAGGGGTGTATATTCTCATGAACTTCCAATTCTTACAGGTGACAACGGGGTGCATAATTTGTTTTTCAAATTTAGTTTTTATCATTATTTTCAGATCTATATATTGTTTTGTTAATAAGACGTACAAAAAAGAGGACAAAGCAGTTGAACTTAACCTTTGGTTTGTTGTTGAAGCTTTCCACAAAAATCAAAAAAGTGCAACAAAATTGTGATAAAAAAGCTTTATTCAAAAAAGTTTCAACTAAAACAAAAAATTTAGGCGGTAATATTTATTATTATTATTTAGATATGCTTGGGGCAGGGGCACTACGCCCAAAAGTAACAGTGAAAGTGAATACTTGTCATTAAGTTGTTTCTCCAGCTGCTGCTCATACGGATTCACTTCGTCCTTCTTCTTGGGCGTATTGCGCCGTGGCCGATTCATCATCGGATCGTCCATTTGCCGCGAGGAATTCTGATTTCTCGCCTGTGGCGGGGGGCCGGGTGGCTTCTTCTTCTCCTTCTTCTTTTTCTGCTGCTCATAGAAGGCGGCATTGGCCGTGGCCACGGCCGCTTCACGTTCCATTTGTTGTTGTTTCTTGGCGGCCATGGCGGCCGTTTGGAATTGTATGAGATGTGAACTGCGTCGGCGCAAAGCGGAAGCATACGGGCCATTGCCCACACCGAAGAGACGTTTAATGCGCCGTTTGTTGATGAACCCCAGACCAGAGCTGATGGTCGAGCTGCCGCCCTCACTGCTGCCGGCTACCATGCGGCTGAAATTCGAGTCGAGATCACACGAATGACTGCCATTGAAGGTGACGCCGCCTATGGTGCCAGCCGAATCCGCGCCACAGGGGAAGAGATATGTATTCAAAGTACTCAGGGTGGATGAGGTGTGCTGGCGTGTGAGATCACCACCCCCACCGCCGGCAGCACCGGCATCCGAGCCAGCGCCGTGACCACCATTGTTATTCAAGTGATTTTCATGATCACCGCCACCGCTGCCGGCACCGGCTCCCGGTCCACCGGCAGCGTTGCCACCACCACCACCACCTGGGGCCGTCGATGTCTGTTGCAAGGAGACGGCCTGGGCCGTGGATCCCGTGGCAGTGTTATGGGATGCTGTTGTATTGGTTAGACTGGTGGCAGTGTTGGTGTCGTACGAATGTGGATTGACATAAATATGATTGTTGTTGTTGTTGTAGACATAGTCACGCCCCAGCTGGGGAGCGGGATGCTGGTGCTGCGGCGGTTGCTGCTGCTGTTGTTGCTGCTCATGATTGTTGTTGGTCAAATTCAAATGGAGATTAACTTGATTGACATAGTGGGCTATGTTACGCTGTTGTGCCAAATTCTGGGGATTCAGATTTGGATTCGGATTCGGATTGTTGTTGTTATTGTTGTTGTTCTGCTGGTCTTGCACATGTTGTGGCGGCGGCTGCTGATTTGGTCTTGCATTGTTAGCAGCTGCCGGTGGTCTTGGGTTACCTGCCGCTGGCGGTGGTTGCTGTTGCTGGGCCGCCGCTGCTGGTGCGGCTGCTGGTGGTGGTGGCGGTGGTTGTGGTGCTGCTACGGCCGGCATTATCGGTTGTATGGGCAATGGGGCCAACTGAGCCCGTTGCTGCTGTCTTCTTTCGGCATTGCCATTGCCACGATCACTTGAAGTGCCACAGCAATCGCACGAGCCGGAATCATGAGAACCCATGATGATTTCTTTCTTTGAAGTTTTCTTCCTTTTCACGGTAAATGTTTACAAAAGCTTTTTTGTTCTCTCGAAATATGTAGATTCAAAAAGTCATGTTCCCATTTGATCGAGTTTAAGTTTGTTAATTGTGTGCTGGTTTTCTGATATGCGTTAGGCGTAGATTTAATTTTGTTTTTGTTGAAAAATAATGCTTGTGCTTGAAAACCTTGAATGTGACTGTTTGTGTGAGTGTGGAGCTTTATAATAGACAGCTTTTAAAATTGAGTTGAGCTTTTGGTTATCGTTATTACAGCTATCTGTTGTTAATATGATTTTGTTTTGTTTTAAGATTTAGTGTTGCTGTAGATTGGTTGGTGCTTAAAGCTTTCGCTTAAAGTTTTATTTAAACTAGTTTTATTAATTTTATTTTTTAGTTTACAAAATTTTGTTTACGTTCCACTAAATAACCGCAGTAGTATTTTTCAAAAAGCTTTCAAAGCTTTTTTACTAGTAGATATTTTAGATGCAAAAAAGTTTCACTCGGGAAAACTGTGGTAGTATTTTCAGAACTTTGAATGTACCAGATATTTTCTGAAGCTTTTGATTTTTTATATAGCTTTGGATTTGCAATAATTTATCAGTAGTGCAAGAGCTTTCTACTTAAACACACATTTATTCTCAGCGAATTAGTTTTATGATGATTGGAAAATTTTCTTTCAATAAACAGGTAATTTATGCTCTTGCTTTAAATTAGCTTTAAAGCTTTCAAATCTCTTAAGATTGTTTACACAAATTTTATTATCACAAATTTTTTAGCTTTTGTAATTTTTGTTATTAATACCACTAACACTGCTTGGACTTCAATCAAACTCGGTTTCGATGCTTTTGCGAAAAAATTGTTGTGAATGTAGCTTTTTGGTTAATACTTTTTTAAACTTTAAAGAGAATTCAAACACTCTTGTTGTTGGATTTGTTAGAGCGTTAAATTATTAGCATTACCACAGAGGTTGCAGAAGCTTTCTGAATTTTACTTGGAATTTTGCTTTTTGCACAGCTCATTCATTTATTAAATCACTTCAAATATTTATCTTTAACACATATTTTATTGTGCTTATATAAGAATTATCACTTTATCAGAATCTTTATTTGATGTTGGAAATTTTCCCACAGCTTTAAAGCTATTGCTTGCATTTAATATATAGACTCGAAGTTTAGCATGTCTTCGATATTTACTCAAACTACTTCAACTGCCGTATATATACAGCTTTTCTTTGCAAGTCCAATCCAGATTTTAGATATGTCCTTGTATAGAAATAAGTTGGATATTGTTTATTGCATTGTATACAATTATTTGCAATTGTTTGTACGAATATCCCATATCAAGAACACATATTTTTCCGAATTTCGATGTATTGCTATAATTTTTTAAAACTTCTGATATTGTCCCAATGAGAGTGATACCTTTTAATTAAAGCTTTAAAATTTTGTTCACTTTTCCGCACAATCGATAACAACCGATTTGTTTATAGTTTATTAAGAACTTTTTGTTTAGACTCCTAGTAGAGCTTTCATTCGGAGTTTTTCAGTATTATTTGTTTTTAACTTAAAGCTTTAAATAGCTTCGAAATTGATCTTTGGTGTGGTTGTACGAAGAATACGATCGTTTCAAGCTTGTTAGCCATTAAGATTTTTGTAACTCTTTCAAATATTTCAAAAGCTTTTAAATAAACGATTTTTTGAAAGTTGTTTATGAAGTCACTTCGTAGTTGTTGCTAATTTGCCGAATCAAGTTTTATCTCCGATGAGCTTTAGTTTTTGAAAGTTCGAGTTAGTTGGAGTTTATTCTGAGAGAGCTTTATATTTCATTCAGAGTTTTTTAGCATTACTTGCTTTTTAACTTAAAGCTCTGAAGAGCATTTTAAATGATCTTTTACGTGGGTTGTAGACGGCAATACGTTTGCTTGTAATGTTTCGAGCTTTACTGTCATAAAGCTTTTTGCAACAAAATTCAAAATTTTCAAAAGCTGTTCATTAAACGATTTTTTTTAAATTATTCTTTGAAGTCACTTCGTAGTTTTCTCTAATTTCCCAAATCGATCTTTACTTTTATCGCGGATGAACTTTGGTTTTTGAAAGTGCGATAATAGGAGTTTTTTATGAGAAAGCTTTATATTTCATTCAGAGTTTTTAAGTATCACTTTTTTATCTTAAAGCTTTGAAGAGCTGTGAAATTGATCTTTAATGTGGAATGTGGACGGGAATATGTTTTATTAGATCGTTTCAAGCTTTTTTAATTAAGCTTCTTGCAACTTTTGCAATATTTTTCAAAAGCTTTTTATTAAACGATTTTTTGGAAATTGTTCACTTCACATAGGTTTCGCTAATTTGCCAAAGCAAACTTTACTTTTATCTCGGATGAGCTATAGTTTTTGAAAGTGCGATAGTTGTAGTTTTTGGTGAGAAAGCTTTAGGTTAGCTTTAGTTGTCAAAAGTGGGATATTTTGAGTTTTTTATATAAAAAAAGCTTTTATGGCTATTTTTAAGATTATTCAAGGTTTACAAAGTTTTAGATCACTTTTTCAGATCATTTAGTTCTTTATTGTTGATTAAAGAGATAAGTTTTTACTTCACACACATTAGAATTTAAAAGTTTTTTTATATCAGCAAATTACTTGCACTTATTTTTAACTTTATCTGAAGTTTCAAAAGTCCAGGTACACACAACTTTTTCTCATGGACACCTGGTAATCATGTATTTTCTGTGGACAAACTTTGTTGTCGAAACTTCAAGGTCTGAGGAAATGTTAAGTATTAGCTTTAATTGTGTTTAAGCTTTCGACAATAATAATTGTAAGATTACTAGATCGGTGATATTGTCCATTGACTTCGCTTTTCGTCCAAAAAGCTTTTATTTTAGAGCTTATATTAAAAACATTTCCAGAGCATAAAATTCCACGATAAAAAGAATATGTCTTTTCAGCTTCTTTATTGCACTGATTTTGTCAGACTAGTTTACTGTTCACCAATTTTAAAGATTATTTTAATTGTGATCATTCATGAATTCACTTTTAAATGTGTAATTTCATTTAATTTTAAAGCCTGTTATTTTTCCTCCGAAAGCTTTTAAGAGATCATTTACTAGAGATCATCATTTATTTTCTTTATTCAACATTTATTGTCACTTTATTGAAATGAACTTTTTTTGAAATTGTATTGTGGAAACTTTAAGCTTTGATAAGTTTAAGTTTGTTTCACAAATATCTTTGAAATGTTTCAATTATTGATAAATTTTGTTTATGAAAACTTGTTTTAAAAGTCTATCACTAGGAGTAGTATTGGATGCTCTGAGTATTTGGTGCTTTTATGGTTGTGCCCGAAGCCGGTGACGAGGATCAATTTGGCTACAGAGCTTTTGTGGTGTTTTGTTTTATATTTTTTTCTTTTATATACTACGGCTTCTTTTAATTTTTAGTGCTTTAAAACTTTCTTTCTGGGACGAAACCTTGTGTGTGATTTAAAAATGTCCACTCTGATATCAACAATTTGCTTTTAAATTTAATAATTATTTAAACTAAAATTTTTTTCTATAGGTTGCTTGCTTACAAAAAATTGAGCGATTTTTGTTTGTTCAAAAAATATTCGTTTTTATTTTGATTTGTGTGTGTGTGTTTTAAGCCACTTTATATCACAGCATTGTGGAGTTTTTTTTTGAAGATATTTTTCACAAATTTTAGATTTCTTTTTAAATTTAGCAAAAGCAACAGTTACGAAATACGCAATGGTCCTCCTTCCGTTTACTAGGAAAGGGGGATGGGTTGATTTAGAAAAATTTTAGTCTATAGTCTGTTATAAGGCGCGCGCGTTATGAAATGTTCTTAAAAACTAAACTAAGCCACTAAGCAGTTGAGAGACAGTTTTTAGCAAAGGTTTTTGATTTAAAAAATTGAAAAGTTTTTTCTTTCAAAAAAATATTTTTTCTTTCGTTGGTCTTGTGAGAATGGTTTTCTTTTTTAGAAGATTTTTCAAAATATTTTTTTTATTTCATTTCTTTTTGATTTTTTGATTACTACTATTTGTGCTTTGTTTTGTTTATAGTATAATTTTAGGCGTTGTCACATGTTCGCCGTAATTTATTTCACTGTGCACTTTGTTTCTGTTTTGTTGTCTAGATTTATCTCCACACACTTCTTTTTTTGTATTTTTTCGTTTGCTCACAATTCGAGAAGATAAAAGTGCACTTTTTTGGTGAGTGTGCCGGGGGTTCATCAGCAACAACACCACTTGCAAGACTGCAGCAGCATGGGCAGCAACAATGGGATGAGAGCAGCAGTGGCAGCAGCAGCAGAAGGACCACAACAACAACAAGGGTCCAGCGACCAGAGAGACAGCGACGACGACGTCAACAGCAACGTTTGACGTTGAACGAGGAACAACTTGCGCACTATTTGAACATCAGCTGTGCTGGCATTGCATCGGATATGTTGGACATATACCGCAACGGTTGCTGCATTTCAAAAATTTAAATTTCATTTCGAATTTAAGACGTTAAGGCTAGTATACATTTTGGCCCGGCCACTGGGTGAGTTTGATTCCAAAACGAAAAAAAAAAAACTTCACAAGTCACAATTCACTTTTTTCAATTTCCATTTTTCCTTGATTTGGGTTATTTCTGTCAAATGATTTCACCACAAACACTCATTTTCTGCCATTTTTATATTTTTGTGTTTAAATGAGATTTCTTGCGTTTCTTTGGCCCTTTTTTTCTATTTTTTCATAATTATTTTGGCCTTATATTTTATATATATTTTTCGCTTAATTATTTCTTGCCTAGCCCTTCCTTCACCATTCACATTTTCCTTAACATTACGTCGTCGTGTGCTGTAGTATTATTATTTTTAGATTTTTTTTTAATAATTTTCCGTTTGTTTCGGTTTTCGGTACGTTCTGGTTCTGGTTCCGCTTAAATTATTCACTACTTCTCTTCGTTTGGCAAACAACAAATAAAATTTGCTAACTTTACTTAACTCGAAATAACCAACAATCTGCAGAATGGAAAAAAGCCATACAATTTTAGTTCTTTCCTTCTATGGATGTGTGTGAGAGAGTGTGTGTGTGTGGCTGTGCTTCCGTTTGTTTCCGCCGTTGTTGTAGTTCCTGTTGTTGTAGCAGAGTCGAGTAAAAGTCTCGTGTTGTGTGACTTTAGGACATACACACACACACACGGTTGGTTTGCCAACCAACACTCACATATCCTTACACAGTTGTTGTTGTTGTTGCTGTTGTTGTTACACTCTTAACACACCAGCCTCGTTCGTCAATTCTCGTGTTCGCGTGCTGGTGTGTGCGTGGCCGCCCGTGGTATGAGGACAGACTTTCGAGCTGGTTATTAAACGCTCTATATCAGTAGTGGGGCATGTGGCAGTGTGGCCGTGTGTCTCCCTTGTAGTAGTTTTAGGATGGATGATGTTGTTTTCGTTCAACACACACACACGCGGTGAGTAAAAATAACACACTCACTTTCACTCATGAAGTGCCATAAGCTCGGTCTCGTGTTCATATGTTCACGTTTCTTTCGTTTTTTTGGTGTGTGTGTTGCTTTCCTTTCCTGTCTGATTCACTGCTGTGCTGTGTTCGAACGAACTTTGGCGACGACACGATTCGTAGTCATCATCATCGGCGTCGTCGTCGTCGTCAATAATATACAAAAAACAAATGGAAACACTGTAGCCGCACAACAACACGTAGACGTTTTATGTTCGCTGGGAGATTCGTTTTGCTTTGTCGTCCTTTGATTCGTAAATCTCGCAACGCCATACCAGCCAGTCAGCCAGCCAGCCAGACAAAGCAGCTGAATCGAACCAAACAATAGCTGGATAGCACTCGAACTCATACCGTAGTGTAAAGTTGTGGTGTGTGTCGTGTCAAACCTCTCGAAGCTCGGGCAAACGAACGTACAACAAGCACCGAGGACAAGTGTCGGTGTTTAAAAACGAGGGAGGTAGCACAAGAACTGGTTATTAACACATATTATTTTTTGGGAAATGACCGCATATCTTGAAAAATCAAAATGATCAGGAGAGCCAAAATAATAAAGAAATATTTGTCCTTTTTAGTAAAATGCACACTTCACTAAGATGTATATCAGAGAGTAACGACTTACTGACAGTTGAAATCTCGCTCTTCAGCGATGTTAAGAGATCAGGCCACTCTAAAGGACCATAAAATAGGACTTTTTTAGATTTTTTGGGGAAAACTATTAAATAAATCTGTTCTTGGACTAAGTACGTTTATTAGACATATAATTAAGTGTAAATATTTTTTACAGAATTATATTCAAAAATGTTTTTTTTTTGTGCGTTCCACGGAGGGGCACACAGCTCCACTAACTTTTAATTATGATAAAATTCCCAACACTCTTTGCTTATAAATAATCATAGCTAGATAAGTCCGTAGGACATTTTCGATATATGAGCGGTACGGTTTTTGACCTTTTGAAAGTTTGTGCATGCATTCTTCTCATAAAAATATTATATACGTATTTTTGGAAAAAAATAACAGATTTTTTTTAGTTTTTTCGTTTGCATTTTTTGGTCTGTAATCAATATTTGATTTGAACTATTTGATTTTTTTTACGAACTATGACCATTATAACAGTGAAAAAAATGCTACCTTTTCAAAAAGGTGTGTTCATTCAATCACCTGTAACTACTGAAATATTTTACCGATTTTAATGTGTTATACCTTGTTTTGTAGGTAATTTCAATTACTTTTAAAGTTATTGTTTTTTAATTCTCTTATTTTGATTCTTTTAATTTCTACGATTTTTTTCATTTTTTTTAGTTCATAAACACAAGAAAAAATAGGTTATGCAAAATATATAAATTTTTTTCTGATGGTGCAATCTCACACTACCAAAAAATTAAAAAAATATATATATATATCAAAAAAAATTACAAATATGTATAAAATATTTTTATGAGAAGAATACACACACAAAATACACATTCAAAATATTCTCAGCTATCGAGGTCAAAAACCGCACCGCTTGACATGGAATGACTCATATGTATTTTTGAATGTAAGTTTATAATATTATGTTAATAACAATTCTTCTCTATATAATCCACTTCTAAAGATGTGTGAAAATTTGCAAGTGAATCGGTTGAAAATTGTTTATGTTATGTTTCCGGCCAATTTAAGAAAAGATTTGAGAAAAATCCATTTACCGTTGTAACTAAAAACGAAGAAAACCAACGAAACAATCTGGAAATGGGGCCGGCGAAAAACACCTAATGAGTCATTTCTAAGAAAAATAAATAATATAATTTTCGCAAACCCTAGTGTGACCTATTTGGCCTGAGGTGAAATACTTAATGTTATTAATTAATACAAATCAATTTTTTTGGATGTTGTAGCCAAAAAAAAAGATAACTTAAATTCCACTGTTAGGAATAAATCTGCCACTCTCGACTGTAGTTTCTATCTGATTAATATATGGTCATTTCTCCAGAAAGGTCCATCGCGGTGGATATAGATAAATTGGTGGATATAGATTTTCATCCATTTGTCCCGCGCACCTCTTTAAAATACAAATTTCGAAAAATCCAATGTTACTGCACTTATCGTGGTCAGAGGAATTTGCAGGCCAATTTCTAGCTGTAATGATTTAATCCCTTTTCGTCCTGCTCACTCCTTAAAAGTAAATGTCGCCGAATTTCACTATATAATACTTTAGTTGGTACCATTCGTAACCCTTTTTGTCTCTCTCAACCCTTATAAGTACAAATTTCGAAAAATCTATTTAAATTGCGCTTCTACGCTGTCAGAGGAATTTATTCACAACTATAGCTGCAATGCTTAGATTGATAACATTTTATCCCTTTTTGTACCGCGCACCTCTTTAAAGTACAAATTTCGAAAAATCCAATTTCACTGCGTTTCTGCATGGTCAGAGGAAGTTACATACCAAATATCGCGATTTTAGGTGTAATACTTTAGTTGGTACCATTTTTATACCTTTTTGTCCCGCTCTTCGCTTAAAAGTACAAATTTCGAAAAATCCAATTTTACTTAAAATGCAGTAGATACCATATATATCCCTTTTTGTCCCGCTCGCACCATAAGAGTACGTTTATGTTGCAAGTCTACGTTGTCAGAGAAAGGCAAATATTCATTTCCACGAAAAAAAAAGCTGCATTACTTAAATTTGTACCGTTTTTATCCCTTTTTGTCTCTTTCCTCCTTCCTTTCTTTAATTACACTGAATTTTTCTGATCCATGGCCATCATATGAAAGTAGATGTTTGCTTCTTTCCTTAAAATCTTTAGAATCGTGAAGAGATATTGTGTCTTTAAAGGTTTTTGCATGGTGTTGTTTCTGGTTCAGTTGACTGTTCTGAACTGTTGTCGTTTGTTCAAATTTCATATCAATACACATTTTTAGAATTATGCCCTTAATGAACCTCTACTTAAATCAATGAGACTTTACAACTCTATTTGTGAATCGATAGATTTAGGTATTCCTAGTTTAAAATATTGTTAAATAACTTAATAAATTAAATTTTATAATTATACTTGTATATTGTTAGTCTGTAAGGAACTTTATTGTCCATAGACTTAATAAATGAAATGAAAACTAGAAATTTTGAAAAATTCCTTTTTTTAGGTCGTATGCATGGTAAGTGTAAGACTCACACCAAATTTGATGCTTGTAGCTACTGCCAGGACGAAGGTTCGATGTTTATCTCTTTTTTGTCCGATTTTATCCCCTAAAAGTACGAATTTTGTCTCCGTCGTAGAACATTTGATATGTCAGAATTATCATAGGAAAAATGAGTATTGAGTAATGACATATAGTACTAAACCTAATAAAGTCGACACACTAAAAATATATTTATTAATTATGAAACGTTTCATAAATACAGTATTGAAAACATTTATTCGAATATGTTACTAGTTATAACATATTTCGTGGTCTTGAGCCAAGTCAATAAATATCTCAGTTCAAATCACATATTTCGTAATCTTAAAGAATTTATTAATATACAATGAAAGATTTCCTCTGATCTTATGAAAGTAAGTTTCTCTAAATTAAAAATTTGAGTTTGTGAAGTGTGAAATATTCATGAAGTAATTACTGTTTATATTTAAGAATTTTGCATACATATTAAGTAAAAATTCACAAAATGTATGAAATACTTTTTTGAAATCTCTTCATAAATATTATGAAGAAAAATTTCTTCTATGTGGACTCTTACACCATGAAAAAAGGATTAAAGAAACAAATTATGTCCCGGACCTACAATTTATTTTTTTCTGTTCAGTGATATTTTTTAGTTTCACTATTATTTGATTAGTGATGGATTTTGATGGTCTTCGAATATCAGATATTTCCATATTTTTTTTTCTTCTAACGGACGAAATTGTGTGTTTTGTAAGGGAAATGAGGAGAATCATACTCAACTACACATTGACTACATTGACTGTAGGCTAAAGAGGTTTCAGCACAAACAGCTTTCTCTCAATGAACACATAGTAGACATCCACCCAAGACAACAATTCGTTTTGGTTAATTTCCAATTTTCGTTGATTCCTCATCGCATGAATTAATAAAAATGGTTCTTTTTGTTATTCTAATAGTCCAGCAGTGCTTTTTTACAAATCAAATTGTTATGTGTTCGCCTACCAATTGGAGCTAATAAAAATTACCACACTCTTCATACTCGCCCGGTAATATAACATTGACATCAAACAAGTTTCAAGTTTCCTATTCGTTCCATCCGACAATTATTCATCTACCGCAAGTACTATTCACAAATCCGCTCTCGCACAATATCCTGGCGGTAGCACTTTGGCTCTCTTTCTCAGCCTGCCTCCGCCTCTGCCACTCATTCGTCCTTCTGCTCTCACTAAATCTCGCTCGTTTTACTCTTGTATTCATCGATTTCGTAATCGCATAGCCAAGCTAATAGTACAACACACAGCCAGCTAATAGACCTCACATATTCCACGTTAGCTACGTAAGTTTTGGTTTTCGTTTCTGTTTCATTTTCCATTTATCTGTGATACACTCTACACGTGTACTTGTAGTTGAGGAGACATACATACATACATAGGTACTATTGTTGTTGGTGTTTTTTTTTTATATTTTTGTTCTTGTCTTTGGTGTGTGCCATTGTGTGGTCTCTACCAGGCTCTCAGCACTGCAGTGGAGGCCTGAGTCGTTGCTAACATACAAGTAGTTGTTATTGTTGCTCTAGTGGGGTTAGAGGAGGGTGAGCTTGCGAGGGTATGTTGTGTTCGGATGTCGTGTTTTCTGAGTTTGTTAAATTGTTCCGTTTATTCGTTATTCCATTCTTTTTGAGTTGTTTTTTTCTGCTGTTGTCGTGGTCGTTGTCGTCGTCAATTTTTTGCATTTCTGTTAAAACGCTATAGTCAAGTGCACGAGGTCAAACTTGTTACAATGGGGCCAACAACAACAATAACTACATAATGCCAACAAGATTTCTAATATTTATGCATAAGCGAACAACAAAAATGTTGTTGGGAATTATGTTTAAAATGGGTGTAAAAAAAATCACTTGGTAATGGACACTAAGCTAACAAAAGTGCCGGCAAGGAATCAAAGACTCAAGTGAGATTCGAACCATAAGGGCCGCCTTAATAAAAATATTGATTGAGGTTATTTTATTAGTTATTTCAATGACTAACAAAATGGAAAAATTGTTTAATTACTCAGTCGCTTAATTATTAAATTATAAATTTAAATAAAATTATAAAATTATAAAATTATAAAATTATAAAATTATAAAATTATAAAATTATAGAATTATAAAATTATAAAATTATAAAATTATAAAATTATAAAATTATAAAATTATAAAATTATAAAATTATAAAATTATAAAATTATAAAATTATAAAATTATAAAATTATAAAATTATAAAATTATAAAATTATAAAATTATAAAATTATAAAATTATAAAATTATAAAATTATAAAATTATAAAATTATAAAATTATAAAATTATAAAATTATAAAATTATAAAATTATAAAATTATAAAATTATAAAATTATAAAATTATAAAATTATAAAATTATAAAATTATAAAATTATAAAATTATAAAATTATAAAATTATAAAATTATAAAATTATAAAATTATAAAATTATAAAATTATAAAATTATAAAATTATAAAATTATAAAATTATAAAATTATAAAATTATAAAATTATAAAATTATAAAATTATAAAATTATAAAATTATAAAATTATAAAATTATAAAATTATAAAATTATAAAATTATAAAATTATAAAATTATAAAATTATAAAATTATAAAATTATAAAATTATAAAATTATAAAATTATAAAATTATAAAATTATAAAATTATAAAATTATAAAATTATAAAATTATAAAATTATAAAATTATAAAATTATAAAATTATAAAATTATAAAATTATAAAATTATAAAATTATAAAATTATAAAATTATAAAATTATAAAATTATAAAATTATAAAATTATAAAATTATAAAATTATAAAATTATAAAATTATAAAATTATAAAATTATAAAATTATAAAATTATAAAATTATAAAATTATAAAATTATAAAATTATAAAATTATAAAATTATAAAATTATAAAATTATAAAATTATAAAATTATAAAATTATAAAATTATAAAATTATAAAATTATAAAATTATAAAATTATAAAATTATAAAATTATAAAATTATAAAATTATAAAATTATAAAATTATAAAATTATAAAATTATAAAATTATAAAATTATAAAATTATAAAATTATAAAATTATAAAATTATAAAATTATAAAATTATAAAATTATAAAATTATAAAATTATAAAATTATAAAATTATAAAATTATAAAATTATAAAATTATAAAATTATAAAATTATAAAATTATAAAATTATAAAATTATAAAATTATAAAATTATAAAATTATAAAATTATAAAATTATAAAATTATAAAATTATAAAATTATAAAATTATAAAATTATAAAATTATAAAATTATAAAATTATAAAATTATAAAATTATAAAATTATAAAATTATAAAATTATAAAATTATAAAATTATAAAATTATAAAATTATAAAATTATAAAATTATAAAATTATAAAATTATAAAATTATAAAATTATAAAATTATAAAATTATAAAATTATAAAATTATAAAATTATAAAATTATAAAATTATAAAATTATAAAATTATAAAATTATAAAATTATAAAATTATAAAATTATAAAATTATAAAATTATAAAATTATAAAATTATAAAATTATAAAATTATAAAATTATAAAATTATAAAATTATAAAATTATAAAATTATAAAATTATAAAATTATAAAATTATAAAATTATAAAATTATAAAATTATAAAATTATAAAATTATAAAATTATAAAATTATAAAATTATAAAATTATAAAATTATAAAATTATAAAATTATAAAATTATAAAATTATAAAATTATAAAATTATAAAATTATAAAATTATAAAATTATAAAATTATAAAATTATAAAATTATAAAATTATAAAATTATAAAATTATAAAATTATAAAATTATAAAATTATAAAATTATAAAATTATAAAATTATAAAATTATAAAATTATAAAATTATAAAATTATAAAATTATAAAATTATAAAATTATAAAATTATAAAATTATAAAATTATAAAATTATAAAATTATAAAATTATAAAATTATAAAATTATAAAATTATAAAATTATAAAATTATAAAATTATAAAATTATAAAATTATAAAATTATAAAATTATAAAATTATAAAATTATAAAATTATAAAATTATAAAATTATAAAATTATAAAATTATAAAATTATAAAATTATAAAATTATAAAATTATAAAATTATAAAATTATAAAATTATAAAATTATAAAATTATAAAATTATAAAATTATAAAATTATAAAATTATAAAATTATAAAATTATAAAATTATAAAATTATAAAATTATAAAATTATAAAATTATAAAATTATAAAATTATAAAATTATAAAATTATAAAATTATAAAATTATAAAATTATAAAATTATAAAATTATAAAATTATAAAATTATAAAATTATAAAATTATAAAATTATAAAATTATAAAATTATAAAATTATAAAATTATAAAATTATAAAATTATAAAATTATAAAATTATAAAATTATAAAATTATAAAATTATAAAATTATAAAATTATAAAATTATAAAATTATAAAATTATAAAATTATAAAATTATAAAATTATAAAATTATAAAATTATAAAATTATAAAATTATAAAATTATAAAATTATAAAATTATAAAATTATAAAATTATAAAATTATAAAATTATAAAATTATAAAATTATAAAATTATAAAATTATAAAATTATAAAATTATAAAATTATAAAATTATAAAATTATAAAATTATAAAATTATAAAATTATAAAATTATAAAATTATAAAATTATAAAATTATAAAATTATAAAATTATAAAATTATAAAATTATAAAATTATAAAATTATAAAATTATAAAATTATAAAATTATAAAATTATAAAATTATAAAATTATAAAATTATAAAATTATAAAATTATAAAATTATAAAATTATAAAATTATAAAATTATAAAATTATAAAATTATAAAATTATAAAATTATAAAATTATAAAATTATAAAATTATAAAATTATAAAATTATAAAATTATAAAATTATAAAATTATAAAATTATAAAATTATAAAATTATAAAATTATAAAATTATAAAATTATAAAATTATAAAATTATAAAATTATAAAATTATAAAATTATAAAATTATAAAATTATAAAATTATAAAATTATAAAATTATAAAATTATAAAATTATAAAATTATAAAATTATAAAATTATAAAATTATAAAATTATAAAATTATAAAATTATAAAATTATAAAATTATAAAATTATAAAATTATAAAATTATAAAATTATAAAATTATAAAATTATAAAATTATAAAATTATAAAATTATAAAATTATAAAATTATAAAATTATAAAATTATAAAATTATAAAATTATAAAATTATAAAATTATAAAATTATAAAATTATAAAATTATAAAATTATAAAATTATAAAATTATAAAATTATAAAATTATAAAATTATAAAATTATAAAATTATAAAATTATAAAATTATAAAATTATAAAATTATAAAATTATAAAATTATAAAATTATAAAATTATAAAATTATAAAATTATAAAATTATAAAATTATAAAATTATAAAATTATAAAATTATAAAATTATAAAATTATAAAATTATAAAATTATAAAATTATAAAATTATAAAATTATAAAATTATAAAATTATAAAATTATAAAATTATAAAATTATAAAATTATAAAATTATAAAATTATAAAATTATAAAATTATAAAATTATAAAATTATAAAATTATAAAATTATAAAATTATAAAATTATAAAATTATAAAATTATAAAATTATAAAATTATAAAATTATAAAATTATAAAATTATAAAATTATAAAATTATAAAATTATAAAATTATAAAATTATAAAATTATAAAATTATAAAATTATAAAATTATAAAATTATAAAATTATAAAATTATAAAATTATAAAATTATAAAATTATAAAATTATAAAATTATAAAATTATAAAATTATAAAATTATAAAATTATAAAATTATAAAATTATAAAATTATAAAATTATAAAATTATAAAATTATAAAATTATAAAATTATAAAATTATAAAATTATAAAATTATAAAATTATAAAATTATAAAATTATAAAATTATAAAATTATAAAATTATAAAATTATAAAATTATAAAATTATAAAATTATAAAATTATAAAATTATAAAATTATAAAATTATAAAATTATAAAATTATAAAATTATAAAATTATAAAATTATAAAATTATAAAATTATAAAATTATAAAATTATAAAATTATATAAAATTATAAAATTATAACATTATAACATTATAAAATTATAAAATTAAAAAATTAAAAAATTAAAAAATTAAAAAATTTAAAAATTTAAAAATTAAAAAATTTAAAAATTAAAAAATTAAAAAATTTAAAAATTAAAAAATTAAAAAATTAAAAAATTAAAAAATTAAAAAATTAAAAAATTAAAAAATTAAAAAATTAAAAAAATTAAAAAATTAAAAAATTAAAAAATTAAAAAATTAAAAAATTAAAAAAATAAAAAACAAAAATTGAAAACCTAAAATACTAAAAAAATTTTTATTACTCCATAGTTTATTATTAAACTTTAAAGTATATATTGTTATTAGAGTGTTTCGGGATTTGTGCAATATATTCCTTCCTAGAATTCTAGGGAAAATAAAATGAGACAGCCAAAAATGATTTATGAATTTTGGTTAAATACTTCCGCTCACAAAGTATTCACCTTTGCTTTGTGTGCCTTTCATGTGATGAGTCACCCTGTGTATATTGTAAATAAATATTTTAATAGCTTTAGGTTTGTTATAAACACTCATCCTTGAGCAAATACACGAGTTCCTAAATAAATATACCTTAACAAAGAGCTGGCCATATAATCTACATAAAAAGTCCAAAAACAAAACACTTCCTATTTATGTCAAGGACTTGTCCTAAATACGATTTTATACCACTTCTTCCGCCCAGTACTCCAATATCGAGAGAGAGCGAAAAAAACGATTGCATGAGAATGACTGTTGTTTGTTTGTTGTTGCTGCCATCCATACAGCAAAGAGTTTGTACGATTGTTGTTATTTGTAACCCGTTTGTTCTTCAAAACCCTATAATTTCCATTAACCTTCGAAATTACTTTGCTAATTTCGCAGCGAGAGTGGAAAAAAGGTGAACACGAACGTACTTTTCTGTTAACACAAAATGCAGCACACAATGGCCAACCAACCAACCGAACAACAATCAGCCAACAATATATATGGCCAATGTGCCGCCGCCGCCGCGTACAATTTGGTAACAAAAATTGTTGTTAAAACATGAAACACACTTTGAGTAGAACTTCAAACACTAAGGTCAGAGACGCCACCGAGTCCTTCGACAGGAATGTGAATTTTTGAAAATCGACCAAACGAGGTGAGGGACGCAGAGACACACACACAGACCCCCGCAACAATTTGCAGATACTTGTACATTTATTTGTACGAAAAGGATCGGGAAAAACGCAACCAGAGAACACAGGGAAAACACATATAAAAATGGCTTAAAACAAAACGAAACGGAAACGAAATCGTATTAAACCACATGGCGCCAAAAAAGAACAACATACCGTGGTTGTTGTCGTCGTCGTTGTCGTTGGTTGCTACTTGGCTGAGGACTTACGTATATACATAGTTCCGTACATATGAACACTGATGGTTGGATTGTGACACACACATCCACACATATCACCACATACAGCCATTAACGCTTTTGTTTATAATAAAAATATATACGAATGTCGTATATAAATTATCTACATATATATTTCGATGGACCAGTAAACAATGTGATAACAAATTACAAAATATTGAAAAATTATTTTTTATTTTGTTGCTAATTTTAAAATCTAAATCTAGAGCCAAATTTTAATAAAAAAATCTTGGTTAGAGTCACTACAAAATAAGATGATGATATTTTCTTATTTATGCCTTCAGGAAATATTGGGGATTTTTATTCTGCAAAATTTTTCTATATTGTTTGCTGGGTTTTAACAGTAGCAAATTAATATACGTTTGAACATGTTTGCATACATAATCCTATGTGTGTATGTATTTACGTACTAGTCTGCACTTTTAGTCATATTAACACCATTCAACCCTCTGCCCAACAACGCACAAACAAAAGCTCTAGGATGGGGAAATTATAAAGGGAATTGGTCGAATTTACATGCACCCCTTTTTGAATAATAATTTTTGTTAATCATCCTAAAATCCTTTCCATGTGATGTAGAATAAAAAACTGTCATATATTTCTAATTTGCATAAGGAGTGAACATCGTACTTTTAGGGAGTAAAATGGGACAAAAAGGGATAAATATGGAACCTTTGCCATTACTAAACAGAAGTAGATAAAAATGGGTTTGTATCGGCCCTTTCTTTCCAGACACATGACAAATAGGATTTTTTGAAATTTGTACTTTTAAGGGAAAAGGGATAAAATTGGTACCACAAAAAGTATTGCAGCTAAACTTGCGAAATTTGCTGCGTACACTTCTCTAACCAAATAGACACGCAACATAAATGGATTTTTTGAAATTTGTGCTTTTAAAAGGGAAGCGGTACAACAGGGATAAAATTGGTACCAACCGAATAGGGACAAAAAGTGTACCAGCTAGATTCATGAAATTCAGTGTGTACATGTCCATGACTTCGGAGACGAGCAAGAAATAGATTTTTCGAAATTTGTAATTTTAAGACCTAAACAGGGCACAAAGGGATGAAAATGGTACCAACCGTGAAATTCGGCATGAATATTCCTCTGAATATGTAAACGAGTAACATAAATGGAATTTTCGAAATTTGTGCTTTTCTGGGGAAAACGGCACAAAAAAGAATAAAAATGGTACCAACCAAAGATTCATGAAATTTGGTGGGTACATTCCTCTGAACATACAGACGTGCATCATAAATGGAAATTTCGAAATTTGTACTTTTACCACGTCATGTCTTGCAGCTAGAATAGTGAAATTTGCTGCATGCTGTACTCTAACAACTTAGACAAGCTTCATAAACGGAATTTTCGAAATTTGTTCAGTTAAGGAAAAGCGGCACAAAAAGGGATAAAAGGTACCAATTAATAGTGAAGTTCAATGTGTGCATTCGTAGAAGCGCAAAATATATTTTTTCGACATGTGTACCTTTAAAGGGGGAGTGGTACCATAAGGGATAAAAATAGTACGAATCAAAAATTTTAAAAACAATCTTGAAATTCGGTGAATAAGAGAACACGAAATTTAAGTGGATTTTTTTTTTTCAATTTTTTAATGGTAAAATGATCAAAAAGGGATAAAAATGGAACCAACAAAACGAATGTAGCTAGACACGTAAAATTCGATGTGTGCATTCATTAATTATTATTAAAAATTAAATTTAGAGTATGTACACACAACAAATGTAATTTTTGAAATTTACACTTTTAAGGGGAAAGGGGATACAAATAGTTCCAACCAAAGTATTGCATTTAGAAAAGTGAAATTCGGTGTGTAAGTCCTCTAATCAAGTAGACGAGCAACATAAAATAATTTTTCGAAAATTCGATATACAAGGGGGAGCGGTACTAAAAGGGAAATTTTACTGCATATTCCTCTAAACACACAGACGTGCAGAATAAAGGGATTTTTCGATTTTTTTCTTTTAAGGGCAGGACAAAAAGGTTTGAAAATGGTACCAGGCTGACCAAATAGTAGGGCAATATAAATTGATTTATTTAAAATTTTTGCTTTTATGGGAAGACTGTCAAAAGGGGATAAAATGTACCAATTAAAGCATTGCAGCTAGAATAGTAAAAATTGAATGTTTACAAAAAAATATATGAATCATCTTACAAACGAACAACGCTTGTAAATTATTGAATTTTATTATCAAAATGCGTGCTCTGTTAAGAAAGTTCAAGAAATCCGAAGATAAACTTTTTTACCGAAAAATTGTGTTCAGCGACGAAGCTCATTTTTGGCTCAATGGGTACGTAAATAGGCAGAATTGTCGATTTTGGAGTGAGTATCAGCCAGAAGCATTGTAAGAGCTACCAATGCATCCAGAAAAGTCATGTGAGGCGCAGTCAAGGTTAAAATTTGCATGAAATAATCTTCAAACATTAAATTATATGGACCGTATTATCGATTCAAATAAAGATTTCATGCATTTTTTCTGAATTTTATGTTTTTTTTTTTGTAAAAAACTTTCTTATAGCTTTTAAAAAATCATCCTTTAATTGTAGTTGGGAAAGAAAAATTGGATGATTTTCAGACCAAAAATAAATAATTATTAATTAAAATTACTAAAGAGTGATTTTTTTGAGGTTAGGATTTTCATGCATTAGTATTTGACAGATCACGTGGGATTTCAGACATGGTGTCAAAGAGAAAGATGCTCAGTATGCTTTGACATTTCATCATGAATCGTCTTACAAACGAACAACGCTTGCAAATTATTGAATTTTATTATCAAAATGCGTGCTCTGTTAAGAAAGTTCATTGCGCGCTTCCATTTTATGGTCAGTTTAATCGACCCACTGAAGCGGCTATTCGGGCTATTGTGACTAAATTTCGCACCAAATTTACATTGTTGGACATTAAACCACCAACACGCTTACGTAGAGTGCGAACTGAAGAAAATATCGCAGCTGTATCGGCCAGTGTTAATGATGACCACCAATTTTCGATTCGTCGCCGTTCGCACCAATTGGGTCTCTGTTACTCAAAAACGTGGAAATGCCAAAATTGGACTAAGCGGATGGACCACCTAAGACGCAGCCGCGGTCAACATTTAAATGAAATTATCTTCAAAAAGTAAATGTCATGGACCAATCTAACGTTTCAAATAAAGAACCGATGAGATTTTGCAAATTTTATGCGTTTTTTTTAAAAAAAAAGTTATCAAGCTCTTAAAAAATCACCCTTTACAAATACCACATAACTTCTATAGAGTTATTTCGTGTGAAGCGACCACAGACACAATTTGGCTCTCCTTTACGATTTTACTGAAAATTTTCAAATATGTAATTTTGTATATGGCAAAAAAAGATGAATTTCACGATTTTCAAAAATATATATAAAATTTTGGCTAGGATTGATCGGAAATAAAATATTTTTGTCATAAAATATTCTTTAAAAAATTGTAACTTTTTTATAGTATGAGATTCAAATATATATATTTTTCTAATTTCAAGCAAAGTTCTTCTAGTTTTACAAAAAAATTGTCAAAAGCGAAAAAATATTTTTTTTTATTTTTTTATTTATTTTTTATTTATTATTTTTATTTATTTCATAAACAAAATAAATAAATAAAATAATCTACTTTAAAAAATAAATATAAAACTAAAAATATTTTTTAGATACGACAATTTTCGGTAAAACTAGAAGAAATTTGCTTAAAATTAAAAAAATACATATACTTGTAGATCATACCACAAAAAAGGTAAATTTTTTTAATTATCTTATGACCAATACAAGTGATTTTCGAGTCTATTTTTTTTTCATGGAAAATCGGGAAATGCCATTTTATTTGCCATAAGAAAATAGAAAAATACAAAGTTGGGAAATTTAATCAAAATCGGAGATAGTGGCTATTTGGAGAAAATCAATGATCAATATTAGCCGTCTTGTATAGGAAGTTAAAAAAATATAATTTTTGGTTTAGCCATACATTTTTGAGAAGTACATGTAGAACTTCTATAAAAACGGCAATAACTTCTATATTTATCCACAGATTTTCTTGAAGTATTCCTTGTTCGCTTCACTAAGATCCTGGCTATTTCAAAATACCACATAATATGCTGTCACCTAATTTGTAAAGTATTTTTTCCAATTCCAATCCTTCCAATATTTAAATTCAAAAAATCTTTTGCGTCTACAAAAAGGTCTACATTTATTCATAGATATTTAACATACAGCCATTGTTTCCTTTGTTAGGATATTACCTATGAAAAAATGAAATAAAATATTTTTTCTATTTTTGAAGGATTTTTTTTCGTGCCAGCAAAAAATATTTTTGGAAAAAATCAGTTTTCCCGCATTTTTTGGAGACTGTTCCTAAACTATTGATTCTATGTGAAAGTGAAACTCACAGCATTTGTAGTCATCATAATTTTGGTAGTAGTTTGGATTAGTCTACTACTAAATAGGTTAAGTCATTTGTAATTTCCTGAAGAATGTTGTACTTCAATTATAAACGTCAACTTGGCTTGGAAATGAAAATGATAGATGCGAGCTTTTGCGGCTATTGCTAGTAACTGAATAATTAAAAATTTAAAATTTATATATTAAAATTCAAAAATAAATGTTCGATTTGTCTTTTTGTGAATTGTGAATTTTTCATATTCATATTGTGTTTCTCTCATAAATACTTGCAGGATGTTACACTTCCTGCAATCCTTCCAATCACGAAACCCAACTGACTTCTTAATGTACAAAATTTCATGTGGAATTGGAATTGGATTTCATTTCAAATTCAAATATTAGAATTCCCTAGAGGTATTAAAAACAAATTACCTCCCCAATAAATGATTAACAGAACACACCCCCTAAGGAATGACGAATTGTTGGACCAGTGCTGTGAAACCCAGAATGGGGGTAGGGTATTGTATAAATAACACAGAAGACGACGAAAAGCAAAAAACAACAAAAATTACCACATTCGATTGTAATGACTTAACACATTTCGTATGCCAAACGCATACGAACAAAAGGGCGCTCACAAGAAAATCAAAATGTCTCTGTATGGCCGGCAGGCAGCAGGCAGGCAGGATAATTAGGTTCATTTTTGATTTGGCGCTGATAAGGAAGTTGGACACAACACGAAAGTTGCCAATCAGGGACATTATTTCTTTCGAATGGCAGGCATTGTTCTTTTGCGTTCGCCATAATATTATGTTGGCTTGGAATTGGAAGCGAAATGTGAAATGTTTTCATAAATGACGGGCAAATATATGACATTGGTCAAGAGTAGATGTGAGGCTGAAGATTGTAAGTGATGTGAGATTTTTTTAATTTTAATTTTAAGCTTTAAAAATGAGTGATTGAAGGGGGGACATAAAAGGTTATCAATTATATACATATATGAATGAAAATATTACAACTTTGTGAACAAAAACCTGATCATGACATGTTTAAACATATTCGAACATGGCTTTAGATTTTTTCAAAGAATGGATGTTTAAAGGGAACTAAAAACGTTCAAAAGACAAAAGCTGAGATAATAGGTGCCCACTAAACTTTATATTTAATATAAATTGTTATATATTTATACCCACTAAACTTTATATTTAATATAAATTTATAAATATAAATTTTTATATATTTATACCCACTAAACTTTATATTTAATATAAATTTATATATATAATTTTTTATATATTTATTTTATCATGATAACAAACTTCCCATGATGGGATATTTTGTATTTCACCAGAGTGTCCTGCTTTTCGTTTTGATTTTTCAATGATTTCATTTGTTTTGAAAATATTCATCTTTTCCACAAGCTCATAAAAATTGTTTTCCTTCTGCTGCCGATGATGACGATGATAAATAACATCAGCACCAGCAGCAGTTTATTAACGTAAACAGGTGACGAATTCCTATATATTAAACTCTGTCACCTTTTGCTTGTAAATCGTTTCATATTTCGTCACCATATGGAATTTATGACTTTGTTTGTTGTCAAGCACAAAACGTATAGTTTCATATCATTCATAGTCCTGCCCTATTTGCACGAGCAAACGTAGCAATTGTTTGAATTCAGTGGGACAAATGTGAAAAGATGGGATAATACTATGCAACAAAAAAACAAAATTTTGTGTCAGAGATCTAAAAAATATTTTTGATTCATTAACTCACAACAAAAGAATTATATATATATATATATATTAATTCTTGTCTCTACCAAAATCGAAAAAATATATGAAAAATGGATTTTTGAAACAATTGCAGCTTTTTTCGCGACTGACTACATATATATTACAAGCGAAATGGGTTCTTAATATACATTCAAGAAATCAGCCGGATCCGTATATATATATATATATATATCGCGCAAAAAGCTATATCTCTCGCGAAAATGAAAATTTTGCAAAAATATCCAATTTGCATTTTTTGTTTAGCCGTCTCTGCCAAAAAATATGGACGAATTTAAAACCATTTATTTTTTGAGTATAAATTGTAAATAAAGCCAACTTTGGTGTCCATAGAAAATTGTAATCATAAATGTCTGTTTTGAAACGACTTGATTTTTTCGTAAAAAGGTTTAAGATCTTCCACAAAATGATCCTCATAAAATTCCACAATATACATCTGACAATTAGAGTTCTCTCAGACATTAGCTTACAACATTTTTTCCCCTTAGTATAATACTCCTTTCGACCAAAAAATTACAAGCTGGACTATAAGTTTATACTGGAAAAATGGTCTTCTCAAAATGCCCTATCAGAATTATAGGGTCGTTTTCTGATCCATTCAAAACGTCTTAATTTACTGGACAGTGTAATTATTGGACATTATTTTTATTTATTTAATTTTGATATTTCATATGAAATGAAAATGCACACGAAAAAAACACCTTAGATTGTATCGATTTTGTTTAAAGAAATCATTCAAAAAAATTTCTCAGATTTTTCGGAAAATCTCCTGAAATCTTCTTCTTTAAAAAATTCATATGTCTCTAACTAACTAACCCTGCTAATATTTTTTTTAGATTTTTTACCTAAGACATGTGTATATAAATATCTTTTAAAGAAGAATATTTCATGAGATTTTCAGAAAAATCGGAGTCATCCAAATTCGTGTCTCAAGAAATTCAAATGCCTATAACTCTGCAAATAAAATTTTAATTATACCCTCCACCTTTGTCATTCCGTTTGTAACACCTTGAAATATCGACCTGGGACCCTATAAAGTATATATATTCGTGATCGTCATATTATTCTAAGACGATCTAGCCATGTCCGTCCGTCCATCCGCCTGAAAGCGCGCTAGCATCTAAACGAAAGAAGCTAGGACGTCCAAATTTTTCATAAATGTGTCATATAGTCGTAGATAGGTTGAGATTAAAATGTTGGGCCGAAATCGGTCCAAAGGGAAAATTTTTTCCCTCACAAGGACTAAAAATACCCATAATAATACCTAATATTTTAGTGTATTTAAGCATGTTTTTTGAATATGTCTGGTTATACTTGCTTGATATTTGCTATGCGCATTCCCCTTGCAGCAAAAAACGTGCACCATAAAGTGATTCTTATTTGTAGGGGGTGAAATGGGGCAAAAAAAGGGATAAACGTATAAACGTATCAAACGACAACAGCTAGAAATTCGGTGTGTACATTCCTCTACTTGAGTAGATACATAATATAAAATTATTTTTCCCAAATTCGTACTTTCAGGGGTAAAATGGGAAAAGAGGGATAAAAATGGTACCAACCAAACGGCTGTACCTAGAATAATGAAATTCGGTGTATACATTCCTCTGATTGTATAGACACGTAAAATACACGTAAAATCATTTTGGGGTTAAAATGAAAAAAATTAGGAGATAAAAAAGTACCAACCAAATGACCGAGCTAGAGTCATGAAATTCGGAGTTCTCTGAACTCCGTTTACTTTACGTAGACATGTAAAGTAAACGGATTTTTCTAAATTCGTACTTTTTTGGGTTAAAATGGATAAAGGGGATACAAATATCTTTAACCAAATGATCGCAGTTAGAGTCATGAAATACGGAGTACACATTCACCAACTATCTATCTACCTATATTTATAGTATTTAAGCTTTTTGAAAATATAAATATAAGAATATTTATTTTTTGAATTGACTGGAAGTATTATTTCGATATATAAACGTATTGGTAGGTAGCCTTGCCTTATAAGTGTGGTTTGAAATAATTAAAATATTATATTTATTTACAAAATTATTTTTTCAATATTTGTATTTGTTTTAGTTTGGCTATATTAGGGCTGTTTTTCTTTAAGCCGGGATAACAAGCTGCGATAACAAAAACGTTAATAAAAATTTAATTTTTTGCTCAAAATAAAAAATATTTTTTCACATTGTCGCCAACTACAATATAAATATATGTATCAAAAGAAATTTTCAAAAAAATATTTTGTGTCGACTTTATTGGACTTAGTCTCGATATCCATCATTTTGACTTACACTGGATAATTATCCAGGCTAAGTCAAAAAATGTTAAATAAATGTTACAAAATTATTTTTTCAAAATTTGTTTTCATACACACATTGGTATTGCTTTTGGCGTAAATTTTAAAAAATAATTTTTTATTTTGAGTGAAATTTTAACATTTTATTTAGATTTTTGTTATCGCAGCTTAGTTATCCAGTCTTAAAGAAAAACCGCTATATTAAAATGTATATTTTCCTTTAATATTACTGCACATCTACGAAAATCGACATCCTCTGTGCAATGCAATCGATGGTGGAGGGTATATAAAGTTCGGCCCGGCCAAACTTAACGCCTTTTTACTTGTTTTTTTCCTTATTTTAAAAAATATTATATCATGAGATTTTCCTATATATAGAGCTCGTAGTCGGTACGACCTAGTTAGGGTGGGCCATTTAGCATACAAATTTGACATTTGAAAATCGACATTATGTAATTTTAAGCTGAAATCGATTAATGCAAAAAGGATATAAGACACATGAGTCATTCCAAGTCGAGCGGTACGATTTTGGACTTCACTAGCTGCGATAGTTGTGAAAGTCTTCTCATAAAAATATCGTATACGTATTTTTGGAAAAAAGTGGGAAATTGTTTTCACGAGTTATGACTAATTTAACATTGAGAAAATACGTTTTTTAAAATAGGCGTGTTCATTCAATCGCCTGTAACTCCTGAAATACTTGACTGATTTGAATGTTTTATACATTGTTTTGAAGGTAATTTGAACTATTTTTTTAAATGATGAAGTGGAATGTTATAGTGGGGTTAGATTTTTTAGAGTTTTTACCATTTTACTTTTTTTGTTTTGATTTTCGAAATAATTTCATTCATTAATTTTTTTATTACATTTTGAAGGCGTGCCTTTTTAGCGACTGTATGAATTTGGAAGTGGTTTAATAATGGTTTCTATTTTTTGCGATTCATCAACCAGAATTTCAGCGAAAATTCATCAAAATGATAATGACCATTCCATGTAAAATATTTTTTGAAAAAAGAATATTTCATGAGATTTTCAGAAAATCGGAGTCTTGCAAAAAATTTGTTGTCCGGTTTGACATGGATGGCCTAAGATATACACTTCAAAAGTGAATTATTTTATCCTTCTGTTTAGTATATGTAAAGGGTGATTTTTTAGGTATTATCTTTTTGGCAACACTGGTTTAAACAGCTGACGCACGTTTCGTGTTTTGTTTCACTATCAAACATCTTCAGTTTGGTCTATAATTTAACAATGGATCGTCTTACAAACGAACAACGCTTGCAAATTATTGAATTTTATTATCAAAATACGTGCTCTGTTAAGAAAGTTCATCGCGCGCTTCTTCTGTTCAGCGACGAAACTCATTTTTGGCACAATGGATACTTTAATAGGCAGAATTGTCGATTTTGGAGTGAATATCAGCCAGAAGCATTGCAAGAGCTACCAATGCATCCAGAAAAAGTCACAGTTTGGTGCGGTTTATGGGCTGGTGGCATCATTGGACCGTACTTCTTCAAAGATGATGCGAATCGTAACGTAACTGTGAATGGTGAGCGCCACCGTGAGATGATATCCAACAAATGCAGAGCTTGACTTGCATGACATGTGGTTTCAACAAGACAAGGTGCCACATGCAACACAGCACGCGCAACAATGGACCTATTGAGAGGCGAGTTAGGTGAACATTTTATTTCACGTTCGGGACCGGTCAATCCGTCCGCCTAGATCGTGCGATTTAACGCCTTTAGACTATTTTTCGTGAGGCTATGTTAAAGCTCATGTCTATACAGAGAAGCCCGCTTCAATTGACACATTGGAAGACAACATTGAATCATTTATTCGTGAGATACCGGTCGAAATGTTGGAAAGAGTATGTCAAAATTGGACTAGGCGCAGTCAAGGTCGACATTTGCATGAAATAATCTTCAATCATTAAATTATATGGACCGTACTATCGATTCAAATAACGATTTCATGAATTTTTCTGAATTTTATGTGTTTTTTTTTGAAAAACTTTCCTATAGCTTTTAAAAAATCACCCTTTACATCTTTTTTCTGGCCCACTGTTTAACATATTGAATTATTACCCCCCTCCACTCGATTGGCTGCAATTTAACATCGTTTTCTTTGCCGCTTTCCATCGTCGTAGCACCAAAGCCAACGTCAAAATGTGATTGTTTTCCTTTTCGTTTTTTTTTGTTCACTTTCCACTCTCTCTTCTTTCATCAAATATTAGCACCATTTGAAGGTTGAAAATATTAGAAATGTGATGTGAAACAATGGCACACAGTTGTGATTACATAAACCATCATCAATGGAAATATAGAATATTTCGTAATGTGTGCGAACGTGGCAGTCATCAATCTCAAGGTAAAAAGGATTTCCAAATAAATGGGAATTTTCTTTGGTAAAGTGAGAATTAAGTGGGAATGCCAAAAATGTGACAAATCTTTTTTTATTATTATTTTCCTCCATCAGAATTTCAAATATAGGTTTGGACAAATGCAGCGGCGATATAAATTTGTAGTCCTTTAAAGGAGCAACAGGATGGGGAAATGAAAGACTGAAAACACCAAACAACTCCATTTTGTCATTAGTTGCAGACGTATACCATTCGGTTCAAGTGTAAGGACTACTTAAAATATTGTAGGTTGTGTCTTTATTTATATGAAAATTGCAAAAAATCCAAATTAATTTTTAAAATTTTAGCTTTTCATATTAAACTTGAAGCCTTCAACCTCTTTAAATTTTAGTTTTTTTAGACAATATATTTCCCACACTTCCCCTAAAACTCTTCGTTTAGATAATTTCTCCTTGGGAAAACCAAAAATCTCTGATATCGACACCCTTCCTTTCAACGCCGCATAAACAGGTATTGATTATTCACAACACGTTCGCACAACACTATCAAATTGCAAAGCTTAGGGAAATTTCTGAATATAAATGCAAAAATATCTACATAGTTACAGCAGCTAGCCGAAAAAAAATATTCAATGTTAATACATGTATTACCCCGAACATCAAAAAAAGGAAAACGAATACCATGAAGAAAGCAAAAGTGAGGGTCAAAATCGTAACCATAAAATTACAACAAAATTTTTAAGAAGTTCGTGCCTCATCCACACAAAAAACAACAACAATTACTCATACCGTAATTACACTTATGGCATGGCATGGTGCGGCGTGGCATGACGTGACATGGCCTGTCAGTCAGGTCAGACAAACCAAGGAGCAACTGAAATTGCCATTATCCTTTGAAATCACAGCAAAAAAAAACTCGCAGCAAAAAGAAAAACTCCACCAACCACCACGTCATAATGGTGGCTTATACAACCGCCTAGCGAAGGTAGTGGTAGTGGGAGAGAGATGTGATGGAGTGAGTGATATTTCTATGCAAATGTTTTACCAACTGAAAGCCATGGTCCTGGTGGGGGTCTTTCGTCAGGAAGTTCGTAGAGGAAATCTAAAAATAACAAACTATTTTGCGGCCTCCAAAAATGAAACAAAAAAGAAAAGCTGCTGAAAAAACAGCACCTTATGTCTGACACGCAAAATAGATTTACCCGAGATTGATAATCATTTGATGGCAGTGGTATGAGGCCAAGGAGGGTAATTTAAGCAGAAAACAACAGGATACAACGTTTTGAAATTCATGAAGGTTTGGGCCCAAACTTTATTACAAACTTCAAATGGTCGTTGGTTTCAGTGAATGAATGAATGAGTGGCCATCGCATTGGTAACTCCGAAATTCGTAATTAGTATTTGAACCACGAAAGAAGCTCTTGAGTTCATGGTCTCAATTGCACAGTGGGTGATTTGGAATAATAAGGCTGCCATAATGTGGAGCGAAAAGTCACAGAGACAATGTGAAAGGCGGATCATTGATCACAATGACGCTATGTAACATTAAACATTTTCCAATTCATCGACTTAGAATAATTTCTTTTATTATGTACTTCAAATATCATTATATTTTTCGTATGCCACCGGTACATCAAATACAAACAAATAATCCCACAAACCTCTCGGTGGACGAGAGTAGTTGCACTCAATCACATTATTTTATACTGAAAAGGACCTATAGCATTCTCTGAGCGATTAATGATTTAGAGAAACTAAACATTAAACTGTAATCATAAATATCCTCTACACTAATGCGTTGAAACCATCGTTGAAAAAAATCAGTTGATATTGCCCGGATTTAAAGACACAGTGGTTAAAAAACATTATCTATCCACTGGCATGTTCGCTGAAAAAAAAACAATATCTCAGGACAGTAAAATTATTTTTCAGATCCTATCACTGAAGAAAAATATTTAAGAAATTAGCTCAAAATTTGAAAATCAAAAATATATCGAGGGCTTATATTCATTAGTGGCTACGAAACATTTTTTCGATTTTCTCAGATTTGGATGTCATCTGTCAGATAAATTTGGAGAAGATTTTTTTCCTAAAGCCATTATTTCAAAATTTTCTGATTTGGCTATCAACTCAACGTTAGTTTGTGACTGCAAAAGTGGCTATGAACATCAAAAATGGAGCAGCATATAAACGAAGGTTGCAATTAGGGTTTGCATCCCGGGATTTCCCGCGGGAAAATTCCCGGGAATTCGCACATTTTTAATTTCCCGTATCCCGGGAAATTTGTACGGGAATCCCGCGGGAATTCAGCAGAAAATTTTACATATTTCTTCGCATATTTTTGTCCATCATTTCCACAATAAAATTAAAAATTTTGTATAAAAATTTAGATCACATAGCTTTTAATCAGGTATGTCTAATATTGCAGTTGCATGTCAAAATATTTTTAAGCTGCGTTCTGATGTAGATTCAAAATCCACTTTTTCGGATTTTTCCTGTCAAGCTCCATATAAAAAAAATAAAATCTGGGAAAAATAGATTTTGGGCGTGTATCCGAACGCCAAAAATAAAGAATTTAATTATCCAATAAAATAAGAAATATCTGATCTTTAATTAATTTTGAAACATGAAAAGATGTTTTAATTGATCTCATATTGCGCTTTATTATATGAATTCTGTAACAGGTTCGTTGTGAAATATATATTTATTTTACTTTAATTAAATATGAATGTTTCATTGGAAAAAAATAAGCTTAACTCATGGTAAACAGTATGTTGACGATTTCCCGTGCTGTCCCGGGATCCCGGGAAATTGAAAAAATAATTCCCGTTTCCCGGAAAATAAAAAGTACGGGAAAATACAAACCCTAGTTGTAATTCGCTACAACAATTTTGTTTAAAGCATCCATCCTGCTTTTTGCGGGACTATCCCGCTTTTTGAAGTCCAGTCCCGCTTAAATTTCCCATCCCGCATAATCACGCTTTTTACAAAAAGTCCCTCTTTTTCGTTTTACATTATTTTTGGTAAGTTATGGATTAATAATTGTCATTTTAAAATTTGTATGTGACCGACAAAAGTCCGCAATTTCTAACATTTAAAAAAAAAACATTTAATTAATTGCCCTTATTCTAAACTTTGGTCCTAGTTTTAAGGAATATTAAAGATATTAATAGTAATTCAATATATACTTTGATAAAAATGTACATCAATATTCAATTGGTTAATTTAAAACATATTTTAATAAGACATGGCATAGAATGTTAAACAGTTTATGAAAGGAAACCATAAAAACCAATAATATAGTCGTTTGTTTGATAGGTTCACAAGCACCTTTAAAAATGTGATTATTGTGACCCTAAATATTGTATATTTATTTAGACATTTTTAGTCCAAGTTAGGGAAAAGCTTGATGCCTGTCGACCAATTTTAATTATTTACAATCCTAACAGTCCACACAATCATGGGAACCTGAATTTCATGATTTCAGATAGAGCCGTTTGATTGGTACCATCCAATTGTACTTTCCAATTGTAACCCTAAAAGTACGAATTTGGAAAAAATCTTTTTGCGATTTGCACGTCCACAGTGGAGTGAATATTCTTAACACAGCCATTTTAATTTATAATCCCAATTAATATTATAAAACCTTAATGTAAGTCTGTATATCTGTTTGTGTGTTCCGAAATCACGTGTAAACGGCTGAACCGATGTTGTTGAACTTTTCAGTACAGATAGATACAGGTCTGGAACGAACTATAGGCTATAGAATTTTTCAAAAATTGCTCTGAGAGCGGAGGGGGCTTGACAATAGTGTTTTTTGGAGAGCTAGAAGGCTGAAAATTGGTACATATATATTACAGACCACGAGAATGATAAATATGATGCCGAAATTTGGATTTTAAATTTGTGGGCGGAGTGGGCGTGGCAATAATGTTTTTTTAGCTACAAGGCTGAAAATTGAATGAGAAATATGATGCCAAAATTTGGATTTTCGTTTTGTGGGCGGAGTGGGCGTGGCAATAATGTTTTTTTAGCTACAAGGCTGAAAATTGAATGAGAAATATGATGCCAAAATTTGGATTTTCGTTTTGTGGGCGGAGTGGGCGTGGCAAAGTGTTTTTTTGAACTAGAAGGCTAAAAATTGGTACATATATATTACAGACCACGAGAATGATAAATGTGATGCCGAAATTTGGATTTTCGTTTTGTGGGCGGAGTGGGTGTGGCTATAGTGTTCTTTGAGCTATAAGGCTGAAAATTGAAACATATATATTACTGACCACGAGAAAGACAAATATGATGCTGGATTTTGAATTTTCGTTTGGTGGGCGGTAGGGGCGTGGCAAAAGTGATTTTGAGAGGTAGTAGGCTGAAAATTTGTGCATATATATTACTGACAACGATAAAGATCAATTTGATTATGAAATTTGGATTTTCATTTTGTGGGCGGAGTGGGCGTGGCAAAAGTGTTTTTGAGTGCTAGAAGGCTGAAATTTGGTACATATATATTACTGAGCACGAGAAAGATAAATATGATGCCGAAATTTGGATTTTCGTTTCGTGGGCGGTGGGGACGTGGCAAAAGTGTTTTTTGAGCTAAAAGGCTGAAAATTGGAGCGCATATATTACTTACCACGATAAAAATTAATAAGAAACCTGTTTTTAATCGTACCATTTGTTTTTTGACTGTCGAAGCTAGTACACGATATAGCTTAGTTTTTTATGTTTACGTTTTTTGGTTAAATTTTCACGGTCCTGCTTTTTTTTTCTTCAAAATCCCGCCAAATCCCGCTTTTTGATTTCATGAATCCCGCTTTTTGCCCACGTTAGGCATATCGCACTATCAAATTCCACCATTTCGCGGTTAATAGCATTTTGGTTCCCAAGTTATCAGGCTACAATAGGATAAATAGTGGCTGTAAAGTCAAAAATTGTGAAAAGTTTCTTTAGAAAGAACCGAGTAACTTTTTATTTATTGAGAATACCAAAATATTTCATTGGCATGTGGATGCTGACTTCACTCGGAATATTTGTGTCAGAAAAGTTTCAGAATCTTGAACAGAGAACGTTAAATATAAGCAATTACAACCGCGAATTTTGGATTTTTCAACAGCGATTTTCGAGACTGGCTACAGTCGGATTCGTTTTCTAGATCGCGAGAAAATCATTAAACAAAAATGTCATGTATGAAAATCATTTTAGCCATATTTGCCGCGAAAATGAAAATTTTCCAAGAATATCCAATTTTTATTTGTCGTTTACCATGCCCTGTCGCAATATCCACTTTTTGTAAAAAAATTGGAAAAAGGGATAAGTATGATAACAATCTGACGGATGAAACTGGATCCTTAAATTCGCTGTCACAGCATTTGCAACATTGCATGAAAAACGTTATCGATTTTACAATAAATCTTATTTATATATTTGGGTAAAAATGGCTATGTGCTCATTTCAACAATTATAGTACTCAATTTTGAAACTTGCAAAAGTGGTTATTACCATAGAACCGTGAAAAATAGGAAATTTTGAAAAACAAATATCGTGCCTATTAGAAATTCTTTTTGGATTAAACTTAGATTAAAAATTCCCCTTAAAATTAAGGAGAAAATCAGTTTTTTCGCTCTCCTGAAAAGTTGTGTTTTTGTTCATAGCCACTTTTGAATATACATAATTTGGCACTTTTGAATATACAGAATTTGGCTTTATATATAAAGACCTATATAAAAAAGACCTAAGACATAATTTTTGAGAAATGGTTTTTGAGCAGACTTTTTTGTGGTATTGTTGTTCCGTAAAATGTAGCTGGGAATGCCATTTTTTGAACTTTTTGATTTCAAATTGACACCATCAAAATTCTTTATAATTTAAATGTTTATACTAAGATATTTCATCATTATTTATCTTAGAAGAATATTATTTAGCTTACGTAATTTGTTAGCATACCTTTAGGTAATTACAAGTTTTGTTTGTTTTATTTTTCTGGCACTAACGATACAAAGGCAACATATAATTACTCAGGAATTTGCAGCTCTCTCTGTTTGCTTTAGAATTTCCACAGGAATCGCAGCATCACCACAGTTAACCAAAAAACGATTTGATCAAAGAACAGAAAAAGTTAAAAAGATTACAAATGAAGCACAAGAAATCGAGAAGAAGAAGAAGTATTCCAGCTGCCATCAATTCTCCGATATGAGATGATGATCGAAAAAAAAACGCACAAAACACGAACTCCACGCACCTCTTCTTTTTATTCCGCGCTTGGGCAGTCGAACGAGCAGCTTGCTGTGCGTGCATGCCTATTTCATAAGCGTGTACAAGGCGGCGAGTGGTGGAGAAAGCACTTAAAGCACGATTTAATTAAATTAACGCACTATTTTTGAAACAATCATTTCATCATAACTGCGGCACATAATTTCACAAACATATTTTTATAATCTTACAAGTTTTATGTATATTTTTTATTTTTACTTTTATGTAAATTTATTTTTTCTTGTATTTTAAATATAAATCACTTCGATCGGCTCGTGAGCACTTTTGCGCGATGTTATACGATTTTCAAAGGCGATTTGCCCAGCGATACCATAGAAAACCGGCGAACGCGCAAACGACAGACCCGTGGTGCATTCACAGGCATTTTGCAAATGCATCGTAAGAGTTAAGCTTTATGATTACCAAACTGCACGCAAATGACAACAAATTATGTTTTGACGACCCAGCGACGATAGTTTTCAGTTTTCTAATTTAATTTTAATCTTTTTTCCACCACCACCGCCACCATCACAGCGCACAACGCCACTGTCTCCTCCCCCACCGTGACCTAGCACGGCCACACAACGATTCACAACCCCTCCTTCAGCCACACACAAGTGATGTGATGTCACTGTGACATTGATGACACTTGTGAATGGTCTTCTTTTCAGCGAATCGAATCGAATTGGAATCGGTTGGGTTCGATAGGTTCGAAAGTAGACAATGGAATGACAGCCGTTTAAGAGACCAAACAAAACCTTGGCTTTGAATGCGACGTACGGCGACGACCCACCCACCAATCCAATCGAAAGTCCAAAGAAATGTCTGATAAAATGCAGAAATGCAAGAAAATTGGAAAACGAGTCAAAGGTAGGCAGGCCACCAAAGAAAATCAAACAGATTAAAATATTCTTTTAAACGGTAAACGTCCACTGGTCAAGAAAATGACAACAGAGATCGGGGAACTAAGAAATGAAAGGTCAATATAATCCACCGAATATAGGACAAATGAATGAATTGGAAGATCGTCAACATCCATTTAATGAATCTTGGCATTATATACACCTGCAATATGAGCGATATTGCAAACCTCTCACACAAATTGGCATTAGCTTGGTTAAAATAAAACTGATTAGTAACAATGTCATATTGGAAATGGTTTTACAATCACTTTATACCTGTAAAATAGTTATGATTTGTTGTACCTCCAACACAAATAATCCGACCATAAGTAAAATGCAAGTCCTTAAAAATTATATGCAGATGCTCTCTGAGCTGGTGAAGGTTATAAACTATATATGAAATTACCGACATTTTACATCATTATAATTATTAGTTGCTTATCATTTTATTAGATCTGTTTTCAAAACTGCAGAATATCCAAATTTGCAGATAAAATAAATGTTATCCCACCTAATGTATATTTTTCTTAAATAATTTTGTTTAAATTTTTGAATTTCAAATGCAATCTTTTGAATTTCAAATGGAATAATTTTTGAATTTCAAATGACGAGTTTTGAATTTCAAATGGAATTTTTGAATTTCAAATGGAATTTTAGAATTTCAAATGGTGTCTTTTGAATTACACTTGAAAATGGTGTAGTTCAATTTTCCTCAAACCAAGGAAAAATCGAGTACGTTTTTACTCAAACCAAGTACATTTTTACTAAATTTAAGTAAAATTTTGCTGAAATTTTCCTAAAACTAAGTTAATTTGTACTAAAATCAAGAAAATATTTACTTGAACTGAGGACAAATTTGCTGATTTGTTCCTAAAAACAAGTAATTTTTTACTTAAACTGAAGAAAATTATACTTTATACAAGGAAAAAAGTGAACTTAAAATAAGTTCAATTTAACTGAAAATAATTCTTTCCTTCAGAGTGTGCAAAACTGATACAAAAAATGACAACATGAAATATTTCTCAAAAGTGTCATGATAGCTCTGCCCTAAAGAGCTGAGCTATTACTCCATGATTGCTGCGAAGGCACGCGAGGTGCCTTCGCAGTGGTTGTTTTGATTAATACTTGAAGTATTTAAGAAATAAGTCTCTGCAAACGAACGAGAATTGTTTCTTAGATTAATATTCAAGAATTTTCTAATCAATTTAAAGTTCATTAATATCTAAATGTATGAAGAACTCGGCATAAATTTCAGTAAACATATTAACTTAATTTTAGGAAAAAGCTCATTTTTAAGTTAAAATTTCCTAAATGGATTATTTCCAGACAAACAATTTTTGAGTTTTTTTCTTTTCTTACTTGAAACCTTATAAATATTCTTCCACATAAGTATGAATTTACTCATATGTAAGAATTTTTTATTAGATGTAAAGAAATGTTTTTCAGTAAATTTACTACCCTATTTCTATTAAATGAACTATTTGAAAGAAAGAAGGAAACTTCACTCATACTTAGTTAATTTTCCAACTTTTAAGGAAATTTTTACTGAACTGGAGTAAAATTGTAGTATAGATTTTACTCAGATTTAGGAATGCTATTTTTCTGAGTATACCATCCTCTTGCTGCGTCGAGGTGGGAAATTCAGCAATATTTTTGCTATTACGCGGTGAGACGGGACAAAAGGGCACAATGCTTGCAGCGATATTCATAAAATCTGTACATTCCTTTACGTTCGAAATCATGTTTTTTTTTTAATTTTTACTTTTAGGACTGAAATAAGAAAACCACAATAAAAATAGTACCAACTGGTAAATTGGTAGTATCTATAGCCATGCATTTCGTCTATTCCACCAATTGCAAAATAAAGGATTTTATTTCGAAATTCACATTTTCAGGAAGTGAATAAAATGCCATTAGCTACTACCAAGAATTTTGGCCCTTCTATTTGTGTACAGCTTAGACGTGCGAAATTAAGGGACTTTTTCGAAATTTAAAAATAATGAATGAATTTCGGGCCACCCATGCTTTTGAGACGTGGCGTGGCTAAGGGATAAGTTGGAGAGATAATGTAGAATCAGCGAAATAAATAGATATATCCCTATTCGTTAATGGGTAAAATGGAGCTGAATTGAAGCAGAAGCCATTTCTGCAAAATCATTAAATTTAAAATACAACACTGCCCGACAGTACATATTGCACTTGAACCGGATGATGTACATCTAAAATTATGGGCATAATGAAGTAAGCGGTTTTTCAGTTTTTGAATTACTCATTCTGTTCTGTCCTTAAAACGACTACAAAGTTTCAGCGTATATTTTTCACAATAAGTCTCGGAATAAGTGTCAAATTGGAATAAAAGACTTGGGAGACACAAAGGCAAAAGAGTATTGAGTAATTCCATATGATGCGATCACCCATTTTGATAAAAAATTTTCCAAATATATTCTTTTTTATGGCGAAAAGAGCTACATTTCCCAATTAAAAAAAATGATATTGTAGACATTTGGGTGGATCGAAAGTAAAGTTTTTTGGTCATAAGGTAATTTGATTTTTTTAACTAAGTTAAGTTCTGACGAGATGGGGTAGCACCCATAGAAACTGCGCAGTCAACTTTTAGCTGCAACAATAAAGGTCTCACTTTGCCTTTTTGCTAATTTTGGGTTCTGCTGAAGACTTCAGCACAACCTTTGGTCTTAAACCAAAATAAATGACAACATTTTTTAACTTTATTGTGGCATGAGATACATATATATATATATTTTCTAATTTCAAGCAAATTTTTCTACTTTATGGAAAACTGTCTTCTTAAAAAAAATTATGTTCTTTCTTATTTATTTTTAAACAAAAAATCGTTTTTTGAGAATAATTTACATAAATACTTAATAGCGGCAGTAAGATGATCCATTAGTTTCATGATGGCGTACTTACTCTACAACAATTATAAACGTGATTGGTATCAAATTTAAAAATATTTGGTATAAATAACACTTTGCGACAGTCCAAAAACTCTGGGAGGTGATACTATTTTTCTGGTAGGTATTGTCGAATAGAATAAGAATCTGCTTTTGAAATTTCCCAGCCATTTTTTCGTTTGTTTCATTTTGGTCTGTAATCAATATCAATATTTGATTTGAACTGGAATATTCTCCTGGCTCAAGACCATTTTGCATCAATATTTTATAGAATGCAAATTTATTTACAAATGGCATGGTGACATTAAAATATAGATGCAGGAGAATATCCCAGTTCAAATCAAAAACAGGTAAGGAATGACTAAAGTTGTGCGGGGCCGACTATACGATACCCTACACTGTGAAGCGAAATTTGTATGAGAGCTATATCTAATCTGAACAGATCTGACCCACTTTCACCATAGATAATTCTAGCTAAAATAAATATAAGGTGTTGCGCCCAATTTTAGGAAATCGGTTATAATATGTACACCACATAGATCGGCAAAAGTCAACACGAGAGCAATTTTTGTATGGGAGCTATATATAAATCGGAACCGATCTGACTCACTTTCACCGTAGATTATAATGTAGTGTGCCAAATTTGAACCAAATCAAGTAAATGATGTGGTTTCTAGAGGGAACCGATTAAATAGCACTCGTCCTGGGCCTGCAAAACTTATTTGTGCCAATCTTCGTTAGAATTGGACTTACTTTAATTAAAACACAAGATGGGTCTATCTCAAATGTACAAAGAAACTTTTTGTTAATGTCTAGAATTTCTTATTTAAAAAAAACGGGAAATTCAGTTTATTCGCCATATAGTGAAGTACATAATTGGAAAATGGAATAAATAGGGACAAACAAAGGGATAGTTTAGGGGAAAAGTCGAAAAGGAATAAACTTTACTAAGGAAAAATCATGATTTTGAAATTTTTATTTTAAACTAGTATTTTGTACCCGGCGTTGCACGGCTTCATTTTTCCCTATTCCCCTACTTCGTATGCTGTTGATGATAAAATGAGTAATTTTTGATAGTTTTTAAATATTTTTTGTCCTATCATAAGTTATGATTCATAACCTAATATATCTAGGAACCATCCTCAGTCCAGAAGTTAGATACAGTAAAATTTGCAGGCGAATCGGTCCACCCGTTTGGCGTCCTATACGCAACATACAGACACATATTGATTTGTATACATATATATATTATAAATAAAGATGATTTAAATTCCGCTGATTGGTTTTGTGTTGTATTATCGTTCCATTAAATACTGTACCTATCCTATTTATTCTATCATCCGTCCGTTTTTTATTTCGAATGATTGTCACTTAATAATGAAACAATGCATATTTCTGCAAATGGGCGTAATTGACACGCCACTTTATAGAGTTGGTACACATGAAGAGCCCTCCCTCTTACAGTAATTTGATTAATTTATTTTAGAAAAATCTGATTAACCTTTTGTATTTGGTACAGTATAAATTATATGTTGAAAAACATTTTTGTTGATTTAATAATCAAAACAAAAAAGCATTTCATTTTTTCCGATAGTTTTATTAGAAAAAAAGTCTTCCCACTGTGGCATCCACATGGTGTACTTTATATATATTTGTATGCCTAAACTAATATTGCTTATTCCTATTATAATAATGTATATGAAAATATTTGTTTAACAAATTAAATTTTGTTTTTTCTTTCGTTATTAAAGCATAGCATACTGTTTTAATATCAACTGATGTTAATGATCGAATCGCCCCCGAATGAGCGTGAGAGTGTTGTATGAATGAATATATTTTTGGTAACATATATACAAGAAGAACTCGTAGATACCCTACATGGGGCATTAGAAATGGGATGTGTAATTTTAACACGAATAATGCCATTAATACCCAGGGTTGGAGTAATATAAATTGAAATAACATAGTTTGGTAATTTTGAATATTTCCAAAGGATTTTTCTCCTTTTTTATATTTAGTTTACAATCATTGTAGTGCCTCGTCTAGCCTTTGTTTCTCCTTGTCATGTCTAAAGTAGTTTGTTTATATTTATATACGAATAGTATTTGTGTAAATGCGTCCATTGTTGAATTTCTTTTGAAATTGATTTCTGCCTTCTCGAGTATTTTTTTAATGGTTTGTTTATTTAGCACTATGAAGAAGAAATTTATAACACAATGATTATTTATAGTCGATTTGAACTTGTTTTGATTGAAAACAATAGAACCCCAAACAATATGAAGATATTGCCGAATTCTTTTTTATTGTACATGTGTTCATACATGAGTAGAAACGAGTATATATGTAGATACATTGGGTTGGACACTATATGTTGGCGAATGGTAAGATGGATAGCATCAGGGGCCCAACATGAAAAATATAAAATTCAAAAAATAAAATTTCTGAAATTAAAGAAAAAAGAATTTCTAATATCCTTATTGTTCGAAATCTTATTGATATCGAGTTAGTGAAAACCTTTATCATCTTAAGTAATTTTAATCAGAATCATGTGTATTTTATTTTCTTCGTTCTGAATTGATCTACTTATCAAAAAAAAAAAATTGTATTCATTGAACACCAACAAGCCTTAGACCAATCCGATTATTAAAAGCTCTTTTTTAGGTACGAATTTTGGCGAAATTTTAATACAATCACGAGTAAATTAGTCAAACATTTTAAGTTTGTCCAAAAAAATGGCGAACCTAGTGTACATATTTACTTACACACATATGCGTATGTATGTACTTGACAACTGATTGAGCGAATCACTTAAATCTATTGCGAAAAAAGAATCTGTCAAAATGAAGATCATGTGAAACATCTTATATTCGATTAATTCGAAAGAGGCACTCACATTTTATTGTAGATACATCAGCAGGAGAAAGAATTCGAAGACGTCGAGACGTCGGTCTTCAAAATATTTTCCTTCGACCTTGATTAATATCATTTTTTGTATATTAATCAAGGCTGAAGGGAAATATACTTGTCTTTACCATAAATATTGTCAATAGCTAAATATGCGAACTTTAACTTCTCTGAATTAAGACCAATAACACTATGGAACAAAGCACTTAATGTGACCTACGTTGGGCGCCAGCAACAAACATTTAAAGTTCAACATCTTTTCTGATGTATTTTGGCTGTTTAAACTTCTCCTAGGTACCATGGAAAAATATATATCCTTACCCTAATATAAAAAAGACAACATTTTGTTTACAAATCGATATTTTTGTTTTCTTTTTTTTGTTAAATTAGCAAAAAAAACCTCGATTTTCAAAAAAATGTTTGTTGAGTCTTTTGTATATTAGGGTAACGATAATAGATTCGAAAACGATATAAAAAATTATGGATATATAGGGTCCGCCATCTAACGTTTTTTTCACCTATTCAGCCGTTGGACTATTATTTGTGGGGTGCCCTCAGCAACCATTTGAATGAAATTATTTTCCATTATTAAACGGAAGGATGGTACTTTCAAATAAAAAAAGAAATTTGAGTAGTTTTTTTGCAGCATTTTCAAAAAAAGTTATTTGGACCCTATATATGTATTAATTTATTATTTTTTATTAAAATTCAAATTTTCGTCGCAATTCGTAATCTCATTGTGGAAATATAAGTCCGATAACACCCAATTATATGATCAATAAAATGTACGTATGTTGGCTACAAATGTTGCGAATTTCACTATTACATAGAAACAGTGGTTTAGGATCAGTCCACAAATTGTTAAAAATCATGTTATTTTTAGAAAATTATTTTGCGTCTACCACAAGGTCATAATTAATCCATAAATCTATAATATATAGGCAGTTGCAATATTAAATATTAAAAAATAAAAGCGAATATTTTTTCTATTTTTATGTTTTTTTCGTACCAGCAAAAATGATTTTTTCGAAAAATAAATATATTTTTTTCTTTTTTTTTTTTTTGAAACTGAACCTCTTTTTCTATAAAAAAAGTCAAAATCACAACATTTGTAGCCATCATAATAACCTTTAATTGCACATATAAAGGGAGTGAACGGGCTTATACTTCCAAAATGTGAGTCTAAATATTAAAGGTACCTTCGACAAAAATCGAAATTTTAGTAGAAATTAAAAAAAATCCATATTTTTTGTATTGATTTTAAGACTCAACATACCTCACTGCAAACAAAAAATATGTTTTAGGTCTCGGATAGAGTAGTTGTCATGATGGCGCAATTTATTTAGCCAAACATCTCAACAGTTCGAAAAAAGTTTTCTTCCCCCAAAATAATTTTGTTTATTAACTCGAAATTTGCCCTACGTTGGGTGCAATTTACCTAATAACTCACATTTAATAGTTCAGTTAACCATTCTCGAAACTAAGAACGTATTAACTATACATGTTTGAATCAATGAAGGTCCATAATTACTTATTTAACTCATGTCATTGTCATGTTGGGCGCCATTTATGAAGGCACAGCTCTATAAAGTTTCCCTCTGCTAAAATTATTTTGTTTATATTTAAATATATATTTTTATTTCTAATTATTTGACATGCTGGGTGCGTCTATATAGTCATTCATCCTAACAGTGGAATAAAGTTTTCCCTTCCAAAATTATTTTGTTCATTAAATATTAATCTGACCATTTCCAAACGTTACGACTGAACTAGAAGCTAAGAACGAACGCATTCATTATCTCAGATGTGACAAATGTTATGATGACAACTTTAAACAACACTACCCAGCAACATTTTCGATTGCAAAGAAGCGGTTGATGAACAACTTGTGGCATTGCCACAGAACTTGTTCTACTTCTAGTTCTAGCATTGATTATTTTTGTTCGAGTTTGTCCCAAAACCAACAGGTTCTTTTACGCAAAACTAGAACAGAACCTTTGGAACCAGTTGTGGAATCTGCTGTTTCATGTTTGGAACTGGTTCAAAATATTTTCCTGGGTTTTTGGAGAAATTAATTAAGGTCAATAAATGGTTTGTTAATATCTGACGATATGTCGTGTTGGGCATCATTTGTGTAAGCAACTTCAACAAAGTATCCCTCGCCCAAAAGAATTTTGGCCCTGACTTCTAAATTTTATTCAACCATTCTCAAAGTAAAGAACTTTTTATATTATGACAACTGCAACTTCAAACCAGTCACAATTCCATCGGAAATTGAAGTGATTTAATGGTAATCTCTGACGACGCTATGCAACAAAAAATACAAATTTTGTTTTCGAGATCTAAAAATGTATTTTTTATTTGCACTGATGTGGTTTTTATTCATAAAATTAACATACAAAACCTTTTCAATATTGAAAAATACTAAAATTCCGAAGATATGTTTTTTAATTGAACCCCTTATATGTTCAATATAAGGTAATTATGATGACTACAAATGTTGCGAATTTTACTTTTTTATAATAGTCGTTTAGGAATAGTCTCAAATAAAAATTGAGAAAAAAAATTTTTTTTCGAAAAAATCTATTTTTTGGCACGAAAAAAAATCATAAAAATTAGAGAAAAAATCGGAAAAATATTTTGTTCTATATTTTTATGGTTAACATAATGACGCAGAAAGCAATGTGTACATGCAAAAAAAATCTGAGAATAAATATACACTGAAAACATGTTCAAATACTGAAGCATCCTAAAATTGAGTCTGAGAAATGTACTCAATCCAAGTACATTTGTAGTTAAAATTAGTAAATAAAACTCATTTTGAATAATTTTTACTTGATTTGAGTACGAACGTACTACATTCAAGTGAAAAATAAACTTAAATTGAGTAAAGGCATACTGGGTGCCAAACAGATACCAATTTCTTTAATTTAAGTACATTTTTACTGGAATTTAGTACACTTTTTTCTGAGTGCAGAAGCAAAATACTTTTTTAAAATTATGATTTTTTATTATACACTGCGCGAGAGTGTATTTGCTTGTAACACCTAAAAGGAAGCGAGATAGACAGACCCATTGCTAATTATTGCGATCGACTTAGAATCACCTTTTGAATCGATTTAGCAATGTCCGTCTGTCCATCTATTATTGTAATCAAAGTACAGGTCGCAATTGTAGCCAGAACCAAATGAAACTTTGCGCAACGAAGTTTTTTTAAGGACGAACGCTATTTAATTTGAAGAAAATCGGTTCAGATTTAGATATATGTAGGCCCCATACGAATTTTACTCCCGACTACACTCTTTACACTCTAGATACCTCATATTTTAACAGATTCTCTTCAAAATTGGCATAACATCTTATATTTCAACTAGAAACGCATGTGGTGAAAATGTGTTAGATCAGTTCTGATTTATATATAGCTCCCATACAAATTCGCCCCCAATTCGACTTTTTCCGCTCTAGAAACCACATATTTTATCAGATTGTCTTCAAATTTGGCAAAAAATCGTATATTTCTACTAGAAACATCAATGGAGAAAATGGGTCAGATCGGTTGAGATTTATATATAGCTTTCATAAACATTTCGCTCCCGGCTTGACTTTTTCCGCCCAGAATCCACGTATTTTCACCGAAGTCCTCTTTTTTCTTCTCGATTTGACATGTTGGTTCAGGTCAGAAAGTGAAGTGCATCATATAGTCGGCCTCGCCCGACTTTAGCCTTTCTTACTTACTTGTTTTTATTATAAACCCCTTTACAAAAAGAAATTTTAATATTTTTTTATTTTGTAATAGCTGTGATTTAACTCATAGGTCCCTAACTTCTACATTCATCCAAATGGTCTAATTTGTAACATCAAAATTTAACTATGTCATTTGTGATAGGTCATGTAGGACAGACCAAAACCGTTTCCCCTTCAAATAAATTTGCTGCTGACGCATCTACGTTGGGCGCCATTTATAAAGAGTGATTTTTTTGAGGTTAGGATTTTCATGCATTAGTATTTGACAGATCACGTGGGATTTCAGACATGGTGTCAAAGAGAAAGATGCTCAGTATGCTTTGACATTTCATCATGAATAGACTTACTAACGAGCAACGCTTGCAAATCATTGAATTTTATTATCAAAATGCGTGCTCTGTTAAGAAAGTTCATCGCACGCTTCCATTTTATGGTCAGTTTAATCGACCCACTGAAGCGGCTATTCGGGCTATTGTGACTAAATTTCGCACCAAATTTACATTGTTGGACATTAAACCACCAAGACGCTTACGTAGAGTACGAACTGAAGAAAATATCGCAGCTGTATCGGCCAATGTTAATGATGACCATCAATTATCGATTCGTCGCCGTTCGCAGCAATTGGGCCTCTGTTACTCAAAAACGTGGAAATGCCAAAATTGGACTAAGCGGATGGACCACTTGAGGCGCAGCCGCGGTCAACATTTAAATGAAATTATCTTCAAAAAATAAATGTCATGGACCAATCGAACGTTTCAAATAAAGAACCGATGAGATTTTGCAAATTTTATGCGTTTTTTTAAAAAAAAAAGTTATCAAGCTCTTAAAAAATCACCCTGTATGACAACCCACATTACCAGCTCATGCACAATTTCTCACAGCGGAGAACAACGATGCATTTGATTCATTGCATATATTACCAGAATATCTATTGCATTAAGTCGCTTCATGCTAAGCAAATGCTAACGACGGAACCACCATTGCTGATGTAATGAACAACATTCAACTCTTTATTGAACAGTTGAGAGTTGTGGCTATATAAATGGTGCATCGGCATCGTCGATGATAATAAGCGATATGTTTTTCAATCTTCATTACAGTTCGTCGGAAAAAATCAATATAATGATTTTAATTATAGAATTCATTGAGGACAATATAAATGTTTTGTTATCTTTGATATGTCAGTTGGGCGCCATTTTACGAAGAATCTTAACAAATCAACAAAGATTCGTTTTCAAAGAATTTTGTATATTAAATCGAAAACCATTTATTAAATCTGAGACCGATACTGATGAAATTTAATTCATTACATAGATTTCAGAGAAAAAAATTATTGTATCAATATCGGTCCATATTTATGCAGGTTATAAGCTAAAGAAATTTGGCAACCAGTGTACATCGCCAGCAAAGTTAATAAACAAAATTGATTGACGTTGACCTGTTTAGATGATCTCCTACATAAATGGCGCCCAACAGGGCGTCAAACATCGATACACTCATTTCAGTTCTCAATCTTCATATTTCAGAAGATGTTCCATGTTGGTCGCCATTATCGAACAACTATGTCAACTAGTTTCCCCAAAGAATTTTTTTTAATAAATCAGAAATACAATGTAAGTTGGGCGCCATTTATTCAAAAGCAATATTACCTTACCGCCAAATGTCCCTTCACTTCTCATAGCGGTTATCAATACTGATGAAATTTTGGCCGTCAACGTAGACAATGTTCATCACAATTGTGGACAAATTTTAAAATAAATCCATAATGTTTGTTATCTCTGAAGATGTATCCTATTGGGCTTGACTTTATTTAACTACAAACTTTAACAAGATCAACAAGGTTCCCCTACAACGTATTTCTTTATTAAATCTGCATTTTTTATTAAATCTGCGCCTGTTAGGCGCCATATATATAACAACACTGGTTGGTTTACGTTGCCGCTCCCTTTTTAAGCAAATATTATGAATAACATGTGGTTGATTCACTACAGAGTTTATACAATTTTGCATCACCATCGCAGATTAGCGATAATTTGGAGGGGAGCGTAGATAGATAAAACCTACATAAATGGCGCCCAACATGAGAGATCGTCAGAGGTAACAACCTATACACTGTTTAGTCATAATCTGTATGACAGTTTGTCTTCAAAATTCTATAGAATATTTAGTTCTGATTTAATAATGATTTCACGTGTCGCAGTTACTATTTAATGGATATTTCCATATGTTTGGACTTCAACAACTCGTGGCAATGGTTAAAAGTACAAATACAAATTTCAAAATAATTTTTTATATCACACTGATCAATCATAAATTGATGCTCATTTAAACTAAAGTTTTATTTACAAATCAAATAGATACAATGAAAAAAGGATAAACAAAACGGCATTCAATTTAAAGCAAGAAAACAAGAAAAACAATTAAGTAATTACCTTGGAGCTTGCGTTAAGCTACTGTGCGCCGAAACGTATGCCATGCAAAATAATCCATTTACAAACGTTTACAGAAAATTCAAAATTTTTTGTGGCACAAACACTCCTCGAGAAAAGTGGTTGTGGTTGTGGGTGTGGCTGTATGTGTGGGTGTAAGTATGTGCAGATTAAGGATTATTTAGGGAAAGGCCATAAATTTGCTTTTCTTTTCTTTTCAATTCAACTCAAACATGAAATTATTTATTAACAACAATTTGCAGATTTTCACTGCTTCTTTTCTGAGGGTGATTCTTTAAAACCTGATCACTGGCATTATTTTCACAATATTTTTATTTTTTTTTCAAGAAATTCTACTTAAAGAATTTTTTCTTCACTTCTTTTTTCACTGATATGATATGCTTGCGGCAAATTTTCTTCTTTTTTTTGTATTCCACTTTTACCCGATTTTTTTTATTCTTTCAAATTTTGAAAATTTTTTTCGGGTATTTTGTTTTCTATTTATTTTTTAGCTGTGTTATGGTTTGCAGAACGAGAACGAGAAAAAAAAACACAGAAAATATTTATGTCACATCACTTTCCACAGAAGATAACGAAAAACGTCAACATTTAGAACAAAAAATAAAAATATTTGAAAGATTTTCCAAAAAAAAATTGGGAAAACAAAAATAAGATAACGACGACGACGACTAGACTAAATCACGACATCAAAAATTATACAATACAAAAAAAAAAAAAACACACACACAGTGAAGAGCGAACCACAAACGAAAGTTGTGGTGGAAGGAAAATGAGGAGGATGATGATGATCATGAAGGAGAAGGTGGTGATGGCCACCGAGATGATGACGATAAATAAATGATAAAAGAGACAATTTGCGATGATGATGATGATGAGGTGGAAGGGGATGGGAATGATGTCGCTGCTTATGATTACCGCCGGAGCAGACAGAATTTATCGAAACAAGTCTGTTTTATGACATTTGTGTCATTTCATTTCATCATCTTCTTCTTCTTTCTTGTAGCAACCGAAACTTTAGTAAAATCGTCACTAAATGCTTTCTTATTCACTTTTTTAATTTGTATTAGATGATTTTTTGTAGGGAATTCCAGGCGGCTTGCATTGCTGTAATGACCAACATTCCCTCTTTGGAATTTGTATATTCACAAGATTCTCTCACACACACACGATCCGTTGGATATTTTATATTCTTTTTTGATTTTTGTCACAAAACGAGAAAACAGACGAAACTGCGATTGAAAGACAAGAATTTCTTGTTAAAACAATAACAAGAAAAATGCTCGTCGCCGTTGAAAAATATGTTACGATCTGTAGACCGTCGCATTCTCAACTGACCCACCGAAAGTATTTCTAAACGTTTCATGATCATCACACGATCATTCCACGGCAAGAAAGGCCGCCCGCCCGTCGCACAGTGTTCTGGGAAGTGTGATTTTTTGGTGTGTCTTAAGTTCGCAAGCACCTGTAATGGGCAGAACTTTAAGAGTTGATCTCTCACAGGTCGGGAAGATTATAATTTAATATTCCAACAAATAATGTTGACTATTTTTCTTTTAGAATATGTTTACATTATTCTTTATTCAAAAAAAAAATGGTTTGAATTTACACATCACACATTTCCCCAATTTTATCCGATTTATAATATGATATTTATTTACAACCTCCCCGTTTTGAGAATTGATGATTAAAAATTGTTTTTATAAATTATAAATAAAATAAAAATAAATAAATAAAAAAAAGTTGTGGAACGTCAGTATGAAATTTCCTAGGCGAATGTATCCTTCGGATGAATCCTTAGTCAGTCATATTAAGCGAATATCCAAAATCATCAAATATACTAAAAACATTTTGATTGAGACGTACTATAAGGGAAATATTTCATCATGTGGTGGTGACCCAAAGAAAGTTTGAGGTTTTTAATTAAAGAACTAGTAAGAAATCCAGCCTTTTAAGTGACGAATTATTTTGTCTGCAGATAGTATGGATTTCGAAAGGTTTATGGCACAGAAGCAGCTGTAGTTAGCGTTGTTAATGAAATATGTAATGGTCTTGATAAATGATATACTGGCGTAGCAGGTGTTTTCTTCGATTTGAGCAAAGCGTTTGACCTTGCTGACCATGCAATTTTATTGATAGTTATTTACATAATAGAAGGCAATATGTAAAAGTTGGGAAAAGTAGAAGTAGTACCAAACCTGTGAAGTGTGGCGTACCCCAGGGAAGTATTATTGGTACCTTGCTCTTCATCATTTACATAAACGACTTGATAAATATCACTTTTTTTGGGAAACTTTTTATGTTCGCTGATGACATATGCCTACTATATAAAGAGTGATTTTTTTGAGGTTAGGATTTTCATGCATTAGTATTTGACAGATCACGTGGGATTTCAGACATGGTGTCAAAGAGAAAGATGCTCAGTATGCTTTGACATTTCATCATGAATAGACTTACTAACGAGCAACGCTTGCAAATCATTGAATTTTATTACCAAAATCAGTGTTCGGTTCGAAATTTTTTATCGACAAATTTTGTTCAGCGATGAGGCTCATTTCTGGTTGAATGGCTACGTAAATAAACAAAATTGCCGCATTTGGAGTGAAGAGCAACCAGAAGCCGTTCAAGAACTGCCCATGCATCCCGAAAAATGCACTGTTTGGTGTGGTTTGTACGCTGGTGGAATCATTGGACCGTATTTTTTCAAAGATGCTGTTGGACGCAACGTTACGGTGAATGGCGATCGCTATCGTTCGGTGCTAACAAACTTTTTGTTGCCAAAAATGGAAGAACTGAACTTGGTTGACATGTGGTTTCAACAAGATGGCGCTACATGCCACACAGCTCGCGATTCTATGGCCATTTTGAGGGAAAACTTCGGAGAAGAATTCATCTCAAGAAATGGACCGGTAAGTTGGCCACCAAGATCATGCGATTTGACGCCTTTAGACTATTTTTTGTGGGGCTACGTCAAGTCTAAAGTCTACAGAAATAAGCCAGCAACTATTCCAGCTTTGGAAGACAACATTTCCGAAGAAATTCGGGCTATTCCGGCCGAAATGCTCGAAAAAGTTGCCCAAAATTGGACTTTCCGAATGGACCACCTAAGACGCAGCCGCGGTCAACATTTAAATGAAATTATCTTCAAAAAGTAAATGTCATGGACCAATCTAACGTTTCAAACAAAGAACCGATGAGATTTTGCAAATTTTATGCGTTTTTTTTTTTAAAAAGTTATCAAGCTCTTAAAAAATCACCCTTTAGTAATAAACATACAACAGTCCTCAAAACAGAGAATGAGTATGATGCGTCAATATTATTTGAATATGCCCGACTTAATAAGTTGTGCATAAATGCGGATAAGACAAAATTTATAAGATTTTGACCTTATTTATTGAAAGGCAGCCAGAAATTACGGTTACGGAGTCGCAGTCGGTTAAATATCTTGGTATTCACTTCACGATTAATCTTTCCTGGGACATGCATATAGAAATGCTAAAGAAGAAGATTTCTGCTGCTACTGGGGTTTTGAGGAAATTTTTGAGGAAACTGTCCACCGAAACCAAACTTCAGAAATAATATTCCCTAATTCATTCTCATTTAGTATATATTCCTGTAGTATACGCATTTAAGGACTGTTCCGCACTGAAATCTTTACAGTCGGCTCAAAATAAAGCTTTAAAAATTGTGTATAATTTACCTATGGATTATTCTACTCTACGGCTGTTTACTAACTACGCCAAAGGCGTGCTTCCCGTAAAAGGAATATATAAACATAACATATTACTCTTCATGTTTAAATCCACAAAACAAATTGGAATTTCTTACATTCATTTTCATCAACACCTTGAACAATCTCAGATGAACACTCGACATCGTTCAAATCTTGTACCGTAAAGATGCAGACTTAATCTAACAAAGCAGAGAATTGAGTATGCTGGATCTCATGAATTTAACGCATTGTCTCATGATCTCAAACAAATTGCTAAAATATCAGTCTTTAAATCTAAAGTTAAATCTTATCTACTTGACGTAGTAGAAACACTTCTATAGTTATTTCGTGTATTTTACTAATGTTTGTAAACTGTATTTCTAAGATAAGTTTCATATGTGTAATGTGTTTTATACTACAATTCATTAAAATTTTGTTTTAATAACATGAAAATTTTTGACAACTAGTCTCCATTTAAGCCTATAAGGCGCGGATGCGCTAATGAACTATGTGAACTATTATTTTTTCGGAAATAAAATTTAATAAAAAAAATAGTCGCTACCAGTTATTTCCAAATAAAATAAAACAGAACTCTGAGTTTGTCCGATAGTGAGAGCAGTTCTGTTATGCAGTACACTTCCAGACAGGCCAAGATCAACATGTTGTTCTTTTTACTAAATCTGCTGACAATCTACGTTGGGCGCCATTTATTTAACATATAAGCTCTTTATACACCAAAGGACGAAATTGAGGTTCTTAATAAAAAATGCGGATAGTGCGGGCGAAGAACGAATCCATTCTGTAATGTGTGGTACGGTCGGTTGTCCAATTGATAGCAAATGGGTGAGAATTCCTGGAAAATCGCGTATCTCTACCGAACGTTCTCACGGGCGGTATAAGATCACGAATATCCGAAGAACAAACACCGTGAAAGTAACGATAGAACAAGGACACACAACCCACATTACGACGATGTTCAAGGGAAACAATAGAATTGGATATCCTACCGTCACCGATCAACACCACCGTCCTCCTCTGGACACGGCCAAGTAGCTCCAGTGATGAAGCTGGAGCACCCGACCATATGTGGGAGTCGAATTCCATCTTTGGTCTGATGTAAGTAGTGTAGATATTGAGAAGATCAGTGGAAGTGAAGTATGACACAGGTTGCTGTCATCCGCGAATGAGTATATTGGATTCACAGTCCGATACAAGAGGTCGTCGATGAAAATAAGAAAAAGGGAGGGGGAAAGAACAGAACCCTGTGGTACTCCTGCGGTTAACCTATGCTCGTCGGATGAGAACCCATCTATAACAACACGTATAGTGCGATCTCTGAGGAAGCTCGATATAAATCGAGAGAAGTCGGTACCAACACCAAAAGCGATAAGCTTTGATATGAGTGCGCCGTGCCAAACTCTATCAAAGGCCTTGGAGATATCTAGAGCAACGTCCTTACTTTCTCCAAATTGGTGGATGAATCGATTCCACTTTTCGGATAGCAGTGTCATCAGATCGATTCCTACGGAAGCCATACTGTCAATCATTAAGTAAGTCATTAGTTTTTAAATACCTCACAAGATGGTGGTTAACCATACTCTCCATAACCTTCGAGAGCGCTGAGCAAATCGCGATCGGTCGATAGTTAGCAGGGTTATTAGCCTCACCTTTTTTAGGGATGGGCTGTATGTTCCCCTGCACGGTATGCCAGGTTGAAAAGATTACGAAGGGGACGGGCAAGCGTAGAAGAGCACTTACATAGCACCAGTGCTGAAATGCCATCCGGGCCTGGAGATTTATTTACCTCGAGATTTGCGAGAACCCTTTTAACTCCACGTGTTCGAAAAAATATCTGAGGCATGGAACTTAATACATTTTCGATCACGGGGAGTGGTTGATTGCTTTCCGGCAAGGATGAATTCCTTGCAAACATTTCAGCCAATAGGTTAGCTTTGGTAACCGGGTTAGTGAATATCTGGTCATCTTTAACAAAAGTTGGGATAGATGAGGAGTTATCCTTTAATCTTTTTACAAATGACCAAAAGCTCTTACTTCCCCTGGGAGAAGCAAGAACTTTGGCATGAAGACGTTGTTCGTACAGAAGCTTTTCACGTCTAAGTACCCTGGCACACATTGTTCTTGTCTGTTTGCGTAGCAGATCAGTGGTGGCATTTTAATTTAAACGCCATTTCTTGAACGTTTCCTCTTTGGATCTGACAACAGTCTTGCATGCCTGGTTAAACCAACTTTTATTAGATGGTTTATCTGAAATAACTTTAGTTGGAATAAATGACTTCATTCCAATCAAGATAATATTTTCGATCATTTCAGCCGCAGCATCTATAAACTCATTGGTGAAGGCCCCAATTTTCACAACATCCGAATAGCGAGATTATCATCTTTCTGACTTCTTCGGATGCTCTGCTTTGCTGTGTATGTACATACTCATTTTAATAGATCAACAAAGTTTAAAAGAAAGACTTTTGTTTATTAAATCTGGGTGTTCTTTATAATTTTTGTTGTTGTATTTTTAGAATTTTATTTCATTAATGCTTGAAAATGTATTCTATATATTTGTTCCACATTTTTGCTGATGTATCACACATATATTCTCTCTGTTGAAGTTTCACGTTTTCGTGTATACAAGACGAAAGAAATAGTAGTAACGTTTATCGTTTGAATTGTGTTGGGAACACTAATTCTTGAGTTAAAGGCGGGAGCTGTAAGTCAACTATCAACCATCCTGTAGGAGATAATTATTTGTGGAGAAGTTTCTTCAAAACAAAAGACAATTTCAAGTCAGTTGACTAATGCAACAAAAATGTTGTCCAAAGCGTTATGTCTAACATCTTCCGATGTATTTCGATTTTCTAAACTCGAAACGATATATATATTTTTTTCGAAAAAAAAATTATTAAAATTCCAATTTTCGTTGAAATTACCTTTAAAATTTGTAAAATGAGGGTCATAATTTCCACATTCATACACAGTTTTATTTTCATGGTCTACGCCATGGGCGCCATTTATGTGGAAGTCTTCTATTCGCACTCAGAATCAATTTCCGAGACGACTTAGACATCAAGGTCAGTAAATGCCTTCTATTATCCTGTCGAATCATAATGGTGGGTGCCAACTTAAGAAACGCACCCAAGGATTTGTCTCCCAAAACAATTGCATGAGTTCTTGTAGAGTAGAGTGATTCACATAATTTTCCGTGAAATCAAGAATCCTTTTAGATAGTCATCGCCAAATGAAATTGAGTTTTTATCCTGATATGTTATATGAAGGAAATTGTTTAATAGTTTTCTACATATATTGGACGCCATGTATGTTCAGGCAAACTTGCTTATTATGACTATAACAACTATATTTCTGTAACCAATAATGTCACTAGATATCTGTCGTTAGAGTACCTATCCTGATAGCTCATATCAAGGAAGTTGTTTAATAATTCTGATATTTGTCTATGTTGGGCGCCACATATATCACATATCCACAATATATATGAAATCAACAATCTGGTCACCTTTGTACGTCATCAAATATCTGTTTAGCCTTCTAACCCTAAGGAATCTTCACCTATACCCCACACTAAATACAATTTGAGCTGTTTCAATTAAAAATCTTTAGCCTCAAATTTGAAATTATTTCCTACTGAAAACTACGAAGTTGTCTACGTTGGGCGCCATTTATGTAATAACATACATAATCCGAGCGTCCCGGTAGTCGAGATGGTAGTGTGCTCGGCTATCAGCGTGGGGGTTGTCGGTTCGATTCCCACCAGAGGCTCTGGTCTGTCGCTGCAATAACTAGCTACAATGGTCTTCGTCACCCTGGCTCAATCCCTGGACCCAAAATTAGAATATAAATTTACTTTGTATTGTAATTCATAATAAATAAATAAAAAAACACACATAAACTGATTTAAACTCCATCAATATATTCGAGGTATAGATCTAAAATTTTGCCTGAATCTTAGAAAACATATAACTTATAACTAGTGGTATAAAGGCTGACTAAAATTCTGAATGTCTCAAGAAATTCAAGAGACAGGCTATCACCGAAAAATATTGTAGACTGACAAATGACTTCATACATAAGGTATTCCAGCAGCAATTGCTTAGACACATATATATATGAGTAACGGATTTGAAGTGCAATTTTCTCGCCAGAAAAATCTTACCCTATATAAAGGGTGATTTTTTAAGAGCTTGATAACTTTTTTTTTTTAAAAAATGCATAAAATTTGCAAAATCTCATCGGTTCTTTATTTGAAACGTTAGATTGGTCCATGACATTTACTTTTTGAAGATAATTTCATTTAAATGTTGACCGCGGCTGCGTCTTAGGTGGTCCATTCGGAAAGTCCAATTTTGGGCAACTTTTTCGAGCATTTCGGCCGGAATAGCCCGAATTTCTTCGGAAATGTTGTCTTCCAAAGCTGGAATAGTTGCTGGCTTATTTCTGTAGACTTTAGACTTGACGTAGCCCCACAAAAAATAGTCTAAAGGCGTCAAATCGCATGATCTTGGTGGTCAACTTACCGGTCCATTTCTTGAGATGAATTGTTCTCCGAAGTTTTCCCTCAAAATGGCCATAGAATCGCGAGCTGTGTGGCATGTAGCGCCATCTTGTTGAAACCACATGTCAACCAAGTTCAGTTCTTCCATTTTGGGCAAAAAAAAAGTTGGATATCATCTCACGGTAGCGCTCACCATTCACAGTTACGTTACGATTCGCATCATCTTTGAAGAAGTACGGTCCAATGATGCCACCAGCCCATAAACCGCACCAAACTGTGACTTTTTCTGGATGCATTGGTAGCTCTTGCAATGCTTCTGGCTGATATTCACTCCAAAATCGACAATTCTGCCTATTTACGTACCCATTGAGCCAAAAATGAGCTTCGTCGCTGAACACAATTTCTTTCTTTCTGAACTTTCTTAACAGAGCACGCATTTTGATAATAAAATTCAATGATTTGCAAGCGTTGCTCGTTAGTAAGTCTATTCATGATGAAATGTCAAAGCATACTGAGCATCTTTCTCTTTGACACCATGTCTGAAATCCCACGTGATCTGTCAAATACTAATGCATGAAAATCCTAACCTCAAAAAAATCACTCTTTATAAAGGAAGGACACTAAAATGATACGAAATATTGGGAAGGGAAAGGTATCATCCGCTTGACTTCCAACAGCCAGATAGATCGTATAGATCACCGTCTATTCATTAAGATCGATGCAAAGCAAACAATCGATTCCAAAACACTGTGCATCGCAGCCAAACAGACCAGATCAGCGCTAGCGAAAAATCAGGAGGAGAATTTTTACTATGAACTACAACAACAGAAAAGTTGTACGAAACATACAGAAAAGTGGAAAACAGTTTTTCACACTTTTGGAACACAAGCCGAAGAAATAAAGACTTCATCATATTTCGCTGCCGCCGCCGCCACTGTTACCGTCGCCTGTGTGATGTTGTTGTTGCTGTGGCTCCTCGTTTTGATTTTTTTTTGCGCCGACACATAGAGGTAAATATTTGGTGAAAAAATATTTCTTTCCAACGAAATGAAAAACAGACACACACACGCACGCTCACAGTCACAGCCACCGTCTCAGGCAGACATGCCACGCCGAAAACAACAAGTAATTCAGTTAAAAAAGAAAAATTCGTTTTTAATTTGTTTTTCTGCTGCCATCCCATGATTTGGTTGTTTCTTACAAATTTTTCAAATATTTTTAATAGTTCTTCGCATTGTGAGCAGCAGCAGCAGCAGCAACACCAGTACAGAGTTCATTTTTGTTTTTGTTTATTTATAGAACTCTCATCGATAGAACACAATACAGCACAACAACAACAACAACAGCAGCAACAACCTCATTATTAACAAATTCATAATTGTTTTATAAGTTAAGCGAGTGGTTGTTTATTGTGTTTCATCGCGTCTTAATGAAAGTGATAGCCTCGCCAGTGATTGTTGATTGATGACGGCCGGCGCATTTGATTGCTCCGAAACGTGGAAGTCGTGGCAAAGTGTTCTGAGTTCAACGTATCTCGAAGACGAACCAAAGCAAATCATAGCAACGTGGATCAATCAGTTTTGTATTTTTCTATTTTTTCTTCTTGTTGTTTGCATCCAGTCAGTCGCACCGTGTGGGATTTAGCAAATATACATATAGACTCGTATGTCTGAGGATATATCTGTGATGTCTGGTCGGATATTAATAACATTTTAAGGGGGCAGCAGCAAAAGTGTTGTCAAGCCCGCTATTCAATAAATGTGATAATACAAAAGATCTGCGTATCAGCAAACAAACATTCTGCAAATTACTTTCCAAAGGGATGACAATCAAATTTCGACGAAGTTTTCTAGAAAATATCAAATTTCTACGAGCTTTTCTAAATGAAAACAAAATTTCGACGTGATTTTCTAAATGAAAATCAAATTTCGACGTGATTTTCTTAATGAAAATCAAATTTCGACGAGATTTTCTAAATGAAAACAAAATTTCGACGTGATTTCCTAAATGATAATCAAATTTCGACGAGATTTTCTTTATGAAAATCAAATTTCGACGAGATTTTCTAAATGAAAATCAAATTCCGACGAGATTTTCTAAATGAAAACAAAATTTCGACGTGATTTTCTAAATGAAAACAAAATTTCGACGTGATTTTCTAAATGAAAATCAAATTCGACGAGATTTTTTAAATGAAAACCAAATTTCGACGAGATTTTCTAAAAGAAAATCAAATTTCGACGAGATTTTCTACATGAAAACCAAATTTCGCCGAGATTTTCTAAAAGAAAATCAAATTTCGACGAGATTTTCTAAATGAAAATCAAATTTCGACGAGATTTTCTAAATGAAAATCAAATTTCGACGAGATTTTCTAAATGAAAATCAAATTTCGACGAGATTTTCAGAACGAAAATGAAATTTCGACGAGATTTTCTAAATTTTCAGAACGAAAATCAAATTTGGACGAGATTTTCTAAATTTTCAGAACGAAATTTCGACGAGATTTTTTAAATGAAAATCAAATTTCGACGAGTTTTTCTAAACGAAAATCAAATTTCGACGATATTTTCTAAATGAAAATCAAATTTCAACGAGATTTTCTAAATGAAAATCTAATTTTGACGAGATTTTCAGAACGAAAATGAAATTTCGACGAGATTTTCAAAATTTTCCGAACGAAATTTCGACGAGATTTTTAAAACGAAAATCAAATTTGGACGAGATTTTCTAAATTTTCAGAACGAAATTTCGACGAGATTTTTTAAATGAAAATCAAATTTCGACGAGTTTTTCTAAACGAAAATCAAATTTCGACGAGATTTTCTAAATGAAAATCAAATTTCGACGAGATTTGCAATGAAAATCCGATTTCGATTAGATTTTCTACGAAATTCCGAATTCGACGAGATTTTCTATGAAAATCCGAATTCGACGAGATTTTCTATGAAAATCCGAAATTTCGATGAGATTTTCTATGATATCTATGAGAAATTTCGACGACATTTTCGATGGAAATCAAATTTCGACGACATTTTTGATGGAAATCAAATTTCGACGACATTTTCGATGGAAATCAAATTTCGACGACATTTTTGATGGAAATCAAATTTCGACGACATTTTCGATGAAAATCCAATTTCGACGAAATATTATATTTTCTCTGTAAATCCGATTTCGACGAGATTTTCTATGAAAACCCGAATTCGAAGAGATTTTCTATGAAAATCGGAATTCGACGAGATTTTCTATGAAAATCCGAATTCGACGAGATTTTCTATGAAAATCCAAATTCGACGAGATTTTCTATGAAAATCCAAATTCGACGAGATTTTCTATGAAAATCCGAATTCGACGAGATTTTCTATGAAAATCCGAATTCGACGAGATTTTCTATGAAAATTCGAATTCGACGAGATTTTCTATGAAAATCCGAATTCAACTAGATTTTCTATGAAAATCCGAATTCGAGGAGATTTTCTATGAAAATCCGAATTCGACGAGATTTTCTATGAAAATCCGAATTCGACGAGATTTTCTATGAAAATCCGAATTCGACGAGATTTTCTATGAAAATCCGAATTCGACGAGATTTTCTATGAAAATCCGAATTCGACGAGATTTTCTATGAAAATCCGAATTCGACGAGATTTTCTATGAAAATCCGAATTCGACGAGATTTTCTATGAAAATCCGAATTCGACGAGATTTTCTATGAAAATCCGAATTCGACGAGATTTTCTATGAAAATCCGAATTCGACGAGATTTTCTATGAAAATCCGAATTCGACGCGAAAATCAATTTTAGACGAAATTGCGTATAAAAAATAAATTTTGTCGAAATATCCACTAAATTTTATACAAGAATGGTGATAACGTTTTCCCATCCATGGAAATTACTTAATATTTCCACAGTTGCCCACATAATCGGAAAAAATAACTTCTCCCCAATATGCAATTGAGGCTATAAAGTTAAACATGATCCTCAGGTTATATTCACGACAAAAAAAGTTTTCAATATAAAAATAATTGAACATAAATCATATTCATATTATTCCTTAAATGAAACGATATTTTCGATCACTGTGAAAAAACATGGAAATTTTATAAATAAATTGGCCAGCCAAAATCCAATAAATTTTCAAAAATTACAATACAAAGTGCTGAGTGATCTGTATCATCTGTTTTGGCAACAGAAATTGTTAAAACTGAAATAGTGATTTATAGCAAACAAAGAATCCAAGAATTCCGTCGAAGACAAACATGCTGATGAATGATTTCGGTACCACGTGGTAAACAGCCTTTTCCATGATCAATAGACGATGACATGAACTATAACCGACGAATATTAATTTTTTATGACGGATCATATAAATAACAAGCTCACTCACTAATAAACACACAGTGGAACAAAGTTTTACAGCATTTTATGCAGCAAAAATAAAATAATATATTTTATGATTTTATGCGATGACACGAAAGATCATTATAATACTGTCTGATTGAATATGGAAAATAATAATCTCTCAAACAAGACCTTGCCAATGATTATTTCTTATTTCCACTGACCACGTGCATTTTATAAAACATGATGCGGCCCTTTTACATTCCTATTCCACAAAGGACATTCATTATCACAATATTAACCGGTAAAAATATGGCGCATGCCAAATTTCCAGTGATTTATAATAATTAATGTGTCAAGTTTCCTCCTACGGCCATATATTTTAATTATGATAGTCTGCTGTTCAAAAATCATTGCTTTCATTCGGTGTTCGCTCCACGAACCACTTAAGCAAACTGTTGGTTGTGCCACACAAATACATTGGTAGTGTTCACATCCAAAAAGTTGATAAAAATAAATGATTTTGTTCTTTCTGGTTAAATCAATTTAAGTATAAAGAAATTTGGCCAATAACATGTCATAATGTCGTACATGCTTGTACAAGTGGAGATTAGAGTGGGTAACGAAAAAAGTAAATTATTTTGTAAATCAGAATTTCTGAATTATATTGTATCACACACATCATATTTCAAAGAGATTTTCTAAATGAAAGTCACATTTCGACGAGAGTTTCTAAATGAAAATCAAATTTCGACAAGATTTTCTCTAAAAATGAAATTTCGACAAGATTTTCTCTAAATATGAAATTTCGACAAGATTTTCTCTAAAAATGAAATTTCGACAAGATTTTCTCTAAAAATCAAATTTCGACAAAATTTTCTCTAAAAATCAAATTTCGACAAAATTTTCTCTAAAAATCAAATTTCGACAAAATTTTCTCTAAAAATGAAATTTCGACGAAATTTTCTCTAAAAATGAAATTTCGACGAAATTTTCTCTAAAAATGAAATTTCGACGAAATTTTCTCTAAAAATGAAATTTCGACGAAATTTTCTCTAAAAAATCAAATTTCGACTTTTCGAATTTTCTCTAAAAATCAAATTTCGACTTTTCGAATTTTCTCTAAAAATCAAATTTCGACGAAATTTTCTCTAAAAATCAAATTTCGACTTTCTCTAAAAATCAAATTTCGACTTTTCGAATTTTCTCTAAAAATCAAATTTCGACTTTTTGAATTTTCTCTAAAAATCAAACTTCGAATTTTCTCTAAAATTCAAATTTCGACTTTTCGAATTTTCTCTAAAAATCAAATTTCGACTTTTCGAATTTTCTCTAAAAATTAAATTTCGAATTTTCTCTAAAAATCAAATTTCGACTTTTCGAATTTTCTCTAAAAATCAAATTTCTACTTTTCGAATTTTCTCTAAAAATCAAATATCGACGAAATTTTCTCTAAAAATCAAATTTCGACGAAATTTTCTCTAAAAATCAAATTTCGACGAAATTTTCTCTAAAAATCGAATTTCGACGAAATTTTTTCTAAAAAAGAAATTTCGACGAAATTTTCTTTAAAAATCAAATTTCGACGAAATTTTCTCTAAAATTGAATTTCGACGAAATTTTCTCTAAAATTGAAATTTCGACAAAATTTTCTCTAAAATTGAAATTTCGGCGAAAATTTCTCTAAAAATCAAATTTCGACGAAATTTTCCTTAAAAATCGAATTTCGACGAAATTTTCCCTAAAAACATCATTTCGACGAAATTTTCTTAAAAATCAAACTTCGACGAGATTTTCTATAAAAATAAAATTTCGACAAATCAAATGATATCTATATGAAAATCAAAATTCGACAAGATTTTCTATATGAAGATCAAATTTCGACGAAATTTTCTCTAAAATATCAAATTTTACGAAAATTTTCTTTAGAAATAAAATTTTAGGAAATTTTCTATAGAAATAAAATTTCCAGGAAATTTTCTAGAAAAATCAATTTTCAACGCTACATAAAAATGGATCGTGACCCACTTTAATTTTCCTTCTGCCATTCATACATTGTTGTTGTGTTATTTTATTCTCTGCCAGCTAGTTTGTTGTTTTGTTTCTCCATACAATTCACAGCAATTGTTTCCAATCGCAATGTACCGAAATTCTTAAAACACTTAAAGCCATTTTGGTCCACTGCCAATTTCATCACCACAACCGCCGAACAGCACAAAAAAAATCCAAAACAAACAGCCGAAACAATTTTTTGGCTTCCACTTAATATTTACATAGATGTGGTAATGAGTGGAATAAATCCCGGGATTAGAAGAATGAGAACCGAAGAAAAAAAAAAACATTAAAAAAATGACAAAACTGCAGAAACAAGTGTCATTTAAAACAAAAATGAAAACGTTTAAAAAATTATAATTTATGAGAGGAGCATATGCACATACTTTCGTAAGCACCCACCCACCCAGCGGTCTTATGAGTGACGAGATGCTGTCTGAGAGGAATGATAATGTGGGATGAGGCATCATTATTATTTTTCGGAGGGAAGTTAGGTGGTGGGTTATGAACTCAGGAGTGATGTAGTTTAACATGTATCATTTATGGGGAGGACAATTATCTTTGGGATAGGAATAAATATGATAAGAGGGAAATAAGTAATAGTGTGGTCTTCTCTACATTATCAGACAAATGAAGTATTAGAACACTCTTTCATCTTTTACTCCAAATCATCACAAAACATTAGTGTGAAATATTCACCGCCTGACATCCACATCAACAAAACACAAATATTCCTGAAAATCTCAATACATCATTTCAAGCATTCGACACCCCTCAGCCAGTTATATGACTAGTTCAAGGTCAGTACTGTGATGTGGGATAAAGAGTACAAAAATGAAAAATTAAAAAAGAAAATACATTTCATATCATATATGAATAATCTTAAGTCAACACTATTATGGGACAGTGGGATGAAATTGAGAGTGTTCAAAAGAATCCAGAGGAACAATTTTTCTATACGAGTACACTCGGTTCCAGAAAAGTATAGTAGAAGTATTTTTCCTTTTTGTGTAAACTATTATGATTACAGTTCAATTTTTGTCTATATTATATACAAAGTTTGCAATATATTCTCTATCTCTCCCTTGTTACCCACTTTGAAAATATTCGTTCCACTGTATGTGGCACTTTCTTCATGAGGAGCTATGAAAGACGTAGTTCTAGTCTTCCCCAACGATAGCATTTCAACTACGTACACTCACTCACAATAGGCCATCAGAGGAATCATCAGCATGATGCGAGTAAGGTAAGTGTAACAAACGAATAAACATTTGAACGTGCCACACAACATACGCAAACGTAAAACGTACAAACTATTCGTACAATGTAATGATGATGATGATCAACACCCTGGCGGTGGTGATGGTGGAGCAGCATGTGGAGGAACACCACCAAGATATCTAGACAAACGGTAATCCATCCGCATGTAGTCGTGATACAATAAAGATTTCTTTAAAAAGCACGCACACATCATACATCTTCTTGAGCTCGACGATGTCTTGCCTTTTTGTGTTATTGTTTTTTTCGTCTTAAGTTTAATACAAGTGAAGTGAGGCGCAACAGCAGCAACAACTTGTAAGATGAAATGGGTGGGAAAGCATTAACTACTGCATCTATAAATACCATGGCAGTGTATCTTTAGAGTGTTGTCACAAGTGTATCAGAGAAAGTATTTAAAGAAGGCTACGAATACAAAAGATTAATAAGAAAAGTATAGTTGATAAGGTAGAATTAAATATACCTACCCTAAGATTTTAGGTATTGTTGGAAAGAAATCATGTATATTTCCATCAAAATAAAATTTCGACAAGATTTTCTATATAAAAATCACAATTCGACGGGATTTTCTCTATGAAAATCAAAATTCGACGAGATTTTCTATACGAAAATCAAACTACGACGAGATTATCTATGCGAAAATCAAACTTCGACGAGATTTTCTCTGTGAAAATCACAATTCGACGAGATTTTCTCTATGAAAATCACAATTCGACGAAATTTTCTCTGTGAAAATCACAATTCGACGAGATTTTCTCTATGAAAATCACAATTCGACGAGATTTTCTCTATGAAAATCACAATTCGACGAGATTTTCTCTATGAAAATCACAATTCGACGAGATTTCTCTATGAAAATCAAAATTCGACGAGATTTTCTTTATGAAAATCACAATTCGTCGAGATTTTCTTTATGAAAATCACAATTCGACGAGATTTTCTCTATGAAAATCACAATTCGACGAGATTTTCTCTATGAAAATCAGAATTCGACGAGATTTTCTCTATGAAAATCACAATTCGACGAGATTTTCTCTATGAAAATCACAATTCGACGAGATTTTCTCTATGAAAATCACAATTCAATGAGATTTTCTCTATGAAAATCACAATTCGACGAGATTTTCTCTATGAAAATCACAATTCGACCAGATTTTCTCTGTGAAAATCACAATTCGACGAGATTTTCTCTATGAAAATGACAATTGGACGAGATTTTCTATACGAAAATCAAACTTCGACGAGATTTTCTCTATGAAAATCACAATTCGACAAGATTTTCTCTATGAAAATCACAATTCGACGAGATTTTCTCTATGAAAATCTCTATTCGACGAGATTTTCTCTATGAAAATCACAATTCGACGAGATTTTCTCTATGAAGATCACAATTCGACGAGATTTTCTCTATGAAAATTACAATTCGACGAGATTTTCTCTATGAAAATCACAATTCGACGAGATTTTCTCTATGAAAATCACAATTCGACCAGATTTTCTCTGTGAAAATCACAATTTGACGAGATTTTCTCTATGAAAATCACAATTTGACGAGATTTTCTCTATGAAAATCACAATTCGACGAGATTTTCTATATGAAAATCACAATTCGATGAGATTTTCTATATGAAAATCACAATTTGACGAGATTTTCTCTATGAAAATCACAATTTGACGAAATTTTCTATGAAAATCAAATTTCGACGAGAAATTTTCTATGAAAATCAAATTTCGCCGAAATTTTCTATGAAAATCAAATTTCGCCGAAATTTTCTATGAAAATCAAATTTCGACGAGAAATTTTCTATGAAAATCAAATTTCGACAAGAAATTTTTTATGAAAATCAAATTTCGACAAGAATTTTTTTATGAAAATCAAATTTCGACGAGAAATTTTTTATGGAAATCAAATTTCTATAAAAATTAAATTTCGACGAAATTTTTTATGAAAATCAAATTTCGACGAGAAATTTTCTATGAAAATCAAATTTCGACAAGATTTTCTATGAAATCAAATTTCGATGAGATTTTCTATGAAAATCAAATTTCGACGAGAAATTTTCTATGAAAATCAAATTTCGACGAGAAATTTTCTATGAAAATCAAATTTCGACGAGAAATTTTCTATGAAAATAAAATTTCGACGAGAAATTTTCTATGAAATCAAATTTCGACGAGAAATTTTCTATGGAAATCAAATTTCGACGAGAAATTTTCTATGAAAATCAAATTTCGACGAGAAATTTTTTATGGAAATCAAATTTCTATAAAAATGAAATTTCGACGAAATTTTTTATGAAAATCAAATTTCGACGAAATTTTCTATGAATATCAAATTTCGACGAAATTTTCTATGAATATCAAATTTCGACGAAATTTTCTATGAATATCAAATTTCGACGAAATTTTCTATGAATATCAAATTTCGACGAAATTTTCTATGAATATCAAATTTCGACGAAATTTTCTATGAATATCAAATTTCGACGAAATTTTCTATGAATATCAAATTTCGACGAAATTTTCTATGAATATCAAATTTCGACGAAATTTTCTATGAATATCAAATTTCGACGAAATTTTCTATGAATATCAAATTTCGACGAAATTTTCTATGAATATCAAATTTCGACGAAATTTTCTATGAATATCAAATTTCGACGAAATTTTCTATGAATATCAAATTTCGACGAAATTTTCTATGAATATCAAATTTCGACGAAATTTTCTATGAATATCAAATTTCGACGAAATTTTCTATGAATATCAAATTTCGACGAAATTTTCTATGAATATCAAATTTCGACGAAATTTTCTATGAATATCAAATTTCGACGAAATTTTCTATGAATATCAAATTTCGACGAAATTTTCTATGAAAATGAAATTTCGACGATAAATTTTCTATGAAAATGAAATTTCGACGAAATTTTCCATGAATATCAAATTTCGAGGAAATTTTCTATGAATATCAAATTTCGAGGAAATTTTCTATGAATATCAAATTTCGACAAAATTTTCTATGAATATCAAATTTCGACGAAATTTTCTATGAATATCAAATTTCGACGAAATTTTCTATGAAAATGAAATTACGACGAAATTTTCTATGAAAATGAAATTTCGACGAAATTTTCAATGGAAATTCTATATCGATGATTTCAACATCCATTATGAAATGAAACATATGCTATGAAGTGAAATAAGGTCAGTCTATAATTTAGGGCAACCGAAAAAAGTACTAAAATCTTTCCTAATCTTACAGCGGAAAACATTCTTTGGCAACATCTGTAGTCGCACCTACGAGTAGGAGTACATATGGAAGAATAGGTGAATAAATTCTGGTATATACGTACTTCCTCAATTGAAACGATGGTCATAAGAAAAGTAATAACAATTTTCTAAATGTGTTAAAAACTATTCGGATAAAAGATTTTAAACAGTTCTCATCCTCATTCTCATTTTACGCCATTAACGGCCCCGGATGAACAAAAAAAAAGTAATTTTACGCGCGCAAACGATGATGCGATGATGATGTTGCTGCTGCTGCACACAATCTTTCATAATTGATGATTAGCACATAGCAGAGGCAGTGGCGGTAGCAGCTTCAGTTCATATTTGCTTTTCTCACCTGTGCGTGAACATGTTCGCCGCGCCACCGCCATTCCTTCACGAGCAATTTTTATTTTCGTCTCGGCTGCCGTTGGACGATAACGTCTCCTAACGTCTTGGAAAATGTTATTCTTTCAGCGTTCAACTATTCTTTTTTTCTTTGATTGCATATCAATTGTATCTGATGGGTTGTTTCTTAGCTTCTTCTTTCTTTATGTGCTGCTGTAATCAAAGCTGAACATATCTAAAACACAACGAACGAATTTGTGTTTATTTAAAGTACGTACACTTACGAGAAGAAGAATAAGTATACGAATTTGTTGTACTTTCCACCATAGAATGGAGTGAGATGAGATTTTTTAAAGGTCCGCCAAATAACTTTTTTTTTGCAAATGCTATAAAAAAACTACTGAATATTTTCTCAAATTTCCTTTTATATTTTAAAGTACAATCCTTCCGGTTAAAAATGGAAAATAATTTCATTCAAATGGTTGCCTCGGCACCCCACAAATAATAGTCCAACGATTGAATAGTTGAAAAAAAAACGTGAGATGGCGGACCCTTTATATGAAAATCACAATTCGACGAGATTTTCTATATGAAGTTGAAATGTCGATTAGATTTTCTATGTGAAAATAAAATTTCGACTTGATTTTCTATATGAATATTAAAATTCGACGAGACGTTTTATAAGAAAATCAAATTTCGAAGAAATTTTTTTATAAGAAAATCAAATTTCTACGAGATCAAAAGTCGACCAGATTTTCTAGATAAAACTCAAATTTCAAGGAGGATATGAAAATTAAATTTCGACGAGATTTTCTATGAAAATCAAATTTTGACGAGATTTTCCATATGAACATTAAATTTCGACTGGATTTTCTATGAAAATCAAATTTCGACGAGATTTTTTTTATATGAAAATCAAATTTCGACGAGTTTTTCTGAATGAAAATCACACTTCGACGAGATTTTCTCTATGAAAATCAAATTTCGACCAGATTTTCCACTTTTAAATCAAATTTCGACGAGATTTTCTATATGAAAATCACACTTCGACGAGATTTTCTCCATGAAAATCAAATTTCGACGAGATTTTTCTATGAAAATCAAATTTCGACGAGATTTTCTCTATGAAAATCACACTTCGACGAAATTTTCTCTATGAAAATCAAATTTCGACCAGATTTTCCACTTTTAAATCAAATTTCGACGAGATTTTCTATATGAAAATCAAATTTCGACGAGATTTTCTCTATGAAAATCACACTTCGACGAGATTTTCTCCATGAAAATCAAATTTCGACGAGATTTTTCTATAAAAATCAAATTTCGACGGGATTTTTTTATATGAAAATCAAATTTCGACGAGATTTTTTATATGATTTTCTATATGAAAATTAAATTTCGACAAGATTTTCCGTGAAAATCAAATTTCGAAAAAAAAATTATATGAAAAAAAATTTCGACGAGGTTTTTTTATATGAACATGAAATTTCGACGAGATTTTACATACGAAAATTAAATTTGGATTGGATTTTCTATGAAAATCACATTTCGACGAAATTTTTTTTATATGAAAATCAAATTTCGACGGCATTTTTTATATGAAAATCAATTTTCGAACAGATTTTCTATATGGAAATCAAATTTCGACGAGATATTTTCTATATGAAAATCAAGTTTCGACGAGATTTTTTCCATGAAAATCAAATTTCGACGAGATTTTTCTATATGACAATTAAATTTCGACAAGATTTTCCGTGAAAATCAAATTTCAAAAAAAAATTCTAAGAAAAAATTTCGACGAGATTTTTTTTATATGAAAATCAAATTTCGACGAGATTTTCCATATGAAAATTAAATTTCGACGAGATTTTTTATGTGAAAATCAAGTTTTGACGAGAAATTTTCTATGAAATTCAAATTTCGACGAGATTTTTCCATGAAAATCAAATTTTGACGAGATTTTTCTATAAAAATCAAATTTCGACGGGATTTTTTATATGAAAATCAATTTTCTATATGGAAATCAAATTTCGACGAAATTTTCTATATGAAAATCAAGTTTTGACGAGATATTTTCTATGAAAATCAAATTTCGCCGAGATTTTTCTATAAAAATCAAATTTCGTCGAGATTTTTTTTAAGAAAATCAAATTTCGACGAAATTTTCTTTATGAAAATCAAATTTCGACGATATTTTCTATATGCAAATCAAGCTTCGACGAGATATTTTCCATGAAAATAAAATTTTGACGAGATTTTTCTATAATAATCAAATTCGACGTGATTTTTTCTATGAAAATCAAATTTCGACCGTATTTATTTTTGTCAGAAAGACCTCTGGCTTATTATTTGCCTCACCTGTGTATGCTGCTAAATATATTTTTCCCGTAATGTGTCTGGATGGGTGTGTGTGTGTCTGTGCATGTGTGTTTATAATTTGAAATTTTGATTGTTTTTCTTTCGCCTTCGTCTTCGTCTCCTTCATCTGATTTTGTGTTTTCTAATTGTAGCTGCTTGACTGGATGGATGGATAGATGGGTGGGTGTGTACTTCGATGAGATTTTATTTGAATTTGGAGGCGTTTGGGGAGATAATGAAAGATTTGTTTGTTTAACTTCCACATAGATTAGACAGACACTAACACACAAGGTTGGAATTAAATTGGACCACTAGGTGGATACTTAGCAGCAGGCAGCATGTCTTGTCTAAATGAAGGCAGACATACAATTGTGGGTGGATATCCTTTGAATTATGAGGAACAGGATTAAAGTACCGCACTCTAACAGATATAGGCAAGTGCAAATGTTGTCGACAAAAACTTGTAATATAATTTGCGAAATCCGAAGCATTTCACGGAAAATTAAAAAAAACTGTGAAGTTTATTTAATGTATTCGAAAGTCGTACTTTTAAGGAGGTAAAAGGGAATAAAAATGGTACCACCCAAATGAATACACCGAATTTCTTTATTCTCGGTGCAGCCGTTTGGTTGGAACCATATTTAACCCTCTATACCTATTTTACCCCTTAAAAGTACTAATTTGGAAAAAAATACTTTTATATTATGTATCTACTCTATTAGAGGAATGTACACACCGAATTTCGTGTTTTTAGCTGTTGTCGTTTGATATGTACCATTTTTATCCCTTTTTGCCCCTTTTCACCCCCTACGAATAAAAATCACTTTATGGTGCACTTTTTGTTATTTGAAATTTTTTCTCTTTGGGCTGATTTCGCCCACTTTCAATCCCAACCGATCTACGACTATAAGACGCATTTATGGAAAATTTGGACGTCCTAACTCCTTTGGTTTAGATGCTTTCAAAAGACGGGCATGGGTCTCAGGTCGATATTTCAAGGTGTTACAAACGGATTGACAAAGTTAGTATACCCCCATCCTGGAGGTGAAGGGTATAAAAAGAAGGCTAAAATTCTTTGTGCATATTGAATCTTAATGAAGAAAATCCATGGACAATTTTTTTATAATGTCTGTTAAGGGGTTATACCACCCTGACATTTTGGATTTTCTCTAAAAATCCGCCGTACTTTAAAGAGTATTTAAGGCATACCCACATAACGAAATTCAAGTTATTTCCAGTGCTTAGAGATTGACGCGGAAGAGTCGATGCAAACAGGATATGGATATTAGTCCCCAACCATAAGGATTTTGTGATGGATAAAAAAATAAGAAATGGGTACAGGGGATATTGGTGGGGATTTCATAAAATATTTCGGGGATTTTGTGGGGATATTCGAAGTACTTTCAGTACCATTTAGGGGGTAAAATGGCATAAAAGGGATAAACATCGAACCTTCGTCCTGAGTAAACGGCAGTAGCTAGAAACATGAAATTCGGTGTGTTCCTTGCACTGACCATGCAGAAGAGCTACAAATAGGGATTTTTCGAAATTTGTACTTTTAAGGGAGGAAAGAGACAAAAAGGGATAAAAATGATAACAGTTTAAGAATTGCAGCTAGAATCGTGAAGATCGGTATTTACATTCCTCTGACAACGTAGACTTGCAATATAAATTGATTTTTCGAAATTTGTACTTATAAGGGGTGAGCGGGACAAAAAAGGGATAAAATGGTACCAACTAAAGTATTGTAGCTAAAATCGTGAAATTTTATGTGTAAATTCCTCTCACCATAGAAGCGCAATATAAATGCATTTTGTACTTTTAAGGGTTGCACGGGACAAAAAGGGATAAAAATGGTACCAACTAAAGTATTGCAGCTAGAATCTTGAAATATGATGTGTAAGTTCTTCTGTGCAGTAAAATTGGATTTTTCGAAATTTGTACTTTTAAGGGTTGCGAGGGACAAAAAGGGATAAAAATGTTACCAATTTAAGAATTGCAGCTAGAATCATGAATTTACATTTCTCGAACAACGTAGACTTGCAATATAAATTGATTTTTCGAAATTTGTACTTATAAGGGGTGAGCGGGACAAAAAGGGATAAAAATGGTACCAACTAAAGTATTGCAGCTAGAATCTTGAAATATGATGTGTAAGATCTTCTGACCATGTAGAAGCGCGTTAAAATTGGATTTTTCGAAATTTGTACATTTAAGGGTTGCGAGGGACAAAAAGGGATGAAAATGGTACTAATTTAAGTATTGCAGCTATTGTCGCGAAATTTGGTGTGTAAATTCCTCTCACCACATAGAAGAGGAATATAAATGCATTTTGTACTTTTAAGGGTTGCGCGGGATAAAAATGGTGCCAACTATAGAATTGCAGCTAGAATCCTTAAATTTGATATGTAAGTTCTTCTGACCATGTAGAAGAGCAGTAAAATTGGATTATTCGAAATATATACTTCTAAGAAGTGAGCGGGACAAAACGGGATAAAAATGGTACAAACTAAAGTATTGTAGCTAGAATCGTGAATTTTGGTATGTAAATTCCTCTTAGCACATAGAAGCGCTATATAAATGCATTTTGTACTTTTAAGGGTTGCGCGGGACAAAAAGTGATAAAAATGGTACCAACTAAAGTATTGCAGGTAGAATCATGAAATATGATGTGTAAGTTCTTCTGACCATGTAGAAGCACAGTAAAATTTGATTTTTCGAAATTTGTACTTTTAAGGGTTGCGAGGGACAAAAAGGAATAATAATGGTACTAATTTAAGTATTTCGGCTATAGTCGTGAAATTTCATGTGTCAATTCCTCTGACAACGTAGAAAAACAAATCCAAATTGATTTTTCGAAATATGTACTTTAAAGGGGAGAGGGAGAAATTCCTCTGACCATGTAGAAGCGTCATCAAAATGGCATTTTTTTCGAATAAAAGGCTCTGTGGTTTTAATTTTTTGTTAAATACTAGGTAGAAAATGATAAAAATATATATGCGAAGGGAGTTTAGACAAGAAAAGAAAATAAATACTATCCTAAAACAGAGACGGATAAAACTAATAACAAATACCAAATAACTGTTGAGCAGTTTCGATCTTTTAGTATTTTTATGAAAAATCGGAATCTCGAGTTATATTAACAACCTATTCAAAAATCGACGATTTTAATAAAAAATTAAAAAAACATGTCCATAAAATGTAGAATGTAACATTTCCGATCACAATATGATATTTTGCAGAGTTGAGCACAATATTGAAAATAAAGATTTTATTGTAACTAGTCGTTACCACTGCAATTATGAACGAGTGAAAAATTTTCTTCATTATGATTTAAATTTTTCGAATCTGACGGGAAATCCCTCTGAAGACACCTCTTATCTCATAAATTCAATATGTAATGCAGTTCAACATTCAACAACTGAATCAAAAAAGAGAAAGTCCTTGCGGTATGAAATGACACCATGGATAAATGGTAATATACAAGCTCTTATAGAGTATAAGAAAAAGTTGTTGAAACTTAGGCGTAAGAATGTAAACTATGATATAGAATCAATTCTGAAAAGAATAAGCAAGATTGTCAAAATAGCTTCCAAAGATGCAATGCGTAAGCATTATTTGGTAAATGTGTCCAGATTTCAGCATCAACCCAGAAAATGTTGGAAATTTTTGAACGAAACACTTGGTAGGAAAAATAAGCCAGAAATTGATCTAGTGGATGATGAAGGTGAACATATAGTTCACGATTGCTTGAAGGCTGAAAAGTTCAATCAATATTTTTTAAAATCTGTGTTTAATCTGAAACAACAAATTGTTATTTATCCTACTGACAATTTTAATTTATTTAGAACCTTGCGCGATCACCACAACTCATTTCACATGGGCAATGTCACTAATATCGAAGTCTGTGACATAATAACAAGTATGGAAAGGTCAAGTAGTACAGGTTTTGACGGAATTATGCCGTTAACAATTATTGAATGTTTAGATGAACTAAGTCCTTACTTGACAAAAATCTTCAATAGCATAATAAATACTTCTATATTCCCGGATATCTTGAAGATACATAAAGTCATTCCGATTCCCAAAGAAGTTAATACTAATACAGTAGACAAATTTAGACCGATATCTTTGCTTTCTGTTGTTGACAAAATTTTTGAAAAGATTTTGTATTCTCAGCTCTCAGTATACATGGAAAATGAAAATTTGATGTCTGCGAACCAATATGGTTTTAGGAAAGGATGTGGGACTGAAGAGGCGGTTACTAATGTAGTGAATTACATATGTGATGGGTTAGACCGCGGTTTTTCCGGAGTTGGAGGGGTTTTTTATGATTTTTCGAAGGCATTTGATCTCGTTGATCATTCCATTTTGTGTAAAAAACTGTCTTGTTATGGTATTAAAAACACTGAACTATTATTGCTGGAAAATTATCTAAAGAACCGAAAACAGTACGTCCAAATAAATTCAAGTAAAAGCTCAATGAGAGATGTGATATGCGGTGTTCCACAAGGTAGTGTCTTGGGACCTCTGTTATTTAAAATATATACAAATGATATCAATAACCTTGAACTGACCGGAAAATGTATGTAAATTATGTATGCCGACGATTTATGCATATTTTATCCATACAAACAGAATTTAGTTCTTACAACTTTTGTTGAACGGGACGCAGCTTTAATTTCAGAATATGCCAGATTAAATCAATTGATATTAAATGCAACGAAAACTAAATTTATAAGGTTTAGACCACAATCACATCAAGGCGAAACTCCATGCCAGATTTTTGTGGGTGGTAGAGAGGTCTCCGAAGTATCTAGTATAAAATACCTGGGGATTCATTTACAGAAAAATCTAAGCTGGAAAGTACATATTGAACAACTTAGATTAAAAATTGCACCAGTTGTTGGTATTTTATATAAGCTAAAAAATAAGCTAAACCTAGAATCCAAATATATTATTTTTCAAACGCTTGTTCAAAGCCACGTTAATTATTTGGCACTCATATATGGATATAAAAAGAACCTAGATCTAAAAACATTACAAATATTGCAAAACAAATCTTTAATTTCCCGAGATTGCATCCAACTTTATCGCTATACCGAGATATAGCACAAAAAATTTTACCCGTGTATGGAGTTCACATAATGCAAAGTGATAAAGAACATTGGATAACATAGTATTAATTTTAGCAGAATTCAACACAAGGAACAACTCAAACTTATATATTGCAAGGTGTAGATTAGAAGTCACTAAGCAAAGAATTGAACACATGGGTATCGTTGAATACAATAACTTGCCGCAAATATTGAAAGATTCTCAAACTGTTTCTGTTTTTAAAAACCGTTTAAAGGATTATCTTTATCAGAACATTGAAATGCTTCTTACATGATATGAGTTTTTTTTAATTTGAATGTATTATATTATATTTTGTAAATATTATTCTTGAATTTGTGTTGCCAGATAGCCTCAATAATGCCCTAGAGGCGCTGAGGCAATTGTATTTATGAAATAATAATAATAATAAAAAAAAAATTTCCACTACTTTTATATTTATTAATAAATCCAAAAAAATGTAGTGTTTATATGGAACACATTTTTGTTGCTGCATATTGTTATTATACTTGTTTTATAGGTATTTTAATTTGTTTCGTGTTTCATTGTAAGGTACCTATAAAATATTGCCAGATTTAATAACAAATAATAGAATGGGTTTATTTAAATTGTAAGTATAATTATAATGTCCTGGAAAGAAATACATATAAAGCTGAATTTTTGATTCTTTTTAGTCAATAGCCCACAATAAATAAAATAATAAATTAAAGAAAAACCAAAATTTTTATTGCAACATTCTATCTGTCGAAATGCCATGTCAATATTTTATATTGTCAAACTATAATTCAAATAGATTTTTTAGTTATGAAAAAAACAACAATTTCCTTTAAACAAAAAGTCAATAAATTCATAAATTGTATTTGTTCACGGCACGTCATGTCATCATATTGATGACTTCCTATTTGTTATGCTATCGATGAATAATAATAATAATAAAAGCACAACAACAACATAATTAATGTTTGTCTCCTCTGCTCCGTTCGGTCGGGCATTAAGACAATATTTGTCAAAATATTTAGACGGTGTCTCAACCGAAACGGATTGAGACAATTCAAACGGGAGGGCAAAAAATAAAAAAATACAAACAACATGTTGCCAAAATACAACACAAACTGAATGAAATGGAATGAATTGAAATAAATCTGCATTTGCCAGCAGCAACAACACAGACAAAACAACAACAACACACACACACACCCAAAAAGGGGTGGGTGGGCGAAAACACATGCCAACCCAATGGAGAGGTGAGTGAGGACGGGAGGTGCAAACATGAAATGTCACCGAAAAAGAAGCAAAGGTGAAAGAAAGGCCAAAATGAAATGCAAATTAAATGAAAGAGAAACACACACACGAAGAGCAGACGAAGGAGCAGCAAGAGAGTAACAAGAAGAATACGGCGAAAGACGACCACGGCGACGACAACAATGTCGATGGTCGAGGACGAGCACCACAATGAGAGCGTGTGTGTGTGGAGAGTACACGACAAAACACCAAGAGCGTACTATAAATACTTGTGACGTCAAATGTGACACAATAACCTTAAAAAACGAACCGAACGTACTCACACACACACATGCACACCGAACACCAGATTAAAGAATAAATAGTGCACGCAAAAAAAAACGAAACGAAATAAAACGAAATGAAACGAATTAGTGATACGGAACCAAAAAAGAACACAAACACTCACACACAGAATGCGGCACAATCCACCAACAAAATTCATCACTCACTTGAGTGGGATAGGAAACGGATGGAATAGCGCATGACATGACAACAAAATGCACAACGAGCAGAACAATAATGAACAACAAACAAACACTGTGCGCTGTGCACAGCAACAAAGCAAATGTTCGGGTACTCAAATGTGATAAATGTTCGAGAACAATGTTGCAGATACATGTTGCCGTGGTAAGGTTATGTTAATAGGACTATTGATTAACAGAATGTGCTCAGAAAGCTTTAAAAGCTCTAGAAATAAAACGTTAAATTACAAAATAAAAGTAGATGATGTATATTCATTCCAACAAACCTTTGATGATATTCAATATCATTTTAATTCAATTCTATATTAATTTTATGTGAAATATGCCATGAACTTACCTGAAAAGAGAGAAGAGGAAGAAAAGCAAATTAATGTTAATATTAATATTAGTTAAAATATGTTGTAAATGTTTAATATTATAGTTGAATTTTAGTGTGGCTAGGGTTTGGGATTTCCCGGACTTTTTTCATTTCCCGGGAAAACGGGAATGAAAAGTTTCATTGCCGGGAAAAAATAAAAATAAAAATTTTAGGTACGTCCAATCTGGTTTAAAATATCAACATTTAGTAACTGTTGTGCTTTTTTAGGCCATAAACGACGACCTTACACGTCTGTGTACACTATGGCTGGATAACTAAGTTGCGATAACAAAAAATAAATAAAAAGTTAAACTTTTACTCATAATTTTACTCAAATTGTCGCCAACAGAAATATCAATGTGTGTCTGAAAAGAAATTTTGAAAAAAATGGAATGTTATGGAATAAAATTTAGACTTGGAGCCTCGATAATTATCCACTGTAAGTCAAAAACATGGTTATCGAGGCTATGTCCACTAGGGCGTACCTCAAAAAAAAGTTCGCCGTACACCTTCGAATATGAAGTATTATTGAAAGGTAGTTTAAATTTTTTTTTTTTTATTTTTTTATGCCGAACGTAGAGGTCGCGCTTTTACATTTTTCTATAAAACTTCTGCATTTATAAACGGATTTTAAAGTGTGATACATCGATGTTTTTGTCTCGACGAGGCCGATTTTTTTGTTTTTGAAGTTATTGAGCTCAAGCACCCCCTTCTGGTACTTACCCATCATATCTCAGTTGCTACTACCCTAATGTACCACTCTAATATCAGAAAATTAAAGCTCGCATAAAATCATGAATCATGCTTGAGCGCAATGACTTCAAAGACAAAAAAATCGGCCTCGTCGAGACAAAAACATCGATGTATCACACTTTAAAATCCGTTTATAAATGCAGAAGTTATATAGAAAAATGTAAAAGCGCGACCCCTACGTTCGGCATAAAAAAATAAAAAAAAATTTTTTTGAAACTACCTTTCAATAATACTTCATATTCGAAGGTGTACGGCGAACTTTTTTTTTACTTGTAACCTGGTACGCTCTAATGTACACACAAGTCAACACAAAATATTGTTTGTTTGATACAAATATTTATATTATAGTTGGCGACAATGAAAAAAATTAAGTTTTTATTAAAGTTTCTGTTATTGCAGCTTGTTATCTTGGCTTAAAGAAAACAGCACTACTATTTCAAGGTTTTCGTATTTTTCAATGTGAATGCAATTCGTGTTTATTAAATTATATGACACAAGTGATCGAGAAGAACAAAACCAAATAATAATAATAATCTAAAAATAAATATTTGTTATTATTGTAGTAGTTATAACGAAAATAATTGAAAATAAATTTAATAAATTATATTAACATTTGGCGATATTGAGTTAAAAACCTCACATATTAACCTCACAAATTAAAAACAAATGTTTTTTTGTCAAAATATTTTAGAAATTATTTTTCATTTTACAAATAGTTTACTCTAGACAAATCGTCAGAATAGAAAGAGTGATAATTTTGGAGATTTAAATCACAAATGACTGACACCTACACTATACTCAATGTTATGAAGTCTTTAATTTAGAAGATTCATTTGTCTCGAGAGGAAAATATTTTACGGCTACGGGGGAAAATATTCTAAACTGTAAAATCTATAGAAATATTTAAAAAGTTAATATTAATTAAATAAATTCATAAAAAATAACAAGTAAGGAAAGGCTAAAGTCGGACGGGTCCGACTATATAATACCCTACACCACTCCTACATATATACTTGATTGATTACTAAACCCAGGTATTCCATGGGAACAATTTTATGTAGTTCATATAAATTATAACTGTATAATCAATTCATCTTTATCAATTCATCTTTAGTCAAATTTAATGAATATGGTAAATAATAAAGTAACTGCTCCAATTTTCCAGCAGATATTCCGAGTACAGTAAATATAACATGATATGGAAAAATTTATCAAGATCCATAGGTTTTTTTAGTTGGATTTTTAACTGTTGTGCCAATTTTAAAGAAAATCGGGTACAATATGTGGTTTCTGAAGCGGAAAAAGTGAAATCGGGAGCGACATTTGTATGGGGGCTATATCTAAATCTGAACCGATCTTACCCACTTTCAGCATAGGTGTTTCTAGTTTGCTTATAAGGTGTTAAGCCAAATTTGAAGAAAATCGGGTACTATATGTGCTTTATAGGGCGGAAAAAGTCAAATAGGGAGCGACATTTGTATATGGGCTATATCTAAATCTTAACCGATTTCCTCCAAATACCAAATACCGATGGTCATTGGCCAGAAAAAATAACTTCTGCCAAGTTTCATGAAAATCGGACAACAATTGCGACCTGTAGAGTGCGAACAAGCTTAGATGGACAGCAGACGGACGGACAGACAGACATCGTTAAATCGACTCAGCTGGTGATTCTAAGCCGATCGGTATACTTAAAGGTGGGTCTAGCTCGATTATTTCTTGGTGTTACAAACATTTGGCGCGAAACTAACTTATAATACCCTAGACCACGTAGTGGTGTAGGGTATAAAATATTGAAATAGTGCATAGGGTCATTTAAATGTCACCTTTTATCTTATTTCGTCGATTCGTCTGGTAAAACAAGAAATTTAAAGTTAAAGCAGATAGCACGAGCGGTTAAGTATTGAAACTATGTCAGCCATAGTATTGCCAAGATGATATTTTCACAATAAAGATCGTGCAAATATCCTCACAAAAAGTTTGTGTTTCGTGTCAAAAATAACGGATACAAATAGTACCAATCAAATAACCGCAGCTAGAGTCATGAAATTCAGAGTTCAGACATTCCTTGGACTACGTAGACATGGAAAATAAAAGGTTTTTTCCAAATACGTACTTTCAAGGGATACAATGGGTACAGAGGGATAAAAATGGTACCAACCAAACGGCTACATCTATAATGATGAAATTCGTTGTATACATTCCTCTGACTGCGTAGACACGTAAAATAAACGGATTTTTCGAAATTCGTACTTTTTGGGGTCAAAATGGAAAAGAGGGTACAAATAGTACCAACCAAATGGCCGCAGCTAGAATCGTGGAATTCAGAGTATACATTCCTCTGACTGCGTAGACATGGAAAATAAAAGGTATTTTCCAAATACGTACTTTCAAGGGATAAAAATGGTACCAAGCAAACGGCTGCCCCTAGAATTATCACATTCGGTGTATACATACCTCTGACTGTGTAGATACGGAAAATAAACGGATTTTTTTCTTTTTTGGGTTAAAATGAAAAAAGGGGATAAAAATAGTACCAACCAAATGACCGCAGCTAGAGCCATGAAATTCGGAATATACATCCTTTGACTATATAGACATGGAAAATAAAAGCTATTTTTCAAATACGTACTTTCAAGGGATACAATGGGTACAGAGGGATAAAAATGGTGCCAACCAAATGGCTGCCCCTAGAATAATCGCATTCGGTGTACACATTCCTCTGATTGCATAGACACGCAAAATAAACTGATTTTTTGAAATTCGTACTTTTTGGAGTCAAAATGGAAAAAGGGGATAAAAATAGTACCAACCAAATAGCCGCAGCTAGAGTCATGAAATTCGGAGTATACATTCCTTTGACTACGTAGACATGAAAAATAAAAGGTTTTTTTCCAAATACGTACTGTCAAGGGATACAATGTGTACAGAGGGATAAAAATTGTACCAACCAAATGGCTACACCTAGAATAATGAAATTCGTTGTATACATTCCTCTGACTGTTTAGACACGGAAAATAAACGGATTTTTCGAACTTCGTACTTTTTTGGGTCAAAATGGAAAAAGGGGATAAAAATAGTACCAACCAAATAACCACAGCTAGAGTCATGAAATTCAGATTATACATTCCTTTGACTACGTAGACATGGAAAATAAAACTATCGATTCAAATAAAGATTTCATGAATTTTTCTGAATTTTATGCGTTTTTTTTTGAAAAAAAAAAACTATAGGAAAATCTTTTAAAAAATCACCCTTTATAACAATATTTCTTTTTTGAATTGACGTATTGGTAGCCCTGTTTTATAAGCGTAGTTTGAAATAATAAAAATATTATATTTATTTATAAAATTATTTTTTCAATATTTGTATTTGTTTTGGTTTGGCTATATTAAAAAAAATCTATTTTCCTGTAAAATTACTGCACTTCTACGAAAATCGTCATCCTCTGTGGAATGCAATCCATGGTGGAGGGTATATTAACGCTGTTTTTACTTGTTTTTTTTTTTTAATTTATTTAAATTCTTTATAATGCAAAATATATAAAATATATATATAAAATATATATAATAATGCTATATAAATTTAGCATTATTTGTGATTTAAAAAATAATGAATAATTTCTGTTTATAATAATATGGGTCACTTGAAATGTTTCTAATGAAAATATTGCAAAAAAAAACTCGAACTTAAGATTAATAGTAGGACTGTTTCTCTTTAAGCCGCTAAAACAAGTTGTGATAGCAAAAACTTTAATAAAAAGTTGTTTTTGTCGGAAACTACAACAAAAATATTTATATAAAAACAAATTTTCAAAAAAAAATATTTTGTGTTGATTTTTTTCGATAACCATAAATTTTACTTACACAGGCTAAGTCCAAAATTTTTAACATAAAATAATTTTTTCAAAAATTGTTTTAACAAACACTGATATTGCTGTTGGCGACAATATTAATAAATATATTTCTTTTGAGTGAAATTATAACTTTTTATTTACGTTTTTGTTATCGCAGCTTAGTTATCCATTTCAGTTTTGTTAGATTAAATTTTCAATAAATCGTTGATATCAATTTTTCTGATGACAGCAATATTAAATTTATTTTACGCATTGTTTATACAAAATTCATTGAAAATGTTTCATGTCTGCTAAACAATTAAAAATTTAAGATATTTGATATACACCAAGTTCTGGTTAAAATATGACATATGTGTCAACAGCTACCACTATTTTTTAAACTATATTCAAAACTAAAAATAAAATATTTATTTGCTATGATTTCGAATATTTTTCAACTTGACTATGCACTCTAACGTCATTTCCTCAAGGATTGAAAAAAATATCATTTCAGCTATTTCTCCAATATCACCTTGCTAGCCCCACTGTTCAATGTTAGTTAAATGCAAGATACCCCCACCTGACCTGATTTCGATCTCAAATGAGAACGAAAAAGAACGCTGTGCTCCTTCAGATGACGTCAATAGTAAAAGGTTGTGTGTATGAGTGTGTTTGTGTGTGTTTTGATTCGTTAAAAACTGCAGTTCATCGCTTGTTCAACGCTCGTAATGCAAATACAAAAAAAATCAAAATTTAATTACATCCTTTGGTGCAATACGGATAAAGATTTCTTGTACGTCATTGTGCGGTGGAAACTGAAGGGAAAACTTTTGGCCAAAAAGACGATGACTGGCATCTGTCGCTTAATAGGATTTTGGGTCAATTGTTGTGGAATGTTTTTAATTTTAATATATCACAGTTTTTATGTTGGCCCACTTTTCAGTCATTTTGATTGAATTTTCGCAAGATATTATGTTGCACGATTTTTATTAAATATTGAAAAAAAAAAACTAAAAAATATTGAGGCAAATTCATATGGAAATTAAAAAATATAATTAAAAAAATTAAATTTAATTTTTGAAAAAATCTTCTCAATTTTTATAGAAACTAGTAAAAATCCCATTCTGAAATTTACAGATTATAAAACACATATGTAGGTAATTGCTGAGAAAAATTAAAAATGAAAGTAATTAAATTATAATTTTAAAAAAAAATTAAAAAGAAAATATATTTTTTAATTAAAAAAATAAATCTCCTAAATTTATAACTATATCTCAGAAACTACTAAAAATCTAAGAAATATCAAAAACGTAAGAAATGTGATTTCACAAAATAATTTTCAAAAAATATTGAAATATTTTTTTTTTTGGAAAAAAAAGAATAAAAAGTTTTTTTTTAATTTTTTCCTATATGTCAAATTTAAGAAATATCAAAAATGTAAGAAATGATATTACACAAAATTAATTTTAATATTTTTGAAAAAAAAAATCAAAACTCAAAAATATTTTTTATTAAAAAAAGATAATGAAATTTAATTCTTAAAAAATTTCTTAAATTTCATTCCTTCATCTCAAAAAGTACCACAAATTCCACTATGAAATTTGCAGAACTGAGAATCATTTGAAAAATTGTCCTAACTTTATGCCTATATCTCACAAACTACTACTACTACTAAAACTCTAAGAAATATCAAAAAAAGTAAGAAATATGATTTCACAAAATAATTTTCAATATTTTCAAAAAAATATTGAAATAAAAATATTTTTTTTTTTTGAAAAAAAAAAAGAATAAAAGTATTTTTTTTAATTTAAAAAGAAAAAATAATGAAATTTAATTTTTGAAAAAATCTTCTTAATTTTTTCATATATCTCAGAAACTACTAAAAATCTCAAAAATACCAAAAAAGTAAGAAATGATATTTCACAAAATTAATTTTAATATTTTTGAAAAAAAAAAGAATTACAACTCAAAAAAGATAATGAAATTGAATTCTTAAAAAATCTCTTAAATTTCCTTCCTTCATCTCAAAAAGTACCACAAATCCCACTATGAAATTTACAGAATATGTGAGAAAAATAAAAAATAATAAAAAAAATTAAAAAGAAAAAAACTTTTTTAATTAAGAAAAATATTTTTTGAAAAATTCTCCTAAATTATTGCTTATATTTTAGGAATTATTAAAAATCTCACTTTGAAATTTCAAAGTAAATTTTTGAAAAGAAATAAAAAAATTTAAATAAAAAAACAAGTAAAAACGGCGTTAAGTTCGGCCGGGCCGAACTTTATCTACCCTCCACCATGGATTACATTCCACAGAGGTTGTCGGTTTTCGTAGAAGTGCAGTAATATTACAGGAAAATATAAATTTTGTAATATAGCCAAACCAAAACAAATACAAATATTGAAAAAAATAATTATATAAATAAATATAATATTTTAATTACATCAAACCATTATCTATTTCAAATCAAAAAATAAATATTCTGATATTTATATTCTTATTTATATTTTCAAAAAGCTTAAATACCATAATTATTGGAAGATAGTGCTACAGTTTGTTGTACTTCCATTCTATTTTATTTCCAAAAGTACAAATTTTGAAAATCCATTATCAGACGTACATGTGCGAAATAACCTAACTTCATGATTCAACCAATTTTTGCCGTAAAAGAAAAAGTACGAATTCCATGATTCCAGCTGTGCCCATTTGGTTGGTACCATTTTTACCCCCTTTACATTTCTACGCAATTAGAATTTCATCATTCTAGCTGTAGTCGTTTAGTTGGTACTTTTTTTATCCCAATGTACAAGTGTATCCCTTGAAAGTACGAATTTCGAAAAATTCGTCCATTTTCCGTGCCTACGCAGTCAGAGGAATGTATACTCCGAATTTCCTGACTCTAGCTGCGGTCATTTGATTGGTACTATTTTTATCCCTTTTTTCTTTTTAACCCCAAAAAGTACGAATTTCGAAAAATCTGTTTATTTTAAGTGTCTACGCAATCAGAGGAATGTATACACCGAATTTCATTATTCCAGGTGTAGCCGTTTGCTTGGTAGCGTACCCATTGTATCCCTTGAAAGTACGAATTTGGAAAAAACCCTTTTATTTTCATGTCTACGTAGTCAAAGGAATGTATACTCCGAATTTCATGACTCTGCGGTCATTTGGTTGGTACTATTTTTATCCCCTTTTTTCAGTTTAACCCCAAAAAGTACGAATTAAAACAAAAAACGTGTATTTTACTTATCTATGCAATCAGAGGAATGTATATGTATTTCATTATTCTAGGTACAGCCGTTTGGTTGGTACCATTTTTATCCCTCTATTCCCATTTTATCCCTTAAAAGTACGAATTTGGAAAAAATTATTTTAATTTATGTATCTACTCAATTAGAGGAATGTACACACCGAATTTCGTGTTTCTAGCTGTTGTCGTTTAATATGTACCATTGTTATCCCTTTTTTGCCCCATTTCACCCCTACAAATAAGAATCACTTTATGGTACACGTTTTTGCTGTAGGGGGAATGCGCATACCAAATATCAAGCAAATATAAACAGACATATTCAAAAAACATGCTTAAATACGCTAAAATATTAGGGATTATTATGGGTATTTTTAGTCCTTGTGAGGGAAAAATTTTTCCCTTTGGGCCGATTTCGCCCCATTTCAATCCCAACCGATCTACGACTATAAGACGCATTTATGGAAAATTTGAACGTTCTAGCTCCTTTCGTTTAGATGCTAGCGTGCTTTCAACAGACGAACGGACGGACGGACATGGTTAGATCGTCTTAGAATGTTATGACGATCAAGAATATATATACTTTATAGGGTCTCAGGTCGATATTTCAAGGTGTTACAAATGGAATGACAAAGTTAGTATACCCCCATCCTGGAGGTGGAGGGTATAATAATGAAATTTAATTTTTGAAAAAAACTTCTAAATTTTTATAGAATCTAGTAAAAATCCCATTCTGAAATCTACAGATTATAAAACACATATGTAGGTAATTGCTGAGAAAAATTACAAAAGAAAGTAATTAAATTTTAATTCTTAAAATTAAAAAGAAAACATATTTTTTAATTAAAAAAATGCTCCTAACTTTATGCCTATATCTCAGAAACTACTTAAAATCTAAGAAATATCAAAAAAGTAAGAAATGTGATTTCACAAAATAATTTTCAATATTTTCAAAAAAATATTAAAATAAAAATATTTTTTTTTTTAATTTAAAAAGAAAAAAATAATGAAATTTAATTTTTGAAAAAATCTTCTTAATTTTGTCCTATATTTCAGAAACTACTAAAAATCTAAAATATATCAAAAAAGTAAGAAATGATATTTCACAAGATTAATTTTAATATTAAAAAAAATATTGTCTATATTTTAGGAATTATTAAAAATCTCACTCTGAAATTTCAGATTATTTTTTTAAAAAAGAAATAAAAATTTTTAAATAAAAAACAATGAAATTTAATTTTTGAAAAAATCTCTTAAATGTTTGCCTGTATCTCAGCAACTACTAAAAATCAGAGAAATATGAAAAAAGTACGAAAAGTGATTTCACAAAATTAATTTCAATATTTGTAAAAAAAATATTTGAATTTAAAAAAACAATGAAATATATTTTTCTTTATTATGACCGAACTTGTTGTGTTTTTTTCTCTTAAAATAACCAAAAATATCGATTTGCAAAAAATGTTAGTTGAGTATTTTTTATATTTTGGTAACGATATATAAATATTAAAAAAACATTAAACTATTTTTTTTTTTGAAAAAAAAAGAATTCATTGATTTTTATACCCTCCACCTCCAGGATGGGGGTATATTCACTTTGTCATTCCGTTTGTAACACCTTGAAATATTTATCGGAGACCCCATAAAGTATATATATTCTGGGTCGTGGTAAAATTCTAAGACGATATAGCCATGTCCGTCTGTCCGTCTGTCCGTCTGTCCGTCTGTCTGTTGAAAGCACGATAGCGGCCGAACGAAATGAGCTAGGAGGTTCAAATTTTTCCTAAATGTGTCTTATGGTTGTAGATCGCTTGGGATTGAAAGTGGACGAAATCGGTCCAGAGGGAAAAATTTTTTCCTCACAAGTACTGAAAATACCCCTAATATTTAGAGTATTTCAGCATGTTTTTTGAACATATTAGCTTGTATTTACTTGATATTTGCAATTCGCATTACCTCGACATTCTTTAATCTACTGGTAATACTGTGGAATGCACTCCGTGGAGGAGGGTATATAAGATTCGGCCCGGCCGAACTTAACGCCTTCTAACTTGTTTTAATTGAAAACAACATTCTACTGCAAGAAAAAAATTGCCTCAAAATCGTTTACAGAACAAAATCGTTTACAGAACAAAATCTATGACTGGTTGAGTAAAAACCACTTTGCAAAAGTGAAAATCTTTAAAAAATGAGTCCACAATTTTGCCATAAAGTAATATCTGCCTTCATTACGCCCATTCATTTTGAGCTCTAAATATCCTATCCATTTAAAAGGAAAAAGCTTCTCAACTTTTCAAAACCCACAGCGTGCGAAGAAATTGAAATATTTATATTGTAATGAGTCATGTGTTAAACAAAGCTTTCCAAACCTTTTCTTTTCCATCCAAAACCGTTTGAAAATTCTAAAAACAGCGCCATCTCGTATCTTTATATCACAACTTGCCGGTTGTGGTCTTTGCTAAAGCTTTGCCGTCTCATACTTTCACTCATAGCAAAAGCTCTGAAGACGCAGCATCACTTCATGGCTCAACTCATAATGAGCACGTGAACTTTACTTATATACCACACGATACTCTTTAGTTTCAATGCCTTCTCACCCTCTCCCACACTATTAGTCTAATGCTCACAAATAGAGTGGAAGAGAGGCAGAGAAAAAAAGTTTTCCAAATTGTTTTCTCTGTTTATGTTTATATATTGCAAAGCACGTGAATGTTGTTTAACAGTTTCAGTCTGAGCATGTGACGGAAAACAAAAGCATCCTAGGGAAAGATGAAGGAAAGCGGTCCGTTCCGTCAGCATATGGCAATCACTGGCTCTCTTGACAAGTGAGCGAGCGACCACCACAACCGGAAGTTGTTAATTATTACCATGGTGCAAATTCAACCTCTGACATTCCCTGACATAACCAAAACCTGAGCAAAAATAGAAAAAAAACATGAAATCTAAACAAAGTATATTAATAAACCCTCAACCCAACCAACAACCACACTTTCATTGTTTCCACAATGTTCACCGTAATATTATTCAATTTTTGGTAGATTCCCAACTTTTTAGTCCTTTCTTATGCTTGTGGTTGAGTTTATTTTAAGCTGTGTTTAAATATTTATTTTTAAATTCATTTCTTCCATTTATATACTCTTGGCCACAGTTGGTCATTTGCAAAATGAAATGGTGGTTGGTTGGTGTGGCCGCTTTAATTGTGTATTTTTAGTCATTCTTTTACTTTTTCCTTTGCTTTGCGCTCTTAGGTTACTGGTCTTGGCTGGCTTTTCATTTACTTTGTTGTCGGTTAAACATGCTTTGTTTGTGCTCAGGGGAGTGGTTAAAGCCAAGTGTTTTAGTCCCTAGTTCAAGGAAAGATTTTAAACACTGTCAAGAGTTGTAAAGAAATTTCGTAGTGGTCATGTGAGACCATTTGTTATAATACGAATTCATTAATAATCAAAGTATAGTCGTAAGGATAAGGGCGAAAAGAACAAACACAAAAAAATAAAATTGCCAGGAAATTTTCTATATGAAAATCATATTTCCGGGAAATTTTCTATATGAAAATCAAATTTTCGGGAAATTTTCTATATGAAAATCAAATTTCCGGGAAATTTTCTATATGAAAATCAAATTTCCGGGAAATTTTCTATATGAAAATCAATTTTCCGGGGAAATTTTCTATATGAAAATCAAATTTCCGGGTAATTTTCTATATGAAAATCAAATTTCCGTGTAATTTTCTATATGAAAATCAAATTTCCGGGAAATTTTCTATATGAAAATCATATTTCCGGGAAATTTTCTATATGAAAATCAAATTTCCGGGAAATTTTCTATATGAAAATCAAATTTCCGGGAAATTTTCTATATGAAAATCAAATTTCCGGGAAATTTTCTATATGAAAATCAAATTTCCGGGAAATTTTCTATATGAAAATCAAATTTCCGGGAAATTTTCTATATGAAAATCAAATTTCCGGGAAATTTTCTATATGAAAATCAAATTTCCGGGAAATTTTCTATATGAAAATCAAATTTCCGGGAAATTTTCTATATGAAAATCAAATTTCCGAGAAATTTTCTATATGAAAATCAAATTTCCGGGAAATTTTCTATATGAAAATCATATTTCCGGGAAATTTTCTATATGAAAATCAAATTTCCGGGAAATTTTCTATATGAAAATCAAATTTCCGGGAAATTTTCTATATGAAAATCAAATTTCCGGGAAATTTTCTATATGAAAATCAAATTTCCGGGAAATTTTCTATATGAAAATCAAATTTCCGGGAAATTTTCTATATGAAAATCAAATTTCCGGGAAATTTTCTATATGAAAATCAAATTTCCGAGAAATTTTCTATATGAAAATCAAATTTCGACGAGGAATTTTCTATGAAAATCAAATTTCGACGAGATTTTTTATGAAAATCAAATTTCGACGAGATTTACTATAAAAATCAAATTTCGACGATATTTTCTATAAAAATCAAATTTCGACGAGATTTTCTATAAAAATCAAATTTTGACGTGATTTCCTATGAAACTTACATTTTCTATGAAAATCAAATTTCGACGAGATTTCCTATGAAAATGACATTTTCTATGAAAATCAAATTTCGACGAGATTTTTTATGAAAATCAAATTTCGACGAGATTTACTATAAAAATCAAATTTCTTCGAGATTTTCTATAAAAATCAAATTTCGACGAGATTTTCTATAAAAATCAAATTTCGACGTGATTTCCTATGAAAATGACATTTTCTATGAAAATCAGATTTCCACGAGATATTCTATGAAAATCCGTTTTCGACGAGAAATATTCTATGAAACTCAAATATCAACGAGATTTTCTATGAAAATCTGAATTCGACGAGAGTTTCTATGAAAATCCGAATTCGACGAGATTTTCTATGAAAATCCAATTTCGACGAGATTTTGTGTGAAAATCCAATTTCGACGAGATTTTGTATGAAAATCCAATTTCGACGAGATTTTCTATGAAATTCCGATTTCGACGAGATTTTCTATGAAAATCCGTTTTCGACGAGATTTTCTATGAAAATCCGTTTTCGACGAGATTTTCTATGAAAATCCAATTTCAATGAGATTTTCTATGAAAATCCAATTTCAATGAGATTTTCTATGAAAATCCAATTTCAATGAGATTTTCTATGAAAATCCGATTTCGACGAGATATTCTATGAAAATCAATTTTCTATGGAAATAAATAGATTTCAACGAAAATATGATTTTAACACTTTTCTGAGTGACTTATACTGACCAGCCCCAGGACAAAGCACACCCTTTTCTATGTGTGCATGGTTCACACCCAAACATAGTTGCCTGTGTTGGCCTAGCTAATCACAAATTCTGTTTACACTTTTAACGTGTCTTTTTATAATGACACAATTATCAACGTTATTTTTTATCACTTTATTTAGCCTGTCCTCCCAGATTTCTCCATCTACAACAGAACAGTAGCTGCAGCACAGCACACATACAAATTAACACGTAGCCGCCACACATACTTCCCTACATTCGTGGTGATTACACAGTGACAGGGAAACAGGGCAAGGGAAACAGCAACAGCTACAACAACAACATCTGACACTGACACTAAAAGGTATTAAAGCATGAAACAAGTTTAATGTTTCAGTTACTCACACACATACACGCGTATGAATACTCGTACATGTGTGTACATAGCCAACATTATGAAAATGTGTGAGGTATGTTGGTATATAATAATGTGTCTGGGTAGGACTGAACGAACATATATGGGACATGACATGTGGAATTTCAATGTACGAAATTGTGGTAAAAAAGGGAAGGTTTCGGTTCAAACTCATGGTTAATTGCCTATACAATGTCCCATATACCGACTCCATTACATCAAGCTCCTTCCTCTTCTTAAATTGTGGAATCTTTGTATGTCATTGTGAATACCGATACACATGCACGCACTCTTTCTCTCTCACTTAGACACAGAAATAAAACAAAGATTAAAAGGCTTAAAATTCAACATCAACAAAAATGTGAAGGCAGGATTTTTGTATTTTTTTGGTAATTGAGTTCTTAACGTAGATTGAAAAATATTTCTAAATTGGATTTCTTTCTTTGTGCTCCCCCTCTCCGTCCCCTCGGCCGGCACATGCCAACTTTAAACGAGCCCAAACATCTCTCTCGTTTGCAGAGACTTCGAAAAAAAACATTACAAATATACATTTTTCTCAATATACTCGTATAAATATTGTGGTTTAACAAGAGCTCTGGAGTGAGTTCTTGAAAATGTTAAGTCCTCGTTTTGTCGTCCATTTGTGGTGCACAGTTCAGTTCGCATTTAGTTTTGCTAAAATGCTCATTGTCACTTCAATGACAATTGAAACTGACAAAAAAAGAATAGGAGGAGGAGGAGCAGGAGAAGTAGAAAAAAGCCACAGACTTTTTCCCACTAAACATGTCTTTACAAACACGTAGTATACAATGTGAAGTACCCGGCAGCACCGTCCGCCCCACCTTAAACAATGAATGACGAATAAAAACGTACGTTTGAATTTAACAAAAGGATATACCTACGGTTATGTAGGAATGCATATCCAATGAGGCCCAGCGAAAGATTTGATAGTTGGTAGCATAACATGCTACTGTTGAATTAGGCGAGCACTAAAATATCAAAAGAAATCTTAACCCAAACGCAAATCTTAAGACATTAGCCATTAATTATTATGAAAAAATATATTATGACAAAAATTCGCCGAATTTTATGAGATGGGAATTTTTCAAATATTCATCTTTAAAATATAAATATGAGTCATTCCATGTCCAGCGGTAGATTTTTGACCACGATAGCTGTGATTGTTTCGAAAGTTTGTGTATGTATTCTTCTCATAAAAATTTTCAATTTTCACGAGATATAATCAATTTGACATTGGACAAATACTATTTTTTAAAAACGTGTGTTCATTCAATCGCCTGTAACTTCTGAAATCCTTAATGTTTTATACCTTGTTTTGAAGGTAATTTCAACTACTTTTAAAATATTGAAGTAGTACGCTATAGCCGGGTTAGATTTTTTAAAAGTTTTTACAATTTAATTCTTTTATTTTGATTTTCGAAATTATTACATTAATCCATTAAGTGGTGCAGTCAGTGATGGGTTCTATTTTTTATGATTTTTTTTTTCACGTTTTTGCAAAATCAACCAGAATCTCATCAGATAATTTTTCCAATAGTTATCCAACATAATAATGTTTTGTACTCAGAAAAGGAATATATCGATGGCATAGCTATTGCTAATAATATTTTCCATCATATTCGTAATCAAAATAAAAATTAAATTTTTGGGAGTTATTTCCCCGGAATTGTGGAATATTATGATTGAGGTATGTTTGTGTTTTTCAAAAGTAACATGTTTACACATTTGTAAATTTCATTTAATTTTTGACATTTATCTTCCCCGTTTTATGAATTCTGGGATTTTAATAAGAGGTATCACAAAAATGGGTTTCAAAATTAATATCTAAAAATTCTTAATTTCTCAAAACATTTTTGAGAAATTTTTGGAGATTTATTTTCACCGTTTCAGGAATTGTGTGATTTTTATATGAGGCCTCTCAAAAATGTTTTTTTTTTCGAAATAATTGAGGTATTACAGATTCTTAAATTTGGTTATCAAACTTTTTTTGAAAAACTTTTGGGATTTATTTTCACCGCTTTAGGAATTGTAGAATTTTAGGATTAGAAATTTTAAATTTGATTCTCAAAACATTTTCGAGAAATTTTTGATATTTATTTTATTGTATCTCAAAAGTGGTATTTAAAAAGTAATACGTTTACAATTCTTTAACCCTTTGACTGTCCCATGTATCACATATGATGCACAGACGTTATGATTGATACGCTTGTGCATCATATGTGATACACACATATTAATTTCAGTGTTGCCAACACTATACGGCAAAATAAATAAAAAGTAACGAATAAAAATTACATGAATCATATGTGATGCACAGAACGTTTGAAAAATAAAAAGTATAAATATTGCTCCGTGTATCACATGTGATGCACATCATTATTACCATTAAATACCATTACTGTGGATGGTATTTAATGGAGGGTTAAATTTGGTTCTCAAAACAATTTTGAGAAATTTTGGGGATTTATTTTCCCGTTTTAGGAATTGTGGATTTTTATATGGAGTGTCCCAAAAGTGTTTTTCAAAATTAACACGTATAAAAATTCTTAAATTTGATTTTCAAGACATTTTTGAAAAATTGTTGGGAATTATTTTCCCTATTTAAGGAATTGTATGCTTTTTATATGAGATATCTCAAAAGTGTTTTTCTAAAGCAACACGTTTAGAAATTCTTAAATTTGGTTCTCAAAACATTTTTGAGATATTTTTGGGATTTATTTCCCCGTTTTAGGAATTGTCGGATTTTTTATATAAGTCAATAAAATCATATAAGTCAAAAAATATAAATAAATAAATCAAATATGTTTTTCGGAACAAACACGTCTAAACATTCTTAAATTTGTTTAATTGTATGGGATTTATTTCCCCCGAGTTAAGAGTTGTGTCATTATTCAAAAGTGTTTTGAAAAAGATAACATGTTTACAAATTCTTAAATTTGGATTAATTTTCGCAAAAATTATATTTTTATATAATAAAATTATATTTTTATATAATATTTTATTTCGATTACAGATCAGAGGAATAAATATTGATGATTTTTGAAGATTTTTTTTTGCTGGCATGAAAAAACCCATAAAAAAGAATAAATAACTGGCAACCAAATGAAGAAAACAATGAATATTTGAAGAGTATCTATGGATAAATGCAGAAATTTTGGCGTTCTTGTTGAAGTAAGAGAATTCCAATAAAATATATATATTAAATTTTTACATTTTCAAATTAATTATTTGCTTAAATAGATTTCGCCACACATGAATACGACATGTATTTCTTGTGCAAGGAGTCTTGTAACTTCTACATTTATTCAACGGTTTACTTCACGTATGCCTTGTCTTCTTCATAAGGAAGACATCTGTGAGAATATAAAAATATCAGAAGAAACTGAAATCGTATTAAAAATAACACTAAAATCGTAAAACAACTGACTAGCTCACGAATGGACAGAGTTAAAGCCGAAATATTTTGGAATGAAGCTTTAAAGAAACCAGCCATTAATTTTAGTCGGAAATATCCACAACTTTTTTGAAGTCAGAATAAAGTAGTTTGTTTTAGTTATTTCTAATATTTTTAATTTCGATTGTAATCAAATTTATAATTATTGTAAAGTATGTAGCATGAACTGCATTATTAAACTTATGGAGCGTCTTACCGCCACTATTATCTGGTAATACAAATTATTTAAAAAAACGAAGAAGTACTTTTTTTTTTGATTATAATAAAAGTACATGCAATTGAGAAAACATATTTTTGTTTTAGATTTGATTATTTTATATTAAACTACACCCTTTTCAATTGTAATTCAAAAGACATCACTTGAAATTCAAAAAATATCAATTGAAATTCAAAAACTCCATTTGAAATTCAAAAAATGTCATTTGAAATTCAAAAAATGTCAATTGAAAGTCAAAAATCGTCATTTGTAATTCAAAAGACATCATTTGAAATTCAAAAGTCGTCATTTGTTATTCAAAAGACATCATTTGAAATTCTAAACTCTTCATTAGTAATGCAAAACTCGTTTTTGAATTTCAAATGAAATTTCTGAATTACATTTGAAAATGGTGTAGAAGGAATTTACTTGAAGTTCGACACAAAAAACTACGAATTTTTAGAAATTACCTTATGAAAAATTCCTGATTTTCGATCCACCCTAGTGTCTACAATTTCATATTTTTGGAATTTCATATTTTTGAAAATGCAGTTCTATTTCCCTTATTCAACAGAACAAATTTTGCAAAATTTCATTTAAATCGGAAAACCTAAGAAACATTTCTGTTCCGTTTCACATGGAATGAATTTACTTAAAGTTCGACAAAAAAAAACTAGGAATTTTTAGAAATTACCTTATGAAAAATTCCTGATTTTCGATCCACCCTAGTGTCTACAATTTTATATTTTTTGAATTTTGTATTTTTTGAACAATTTCATATTTTTGAAAATCGGGAAATGCAGTTCTATTTATTTTGTTCAACAGAACAAATTTGCAAACTTTCATTAAAATCGGAAAACCTTAGGAAATTTTCTGCTCCGTTTCACATGGAATTAGTCCAAATCGAACGCAAAAATTGTATGTTTTATTTAATGTAACACATTCGAATGTCGGACATTTTCGATCAGAATTTTTCTTCTCACCATGGAAATTTGTTTTTTTTTTTTGTAATGGAAATATCCTGTGTGGGTATAACTCATTAGTGGCGATTGTTTTAGAGTGGTTGTGTTACCAGCCGTATATAAATTTAGATTTTTTAAATTTACATATAATTTAGTGTTATCAGAAAATGGAAACTCTAATAACTGGATATAAAAATAATTCATTTCTCAGAGAATATCCCTATCATTCGATGTGGAAAAAAGAAATCCCTTCCGAAATGTTTTGCTGTGCTGCCCCAACTGATATGTATGGGGGGCTTTGTAAGTTTTGCGTGTTGTGCACATCACAGTGAAGAGGAGGAGACACTGCACATACACATTTTGCACTTGTCCTTTTGTGTATTGTTAAATGTGGGTATTGTTGCCACAGACAATAGACATTTCATTTCAGTTTTTTGTTGTTTGTTATTGTTGTTGTTTTGTGTGTTGTCTCACATGGAAGTGGTATTCAATAAAATGCATTCCTCCTCGTTGTCCATTGTAAACTGTCACTTCCATTACCCCACACACCTCGCACCACGCACCCCACAACACCCTCTACGGCGTTCTTACCCAGCAACCAGGATACAATACCTTTACTGGTCTATTGTCGTTGCAAATGAATGAATGAGAGAATGGATATACTCTAAATGGTTATCAAATGTGAACTATATGTTGGGAATTGTTGATTTTTAGGAATAGATCCAAAGGAATTTTTTGATTGATCTCAGAATGTTTTGGGAAAATTTCAGCCACAAAAATTAAGTTATTATATTTTACTATTGATACAAATATCGTAGAGCGCTTAGAAACTCATCTATTTAACGTCAAGTAGGAAAACAGACTAATAGTAACTCTTCGATTCTATTGGGTTTTGAATTTTTATGACATTCTCAAGAAGAATAGGTTGCGATTATGCTTAACTCTATCACTTTATTTAGTTTTAACTTTTTATGAGATTCTCAAGAACATGTGACTGCAATGATGTTTAGTCCTGTTTTGATAATCCTTTTAACCCGGATATGTTTGTATGAATGTTTGTGAGTGACTACTTACACACAAACAAATTGTCTTACGAGCTTGAATGTGTCATAAGCAATTTATAAACATTTGCTTGTTAAAATTAGATGCACACACATGTGCTCACATATATATTTACATTGGTTTGCATGCAGTAGATTGGGTCGAATTTGATCTAATATAGTAAATAAAAAATGGGTAATAATAACTATTTTACTATGATATTATGGAATAACACATCGTTCAAAGAGGACTCTGTTGTTCATTTGAGTCCGTTATTAAATGAAAATTGTCAATGCCAGGCCCAATATTTAGTTTTTACGATTTCGAAATCTCAGATAAAACTCCTTGTATCGTTTAATCGATGGTATCCAACTCTTACAACTTAATAAATAATTAAGTCATAATATATGAGCTCAACATTTGCAAAAAATCGGATATAATGTGGGCGAAATCGGTCCCTAACAAGGATAGGAAATAACACTAGTATTTCGAGTATTTAAAAAATTGAATACGTCTGCTCACGTCTCACGGTGTAGAGACAGCACTTGTTGGAGATGAACAAGACGTGATCATATTATTTGATGATATTTTCTACTTTTGCAGGACTTTTAATTGTTTTAATAATTTATTTTCGTACCTTTCCTAGTGCTACAAAGATGATATGGATACAAAACCATAGATAGGAATATCTGTTAAAAAAACTTCAAATTTAATATTTCTACCTATATAAGTTTAGCATTAACAACCATATCAAAATTGCCCCTTAAAAAGAAAAATAAATAATATTTCAACTTTTTAAGGGGGGAAGCTTGAAATATTTTGTAATGCTAAACTAATAGAGGTAAATGCATGAAATTTTAAGTATTTTTAAAATATATTATTCTCTTTTATTTGATACCTATATCACCATTGTAGGACTCGGAAAAGTATAAAAATAAATTATTAAAAATTATTTATATCCTTCCAAAATTAAAAATCCTAAAAGGGGCGAAAATATCACCATAATTAAAAACAGAATACACGGTTCTCCTATATACGACACACCATTTTGAAAAAATAGTATGTTTTTCACTGTTGAATTGGTCGTAACTGGTGAAAAAAATTCAAATTTTTTTCCAAAAATACGTATACAATATTTTTATGAGAAGAATACATACACAAACTTTCAAAACAATCGCAGCTATAGAGGTCAAATACCGTACCGCTTGACATGGAATGACTCATATGTATGTGAGGAAGGTTGAAATTGAAAATGAGCCGAATCGGCCTGTGGGGGAAACTTTCTTCCCTAACAACGAATGAAAAATACCCGCAATAACATTTTATTTGAATTTCTTCGAAGAATGCTGCCTTTCTGTAGAATTATGTTGATATAGATATATAGACAACGATTTTCAAGCAATAAATAACATATTTCTATACCACTAATTTCTATATAATTAATTTTAATTAAAATTATTATAATGAATATCGCTATTAGCAAAAATATCATATTATTCATAATATTTTACAGCAGAAGTCGACAGCATATAATCTGCCGGTAATACTGTGGAATGCCATCCATTGTGGACGGTATATAAAATTCGGCCCGGCTGAACTTAACTATTTGCTTGCTTCGCACGCGAAAAAGTCAGTTATTTGTTATTAGTTTTATCCGTTTCTGTTTTTGGATAGTATTTATTTGATTTTTTTTTGGTCTAAAATAGCAATTTGGAAAACTCCTAATAGATAGCACTCATATCCAAGGAATGTTTTGCCTTAACTCCCTTCGTATGTATAATTTTTATCATTTTCTACCCACTCATGTTTCTCGATGCAGCCGACCACTTTATAACTTTTGGCACCTCTATCCCAAAAAATACACATTTTGAAAAAACACTATATACTTTATTTGGTACCACGTTTATCCCTTGTCGTCCCGCATCCTCCTTATAAGTAAAAATTTTGTAATATCCATTTATGTTCCGCGTTTACGTAATTAAAGGGTTGTACACCATTTTTATCCCGCTTTGTCCCTCGTGCACTTTAAAGGTGCAAATTTCGACAAATCCAATTTTACTTCGCTTTTATATGGTCCGAGCAATTTACATACCAAATATCACGATTCTAGCTGTAATACTTTAGTTGGTACCATTTGTATCCCTTTTTGTCCCGCTCATCCCTTATAAGTACAAATTTCGAAAAATCAATTTATATTGCAAGTCTACGTTCTCAGAGAAATGTAAATACCGATTTTCACTTCTAGCTGCAATTCTTAAATTGGTTGGTGATGAACCTCATTTCTGGTTAAATGGCTACTAGGGGTGGGATAGTGCAGAACTTTTCAATTTTGAGTGGTTCGGATAAAAAAACATGAGCCAAATGGGGAATGGTTGGGTGAGTGTAAGTGGAAACTCATCGGGGTGAACGGTGAGGGAAAAGGGGTAGAAGTACACAAAAAGCCCCAAAACTGACTCGGAGTCGTCCACAGAAGGGTTAAATGTAAGGCCGATCCCCATTAATTTTCCCTTCCAAAACTTTTTTCCATCCCTAATGATAGGGGGTATGCGTGCATACAAAAACAATAAGGTCTCACTTTGACTTTTTACTAATTTTGGGTTCTGCTGAAGACTTCAGCACAACCTTTGGTCTTAAACCAAAATAAATGACAACACAATTATTCTTTTTATAAAATTTGTTCCCACCATTCTTACTGGCCCAAGGCTCCTAGTGGAGTCAAATGTATGACCCACCCTCTATAGTTTTTTATTTTTTTGTAATTTTTCTTATAACAGTAAGGCCCAAAAATACCCGGAGTCGCCCCTAGCTGGGTGAATGTAAGACCGACCACCACTAATTTGATTTCCTCAACATTTTTTCCAAACAAACTTACCATCTATCCCCACTACTTAACGGGGCTCCCATACAAAAATAATTTTTTATAAAATTTGCTTCCACGACTCTGACTACCCCAAAGAGGCCCCTAGTGGAACAAATGTATGACCAGCCCCCAATACTTTTTCAGCCCCGATATTTTCTCCCCCATACATTTGCATAATTTTTATATTTTTCTATGAAAGAAAGTACCACTCCTTAAAGGAAAAGTCGATAGACTTCCTATAATGCTTAAGGTGACATTATAATCTTACATTTGACCCCTCTGGGGCCGACTCCGAGGCAGTTTTGGGGGCTTTTTGGGTATTTTTACCCCTTTTCCATTGTCGTCACTTTGACTCACTCACCCACCATTTTTGGCTCATGCATCTTTTTCCAAACCTCACAAAATTCGGGGTTCTAGCTTATCCGAATCAAAAGTCGCAAAATTCCCATACAACACTAGCCCACCCCTAATGGCTACGTCAATAAGCAAAATTGTCGCAAATGCACTGTGCGGAACCACATGTTCTGCATCGCCTTATGGCTGGAATTGGAGCAACAGATATTGGTTATCATTGATTTGCAGCGCTCGTCGTTCAAGTTGTTCCCCGTTTGCACGTTCTTATGAAATAGGGAGTGATGTTATCTTTACATTTATAGGAATTGGGTGTGTTCTGAACACTCATGTAAAATATTACGAGTAAAAATGTTTATCTTTTCGCTCAAATTCGACCCACTCCAGTAATCAAAGTCCATTCTAATCTATCTGGGTGTGGGTGGGTGTGTGTGTGTGTTTTATGTCATTCTTTGTTTTTGTTTATGATGCATAAAACTACAACAACAACAACAACGTTGGAATATAGTGTTAATGCAGTTGACGATGGGAGTGATTTTGTTAAATGTCATTATCATCATAAACTTCCATGAGGGCCATCATGAGAGAGGACTGGGCTGAACTGGTTGGTGGTGCTAGGGTTTCTTCAATGACACACTCGTACATGAGACAATGGGCTATTTGCCCAATTCAATCAATTGTTTGTGTGAAGCAGCAGCAGCAACTGCACATGCGACTGCCACTGCATTTGCCAGTTGTTTGTGGAGGTGTTAATTAATTGTTTTATCATTACAATGGAAATGTGATTTGTTTGGTGTTATAAACGATAATTGCGACCACAAGGTGGGGGCGTAGGCGAACGTTGTAGATGACACTTAATTAAATAACACATATTCACACACACCCAAAGGTCATGGGTTGGCATTTATCTGCTGTCTTCATGTGGTAGGGAAGAGGAAGAAAATATTTTTAAGGATTTAATAATTTATTTTCGTACTTTTGCTGGCCATACCCATATGATATGGGTATCAAATGACAGAGAAGAATATCTGTTAAAAATACTTCAAATTCCTTCAAGTTTCTAAAGGGTCCGCCAAATAACTTTTTTTTGAAAATGCTGTAAAAAAAACTACTGAATATTTTCTCAAATTTCTTTTTTTATTTGAAAGTACAATCCTTCCGGTTAATAATGGAAAATAATTTCATTCAAATGGCTGCCTCGGCACCCCACAAATAATAGTCCAACGGTTGAATAGTTGAAAAAAAAAACGTTAGATGGCGGACCCTTTATATGCATTAAATTAGTATTGAAAACCATTTGAAATATTACTAGTATATTAAGTTTATTCATGTTCTATTTTTAATGAGGGGAAACTTGAAGTGATTTTAATAATAATTGATAGTTTCGAATTCATAGTTTTACATTTTCAGTCATAACCTTCTTCAATGACAAATCTATTAACTTATGGAAATCGAAAAATGTAAATTTTAATAAAAAGAATTCCAAAATTCCTAAAATAGGAAAACATCCTCAAAACGCATATCACTTGATGCAAATTTAGCTTTCACAATTCTTGCTTTAGATTTTTAAATTCAAACGAACTATAATAAATTTAAGTTGCTATTAACACATTGAGTGCCACGTCGTACGTTTCCGTACGACACTGACTGATTGCTTTTACTTATAGCCCAAAAAATGTTTGGCGCTCAATGTGTTCAGGGATGTTCCACTCAGGGATGTTCATAAATTCCTAGCTGCCAGTTGAAGTCCAGTTAACATATCATTTGCCATTTGTTACTTGTTGTGGTTGTTGCATGCCTACACCGCATGACAAGTGGGGGATTTGCAACATGTTGTATGTTCCGAAACTTGTACAAATGTCAGGCCATTGCATCGGTGCGTGTTGGCATTTTGGAATTATCCAAAATATATGGCTGGCTGGTGGCTTATGACAGCTGACTCTAACATTACGTTAAACTGCGGAGGAGTTCAGAGTAAAGAACTGCTCATGTAAAATTGGTACACGTCCTAAAACTACATTAAACGAAGAAAAAAATTCTTACACGGTTTTAATTTTTTTAAAATATGCTTAATTAAGATATGGGGATAACTACGCTTGGGGGAAATACACATTTGAAATTTACTCTTATTATGAAATTAATTTTTGGGAAAATAGAACAAAATTGGTCTTGCTTGGAAAATATAAACTGAGAATTATTTTGATACAAACTTTTTGCTGGAGAACTATTTATTGGTGTTTAGCGCCAACAGATATATATTTTTTGATCATTTTTATTTTAATAAAAATATGAATACAGTCGAACCTGGACAGACCGCTTATTCCCAGTCATAGAGGTTCCCCATTAACCCAGCTTCACATATATACACTTAGAGAGGTAAATCTAGCGACTTTTTGGAGAAGTGTCTGAATTCAGTAAAGAGCTACGTTAATAGCGTTCTGGGATGTCGGACCATAAGGACCATAATCACAAACAAATATCTCTCCTTTTATGAAATCTCACTGACTGAGATAAAACAATTAAAAATTCCCACTTATAGATGTCCGTAATGGAGCCAGATCCTACTCATAGAGATAAAAAAAATCGAAAAAATTCAATCTCACTGAAGGAGATTCAAATTCCCGCTTAAGGAGGTTTTTTGTATAAACCACTTATGAAGTTACACACATTTGGAGGAATCCTAACTTTTGTTGTTTGTCAGATATTGATAATTGTTATACCCGACACCACTTCGTGGACTAGGGTATTATAAGTTAGTTTCGCGCCAAATGTTTGTAACACCAATAAATAATCGAGCTAGTCCCACCTTTAAGTATACCGATCGGCTAAAAACACCAGCTGAGTCGATTAAACGATGTCTGTCTGTCCATCTGTCCGTCCGTCTGCTGTCAATTTAAGCTTGTTCGCCCTCTACAGGTCGCAATTGTTGCACGATTATCATGAAACTTGGCAGAAGTTATTTTTTCTGGCCAAGGACCATCGGTATTGAATTTGGAGGAAATCGGTTCAGATTTATATATAGCTCCCATACAAATTTCGCTCCCGATTTGACTTTTTCCGCTCTAGAAACCACATATTGTACCCGATTTTCGTTAAATTTGGCACAACATCTTATAATCCAACTAGAAACACCTATGCTGAAAGTGGGTATGATCGGTTCATATTTAGATATAGCCCCCATACAAATGTCGCTCCCGATTTGACTTTTTCCGCTCTAAAATCCATATAGAAAATATGAATTTATAGCATATAAATTATATGAATATAATTTATATAATTTATATGAACTACATAAAGTTGCTCACATGAAAAACCTGGGATTAGTAATCAAAGCGAGGTACATACGCAGGGCGTGGTGTAGGGTATTATATAGTCGGCCCCGTCCGACTTTAGCCTTTCCTTATTATATAATATATGTATTCCATTTTTATCAATTTCATTAATATTATTTTTCTTTATTCCATTAAAATACTTATTTTTCTGTTTTATTTATTTTTAATTATATTTATTTTATTTTATTATATTTATATACATTTATTTATTTTAATATAAATAAATACTCAGTAGTTTCTAAGGGATGATTGCGATTATAATTCCCTTATTTTAAGATTAAGCCCAAAGATTTTTCGCTTTTATTTTTTATATATTTTATTTAATTAATTTCTTTTTTATTTCTTTTATTCTATTTGTATTATTTTTTCTTTATTTATTTTAAATATTTTTTTTATTTATATAATTTTTTATTTTAGTTGTTTCTTTCTATTAAATATAGATGCAAAATGGTCTTGAGCCAGGACAATATCCCAGTTCAAATCAAATATTGATTACAGACCAAAAAATGCAAACGAAAAAACTAAAACAAATGAGCGTTGGCACGGCAGAAGTATTGCTGGGTAACTATACCTGCATATACACATACTTACATATACAACTCAATGAGATGCTTGTAAGATGGCATGTGTGCTTTATTACTTGGTGCGATTTTTTTTAACGCAAATTCGGCAAGTGAGTTGTGATTCTCGTTCGTTTGTGAGAATCATCTCCTTATAGAGGCCGGGTTTTATGTTGAAAAGTCGCTGCGAAGCCACTTGAAAAGACTTTTGACATGGTCGAAATCATGATCGTGGTAGTCTGCAGCCACGTAATAAATGTCACCATGCCATTTGTAAATAAATTTGCATTCTATTAAATATAGATGCAAAATGGTCTTGAGCCAGGACAATATCCCAGTTCAAATAATTTTTTTATTATATTTATAGTATACTAGCAGTACCCGCTGTTTCGCACGCGAAAAAGCCAGTTATTTGTTAATTTTATCCGTCTTTGTTTTTGGATAGTATTTATTTAATTTTCTTTTGGTGGATATAGATAAATCTAAAATAGTAATTTGGAAACCTCCTATTAGCTAGCACTCCCACACGTTGTCTACGTTGTCAGAGAAATTTAAACACAAAATTTCACGACTATAGCTGAAATATTTTAGTTGGTACTATTATTATCCCGCTCATTGTTTATAAGTACAATCTTAGAAAAATTCGTTTAGATTTGCGCTTCTCGTTGTCAGTGGAACTTGCACACCACATTTCACGACTATAGCTCCAATACTTTAGTTGGTACTACTTTTATCCCTTGTTGCTCTCCCCCTATAAGAAAATTTCAAAAAATCCATTTAGATTGCGCTTTACAAACAGTTTACACTTCAAATTTCCCGACTATAACTGCAATTCTTAAATTGGAACCCTTTTTGTCCCGCTTACCCCCTAAAAAGTACAAATTTCGAACAATTCAATTATACTGCGCTTCTACATGGTCAGAGGAATTTACATACCAAATTTCACGATTCTAGCTGTAATACTTTAGTTGGTACCATTTTTATCCCTCTCGCCCCCTAAAAATACAAATTTCGAAAAAATCTATTTTACTTCATTTCTATATGGTCAGAGGAATTTACATACCAAATTTCGCGATTCTAGCTGTAATATTTTAGTTGGTACCATTTTTATTCCTTTTTGTCCCGCTCGCCTCTTAAAAGTACAAACTTCGAAAAATCCAATTTTACTTCGTTTCTATATGGTCAGAAGAATTTACATACCACATTTCACGATTCTAGCTGTAATTCTTTAGTTGGTACCATTTTTATCCCTTTTTGTCCCGCTCTCCCGTTAAAAGTAAAAATTTCGAAAAATCCAATGTAACTTCGTTTCTATATCGTCAGAGGAATTTACATACCAAATTTCACGATTCTAGCTGTAATTCTTTAGTTGGTACCCTTTTTATCCCTTTTTGTCCCGCTCTCCCCTTAAAAGTAAAAATTTCGAAAAATCCAATTTTACTTCGTTTCTATATCGTCAGAGGAATTTACATACCAAATTTCACGATTCTAGCTGTAATACTTTAGTTGGTACCATTTTTATCCCTCTCGCCCCTAAAAATACAAATTTCGAAAAAATCTATTTTACTTCATTTCTATATGGTCAGAGGAATTTACATACCAAATTTCGCGATTCTAGCTGTAATATTTTAGTTGGTACCATTTTTATTCCTTTTTGTCCCGTCCGCCTCTTAAAAGTAAAAATTTCGAAAAATCCAATTTTACTTCGTTTCTATATGGTCGGAGGAATTTACATACCAAATTTCACGATTTTAGCGTAATACTTTAGTTGGTACCATTTTTATCCCTTTTTGTCCGCTCTCCCCTTAAAAGTACAAATTTCGAAAAATCCAATTTTACTTCGTTTCTATATGGTCAGAGGAATTTACATAACAAAATTCACGTTTCTAGCTGTAATACTTTAGTTGGTACCATTTTTATCCCTCTTTGTCCCGCTCGTCCCTTAAAAGTACAAATTTCGAAAAATCCAATTTTACTTCGTTTCTATATGGTCAGAGGAATTTACATACCAAAATTCACGTTTCTAGCTGTAATGCTTTAGTTGGTACCATTTTTATCCCTTTTTGTCCCGCTCGCCCCTTAAAAGTACAAATTTCGAAGAATCCAATTTTACTTCGTTTCTATATGGTCAGAGGAATTTACATACCAAATTTCACGATTCTAGCTGTAATACTTTAGCTGGTACCATTTTTATCCCTTTTTGTCCCGCTCTCCCCTTAAAAGTACTCATTTTGAAAAATCCAATTTTACTTCGTTTCTATATGGTCAGAGGAATTTACATACCAAAATTCACGTTTCTAGCTGTAATACTTTAGTTGGTACCATTTTTATCCCTCTTTGTCCCGCTCGTCCCTTAAAAGTACAAATTTCGAAAAATCCAATTTTACTTCGTTTCTATATGGTCAGAGGAATTTGTTTTTTGTCCCGCTCGTCCCTTAAAAGTACAAATTTCGAAAAATCCAATTTTACTTCGTTTCTATATGGTCAGAGGAATTTACATACCAAATTTCATGTTTCTAGCTGTAATACTTTAGTTGGTACCATTTTTATCCCTTTTTGTCCCGCTCGTCCCTTAAAAGTACAAATTTCGAAAAAATCCAATTTTACTTCGTTTCTATATGGTCAGAGGAATTTACATACCAAAATTCACGTTTCTAGCTGTAATACTTTAGTTGGTACCATTTTTATCCCTTTTTGTCCCGCTTGTCCCTTATAAGTACAAATTTCGAAAAATCCAATTTTACTTCGTTTCTATATGGTCAGAGGAATTTACATACCAAATTTCACGTTTCTAGCTGTAATACTTTAGTTGGTACCATTTTTATCCCTTTTTGTCCCGGTCGTCCCTTAAAAGTACAAATTTCGAAAAATCCCTATTTGTAGCTCGTCTGCATTGTCATTGCAAGGAACTCACCGAATTTCATGTTTATAGCTACTGCCGTTTAGTCAGGACGAAGGTTCGATGTTTATCCCTTTTTGGGCCATTTTATCCCCTAAAAGTACGAAAAAGTCGTAAAACCCTTTCTTAGTCGACGTCTACGTCATATTTGGGAACTACCCTGAAAATTTCATGACCCTGGCTTCAGCCGTTTGGTCTGGGGGCTGGTCAATGATAAGTCAGTCAGTCAGTCAGTCAGTCAGTAACGCAACTCTTTTATATATATAGATAGTGTTAACTTAACTTATTTTTTTTTTACTTTTATTATATTTTAATTTACTTTTGATTTATTTTATTTATATTAATTATTTAATTTACATTATTTTTATCTATTTTACTAATTGCATTAATTTTATTTACTTTATTTTATTAATATTATTTATTTGTTATTTTCTTAATTTTATTCACCATATTTAGTTTATTTATTATATTTATTTTGTTTATTTTATTTATTCATTTATTTAGTTTGTTTCCTTATTTTCCATTTATATCATTTAAAATATTCTTTTTAAAAATTAACTAATTTCCCGAGTACGAATTATGCATGAACAGCTCTTTGAGTTGAGTCACTAGTAGTAAGAGGAACTAACATGTAGTCCATAAAAAGGCGTCGTTTAACAGATTTGTAATGCAAAACAATGTGGTTTCATTTACATAAACCACGCACGCTCGTGTGTAAACGGGTGAGTGTGAAAGAATAATGTCTCGTCTTGTGGTTTCATTAGCTGTGTATTCATGTGTGCGAGTGACTCTCATCCTGTGTGGCTGTATGTGTGTGTGTCCTTTATAGTTTGTGGTGGCTTTTGGCTTCTGTTTTAGTTGTCCTTTTTATTGCCCATTTCATGTTGTCTACCCTACTCTACAATGGCGGTGGCGATGGTGTTGGTGGTTGTGGTATGTGTGTGAGTGTACGTGATGTTGATTTTCTTTATTCTTGTTGTTGTTGTCATAAACGCTCTTTTATTGCATTTTATACGCGAGTGCAATCGCGTGTCCCTTTGCATCCGTGCAGTTAAGTGTATGTTTTTTTTCGTTTGAGTCTGCAACTATTTAAAGGCTATTTTAGCCATGTTATGACATTTAAATTAACATTGGGGTGCATGCAACTCTATCTATATCAGAGTTAATCTGGCGGTGTGTGTCTTTGTGTGCGTATCCCCATTATGGCAACAACATATTATTAGTCTAAATATTTGTTGTTAACAGATGGAGATATTTAGTTGGGGGAGATTGTGGTATGGATCAGGATTCGCATTTTAGTTCACAAGAACGCCCATGAGTTTATCTGGTCAATATAGGGACGTGGAAAATATGGGCTTCCCACTAAATATTCAATTCAATTTAATTAATCAGCAATTTGCTTTAGATTTATCGCTTCTTATCAATTAATTTATTGAATTTTTATACCCCCCACCACCAGGATGGGGGTATACTAACTTTGTAATTCCATTTGTAACACCTTGAAATATCGACCTGAGACCCTATAAAGTATATATTAGGGCGGGTTGATTTCTTTTTTAAAATCGTATAGCAAAAACGTAATCTACATTAAATTCTAAGAAAATTCTCCGAGGAAACCATGGGTCTAAAATAAAAGCCTAATCCGCGCCTCTAGACATGCAAATCAACCCGCCCTAATATGCTCTATGACGATCTAGCCATGTCCCACCGTCCGTCCGTCTGTTGAAAGCACGCTAGCATTTAAACGAAAGGAGCTAGGACGTCCAATTTTTCCATAAATGCGTGTTATAGTCGTAGATCGGTTGGGATTGCAACTAGTCAAAATCGGTCAAAAGGAAACATTTTTCCATCACCTTTAATATTTTGGAGTATTTAAATATGTTTTTTTTCAGTACGTCTGCTTGTACTTACTTGATATTGGGTATGCGTATAACCCCCTATAACAAAAACATGCACCATAAAGTGATTCCTAGGATGGTGAAATAGGCCAAAAAGGGATAAAAATAGTACCTAACAAACGACAGCAGCTAGAAACACGAAATTCTATGAACACATTCCTCTATTTGAGTAGATACATAATATAAAGGTATTTTTTCCAAATTCGTACTTTTAAGGGCTAAAATGGAAATAGAGGGATAAAAATAGTACCAGCCAAACGGTTGCACCTAGAATTATAAAATTAAAAATAGTACCAACCAAACGGTTGTAACTAGAATTATGAAATTCGGTGTAGACATTCCTCTGATTGTGTAGACCCGCAAAATAAAGGGATTTTTCCAAATTAGTACTTTTAAGGGGTAAAATGGAAATAGAGGGATAAAAATAGTACCAACCAAACGGTTGAAACTAGAATTATAAAATTAAAAATAGTACCAACCAAACGGTTGCAACTAGAATTATGAAATTCGGTGTAGACATTCCTCTGATTGTGTAGACGCGCAAAATAAAGGGATTTTCTGAAATTCTTACTTTTTGGGGTTAAAATGGGAAAAGGGGATAAAAATTGTACCAACCAAACGGTTGCACCTAGAATTATGAAATTCGGTGTAGACATTCCTATGATTGTATAGACACGCAAAATAAAGGGATTTTTCCAAATTGGTACTTTTAAGGGCTAAAATGGAAATAGAGGGATAAAAATAGTACCAGCCAAACGGTTGCACCTAGAATTATGAAATTCGGTGTATACATTCCTCTGGTTGCGTAGACAGGCAAAATGATTGGATTTTTCCAAATTCGTACTTTTAAGGGGTAACATGGAAATAGAGGGATAAAAATAGTACCAACCAAACGGTTGCACCTAGAATTATGAAATTCGGCGTAGACATTCCTCTGATTGTGTAGACACGCAAAATAAAGGGATTTTTTCAAATTCGTACTTTTTGGGGTTAAAATGGAAAAAGGGGATAAAAATTGTACCAACCAAATGACCACAGCTAGCGCCATGAAATTTGGTGTAGACATTCCTCTGATTGTGTAGACACGCCAAATAAAGGGATTTTTTGAAATTCGTACTTTTTGGGGTTAAAATGGAAAAAGGGGATACAAATTGTACCAACCAAATGACCGCAGCTAGGGCCATGAAATTCGGAGTATACATTCCTCTGACTGCGCAGACACGAAAAATAAAACGTTTTTCCAAATGCGTACTTTCAAGGGATACAAAATGGGAAAGGGGATACAAATGGTACCAACTAAACGGCTACCGCTATAATGATAAAATCAGGTGTGTACATTAGAGCGTACCAGGTTACAAGTAAAAAAAAGTTCGCCGTACACCTTCGAATATGAAGTATTATTGGAAGGTAGTTTCAAAATTTTTTTTTTTATTTTTTTATGCCGAACGTAGGGGTCGCGCTTTTACATTTTTCTATTAAACTTCTGCATTTATAAACGGATTTAAAAGTGTGATACATCGATGTTTTTGTCTCGACGAGGCCGATTTTTTTGTCTTTGAAGTCATTGAGCTCAAGCATGATTCATGATTTTATGCGAGCTTTAATTTTCTGATATTAGAGTGGTACATTAGGGTAGTAGCAACTGAGATATGATGGGTAAGTACCAGAAGAGGGTGCTTGAGCTCAATGACTTCAAAGACAAAAAAATCGGCCTCGTCGAGACAAAAACATCGATGTATAACACTTTAAAATCCGTTTATAAATGCAGAAGTTATATAGAAAAATGTAAAAGCGCGACCCCTACGTTTGGCATAAAAAAATAAAAAAAATTTTTTTGAAACTACCTTTCAATAATACTTCATATTCGAAGGTGTACGGCGAACTTTTTTTTGAGGTACGCCCTAGTGTACATCCCTCCAGTTGTGTAGACACGTAAAATAAAGAGATTTTAGAAAGTCGTACTCTTAAGCGGGTGAAATGGGAAAAAGGGGATAAAAATGATACCAACAAAATGGCCGCAATTACATGCAAAATAAAAAGATTTTTCTAAATTCGTACTTTTTTACTTTTACGGCAAAAATTGCACTGTGCATGTGAGATAGTGGATTTTCAAAATTTGAAATTTTGGAATTAAAATGGGATGGAAATACAACCAAGTGTCCACTATTTAGCAAAATTCATAGTATTTAAGCTTTTGTTAGATTCCTTTTTATACCCTCCACCCCCCAGGATGGGGGTATATTCACTTTGTCATTCCGTTTGTAACACCTTGAAATATTCAACGGAGACCCCATAAAGTATATATATTCTGAGTCGTGCTAAAATTCTAAGACGATTTAGTAATGTACGTCTGTCTGTCTGTTGAAAGCACGCTAGCTTCCGAACGAGATGAGCTAGGTGGTTGAAATTTTCCGTAAATGTGTCTTATGGTTGCAGATCAGTTGAGGTTGAAAGTGGGCGAAATCGTCCCAGAGGCAAAAATTTTTCCCTGGCAAGGACTGGAAATACACCTAATATTTAGACTATTTAAGCATTTTTTTGAAAATTTCCGATTTTTATACACTAAAAATTTGTTTCGTACCTTCCTCTAGTAATGTGTAATCATCAAAAAGTACGAAAAAATGTAGTGGGTGAAATGGGACAAAAGGGATAAAATGGTACCAATGTTATGACAACAGCTAGAAACATGAAATTCGGTGCGTACATACCTAATTTTACGTAGACACGTAAAATTGAGAGATTTTTCGAAATTTGTACGTTTAAGGGATACAAATGGAAAAAAGGGGAAAAAATGGTACCAACCAAACCGCTGAAGTTGAAATCATGAAATTCGATGTATGCATTTATCTGACTGTGTAGACGCGAAACATAAAGGATTTTTTTCGAAATTTGTAATTTTAGGTGGAAAATGGGGCGAAAGGGATAAAAATGGTACCAATCAAACGGTTGCAGTTATAATAGTGAAATTCGGTGAGTGCATTGCTGTGACTGCGTAGATACGAAAAATTAAGATATCCTTCGTTGTTCATACAATTAAGATCAAAACGGGATAAAATTGGTACCATGCAAACGCCTAGTGGTTACACTCGTCTATTTTGTTAGACACTTACAAATGAGTAATTCTCCAAAATCGTACTTTTAGGATCAACATTTTAAAAAATGATAAAAGTGGGTGCCAAGCAAAAGGATGTACCTAGAATCATGAAATTAGATGTGTTGATTCCAATATTGTCGCGAAACATAACGGATCTCTGGAATTTGTACTTTTCTTATCAAAATGATAAGTCACTATGTTTGTAGCTGAATCAAACATAGTGACTTACCTTAGGGAAATGCCTTATAAGCGTGGTTTGAAATAATAAAAATATTATAATTTTTTATAAATTTGTTTCCAATTTTCATTTGTTTGGTTTAACTATATTAAAAAAATTTAATGTTACTGCACTTCTACGAAAATCGACAACCTTTTAGTTATTAAGCAATATTCTCTCTCGAGATTACAATTACATTTTGAAAATATTTCATAATGAATTCTTGTTTCTTCATTCTTATCTATAACAAAAGTCACATCAAATAAAATGATAACCTCTCCTCATCCCTGTATTTTTTTTCATTAATTTTAATTACACTTGTAATTACCAAATGTAAATGGAATTTTTTTTATTTTTTTCCCCACACAATCTCAATGAAAGGCAAATTTATTTACTTGAGCTAACGAATGAAAGAACCCTTGAAATATATACTGGCTGTGTCACAAGTACACACACACATATATATGTGAAGAACGATTGACATAAAGTTGGGGGGTTGAGGTAGGATCCAACCCAAATCACCCAGCTTTGGCAACCTCCACACCAATCCTCTACCAATCTCCCATTCAATCAAGTCAGCCTCTCTTCAGGCAACCTAACCTTACCACAACCCACAACCCATCTGGCCCTCATCACCATCATCGTCGTCCTCATCATCATGGCATTTCCATCAATCCATTGAATGGAAATGTTTAATGATTGTTAAGAACAATCGTTCTTTGCTCTGAGTACATACTCGGATCCTTTTTTGTTTATTGAAAACGTGTAGACCGGGGGACTAGGAGCTGGGGGCTGGGTGTACCGTGTAAAAACACAATGAAACAACAGCAGCAACGAACAATAAACTTAACATAAACTTTTCGCAAGAACAGCAAAAGCAACAATAATTTAACAAAACCAGCAACAGCAACAAAAAGTAATAAAAATTCTTTTTCACATTGCCCATAAAGCTGTTGCTGCTGATGTTGTTGTTGGTGGTGGTGGCATAAATAAAAGTGGTTGAATTATTATTTGTTTTACGGCGAGCCTTGTGTTGTACCCTACACGGGGTAATTTTGAACATTTATATTTATATAAAAATTGTAATTTATGAATGGTAACGTTAAAAAATTAACAAGATTTAAAAGAATTTAATAAGTATTTGTTCTTATTTAAATACCCAAATTGGTAGACCTATTTTAATTGCGTTACTGACTGAACGACCGAAGCCAGAGTCATGAAATTTCCAGGGTTTTACGAAATGAAATTTCATGAAATTTCGAGATTAGTTCCCATATATGACGGAGACGCCGTCTAAGAAAGGGTTTTACGAAATTCATAGTTTTAGGGGGTGAAATGGGACAAGGACAGCAGTAGCTAGAAACATAAAATTCGGTGTGTTCCTTGAACTGAGCAGCAGCTAAGAAAAGATGAGCTATGAAAAGGGATTTTTCGAAATATGTACTTTTAAGGGAGGAAATAGACAAAAAGGGATGAAAATGGTACCAATTTTAAATCCGCTTTATTCGTGAAAATCTGTATTTTTATTTCTCTGACAATGTAGACTTGCAACTTGAAATTTCACTTTTAAGGGGCGAACGGGACAAAAAGGGATAAAAATGGTACCGATGGTTAAGTATTACAGCTAGAATCGTGAAATTTGATATGTCAACTCCTCTGACCATGTAGAATGTAGTAAAATTGGATTTTTCGAAATTTGTACTTATAAGGTGTGAGTGGGACAAAAAGGGATAGAAATTGTACCCATTTAAGTATTGCAGCTAGAATCGTAAAATCAACTATGTAAATTCCTTTGGCCACGTAGAAGTGCATGTTTTTCGACAATTTGTACTTTTAAGTGGTGTGCGTCCCGCAGGGGGGGACATAAATATGGTAAAATGGTACCAACTAAAGTATTGCAGCTTTAGTCTTGAAATTTGGTGTGTAAATTCCTCTGGTAACGTAGAAGCGCAATTTAAGTGAATTTTTCGAAATTTGTACTTATAAATGGTGAACGGCACAAAAAGGGATAAAATGGTACCAACTAAAGTATTGTAGCAGACTCGTGAAATTCGACGCGCACATTCCTCCGACCACATAGACGGGCAACATAAATTGATTTTTTTTGGAATTTATACTTTTAAGGAGTGAGGGGAACAAAAAGGGATAAAAATGGTACCAACTTAAGTCTTACGATAGATTCGTAAAATTTGTTATGTAAACTCCTCTGACCATGTAGAAGCGCAGTAAAATTGGATTTTTCGAAATTAGTACCTTTAATGGTCGCGCGGGACAAAAAGGGATAAAAATGGTACCAAAGTTTAAGTATTACAGCTATAATCGTGAAATTTGCTGTGTAAATTCCACTGGTAACGTAGAAGCGCCATTTATGTGAATTTTTCGATATTTGTACTTATAGGGGGTGAGCGGGACAAAAAGGGATAAAAATGGTACCAACCAAAGTATTGCAGCTATAGTCGTGAAATTTGGTACATAAATTCTTCTGACAACGTAGAAGCGCAATCTAAATGGATTTTTCGAAATTTGTACTTATAAGGGGTGAGCGGGACAAAAAGGGATGAAAATGGTACCAATTGTAGTATTGCAGCTATAACCGCGAAATTTGCTGTATAAATTCCTCTGGTAACGTGGAAGCGCAATTTAAGTGCATTTTTTTGAAATATGTACTAATAGGAGGTGAGCGGGACAAAAAGGGATAAAAATGGTACCAACTTAAGTCTTACGCTAGATTTGTAAAAGTTGTTAAGTAAACTCCTCTGATAGCGTAGAAGCGCAATATAAATGGATTTTTCGAAATTTGTACTTATAAGGGATGAGCGGGACAAAAAGGGATAAAAATGGTACCAAACAAAGTATTGCAGCTATAGTCGTGAAATTTGGTATATAAATTCCTCTGACAACGTAGAAGCGCAATCTAAATGGATTTTTCGAATTTTCTACTTATAAGGGATGAGCGGGACAAAAAGGGATAAAAATGGTACAAATTGTATTGCAGCTATAACCGCGAAATTTGCTGTGTAAATTCCACTGGTAACGTAGAAGCGCAATTTAAGTGAATTTTTCGAAATTTGTACTTATAGGGGGTGAGCGAGACAAAAAGGGATAAATATGGTACCAACTTAAGTCTTACGCTAGATTCGTAAAATTTGTTATGTAAATTCCTCTGACCACGTGCAAGTACAGTCAAAATGGATTTTTCGAAATTTGTACTTATAAGGGATGAGCGGGATAAAAATGGTACCAACCAAAGTATTGCAGCTATAGTCGTGAAATTTGGTATATAAATTCCTCTGATAACGTAGAAGCGCAATCTAAATGGATTTTTTGAATTTTCTACTTATAAGGGGTGAGCGGGACAAAAAGGGATAAAAAAATTTACCAATTGAAGTATTGCAGCTATAACCGGTGTGTAAATTCCTCTGTTAACGTGGAAGCGCAATTTTAGTGAATTTTTCGAAATTTGTACTTATAGGGGGTGAGCGAGACAAAAAGGGATAAATATGGTGAGACGACAAGGGATAGATGTGTTACGAAAATAAAGTACTTGCTTTTAGGGGAAGCAAAGACACATGTTACCTATAGTAATTTTTCAAAATGTGTACTTTTTGGAAAAGAGGTGCAAAAAGTTATAATGTGGTCGGCTGCTCATAGAAACAGAATATAAAAGGCTCTACGGTTGTAAATCTTTGTTCAAAATTGGGTAGAAAGTGAAACAAGTTATACATACGAAGGGAGATCAGCTAAAATAGTGCACATCGACAAGCACATTCCTTTGACTGTGTATGAGTGCTATCTAATACGAGGATTACAAATTACTATTTCAGATATCCACCAAAAGAAAATTAAATAAATTATATCCAAAAGCAGAGACGGATAAAACTAATATCAAATAACTGGCTTCTTCGCGTGCGAAGCAACGGGTACTGCTAGGAAAAAATAAAAGAACACTTAAATAAATATTTTTTTTCTTTTTTAAGCTATGAACAAAAACACAACTTTCCAGGAGAGCTCAAAAAACTGATTTACACCTTAATTTCAAAAGTAATTATAAATCATTCTTCTACAATTCTATCTAAAGAGGCTTACTAAGTGCTACGATTAAAAAGTTTTCGAAATTTCTTATTATTCGCGGTTTTATGGTTCATAGCCACTTTTGCACGTTTCAAATTGAGCACTATCAATTTTGAAATAATGCTCAACTATATAAATAAATATAATAAAATAAATAAAATAAATAAAATAAATAAAATAAATAAAATAAGTAAAATAAATAAAATAAATAAAATAAATAAAATAAATAAAATAAATAAAATAAATAAAATAAATAAAATAAATAAAATAAATAAAATAAATAAAATAAATAAAATAAATAAAATAAATAAAATAAATAAAATAAATAAAATAAATAAAATAAATAAAATAAATAAAATAAATAAAATAAATAAAATAAATAAAATAAATAAAATAAATAAAATAAATAAAATAAATAAAATAAATAAAATAAATAAAATAAATAAAATAAATAAAATAAATAAAATAAATAAAATAAATAAAATAAATAAAATAAATAAAATAAATAAAATAAATAAAATAAATAAAATAAATAAAATAAATAAAATAAATAAAATAAATAAAATAAATAAAATAAATAAAATAAATAAAATAAATAAAATAAATAAAATAAATAAAATAAATAAAATAAATAAAATAAATAAAATAAATAAAATAAATAAAATAAATAAAATAAATAAAATAAATAAAATAAATAAAATAAATAAAATAAATAAAATAAATAAAATAAATAAAATAAATAAAATAAATAAAATAAATAAAATAAATAAAATAAATAAAATAAATAAAATAAATAAAATAAATAAAATAAATAAAATAAATAAAATAAATAAAATAAATAAAATAAATAAAATAAATAAAATAAATAAAATAAATAAAATAAATAAAATAAATAAAATAAATAAAATAAATAAAATAAATAAAATAAATAAAATAAATAAAATAAATAAAATAAATAAAATAAATAAAATAAATAAAATAAATAAAATAAATAAAATAAATAAAATAAATAAAATAAATAAAATAAATAAAATAAATAAAATAAATAAAATAAATAAAATAAATAAAATAAATAAAATAAATAAAATAAATAAAATAAATAAATAAATAATAATAAACTCGATAACGTTTTTGAATGAAATGTTGACATTGTTGTGTAGAAAACACATTTTCTGGGATGTACACAGCGAATTTAAAGATTGCAGCTTCATCCGTCAGATTGGTACCTTTTTATCCCTTTTTCCATTTTTTTTACAAAAAGTGGATATTGCGGTAGGGCACGGTAAACAAATAATACAAATTGGATATTTTTGGAAAATTTTCATTTTCGCGGCAAATATGGCCAAAATGATTTTCACACATGACATGTTTGTTTTATGATTTTCTCGCGATCTAGCCAACGGATCCGACTGAATTTTTGTTTGTTTATTACGAACCAATGTCCCTTGTATCATAAATATAGACAATCGCGAAAATCGCTGCAATTGCTGAAAAATCCAAAATTCGCGGTTGCAATTACTTATATTTTAACGTTCTTCATCCAGGATTCTAAAACTTTTCTGACACAAATATTCCCCGTGAAGTCAACATCCACATGCCAATGAAATATTTTGCTATTCTCAATAGAATAAAAAGTTACGCGGTTTTTTCTAAAGAAACTTTTCACAATTTTTGACTTTGACAAAATTTTGAATTTGTGAATCAAAATGCTATTAACGCTTGATAGACAAATCAGAAAAATTTGAAAAAATGGCTTTAGAAAAAAAATTTCTCTTCCAAATTTATATGACAGATGACATCCAAACCGGAGAATAGTTTGACATCAAAAACTCATTTTCGGGAAAATGGTTCATAGCCACTTATGAATATAAGCCCTCGATATATTCGATGAAAAAGAAGTCATTTTAAATTTGTGTTGTAAGACTAAGGACCCAAAATCGTATTTTCATCTGAAACAACATAGTATAGGATTGCGTATACTTAATATAAATAGGGCCAGGGCTACTGTGCGAATGAGTAATATGACATAGGAAACACAAAATATTGCCTATACGTCAAATGTAGGAGTTGCTGGGTTTAACGTTGAATTCGAATTGGTTTTTTAAAGAAAATATTTCAAAAGTAGTTGAAAGGAATAGAATTAGAAAATCTGAATATTTTCATAATTTTATTGGACATACCACCTTTTGTTTGACACCTTTAAAACATTTACTCTGAGTTGTCGCCATACCGCAGATGAGATATAATTTTGGACGATTTTTCATATTAAAAAAATATTCAAATTTTTGGCCGATTTCTCAAATGAAAAATTATCTAAACTTGTGGATTTTGCAAATGAAAGATTACCTAATTATTTGGGCGATTTTTTAATAAAAAAATACCTAATTTTTTGGTTGATTTTGCATTTATTTTTGGACATAATTTCATCTATGTTTGGGCAATTTTCAATTTTGTTTAATTTTTCTAGGTAATTTTTCGGCGATATGAAAAAATACAAATAAATAAATAAATAAATTGCCCAAAACGAAAATTGAGCAAAAAAATGACGAAGACTGGAAAATGAAATTACGCCCAGAAATAAATTAAAAATCACACAACGCGCAAAAAGTGGGTAATTTTTCATATGAATAATCGCCCCAAAAAATAAATAAAAAATCGTCCAAACCAAAAATTGAACAAAAAATTGACGAAAAATGGAAAAATTAAATTACGCCCCAAAAATATATTTAAAAATCACCCAACTCAAATCACAAGCGTGCAACAAATTGGATAATTTTCATATTTTTTAAACTAAAAATTATTAAATTGTTAAGCAACTATTAAAAATTTAATAATTTTTAGTTTGAAAAATATCCCAAAAATGTATAATCGGGTGTGCAAATCCGGTTACGCAGAGGTAAAGGTTTACTGCATTGTCGGCATTCGACCAGTCTCAGAGAGCGCATTTTTGAAAAATCTCCCAAAAGGGTCATTATTATTATTATGAATATAAGCCCTATATATATATATATATATATATATATATGTAATTATTCCTGTTGTTCGGTGACTTATACAGAATATTTTTTCCATTCACACAACCCCCCTAAAATTATGATTTAAGGGTCACTTTAGTACTAATTCGAAAAAAGTACAAAATTAAGCCTAAAATTAATTTTAAGTTTTGACTTGTTTCTGGCATTTAGAATAAGTTTTTAGTCTTGGTGAATTCCAAGACTTATAGTAGAATTTTATGGCAAATATTTTTGTAGAACATTATGATCCGTTAAACCGCTGTTTTAGGGGTGTTTTTACCTTTTTGAAAAAGGCCCAAAAATAACCCTTTATTGAGTAGCTAGAGGGTTAGTATGTTCGACAAAAATGTTCCCCGCAGTGTTCTAAGTAATATTGGTGAATACATCCTGTAGTTATAATTTTTAAAACGTTATTAAATTACCAAGAGCTAAAAGAAAAATTTAATAAATATTTTTTCTTTTTTAAATACACAAATTGGTACTGCTATTTTATTTACATATATATTATATCTACAGTGTGCTGTTGTTCGGTGACATATGGTGAAATTTGACGTGGAATAGTTTTTCCATTCACACCACCTCCGTAAAATTCTGTTTTGCGGAAGAGTTTAGCACCAATTCGTAAAAAGCACGAAATTAACCCTAAAAAGGAATTTTAAATTGTGACTTATTTCTGGTATTTAAGTTACGTTTAGAGTTTTGGTGTATTCAGAGACTTATAGTAGAATTTTATGACAAATATTTTTGTGGAACATTTTGACCCGTGGAAGTCCTGTTTTAGGAGTGTTTTTAGCCTTTTGCGCAAAAGGGACCAAAAAGACCCCTACATTGAGGAGTTACAGGGTTAAAATATTCCACAAAAATGTTCCTCGTAGTGTTTTAAGTAATATTGCTGAACACGTCCTACACCTAAAATGTAAGGATCACAAGATTTCCTATGTCGATTCATCATAGGAATGTGTAAAAGGAGGAAATATTGATGCCACCCCTCTAAAATAACCACCCTACATAAACTTTCAAAACGCCGAAACACGTATCTTCTTCTTTTATCACCTCTATCAGAATCCGTTGTCAGAATCCTGTTATTTTTATTTATGTTCGACAGTGTACTTATTTATGTTTCGTTGTATTAACGAATTTGTCATTACAAAATGTAAATGTTTCATTAATACAACGAAATACTTTTCATTTATTTTCATTTGCAAAATAAAGTGTTTTAAGATTCGTTTTGCCCACATTTAAAACCCCATATTTGTATTATATTTTCTTTTTTGCACTTTTGCCATCGTTCTTTTTCTTTCTTTTTGGCATTATCACCACCACCACCATCCGCACCACAGATACATTGAAAGGAAAGCAATATTAATGTTACTTACGTAAATAACAATGATGGAGACATTAATGGCCATCCTGGCGGAAATTAATTGCAAAATAATAATAAAAAAGATTGCTTTTGTCAGCTGGAATTATGTTAACGATGAAAACGAAGGGGTTGAATGATGACAACAATGCCATCACACCCAAGTGCTGTTGGTGATGGCAATATTGGTGATGATGATGAATAATGAAAACGTGACGTGGGGAAGAAACGAAAAGAAAGTCATTTTGTGCAAATTAAATAAAACGTTAATGGGAAATATTAATATGCTGACGAAGAGAAATCAATGAAAAAAAAAACACTGGCATAATCCTGCAATTCCATTCAACGAAAATAATGAGATTGGGACACACGCACACGAGAATAAATATTCCCCCAATTTACTTTTCGATTTTAAAATAAAAAAATTAAGAAAATTAATTGGTAAGTCAGGCTTCATTGTGTAATACAGTGAGTTTGAAAATCGTATTTTAATTTAAATCTATTTTTTTCCTTGAAGATTCGTTTAATTTTGCAAAATATCTACAACTTTAATTTGCACAATTTAATCTTGACAAATCGTTCATGTTTGCGATTGCCAAGAACTTTAAGATTGTCTATGACATTCCAAGGGGTTGCGTTGTAGTTGCCATTGCTGGGTTTGTAGCAGAGTATCAGATGAGCCGAGACATTACAGTATCCGATTTCTATGCCTTTGTTTGGAAAGGGGTAGCATTGGAATGACTAAATTTTGCTAATTTGATTAGACAGAAAAATTCTAAATTAAGTTATTTTTACATGAAGAAAAGACCGGTTTCCAGAAGACACATTCGTTTAAGACGAATGATTCTAAAGTCTAAAATAAATGCATTCTGTAAGTCGTGGAAGTTAATTCCTGTAGTCACACGATAGTAAAATGCCAAAGGAACGCATCCCAAAAGAATGACATCCTATTTTCTAGAAATCCATTCTCCTACATGTCCACGATTTTGACGATTCGTTCGTTTGCCAACCGACTATGAAAGTCAAGAGATGTCTTCACTGTAAACTGAATATAACTATATTTTAAATATAATCTCTCAGATTATATTTCAATATATAGATTATATTTCATTATGACATCCGTTCCATCGGAAATAACTGGGGGCTGGCCGTATTTATAGATGCACGTCGACCAAAAGAAGCCCATATATGTTCCATGAATAATTGATATAATTTTAAGATATCGGCTAGGGATTATGTTGAACAATTACATAATTTCAAACTAAAAAACAAATAATTTCAAAAATTCAAACAAATGAGTGTTGGCACGGCAGAAGTATTGCTGGGTAACTATACCTGCATATACACATACTTACATATGCAACTCAATGAGATGCTTGTAAGATGGCATGTGTGCTTTATTACTTGGTGCGATTTTTTAAACGCAAATTCGGCAAGTGAGTTGTGATTCTCGTTCGTTTGTGAGAATCATCGCCCTAAAGAGGCCGGGTTTGATGTTGAAAAGTCGCTGCGAAGCCACTTGAAAAGACTTTTGACATGGTCGAAATCATGATCGTGGTAGTCTGCAGCCAAGTAATAAATGTCACCATGCCATTTGTAAATAAATTTGCATTTTATTAAATATAAAAGCAAAAAGGTCTTGAGCCAGGACAATATCCCAGTTCAAATCAAATATTGATTACAGACCAAAAAAATACAAACGAAAAAACCAAATCTAAGAGTTGACTGTATTATTTTGTATAATATATCGGGTGATTCATCGTGATTTTCAATAGCAGAAGTAGATGAGGGTGAACACGAAGACCGTGGCGAGTCGATTCGTCGTCGTTCTCAGCAGCGAAAACTTGACGTATTTTATGTAAGGATCTCGGACCACCTCAGACGCAGTCTGAGGCCATCATTTCCATTATATCATTTTCAAACAGTAAATGCCATAAATTGTTCTTTTAACCGATAATAACAATTTTAAGTTCACTTTCAAATTTATATGTTTTATTTTACATTATATATCAAACCTCACGATGAATCATCCATTATAATTTATCATCAAAACCAAAATCTTGAATTACCAAAAAAATAAAAACTTAGTAAACTTTTGTAACCTAATTAATTTTCTAGCGATTTTCAGTTTCTCACCGGATGAAAGATAGCAGAGACTTAGACCTTTCGAATATTATCTTCTTTATTTTGTACAGCAATCATTTTTTAACTTTTGAAAAAATGTGAATTGGTATTGCGCGATTGCTATAGGAAAATGTTTTTGAAAATAATTCAAAAATTTGTATTCGTGTTTCTTTTGAAAAGCACTTAAACACTCATATAAAAATCCCGCAATTTCTTAAACGAAAAATCCAAAAAATGTGTTTTTGTTTTCAGAAAATTGCAGTCATACCTTCATTTCTATCATGGATAATTAGCTGCTTTGTTCATGGATAAAATTTAATTTCTAATTTTGTAATCGGTGCTTTGCATTTCGAAAATCGATTGTCTAACTAAACTAAATTAAATTCTATGAATATCGTATTCTATAATTATCCCGGACTTAGCCGGGATAATTATCAACACAAAATATTTTTTTTTAATATTAATTATTATACACTTTTTTCGTTTCGTATAATGCTCCCTTCGTCCGAAAAATTAAAACTTTGATCCACTGTAAAAAGAGGCTCATACCTGCTGGATTATAAGTATACTTCACTAGATCATGTTTGTGCCCTTTCAGAATTATAGAATCGCTACTCTGTTCCAAAAATTCTGTTGGGCAGTATTTTTTATATTAACTTAGTTCTAGTTCTAGTTGTTGCTGAGTAAGTACCAGGAATACCAACACAAAACTGATGTAACTTCTTACTGACACTATTAACACATAATAGAAATATATTTTAAAAAATTGAAGATGTACTTTTTTGTTTATAAAAATATATTTATTTATGCTTTGATTTGAACTGGGATATTGTCCTTGCTCAAGACCATTTTGCATCTATATTTAATAGAATGCAAATTTATTTACAAATGTCATGGTGACATTTATTACTTGGCTGCAGACTACCACGATCATGATTTCGACCATGTCACAAAAAAAATACGAACAAAAAAACTAAAGCTTTGATAACACAGTGCAACACGAAAAAAAATAACCATATACGGACACCGCTACATGATAAAAGACCAAAAAAAAAGACCCGTTTTTTTTTTCCCCAAAGTCATGCACTTTTTTTTTATGGGCCCCCAGAGATTTGAGGCCTCGGTGTAATTTTTGGAAAAAAGTGATCATATTCTAAGGCTCATATCTTGCAAACCGTTCTCTGAGGCAAAGTTCTAGCTCTTGTCATAAAGAACAAAAATTGTGAACATATAAAATCAAAAAAACTTCATCTTCAAGGTCAAAATCGCAAAAAACTTAAAAAAATTCGATTTTTTTTAACCTTTTTTCCCCTGTTCAGGTCCATAGGTAGCAAACCGTTGAAAATTCAGGGAAACAATCAACTACAAAAATGTACCTAAGATCTCAATAAACAACTTTCTAGAACATATGAACTTCCTAGGAATTATTCTTAACACCTTTAGGTAGCGCTTAGGTAGCCGCAAAATTGAAAAATTTCCCAAAAATTTCACTGTGCAACATTTTTGAAGTCATTTCAAAATAACCATATACGGACACCGCTACATGATAAAAGACCAAAAAAAAAGACCCGTGTTTTTTTTTCCCCAAAGTCATGCACTTTTTTTTATGGGCCCCCCCGAGATTTGAGGCCTCGGTGTAATTTTTGGAAAAAAGTGATCATATTCTCGGAATTTTGATTTACTCTCTGAGGCAAAGTTCTAGCTCTTGTCATAAAGAACAAAAATTGTGAACATATAAAATCAAAAAAACTTCATCTTCAAGGTCAAAATCGCAAAAAAACTTAAAAAAATTCGATTTTTTTAACCTTTTTTCCCCTGTTCAGGTCCATAGGTAGCAAACCGTTGAAAATTCAGGGAAACAATCAACTACAATCCGAACGGTTTGCAAGATATGAGCCTGAGAATATGATCACTTTTTTCCAAAAATTACACCGAGGCCTCAAATCTCTGGGGGCCCATAAAAAAAAGTGCATGACTTTGGGGGAAAAAAAAACACGGGTCTTTTTTTTTGGTCTTTTATCATGTAGCGGTGTCCGTATATGGTTATTTTGAAATGACTTCAAAAATGTTGCACAGTGTAATTTTATATGAAACTAGAATAATTTTGCTTGAAATTTGTATTTACTTAAAAAAAAACAATTAAGAAATTAAGCTTTATTTGCCATATTCAGAAATCCAAATTTGTAAACTTTCATTTAAGTCGGAGATGCCAAGGAATATTCCTGTTCCATTTCACGTGTAATTTGTCATTATAACCCTCATTCAAAGAGAAAAAGATATGATGATTTTTTAATATTTTTATTAAATAGCGCGAAACCCCTTTACAAGCAGAATATGTTGTTTTATTTTATAGCAACTGGCAAGACCGATTTGGAGAAAATCTAGGCATAAAGAAAAAATCTATTGATGACCCTTAGAGTGGGTCCATAAAAAAGTTGTGCCGGTAATTCTAGGGGGTAATTAAAAATAATTTGAAGACGATTTCAAAATATTTGTTGCCACTTACTTTGACCCAGCTCATTTTGTGTTTTGTTTCCTGTGTCTTCATTTATAGTCCGATCGTAACGTGCGAGATATCATTGTTATTAGAATAACAACATCGTTTTATTTGGCGTGCCTATGGAGTCAGAGGAATGTATACACCGAATTTCATGATTATAGCTGCGGTCATTTGTTATGTACCATTTTATCCCCTTTTTCAATTTTAACACCCCCTCCCAAAAGGACGACTTTCTCTATGTTATGTGTCTGCGAATTTCATCATTCTAGCTGTAGCCGTTTAGTTGGTTTGGAAGAAATCTTTTATGTTATGTATCTACTCAATTAAAGACATGTACACACCGAATTTCGTGTTTCGAATATACAAAAATGTTATACATAGCTCTGCGACAACATTTTTGCAAACTTAAAGTCGAGCTTGGTTGGTACAGGGTGGGCAATTTAAAAAAATTTGAAAAAAAAAAAATAATCAGTATTTTTTAGCCGATTCTAATTAAAATTTTAAATGGCCCACCCTATACTTTAAAGAATATTTTAAGCGTCTCTGTATACGAAATTCAGCGTATTTACGAAGTTACAGCACTTATTCCAGCAAAAACGAGCATCCAAATAAGTGAAAAAGATGTTGATATTGTAATTCGGAAGTGGTAAAAAGAACGGATCTTCACAAATGAATTTTACACGGGGTTGTCATAGGAGGGAAGTTCCTTTTTAGGTCACCATTTCAGAGCATTTTAGTCAGTAGTCATAATGTTATGAAAGAATGAAATTGTGGATGTTCTTTTATATCAGTGAAGGTAATCCAATTTTAATTACATCTTCCAGTGTAGTGAAAAATGGGCTTCTGTGAATACTTCACAGAAAAATATTTCATCATTTAGTAGATCTAAGCGTAAATTAACCGATAAAACAAGTTTGCCATAATCTATATTCATAATCTATATTCAAGTTGACTTTAAGTGAAAACTCTCCTCGTGAATAGAGTTAATAGAAATGTAAAATACCCCGAATGGAATTTGAAATCAAGAACTGCATGCAAAATTGGTTTAGACTGTAAATGATTTTTTGTTTACTCTAAATTATTATAATTGATTTCATAAATTTTCAGTAGACTTAAACTATATTTATACCACACCCAAAAGGGGTCCACATCTGAAGATCATCAACATGTCGATGCAGATTTTAAATTTATCAATAATTTCGTAATTTGTTTCCTCAAACTAATCATCTTGTATATTCTTCTATAATTTAAAATATTTTTGTTTTGAAAAACTTTAGAACTTGTAAAACAAATCTTGTGGGAGCAGGAATTGAAATTGTGTTGCAAGTTGAGACACCATATTTAGATACTTTTAAAATTAGCACATGCTTCTTCCTGGGCATTACATTTTATGGGCGTATTTTAATGTTATTAAAAAGATCTTCTTTTATAGCTGAAAAACAGCTCATACTAATTCCTTGGAATGACATTATATTGAAGTTTTTGATCTTAATTTAAACAACTTCTTCAAAAGCGGCAAATCATAACGCACTGCAACTTCGGAATGACTTTATATGTACACTAGCACTACCCGCTGCTCCGCACGCGTAAAAGCCGGGTATTTGTTATTATCCGTCTCTGTTTTAGGATAGTATTTATTTGATTTTCTTTTCTAAAATAGTAAATTGGAAACATATCACTCATATACAGTCAATGTGCACTATTTTAGCTGAACTCCCTTCGTATATATATTTTTATCATTTTCTACCCAGTTTTTAACAAAAAATTACAACCGCGGATCCTTTTATTCGAAAAATAATACATTTTGATGGCGCTTCTACATGGTCAGAGGAATTTACATTCCAAATTTCATGATTCTAGCTACAATACTTTAGTTGGTACCATTTTTATCCCTTTTTGTCCCGCTCACCTCTTATAAGTACAAATTTCGAAAAGTGCAATTTTACTGCGCTTCTACATGGGCAGAATAACTTACATACCAAATTTCACTTCTATCTACAATACTTAAGTCGGTACCATTTTTATCGCTTTTTGTCCCGCTCACCACTTATAAGTAAAAATTTCGAAAAATCAATTTATATTGCAAGTCTACTTTGTCAGAGGAATGTAAATACCGATTTTCACGATTCTAGCTGCAATTCTTAAATTGGTACCATTTTTATCCCTTTTTGTCTCTTTTCTCCCTGAAAAGTACAAATTTCGAAAAATCTCTACTTGTAGCTCGTCTGTGTGGTCATTGCAAGGAACTCACCGAATTTCATGTCACTACTGTCGTTTACTCAGGAAGAAGATTCGATGTTTATCCCTTTTTGGGCCATTTTACCCCCTAAAAACCGAAAAACCATTTCTTAGTCGACGACAAATTTGGGAACTACCCTGAAAATGTCATGACCCTGGCTTCAGCCGTTTGGTCTGGGGGCTGGTCAATGATAAGTCAGTCAGTCAGACAGTAACGCAACTCTTTTATATATATAGATTTGTTGATGCAATTTAAAAGAACTTCATGCAAAGTACATTACAAAGCGCATACAACTACTTTCAAAGCACTTAAAATGTTATTCCTTTGAAAGTACTTCTATTTTTTTTTGCTGCGAAGTTTATCGCGGCAGAGTCTGTACAAATCAATATATTTTTTCTATTGTTTTGGTTTTCAGACTGGTGTGCAAAATATTTCCGAATCTACTGAACCGATTTGGCTTATTTTTTATTACAACTTACAGTATTGTCTATCGTCCATCGTTGGGCTTTTGGAATTAAGTTCCAGTTCAAAAGTTATGCTATTTTTTGCGCAAAATTTTGATGAAAATTCGTATTTTTTTTAAACAGCTGCCATTTTTACAAAAAATCCTACTATAGACGATAGCCATAACCTTCCTTTCTCCGCCATTTTGTAACGTTTCCATTTCTTCTGTGTTTAAATATTTCTCAAAGTTTCCTCTATATATGTACAATAAAAGTTGTTCCCTAAGTTTTATAATTGTCACACTATATAAAAATACTTTTTATTTTGGTTTTGGGCGCCGGCAGGTGTCAAGGAGAAGTATCCAAGATGAAGGAATACTTTCTCCATATTGTGGCACAATTAATCCCATATTCAGCAAGACATAAATGTTCGTAATTCCCATCGTTATAGTACTCTCTCTCTCTCTCTCTGCAATACTTTTCAACACTGAGCACTTCAATCACCATCATACCACATTCAAAGGGAATCTAATAAAATTTCTTTGTTTGTTTCTTAACGAAACACTTAAAGTTGCTTAAGTCATTCTGTTTGCAACGTCAAGTGGCATTGCTAGCCCGGCTACGGCTACTTATGCGAGTTAAGACAACCGAGCAACGTAAAATAAATATAAAACTACACCAGTTTGTAAAGTATCAGCAGTCAGTCAGCCCACCATCCATCCTGCGTCCTTCATCTTGCTGTGAGAAGCTGAAGTAGTTGCGGCAAAAGTGTTTGCTATAATAGCAAACAATTCAAATGCGATTGTTCGGTGTGTCTCTGTGTGGGAGTACTGAATAAACACTCTCGAAGAACCTTAATGTAGATGTGTGTGTATGTATGTATATATCACAGGATACAAATGAACGAACGAACTTCGTTGATTGTCTCTCAGAGTTTATATAATGGAAATTAATTGCGGACGCAATAGCAACAACATGATAATGATAGACTCGTTTATTTATACAGCGCAAAGTTAAAGTCTGTGAGAATTGTCAGTAATAGGATTTTATTTAAAGTTGTTGTTCACAACATTTGGCAACCTTTTACACACTTTTCTAATAGGCTTATTATGGAGTCTTTGACATTTCAAAATTAAAAATCGAGTTGTTGAAAAAATTCGACGAAATAGTCAGGGATCCAAGATAATGATGCTTATAATGTGGTTCATATCAGAGTTACTCCTTCGAACTCTCATTTGTGGGAAAATATTAAAAAATATTCCATTTGAATATATGAATGGATTATAGCAAGTAACTCAATTTCCCCAACCACCCCGTGGTATTAAACATTCAGTCTGCTATGATACAACAACTTTATCCTCTAGAGATGTGACGAAAGAATTCCACACTTTTCTTTGCGGGGAAACTCATAGTCTCTCATAGTCTGGACAATCAATCAACTCAACAACCAGACGATCAAACGGTTTTGTTTACATTTCAATTTATACACTCAACTGTTCGGCTAAATGAACAGATAATATTCCATTTTTGTTCCGGATACTCGCCTAATAAAGTGTGAAACACTCAATCAATCAAAAGCTTAACAGAAATCGTATCAAAAAAAACTATAAATGTCGAAATTCGTACATCATCATCATCTCATTGGGGCTGCTTAGGAAAATAAATAATAAATAAAATGGTTACTGGCAGGGGGCGGAATTTACATAAAACGAATTTAAACGGAAGCAGCAGCTGTTGTATATCAAACTCCTGGAGCAAAGGAAACGATAAAACTATGCAACAAAAATTTGCCGAAGGCCATCTCATAAAAAATAATAAATTTTTTAAATAATATTCTAATTTGCTTCGAAGTTATCCTAATATAACAAAAACTTAAATCATAATTTTTTAGAAATCAATTTTTTAAAATTATGAACTTGTCGTGTTTTGTTAAAATAACCAAAAATCTCGATTTGCAAAAAATATGAGTTGTGTAGGGCAGAGTTACAAGCCGAACCATTATTATCGGCGGCGGCGGCGCTACTCAAAATGAGTCGGCGGCTTTCGGCTGATTTGCCGGCTCGTTCTGTGATTCTATCACCCCTATTTATTTGACAATTTTGGGAAAATGGAAGGAACAATTTGTATTGGTTTTTAATACATTTTCTTTTATTTTTTGGCAAGTATTTCAATATTCGTTAATGTTCCCATAATTTAATATTATTTTCCCATACAATTATTTTTTGGGAGTGGTAATCCTTTCCCAAAATTTATAATATGGATAAATTTAATAAAGATATTTGCAATTGCAGCTTTTCAGGTGAGGCATATTTGACCAGAATATCTTAATCCTTCCAATGAATGGTAAAGCTAAAGTGCATTAGAGGAGCTGTTGTTTATTGTGTTTTATAGAAACATACGGCCACACATTCTGGAATTGACTTATATAAATGCGACTTTCAAAACAAAATACAATCTATAGATGCCATCATATAGTGGGATACCACATTCAAAGAAAGATCCATATATTTCTCAGTGGAAGGTTGTCTAAGTCGGCAGTTATATTTTTTTTTGTAATTTTAAGTGGGTTGTCTATTTTGGTGGTAAGATTTGACTGAGTTAGAACTCCGTCAAGTCTCGGCGTCGATGAAATCGTCGGCGTGGTTGAAGTCGATGTGAGCCGATGAAATCGGCGGCTCGTGCAGAAACATGCGGCGGCGGCTTGTCGGCTTAAAATCGGTCGGCTTGTATCTCTGGTGTAGGGTAACGATTTGTATTGGAAATATAAGTCCGATAACACTCATACCAACACATCACCATAGAAACAGTGGATTGAATACAGTCTCCACAAATTAATAATAAATTGATTTTTATCAAAAAAAAAACTGGCACGAAAAAACGCTTAAAAATAGAAAAAATTGGGAAAAGTTATTTTTTAAAAGCTATTTTTTAATAGCTTCTACCGTAGAAACCAATGTGTATATGAGTCATTCCATGTCAAGCGATTTTTAGCCTCGATAGCTGCGATTGGTTTTGAAAGTTTGTGTATGTGTTCTTTTGAAAAAAAAAAATAAAAAAAAAAATACAATATTTTCAAAAAGGCTTGTTCATTCAATCGCTTGTAACTCCTGAAATACTTGACTGAATTGAATGTACTATACCTTGTTTGAAGACAATATCGATTACTTTTTAAATTTTTGGAAGTAAAGGGTGGAAAGTTTTTAAAGTTTTTACAATTTTATATCTTTTATTTTTATTTTTTTTTTTATTTTTTTTTTACATTAATTATTTTTGATTTGAACTGGGATATTGTCCTGGCTCAAGACCATTTTGCTTCTATATTTAATAGAATGCTAATTTATTTACAAATGGCATGGTAACATTTATTACTTGGCTGCAGACTACCACGATCATGATTTCGACCATGTCAAAAGTCTTTTCAAGTGGCTTCGCAGCGACTTTTCAACATCAAACCCGGCCTCTATAAGGAGATGATTCTCACAAACGAATGAGAATCACAACTCACTTGCCGAATTTGCGTTTAAAAAATCGCACCAAGTAATAAAGCACACATGCCATCTTACAAGCATCTCATTGAGTTGCATATGTAAGTATGTGTATTCGGCAAGTGAGTTGTGATTCTCGTTCGTTTGTGAGAATCATCTCCTTATAGAGGCCGGGTTTGATGTTGAAAAGTCGCTGCGAAGCCACTTGAAAAGACTTTTGACATGGTCGAAATCATGATCGTGGTAGTCTGCAGCCAAGTAATAAATGTCACCATGCCATTTGTAAATAAATTTGCATTCTATTAAATATAGAAGCAAAATGGTCTTGAGCCAGGACAATATCCCAGTTCAAATCAAATATTGATTACAGACCAAAAAAATGCAAACGGAAAAACTAAAATTAATTATTTTTTTTAACTTTAAAGTAGTATTCTTAGCTGTGTTTTTACTGACTGTGTGAGTTTGGAAGTGGCGAAATGATGGGTTCAATTTTTTACGATTTTTTGTCTATTTTATTTTTGCAAAATCAACCAGAATTCCAGTGAAGAATCTTAAGAATAATATTTTAGCTTTTTCCAATCTATACAAAGATACCAACATTTTTAGAATGGAGTGACATTTACGGTATTGACAAATGATTTAAATGCGATCTTGGGATAATTAATGATGGAGTTTGATAGCACTACATCCCTAAACTCTAAAAAATATTTAAAAACGTCTAGTCGCCGGCAATTGATCGGACCATAGACATTAAAAGTTTATGTCCCAATTAATGATATAAAAGGATATTTACCAAGAAGTTAAAAGCTACACACTGGTTAGGGGGATGTAGGGATTGGTTTCGGAAATATGTGGGGATTTCATAAAATATTTTTGGGATTTGGACTTTGAAAAATATTTAGTATATCAGTATACCCTCCACCTCCAGGAAGGGGTATACTAACTTTGTCATTCCATTTGTAACACCTTGAAATATCGACCTGATATATATTCCCCTATAAAGCATATAAAGAGTGATTTTTTAGCTATTATCTTTTTGGCAACACTGGTTTAAACAGCTGACGAACGTTTCGTGTTTTGTTTCGCTGTCAAACATCTTCAGTTTGGTCTATAATTTAACCATGAATTGTCTTACAAACGAACAACGCTTGCAAATTATTGAATTTTATTATCAAAATGCGTGCTCTGTTAAGAAAGTTCATCGCGCGCTTCTTCCATTTTATGGTCAGTTTAATCGACCCACTGAAGCGGCTATTCGGGCTATTGTGACTAAATTTCGCACCAAATTTACATTGTTGGACATTAAACCACCAACACGCTTACGTAGAGTGCGAAATGGAGAAAATATCGCAGCTGTATCGGCCAGTGTTAATGATGACCATCAATTATCGATTCGTCGCCGTTCGTAGCAATTGGGCCTCTGTTACTCAAAAACGTGGAAATTGGACTAAGCGTATGGACCATTTGACGAGCAGTCAAGGTCAACATTTGCATGAAATAATCTTCAAACATTGAATATGGACCGTACCATCGATTCAAATAAAGATTTCATGCATTTTTCTGAATTTTATGTGTTGTTTTTTGAAAAACTTTCCTATAGCTCCTACAGCTTCCTACACTTGGTTGTATTTCCATTCTATTTTATTTCCAAAAGTCAAATTTTTGAAAATCCATTATCTCACGGATATAGTGCAAAATAACCTAGCGTGTCCGTGCAGTCAGAGGAATATATACACCGAATTTCATGATTCTAGCTGCGGCCGTTTGGTTGGGATCATTTGTATCCCCTTTTTCCTATTTTACCCCCTTAAGAGTACGAATTTCTAAAATCTCTTTAGTTTACGTGTCTACGCAATTAGAGGGATGTACACTAGAGCGTACCAGGTTACAAGTAAAAAAAAAAAGTTCGCCGTACACCTTCGAATATGAAGTATTATTGAAAGGTAGTTTCAAAAAAAATTTTTTTATTTTTTTATGCCGAACGTAGGGGTCGCGCTTTTACATTTTTCTATATAACTTCTGCATTTATAAACGGATTTTAAAGTGTGATACATCGATGTTTTTGTCTCGACGAGGCCGATTTTTTTGTCTTTGAAGTCATTGAGCTCAAGCACCCCCTTCTGGTAATTACCCATCATATCTCAGTTGCTACTCCCCTAATGTACCACTCTAATATCAGAAAATTAAAGCTCGCATAAAATCATGAAACTCTTCCTAAGGAAGTATGTCGATTTTCAAAAAATCGGCCTCGTCGAGACAAAAACATCGATGTATCACACTTTAAAATCCGTTTATAAATGCAGAAGTTATATAGAAAAATGTAAAAGCGCGACCCCTACGTTCGGCATAAAAAAATAAAAAATTTTTTTTTGAAACTACCTTTCAATAATACTTCATATTCGAAGGTGTACGGCGAACTTTTTTTTGAGGTACGCCCTAATGTACACATCGGATTTCATCTAAACGACTGTTTGTATTATTTTTATCCCTCTGTACCCATTGTATCCCTTGAAAGTGCGAATTTGGAAAAACCATTTATTTTTTGTGTTTATGCAGTCAGAGGAGTGTATACACCGAATTCCATGATTCTAGCTGCGACCATTTGGTTGGTACCATTTTTATCCCCTTTCTCCTAGTTTACCCCCTTAAGAGTACGACTTTCTAAAATATCTTTATTTTACGTGTCTACGCAATTAGAGGGATGTACACATCGGATTTCATCATTCTGACTGTAGTCGTTTAGTTGGTACTATTTTTATCCCTCTGTACCCATTGTATCCCTTGAAAGTGTGAATTTGGAAAAAAAACCTTGTTTTTCGTATCTATGCAGTCAGAGAAATGTATACTCCGAATTTCATGACTCTAGCTGCGAACATTTGGTTGGTACTATTTTTATCCTCTTTTTCCAATTTGAACCCAAAAAAGTACGAATTTCGAAAAACCCGTTTATTTTACATGTCTACATAATTAGAGGAATGTACCACAAATTTCATTATTCTAGACGCAGCCGTTTGATTGGTACCATTTGTATCCCTCTATTCCCATCTTACCGCTTAAAAGTACGAATTTGGAAAAAATACTTGTATATTAGGTATCTTTATGTATCAATTAAAGGAATGTACACACCGATTTTCGTGTTTGTAGCTGTTTTCGTTTGATTGGTACCATTTTTATCCCTTTTTGCCCCATTTCACACCTACGAATAAATATCACTTAAATATTCTACAATATTAGGCGATATTATGGGTATTTTTAGTCCTTGCGAGGGAAAAAATTTTCCCTTTGGGCCGATTTCGCCGATCTACGACTACAACACACATTTATGGAAAATTTGGACGTCCTAGCTCCTTTCGTTTAGATGCTAGCATGCTTTCAATAGACGGACGGACGGCTAGATCGTCTTAGAATTTTGTGACTATCAAGGATATATATACTTTACAGGGTCTCATGTCGATATTTCAAGATGTTACAAACGGAGTGACAAACTTAGTATACCCCCATCCAGAAGGTGGAGGATATAGAAATCGTGGAACCACTGTACGAGGGCTATATCAAATCTGAATTTTGCCACAAAATGTTGATGCCGTGTAAAATGGTAGGCAGTCATGTATTATAATATGAGATTGAGCCAATCTTAATAATTTTTTTCCACCAACAGACATAACATATTGCATTATTAGCCGCGAAAAAAATTGTGTTCTCCTTGGATCCGAAATAATCCAATTTAAGTTCCCCTGAAAGAACTGAAGCTCTCTTAAAATAACCAAAATTCGCCAAAAGCAATCATTCCATTGCATAAATACCAGTCAACCCCACCGCATTGGCCGGATATCTCTATAGCCAATCATTCAAAAAATGATTGGACAATTTTAATCAAATGAAAATTAAACATGGCCGCTCTCTACTGGTAACACCACAATTTACAGTGATTAAAATTCATTCAAATCTTGTTTTTATTTTTTTTGTGGGCCATTGTTTGTCTCCTAATTGACATCAATTACAGTAAATTGAGACAAAGGACTTTTTCCGCTGGCTCTGGATTTTTTCACTCTGTCTGGTCCGTTGTAATGCTTAAATAAATTGTCAATTACAAATATAGCCTGGTGGATTTTTTTCGACAGCCAGCCAGCCAACCACCCAGCCGAACGGCCCACAAAAGGACAATGGGTGAAACAAGACAGAACAAAAAAACAAACAGTATAAGGACATGAAATAAATGGTGCTGCAATAAAGGATAACGAAAGATAAAAATGCCAGACCATACGAATCTCATCTCAGCGAGTAATGAAGGCCACAATAAAAGATACAATCAGCTACAAACCGGCACAGATATTAGGGTATAATTCATCATTCCGTTGGATTGGGCCAACCGAATTGTGGTCATAATGGCAGGGCTCAGAACGCACATACATCCAAACAAACCACAAACCTACTGCTTTCAGTAAATGGCAAACGCACTCTCGCTCATCTCGCCAAGATTGTGTGGTAAAGGCAGCCGAAAGATAAATGATGTCTTAGTAAAGTATTTACCACAAAACAAAATACTTCACCACACTCTCTCCCTCTCCTTCCTTCTTACTCTTTTTGGCTCTGTGTCTTAGACATGGTCAAATGCACACAAACTTTGGCAAATCCTTGGTTGTACATGTATGCTGCGTATGTGTTGATGGATAATACATGTCACACAAATTACTTAACATTAGCCGGCTGTTAAAGTGAAAATAAGGACTGGCTGACTGACTCCTGTCGTAATTCAAGGGTAATATAAACGTAAATCTGTCTTAATTCGTCCAGGGGGGACTGGATGTGGAATGACCCCCAAGGGAGGGTTCCCATCAAATGCGAACAAATCAAATAACAATATATTAAGGAAAAATGTGTACACTAGGTGTAGGTTAGCAGAGGCTGGCATATATGTAGGGAGAGTATATATCATCATTTGTTTAGAAGAAACCCTTCATCTAATTTTTAGGCAATTTGGTGCCTTACGAATCGACAACGAGGAATATCCAATTTGTAATGGATATTCGTTTACATTCACTGATTTTCCGCTCTTTAGTGTGAGTTTTTTAACTTCTAAAAATTTAATAATAAATTTAAACATCCAATTTGTTTTGATATTTTATTTATATATATTATATATACAGCTTTCTTTTGTTCACTGACTTATAGTGAAATTTTACGTAGAATATTTTTTCCTTTCACACCACTGCCCTTGGGATAGTTTAGCACCAATTCGCAAAACGTACGAAATTAATCCTTAAATAAATTTGAAATTTTGGTGTATTCAAAGGCTTATAGTAGAATTTTAGGGCAAATATCCCTATTATCCCTATTAATATTATAAAACCTTAGTGTAAGTCTGTCTGTTTGTTTGTTCCACAATTACGTGTAAACGGCTGAACCGATGTTGTTGAAATTTCAGTACAGATAGACGCAGATCTGGAAGGCTACAGAATTTTTAAAAATTTACTCTGTGGGCGGATGTGGCGTGGCAATAGTGTTTTTGAGAACTAGAAGGTGGAAAATTGGTACATGTATATTACTGACCACGAGAATGATAAATATGATGCCGAAATTAAGATGATGACCAAGAGAATGATAAATATAATGCGGATTTTTGGATTTTCGTTTTGTGGGCGGAGTGGGCGTGGCAATAGTGTTCTTTGAGCTAGAAGATTGAAAAATGAAATGTATATATTACTGACCACGAGAAAGATCAATTTGATGCCGAAATTTGGATTTTCGTTTTGTGGGCGGAGTGGGCGTGGCAAAAGTGTTTTTGAGAGGTAGTAGGCTGAAGATTGGTACATGTATATTACTGACCACGAGAAAGATAAATATGATGCCGAAATTTGGATTTTCGTTTAGAAGGCTGAAAAATGGAACGTACTGACCACGAGAATGATAAATATGATGCCGAAATTTGGATTTTCGTTTTGTGGGCGGAGTGGACGTGGCAAAAGCGCTTTTGAGAGCTAGAAGACTGAAAATTGGTACATGTATATCACTGACCACGAGAATGATAAATATGATACCGAAATTTGGATTTTCGTTTAGTGGGCGTGGCAATAGTGTTTTTTAAGCTAGAAGTCTGAAAATTGGAACGTATATATTACTGTCCACGAGAATGATAAATATGATGACGACCACGATAATACCAATATGAAACCCGATTTTAATTTTACCATTTGTTTTTTTTTTGCTTGCCGAAGCGGGCGGGGTTCAGCTCGTTTTTGTATAACATTTTGACTCGTTAAACCGCAGTTTCAAGGGGGCTTTTTTACTCGTTGCACAAAAGAGACCAAAAATACACCTATGTTAAAGAGCTAGAGGTTTAAGATGTTCCCTAAAAAAGTTCCTCGCAGTGTTTTAAATAATATTGCTGAACACATCCTATACTTAAAATGTAAGAATCATAAGGTTTCCTATGTCGATTCATCATAAGAATACGCAAAACTGGTAAGTATTTAATCCCCTCTAAAATGAGCACGATATGTAAACATTTACAACATCAATACAAGTATATTTTCGAAAAAGTTTCATTTTATTCCACAGTATAATCGGCAAATTTGCGAAATCGTCATACCCCCTCTGGAACATCACACAGACCTTCCGCTGGGTGATCTAATTAATAAGGCTGTTTTTCTTTAAGTTAATATTTTAATCAAAATAAAAAGTTTTTTCACATTTTCGCCAACTAAAATATAAATATTTGTATCAAAACAAATTTCAAAAAAAAAGAAACAATATTTTGTGTTGACTTTTTTGACTTGGCCTCAATTAGACTTACACTGGAAAATTATCGAGGCTAAGTCGAACATTTTTAACATTTTTTGTAGTCAAAACTGAATCAGGCATTTTCGGTAATAGTTCGACCGAATGTAGTTTTTGGGCCGTAGCCGAAGCAGAATGTCTTCCAAAACATTTATTATATGCTAAAAAATATATACTACCTACGAAGACAGTTCAATAAGTAGTTGACCTCAAATATATGAATTTAAATACCTTTTGCCAAATAGTACAACTATAAGGAACTAACAATTTATATTTTTCTCAAAATAAAAATGAGTAAATACTGAATCAAATCAAGTACAAACTTGATCATTTTTATTTCATATAAATTTGAACAGAAACTATGGTTTATCGGTTTGAAAATTTTAACATGATCTCAACAGTAATTCCCTTTCAGTGGGTATACAATATTATTCCGAACACTTCCTTGATTGAATGTTTGTGGTAGATCGAGTATAGCTTTTGAACGGCTTAAAAATTTAGTTTTTCAAAATTAAAAATTTAGTTTTATAAAAATATAAAAATATAAAAATATAAAAATATAAAAATATAAAAATATAAAAATATAAAAATATAAAAATATAAAAATATAAAAATATAAAAATATAAAAATATAAAAATATAAAAATATAAAAATATAAAAATATAAAAATATAAAAATATAAAAATATAAAAATATAAAAATATAAAAATATAAAAATATAAAAATATAAAAATATAAAAATATAAAAATATAAAAATATAAAAATATAAAAATATAAAAATATAAAAATGTAAAAATATAAAAATATAAAAATATATATTATAAAATAATCTTAAGATCTTTTTAACCTTTTCTAGCATTGAATAGACTTATTGGCTTAATCAATAAAAAACAATGTGACAATAGGGGAGAGTTGCTCTTGATAAATTTCTGAATAGTAGTTCCTCAAAAAGGTAGTCAAAAGTATTCCGCATTCTTGAAAACTTGGTTTCTGAGTTTTTTTTATATCACAAATATCAAATACAATACTGACAGTTGCCATCATTCATAAAGGTTAAAGCATTTCGCGATAGGACTGAATATTTTGGATAACCCTGTATATCTGTGAACACATAAGAGATTCCAAGACAAATTCTCTGAACATAAAACTGAACTTAACCCTTGGGATTCGGTGGCCAATAATATGTACATAAAATTGGTATCTTTTATTAAGACACGAGATAAACATAACCGATATCATATTTCCCTTGGGCACAGCAGATATGTTTTACCACATGTACGCCACATAGTGGTGCGTATAAATACCAGTTCAATTGTTTCAACAGGGAGTTCATGTTATGGCGATATTGTAACAGAGTTACCATAATTTGATTTCACATGTGTCTGGTTTCCTCTTCCCCATTTCTCTGTTAGCCATGATTAATGTGTGTGTTCAGTTATTTGACCTGGAGCTGCTTTACGCTCATCTTCCCGCTCACCCACATGCACCATGGGAAAGATGTGTTCTTTGATAAGAGCAACAAACGACACACACACACTCCACAATGGGGAAACTTTACATACACTTGGCTTGTTTCCCGCTACACTTCAACGATTGCTTTGCATGCGAAGCGAAAACTTTTCAAATTATTCTTATTTTTTTTTTGGTTCTTGTTCTCGAGGTACGAGTATCTACAGGTGGGGAATGGGAGGTAGAGACTTTGGAAGTGGGAATGGGAGCGAGCAACAAGTTTAGTTACCATCCATGCCACCATTCAGGCCACATCGAAAATCCTGCAACTTCTTCAAATGAATTTAAACATTTTTCATGTTGTTGCTTTTTTATGGTAATATTTGACTACGGTCGAGCAGAAAGTGGAGGATGTGAAAGCTAATGGAACCAGGCGGATATGCGTTATGAGGCAGAGGTGGGTGGTGCCCTGATATTTTGAATAATATTAAAACGTATCAAACCGAAAACTTTGACAATTTGAAGAGATCCTATTTGAAGAGCCCATTAAATTTCCGTTTGTCTCTCTGTGTCACTTGTGTTCACTCGAAGTGCGGTCTGTTTGGTCCGTGATAACGGCAAATTAATCTTCGAAATTCCGACGGCATCACGAAAAATTATGCAAATTTTATTTCCTGCCAACGCAGAGAGAAAAACTGGAAAATGGACTTGGAATGTGAATGGAACTGTCCAAAAATGTTTGTGATAAGTTTGTGATAAGAAGTGTCATCAATCATGAACCTTTGGTCAGGGTGGTGGGGAGGGTGACGTCGTTATTTACAATGACCTGGAAATAACCTGAGATTAGTTGACCCTTGGGAGCAAAGCTTTGTGGGAAATGGCAAACGTTTTTAAACAATTCCAACTGACAAATTTCAGAGGGAACTTCACAAGACAATTCACAAATATGGTATCGTTGGCAGAGACATATATATGCTGGACACTGGACACTTGCCACAATTTGACAAATTGGAAATGAAAACGTTAACAATATGTATAACAAAATACACAGATGCACTTAATCGTGAGAAGAAAATTTTAATTTACAAAATTTAAATTTATGAACGCAAAGGATTTCCAGGAAGTGGAAAACGAAATTTTCAGCTACGAGTTGGATGAAAACCAATAAAATGTATCCACCTCTTTGTTTGGCGTAGATTGTTGGCCGACGGACTCATGGGTTCGTATTTCTTCACCCAAACACACACACACACACTATCACCGAAAACGAAAGAGCTGCCAATAGATGATAATACCATTTTGTCAATGGATTGTTTACAGAACACCAAATGAATTTAGGGTATTCAACAAAACCCGCTTTTATAGAAAAATGATTTCTGATTTAAATTCAATACAAATTTCCTTAAAACCGAGTTTCGGATTTTATTTTATGCAAAAACCGGTTAACCGGTTTTCAAAAATACCTAAAAAAATAATTAAAAATGTCTAATCATTGCATTGCGCTATGAAATATGTAATAATGAAATTTATTTTTTTTTTAATTTTAGGGTGGCCAACAAAACCGGGTTTTACAGACAAACAATTTCTGATTTAAAAGAAAATTCAAAGTTCTTAAAAACCTGGTTTCGTTTTTTTTGTTTTATACAAAAACCTACAAAAATAATGAATAATCATTGCATTGCGCTATTAAATATATAATACTGAAATTCAATATTATTAGTTTGAATTTTAGGGTATCCAGAAAACCGGGTTTTACGGAAAAATGATTTCTGATGTAACCGAAATTCAAATTTCTTAGAAACCGGGTTTCGTTTTTTTATGCAAAAACTGGTTACCCGGTTCTTAAAAATGCGAACAAAAATAATTAATAATATATAATCATTGCACTGCGCTATTAAAGAAATAATAACGAAAATCAATAATATTTCTTTGAATTTTAATGTGTCCAGAAAACCGGGTTTTAGCGAAAAACAGTTGGTCATTTAACAGAAAATTCCAAATTTCTTAAAAACCTGGCTACGGAGTTTGTTCTATGCAAAAAACCCGATTCACTGGTTATAATTAAAAATGGTTAATCAATCACTGCACTGCGCTATTAAATATATAATAATGATATTCAATAATATTTCTTTGAATTTTAGGGAGACCAACAAAAACGGATTTTACAGAAAAACGATTTATGGTTTAACCGTAAATTCAAAATTCTTAAAAACCGGGTTTCGTATTTTTATGCAAAAACCGGTTAACCGGTTTTTGAAAATACAAACAAAAATAATTAAAAATGTATAATCATTGCATTGAGCTATTAAATAACAGAAAATTGCAATTTCTTAAAAACCTGGCTACGGAGTTTGGTATATGCAAAAAAAAACCGATTCACTGGTTATAATTAAAAATGGTTAATCAATCACTGCACTGCGCTATTAAATATGTAATAATGATATTCAATAATATTTCTTTGAATTTTAGGATAGCCATTAAAACTGGGTTTTTCAGAAAAACTATTTCTGGTTTAACCGACACTTCTAATTTCTTAAAAACCGGGTTTCGGATTTTGCTTTATGTAAAAACCGGTTAACCGGTTTTTTTTTAAATACCAAAAATTAATTAAAAGTGTCTAATCGTTGCATTGTGCTATTAAATATATAATATTGAAATTCAATAATATTTCTTTGAATTTTAGGGAGTTCAGAAATCCGGGTTGTACAGAAAACTGATTTCCGATTTATATACAATTCAAAATTCAAATTTCTTTAAAACCGGATTCGGATTTTGTTTTATGGAAAAACCGGTTAACCAAAAAAAAAAATATTTAAAAGTGTATTATCATTGCATTGCGCTAAAATATTGAAATTCAATAATATTTCTTTGTTTTTTTCTTTGATGAAATAACAGTTTCCAGAATAAAACTTTTTTATCAAAAAAATTGGCAAATTGATAAATTAAAAATTTCATTTCATATATCGATCATTCCATGTCAAACCGAACACCTTTTTTACATCACCATTTCCGATTTCGTTCAAACTCTGTACGATAACTAAACTTTATAGACTATTTGATTCGTAGAAGACGAAAAAAAACCGAATTTTTTTTTTTGTCAAAATATATGACCAATTGAAAATTGGAAAAATCAAGAAAAACATGCCGAGGTATGAACATTGAAAATGGTGTAGTGAGAAAACGCGTGGGCACAATTCAAAGAATTATGGCTTATTTTAAAGGTAATTACAAGTACTTTTCGCCGGCGTTCTTTTCTATTGGCTGCTACTGACAACAAATTTGTGTATTTCTGATTTGTCTTCTTCTTTTGTATTTCTCACTATGAAAACACCAACCTAAAAATTCAGAAAAAATATAGGCATCTTCCTTGATCGATTCTAAACAAACCCTGATAATTTCAGCTTGGAGAAGTAACGGGTTGTATTACTATCTCATCGGATTTGAAAAGAAGAAACTTGGAGCTTTTGATAAATATATAGATTTATTTTTTGCTTTAAATTCGCCAGTAATAAATTCAAATGCTTAGCGAGCTAATAGAAATTTCGATAGTTACAGAAATTGCGGTAGTTGTGTGATAACCATGTCGCGCTCCGACTACAATACCATTTGTACTCTTGGAGCACGAACCTTATTATTATGCTTCTTTAATGAGTCCAAATAGGTAGGGCTGTACCATTCTTTGGAACGATTATGATATTCAAGTTGTCTGGTCAAATATGCCTCACATGAAAAGCTGTAATGGCAATAAATTTATTAAATTCATCCATATTATAAAAATTTTGAGAATGGATAATAATATGAAATTATGTGAACATAGCCTGGAGGGAAGTGGGGCCAAATAGCGAATCACCGCCCACTAAATTTCTTTTGCCCCAAGTCGTCTCTAGAAATTACCTATGTATGTATAAACCAGCAGTACCCTCTGCTTCGCACGCGAAAAAGCCAGTTATTTGTTAATTTTATCAGTCTCTGTTATATATTTATTTATCTATTTATTTAATTTTCTTTTGGTGGATATAGATAAATCTAAAATAGTAATTTGGAAACATCCTATTATATAGCACTCACACACAGTTAAAGTAATGTGCTTGTCGATATGCACTATTTTAGCTGAACTCCTTCGTATGTATAATTTTTATCATTTTCTACCAAGTTTTGAACAAAAAATTACCACCATTTATATCCTCGATCTCATGTTTCTAGATACAGCCAGCTACTTTTAGCTTCCCCTAAAACTATGTACTTTATTTGGTAACACATTTATTTCTTGTCGGGACGTATCGTTGTATTAAGTACAAATTTTGCAATATCCATTTATGTTCCGCGTTTAAGTAATTAAAGGACTGTACACAATTTTTATCCCTTTTCGTCCCGCGCATCCCTTAAAAGTTCAAATTTCTAAAGTCCAATTTTACTTCGCTTCTACGTGGTCAGAGGAATTTACATACTAAATCAAGAAATCCATTTCTGTTGCAAGTCTACGTTGTCAGAGGAATTTACACTCCAAATTTCTCGACTATAGCTGCAATGCTTTAGTTGGTACCATTTTTATCCCGTTTTTGTCCCGATCACCTCCTATAAGTACAAATTTCAAAAAAAAATATCCATTTAGATTGCGCTTCTATGTTGTCAGGGAATTTACACTCAAAATGTCGCAACTCTAACTGCACTATTTTAGTTGGTACTATTTTTATCCCTCTCATCGTTTATAAGTACAAATTTCGAAAAATTCTTACAGATTAGCGCTTCTAAATTGTCAATACTTTAGTTGGTACTACTTTTATCCGTTACACTCCAAATTTCACGATTGTAGCTACGATACTTTTGTTGGTACAATTTTTATCCCTTTTTGTTCCACTCACCCCTAATAAGTACAAATTTCGAAAAATCAATTTAGATTTGCGCTACTACGTTCTCAGTGGAATTTCACGACTATAGATGCAATACTTAAATTGGTACAACTTGTATCCCTTTTTGGCCCGCGCACCCATTGAAAGTAAAAATTTCAAAAAATCCAATTTTACTTCGCTTTTATATGGTCTTAGGAATTTTCATTCCAAATTTCACGATTCCAGCTGTAATACTTTAGTTGGTACCATATTTATACCTTTTTGTCCCGCTCACCCCTTATAAGTACAAATTTCGAAAAATCAATTTATATTGCAAGTCTACGTTGTCAGAGAAATGTAAATACCGATTGTCATGATTCTAGCTGCAATTCTTATATTGGTACCATTTTTATCCCTTTTTGTCTCTTTCCTCGCTTAAAAGTACAAATTTCGAAAAATCCCAATTTGTAGCTCGTCTGCATGGTCATTGCAAGGAACACACCGAATTTCATGTTTCTATCTATTACAGTTTGGTCAGCACGAATGTTCGATGTTTATCCCTTTTTGCCCCATTTTACCTCCTAAAAGTACGAATTTCGTAAAACCCTTTCTTAGTCGACGTCTACGACATATTTGGAACTACCCTGAAAATTTCATGACCCTGGCTTCAGCCGTTTGGTCTGGGGGCTGGTCAATGATAAGTCAGTCAGTAACGCAACTCTTTTATATATATAGATTGCAGATGCCAACCCCAGAAATGAGACTGGATTGATGATCTGCAAAATGTTTCGTGACTGGGTCAAGCCATCTGTGAACTAAACGCAAAAATCACAACATAGAGTAGTTGTTAAACGGTTCAAGACAAATAAATTTAAACAAAATTTTAAACAAAATGATGTATTTACATAGATCCATGTACCGCCCACAACTCAGAATTCCTCTTCCTTCATATCTAAATTTGTATAGATAATTAAATCTTAAAATATTTTATTTCCCTCACACTTCCCTGCACTCCTAAATGCTGCTAAAGCATGCAATCAATTTAATCCATCCTCTTGGAAAAAAATACACGCCTCCACAAAAAAACCTTTTGTGAAAACAAATTTTCATTTATGATTCATTAAAGTACAACCAAATAAAAAAAATACCACAGAAATGAAAAGTTCTCCTTTTTGGTGCTCAAGAGTATTTCGGTGTTAATGCAGTCATTTATAACTTGGCGAATTTATTTGCAAAAACTTTTGAGAATTTTACTTTCCAACAGCTTTGCTTCGTGTTTTTTGTGTTCGAAGAACTCATCCATTTGCTATGAAAACATACCCCCACAAAAAAATAGAAAGAAAATGAAAATGATTTATTATTGCAGACAGAAATGTATTAATAATTTATGCATTTGCCCTGAAGTGAAAAGGAAGCAAACGAGCAAAGGAAACGGAAATACAGCTGTTTAAGTTAATGCTGTTGTGTTTTTGCTCTTCAGTATTTACAAATGTAAACGCGTAACAAATTATTTGCAGAAAATAAACATAGAGCGCAGTTCGCACTGTTGGGCGTATGAGTGTTTTTAATTCCAATGAATAAAATAAATATTACTCATACGCTCTGTGGGATAACAAAATTAATTAGAAACTTATATAGATAATTGGGAGATTTAAAAGCATTTCATTAATTTTTAATAATCCGAAATGCGACCTAATGTTATGTCCACACACAAGTATTTTATTTTGAGACTGTGTCTCTGTCCAGGGATAGAGAGTTGGCCCGATAAACATAAAAAATACAAAAATATCCTCGTATATTTTATCTCTGCCATAACGAACAACACATTCAAACTTCATCTCAAGCAGTCATTTTAATAACTCATTTTGCTTGTAAGCGTTTCTTTGCTCTCGAGATTCCAACAACATCTGTGTAGCTGAGACCAAAACAAACAGCAGCGGCAGCAGCCGCAAACAAAAAACTAACATATGAACATCATGTTATATTTCCTCTATTATTAAGACCACATTTATGTGGAACATTTGTTTTTTTTTGTTCACCCAACGGAGCTCAATCCAAGCAAATTTCAGTGAAGAAAAAAAACAGAAGGGGAAACGGAAGCAAATGGCAAATGTGTTTAAACTTTCAACTTTTGTATGTATGAACATATTTATGTGAATCGTTTGAAAAGTTCACATGTGTTGTACTTTTATATGTGTATTAAGGTGGAGCAAATAACAATGTTGACAGCTAGGATAACACATCATCAACAGCATAATAGAGTAACTCAATGTAAAGCAATCATATAAATGTTGCCTCTCCATGAAATTTTCTAAAAAAAGTCTTTCTTTATAGGGCAGCATTTTACAAAAATTTGACTAGAAGAAGAATATTTTTGTCATAAGACAATTTTAAATTTCTTAGTTACAAATATAAATTTTTGTATAATTTCCAGCAAATTGCTTCCAGTTTTCCAGAAAATTATCAACTCTTTAAAAAAGATTTTTCTAATTATTTTATAAACAACAAAAATACAACTTCGATTTTTTTTAAATTAAATTTTATTAATAGCTAGTAGTGTCAGCAAGATAATTTGATTCATAATGATCCTTAATAAAAGGGTGTGAAGATAAATTTGTAAGTAAAATTCGTCCCACACCCAAGATACAAACCAATTTAACTTGTGGAACGTATTTAAAAAAAATATTTTTTTCGTACAAAACAATAAAAACAATAAAAATAAAAGGAATTATGCAATATTGGTTTAGCAATATTTTTCGCTCCAAGAATTTGAATCAGTCAATAGTCAATAAACTATACAAAATAGGTTATATTAGCCCATGTATTGAAGTGACATATAAGAGATGATATCTCGAAAACTAGTATACATGAATCGGGTATTCCAAAGGCAATTATTTAGCCCTTGGTAAGTAGAATATTTTCCAAAAAAGAGTTGGTCCAAATTCCGTTTGAGGACGGAGATATATAGGTTTTTCAGATATCGGGTATATATATATATATATAGAATTTTGATTGTCCGATATCTCGAAAACTAGAATACATGAATCGGGTGTTCCAAAGGCAATTATTTAGCCATAGACAAGTAGAATATTTTCCAAAAAAGAGTTGGTCCAAATTCCGTTTGAGAAAGGAGATATATAGGTTTTTCAGATATCGGGTATATATATATAGAATTTTGATTGTCCGATATCTCGAAAACTATAATACATGAATCGGGCGTTCCAAAGGCAATTATTTAGCCATAGACAAGTAGAATATTTTCCAAAAAATAGTTGCTGCAAATTTCGTTTGAGATCGGAGATGTATAGGTTTTTCAGATATTGAAAACTAGAATACAGGAATCGGGTATTCCGAAGGCAATTACTTAGCCCTTGGTAAGTAGAATATTTTCCAAAAAAGACTTGGTCCAAATTCCGTTTGAGATAGGGGATATATAGGCTTTTCAGGTATCGGGTATATATATAGAATTTTGATTGTCCGATATCTCGAAAACTAGAATACATGAATCGTGTGTTCCAAAGGCAATTATTTAGCCCTTGGTAAGTAGAATATTTTCCAAAAAAGAGTTGGTCCAAATTCCGTTTGAGAACGGAGATATATAGGTTTTTCAGATATCAGGTATATATATAGAATTTTGATTGTCCGATATCTCGAAAACTAGAATACATGAATCGTGTGTTCCAAAGGCAATTATTTAGCCATAGACAAGTAGAATATTTTCCAAAAAATAGTTGCTCCAAATTCCGTTTGAGATCGGAGATATATAGGTTTTTCAGATATCGGGTAAATATATATATAGATTTTTGATTGTCCGATATCTCGAAAACTAGAGTACATGAATCGGGTATTCCAAAGGCAATTATTTAGCCCTTGGTATGGAGAATATTTTCCAAACTCCATATTCTGGATGCACATCTTGACAAATTCAAGGAGAACATGGGAGCATATTCAGAGGTGCAAGGCGAGCGCTTCCATCAGGATATAATGGAATTTGACAATACAATGAGAACATGATGGGAGATTACATTTGGGGATTGATTAGAGAAAGTGACTCGCAGTATAAACGCAAATGTCGAAAAACCACCCGCTTCTGATTTACTTTTATTTTTTTTTGGTTTTCTGAAGTTTTAATAAAATCTAGTTTTGATTTATATGTGCTGCTCTGTATGATTTTCTCTGTAGTGAAAGACTCAAACACGTTTTTCTCATAATTTTAGCATATTTTAATGAATCACATTGTCCTGGTCACAAAAGCAAAGTTTCAGAGGAATATTACGTGGTTTCCATACTTTTAAGACATAACAGACTAGGAAATAACAATTACATCCCAAGGACTGAGAAATTTTTTATTTTTGTTACATAGTGTTATTTTTACTAGAAATATCAGTCCACTTGTCTGTTTACCCCTAAAATATAACTACATTTAGAATGTATGTAAAAAGACATGAAAATCGGGGACATTTCATTTGACCTCCATAGCTGCGATTGTTTTCAAAGTTTGTGTATGTATTCTTCTCCTAAAAATATTTTATACGTATTTTTGTAAAAAAAATACAATTTTATTTCACGAGTTATGATCAATTTAACATCGGTGAAATTTTAATTTTTTCAAAAAGGTGTCTTTCTTCAATCTCCCATAACTCCTGAAATACTTGAGCGAAGGAAATTTGAACGGATATGTTACGATGATCTTTTATACCATGCACCTCCAGGATGGGGGTATACTAACTTTGTCATTCCGTTTGTAACACCTTAAAATATCGACCTGAGACATTATAAATTATATATATTCTTGATCGTCATAAAATTCTAAGACGATCTAGCCATGTTTGTCTGTCCGTCTGTTGAAATCTCGCTAGCATCTAAACGAAAGGAGCTAGAATGTTCAAATTTTCCATAAATGCGCCTTATAGTCGTAGATCTGTCGGGATTGAAACGGGCGATATCGGCCCAAAAGGGAATAAATTTTCCCTCACAAGGACTAAAAATACCCATAATAATCCCTAATATTTTATTGTATTTAAGCATATTTTTTCAATATGTCTGCTCGTATTTACCTAACATCGGGTATGTGCATTCCCCTTATAGCAAAAACGTGCACCATAAAGTTATTCTTATTTGTAGGGGGGCAAAAAAGGGATAAAAATGGTACATATTAAACGACAACAGCTAGAAACACGAAATTCGGTGTGTAGATTCCTCTAATAGAGTAGATACAAAATATAAAAATATTTTTTCCAAATTCGTACTTTTAAGGGGTGAAATGGGAATAGAGGGATAAAATGGTATCAACCAAACGGCTGTACCTAGAATAATGAAATTCGGTGTATACATTCCTCTGATTGCATAGACAAATAAAATACAATGATTTTTCAAAATTCGTACTTTTTGGGGTTAAAATGAAAAAAGGGGATAAAAATAGTACCAATCAAATGACCGCAGCTGGAATCATGGAATTCGGAGTATACATTCCTTTGACTACGTAGACATGAAAAATACAAGGTTTTTTCCAAATTCGTACTATCAAGGGATACAATGGGTACGGAGGGATAAAAATGGTACCAACCAAACGGTTGTACCTAGAATAATGAAATTCGGTGTATTCATTCATTCCTCTGATTGCATAGACAAGTAAAATACACGGATTTTTCAAAATTCGTACTTTTTGGGGTTAAAATGAAAAAAGGGGATAAAAATAGTACCAATCAAATGACCGCAGCTAGAGTCATGAAATTCGGAGTATACATTCCTCTGACTGTGTAGATACGGAAAATAAACTGATTTTTCGAAAATCGTACTTTTTGGGATCAAAATAGAAAAAAAGGATAAAAATAGTACCAAATGACCGCATCTAAAGTCATGAAATTCGGAGTATATATATATTCCTTTGACTACGTAGACATGAAAAATAAAAGTTTTTTTCCAAATTCATACTATCAAGGGATACAATGGGTACGGAGGGATAAAAATGGTACCAACCAAACGGCTACACCTAGAATAATGAAATTCGGTGTATACATTCCTCTGACTGCGTAGACACCGAAAATAGACGAATTTTTCGAAATTCGATACAATGGTACAGAGGGATAAAAATAGTAACAACTAAACGACTACAGCTAGAATGATGAAATCCTAATTGCGTAGAAACGTCAAGGGGGTAAAAATGGTACCAACCAAATGGGAGCAGCTGGAATCATGGAATTCGGTGTATACATTCCTCTGACTGCATAGACACACAAAATAAAAAGTTATTTTTCTAAATTCGTACTTTTTCTTTTACGGCAAAAATTGGTTACATCATGAAGTTAGGTTATTTTGCACTATATACGTCTGGTAATGGATTTTCAAAATGTGTACTTTTGGAATTAAAGTAGAATGGAAATACAACCATCTGTAGCACCCACTATCTATCAATATTTATGGTATTTAAGCTTTTTGAAAATAAAAATATAACATAAGGCATAAAAACAACAAAAAATCTAAGAAAAAGTATTTTAAAAATATTTGTAATTTTTCCCATTTTTGTAGTGTGGAAAATAAAAATATATATATTTTCCATTAACTACTTTTCCTTGAATTTTATATGTTGTTTTTTTGTGTCTTATGTTAATAAACTAATGAAGAAATTATAATTCGTATGACTTTTCGGTGAAATTTTGGGTAATTTTGCAAAAAAAAAATCCCCACTTTGGAAATTCGGTATTTAAAAAATATGGAAAAATTTTGTATTTTTTCATTTTTATTATTTTGATGAATTTTAAGTAATAAAAAATATCAAAATATTTTGTTAAGACTAGTTTTGATAAAATAAATTGTTGTTACAATGTGAAAAAGGATTATTTTTTATTTTAAGTCAAAAATATGCTCTTTTAATAATGTTTTGTTATTAAAAATTCCATTCATTCTATGAGTGTTTTATTTTTTTCTATTTTCCTCTCCACTCCACCCTAATGTATATTCAACATTTGCCATTTCCATTCATTTTATAGTGGTTTTTCTAGCCATTTTTTTGATACGAACAAAGTTAAGAATTTTAAAATAGTTTGAGTGTTCACTACAAGATGTGTGACATAAATTCAAGCAGGCTTCTTCTTTCTTCTACATTTGCGAAAGGGGAAATAAGAGGAAACCCCCCTCCCCATCCACAAAGGATCCCATAAAAATGTTAAGAAATGCAGGCGGCTGTTGTTTTTGTCGATGTAACTCCAAGAAGGTTCACTTGATTTTATTTATTTTGCTTCTCCCTTTTTATTCGAGAATTTTAGTAGCAGGGAAAAAAATTACGCCAGTGCTTGCTTTAATTTGTTGTACTCCACAACAACATAGCCATTAGCACTGCCGTACCACCATTGCCATTGTTGCGGCTGCTGTTGCTGTGCTTGAGGGTCAAGGATGTTGGACCGACCATGCTGTTTGTTTTTAATGCTGCGGAAATAATTTCATTTTCATTTTTCATTTTTTTCTCTGTTTTTGTTTTTAAGCCTGTTTTTAAGTATGCTTTGTAGGAAGAAATTTACTTTTTATTTGTGTTGAACGAACGAACTTTTCGGAGAAAATTTTATTGTGTGAGAAAAGTACTGCAAACAGGGGATTATAAACTTAATGAAACTATAATTGCGTTCCCAAAACTGGACGGACGGATGGGGGCGGAAGGTTCAAAAGGACAAGCAACGAAGCAAAAGGACGGACAAAAGGACATAAGTTTAATAACAAGAAGAGAAAGATGGTTGCACGGACGAACAACAGGAAAACCAAACAGAATAAAAGAACGAACGAACATAATGACGGACAGAAAAGTCCGGAAGGATGGACAAACGAACAGAAGGACCATAGCAATAATAGTGAGAAGATAGATGATAGATGATCTGAGGAGGAGATACACTGTTGAGGTAATCCGACCGACTAAAATACAAATGTATTTTGGGATTGTTTATGGGGATTTATGCTTTCAAAAGCATTTAATCTATTGTTGCAACATTGGATGAGAGCTCATGAAATGTCCAGGACATGTCTATTGGGTAAATACCACAATTCTTCCAGTAAAATAGTTGTTTAAACAATTGATAATAGAAGTTCTACCGACAAGTTATACCATTTCCTTACTAAATGGAAATTGATCGAAATAAGAGGCCTTTGAATGTTTTACTTTCAAAAACATTGTTTTGTGATCAATATATCCACTAGCAAAAGACTAGAAAAAGGTCTGATTTAAAGAGTTGAAGTTATATACAATGAGCAAATAACAGTTATTATGAGTAGAGCTGGTAGCGTACTAGCGTCTATCAGTGTGGGGATTATGAGGTCGAATCCCAACAGGGGTTCGGGTAAATAATATAAATTTATTTTTCAGTGTAACTAATTAAAATAAATAAATGAAATTTTTCATTTATGTAGCGATAAAAATAATTTAGAAATTTGTGAAAAATTTAATTTTTTGTTTTTTTCTTGGGTTTTCGTTTTCTGAAAATCTGACCTCTAAAATCAAATCCAAACTCCAAAAGTATTCCTTGTCACTTACACTTACGAGCAACAAAACTTAAAACTAGCCCACAACAACAGTCCTAAAACAGAAAATTCCGAAAACTTTTCACAATTTATCATATGTTTTCGTGGTTTTTGGGCATGGAGTGAGCAGACTCTGCCAAAATGTTCTCCACTTAACTTTAAATTCGGTGAATTATCAATAATGTGAATATTTTCATTTTGGTTTACTGAGTCCAATGGGAGAACAACGTAAACTTGATCACAAACTGCATCTAGGGTCGAACATATTCGAAGAAACCGGGACACCGGTTTGGTTTTAAAACCAAGTAAGACTTATGAATGAAATTCACATTGTAATTTAGTCGTTTATGGATTGAAGGCGGCTGAACATTAAACTCTAAAAACCTAACCATGATAGAGATTTGCGTACTGATATGGTACTTCCTATCCATAAACGACATTTGTGTAAGATCTTATTTTGGGGATTGTAGTTTTATCTTTTTGGAATTATGGGATTGTTTTATGAGGGCTGAATATTCAATAAAGTAACATTTAACGCAAATTATGCACTTATTATATTTTTAAATAGATTTTTTTTTAAATTTCACAATTTAAAAAACTGTTAGCTAAATTTTTTGTTGTTGTAGTGTGAAACTATTCGTATTTGTCGCTTTGATGCTGCTGCTTCTTCGACTTCCAGGCATGTCTGCATGTCCTATAAATGCAGTAGGACTTGATATTATAAAATCGTCTAAGTTCCCAAAGCGTCGACAATTGGAGAAAAATCCGCCACCCAATTCAGCCCGCAAGAAGCAGAGCAAGTTCCAGTTCGCGAAGGATCACCTGTTGTGAATTGTGCCTCAAGGTCAACAGATTAATTTTTTTTCAAACGAAAAGTGATTCTGTATCGATAGCTCGGATATTTATAATTACTATTTTCATCTACAATTACATCAGGAATTAGATATAATTCCTAAGTCGCCATAGTAGCAGAGAGGGAGGAGTACTTTTTTAATACATTTTGTATGTTTTTACGTCTTTTTAGTTATGTCCTTTTTCAGAATAATATACAAAAGCCTTTTCACAGGACTTTTAATATCCAACAGATATACCGTATTATTTTAGCATTAACATATGATATATGATTTATTTTAAAGGGGGGAATTTTGAAATGGATTTTTAATGCTAAACTAATATACAGTTCTTCTACATACGATCTCTACACCTTTTTCAATTGTAATTCAAAAGACATCACTTGAAATTCAAAAGACACCAGTTGAAATTCAAAAATTTCATTTGAAATTCAAAAATTTCATTTGAAATTCAAAAATTTCATTTGAAATTCAAAAATGTCAATTGAAATTCAAAAATTCCACTTGAAATTCAAAAAAATTTCAATTGAAATTCAAAAATCGTCATTTGTAATTCAAGAGACATCATTTGAAATTCAAAAGACATCATTTGAAATTCAAAACTCTTCATTTGTAATTCAAAACTCTTCATTTGTAATTCAAAACTCCTCATTTGTAATTCAAAATACACCATTTGAAATTCAAAAGTTTTCATTTGAAATTCAAAAATTATTCCATTTGTAATTCAAAAATTATTCCATTTGCCATTCAAAAAGGGTAAACAAAATTATTTAAGCAAAATATACATTAGGTTGGGTAGCATTTATTTATTTCTGTAAATGAACTGGGATATTGTCCTGGCTCAAGACCATTTTGCATCTATATTTAATAGAATGCAAATTTATTTACAAATGGCATGGTTACATTTGTATTTCTGTAAATTTTAATATTTATATTTAGAAAACAGATTTACTCCCACTTTGATTGACAGATAGATTGACATGGCTCAATTAGCATAGAAAGTCTGCGGAGTGAGGATATAAAAATAAGAACATTACCCATTGAGAAATTTGTTTCGATTTTAGAATACACACCCAGAAAAAGTGATGTTATAGATATGAGTTTAAATTGAAAGTTGAAGTGGTGAAGGATATATATATGAAATTACCGACATTTTACATCATTATAATTATTAGTTGCTTATCGTTTTATTAAATCTGTTTCAAAACTGCAGAATATCCAAGTTTGCAGAAAAAATAAATGCTACCCCACCTAATGTATATTTTTCTTAAATAATTTTGTTTAAATTTTTGAATTTCAAATGGAATAATTTTTGAATTTCAAATGAAAACTTTTGCTTTTCAAATGGTGTATTTTGAATTTCAAATGACGAGTTTTGAATTTCAAATGACGAAATTCAAAAGTCACCATATTTTTTGAATTTCAATTGGAATTTTTGAATTTCAATTGATATTTTTTGAATTTCAAATGGAATTTTTGAATTTCACTTGAAAATGGTTTAGTTTCTATGTATATGGTCTTGTTCAAGTCCAATAAAAAATGCAAAATTGCCTCACGTTGGTATACTCTTGTGAACAATTTACACTATGCAGTGTGCGTTGGCATATTTTAATTCATCAAAAATCAAAACAAAAAGAATATGGATATTATTTTAATTCCAATTCTCATCAAAAGTACCTTTAATATCTGTACTCTCACTTGTCATTAGTTATATGTTCAATTAAAATTAATTATGTTGGCTACAAATGTTGGACATAATTTCCAGAAAATACAATACAATTTTCTTGAAATAGCCCTTGTTTTCTGTTATCTAGTTTTATCGCGCTTTTTAACCAAAAATAAAAATAATGTTTTTTAGTTTTTTTTCTCGTTTGTTTTATTTTGGCCTTTAATTAATATTTAATTTGAATTGGGATATTCTCCTAGCTCAAGACAATTTTGCATCTATATTTTATAGAATGCAAATTTGATTTACAAATGGCATGGTGACATTTCCATTTCATTTCATTGATTTCCACCCTGTCAAAAGTTTCGTTCAGGTGGCTTCGCAGCGACTTTTCTCTTTATGTAAATGATTCTCACAAACGAATGAGAAGCACAACTCACTTGCCGAATATGCGCTTGGTGTGATTTTTTAACCTTCGCACGACCAAAACCCACCAGAATGGAATGTGAAAATTTCAAGCATTGATAACACAACGAGTTACTATAAAATCTAGAATTGATTTCGTTGCAGGGAGTATATTTTTAGAGTTGTTGGTTCTGTTTATATACCCTCCACCTCCAGGATGGTGGTCATTCTGTTTGTAACACGTTGAAATATCGACCTGAGACCCTATAAAGTATATATTCTTGATCGTCAAAAAAGATCTAAGACGATCTAGCCATGTCCGTCCGTACGTTCGTCTGTTGAAAGCACGCTAGCATTTAAACTAAAGGAGCTAGGAGGTCCAAATTTTACATAAGTACGTCTTATAGTCGTAGATATGTTGGGATTGAAACTGGACGAAATCGGCCCAAAGGGAAAACATTTTCCCTCACAAGGACTGAAAAAAACCATAATACCCCCTAATATTTTGGAGTATTTAGCATATTCTGATTGTACTTACTTGATATTAGCATTCCCCCGATAAAAAAAACGTGCGCCATAAAACGATTTTTAATCGTAGGGGTGAAATGGGGCAAAAAGGGATAAAAATGGTACATATCAAACGACAACAGCTAGAAACACGAAATTCGGTGTGTACATTCCTCTAAATAATATGAAACATAATATGAAATTACTAGCAGTACCCGCTGCTTCGCACGCGAAAAAGCAAGTTATTCGTTAATTTTATCCGTCTCTGTTTTTGGATAGTATTTATTTAATTTTCTTTTGGTGGATATAGATAAATCTAAAATAGTAATTTGGAAACCTCCTATTAGCTAGCACTCACAAACAGTCAAAGGAATGTGCTTGTCGATATGCACTATTTTAGCTGAACTACTTCGTATGTATAGTTTTCTACCAAGTTTTGAACAAAAAATTACAACCATTTATATCCTCGATCTCATGTTTCTAGATTCAGCCAGTCAGTTTATAACTTTTTGCACCACTTTCCCAAAAAGTACACATTTTGAAAAATCACTATAGGTAACATGTGTTTTTGCTCCCCTAAAAATATGTACTTTATTTGGTGACACAGGATTGTACAGCATTTTTATCTTAGAAGTACAAATTTCGAAAAATCAAACTACTGCGCTGCTATATGATCAGAGGAATTTACACACTAAATTTCACGATTCTAGCTGTAATACTAAAATTGGTACCAGTTTTATCCCTTTTTGTCCCGCTCGCCACTTAAAAGTACAAATTTGGAGAAATCCAATTTTACTTCGTTTCTATACGGTCAGAGGAATTTACATACCGAATTTCACGATTCTAGCTGTAATACTGTAGTCGGTACCCTTTTTGTCCCGCTCGCCCCTTAAAAGTACAAATTTCGAAAAATCCAATTTTACTTCGTTTTTATATGGTCAGATGAATGTACATACCAAATTACACGATCCCAGCTGTAATACTTTAGTTGGTACCATTTTTATCCCTTTTTGTCCAGCTCGCCCCTTTAAAGTACAAATTTCGAAAAAACCAATTTTACTTCGTTTCTATATGGTCAGAGGAATTTACATACCAAATTTCACGATTCTAGCTGTAATACTTTAGTTGGTACCCTTTTTGTCCCGCTCGCCCCTTAAAAGTACAAATTTCGAAAAATCTAATTTTACTTCTTTCTATATGGTCAGAGGAATTTACATACCAAATTTCACGTTTCTAGCTGTAATACTTTAGTTGGTACCATTTTTATCCCTTTTTGTCCCGCTCGTCCCTTAAAAGTACAAATTTCGAAAAATCCAATTTTATTTCGTTTCTATATGGTCAGAGGAATTTACATACCAAATTTCACGTTTCTAACTGTAATACTTTAGTTGGTACCTTTTTTATCCCTTTTTGTCCCGCTCGTCCCTTAAAAGTACAAATTTCGAAAAATCCAATTTTAATTCGTTTCTATATGGTCAGAGGAATTTACATACCAAATTTCACGTTCCTAGCTGTAATACATACCAAATTTCACGATTCTAGCTGTAATACTTTAGTTGGTACCCTTTTTGTCCCGCTCGCCCCTTAAAAGTACAAATTTCGAAAAATCTAATTTTACTTCTTTCTATATGGTCAGAGGAATTTACATACCAAATTTCACGTTTCTAGCTGTAATACTTTAGTTGGTACCATTTTTATCCCTTTTTGTCCCGCTCGTCCCTTAAAAGTACAAATTTCGAAAAATCCAATTTTATTTCGTTTCTATATGGTCAGAGGAATTTACATACCAAATTTCACGTTTCTAACTGTAATACTTTAGTTGGTACCTTTTTTATCCCTTTTTGTCCCGCTCGTCCCTTAAAAGTACAAATTTCGAAAAATCCAATTTTAATTCGTTTCTATATGGTCAGAGGAATTTACATACCAAATTTCACGTTCCTAGCTGTAATACCTTAGTTGGTACCATTTTTATCCCTTTTTGTCCCGCTCCTCCCTTAAAAGTACAAATTTCGAAAAATCCAATTTTACTTCGTTTCTATATGGTCAGAGGAATTTACATACCAAATTTCACGTTTCTAGCTGTAATACTTTAGTTGGTCCATTTTTATGCCTTTTTGTCCCTTTAAAAGTACAAATTTCGAAAAATCCAATTTTACTTCGTTTCTATATGATCAGAGGAATTTACATACCAAATTTCACGTTTCTAGCTGTAATACTTTAGTTGGTACCATTTTTATCCCTTTTTGTCCCGCTCGTCCCTTAAAGGTACAAATTTCGAAAAATCCCTATTTGTAGCTCGTCTGCATGGTCATTGCAAGGAACTCACCGAATTTCATGTTTATAGCTACTGCCGTTTAGTCAGGACGAAGGTTCGATGTTTATCCCTTTTTGGGCCATTTTATCCCCTAAAAGTACGAATTTCGTAAAACCCTTTCTTAGTCGACGTCTACGTCAAATTTGGGAACTACCCTGAAAATTTCATGACCCTGGCTTCAGCCGTTTGGTCTGGGGGCTGGTCAATGATAAGTCAGTCAGTCAGTCAGTCAGTCAGTCAGTCAGTCAGTCAGTAACGCAACTCTTTTATATATATAGATAGAATGCAAATTTGATTTACAAATGGCATGGTGACATTTCCATTTCATTTCATTGATTTCCACCCTGTCAAAAGTTTCGTTCAGGTGGCTTCGCAGCGACTTTTCTCTTTATGTAAATGATTCTCACAAACGAATGAGAAGCACAACTCACTTGCCGAATATGCGCTTGGTGTGATTTTTTAACCTTCGCACGACCAAAACCCACCAGAATGGAATGTGAAAATTTCAAGCATTGATAACACAACGAGTTACTATAAAATCTAGAATTGATTTCGTTGCAGGGAGTATATTTTTAGAGTTGTTGGTTCTGTTTATATACCCTCCACCTCCAGGATGGTGGTCATTCTGTTTGTAACACGTTGAAATATCGACCTGAGACCCTATAAAGTATATATTCTTGATCGTCAAAAAAGATCTAAGACGATCTAGCCATGTCCGTCCGTACGTTCGTCTGTTGAAAGCACGCTAGCATTTAAACTAAAGGAGCTAGGAGGTCCAAATTTTACATAAGTACGTCTTATAGTCGTAGATATGTTGGGATTGAAACTGGACGAAATCGGCCCAAAGGGAAAACATTTTCCCTCACAAGGACTGAAAAAAACCATAATACCCCCTAATATTTTGGAGTATTTAGCATATTCTGATTGTACTTACTTGATATTAGCATTCCCCCGATAAAAAAAACGTGCGCCATAAAACGATTTTTAATCGTAGGGGTGAAATGGGGCAAAAAGGGATAAAAATGGTACATATCAAACGACAACAGCTAGAAACACGAAATTCGGTGTGTACATTCCTCTAAATAATATGAAACATAATATGAAATTACTAGCAGTACCCGCTGCTTCGCACGCGAAAAAGCAAGTTATTCGTTAATTTTATCCGTCTCTGTTTTTGGATAGTATTTATTTAATTTTCTTTTGGTGGATATAGATAAATCTAAAATAGTAATTTGGAAACCTCCTATTAGCTAGCACTCACAAACAGTCAAAGGAATGTGCTTGTCGATATGCACTATTTTAGCTGAACTACTTCGTATGTATAGTTTTCTACCAAGTTTTGAACAAAAAATTACAACCATTTATATCCTCGATCTCATGTTTCTAGATTCAGCCAGTCAGTTTATAACTTTTTGCACCACTTTCCCAAAAAGTACACATTTTGAAAAATCACTATAGGTAACATGTGTTTTTGCTCCCCTAAAAATATGTACTTTATTTGGTGACACAGGATTGTACAGCATTTTTATCTTAGAAGTACAAATTTCGAAAAATCAAACTACTGCGCTGCTATATGATCAGAGGAATTTACACACTAAATTTCACGATTCTAGCTGTAATACTAAAATTGGTACCAGTTTTATCCCTTTTTGTCCCGCTCGCCACTTAAAAGTACAAATTTGGAGAAATCCAATTTTACTTCGTTTCTATACGGTCAGAGGAATTTACATACCGAATTTCACGATTCTAGCTGTAATACTGTAGTCGGTACCCTTTTTGTCCCGCTCGCCCCTTAAAAGTACAAATTTCGAAAAATCCAATTTTACTTCGTTTTTATATGGTCAGATGAATGTACATACCAAATTACACGATCCCAGCTGTAATACTTTAGTTGGTACCATTTTTATCCCTTTTTGTCCAGCTCGCCCCTTTAAAGTACAAATTTCGAAAAAACCAATTTTACTTCGTTTCTATATGGTCAGAGGAATTTACATACCAAATTTCACGATTCTAGCTGTAATACTTTAGTTGGTACCCTTTTTGTCCCGCTCGCCCCTTAAAAGTACAAATTTCGAAAAATCTAATTTTACTTCTTTCTATATGGTCAGAGGAATTTACATACCAAATTTCACGTTTCTAGCTGTAATACTTTAGTTGGTACCATTTTTATCCCTTTTTGTCCCGCTCGTCCCTTAAAAGTACAAATTTCGAAAAATCCAATTTTATTTCGTTTCTATATGGTCAGAGGAATTTACATACCAAATTTCACGTTTCTAACTGTAATACTTTAGTTGGTACCTTTTTTATCCCTTTTTGTCCCGCTCGTCCCTTAAAAGTACAAATTTCGAAAAATCCAATTTTAATTCGTTTCTATATGGTCAGAGGAATTTACATACCAAATTTCACGTTCCTAGCTGTAATACATACCAAATTTCACGATTCTAGCTGTAATACTTTAGTTGGTACCCTTTTTGTCCCGCTCGCCCCTTAAAAGTACAAATTTCGAAAAATCTAATTTTACTTCTTTCTATATGGTCAGAGGAATTTACATACCAAATTTCACGTTTCTAGCTGTAATACTTTAGTTGGTACCATTTTTATCCCTTTTTGTCCCGCTCGTCCCTTAAAAGTACAAATTTCGAAAAATCCAATTTTATTTCGTTTCTATATGGTCAGAGGAATTTACATACCAAATTTCACGTTTCTAACTGTAATACTTTAGTTGGTACCTTTTTTATCCCTTTTTGTCCCGCTCGTCCCTTAAAAGTACAAATTTCGAAAAATCCAATTTTAATTCGTTTCTATATGGTCAGAGGAATTTACATACCAAATTTCACGTTCCTAGCTGTAATACCTTAGTTGGTACCATTTTTATCCCTTTTTGTCCCGCTCCTCCCTTAAAAGTACAAATTTCGAAAAATCCAATTTTACTTCGTTTCTATATGGTCAGAGGAATTTACATACCAAATTTCACGTTTCTAGCTGTAATACTTTAGTTGGTCCATTTTTATGCCTTTTTGTCCCTTTAAAAGTACAAATTTCGAAAAATCCAATTTTACTTCGTTTCTATATGATCAGAGGAATTTACATACCAAATTTCACGTTTCTAGCTGTAATACTTTAGTTGGTACCATTTTTATCCCTTTTTGTCCCGCTCGTCCCTTAAAGGTACAAATTTCGAAAAATCCCTATTTGTAGCTCGTCTGCATGGTCATTGCAAGGAACTCACCGAATTTCATGTTTATAGCTACTGCCGTTTAGTCAGGACGAAGGTTCGATGTTTATCCCTTTTTGGGCCATTTTATCCCCTAAAAGTACGAATTTCGTAAAACCCTTTCTTAGTCGACGTCTACGTCAAATTTGGGAACTACCCTGAAAATTTCATGACCCTGGCTTCAGCCGTTTGGTCTGGGGGCTGGTCAATGATAAGTCAGTCAGTCAGTCAGTCAGTCAGTCAGTCAGTCAGTCAGTCAGTAACGCAACTCTTTTATATATATAGATTGACTGATTCGATACATTCAAATTATTGGAGCGAAAAATATTGCTAAACCAATATTGCATAATTCCTTTTATTTTTATTGTTTTAGTGTTTTTTACAAAAAAAAAATATTTTTTAAATACGTTCCACAAGCTAAATTGGTGTGGGACGAATTTAACTTACGAATTTATATTTACACCCTTAAAAACCGTACCGCTTGAGATGGAACGACTCATATGTAAATTTAAAAATTTTCAATAATTTTTTAAAGATCATTAATTATAATTAATATTTAATTGTAGCTAATTGTAGGACTAAAGAGGAGCCGTCTTAATTAATTATTATTTTTTAATTGAAATTATATTTTCTCAACTTCAAAAAAAATATTTTTTAATTTGTAAGAAAAATATGTATCCGATTTTTTATAAAGCGTGGTTAAATTGTAAGGCCCGATGTTGAATGTGAACCACACGTAAACGTAAAGTTTTTTCAGCATTTCATTTGACATTTCTCAATTTCAGACTAACTCAATTTGAACCATAGAAAGATATACAATCGAGCAACGCGTTCAAGTTATTCAAGCTTATTATGAAAATGGGCGTTCAAATCAAAATGCATATCGTGCACTTCGAAGAAAATCATCTTCAGTGATGAGGCACATTTTCACCTCAGTGGATTCGTCAATAAGCAGAATTGCCGCATTTAGGAGAATGATAATCCAAGAGTGATTGTCGAAAAACCAATGCACCCACAAAGATTGACTGTTTGGTAGGGATCTAAAGAGTGATTTTTTTGAGGTTAGGATTTTCATGCATTAGTATTTGACAGATCACGTGGGATTTCAGACATGGTGTCAAAGAGAAAGATGCTCAGTATGCTTTGACATTTCATCATGAATAGACTTACTAACGAGCAACTCTTGCAAATCATTGAATTTTATTATCAAAATGCGTGCTCTGTTAAGAAAGTTCAGAAAGAAAGAAATTGTGTTCAGCGACGAAGCTCATTTTTGGCTCAATGGGTACGTAAATAGGCAGAATTGTCGATTTTGGAGTGAATATCAGCCAGAAGCATTGCAAGAGCTACCAATGCATCCAGAAAAAGTCACAGTTTGGTGCGGTTTATGGGCTGGTGGCATCATTGGACCGTACTTCTTCAAAGATGATGCGAATCGTAACGTAACTGTGAATGGTGAGCGCTACCGTGAGATGATATCCAACTTTTTTTTGCCCAAAATGGAAGAACTGAACTTGGTTGACATGTGGTTTCAACAAGATGGCGCTACATGCCACACAGCTCGCGATTCTATGGCCATTTTGAGGGAAAACTTCGGAGAACAATTCATCTCAAGATCATGCGATTTGACGCCTTTAGACTATTTTTTGTGGGGCTACGTCAAGTCTAAAGTCTACAGAAATAAGCCAGCAACTATTCCAGCTTTGGAAGACAACATTTCCGAAGAAATTCGGGCTATTCCGGCCGAAATGCTCGAAAAAGTTGCCCAAAATTGGACTTTCCGAATGGACCACCTAAGACGCAGCCGCGGTCAACATTTAAATGAAATTATCTTCAAAAAGTAAATGTCATGGACCAATCTAACGTTTCAAATAAAGAACCGATGAGATTTTGCAAATTTTATGCGTTTTTTTTTTTTTAAAAAGTTATCAAGCTCTTAAAAAATCACCCTTTATAAATCGACTTTCGACTAATCGACTTTTGGGAGGAAAAAGTCGAAAAGTCGAAATCGACTTTACCATTGCCAAACGTCGAAAAGTCGACTTTCCAAAAGTCGAAAAGTCGACTTTTGTTTTCGACTTTGAACATCAATGAATTTAAGTTATTGAATATCGATTTTATTTTTCCGCTCTAGAAAACACATCTTTTATCCGATTTTCTTCAAATTTGGCGCAAAACTAGAAACATCAGGCTGTTCGATTGGGATTATTAGCTTATAATTAAGATACTTGATAAGGTGGCAACATTGCTCATTGGTTTTTTCCTAAATGAATCATCAATAAAAATCTGGCAGCAACACTAAGAGAGTTAGAAGCTACTTTCTTGTTAAGAGAGTAAATTCCATACAAAAATTAAGCTAGTAAGCCCAATCGAACAGGCCTATCTATCCGAAAATTGGGTAAGATCGGTTCAGATTTATATATCCAATATAAATGTCTCTCGATTTGGTTTTGATTTGGTCTATTCGTCTTTTCATTAATTTGCAATGACGTCTTTTTATTTTTCTGCACCAGTCGAATTTTTAAAAGTCGACTATTCAAAAGTCGAAAAATCGATTTTTCAAAAATCGAAAAGTCGACTTTTCATATATTTGCACAAAATCGAAAAGTCGAAAAAAATCGATTATTCATATATTTCCAAAAGTCGAAAAATCGACGTTTTGCTCCAACTATACATCCCTACTGCTTGGTGCGGTTTATGAGCTGGCGCCATCATCGGACCGTACTTTTTCCAAAATGAGGCCGGTCAGGCAGTTACTGTGAATGGTCTTCGCTATCGTGAGATAATAACCAACTTTTTATGTCCCGAATTGGAAGATATGTATGTGGACGATATGTGGTTTCAACAGGACGGTGCCACTTGCCACACAGCTAACGAAACAATGGCTCTTTTGCACGACAAATTCAATGGCCGTGTTATCTCACGTGGTGGCGATGTCAATTGGCCGCCAATATCATGTGATTTGACACCGTTGGACTTCTTTCTTTGGGGATATTTAAAAGAAAAGGTGTACGCCGATAATCCAGCAACAATTGAAGAGCTAAAGGATGAGATAATTCGGCACATTAACGGCATAGAACCTCAATTATGCCTCAGCGTCATCGAAAATTTGGACCATCGGATGGAGCTGTGCCGCCGAGGTCGCGGCGGCCATTAATTGAACCATACCAAAATTATCATAATAAAAAGAAATGACAATAATTTCCTAAATAATTTGTGTTTTATTCAAAATCAACATCGGCCCTCAAAATTTAACTACCCTTTATATTATTTTATGATAGTTTACTTTGTTCACTATATACACTATAACAATTTATCGGGCACGAATCATCTTTCTTAGTTATAAATCAAAAATTACAGATCCCTAGCCCCAAAATACGCAAATATATAGGCAAAATGACTTTTGAAAAATGTTTTTTGTAAAGTGGAAATTTTAGGTAATTTTTCGGAAATTTAGAGCACATGTTTTTTCAATGTAATTTTTTATGTGATGTATTTGTGACTAAATTTTTCTATGAATAAAAAAGCCCTTGAAAACACATTAAATAAAGATTTTAGTCTTAGGCTAGTTTATTGGTCGAATTATTGGAGTTTTATTGTATTATTTCTGGATTTTAAAAGTAAAAACTATGAACTCCTATCTTTTGTAAAACATAACAGAAGCAACCAATACTATACAAATGATGTCTAAGCGATAAACAGTGGACGAAAAAAATCGTCATTAATTAATTAAATTCATTTTTATATTTATACATTAATATATATTTTTTCGGCACTTCTTCAAAGTTCCATTGTCAAAATTCAATATCAAAAATTTAGAATTATATTCGGCAACATTTGCCAAATGGTTTAATGTTGCTACACGTTGCATTGCAATTTATAAGTTTAAAAGTCCTGCCAAATTTTCCAAGAAAACATCCATTATTTCGCGTCTGTATCATCGTCATTTCTTAAACATTTCATTAAGATTTGTTGCGAACGTTCTTATTTTGCAGTTTTTCTTTTTATTATGCTCCACTGAGCCCCCTGAGAGCTCATTTCACTTGTGGGCCAGGCAGTCGGTCTTTAGCCACACAACTAAATAACATTTTTTAGGGGCATCAGTGAAGCATGCCACCAGACACACTCGCACACGTACACAAAGACTCGGGCAAAATACATGAACATACATGAATCACGGGTTACGTGCTTAATCCAGCCATAAGCTGGAAAACCACACCACCCGGCACACCCTAACGCACAGGCACAAACACATACACAGATATATATAGGAGAAACGTAGGAGACACAACAACACAATGCTCAACATTTCCAGTGGCAGTTGTTTTGTTACTATCCTTTGTAGTCGCATTTAAAGTCGTGCTTGAGGGATGCTTCTATTTCTGCTCCTGGTTATCGTATTTGCGACATGCAGCCATATACTCGGTACTCGTGGTTACCTAGAAAAACTATAGAGCAGTGGATTGGTGCTTAGTTCACTATAGTGTTTATTTAAATCTGTGGCAAAGGGAGCACAGTGGTTATAAGAAGTCTATTTAAAAAAAAAAAAATTTGGAAAAACTTTAAAAAAATCTAAAGGGGCTGTAACATACAACTGAAATATATTAAAAGTAATTGGAATTACCTTCAAAACAAGGTATAGTACATTGAAATCTGTCAAGTATTTCAGGAGTTCAGGGGATTGCATGAAGACACCTTTATGAAAAAGTGTAAGTTCGCCAATTTTAAATTGACCATAAGTCGTGGACAAAAATATTTATTTTTTTTTAATACTTATTGGGTTTATGCTTAGTTCGCTATAGTGTTTATTTAAATCTGCGGCAAAGAGAGCACAGTGGTTATAAGAAGTCTATTTTAAAATTTCAAAAAAAATGTAATCATTTCGAAAATGAAAATAAAAAAATTTAATTCGAAAAACTTTAAAAAATCTAAAGGGGCTGTAACATGCAACTAAAATATATTAAAAGTAATTGGAATTACCTTCAAAACAAGGTATAGTACATTGAAATCTGTCAAGTACTTCAGGAGTTCAGGGGATTGCATGAACACACCTTTATGAAAAAGTGTAAGTTCGCCAATTTTAAATTGACCTTAAGTCGTGGGAAAAAATATTTTTTTAATACTTATAAATATTTTTAAGAGAAGAATAGATACATAAACTTTCGAAGTGTCCCATATGGAATTTTCCATTTTATTTCCTTTGAAACACTGTGCCGCTGTGAACTAAATGAAAAATGGGTTAACATTTCCACATGTTCTTCTTCGTTGATGTTAGTACTCTGCGACTCGCATTTCATGGTTTTTATGGGTGAAGCAAGTATTTTTAGGATTAATTTTCTTCCTCTCCGCTCATGGTGAGAAGAAAAAAATGATATTATCCTTCAGACCTTTACATAAACACCCTAAAAGTAGACGTCTGTGGCGACATCAACAGCCAAAGCTCAGCAACTACATGTTTGCCGGGATAAAAAACGGAGCAGAGAGAGCCTGAAACAACAGCGAACGATGGTGGTACCATGGATTATGCTGTGTACTGACTTTCCACATAAAACATTTCACATTTTAACTCTGGTGGCCATATATATATAAGGCAGTTCATTTTTTCGGTTAGTTGGACAGAATTAATAAATATGCGATTTAATTCATTTGGATTTGTGTGATCTGTAGGTTAAAAATGTTCATTCACAAGAATTTGGATATTGCCCTGGCTCCTAGATCAAGGTCTTCCCAGTTTGATGTTGGATGCGTTTGGTATTACAAGATATTAGAGTTGTTTTTCCTTAAGCTGAGATAAGAATCGCATAACATTAATAAAGAGTTAATTTTTTATTGTAAAGGGTGATTTTTTAAGAGCTTGATAACTTTTTTAAAAAAAAAAACGCATAAAATTTGCAAAATCTCATCGGTTCTTTATTTGAAACGTTAGATTGGTCCATGACATTTACTTTTTGAAGATAATTTCATTTAAATGTTGACCGCGGCTGCGTCTTAGGTGGTCCATCCGCTTAGTCCAATTTTGGCATTTCCACGTTTTTGAGTAACAGAGACCCAATTGGTGCGAACGGCGACGAATCGAAAATTGGTGGTCATCATTAACACTGGCCGATACAGCTGCGATATTTTCTTCAGTTCGCACTCTACGTAAGCGTGTTGGTGGTTTAATGTCCAACAATGTAAATTTGGTGCGAAATTTAGTCACAATAGCCCGAATAGCCGCTTCAGTGGGTCGATTAAACTGACCATAAAATGGAAGCGCGCAATGAACTTTCTTAACAGAGCACGCATTTTGATAATAAAATTCAATAATTTGCAAGCGTTGTTCGTTTGTAAGACGATTCATGATGAAATGTCAAAGCATACTGAGCATCTTTCTCTTTGACACCATGTCTGAAATCCCACGTGATCTGTCAAATACTAATGCATGAAAATCCTAACCTCAAAAAAATCACTCTATATATAAAAAATATTTTTTTTAATTGTCACCAACAGCAATATCAATTTGTGTATGAAATTTTTTATTTTCAGTGAAATTTTAACTTTTAGTTTATGTTTTGGTTATTGCAGCTTAGTTATCTTGTCTTAAATAAAAACCGCCTTATTTATTTATTTTTGGATACTAAAAACTGTGGCAACCTTTTAACGTCAGAGTTTTTTATATTTTACAAAATGATCATTACTTTTGTTCTGTAAAAGGTATTGAAAAGTTTTTTTTTGCAGGAGAATTGCTGGTTCTTCCCGCAAAAAAAGGATATTTTCCTTTTTATTTATTTCTTTTTTTAATATTGAAATTATAGTTTTTGAAAAAATCACCTTTCTACTTTTCTCAGAAAATAGCTACATCTTTGTTGTAAAAACTCTAAAGATTTTAGAGTGGGCTTTTCAATAGTTTCTGAGAAAGTCTTTCGATTTTAATGAAAATTGGTGAACGTGTTTGGTATGACAAAATATTAAGTTGCACAAAATTATTCTTAAATACTTTTAAGGCTATGGCACTGTGAAATTTTGCATTTTGAGGGATAACTACCATATATTTTTGTTTGATAGATATTGAGATATTCAGAAGAACAGTTAATTTTTACCAAAAAATATATATGGGGTATTCCACGACAAATCTTATCTGTCCGATTTTTGATTTCCTTCATTTTTTAGTACCCACTTAAAAACACTACACTTTGAGTTTTTTTCTGATTACTCGTTAAAAAGATATAGCTTTTTTTTAAAATCGTTAAATAGGAGTTCTTTTTTCAGTCTTTTGCTCATAACTTCATCAATAATGGTCCGAATTGGATATTCTTTTCTTTAATATTTTTGTTTTTTTTGCAGTTCTTTTCAGAAAAAGTATTAAAAAAATATTCACAATTTTTTTGTATACATATTTTGATTTTTTAAATTAAAACTTTATTTTTTAATTGTTTGTACTCTGCGCAGCGACTTTTCTGCAAAATACCCGACTTTCTGCAAAATTAAGTAAATGATGAGCATTCGTCAGGTGGCTTCACAGGCCAGAAATCATGATAGTGGCAGCGTGCAGCCGAGTAGTAAATGTCACCATGCCGTTTGAAAAATGGTCTTAAGCCAGGACAATATCTCATTGCAACAAAATTATTTTTTATGATTTTTTAATAAAAATAGATAGATATTAGAATAGATATTTGAGAATAGTCAACCATAATAAGTAGACAGAGGATTTTTATCATGTTTCGAAGGGGTGGTTATAATTGAATACCGGCTTCACTTTCATTCATCATTTTCATGATAAACAACTTAAAAAAACGATATAACCAATTTTGTGTAGGAATATTATAAATGACGATATCCATATGTTATGAAAATATCGATTAAAAATGAGGTCTACATAAAAAATAAGTAAAGAAACTGATTTGATTGAGAAAAATTTAGATACTTTTTTTTATTAAGCCATCTTCGAAATGTATGCGTTTCTTCTGTTTAAAATTGAAAATCGGCTGATATGCAATCAAATTGGCTGTGCAACAAAAAGTAAATTTTTTTTTTTTAGGAAAATCAAAAATAGTGTAATAACTTCTACATTTATCCATAGATATATGGCTACTGTTTTTCGTTAGAATGTTAACGATTATAATATTAACACAAAATATTTTTTCCCGATTTTTTATGATTTTTTTGTGCCGACTAAAAATTACCAACAAGCAAAATAGTATAGTAATAGCTAAGAATTAGCTATTAAAAAATATTATAACATATTTTTTGTGATTTTTTCGCCAGAAAAACAATATTTACACGAATAAACATGACACAAGAAGGATCATAACTTATATTTCATTTCATTCAAATATGCAGTGTTTTTAGATTTCAAAATAATTATTTTTTACTAGTTTGTTTTGTTTTCCATTGTTTTATAATATCGTTTTGAGTTAAGTACACCAAAAATCACCCTTCAGAGTTTCGTTCAACGATAACAATAAACCAATTCGAGAGTTTGAATAAAAAATCGATTCAAATACAACTTCCAATTTTTTCCCATTTCTGGAGATTTTTTTCTGGAATTGTTGGCTTGTTTTGAATGTTTGCTTTATTGAGTGTGTATTACAGAATACAGATAAGAAAATCTGCCCTCAAAAAGTGTATACAATTTGTTCAACATGTCCACCTCGCAAGCATTAGGGTATACACGTTGTAAGGGCTGCATTTTGGGTATTTTTGTTTTGTTTTTGGTAATTATGGACTTACTTTCATGAATCTGAATTTTTGGTTTATAAAATTTTCCCTCAGAGAGTGTCGATTATGTTATATTTGTAAAAAACGGTTAACCGATTTTGCATTATTTCAACAGGGTTTTCTCACAAAAAAAATCGAATAAACCAAAATTCATTTCATTTCCTAAATAACAATTGCGATGTCCTTGTTGTTGACAAATTTATCAGGGAAAATAGTACCAAATCCGAATTGCAAATGCACGTCATGTAGTATAAACCTCCATTACCTGACCTCCATCTGGTTAGCATTCATGCATTGCACCACATTTTCACGTATCCCTGGGATTAATCGTCTAACCCTTTGGCACAAGTCTACCATTACCAGAGGAGCCACATGTCACAAAGCTATAAATAAACTTGGTATGCCTGGCAACACACCAAGTCAGCAGCAAAGCAACCATCAGAGGCGACTTTCGGTTCGGTCAATCCGAAGGATGACAAAGGAAACAAACAAATCGAAATCGAAAACGAGAAAAATGCAGCTGGTTTTGGCGTTGATGTCCCTCCCGTGTGGTTCGAGCCGGGGTCATCCGTTGTGGGGGTGGGGGTAATAAACACGTAAACGTTAATGCGGGAGGACGGACGGACGGATGGACAATCACATGAAATGGACAATGGATATACAATCACACACACACACATGCAGACATACATATAAATTTGTAGTGTGGGTCACTGCTGATGGTGATGATGATAGTTTTGTTTTGCTTCCTCCTCTTCTTCTTCTTCGGTTTCATGGTTGCTGTGCATCCTTTTGTTGTTGTTAACAAAAGATTTATTTAGAAAATGTTATTTTATTTATATCTGCAGATAATGGCAAATGTAAAGTGTTTAGATATGGGATTGGATTGTGTGTATGTGTGTGGGTGGGTGTGTGTGTGTATTTAGGAAGTGTTCATAAAGATATCTGTAAAGATGTTCTTTTTTTGTGTTCACAACCATTCTATAGGATACCGTTTGTAAAGGATTTGACATGATTTCACAGGAAAAATATAGCAAAATTTCAAAAGAGTGTAAAAAGGACAATCGGGTGGCACAAAATCAAAGCTCTTCCCCAGATTTAAAGATGGGTCATTTGAATTGCTTTTAAAGAGACTTACCATTAAATTTAAAGACCCGTATAACTTTAAGCAAATGTTCGACTCCTCAAACTATTGCCATTTGGGCGTAATTCATTTGAAGGCAGCTCGACCACCCTGCCCGCCCAATTGCTAAATGCTGCTGAACGGCGCTAATACTCGTCAGACACGTTAATTTCATATAAATTTCTATGGCTGATGATCGTAAACAATTTGCAACAAAGCACTAATATAATATTGGCCTACAAACAAACACCCACACTCAGATAAAACCAGCCAGGCAGCTGAAAGCGTTTTGAATGCTTTTTTGTGCGCCTTCGCGAATTTGCAAATGATTTGCCACCCGTTGGCCGGGTGGTTGTCGCTGTCGTCGTTCATTCGCAGAACGGATATCAAAAGGAAACAATTTTCGCAAACACTCTCCCACTCCCGCACATACACATACAGTACCAACAAAAGCTACACAAGCGACTTAGTGCAATGTTTAATGGCAATGAACACATTCACGCAGAACAGCTCACATTTCAGCTGCCTGTGTTTTTTGTTTGCAGTCACATTCGTTTGTAACGCAAAACGCCGCAAAATAAAATGAGAATTTAAAAATGTAATTGTTCGCAAACACATACCCATACGACGATTCAAATGTACAATGTATGTATTAGGGTGGCCCCTTTTTGCGGAAGGAAATTTCCATAATGTTAAATTTTTATTTTTAAAAACTAGAGATTCATGTTCGGGGGTCTTAAAATCCGAGTTTCTTGTAAATGTTTCGTGATAGTTACTTATTGAGGGTAGATTTGTGTTCGGGAATGAAAATGCAAAAAACCAAAATTTTCTTTAAAGCAATCTCACAATTCCCAAAAAGAAAATGAAAATCCCCAAAAATGGAATTTTTCGCAATTTATGGCGTATTTTGTTCGATTATGGATAGGGGGTGGTCACCGAGCAAATAAAAAAATGTTTAGGAAAAATAATGAATTTTAATTTATAAATATTTTTATGGATGTCTTTTTTAAGGTAAAAACCGCTTAAAATATAGAGAAAATTTACACTTTTTAAAGGTAGATTTGCATTCAGCAATGAATTTTAAAAAAACAAACAATTTATAAAAAAAATCCCAAAATTCCCAAAAAGAAAAAAAAAATCCAAAATTCCCAAAAAGAAAACTAAAATCCCCTAAGATTTTTTTTTATTTACGGTGTATTTTCGTTTAATTAATTTTAATTTTTCAAAACTAAATTGTAATTTATCGATTTATAAAGATTTAATGGAAAAATCGCCTCGCCGAGAAAACCCGGTTGAAATATTAAAAATAAACTTGTTGAGGAAGGAAATTCAATAAACCGAAAATTGATAAAAAAACAGTCCCAAAATACCCAAAAAGAAAATACAAATTCCCTAATGTGGTATTTTGCATAATATATGGATTCTAGATTAACATGACACTTTTGATGATAAATTTGCGTTAAGCAATAATATGAAAATTTATAAAAAAAAAACAATCCCCCAATTCCCAAAAAGAAAACTAAAATATCATAAAATGGGATTTTCACAATTTATGGAATCTAAACAAATTAACATGATAGACACTTTTTGAGGGTAGATTTATGTTCATTAACGAAAATGCAAGAAAAAAAAAAAAACAAAATTTATAAAAATCAATCCCACAATTCCCAAAAAGAAAATAAAAATCCCCAAAAATGAGTAAATTAACAATTTATGAAGTATTTTCTTCTATTATGGATAAGAGGTGGCCAATGAGAAAATAAGCAAATATTTAGGAAAAAGAATGAATTGTATATGGTCCGCCAAATAACTTTTTTTTGAAAATGTTATAAAAAAACTACTGAATATTTTCTCAAATTTCTTTTTTTATTTGAAAGTACAATCCTTCCGGTTAATAATGGAAAATAATTTCATTCAAATGGCTGCCTCGGCTGGCCATGCAGTAGCCTACACGATCGGTCCAATTTTAAAGCACATTATCGATTGTGTGCAGCTGTATTTCACCAATGGCTTCACGAATATTGTCCTTTAAAGCGTCACTTGTCTCTGGTTTGTCGGCGTAACACTTATCTTTGAGGGCACCCAACAAATAATAGTCCAACGGTTGAATAGTTGACAAAAAAAAAACGTTAGATGGCGGACCCTTTAGTTTATAAAGATTTTATGGAATACAGTTTTCATGAAAACCCGGTTGAAATATTAAAAAAAAAAACATTTTCACGCTAGATTTGAGTTTAGCAATAAAAAGTCGTTAAATTAAAAATTTATAAAAATATTCCCAAAAAGAAAATAGAAATCTCATAATATGAGAATTTTTCAAAATATTTGTATTTTAGACATAGTAACATTATAGACATTTTTTGATGATGGATTTGAGTTCAAAATTCAATAAACCAAAAGAAAACGAAAATCCCAGTAAAATTATATTTTTTACAGTTTATGGTGTATTTTCGTCAAGTAAAAATAATAAACCTAAATTTAATAAAAACTGTCCCTCAAAAAGAGTATAAAAATCCCCCACAATGGAATAGTCCACAAAATTCGATTCTAAACAAATTAACATGATATACATTTTTGAGGTTAAATTTGCGTTCAGCAATGAAAATGCAATAAAACAAAAAAAATATAGAAACAATCCCACAATTCCCAAAAAGGTAATAAAAATCCCATAAAATCGGATTATTCACAATATGAGGCAATTAATGATTATATAAACTTTTTGAGGATGGAATATTTTTCAGAAATGCAAACGAACATTTTTTAAAAACACTCACTATTCCCAAAAATTCAGCATTTTCTCGCAAATGCCACATGCTATGAACATTTTGATGATAAATTTGCGTTAAACAATGAAACTACAATAATCCGAAAATTAAAAAAACAATTCCAAAAACAATAAGAATTCCAAAATATGGAATTATCATGATAGACACGTTTTTAAGGTAGATTTATGATCAGCAATGAAACTGAAAAAAAAAACACAAAAATTTATAAAAACAATCCCTCAATTCTCATAGAGAAATAAAAAATTCATAAAATATATCTATATTGTCGAAAGAAAAAAACTAAAATTCCCAAAAAGAAAACAAAAATTACCCAAAATTTATTTTTTTGAAATGTACGGTATGTTTTCGTTTTCCATTAAAGGGTATATCCCACGAAAAAATAAAATTTTTAATTTATTATATGGTGTACATATTGTTTTATAAAGACTTTATGGAATAACGTTTGCGATAAAACCAGGTGGAAGTATAAAAAATTAACTTGTGGAAGATAGAAAATTCAAATTGATAAAAAACACAATTCCAAGAAAGAAAATCAAATTTCCTCAATATGAGATTCTTCTAAACATATTCATTCTATACAAATTAACACGATAGACTCTGCTTGGGGGTAGATTTGTGCCCAGCTATAAAAATCCAATGAACCAAGCATGAATAAAAACAATCCCACAATTGCCCGAAAGAAAATAAAAATTCCCTAATTTGGGATTTTTCGCGATATATATATATTGTAGACACTTTTTGAGGATACATTTGGGTTCAGCCAAGAAAGTACAATAAATCAAAAATAAATAACCCCACAATTACCAAAAAGATACGAAAAATTACCTAAAATGGGATTTTATCTTGTATTTTCGTGTTTTTCTCCTCTCGAATTTTGGTCAGAATGAATTTTGATTACCCAAAAAGAAAATAGAAATCCCATACTTTCTATTTCTTTGCAATATATGCATTCTAGACATTATATACACTTTTTTATGGATGGGGATAGATAACGGGAAAATAAAAATTATAATTTAGGCTTGGGTTATAAAATTGTTATGGAAGAAAAAAAAAAAGAAAATAAAAATTCCCTAATATGGGATTATTCAAAATATATGGATTCTAGACAAATTAATATAATATAAACCATTTTAAGGCTGGATTTGGGTTCAGCAGTGAAATGAACCAAAAAGACAAGAAAACATAACCAATAGGGCGGGTTTATTTGTATGGATGAAAAAAAAAATAAAAATCGTATAGCAAAAACGTAATCTACATTAATTTCTAAGAAAATTCTCCGCGCCTCTCGACTTGAAAATTTTTACTTGGGTGAATATTTTTTTTTGATGAAAAAAAAAAAATTATTGTAGAAAAAATATAAAGTGCAAAAGAACTACTTTACTAAACAATTTTATTAAGAAAATTCGTCATCTTTTTGGAAAAAACTTTTTTATTTAACATTTATTTTTTTGGCAAAGGCGGACATACAAATTTTCAAGTCGAAAGGCGCGGATTATACATGGTTTCTTCGGAGAATTTTATGTAAAGAGTGATTTTTTTGAGGTTAGGATTTTCATGCATTAGTATTTGACAGATCACGTGGGATTTCAGACATGGTGTCAAAGAGAAAGATGCTCAGTATGCTTTGACATTTCATCATGAATCGTCTTACAAACGAACAACGCTTGCAAATTATTGAATTTTATTATCAAAATGCGTGCTCTGTTAAGAAAGTTCATTGCGCGCTTCCATTTTATGGTCAGTTTAATCGACACACTGAAGCGGCTATTCGGGCTATTGTGACTAAATTTCGCACCAAATTTACATTGTTGGACATTAAACCACCAACACGCTTACGTAGAGTGCGAACTGAAGAAAATAACGCAGCTGTATCGGCCAGTGTTAATGATGACCACCAATTTTCGATTCGTCGCCGTTCGCACCAATTGGGTCTCTGTTACTCAAAAACGTGGAAATGCCAAAATTGGACTAAGCGGATGGACCACCTAAGACGCAGCCGCGGTCAACATTTAAATGAAATTATCTTCAAAAAGTAAATGTCATGGACCAATCTAACGTTTCAAATAAAGAACCGATGAGATTTTGCAAATTTTATGCGTTTTTTTTTTTAAAAAAGTTATCAAGCTCTTAAAAAATCACCCTTTAGTTTACGTTTTTGCTATACGATTTCAAAAAAATCAACACGCCCTAATAACCACATTCCCAAAAAGAAAAGAAAAATTACCTTAAATAACATTTATGGATAGAGGGTGGTCAATGAGAAAATAAAAATTCTACTGCAGGATATGGAATGAATTTTTGTTTATAATAATATTATAGATGAAAGTTTACAAGACAACTCGATTAAAACGGGTTTCTTGCAAATGCTATATGAATAAATAATAAACAATAAACCTAAAATTCATAAAAACAAACCGACAATTCTCAAAAATAAAACAAAAATCCCCTAAAATGTTTTTTGCAATATATGAATTTTAGTTAACTCTTAACATTTAGACACTCTTTGAGAATAGATTTGGGTTAAAATGAAATAATTCAAACCCACAACTCCAAAAATAAAACAAAATAGTACTTTTCGCATTTTACGATGTAATTTCGTTTTTGTTTTCGTCTAACGAGAAAATAAAAATTGTTATTTAGGAAACAGAGAAAATTTTGAATTATTAAGTTTTTATGGATGAAATTTTATGGATGGTTAAAATATTGAAAATAAAATACGGACTTCTCACTGATTTCCGTTCAGCAATATAACTTCAATATACCGAAAACTCATAAATATTATCGCAAAAAGGTAACGGGAAACTTAACAATATATGGATTCTAAACAAAATTAACATAGTAGACACTCTATGAGTGTGGATCTGGATTCAGCAATGAAAAGTAATTAAACCAAAGACTTAGAAAAACAGTCCCACAATTCCGAAAAAATAATTCCCTAAAATGGTATTTTCACATTTAATGGTGTAATTTCTCGTCCAACGAGGAAATACAAACTTTTATTTAGGAAACAGAAATAATTTTGAATTATTATTTTTTTCAGTTTTTATTACATGTATTTTTGGACCACTCTAATGTTACGTATGTATGTAACCACACATACATCGCAATCCTTTTAACTTTGTTAGCTAAACGTTAGGGTAAAATGCAGACAACTCCACAGAAACATACAACAGCTTAATTAAATATGAATGCGACACATAAGTAGATTAGGGTGTCCATTTGAACAAGAAAAAATAAATAAATCAATCCATCACATAAGGAAAAGTAAACAATTTGAAAGTCCATACATACCATCCCATTTGATCCTATGATCAGCTTATTTTTCCTTGTTATATCTAAACACATTCAAACGAATTTTAAGATTATAAAGAGTGATTTTTTTGAGGTTAGGATTTTCATGCATTAGTATTTGACAGATCACGTGGGATTTCAGACATGGTGTCAAAGAGAAAGATGCTCAGTATGCTTTGACATTTCATCATGAATCGTCTTACAAACGAACAACGCTTGCAAATTATTGAATTTTATTATCAAAATGCGTGCTCTGTTAAGAAAGTTCATTGCGCGCTTCCATTTTATGGTCAGTTTAATCGACCCACTGAAGCGGCTATTCGGGCTATTGTGACTAAATTTCGCACCAAATTTACATTGTTGGACATTAAACCACCGACACGCTTACGTAGAGTGCGAACTGAAGAAAATATCGCAGCTGTATCGGCCAGTGTTAATGATGACCACCAATTTTAGATTCGTCGCCGTTCGCACCAATTGGGTCTCTGTTACTCAAAAACGTGGAAATGCCAAAATTGGACTAAGCGGATGGACCACCTAAGACGCAGCCGCGGTCAACATTTAAATGAAATTATCTTCAAAAAGTAAATGTCATGGACCAATCTAACGTTTCAAATAAAGAACCGATGAGATTTTGCAAATTTTATGCGTTTTTTTTTTAAAAAAAGTTATCAAGCTCTTAAAAAATCACCCTTTAGCTGCAGTCATTTGATTGGTACCATTTTACCTACATTTCGTTCCGTTGCCCCTATAAGCAATATTTCAAATGTTTCGATTCTATAGGAAAGTTTTTAAAAAAAAAACACATAAAATTCGGAAAAATGCATGAAATCTTTATTTGAATCGATGGGCCGTACCCATATAATTTAATGTTTGAAGATTATTTCATGCAAATGTTGACCTAGACTGCGCCTCAAGTCGTCCATCCGTCAATTTTGGCATTTCCACGTTTTTGAGTAACAGAGGTCCAATTGCTGCGAACGGCGACGAATCGATAATTGATGGTCATCATTAACACTGGCCGATATAGCTGCGATATTTTCTTCAGTTCGCACTCTACGTAAGCGTGTTGGTGGTTTAATGTCCAACAATGTAAATTTGGTGCAAAATTTAGTCACAATAGCCCGAATAGCCGCTTCAGTGGGTCCAAACTGACCATAAAATGGAAGCGCGCGATGAACTTTCTTAACAGAGCACGCATTTTGATAATAAAATTCAATAATTTGCAAGCGTTGTTCGTTTGTAAGACGATTCATGTTTAAATAATAGACCAAAATGAAGATGTTTGACAGTGAAACAAAACACGAAACGTGCGTCAGCTGATTAAACCAGTGTTGCCAAAAAGATAATAGATAAAAAATCACCCTTTCTAAGGGGAGAATGGAGGTTATCAATTTAAATATAAGGCGGTTATTTTCAAAAAAAACGAAATACTCTAAATATTATTAGATATTTTCAGCCATTAATAAAAAAATTCCCTGGTTTCATTTTCAGGTGGAGGAAACAAAAAACAATTCCAGGCCACCCTAATATGTATGGCATACTGCTGTCTGTGTATGACTTAGTTAGTATTTGTGTTCGTTTCCGTTTGTTAAGCGAATGCTTTTACATGAACTATGCATGTACGAGTGTGTGTGTGTGTGTCTGTATAAGGTTTCCAGGTGTATATCCTGGTGTACAACGATTGTGAATGTCGTACTAAAGGAATTACAAAAGTCACACAAAATAAACAGAAAACATTTATCGTCGTCCTGGTTGATTGCTGTTGTGTGGATGGGAGGATGGTTAAATTTCCTTGATAATGATTCGAATTTGTCATTATTTGAATGCAATTTAGGAGGCATTATTTGGATAGATTTTGCAGACGATTATACGACTAGACTATATATGGATTTAGCTGGTTACAGAAAAGGAGGTTCTAGATTTTAGTCGAATGTTTAAGTTTTCTAACGTTTCTCTGATATTTTTATTTTTATACCTTCCACCTCTAGGATGGGGGTATACTAACTTTGTCATTCCGTTTGTAACACCTTGAAATATCGACCTCAGACCCTATAAAGTATATATATTCTTGATCGTCATAAAATTCTAAGACGATCTAGCCATGTCCGTCCATCTGTTGAAAGCACGCTAGCATCTAAACGAAAGGAGCTAGAATGTTCAAATTTTCCATAAATGCATCTTATAGTCGTACATCGGTTGGGATTGCAACGGGGTGAAATAGGCCCAAAGGGAAAAAATTTTCCCTCACAAGGACTAAAAATACCCATAATAATCCCTAATATTTTAGCGTATTTAAGCATGTTTTTGGAATAAGTCTTTTTATATTTGCTTGATATTTGGTATGCGCATTCCACTTATAGCAAAAACGTGCACCATAAGGTGATTCATATTTGTAGGGGGTGAAATGGGGCAAAAAAGGGATCAAAATGGTACATATTAAACGACAACAGCTAGAAACACGAAATTCGGTGGGTACATTCCTCTGATTGAGTAGCTAAATAATATAAAAGTATTTTTTCCAAATTCGTACTTTTAAGGGGTAAAATGGGAATAGAGGGATAAAAATGGTACCAACCAAACGGCTGTACCTAGAATAATGAAATTCGGTGTATACATTCCTCTGATTGCGTAGACACTTAAAATAAACAGATTTTTCGAAATTCGTACTTTTTGGGGTTAAAATGAAAAAGGGAATAAAAATAGTACCAATCAAATGACCGCAGCTAGAGTCATGAAATTCGGAGTATACATTCCCCTGGCTGTATAGACACGGAAAATAAACTGATTTTTGGAAATTCGTACTTTTTGGGGTTAAAATGAAAAAAAGGGGATACAAATAGTACCAATTAAATGACCGCAGCTAGAGTCATGAAATTCGGAGTATACATTAATTTGACTACGAAGACATGAAAAATAAAAGTTTTTTTTCCAAATTCGTTCTTTCAAGCGATACAATGGGTACAGAGGGATAAAAATGGTACCAACCAAACGGCTACACCTGGAATAATGAAATTCGGTGTATACATTCCTCTGATTGCGTAGACACTTAAAATACACAGATTTTTCGAAATTCGTACTTTTTTGGGGTTAAAATGAAAAAGGGGATAAAAATAGTACCAATCAAATGACCGCAGCTAGAGTCATGAAATTCGGAGTATACATTCCCCTGGCTGTATAGACACGGAAAATAAACTGATTTTTGGAAATTCGTACTTTTTGGGGGTTAAAATGAAAAAAAGGGGATACAAATAGTACCAATTAAATGACCGCAGCTAGAGTCATGAAATTCGGAGTATACATTAATTTGACTACGAAGACATGAAAAATAAAAGTTTTTTTTCCAAATTCGTTCTTTCAAGCGATACAATGGGTACAGAGGGATAAAAATGGTACCAACCAAACGGCTACACCTGGAATAATGAAATTCGGTGTATACATTCCTCTGATTGCGTAGACACTTAAAATACACAGATTTTGCGAAATTCGTACTTTTTTGGGGTTAAAATGAAAAAGGGGATAAAAATAGTACCAATCAAATGACCGCAGCTAGAGTCATGAAATTCGGAGTATACATTCCTCTGACTGCGTAGACACTTTGGGGTTAAAATGGAAAAATGGATACAACTAAAGGGTGATTTTTTAAGAGCTTGAAAACTTTTTTAAAAAAAAAACGCATAAAATTTGCAAAATCTCATCGGTTCTTTATTTGAAACGTTAGATTGGTCCATGACATTTACTTTTTGAAGATAATTTCATTTAAATGTTGACCGCGGCTGCGTCTTAGGTGGTCCATCCGCTTAGTCCAATTTTGGCATTTCCACGTTTTTGAGTAACAGAGACCCAATTGGTGCGAACGGCGACGAATCGAAAATTGGTGGTCATCATTAACACTGGCCGATACAGCTGCGATATTTTCTTCAGTTCGCACTCTACGTAAGCGTGTTGGTGGTTTAATGTCCAACAATGTAAATTTGGTGCGAAATTTAGTCACAATAGCCCGAATAGCCGCTTCAGTGGGTCGATTAAACTGACCATAAAATGGAAGCGCGCAATGAACTTTCTTAACAGAGCACGCATTTTGATAATAAAATTCAATAATTTGCAAGCGTTGTTCGTTTGTAAGACGATTCATGATGAAATGTCAAAGCATACTGAGCATCTTTCTCTTTGACACCATGTCTGAAATCCCACGTGATCTGTCAAATACTAATGCATGAAAATCCTAACCTCAAAAAAATCACTCTTTAGTATCAACCAAATGAGTAATTTGGAATTAAAATAGAATGGAAACACAACCAACTGTATGTAGCACCCACTATCTACAAATATTTATGGTATTTAAGCTTTTTGAAAAAATAAATAAAGAATATTTATTTTTTGATTTGAAATAAATAATAATCTTATATTTATAAAAGAGAATGCCGTCCGTGTGAACACGCAAAACTTTATAACGGATCGTCTGATTTTCACGATTTTGGGCTTGATGAATTCGTGTTGGCCCAAGGAAGGACATAGGATATAAAATTGGTACATAAATATTACTGACCACGAGAATGATAAATATGATGCCGAAATTTGGATTTTCATTTTATGTGTGTGGCAATAGTGTTTTTTTGAGCCAGAAGGCTGCAAATTGGAACGTATATATTACTGACCACAAGAAAGATAAATATGATGCTGGAGTTTGAATTTTCGTTTGGTGGGTATTTGGGGCGTGGCAAAAGTGTCTTTTAGCTAGAAGGCTGAAAATTGGAACGTATATATTACTGACCACGATAATATCAATATGATAAGATCAATATGAAACCTGATTTTAATTTTACCATTTGTGATTTTGCCTGGCGAAGCGGGCGGGGTTCAGCTAGTAATGAAATAATAATTTGAAATAACTAAAATATTATATTTATTTGTAAAATTATTTTTTCAATATTTGCACTTGTTTTGGTTTGGCTTTATACAAAATTTATATTTTCCTGTAACATTACTGCACTTCTACGAAAACCGACAACCTCTGTGGAATGCAATCCAAGGTGGAGGGTATATAAAGTTCGGCCCGACCGAACTTAACGCCATTTTTACTTGTTTATTTTATTATTATTTTTTATTTCAATAGCTATTACAGCGTACGAAAATTAAAAAAAAGAAGTCCTTACACTTGAACAGGATGCTATACATATGAGTCGATATGCAAAACGAAGTTATTTGACGTTTTCAGTTGTTCATTTCCTCATCCTGATGGCCTAGACAGGACTACAAATTTCCAAAGAATACAATTTTTCAAAAAGTTATTTTATGTACTTGTTCGTGCTCTATAACAACGGAACTAGTGTCAAATTAAAGAAGAGAATATCTATTAAAAATACTTAAAATATCATGCTTCTATCTGTATTAGTTCAGCATTAACATTTATTTCAAATTTAATTATTTTCTAGTTTATTAATATCTTGCTTTTTAAGAGGCAAAACTTAAAATGGTTGTTAATACCAAACTAATACAGATAGAACCTTGAAAATTAAAGTATTTTTAGCACACATTCTCTTCTTTGATTTGACATTTATACCGGTATCATCGGGTGCGAATAAGTATTAAAAATAATTTTTGAAAAAAAAAATGAATCATCATTGAAGAAAATGAAAAACTAAAAAACGCCATTTAACTCTATTTCACCTATAGTTTCAGATGTATATCATTCGGTTCAAGTGTAATATGGACTGTCGGACAGTGTTATAGGACAAAGTGAGTGAGTAATTTAGGTTTTGCAGAAAAAATGTTTTAAAAATTCGAGTTTCAATGAAATATGTAAGAGAAGAATAAAAGACCAGTAAAACACTGATTTACCGAATGCATTCTAAAATGTAAATTGCCATTTTCATTGCATAACTTCTTGAAGTAGCCAGCCAGCCAGTCAACCAGCCAACCATCAATGTCTGTCTAGTCATGTCTAAAGTACTGGCATTCTGCAAATGCTGCAAATGGATCCCGCATCACAATTCACAAGTTGCCCAACTAACATTTGTTGTTTATTTATTTATGCTCCCCAGTGTGGTAAAAGCCTTTCTATTCGGATGTACATATTTGCAATAGCAAATGCAGTTGTTTGGCTGCTGCTGATCTATTCCACCAAAATGTTTGCACAATACCCGCATCCCATCCCAATCCACCCACATTCATACCACAAAATGCCAAATGTGATTTGGATGCCATATCTTTTGGGTATTTGTAGCCCCACCACACACACACACAGATTGTATTTGTATTTCATTTTTAAAGAGTCAAATCAAATATTCCGGATTTATCTCAACGATATTCATGGAATTGATTGATGGTGTTGTATAACATACGAAGGTTACGAGTGTATTTGGAAATCCTTTTTTTCTCTCTCTCTCTTTCGTTTCAAAGCTATCACAAATTGTATAAATCAGACGAAATTGTATCACAAAGGCCGAAGAGGAGGGGAAACAGAATCCAATTTTTCCATTTCAGGCCAACAAATTTAAAATGTATGCAACTCGTACACACACATATTCCTACACTCTCACTTGTGCAAACATTTATCCTTTCTTTGAGAAGGACGAAACAGAACAACAACGGCAAAAGTGTTGACACACGCAGGGAGAGGACTCATGTGAAAGTGCGTGGGAGTCAGTGGGTGGGTGGGGTGTCACACACCCAGTCCTCCTTGGCATCGTTGTCGTCGTCGGTCGATGAAAACATCGTTTTTCCACACAAAAGGAAAATCTAACAGCTGCAGTAGCCCAAGTGACAGCCGTCACTTGTCAAGAGATAAGTCTTCTTCGTCGTCGTCGCTTTTTTCTCTCACAATTTCAAACTTCAGTCAAACTCAGAGATAGACTGACTGGCTTAACAAAGACATAAACTCCAACCCTCCCCCCCCCCAAAAAAAAATTCAAAGATTTTCTAGATTAAATGTAAATTGAATAATTCCCCTGTAGGGTGTGACTAGCAAACCAGGATAACAAAAGAAAAGTGTCTTTGAGAGACACATAAGTGACGTTTAATCACATGTCAGACTTTTCATCGCAGTGCAACAGATACATTTATTAGGCGGAGTGGGGAGTATATCGAATAATTGATTACAATAATAACAAGTCAGGCAGTCCGTATTAGACTTAAACCGGATGATATATGTCTGAAACTATAGGCAAAATTGAGTTAAGTGGCGTTTTTAGTTTAGTCATTTCCCCATTCTATAAAATACAATTTCCAAAATTATTTCACATTCTTATTCGCACCCTATGGTAGCGGTATAAGTATCAAATTAAAGAGGATATTATCTGCTAAAAATACTTTAAATTGGATACTTCTATCTGTTTTAGTTCAGCATTAACAACCATTTCTATTTCCCCCTTAAAAAGAAAAAAAAAAAATAAACTAAATAATCTTGGTGGGAAACTTAATATGGTTTTCAAAGCTAAACTAATATTGGTAGAATCAGAAAATTTTAGCTGTTTTTAACAGATATTCATCTCTTTCATTTGATATCCGCATCGTCATTGTATGACCAGCGAAAGTACTAAAATAAATTATTATAAAAATGTACATCCTATGGAAATTAATAGTCCTGTAAAAAGGACAAACGAAACGAAAAATGAAATCAAAAATCCTGGTATTCTGGTGTATTCTACTGGTGGCTTATAGTTTCACTTGTATTTGATCTTGTTCATAGGACGAAATTTTCGTATAGTTAAACACTACATTTATATTTTATTTTTTTTTTTTCAAAAAAAGAAATTGTTTAAATTAACAAAACTAAACATTTTTTATTAATAAAAATAATAAGAGACAAAAACAAGATTTTTCCCGAGCCACGATTCGAACCCAAGACCTTCTGGGTGCAAAACGGACAACTTACTTCTATATCCCCATATGAAAAATTTGTTCCCACTCACTTGTGAAAATGCCATTCTGGAAATGTTACGAGGTATTCAAATATTATCAACTTTTTTGGAAGTTATTCATAAGAACTCCTCAAATGCGGGAAATATGAAAATTAGCATTTTCGGATGCGAATAAAATGCGTTTCCGGCGAAAGTACACTCTCAATTTATTTTGCTGGATGTTAATCATACGCTCAGTTTAATTTGCATATTATTATTATTTTTGTTTTATATTTAAAAGATAATTTAAAAAATCTAATCTTAAGTAAAAACAAAATAAACAATTTTCTGCTCTTAGAACAAATATAAACCGATTTTGTTTTCCATACGCTTAGTTTGACTTACAATTTAGTGAAGTGCATGAATGCAACGTATAAGTCATATTAATTAATTAATATCAATCATACGCTACGTTTTTCATATTTTCTATTAAAATTTTAATTGATATTTTTCACAATAAACTTAAATGACAAAAGGGAAGAAAAATATGTTACAGCAACGATCTTATTCTCATCAAACTGGTGGTAGGATCAATTCGAACGTTCCGAGAGGAAGGCCATCAGGTTCTCTGTAGATGGATTCCTACAGATCATTAAATAGATTAAATTACACTTTGCGACCGTCCAAAACTCTGGGAAGTGATATTATTTTTATTGGAGTAGAACAAGAATCTGGATTTCAAATTTGCCCACCCAAAATCTTGAGTTACGGAGGATTTTCGTACATTTGCTGCACACTTATAAGCCTGTAAATTAGTTGGTTTTCAACCGATTTTCACTTTCTCATCGGTTAAAAAAGAGACTTGGAGCTTTCGATTGATATATAGCCGACATTTCTAAAAAAATTATACATTTTTAAAATTTGCATATTATTTTTTGTTTTGTACATATTTTTGTTTTGTATCCGTACCCCATGGTAAATTTATTTAAATACCATATTTAGTAAGGGGTACAACGCCGCTCCGTGATTAATTGATGATTTTATTAATACTAAATTTTTGCAAATATACATGTTATGGCCATATCTCATAATTCTACGAATTTCAATAAAAATACTTCACATTCATCAAAATCATAAAAACGATAAAAATATTAATAGATTTTCTTTTTTTTTTTCAAAAAATATCCGATTGTCCAAAGTAGGGAAAATGTGTTCTAAAATTGGGAAATAGGGAAAGTGTGTTGGGGATTTTTTTTTATTAAAATTGCCCTTTTTACCATTTTTATCTATTGGGTAATCGAAAAAGTCTTTTCGTATTTTGCCAATAGATGTCGTTGGAGTCGTCTATCTCCAGTGCTACCAATCACATTGTGTCATAACCAAAAGAAATTAAATTCGGTACAGCTGTTCAAAAATGATGAAAATAATGAAGAAATTCGCTATATTTTGAAATTTTTGTATAAAAAAGGGAAGAATGCCACGCAAGCCAACAATGAAATATGTGATGTTTACTGAGACGATGCTGTATCAAAAATATCGATAAAACACATTTTTCCATTTTTAAGGATATCTCTTAATTTTTTAACAATTTTTATTTTAAACTTTGTACATATGTCCCCATTTTCAAATATTTTTATTTTAAACGTATTCTTATGAATTGAATTTAGACAAATCTTGTTTGAAACAAAATAGTGTAACATATATGTACGTACATAAATATACATATATTTATATTCATGGAGCCATGCACCTCTGATCTGTCTAACCGGGTTTTTATTATATGAACAGATTGTGCATCTAACGGAGTTTTTACATTTTTGGGATGCATATAAGCGATAAATACTGTTCTGTGAAATATATGGACCTTTCTTTGAATTTGTATTCCACTATATGATGACTTCTATAGGAAGTTGAATGATTGTATTTTGATTTGAAAGTCGCATTTATATAAGTCAATTCCAGTATGCGTGGCCATGTGTTCCCTTAAAAAAATTAGAAACAACAGTAGGTAGAGCTTGACCATTCTTTGGAAGGACTATGATATTCAAGATGTCTGGTCAAATATGCCTCATAGGAAAAGCGATAATTGCAAACTTATTTATTAAATTCATCCATATTATAATATTTGGGAATGGATTCCCACTCACAAAAAATATTTGAATGGGATAATAATATGAAATCATGGGTACATTGACTAATATTAACGAATATTTAATTACTTGCCGAAAAATAAAAGAAAAGTTATTAAAAATCAATACAAATCGTTCCTTCCATTTTCCCAAAATTGTCAAATAAATAGGGGCGATCGAATGACAGAACGAGCTGGCAAAAAAGCCGCCGACCCAATTTGGGTAGCGCCGCCGCCGCCGATAATTCTGGGTCGGCTTGTAACTCTGACCTCGCTCTGGTCAACCTATCGTTGAAAAAGTCGATGAAAATATGGAAAAGGTTGACCAGGACCGCCACATAAGCAGCATGACATCGCCAAGGAACTAAACATTCATCATCAAACGGTTTTGAACCATTTAACAAAGGCTGGTTACAAAAAAAAAAGCTCGATGTTTGGGTACCACATGAATTGTCTGAGAAAAATTTAATGGGCGCTGGACCACAAATCAATTCGTCGCCGTTCGCAGCAATTGAGACTCTGTTACTCAAAAACGTGGAATCGCCAAAATTGGACTAAGCGGATAGACCATTTGAGGAGCAGTCAAGGTCAACATTTACATGAAATAATCTTCAAACATTAAATTATATGGACCGCACTATCAATTCAAATAAAGATTTCATGAGAATTTTATGTGTTTTTTTTTTTGAAAAACTTTCTTATAGCTTTTAAAAATCACCCTTTATTAAGCTTCTCCTCATTATGTAAATCACGTTATTTCCACATTTACAGCCCTTAAAAATTAAGACGGCAGAGTTGGTACAAAGCAGTCATATGTTTTCACTTTTCTTGAAATAATTTTTTCCATAATCAAAATCGACTGAAATTTGGCTCATTTTTTTTTTTTGTTTATTCGCAACGATTTAAGGTCCTGTTCAAAAGTTATGAAATAATTTTGTCCAAAATGTTTATGAAAATTCGTGCTTTTTCAGACAGCTGCCATTTTTTTACAAAAAACCTGTAAGGAAAGGCTAAAGTCGGGCGGCGCCGACTCTATGATACACTCCACTTTCAATCCGAATACAATTCAATTCGGTGAAAAAGTGAAAACGGGAAGGTTTTTTGTGTCCTGTAAAATTATGTGTTTGACAAAAAATTTTATATCGGAAAGGACATTTTTATGAGGATATATTGAAACCTGGAACGAAATAGGTGAAATATAAAATGTATAGTTCGGGCAAAATCGGTTAAACTTATGGGAGCAACATTTGAATTTGGGCTATATTTAAATCTGAACCGATCTAGCCCGCTTTAACCACAGGTGTTTCTAGTTAGATTATAAGATATTGTGCCAAATTTAAAGAAATTCGATTAGAATATGTGGCATTTAAAGCGGAAAAAGTCAAATCGGAAGCGACATTTATATGGGGGCTATATCTAAATCTGAACCGATCTTACCCAATTTCTGCATAGGTGTTTCTAGTAAGATTATAAGATGTTGTGCCAAATTTAAAGAAAATCGAGTATAATATGTGGTTTCTACAGAGGAAAATGTCAAATCGGGAGCGAAATTTGTATGGGAGCTATATCTAAATCTGAACCGATTTGACCTATTTTCACCATAGATGTTCTTAGTTTAAATATAAGATGTTTTGCCAAATCTGAAGACAATCTGATACAATATGTGGTTTCTAGAGCGGAAAAAGTCAAATCGGGAGCGAAATTTGTATGGGAGCTATATATAAATCTGAACCGATCTGACCGATATACACCATGGGTGTTTCTAGTAGAAATATAAGATGTTTTACCAAATCTGAAGACAATCTGATACATTATGTGGTCTCTAGAGCGGAAAAAGTCAAATCGGGAGAGAAATTTGTATGGGAGCTATATAAAAATCTGAACCGATTTGACCTATTTTTACCACAGGTGTTTCTAGCTTGAATATAAGATGTGTTGCTAATTTTGAAGAAAATATGTTGTAATATGTGGTATATAGAGTGAAAAGTGTCAAATCGGGAGTGTAATTCGTATGGGGGCTATATCTAAATCTGAACCGATTTTCTTCAAATTAAATAGCGTTCGCCCTTATCCCGAAAAACATCGTTGTGCAAAGTTTCATTTGGTTCTGTCTACAATTGCGACCTGTATCGTGATTACAAGAATAGATGGACGGACAGACAGACAGACAGACAGACAGACGGACGGACATTGCTAAATCGACTCAGAAAGTGATTCTAAGACGATCGGTATAATTAACAATGGGTCTATCTCGTTTCCTTTTGGGTGTTACAAACAAATGCACAAAGACATAATACTCTCGTGGAGTGTATAAAAAGCAAAAATGCTCCAATGCCACAAGCTGGCTGGAAAAGAAAAAAGGAAAAAATCTAAAATTCAGCAAGGGTTTTCAAAACATGGTCACACCTGACGGCACATATCTCCTCCATTTTGTAATTTTTCCAATTTTATTTTTTTGTAAATATCGTCCAAAGTGTCCATATATGTGTATATAGTATTTTTATGTCTTTATATGTCTGTTTTGGGGGCTGCCTGGGTGGTGTAACCCCTTAAAATAATTTTTTATTTTCTTAATTTCTAATTTCTTTTTCGACCTTTTCCAACTGTTTATCATACATGTTAAGTGCTTTTGTTTTAACATTTTTTGTTTAGAAAATGTGGTTTCCTAGCTGTGCCAAATCCTATCCTATTTGTGCCAAATATAGCTCTTTTGTTATAAATATTTAAAAAATACCATTTTTGAAAAATTGTACGACTTTCAACCATATCTTCATATCCTTCAAAAGCCTTTAAAGAATAAAATAAAGAAAATACAGAAAGACTGAAGGGTTGCACGTCCTTGCAGGGTAACTGTTGCTTGTACAAACTTGTACTCCTGGAAGATTGGATACATTTAGTGCAAAAAGTCAGATTTTTTTGTTCCAAAACGCGAATTACTCACTTTTTGTCATTAACTTCAATGAAATCTGAACACAGCATCACTGAACTTCATCTCGACATAGCCAGAGAAAAACAGAGACGGTCTATAATGCTCTCGATATCTTCCTCTCTTTTGATGTCGTTCTCCTACATACCACTTTTAATTAAATTTTTAGTTAAGCCACGATTACCAAGTATTGATTCAGAATCATAATATCATTCAATTCATTCCTAAAACTCTGTGTATTTTTTTCTTTTTTTTTGTTTTCCAACACTTCTGGGGAAAAACTCACACAATTTCTTGCTATCTTGGTATTACCAAATATTAATTTTCCTATCTCAAATATTCTACATATAATTAGATGAAGTCGTCCCCCTTGAATGCACCCCAGGATATAGACCAACGGCATGGTCCGGCGGCCATCACCACAACATGTCCGGCAAAATGCATCAAATATTTAAAAGTAAAATTCAGCAACCAAAAGAAAAATAGCCATAAGTCACGTTCATGCTGAGAGTCTCTAGACAAACATTATTAACAACACCAGCAAGAAGAAGTGAAAAAAAAAACACGCTCACTCACTCAGGCACTCACTCGCCTAGAAGTTTGACCAAGTTTAGCCAAGCAGTGCTCGTGCCAGTGCTTGGACGAGAAAGTGAAGTGCAAAAACTAATAAACCTTATGGCGCTGACATCTCTCATGGCTAATGAATATTTAATAAAGCAACAGTTTACTAATTTCTTATGACCAACTGGAGGAGTGCCGTCGCCACCCCAAAGAAACATGGAAACCAAGAGTTCGTCCACACGCATTTGTATAGTTTTGGCATTTTGACAAAACTAAACAACCGCTCGGGCCGAGCCGAACGTCGACAGCCATCAACGTGGCTGGTGGGGATGCTCTGGTGTCCGGGAGGCAACAGCTGTTCAAGCATATAATGACTTCAAGGAAAAAACGTTTGCCAAAAAAAACACACACACAGAGAAATAAAAAATAAAGTGGAAACCGGAAATGAAATAAATGCCATATGACCTGACCCTCCCTCATGGAACACTAAAACAAATGAAAATGTATAATTTTATGTTACCGACGCATACTTCCATACCCAAGACCTTGTGTTTGATTGCAATAAAAAGAGGCCCGGACACACACTCACATCTACGCACATGGGAAGACGCAGAAATATCCTTACGTGGCGAAAAAAGCATGGCCAAGCCACATGACAAAAGTCTCAGGACAATAGGAGAAAAAATGGAAACTTTAAACTGTTATAAATTCATTTTTATGACATACATGCCACGTACCAGGCCTACCAGATACATATTATTTACTTTTCCCCAAATGTTTAAGAAAATTCCCCAGAAAATACCTTGAGAATAAAAATGATTTTTTTATTCTCAAACCTAAAAGATCCAAGAAACGTTAATGAAGACAGAACTGACTATATGACTATACCCATCTCTCTACTCCAAAACTCTCTACCCTGAATACCAAATCTGGCGGAAGAAGTTTTTCGAAATGCGTGGGACATTTGGAAAATAGAACACATCGCGCCATCTGCCTGACTACTTTCTGATGGAGCTACGACAATGAAAATTCGCCTGTTCGATTTTAGCAGCTGATTTCGAATACGATGATAAACTTTTAAACCTTAAGATCAATCTATATTGTTTAAATATTCCAGAGCCTCCTTTTCGTACAACTCATCGATCATATTTTCAATTGAAAATTTATGAATTATTTTTAAATAACGTCAATAAAAGTAATTTTCCTTTAGAATTAAGAACTATATTAGCTGGGAATGCTCCCTATTTCCAATAGACAATAGTGGACGGGTGGAAAGAGATTTTATTAAATTTTATAAATTTCAAATCAAACCCCAAGTGAAATTTTGTTAAAGATAACTTAAAGCAGAATAAAATCAATCAATCGCTACTGTATTATTTTATTTTTTTAAATTGTTTGAATTGTACAATTTTTCAAAATTTACAATCGCTTATGCCAAAATCGAATAGGCAATGGAAAAATGTTAAAAAAAGTTTCTCTTGCCTTCGGCCCTAGGAATGATTCTAAATCCACACTGTGCGTCACTACTTCACACTAAAGTGTCTTTCAGCGAGAAAATGTATTCAAATCAGGCCAAGAAAATGTATTCAAATCAGACCGTACGACAATTTTTAAAAAAGTCGTTACACATGAACCGAATGATATACACATGACACTATAGTCAAAATGGATTTAATTGGCGTTTTTAGTTTTTCATTTACTCATCCAGTTGACCCTTCACAGGACTACACAATTATAAAGTATACAAGTTTTCAAAAATTATTTTAACCCATTTTGACCCAGTGTTCGATTAATCGAACAGTAAACAGTAAGAAACAGCGAAAAATGAAATTTGCTGGGCTTTAATGGGTTAAATATTTACTCGAAGCCTATGATAACGATATTAGTGGCAAAGTAAAGAGGAGAATATCTATTAAAACTACTGCAAATATCACGCTTCTATCTGTATTAGTTCAGCATTAACGCCCATTTCAAATTTACCCCTTAATTTATTTAGCTTATTCATATTTTACTTTTTAATAGAGAAAAACTTGAAATTGTTGTTAAAAAATTAACATAGATACAAGCTTGCAATTTAAAGTATTTTTAGCATTTATTCCGATATCATATTTAAAATACTTTAAAAAAAAAAATAAAAAAAAAGGATGAGGAAATGAAAAACTACCAAGCAAAAACGGCGTTAAGATCGGCCGGGCCGAACTTTGTATACCCCCCTTCACTATGGAATGCATTCCACAGAGGCTGTCGTAGAAGTGCAGTAATATTACAGGGGAACATAATTTTTTAATACAGCCAAGCCGAAACAAATATAAATATTGAAAAAATAACTTTATAAATAAATATAATATTTGAACTGGGATATTGTCCTGACTCAAGACCATTTTGCATCTGTATTTAATAGAATGCAAATTTATTTACAAATGGCACGGTGACATTTATTACTTGGCTGCAGAATACTACGATCATGAATTCGACCATGTCAAAAGTCTTTTAAAGTGGCTTCGCAGCGACTTTTCAACATTAAACCCGGCCTCTATAAGGAGATGATTCTCACAAACGAACGAGAAGCACTCGCACCAATTAATAATGTACACATGCCATCTTACAAGCATCTCATTGTGTTGCATATGTAAGTATGTGTATATGCAGGTATAGTTACAGGTAGGTATAGTCCCAACGCTCATTTGTTTTATTTTTTTTTTTTGTAATTTTTTGGTCTGTAATCAATATTTGATTTGAACTGGGATTATTTATATAAATTTGCATTCTATTAAATATAGATGCAAAATGGTCTTGAGCCAGGACAATATCTCAGTTCAAACAAAAAAAAAATTATTTATTTTCTTTTTTTATTTTTATAGTTTTCTTTGTGCCAGCCAAATAATTGTTCTCATTTTTTCCTTCCTAAGACACTGTTTCGATGTGAAAGTGAAATTCACAACATTTATAGTCATCATAATCACTTACAAGCGTTGTGTTCGGACCTAAATTTCCAAAATGAGACTACAAATATTATATTATATTATGTGTTATAGCAATTTAAGTAAAAAAAAAATAAAAATATATATATATAAAAATTGTTTTGTGTTGATTGTATGACTCATTATTCTTCAATGAATAGAATAATGAGTAATAGAATATTAGCCAATAAAAATGGAACAAACATTTTTTAATTTTTTTTTCTATTTTTAACACCAAAAATTTATTTTCTTCGAAATTTTTGGAGACTATCCTTAAACCAATGCCAATAAAGTGATATTTGCAACATATGTAGCCATCAATGGTATTTTTAATCGGGCTTATATTTAAAAATTAGAATACAAGTATTAAACGTGCTTTTGGCACAAATTAGAATAATAGTTAAAAAAATTAAAAAAATGGAGAATAAACTAATAGAAAACAAGTAAAAACGGCGTTAAATTCGGCCGGGTCGAAATTTATATACCCTCCACCATGGATTGCATTTCATAGAGGTTGTCGATTTTAGTAGAAGTGCAGTAATATTACAGGAAAAAATATATATTTTTTGAATATAACCAAAACAAATACAAATTTTGAAAATCCAGTATTTCAAGTGCAAAATAACCTAAATAACCTAAAGTAAAAAGTACGATTTTGGAAAACCCTTTTTATTATGTTTTAGCTGCGGTCCTTTGGTTGGAACCATTTTTATCCCCTTTTTCCTATTTTATCCCCTTAAGAGTACGACTTTCTAAAATCTCTTTATTTTACGTGCCCACGCAATTAGATGGACGTACACACCGATTTTCATCATCCTAGCTGTAGCCGTTAAGTTGGTACTATTTTTATCCCTCTGTACGCATTGTATCCCTTGAAAGTACGAATTTGGAAAAAACTTTTATTTTTCGTGTCTACGCAGTCAGAGGAATGTATACTCCGCATTTCATGACTCTAGCTGCGGTCATTTGGCTGGTTCTATTTTTATTCCCATTTCTATTTTAACCCCAAAAAGTACGCATTTCTAAAAAATCCGTTTATTTTACGTGTCTACGCAATCAGAGGAATGTATACACCGAGTTTCATGACTCTAGCTGCGAATATTTGGTTGGTACTATTTTTATCCCCTTTTTTCTCATTTGAACCCCAAAAAGTACGAATTTCGAAAAATCCTTCCATTTTACGTTTCTCCGCAATCAGAGGAATGTATACACCGAATTTCATTATTCTAGGTGCAGCCGTTTGGTTGGTACCATTTTTATCCCTCTATTCACATTTTATCCCTTAAAAGCACGAATTTGAAAAAAAAAATCATATTATGTACATACTCAATTAGAGAAATGTACACAGCGAATTTCGTGTTTCTAGCTGTTGTCGTTTCATATGTACCATTTTTATCCCTTTTTGCCCATTTCACCCCCTACGAACAAAAATCGTTTTATGGTGCACGTTTTTGTTATCGGGGGAATGCGCATACCCAATATCAAGTAACGTCAAGCAGACATATTGCAAAAAAAATATGCTTAAATACTCTAAAATATTGGGGGTTATAATGGATTTTTCTGTCCTTGTGAGTTAAAAAATTGTCCCTTTGGGCCGATTTCGTCCAGTTTCAATCCCAACAGATCTACGACAATGAGACGTATTTATGCAAACTTTGGACCTAATAGCTCCTTTCGTTTAGATGCTAGCGTGCTTTCAACAGACGGACGGTCGGACATGGCTAGATCGTCTTAGTATTTTATGGCGATCAAGAATATATATACTTTATAGGGTCTCAGGTCGATATTTCAAAGTGTTACAAACGGAATGACAAAGTTTGTATACCCCCATCCTGGAGGTGGAAGGTATAAACATAGAAATATACCAAGGAATATTATACATAGCCTTTCGGCAAATTTTTTATTGCGTAGTATTATTTAACAACTCTATTAATTATATTCTTTTTAAGTAAATACGAGAGACAAAAAATATTATTTTAAACTGATGCCAAATAATTATAATGATACCCCCTGACCTATTTCCCTTAAGGGAGTACAACAAAATAATATGTAATTTCCAACAGAATGTCCCTCAAAGGAAACTCAAACGTTTAACAATAAAAGCAAACGTCATATTTAATTGGTATAAATTGTTATTCGACTAACAATTGTGGCACACGCGCAAGCCAGTGAAATGAACATGTTCGTCTTTTTTTGTGTGTTAATGTTAAACACAACATCAATTACAATTAAATTAAAATGTATATGTGTGCTTTTATTTTTTATTTCGGTCGCTATATAATCCCAATAATTGAACACTTTGCTCGCATAAAAGTGATATAAAAACCAACCAAGGCCATCAAAATTGGCCAACGATAGCTGCCACAGCCAATTGATGCTGATCTGATCAAATGGTTATTTTTGTGTTGGAAGCATCAAATTGCAAATTGCAACCATAACAAATGGTTTGGAAATTATGAATCGCCATCATAATCGACGTACATTTATGATGGCCATCAGACAGACACAGCTTGGATGGATACAGGCGGAGGAATACATGCATATCAAAAAAATATATATATATTCACAATGGAGGTCAAGTGTCATTGAGTTGTTATAAAATGCAAATGTGAACGAAAGTGCTCAGAAGCAATTTCAGTTAACATTTGAAGTTAAGTAAAATGTGCGAAATTTCAAAATTCTGTGCATATTTTGTATAGCATAGGTTCAAGGTGCTGGGAATGTTATGTTTTTTAAGTATACTTTTAGGGATTTTTCAGCACTTGCAGTGCAGAATTACTTAACTCCTACCAACTTTAAGAAAGGCAGATCTATACTATTATTGCATAAAAATATTATCCTTTTTTAATTTATATATAAATGTTAGTCAGGCTACGGCGTCTGAAGAAGAATCAATATACAACAAAAATACAAATTTTGTGTCCGACACTTAAAGATTTATTTTTTGTGTGCATTGAGTAAGTCCATAAAACTAACACAAGAATAATTTTATGGAAAAATTAACAAAAATACTAAAATTCCAATTTTCGATTTAATATTCGTACAGCAGCGTATCTCTGATCTTATTGGTTTAGAGAGACAGTTGCCAAAAAAGAGAAATAATTGATTTTTTTTAAAGATTTTTTGTTGACACAAAAAAAACATATATATAGAAGAAATATAAAAAAATATATATTTTTAAGAGCAATCATACCAAAGAATAAAACAACGCCAGGAATAATTGTGTTTTTTTATTTTTTTAATAAATCGCCACACAATCAGAAAAGAACTTCGACAAGAAGTCCCCCAACTTCTAAATTTGTTAACAGATTTTCTTTCTTTTATTTGTTATGATGAAAACTATTCAGAATAATAAAAATCTATTATAATTTCAGGTTTTAATGTATCGATTTTATGGTACCATAACCATAAAATCTTTAGGATGATAACTATTAAAAAAGGAACAACATATTTTTCCGGCCTTTTCTATTTTTCGTGTCAACAAAAAATCCTTCTTTTTTACACAATTCAATTTTTTGGCAATAATCCTTGCCCCTCTGTCTTCTGGTTAACATATAACCGAGCATGATAGGCGTTATTTTGACAAAATAGAATTTTAGTAAGAAATAAAAACTGTTGCAATACAAAATTTAATATTTTCTAGCTTTATATGTCGAAATTGATATGTTTTCTATTCAGATTAGGAATTTGGGTAATATATCTTCTCTCGATCCGATTTTGTGTGCTGTTAGCCCATTGAAAGCCCACTGTTAAAAATTGGCGGTTTGTGTCTCCGCTAGTTAAATTCGAAATTTATATTTTAATATTTTTTTTTCAGAAAATTAAAAAATTTAGATTCTTTTTGTGGGCCGTTTGGCAATTACACTATGCAACAAAAACTTTACCGAAGGGCGATGTATTACTTTTTCTGAATTTTAATTTATGGAAAAATTTATTTAAAAAATTACTTAAATTCCAATTTTTGTCGAAGGTACCTTTAATATTTGTACTCTCATTTTGAAAATATATATCCCATAACACCCGTTTATATGTCCAATTAAAGGTAACAATGATTTCTGTGAATTCCATTTCATATAGAAAAAGTGGTTCTGGGACAGTCCCCAAAAAATAAAAATAAAATATATATAAAAAAATAAATAAATAAATATATATATATAGATATAAATAAATATTTTTTTTTCTAAAAAAAATTTATTTTGTTGGCAAGAAAAATCCTTTAATAATAAAAACATTTTTCGAAAAAAAAAATTGTTTTATTTTTTAATAGCAAACATCATAACAAAGGAAACAAAATATACATGGCAAGATCTATGAATGTACGTTGTGACCATATTTTTAAAAGCGAAAGATTTGTGTAAATCACGATCTTCTTAATTTGTGGTTAAATTGCGTGAAAAAGCGTTTTCTATAGAATATGTAGTTCTATTTTATAATAGCTAAATAACTAAAAAAACAAGGACTATTTGAAGAAAATCTATGAATACATGTTGAAGTTATGACCCTTATGAATTTTAAAAAATCTTGTGATATTTTTTTACAAATTTCTTGCTTAAATTTAAACAAGTAAAAATGGCTATAAGATCGGTCGGGCCGAACTTTATATACCCTCCACCATGGATTGCATACCACAGATGCTGTCGATTTTCGTAGTAGAGCAGTAATAATTTTATTAATAAATATAATATTTTTATTATTTAAAAGCACGCTTATAAGGCAGAGCTAACAATACCAAGTACAAATCTTGAAAATCACGTACATAGTGCAAAATAACCTAACTTCATGATTCAAACAATTTTTGCCGTAAAAGTTAAAAGTATGAATTTGGAAAAATCTTTTTATTTTGCGTGTCTATGCATGATTATAGCGATTTGGTTGGTACCATTTTTATCCCCTTTGTCCAATTTTACCCCCCTTAAGAGTACGACTTTCTAAATTCTCTTTATTTTACGTGTCTACGAAATTAGAGGGATGTACACACCGAATTTCATCATTCTAGCTGTAATCGTTTAGTTGGTACTATTTTTATCCCTTTGTACCCATTGTATGCCTTGAAAGTACGAATTTGGAAAACACCTTTTATTTTTCATGTCTACGTAGTCAAAGGAATGTATACTCCGAATTTCATGACTCTAGCTGCGGTCATTTGGTTGGTACTATTTTTATCCCCTATTTCCATTTTAACCCCAAAAAGTACGATTTTCGGAAAATCCGTTTATTTTACGTGTCTACGCAATCAGAGGAATTTATACATCGAATTTCATTATTCTAGTTGCATTTTTATCCATTTATTCCCAATTTAGCCCTTAAAAGGAGAAATTACAAGATTTTCCATTTTTTTTTTTTTCAAAAAAAAAAGTGCGGCAAATGTGTGCCAAAATTGGGGATTTTTTGAAATAATAAAAACGATGAAAAATTTACTTGAATTTCCCTTTTTTTAATACCCGAATTCCCAAAGTGGGGAAAATGTGTTCCAAAATTGGGGATTTTTTAAAGTGATGAAAACGTTGAAAAATTATTAGATTTTCATTTTTTTTTTTCAAAAAAAATACCTGAAATCCCAAAGTGGGGAAAATGTGTACCAAAATTGGGAATTTTTTTCATTTTTGTCAAAATGATAAAAACGATGAAAAATTACAAGATTTTAATTTTTTGTTACAAAAATAAAATACCCGAATTACCAAAGTTGGGAAAATGTGTTCAATAATTGGGGATTTTTTAAGATGATAAAAACGATGAAAAATTACTTGAATTTCCATTTTTTTAATACACGAATTCCCAAAGTGGGAATGAGTCTACAATGTCATAACTTGTACATATTTGTCTTTTTTTTGTACCAGCAAAAAAAAAAATTATTTTTTTTTCAATTTTTAGGAGACTTTTTATGTGATTCGCAACATTTGTAGCCATCACAATTACCTTCCATAAAACATATAAGTGTGTGTGATCATAAGTCCGATTGACAAAATGAGGGTTCAAATAGTAAAGGAAAATTGAAATTTTTCAAAAAAAAAATTAAAAAATATATCCATAATTTTTTTTGGTTTTTGATTTTATGAATCAGTAGCCTGGCCACACAAATTTTAGATCTCGGGCACAAAACAATATTTGCCAATTAACAATGTTTTAATTTTTATTTAGTTTTTCATAACAAACAATTAAATATATATAATATGGCAAAAGAAAACTTTAGGCTTAATATTTTCGTTTTCGTTTTATTTCGGTCTGTAATCAATATTTGATTTGAACTGGGATATTGGATCTATATTTTATAAAATGCTAAATTATTTACAAATGAAATGGTGAAATTTATGGTTTTGCAGCGACTTTTGAACAAAATACCCGGACTCTTTAAGTAAATGATTCTCACAAACAAATGAGAAGCGCAACTCACTTTCCATGCAATTTGTAAATAAATTTGCATTCCATAAAATACAGATACACAATGGTCTTGAGCCAGGGCAACACCCCGGTTCAAATCGAAAGATTTAGACTATATCTAAATAATTTCGGAACAATTATTAAAAAATATTAAATTCTAATTCATTAAAGAAAATCGCCCTAGCTCCCGATACTTACACGCATTATTTTTAGCAAGGCAACTCTTTACATTCTGAATCTAATATATAGTATATATTAGGGCGCAGAAAATATTATATATTTAAAGTATACTTAATACCTGAATTCCCAATGTGGGGAAAATGTGTTCCAAAATTGGGGATTTTTAAGATGATAAAAACGATGAAAACATTACTTGAATTTCCATTTTTTAAATACCCGTATTCCCAAAGTGGGGAAATGTGTTCCATAATTGGGGATTTTTTAAAATGATAAAAACGTTGAAAAATTATTAGATTTTCTATTTTTTTTTTTTCAAAAAATTCCTGAATTCCTAAAGTGGGGAAAATATGTTCCAAAATTGGGGATTTTTTTCATTTTCGTCAAAATGATAAAAACGATGAAAAATTACAAGATTTTCCTTTTTATTCTAAAAAAAATAATACCCGAATTACCAAAGTGGACGAAATGTGTGCCAAAATTGGGGATTTTTTAAAATGATAAAACAATTACAATTACTTGAATTTTTATTTTTTTAATAAGCGAATTCCCAAAGTGGGGAAAATGTGTTCCAAAATTGGGGATTTTTTAAGATGATAAAAACGATGAAAAAATTTCTTGAATTTCCATTTTGTTAATACCCGAATTCACAAACTTGGGGAAAAAGTGTTCCAAAACTGGGGATTTTTTAAAATGATAAAAACGTTGAAAAATTATTAGATTTTCCATTTTCTTCAAAAAAAAAAACCTGAATTCCCAAAGTGGGGAAAATGTGTTCCAAAATTCGGGATTTTTTAAAATGATAAAATCGCTGAAAACTTATTAGATTTTCAATTTTTTTCAAAAAAAAACCTGAATACCCAAAGTGGGGAAAATGTGTTCCAAAATTCGGGATTTTTTATTTAAATGGTCGACATGATTTTATATCATTTTTAAAAAATTTTATTTATTTTTATTGGAATTCAATTCATAAAAAATGAGCTATGTGAACGTTAAGGGATTTAAAAAAAAATGTCATTCAACATTTTCTTAGACATTGGGGAAAATGTGTTCCAAAATTGGGGATTTTTTAAGATGATAAAAACGATGAAAAAAATTCTTGAATTTCCATTTTGTTAATACCCGAATTCACAAAGTTGGGGAAAAAGTGTTCCAAAACTGGGGATTTTTTAAAATGATAAAAACGTTGAAAAATTATTAGATTTTCCATTTTCTTCCAAAAAATAACCTGAATTGCCAAAGTGGGGAAAATGTGTTCCAAAATTGGGGATTTTTTAAAATGATAAAATCGCTGAAAAATTATTAGATTTTCAATTTTTTCAAAAAAAAAAACCTGAATACCCAAAGTGGGGAAAATGTGTTCCAAAATTCGGGATTTTTTATTTAAATGGTCGACATGATTTTATACCATTTGTATCAGTTTTAATGAATTTTATATATTTTTATTTTAATTCAATTCATAAAATAATGAGCGATGTGAACGTTAAGGGATGTTAAGGGATTTAAAAAAATGACATTCAACATTTTCTTAGACATTCAGACTTATTTGTTCTGATATTTTGCCGCCGATGTCAGTAGTGTGAGTGCCTAGCAAACAGCCTACTCAGACTCGACCTCGTGTAAGATCAACTGACTTTGTATCACCTCATTAGTGCCAGCGACATCTACGAGTAAAGAATCATTTAAATAGCAGGGATCATTCGATGCTGCCTCTAAACGGTAGATCATTTTTAGTGAGCACAGAATTTGATTAAGAGAAATTGCCCCTGTCCCTGTTCGGGGATGTTACGTTTGTCTAGATCTCATTTCTATTTCCTTCATCACTAACTAACAAATTTGTTTAATTTCATTGCATAAATATATAGAATTTATCTAGCCAACGTTTCAATTATTACAACAGTTTTAAATACACCCACGTAAGCGCTGTTCTTTCAAGTTACACCATTTCGTTTAGTTGTCACCTTGGGATTTTCTGATGTTGCTCATAACCCGATAAACGTTACATTGGTAACTAAAAACCAATTAACATTGGCCAGCTGCAAAGAAAACACCACGGGAAAAAAGAGACTGAGGGATAATTCCATAACTACTACTACCCCTCACGAGCATCGACACTACTGGCGGACACCAACAAAACATAAAGTGGTTATATCAGCCTTCCGTGAGACCGTCCGTCCGCCTGCTTGCAGGACTTACTGCAACGATACCCACAAAAAAGCGCACCAGGGATTAAGCAGGATTAAAAATGTGGCAAGGTAGGTGTTTCTAGTTGTGTGTGAGTGTGTGTATTTACATATGGTGGCAAGTTCTATTGAAAGTGATATAAGTCACTTGGGCAAAATATCACACTAAGGATAAATATGGGCAAGTCTACATAATTCAAAACTTTAGGACAATAAAAACTGCACACTCCGAGTTAGATTTTGTGGTAGGGTTTTTTTTATCAAAAATCACTTTTTCACAGTGTGAATATTTCAAAATACGATTATTAAGGCAATATGGATATCGAAATCAGACAATAGCTACAAAATGTCTTCAACGACGAAATTACAAAATAAAACTCTTGGAGGTGATATTATTTTTCTGGTGGGTATTGTCGAGTAGAACATAAATCTGTATTTGAAATTTCCCAGACACCCTCAAAATCGTGAGTTAGAGTAAAAAACCGGTCTTTCGTACCTTTACACACTTTAAAATTACTTCAAATTTGTCAAAATGATAAAAACGATGTAAAAATTACAAGATTTTCCATTTTTTTTAAACGAATTCCCAAAGTGGGGAAAATGTTTCAAAATTGGTAAAAACGATGAAAAATTACATGATTTTTAATAGCCGAATTCCCAAAGTGGGGAAAATGTGTTCCAAAATAGGTTTTTTTTTAAATGATAAAACGTTGAAAAATTATTAGATTTTCCATTTTTTTTTTCAAAAAATACCTGAATTCCCAAAGTGGGGAAAATGTGTTCCAATATACGAGGATTTTTCATTTTCGCCAATATGATAAAAACGATGAAAAATTACAAGATTTTAAATATTTTTTTTTTCAAAAAATACCCCAATTCCCAAAGTGGGGAAAATGTGTTCCAAAATTGGGGATTTTTTAAAATGATAAAAACGATGATAAATTACAAGATTTTCCATTTTTTTCCAAAAAAAAAAATACCCGAGTTACCAAAGTGTGACGAATGTGTTCCAAAATTGGGGATTTTTTTAAATGATAAAAACGATGAAAAAATTATTTGAATTTCCATTTTTTTAATCCCCAATTCTCAAAGTGGGGGAAATGTGTTTCAAAATTGGGGATTTTTTAAAATGACAAAAACGTTGAAAAATTATTAGATTTTCCTTTTTTTTTTAAAAAATACCTGAATTACCAAAGTAGGGAAATTGTGTTCCAAAATTGGGGATTATTAAAATGATAAAAACGATGAGAAAATTACTTGATTTTTCATTTTTTTAATACCCGAATTCCCAAAATGGGGAAAATTTGTTCCAACATTGAGGATAAAAACTTTGAAAATTATTAGATTTTCCATTTTTTTTTTCAAAAAAAAACAACATGAATTCCCAAAAGTGGGGAAAATGTGTTCCAAAAATGGGGAATTTTTCATTTTCGTCAAATTGATAAAAACGATGATAAATTATAAGATTTTCCATTTTTTTTTTTTTTTTAAACACTAGTTACCTATGTGGGGAAAATGTGTTCCAAAATTGGGGATTTTTTTAAATGATAAAAACGATGAAAAATTACTTGAATTTCCATTTTTTTAATATCCGAATTCTCAAAGTGGGGGGAATGTGTTTCAAAATTGGGGATTTTTTAAAATGAAAAAAAAACGTTGAAAAATATTAGATTTTCCATTTTTTTTTTTTCAAAAATACCTGAATTCCCAAAGTGGGGAAAATGTGTTCCAAAATTGGGGATTTTTTAAATGATAGAAACGATGAAAAAATTACTTGAATTTCCCTTTTTTATACCAGAATTCCCAAAGTGGGGAAAATGTGTTCCGAAATTGGGGATTTTTTCATTTTCGTCAAAATGATACAAACGATGAAAAATTACAAGATTTTCCATAAAAAATACCCGAATTACCAAAGTGGGTATTTTTCCAAGATTGGGTATTTTTTAAGATGATAAAAACGATGAAAAAAATACTTGAATTTCCATTTTTTTAATGCCCGAATTCCCAAAGTGGGGAAAAACTGTTCCAAAACTGGGGATTTTTTAAAATGATAAAAACGTTGAAAAATTATTATATTTTCCATTTTCTTCCAAAAAAAAAACCTGAATTCCCAAAGTGGGGAAAATGTGCTCTAAAATTGGGGATTTTTTAAAATGATAAAAACGATGAAAAAATTACTTGATTTTTAATTTTTTTAATATCCCGAATTCCCAAAGAAAGGGAAAATGTGTTCCAAAATTGGTGATTTGTTTTAAATGATAAAAACGATGAAAAAATTACTTGATTTCCATTAAAAAATACCCGAATTCCCAAAATGGGGAAAATGTGTTCCAAAATTGGGGATTTTTTATTAATTATTATTATATTCTATTTTATTATTATTTATTATTTTATCTGTTTTTAATGAATTTTATGAATTTTTATTTGACTTTGACAAAAAATAATGAGAGATGTTAATTGGAATGACCAAAACTTGTATTTTTGCAAAAATTAAGTATTATTAAAAACTGCAATAACTCAGTCAATTACTAAGGGGTTTTCAAAAATCAGACGTTGTTTTACTCCTTACTAAATCTGTTATTTATATAAATTAACAAGTGGTGCTGTTAGCAAACAAAATAATGTTGAAAGACAAAGACAAAGTTGAAAATGGTTAAAAATTGTTTTAAAAAATGCATTAAAATGTCTTCCAAGGCATCTTCAACGACGCACAGTGTATTACACCGTCCGATATCCCATATTGCACTTGAATCGGATAGTATGCCTCTGAAACTAATGGCAAAAATGGAGATTGTTGACATTTTTAGTTTTTCATTTCCTCATCTTGTTGGCCTTTAAAATGACTGACAAGTTTCAGGGGACAACATTTTTTAAATAATTATTTTGAATACTTAATCGCATCCTACGTTACCGATATAAGTATAAAATTAAAGAGAAGACTATCTGTTAAAAATACTTAAAATTCCATGCTTCTATCTTTATTCATTTAGCATTAACAACCACTTTAAATTTCCCATTTTAAAAAGTAAAATAAAATATGAATAAACTGTAAAACTAAGAGGGGAAAATTGAAATGTTTGCTAATGCTAAACTAACACAGATATTAGCATGGAATTGGAAGTATTTTTAACAGACATTCTCCTCTTTAATTTGACACTTACATCGATATCGTAAGGTGCGAATAAGTATTCCAAATAATTATTTGAAAATGTCACAAAGCAAAGTAACTTAAACCATTTTCAATATAATCGATTCTTATGAATCTAAGCATACCTTAAATATATATGTATGTACATGTGTGTATGTGTGTTTTGGTTTCTATGAATTTATGCACCTTTAGTATGTGTAGCCAACTAAAATGTTCGCATTAAATTTCAAAGCATTCATTCACAACACTTCACAGCCATCATCGCACAAACTGCAAACAGCACAGCTCTGGTTGTTATATTTTTTAATGTGAATTTTATATAGACGATGATGATGAAAGTCACTGCTTGGCAAGTTCAGATTTCAAATATAAATGCCGTTGTTGTTCGTTGCCAACATAACGGAGCAGCAACAACAACATCATCAGCGTTATTATTATGAACAAAGAACACGTTAACACGAATAGTTAAAACTTTTGTGCTACACCGAACAACGACGACCCAGAGAATAAGACTCAACTCAATTGGAAAGAATTAAAACGCTGAAGTTTGTTTTCAAAATTAAAGAACATTTCAAGTTACAAATTATCAAGAGTTTCATTTTCAAGTGGTTACGTTTCAAAAGGATAGTAGAGTTCATTAAAGAAATGCCTTAAATGCTGCATTCATAGAAAATATTATTAATACGAGTTTAAAGTTGAATAATTGAAGAGCGGTGGAAATTTGTGGGGAGTAGAGTGCTAAATTTCGAGGGCTATTAAAATGGAGCATTGTACATTTGCCAGATTTTCAAAATAATAAAGGTTTAAGAGCAAAGTCATGTACGACGCCATTTGCATCTTGATTGCTTCGTCAAACGTCAAAATTGTCACATTTGTGTTTGAGAAACAGACGCAATTCACACGAAAATGTAAATTATGTAATTACATTGAGTATGAGATAATATTTAGACTGGCTTCTATTGGAACAAAAGTAGTATTGTTAAAAATAGAATCAATTATGAAACACCGAAACGGTTTATCAGATTTTGTAGAAATTTTACACAGAATCAGCAGAAGTGTTGATAAGCTTAGATTCTGCGAAGTGACACTCTATTTCTAAGAGTAGTTGAACAGTGAAGGACTAGATTGAAGCGCATCGGAAAAAATATTTTTACGTTTTTGGTAAAATTAGGTCTGATTACACTATGCAACAAAAAATGTCCGAAGGTCCCAAGATTTTCTAAGTTTTTTTTTGTTAGGATCCCTGCTCTGTCATCTACTTTGTTTGCTCTGTTAAAAATAAAAATAAAAAAACAAGTAAGAAAACGTCAGTCGGCTAGAGCGACTTATATACCCTCACTCTCAGAGAACATATTATAATAACTTAAATTTTACGTAGGGCCGGATGATTTGTGTGGAATGTACTAGAAGGTTCATGACATTTGATCCTATCTTCCACAGTTATAAAACAATTGCAAAAACATGATCAACTATCAAGTCATAGTGGATTCCATAAAATATATAAAGGATTTAATTTTACCTAGTATATAGACAATTGTGTGGGGCGTGGCTAAACCGTAAATATATTTTTTTGGTTTAAAGTGATTATGAAAACATTTTCAAATAATTTTGACTGGAAGTTATATCGGTTTTATTTAAATCAAGGCTTATGCCACTTTGTGCAGGAGGTACAAGAGGGGGTGTGGCAATATCGCCCATATTCCACATGAAAGCAACATATGTAAAATCATTGCCAAATATCAAATTTAATTTTTCATTTCATTTTTTTAATCTAACATAGGAATATGGGTCATTTGTGTGGGAGGTACCAGAAGGGGCGTGGCAATTTCGCCCATCTTCGAACTTAAACTAAGTTTGGGAAAAATATTACCATGTGCAAAGTTTGAATTGATTCTATAACTCCGGATGACGGATGGACGAACATGGCTCAAACAGCTTAAAACGTCGTGAAACGGCTTTGGTCCAAACATTCTTGGGGTCTTAAGGCACTCCTTCAATGAGTTACACTTTGTTTCTATCCCAAATTATATATCATCTCCTAATCTGTAGAGTGAGGGTATAATAATGATATTTTTTGAAAATTCACGAAACAATTTTTTTTTCAATTCTTTGGAAACTGCTCCCAAACAAATTTTTCTATGTGGAAGAGAAATTCGCAACATTGTAGCCATCATAAGTACCTTGTGAACATAGAAGTGGGTGTTATTGGATTTATTTTCCCAAAATGAGATTGCAAATATTATAGCTGCTTTCGATGACAATTTGAATTTTAGTAAAAAATTTAAAAAAATATATATATCCATAAAAAAATTATTGATTTGCGATTTTAGAATGTCAAGATTCATTATTATAAATGGACATTAGGAAAAATTATTGTTAGAGATACACGACTTTCCTGGAACTCCCACCCATTTGATGTCGATTGGACAGCCGGCTGCATTACACATTACAGATCGAATTCGTTCTTCGCCCGCACTATCCGTAGGTGGAATCGACTTCCGGCAGATATCTTATTCAATTCGCTGTATTTATAGGGGACATCCCCCTAGTGTTGGTTCAATTGATTGGGTGTCCAAAAAACCGGTTATTTTAGGAAGACGGGTTTCGGTTTAACCGAAAATTCAATTTTTTTAAAAACCGGTTTTCGGGTTTAGTTTTTTTACAAAACCGGTTGAACCGGTTTTTAAACGAAACTATTTAAATTAAAATTTTTTAGGTAGAACCAAATGAAACTTTGCACAACGAAGTTTTTCGAGACAAGGATGAACGCTATTTAATTTGAAGAAAATCGGTTCAGATTTAGATATAGCCCCCATACGAATTTCACTCCCGATTTGACTCTTTTCACTCTATATACCACATATTTTAACAGATTTTCTTGAAAATTGGAAAATCAACTTATATATCAACTAGAAACACCTGTGGTGAAAATGGGTCTCATCGGTTCAGATTTTTATATGTAGCTCCCACACAAATTACACTCCCGATTTGACTTTTTCCGCCCAGAAACCACGTATTTTCAACGAATTTCTTCAAAATGATCATAACACGTTATACTTGAACTGGAAGAAGCTATTGTGAAAGTGGGTCACTTCATTCCATGCTTGGATATAGCCCCGATACAAATATTCTTCTTGATTTGACAATTTTTTGTTTGTTTTTGATAAAGCTTGACGTAGAAAAAAACCCGCTTGCTAAATGTTGATGTAGGGCTAACAGGGCATCAAATAAGTAACTTAGCTTTTCAGTTTTTTTTTTCGTTTTGTCAAAAAATGCGAAATCGTCATATAAAGTCGTCTGTCTTTCGCCATTTCGAGCAATTTTGAGGTTTTTATAATTCATTTGCAAATTCCTTTGTATCCGATTTTTATGAGTATTTCAATACGCCATCGTTTAACGGAAATTTTCCGGAACTTAAAAACAGCAAATGTGTATTCAATGTGTTTACTCTTCTTTCTTCCCGTCTCGCCATCAGCCTTTGGCGCAAATCCAGGGTGTATGTGTCTTCTATCTTTTTTAAACTGTTGAATACAAATTTTTGTATTGCATCAGCTTCTATGAGTGTTGCTGAGTCCTTTGACAGTTCTTTAATTGCTAACACAATGGGCAATGTTCTCTTATTTACCAAAAACCGGTTAACCGACACGAAAAACCCGGTTTTCTCGGTTAAACGAAAATAGTCATTTTACAAAAAACCGGCCGACGGTTGCAGATGACGAAACCGGTTAACCGTTTTTGGACACCCTACCCGTTATTGAAGATTTTGGGGTTGTCTGGGAAATTGCAATAACAGATTCTAATTTCACAGTTTTATCTTCTACAGTTATATTTTAAAGTTTGAGAAAAATTCGCATTTTTTTATTTTTCCCTTAACCTTTTTAAATTTATATTTGCAGAGCTTTATGATCCCCCCAATCACAAAGGACAAAGATATAACGCAAACCATTTTTGGAGATTTTTATTTTCTTTTTGTGATTTTTTTGTTTTGTTTTTCGGTTCGCTGAGTAGAAATTTACTCCCAAAAATATCACACATGTCATATTTTCATGATACCGGGATATTTTACAGTATTGGAACAGTGGCGGGCCCTTCTAATGGAAATAGTTCAGGCAGAATAACCTAAAAATTAAAATCACAACATAATTCCTTGGATGGATGTTGGAAATGGAAGACTCGGCGTATGTATGTACGGTCATAGTACTGCTTGGCGAAGTAATATCAGCCGACTGCACCACAAGTGTGAATGGTATTGGATCTTGGATTTTTTGCACCTCGAGAGATAAACCGAAGTGCTTGATTGATTTGGTTTAAACAATTTTGTTATTGATTTTTAAAGATAGTATTTTTTCTACTTCTATTTAAAATCCGGGATCTTACCACAAGCGGGTTGGTAGCTATCGACCCATATCCATATCGGCTTGTGGAAATTCACTCGACATTGCATAATCTCATAGTTTTAAAGAACTTTGCGGTAAGATGATACAACAAGAGATATATGGCTCTACCTCCAGGTTGGGGGTATACTAGCTTTGTTATTCCGTTTGTAACACCTTGAAATATCGATCTGAGACCCTATAAGGTATATACAGGGTTTTCCAACAAGGGGTGTTATTTTGATATTCAGAGAAAAATACAATTTTTGAGATAAATGATCGGATCTTTATTTCATAATAAATGTATGCCGTTAATAATGAAAAAATCTTTTATGTTGTCGCATAAACTCGAAAACATTGCCTGCCTATGTTTGTGTTAAATTTCATTACCGCGTTCCAAGGGAACGAAAATTACAGATTTATTTCCAATATGTACAAGATGGTGATATTATGCCTCGATGGTAACACCTCTAGGATCGTTATGAACTTTCTGAGGGTGACCACTCTGGCGGTTTTTATTCATTGGCTGTATCATCTCATAAATGCTGGAAATAAGTTGTGAATACACGGATAAGGCTCTAAACTGTAGGTCCCATTCAATGTGTAAAAATTATATCACACACATCTGACTGACCTAGGGAAAATCCCTCCCTGCATCCTGCAGAGACTTTTTATGGGCATGCTTGTTTTGTTTGTTGGTTAATATATCAGAGGTTTTAAAATATATCCCCAAATTAATCTTATTACCACTAATATCTTCAAGAAAATCCCTAACATCATCATCAAATTATACAAAATACAAAAATGTCAGAATAAATAATTCAATTGGTAGTGGTGGTGGGTACTTACTGGTTTAGATTCCTCTCGTTGGAGCCACTCTGACTGGTCACATTATCCGTATGACGACGCTCCTTGTGCACGATGCCCATCAGCTTCATCCAGGGATTATTTTGGGAGCCATGGCCGCCACCTCCCATGCCACCACTCTGCCACATCGTCATCTTGACGGCGTTTTATGTTATTTAACACTGCGTGACGTTAAGAAACACATATGCAAACGCACCTAGGCACAGCATGCAGTAGGCCAACGGGCAGTGGGCTGTTAATTGTCCGCGCACACTCACAGACACGCTCAGGATAAAGTATATCCTTTGGCCAAGGATGTTTGTTGGGTGCTGTAATTGTAGGCTAACACTTCAACGTGTTAACGGCGAGATGATGATGGTGGTGGTGTGTGGATCGATTGGTTCTTGGTTACGGGAGGGGGAGATATAGGATTTGTTGTATCACTTTGTTGTTGTTCTTGTTGATCTATAAACATTTGGAAGAGGCGATATCCTTAGAGTGAGACTTTTTTCTTTTTCTTATAATTTTTCTTTTACTTTTTCTTATTAATTAAGATGACGTCATTTTGTAATGCTTTTACGTTTAATTTGAAGAGAATTGAAGAGGTTCTTCTATGTTTTCACAAGAAGAATGGAAGCATGTATGTTGAAGTGTTGTTTTTGTTTTTTGTTGTTAACAAAATAAATTATTTTTTTCTTTTAATTGAAACTAACTAATTTGGCCACTTTTTCAGTTTTTTTTTGTTTTAAATTAAATTGGATGGATTTTGTCGAAATTATTTATTTTTTAAATGTTATAACAGCATTTTTGTTGTTGTTATTATTATTATTATTACAGTAATGTGTGTGTGTGTTATTTTTAATATTTAATTACTTAAGATTGCATTGTTTGTTAGGGATTTTTTTAATTTTAATTTTAATTATATTTTCACTACTGAACAACGGGCGGCTTTTTTAATGAATTTTTTGAAATTATTATTTTGAAAAAATAATCCGTAAATTAAGCTTAAGTTTTTGTGAAGAATTTGATTTGTTTGATTTTGTTTTTATTTATAATTATTTTTAAATTTTATTTTTTTAACTTTTTGAGCCGTTTTTAAATTTATTAATTGTAATGATATTTTTTGTTTTTTTTTTTTTTTTGTTTTTTAAGAATCACAATAAAATTGAAATTTCCTTAAATTATTAATTTAATTTATTTTTGAGTTTTATTTTTGTTACGTTATTATATGGCATTTTTTTTGTAGTTTTTTTTCTGTAGTTTTGGTTTCTTTGCGTATTTTTTAATTATTATTATTGGTTATTGTTTTTACTTAAATCATCTAATGAACATTTTCTTAAATCAATTGGTGTTGATATCAATAAGATCGAGTTTAGCTGGAAAGAGAAAAAAATACAAAATAAATGGATTAATATTAGTAAGTATTGTTCATCATTATATTTGAAAAACTAAATTAAAACAAAACAAGTAAGAGAAGGCCGCCACTTTCTACGGCATTGCAATTCAATTCGGTGAGAATTTTTGCAGGGGACTCATGATACCCACTTTCACAATGTATGTTTCCAGCGAAATGTTCTGTTCAAAATCTGTTAAAATTTGTGTTTTCTTGAGCAGAAAAAGTCCAGTTGTGAGCCACATTTGTATGGCAGCTATATATAAATCTGAACCGATTTGACCCACGGATAGATGTTTTAAATTTAAATATAAAATTTGAAGAAAATCGCTTAAAATATTTGTTCTCTAGAGAGGTAAAAGTCAAATCGAGAACGAAGTTTGTATGAGAGCTATATGCAAAATTATATCGATATCTAATGCACGATGTGGGTTCTAGAGATGTAATAGAGTATAATGGGGGCCTAATTTGTATGGGGGTTATACCAAAATATGGACCCATATATTTGATTTTCATAATATGTCTTCTTAGATGAAATATAATACAAAATGCAAAATTTGATAAACTTCCGATGAGGGTCCTAGAGGAGTAATAATAAAAATGGGGACCATTTGTAAGGGCGCTACATTAAAAAGTGGGTCCATATAGATCACTTTCAAAGTAGGTATTCTTAGAATGAAATATAAATATAATATAATCTGCAAAATTTGAAAAACTTCTGATGTAAAATGTGGGTCCTAGAGAGGTAATAATTCAAATGGGCGGGCCCCTTGTAAGGGCGCTACATTAAAAAGTGGACCTTTTTAGATCACTTTCAAAGTAGGTATTCTTTATTGAAATATAACATGATCTGCAAAATGTTATCAAGATATAATGTAGATATATAATGTGGGTTCTAGAGCGATAATAGTGTAAACGGGGGGCCCATTTGTTTGGGGGCTATTGACCTATATAGCTGGCTTTCCAAATACGTGTTTCTAGTATAAATGTAACATTGTGTGGAAAATTTGATCAAGATCCGATGTAAAATATGCATTTTAGATAAGTAATATTCTAATCGGATGTACATTTGTATGGGGGCTATATCAAAACATACACCCATGTGGTCGACTTTCCCGTGAACTGTTTCTAGTTGAAATATAAGACCTGAAAATTTGGTCATGATCCCATTTAAAATGTGTATTCTAGAGCAGTAATAGTGTAAATTATATGGATATTTATATGCAGGCTATATCTAAATATGAACCGATTTTCAAATTCAAATTCAATACCTGTCGTCCTTGGCCAAAAAAAGTAACTTCTGCCAAATTTCATGACAATCGGACAACAATTGCGACCTGTAGAGTGCGAACAAGCTTAGATGGACAGACGGACAGACAGACATCGTTAAATCGACTCAGCTGGTGATTCTAAGCCGATCCGTATACTTAAAGGTGGGTCTAGCTCAATTATTTCTTGGTGTTACAAACATTTCGCCCGAAACTAACTTATAATAACGTAGTCCACGGTGTAGGGTATAATTACTATAAACGTCCGATAATTCGACCAATAAGTTACTGTAAGACAAGAATCAAAATTTTTATTTAAAGTGCTTTCAAGGGTCTATTATTTCAGAAAATAATTTTGGGAAAAAATTTAAAACAAAAAAAATTACACCGGAAAAACATGGTTTTTAGGGTTATTTTCAGGAGCGTTTAGCTCACAGCGCATGGTTTGATCTAAGAACGTAATATTTTGCAAATCCTCATTAAACAATCCAAACTTTAATTTCGTGGTGTGACTGGAACTTGTTTTTCCATTTGTATGGACGGCGATCCAGCCTAATAAACACATCTCATGCAAACTCAATATAAATTGCATGAATCCGTAGACCATCTCATCTAATCGTCTTCTGTTGTGGCACTAGAAAATAGGCTTGGTGGAAAGAGATGCAAGTCATTTAATGATAAACTTGTAAAGAAGACCACCCAACAAAAACATGTCATTGCCATTTTCATTTAACTTCACGGTTACACGTAGCTAATAATCAATTACAAATAACTATTAGTAATGAAACTCCATTTCCTCCAAAATGAAAACTCATATACAGTCTCTAAAAAGATCCAAAAGTCCAAAATTATGAGTGGAGTCCAGGGGCCACAGAAATTGACATATTACACATTTTTACTTATTATTTTTGTTAGTGTGACGAGTTTTGCCTCTTCTTTCTCATCCATACAGCTTGGGCACGTGGGCAAGCTATCATGTCCACATTTGTGCATATACTTCCGGAATATTCCATGGTTAGGTAGGAACTGTGTCTCCACGCTTCCTGCCAGCCCTGTCGATATATTGTCTAGGTCCACATCTTCCTTTCCCAGCGAGCTTGCCAAGTGGAAATTGACACAATTCGCTCTTCTCGCCGACGCACAGTGGTTCAGAATCAAAATCCATCGGCCAAAATTCAATAAGTTTTGTTCTGTAGACATTTTTGAGTTCTGTAAAAACCCAAAATTAGACAAGGACCCAAAGATTATTTATGAGATATTAACATTAAGAATCGGGAAATAGGATTTATTTCAGAAATAGGCCCAAAAATATTTTTCGTATTTTTTGATTTTAAAGAATATTAAAATTTTTATTTTTTGTGTTTTTGTTTTCAACATATTTTTATGTATTTGTTCATAATGCAAAGAAAAAATTTAATTTTTTTTGTATTACAGATTTTCACGTTTTTTCAAATTTTGAAAATTGAAAAATCGTAATTTCTTTTTTTGACTTTGTCGAACTGTTTCTCTCATATTTTAAGAGATTTTACACTCAGATCTTTATTATTAGAAATTGTGGTTTCTTAGCTTTATTATGACAGGAAAACTCTGTTTGTGCCAAATAATGGTTGTAATGAATATTATAAAAAATATCCTTTTTGAGCAAATGTTTGACTTTGGACCAACACAACTTTTTTCCTTTAAAAAGCCTTTAACAAAATATAGTCATATTTTGAAAGGCTAAAGGGTTCCCCGTTTTTGTACGGCAACTTTTGCTCATCCGCAATTGCCCGCTTGGAAGATAGGATAAATTTCCTCCTTTTTCACCCACTAACTTCTGAGATGTATGTATGCAGATAAAAAGATGAGTAAATTTCCTTTATCCTCATGATAAATTTTATAACAATTTTATAACGTCAAGCTTTATCAGAAACAAACAAAAAAATCGCTTACAAAATTATCACTTGAATTGTATAAGAAGGATTCTACGTAAACTTTTTATTCAGGTTTTTGTACGTAAAAATATGAATTATTTTATAGAATTGACTGCATTTCAAAATGATCTCAAACAAAACAAGTAAGAAAAGGCTAAATTCGGGCGGGACCGACTGTATAATACCCTCCACTTTCTACCCCATTAAGGGTACTAAATCATGATCCGATGTGACTTACTTACACAACGTGACATATAACGTGTTCTGCGAAATTAGATCAAAATCTGTAATACTTGGAGACAAAAAGGGAAGGACATTTGTATGAGGGTTGTATTAAATTATGTGGCCCACATTTACTATAGGCTTTTCGAGTAGAAATATAATGCATTTTGAAGAACATCGATTTTAACCGGTTTTTATGGTTTCTAGAGCGGAAAAATCGGGAGCGTCATTTTTATGATCGACCCACATAATGTTTCCAGATGAAATACATGATGATATGGCAAATTTGAAGAAAGTCGATAAAATATGTGGTTTTTAGAGCGTAAAAAGTTAAATGGAGACCGAACATTGTATGGGATCTATATCTAAATTTGAATCGATCTGACCCACTTTCACCACAGATGTTTTTAGTTTAAATATAAGGGTTTGTGACAAATATGAAGATAATCTGATAAATCTGGTTTCTAGAGGGGAAAAATTATATCGGGAGCGAAATTTGTGTTGGAGCTATATCTAAATCTGAACCGATCTGACCCACTTTTACCACAGATGTTTTTAGTTTAAATATAAGGGTTTGTGCCAAGTTTGAAGAAAAAAACTCAAATCGGGAGGGAAATTTGTATGGGAGCTATATCTAAATCTGAATCGATCTGATCCAATTTCACCATAGGTATGTCTAGTTGGATTATAAGATACTGTGCCAAATTTGAAGCAAATCTGGTGAAACATGTGGTTTCTAGAGTGGAAAAACTTAAATCGGAAGCGACATTTGTATGGGGGCTGTATCTAAATCTGAACAGATTTGCTTCAAATTAAATAAACTTCGTCCTTGGGCAACAAAACTAATTTGTGCCATTTTTGTTAGGATCGGATAATAATTGCGACCTGTACTTTGATTACAAGAATAGATGGACGGACGGACAGAGGACATATCTAAATCGATTCAAAAGTTGATTCTAAGCCGATCGGTATACTTAACAATGGGTCTATCTCGCTTCCTTTTGGATGTTACAAACAAATGCAAAAAGACATAATACCCTAGAGGAGGATATATAAATTCTACTGAAGTTTCTTATTTAATGTACCTTGACTAAAAATGAACTGTATTTACTTTCGTAATAAAAAATTTTAATTTTAACATTTTCGTACTTTGATTTTTAAAAACCGGTTATAACCGGTTTTGTAAAAAACTATAACCGAAAACCGGTTTTTAATAAAATTGAATTTTCGGTTAAACCGAAAACCGACTTTCTAAAATAACCGGTTTTTTTGGACACCCAAATTTTAATTTTAACATTTTCGTACTTTGATTTTAAAAAGCGGTTATAACCGGTTTTGTAAAAAAACTATAACCGAAAACCGGTTTAAAAAAATTTGAATTTTCAGTTAAACCAAAAACCGTCTTTGTAAAATAACCGGTTTTTTGAACACCCAAATTTTAATTTTAATATTTTCGTATTTTGATTTTAAAAACCGGTTATAACCGGTTTTGTAAAAAAACCATAACCGAAAACCGGTTTAAAAAAATTTGAATTTTCGGTTAAACCGAAAACCGTCTTTGTAAAATAACCGGTTTTTTGAACACCCAAATTTTAATTTTAATATTTTCGTACTTTGATTTTAAAAACCGGTTATAACCGGTTTTGTAAAAAAACTATAACCGAAAACCGGTTTAAAAAAAAATTGAATTTTCGGTTAAACCGAAAACCGTCTTTCTAACATAACCGGTTTTTGGACACCCAATTTGTATAATTATGTTTGTTATCCTTAATTGCAAACTGTAGAGATTAGCGAAAGTCTCTTAATTCTTCTTCTTCCTTGCAAGCAATCTGACCTACTTTGGCAGATATCCTCGTTCGGTGGTTTCATCCGTTATGCAGAGTGGATCAATGTTACAATATTTCGCTATATGTCCTTATTCAAAGTAGTTGGAATTGTTTGAGTTGATCCTGGAAATGTGTCCGTATGGCAAGCATTTGAAGCATTTGGTTAGAGTTGCCTTCGGTCTGATTCTGCATATTTAGCCTAACCCTATCTAATCCTCTCAGACATGGAAGTAGATGTAATGCCATCAGCCTACACCTTTCTTATACTTGAGATACCGGTCAAAGGAATATTTCCAGTCAGAGTTAAAGAGCAACTCGCTTCTCGTAGTTCTTATTTCGTCGTGATTTCGTCTATGTGTCTTACTTCGTATATCGGTTTCTTGCTTAGAGAACGGTATTTACTCCACACTCAACAGTAGGTGCAAACGCTCCTCTGAGAGCGTGGCCAATCTTAATCGGAAATGGTGATAAAAACTATCTTAAATCGCAAAATTGCTTGATGGCCTGGTCTGTGTTTCTGAGCAGGTTGGATTTCATTCTTTCTCCGTGAGTGTTTTTGTTTTGGCAGCATCGAAAAATCAACTCATACAGGCCTTTCAAATGGCCAACTCTTGTCCTCCCACTTCATATGTCAAAAACTTTAAATTTAATTTAAAAATAATTCTCAAACATGCAGCAGCACTTGCTTGATACTACCCTCATAAGTAAATATATCAATTTATATGCATGTATGTTGTAAAGAGTGATTTTTTTGAGGTTAGGATTTTCATGCATTAGTATTTGACAGATCACGTGGGATTTCAGACATGGTGTCAAAGAGAAAGATGCTCAGTATGCTTTGACATTTCATCATGAATCGTCTTACAAACGAACAACGCTTGCAAATTATTGAATTTTATTATCAAAATGCGTGCTCTGTTAAGAAAGTTCATTGCGCGCTTCCATTTTATGGTCAGTTTAATCGACCCACTGAAGCGGCTATTCGGGCTATTGTGACTAAATTTCGCACCAAATTTACATTGTTGGACATTAAACCACCAACACGCTTACGTAGAGTGCGAACTGAAGAAAATATCGCAGCTGTATCGGCCAGTGTTAATGATGACCACCAATTTTCGATTCGTCGCCGTTCGCACCAATTGGGTCTCTGTTACTCAAAAACGTGGAAATGCCAAAATTGGACTAAGCGGATGGACCACCTAAGACGCAGCCGCGGTCAACATTTAAATGAAATTATCTTCAAAAAGTAAATGTCATGGACCAATCTAACGTTTCAAATAAAGAACCGATGAGATTTTGCAAATTTTATGCGTTTTTTTTTAAAAAAAAAGTTATCAAGCTCTTAAAAAATCACCCTTTACATTAGATTGGGTTTCATTCCTGCATCAAGGTATCTTGATGCAGCCAAACGTTTCTGAAAACATGGTTCTAGTTTTTGTCGATTACTTTTCATATGTCACACATTTTTTCTCTGAATTATTATTGAACGTTTTGGTTTTTGGTTTCTCAAAACGATAATTTGTACCGCAACCCACTTTAATGTACACATAATCATATCTCAATATTTGCAAATATATAAATATTTAATTCGCACACATGTATGTTGATTACTTAGCATTTGTATTTGTTTATCTTCACAAAGAAACAAACGTAGAAACAGTATCGATGGCAACCACAAACTAGCCAAGAAAATATGCACGGCCAGCATGGCCTCTAAAGCCTAACAAACAAATAATGTCCGGCCTGGGCTGTCAGCCAACAAATAGACCACTAAAGCCTTAACAAAGTGACACAGGCCAACATACATACATCGGTATGTATGTACAGATATAAATAAACACAAAGTCTTCGATATCTATACAAATGTGACTTTAATCCCAATCGATGTTCAAATATTCATTTATTTATGCCAACGAAGGAGCAGCTCTCATCAGCATCAGGGACTATCATCGTCATCATCATCCGTTGGATGAAATAATAATAAAAGTCATATCAAACCATAGATTTCCAAATTGATGTTGAATTAGACGCAATCAAGACAACAACAAAAGTTTCAATTTCTTGGCCAAAGACGAAGAACTTTGTTATGACATTTAAGTGAATTGTATACGAGAGAGGGAGAGGACAACAAATACATTTGTAACTTAACAGAATTCTTAATTGTCATTTTAAAAGTTTCTATTTTCGATTAATTTTACAAATCTCCTCCCAGATTTCAATATTTTTGGCCTTCGCCTTAAATTCCATTTGAAATTTCCAATTAATATCATCGATTTGCTTGACTGGTCACAACCACAATCATCTAAAAATAACATTTTTCTTGTATGCCATCATAATTTATGTCCTCATTCCCTGGAGAACATAATTTATTTGTTCATCCCTCCACCGCTCTATCCATCCATTCCACCTCCATTCAATGGTTGTTGATTGCCAAACCATTGGGTTTCATGAGCTCTCCGTGTCTATTTGACTGGTATTGTATGAACGTGCGATTATCTAAGCGTTTCATCATCATCCCCATTCTCGTGCAGAATGCCATCGCCATCACTAGATATAAATCAAGGATAAGAGCTCGCCGAGGGGGATGTTGCAAATTAAAGCACATAGAGAGAGTAACCAGGAAGAGTGCTGGGTATTTGCTAGTTACCCACTTGGGAATAGATTTTAGTTAAATAATATGAAGAAATGCTATTTGTGATGACTTGCATCACGTTGCATGAGGAACATGACGAATTTTTTTTGAACATGAAATGTACTACGACGGGTTTATGAGGTATATTCGTTGGTGTTGCAAGTACAACATGGTGGCATGTGCAGCATTTTTTGGGAATAAACAACGTTGGACTTTTTTGTGTGATATGCTGCACAAAAAGACATGGAAGGGATGTCCACATCTAGAATAATGAAATTGAAATTGAAATTTACTTTACTAGAGAGGGGGAATGAACTAAATTTTGATGTTATTTTTAATAAAATTCGGTAAAGAAATGGAGGAGTTATAAATCATTTTGTAAACAAGTAAGTAAGCTTCAGTCGGCTAAACGAACTTATATATACCCTTACTCTCAGAGAACATATACATATATGGAAATCATAAGGAATGCAATATTATGTAGGGCAGGATAATTAGTGTGGAAGGTGCTAGGAGGTTCGTTTCACATGATCCCAGCTTCCACATTTATAAAACAATTATAAAAACATGATCAAATTTCAAATCATAGTGGATTCCATGCAACAGTACAGAAGTTTTATTTTTATAGGATTTAATATTACCTAGGATGGAGACAATTGTGTGCAAAGCGTAAATATTTTTTTAGGTTTAAACATTTTCAACTATCAAATTTCAAATGATTTGGACTACTCCTATGAATGTTATGTCGGTTTTATTGCAACCAAAGTTTATACCACTTTGTGTGGGAGGTACCAGGAGGGGTGTGGCAATATCGCCCATATTCCATGCGAATGTAACCTCTATAAAAGCATTGCTAAATATCAAATTTCACAGTATTCCGATTATCTGTATAGAAGTTATAAAAGCTTTAATTTTATGTAGTTTAGGGTGATTTGTGCGGGAGGTACTGTAAGGGGCGTAGCAATAACCGTCATATTTTCTAAGATTAAAGTGATTATAAAAATTTTATCAAATACCAAAATATAGCTGATTTCGGATATCCGTTTGGAAGGTACATTAGTTTTTATTTAACATAGGAATATGGTATTTTTGTGTGGGAGGTACCAGAAGGGGCGTGGCAATTTCGCACATCTTCGAACTTAAACTAAGTTTGGGAAAAATATTACCATGTGCAAAGTTTGAATTGATTCCTTAACTCCAGACAGACGGACGGACTCAAACATCTTAAAATGTTGTGAAACGAATACGTAGAGTCCGTTCTGTTCTTCTCTCCCAAATGATATATACCCTACTATTCTGTAGAGTGAGGGTATAAAAATCGTGTTTTTCCCGTGTATTATTTGTGCTGCATTTTTGTCATTTTTTTCTGAAATAATATACCCGTGAAAGCACTTTAAATATAAATTTTGATTATTGTCTTAGAGTAACTTATTGGTTGAATTATTGAACCTTTAAGTATGTTTTTGTGTTTTTTCATAGTGACAACTGAAATTTTTTCGTATTGGGTGTAAGTATTTTAAAAGTTACTGTATTGCAGTCAATGCCCTTCGAATGATGCCTAAATTATGAAGATCGGAACGAAATTGACACCGCAGCGCTCATTTTTTAGAAAGTTTTTGAACTTTCTGAATATCCAGCTCCTGTATTAAATTATTTCACAAAAATTGGTTCAGTGATGTCATTTTTCGTCCGTTATATACCATTTAGGCATCATTCGAAAGATATTGATTCATTCTATTTTTTTCTCATAACAGCTTTTACAAGACATATGACTTTTTAGCTGTCACTTAAAAAAACCATAAAAAATCGATCTAAACGACCAACGAGTTATTCTAAGTCCAGAATAAAAAAATTATATTGAAAGTGTTTCCAAGTGTCTATTAATAATAATTGTACAAACATGTAACTTAAAAAATTACACGGAAAAAGTATGATTTTTAGAGGTGTTTTCTTTCAGGAGCGTTAAGCTCACAAATGGCTAGTCCCAGTGACGAAATATTTTACAGATCATCATTAAACAATCCAATCTTCATTTTTGGTGGGGGTGACCGCAGCAGTTTATTTTCGTGACCCATCCTAATGTACATGTGTAAATTATAGTCTTCCAAATTATCAAAATAAAACAAAATATGCAATGAAAAATAAAAAAAAATGTCCTAGATCTAAAAAAAAAAATAATTTTTGTCTGATTTTGATTCATAAAGTCAATACAAAAAATATCCATAATTTTTTATTAAATTTTTAAAATTTTTACTAAAATTACAATTTTCGTGGAAGATACCTTTAATATTTGTGCCAGTTACAATGATAGTGGCCTAAGTCACTCTTTCTGAGATAACAAATGGTTTGCCTTTGACTCAATTGAAAAATATTTATACTGAATATTTATATATATATACTGTATCGAGCTCTTATAAAAAAATCAACAACGTTGGTACTTCTAAGGGAACCATTACTTTCAGAGGATGCACTGACTTAGACCACTTTCATTCTTCTCAAAATGGAAAAATTAAATAAAAAAATATTTTATTTTAAAAAATTAAAGAAGTTGCAAAATATTTTATTTCAAAACAAAAAATGTATAAATATTTACAGGTTGTTCATCTAGAAACTTTATATTGAAATTATTATTTAGTTTTCAAGTAATTTAATTGTATATGTTATCCAAATTATAGGAATCACATAAAGTTGACATTATAAATAAAAAAATGTTTGTTTACATCACCTCATATCGATGTCAGTGGATGTAGTGTGACTTAGACCACGTTCAAAATAACACTAAAGACAAGTTCGGTGTGCATAAAATGAGAAATGTAATTTTATATTTTTAAAAGTGTCAAAAAGAAACGTTCTTATTTTTGGATTTTGACTTAGACCAAGAAAAAATAGATTATGGAAAAATTGATTTTTTCCATTTTTTGTAGTGTGAGGATTGCGCCATTAGCAAAAATTGAAAAAAATATGTATTTTTCCATAACCCATTTTTTCTTGGATTTTTCACTCTATACCTTGTGTTTATGAAATAATGAAAAATTATAGTTTTGATGATTTTTCACTGTAATTCTGGTCGATTTTGTAAAAAAAAAATCGTAAAAAAACTCACACAGTCGCTTAAAAATAGACCTAAGCAATCTACTTTAAAATTTCAACAAAATGGATTAGTGTAATCAATTCGAAAATCAAAATATAATTCTTTTAAAAAAAACTTTAAAAAATCTAACCCTGCTACAACACACCTCATCAATATTTTTAAATTAATTGAAATTACCTGCAAAACAAGGTATAACACATTAAAATCGTGTAAAGTATTTCAGGAGTTACAGACGATTGAATGAACACACCTTTTTGAAAAAGTAGTATTTTTTTCACTGTTAAATTGGTCATAACTCGTGAAAAAAAATTTCAAGTTTTTTTCCAAAAATACGTATGCAATATTTTTATGAGAAGAATACATACGCAAACTTTCAAAACAATCGCAGCTATCGAAGTCAAAAACCGTACCGTTTGACGTGGAATGACTCACATATAACATAGAATGAAACTTTGTAATAATAACATAAAAAATAAATAAATACATTAATTAGTTTTAATAACTCGAACAAAAATTCTAAATTCTTATCAAAATGATCATATCTCCATAATATATAGCGGTTACCTGCGAAGGACATATGTTCCTCCTAGGAACTTCTTGGAAATACATTTCAAATAACTGAAACATCTAAATTACGTATAAATTTAAAATTTATTTTAATTTAAAATTTAAAAGATTTTTTTCTTGTTTTCGATGTTTTACGTATAGTTGTGTAGGGCTGTTCTTCCTTAAGCCACGATAATAAAAATTCAATTTTACAAGTAAAACAAGTAAAAACCCGGCTCGAACTTTTTTATATCCTCCACCATGGATTGCATTCCACATAGTCGATTTTCGTAGAAGTGCAGTAATATTACATGAAAATATAATCTTTTTTAATATAGCCAAAATAAAGCAAATCCAAATATTGAAAAAATATAAATAAATATAATATTTGTTTTAATTTTTTTCGTTTGTTTTTTTTTGTCTGTAATCAATATTTGATTTGAACTGGGATATTGTCCTGGCTCAAGACCATTTTGCATCTATATTTAATAGAATGCAAATTTATTTACAAATTGCAAATTAAATATAATATTTTTATTATTTCAAACAACATTTATAAGGCAATGCTACCGAATACACTATATATATTGAAATAATACTTCAAGTCAATTCAAAAAACAAGTAAAAACGGCGTTGCATTCCACAGAGGTTGTCGGTTTTCGTAGAAGTGCAGTAATATTACAGGAAAATATAAATTTTTTAATATACCAAACTAAAACAAATACAAATATTGAAAAAATAACTATATAAATAAATATAATGTTTTAATTATATCAAACCATTATCTATTTCAAAACAAAAACTAAATATTCTTATATTTATATTTTAAAAAAGCTTAAATACCATAAATATTGGAAGATAGTGGGTGCTACAGTTGGTTGTACTTCCATTCTATTTTAATTCCAAAAGTACAAATTTTGAAAATCCATTATCAGACGTACATGTGTAAAGGGCAAAATAACCTAACTTCATGATTCAACCAATTTTTGCCATAAAAGAAAAAGTAGGAATTTGGAAAAAAACTTTTTATTTTGAGTGTCTATGCATTCAGAGGAATGTATACACCGAATTCCATGATTCCAGCTGCGCCCATTTGGTTGGTACCATTTTTACCCCCTTGACATTTCTACGTAATTAGAATTTCATCATTCTAGCTGTAGTCCTTTAGTTGGTACTATTTTTATTCCCCTGTACCATTGTATCCCTTGCAAGTACGAACTTCGAAAAATCCGTTTATTTTTCGTGTCTATGCAGTCAGAGGAATGTATACTCCGAATTACATGACTCTAGCTGCAGTCATTTGGTTGGTACTGTTTGTATCCCATTTTTTCATTTTAACCCCTTAAAGTACGAATTTCGAAAAATTCGTCTATTTTCCGTGTCTACGCAGTCAGAGGAATGTATGCTCCGAATTTCCTGACTCTAGCTGCGGTCATTTGATTGGTACTATTTTTATCCCTTTTTTTCTTTTTAACCCTTTAAAGTACGAATTTCGAAAAATCTGTTTATTTTAAGCGTCTACGCAATCAGAGGAATGTATACACCGAGTTTCATTATTCCAGGTGTAGCCGTTTGGTTGGTACCATTTGTATCCCTCCGTACCCATTGTATACCTTGAAAGTACGAATTTGGAAAAAAACCTTTTATTTTTCATGTCTACGTAGTCAAAGGAATGTATACTCCGAATTTCACGACTCTAGCTGCGGTCATTTGCTTGGTACTATTTTTATCCCCTTTTTATATTTTGACCCCAAAAAGTACGAATTTCGAAAAACCAGTTTATTTTCCGTGTCTACACAGTCAGAGGAATGTATACTCTGAATTTCATGACTCTAGCTACAGTCATTTGATTGGTACTATTTGTATCCCCTTTTTTCAGTTTAACCCCAAAAAGTACGAATTTTAAAAAATTCGTTTATTTTACTTGCCTATGCAATCAGAGGAATGTATACACCGAATTTCATTATTCTAGGTACAGCCATTTGGTTGGTACCATATTTATCCCTCTATTCCCATTTTACCCCTTAAAAGTTCAATTTGGAAAAAATGTTTTTATATTATGTCTCTACTCAGTTAGAGGAATGTATACACCGAATTTCGTGTTTCTAACTGTTGTCGTTTAATATGTACCATTTTTATCCCTTTTTGCCCCATTTCACCCCCTACGAATAAGAATCACTTTATGGTGCACGTTTTTTCTGTAGGGGGAATGCGCATACCAAATATCAAGCAAATATAAACAGACCTATTCAAAAAAACATGGTGAAATACGCTAAAATATTAGGGATTATTATGGGTATTTTTAGTCCTTGTGAGAGAAAAATTTGTCCCTTTGGGCCGATTTCGCCCCGTTTCAATCCCAACCGATCTACGACTATAAGACGCATTTATGGAAAATTTGAACATTCTAGCTCTTTTGTTTAGATGGTAGCGTGCTTTCAACAGATGGACAGACGGACGGACATGGCTAGATCGTCTTAGAATTTTATGACGATCAAGAATATATATACTTTATAGGGTCTCAGGTCGATATTTCAAGGTGTTACAAACGGAATGACAAAGTTAGTATACCCCCATCCTGGAGGTGGAGGGTATAATAAATATTCTTATACATATTTATATTTTCAAAAAAAAAAAAGCTTAAATACCATAAATATTGGTAGATAATGTGTGCTACAGTTGGTTGTATTTCCTTTCTATTTTAATTCCAAAAGTAAAAAAATTTAAAATCCATTATCTCACATACATGGTGCAATGGTTTAAGATTCAACCAATTTTTGCCGTAAATGGAAAAAGTACTATTTACTTACTTAGTACTATAGTTTGTACTATTTTTATCCCTCTGTACGAAAGTACGAATTTGGAAAGAACCGTTTATTTTTCGTGTCTACGCAGTCAGAGGAATGTATACTCCGAATTTCATGACTCTAGTTGCGGTCATTTGGGTGGTACTATTTTTGTCCCTTTTTCCATTTTAACACCAAAAAGTACTAATTTAAAAAAATGCTTTTATATTATGTATCTACTCAATTAGAGGAATGTTCACACGAATTTCGTGTTTCTTGCTGTTGTCGTTTGATATGCACCATTTTTATCCCTTTTGGCCCATTTCACTCCCTACGAATAAAAATCAATATTATGGTGCCCGTTTTTGTTATAGGGGGAATGCTTATACAAATATTAAATGAGTAAAAGCAGACATATTGAAAAAATATTCTTAAATACTAGGGGGTTTTATGGGTATTTTTAGTCCTTGTGAGGGAAAAATGTTTCCCTCTGAACCGATTTCGCCCATTTTCAATCCAAACCGATCTACAACTATAAGACGGATTTATGTCAAATTTCCTAGCTCCTTTCGTTTACATGCTTGCGTGCTTTCAACAGACTGACGGACGGGCATGGCTAGATCGTCTTAGAATTTTATCACGATCAAGAATATATATACTTTATAGGGTCTCAGGTTGATATTTGAAGGTGTTACAAACGGAATGACAAAGTTAGTATACCCCCATCCTGAAGGTGGAGAATATAAAAATTCACATTGTCGCCAACTACATACAATATAAATATTTGTACCAAAACAAATTTTGCTACATAAATTTGACTTACACTGGATAATTATCCAGGCTAAGTCCAATATTTTTAACATAAAATTATTCTTTTAAAAATTGTTTTCATATTATTTTGAGTGAAGTTTTAACTTTTTATTTAGGATTTTGTTATCGCAGCTTAATTATCCAGTATTAAAGAAAAACAGCTTTTATATAAGACATAAAAATATATATTTTGCCTATGTGCACTAAAATAATTTAATATTTTTTTGTATGCTATCCCAAACTCAAAAATTGCACACAAAATTCAATGAAAATATGTTTTAAAAAATATTGAATATATTTTGAATATGGCGGTGTACATATAATTCCACGATTTTTTTAAGTATTTAATGTCATTAATCTATAACTACTTTTGGACAAATCTTATATGAAATGTGTATTTTATTATCTTAGAGCTTCGGCGATGGTTTGCTACAGGACATCTATTCATACCGTGTCAATTTCTCTCTTAAACGGTCCCAAAATAAATTTTATTTAAGGAAATGTTCACTTCCATCAGATTACCACATTAAATGACGTTTAGGAGGTACAACAATATCTCAGTATTAATGTTCTCCTCCTGCCCGGCACACATCCTTTTAAATATTCAAATAAGATGGAAGGGGGGGGGGGGAGAAAAACAACATCCGGTTGAATTTCAAGATATTCAAAAGACAAGCTCTCTCTCTCTCTCGATTTACAGTCAAGCAACATGTGTGTGTGTGTGTTTGTGATTCGACACAACACAAATGAACATTCAAAGCCAAGCAAAAGTCACAAGAACAACTGAGGATTTGCCAGTTACAAATGTATCCTCCTCCTTCGACCTAAAAATCCTTCTGAGGGTGGTTGGGTGGAGGTGGCTGAGCAACAAAGACACAACCCTAAAATTAGTCAAAAGTCTCAAGAGTCCGTACGTATTTGAAATGAAGCAGCAGCATGTGAAGTCAAGCGTTTAATTGAAAAGAAAAGAAAGATTACCCTTTTGCTGCTGCTTCTGTTGATTCTCTTTTGTTTTCCATAACAAAAAATTAGTTAAAGAAAACTCAAATGGAAACACAATGGCCCAAGAAGAACAATGTCCATAAAACACAGAAAATTATGAGGGACTGATTCTAATGATGTCGGGGCGGATGGGGAGGGTGGTCACACCAAAAGGATGGAAGACACAGGATGGCAGAATTATAATTTCAAATTATTGTTGAAGCAACATTTGACAAATTGAGCTGGGGATGGAGATGAAGAAGGCGCATCCTCCCAACGCCAACTCATGCGAAATTAAATGTCGAAAAGGAATGTTGGAAATTTAAAGTCATTTTAAATTTATTTTCTGCTAAAGGATATGTATGTACATATTTATGTTGTACTGGAAATATGTATTTTATTTTATTTCAATTTTCATATATTATTATTATTGTTGTTGGTAATGTATATTAATGTCGGAATATTGCCAAAGGAATGAGCATTTCTTTCATTATTATTTATGCGGCTTGCAGATATAGACCACTTTGTGTGTTTGGGTGTATGTGTGTGTGACTTTATTACCACAAGCTTTTTACACCCCTCACGCTATTCTGCTCATAAACTTATTTTCCTTTTTTCTTATTTTTTGTACAAATATGTGAAAAGCAAAATCGCCTTGAGTGCTGCAAAACCCAGTCGCATACTCGGAGGCAGAACAAATAAATATATACTCTCGTATATATGAATATATGAAACAGTGGTGTCGAGGGTTGGAATATTTTTAGTACTTTGGAAGACTTTGAATAATTTGGAAGGCTTTGAATACTTTGAATACTTTAAATACTTTAAATACTTTGAATACTTTGAATACTTTGAATACTTTGAATACTTTGAATACTTTGAATACTTTGAATACTTTGAATACTTTGAATACTTTGAATACTTTGAATACTTTGAATACTTTGAATACTTTGAATACTTTGAATACTTTGAATACTTTGAATACTTTGAATACTTTGAATACTTTGAATACTTTGAATACTTTGAATACTTTGAATACTTTGAATACTTTGAATACTTTGAATACTTTGAATACTTTGAATACTTTGAATACTTTGAATACTTTGAATACTTTGAATACTTTGAATACTTTGAATACTTTGAATACTTTGAATACTTTGAATACTTTGAATACTTTGAATACTTTGAATACTTTGAATACTTTGAATACTTTGAATACTTTGAATACTTTGAATACTTTGAATACTTTGAATACTTTGAATACTTTGAATACTTTGAATACTTTGAATACTTTGAATACTTTGAATACTTTGAATACTTTGAATACTTTGAATACTTTGAATACTTTGAATACTTTGAATACTTTGAATACTTTGAATACTTTGAATACTTTGAATACTTTGAATACTTTGAATACTTTGAATACTTTGAATACTTTGAATACTTTGAATACTTTGAATACTTTGAATACTTTGAATACTTTGAATACTTTGAATACTTTGAATACTTTGAATACTTTGAATACTTTGAATACTTTGAATACTTTGAATACTTTGAATACTTTGAATACTTTGAATACTTTGAATACTTTGAATACTTTGAATACTTTGAATACTTTGAATACTTTGAATACTTTGAATACTTTGAATACTTTGAATACTTTGAATACTTTGAATACTTTGAATACTTTGAATACTTTGAATACTTTGAATACTTTGAATACTTTGAATACTTTGAATACTTTGAATACTTTGAATACTTTGAATACTTTGAATACTTTGAATACTTTGAATACTTTGAATACTTTGAATACTTTGAATACTTTGAATACTTTGAATACTTTGAATACTTTGAATACTTTGAATACTTTGAATACTTTGAATACTTTGAATACTTTGAATACTTTGAATACTTTGAATACTTTGAATACTTTGAATACTTTGAATACTTTGAATACTTTGAATACTTTGAATACTTTGAATACTTTGAATACTTTGAATACTTTGAATACTTTGAATACTTTGAATACTTTGAATACTTTGAATACTTTGAATACTTTGAATACTTTGAATACTTTGAATACTTTGAATACTTTGAATACTTTGAATACTTTGAATACTTTGAATACTTTGAATACTTTGAATACTTTGAATACTTTGAATACTTTGAATACTTTGAATACTTTGAATACTTTGAATACTTTGAATACTTTGAATACTTTGAATACTTTGAATACTTTGAATACTTTGAATACTTTGAATACTTTGAATACTTTGAATACTTTGAATACTTTGAATACTTTGAATACTTTGAATACTTTGAATACTTTGAATACTTTGAATACTTTGAATACTTTGAATACTTTGAATACTTTGAATACTTTGAATACTTTGAATACTTTGAATACTTTGAATACTTTGAATACTTTGAATACTTTGAATACTTTGAATACTTTGAATACTTTGAATACTTTGAATACTTTGAATACTTTGAATACTTTGAATACTTTGAATACTTTGAATACTTTGAATACTTTGAATACTTTGAATACTTTGAATACTTTGAATACTTTGAATACTTTGAATACTTTGAATACTTTGAATACTTTGAATACTTTGAATACTTTGAATACTTTGAATACTTTGAATACTTTGAATACTTTGAATACTTTGAATACTTTGAATACTTTGAATACTTTGAATACTTTGAATACTTTGAATACTTTGAATACTTTGAATACTTTGAATACTTTGAATACTTTGAATACTTTGAATACTTTGAATACTTTGAATACTTTGAATACTTTGAATACTTTGAATACTTTGAATACTTTGAATACTTTGAATACTTTGAATACTTTGAATACTTTGAATACTTTGAATACTTTGAATACTTTGAATACTTTGAATACTTTGAATACTTTGAATACTTTGAATACTTTGAATACTTTGAATACTTTGAATACTTTGAATACTTTGAATACTTTGAATACTTTGAATACTTTGAATACTTTGAATACTTTGAATACTTTGAATACTTTGAATACTTTGAATACTTTGAATACTTTGAATACTTTGAATAATTTGAATACTTTGAATACTTTGAATACTTTGAATACTTTGAATACTTTGAATACTTTGAATACTTTGAATACTTTGAATACTTTGAATACTTTGAATACTTTGAATACTTTGAATATTTTGTATTTGTATTTGTATTGAATTTGTGATACTTAAACTTATCATTATGTTATGTTTATATTTTTATTGTTTTATATTTTCAATTCTCTACATTTTCTGCCATCTAACCACAGTGCATTACATTAAGGAAAAATCTTCTGAAGCATATCGTATGCTATTTTTATGTTTATGTATGTGTATCATATAAAGTGGGCTTATTTTCACAGCTACGACAACATCAGCATCAGCAGTGGGGTAGGGTGGGCAGTAGTAAAAACGGAAAAGTGGCTCATTTTTCAATAATAATCATTCCTTGGCAACAACAACACCACCACAGGCTTCGGTCAGCATTACCAACCAACCTAGCAACCAATGGACGAGATCGCTACCAGTACCACGATGATGTTGTTTTTTCCATGACCAACTCTCGTGACAAGCAAGCACATGGCGGTGGACATTTATGTGAGGCATACGCTGCCACAACTGCAATGACAATGTACACAGGTACACTAGACCGTATCAAAAACCAAAGGAATATGTTTGAAATCCATAAAAGGGCGTAACTAACCATTTTTTCGAAATCGCATTTTTACATGTTCCGAATGAATTCAAGTCAGTTACCATTTTGGAATTACTGTAACGATATATCTAATTTGTTGAATATATCGAATTATTGTTTTTTATGGATTAATAATATTGACATATTATTATCGACATAAACCATTATATGCGGTAATAGCAACTATATATATCTTTTTTCTTTTCGATACACCCTAACGTATATACCCTTTTGTCAGTACGCATTCATGTAACATACTAAAATGTTAAATGTGATCACTTTTCTTCTTTTTTGTCCTGTCGCTGCAATACTTTCATGCATTTTCAATGAGCCTGACAAAGGATAAAAGGTTGCTGTACAAGAGCTGCTGGTATATTCATATCAATGTACACTAGTGTGACCCAAGTTGATATGAAAAAGCACAAAGTATGCAAATATTTAGAAAATATTTTCTTCGAATACATTTGTGCGAACTATTCTTCAAAAATTATTTTCTTTTTTATTAGTATTCTAAAAATAGTAATCTGGATTTTCTTAAGAAAAATAGGAGAGCATCTGAAGAAGTGAATAAGATATTCATGGTGTGATTCAAAAGTTGTGAAAATTACAATCCTCATCGACATATTCGTGATTCTAATACTCATCGTTTTATCTATGCCAAAATCGCGTGGAGACGAAAATAAACCATAAACATTTTCTGTTGAAACTGATGAAAGTGAAAATATTGAAGTTTTCTTAAATCTACAAAAAAATCCGGAAGTAGTCCTAATAGATATATCTCCGAATTTAAATTTATTCCGTAAAACCTTAAAAATATATATATTAGTTGAAGAATAGGTATATATGGTCCATAATAAAAAAATCCTTCGAAAGAAGAAATTACTTGATCGAATAGCTGAAATTCGAATCAATCGATCACTAATCAACAACACGAAAACTAATACTTAAAAAATCGCCAATATTGGCGAGAAATCGCCACACATGACAGCACGGACCTTGACTCATACGGATCAATTTTTTATGTATAATTTTTCAAACTTTTTTTACTAAAATACCAATTTTCGTCGAAGATACCTTTAATGTTTGTGTTCTCATTAAAGGACATATATGTTCAATCACACTCGCTTATATGTACGATTAAAGGTCATTTTAATGGCTACAAATATTGCGAATTTTACATTTACATAGGATTAGGAACAGTCTCAAAAAATGGGAAAAAATATTTTGTTCTACTTTTTAATAGCTAACATTCTAGCGCAGAAAACAATGTTTACGTGTAAAATATCCATAGATAAATATAGAAGTTGTGACACTAATCACACTGCCCGACACTCCATATTACACATGGACCGAATGATATACGTCTGAAGCTATAGGTGAAATGGAGTTGTTGGGCGTTTTTTAGTTCTTTATTTCTTCATCCTTTTGCCTCCTAAAAGGACTACAAAGTTATAAAGGATACAATTTTTATTTTAAATGCTTATCTGCACCCTATGATACCGGTATAAGTGTCAAATTAAAGAAGAGAATATGAGCTAAAAATACTTCAAATTTTAAGCTTTTATCTTTATTAGTTTAGCATTAAAACCCATTTCAATATGAATGAACAAAATAAACTAAGGGGTAAACTTGAAATGGCTGTTAATGCTCAAATAATACAGATAGAAGTATTTTTACCAGATATTCTCCTCTTTAGTTTGATAACACCGTTATCATAGAGTGCGAACAAGTATATAAAATATTTTTTTAACAATATATCCTTTGTAACTTTTTACCCGTGTGAAAGGGCAACAGGATGAGAAAATGAAAAACGCCAAGAAGCTCAATTTTTGTCAATAGTTTCGTGCCTATATCAAGTGTAACGGTTTTTTAAAATAGTTTTTTACTTTTTATAAATAGCTCGAAATAGCCTCCTTAACAAATTCGATTTTAGGTCTATCAATGATTAATTCAATTTCATGGAATAGAAGTAATTATGGGGAAATTTAAAACGCATTTATCTTATGGTGATTAAGCCACTATTGTTTTGAACACGTCTGTATTTGTAAGCATTTAAGTACCCAGCAAAAGTAGTTATTGGTAAGTTAAATTTCATAGAACTTCATATTTTAAAAATTAATTTTCTACATTTTTGTGGTGAGACAGAGAATGGCAGTGCTGTTGTTATCGCAGCTTAGTTATTCAGGCTTAAAGAAAAACAACCCTAAATTCTGTATTCAGATTGTTAACAAGCCGATACAAAATATATAATTTAATAAAAATGTTGTTTTAATCACTTATTAAGCCCATTATTGATAATACATTATTTGGCTAGTTATCAATACTTATTTTGTATCTTCCTGAGGCCACTTATTTGACAACTTTTTAGAAGTACTTATTTATTAACTTTTCGTAAGAATGCGTGGAAGTACTTATTTTTTTACAATCCCTTTATAAAAATAATTAGAAACGGATCCGAAAAATAAGTACTGAAGGTTTTTGGTTTTGCCTTATTTACCACATTACTTGGTAATGAGAGTTTTTGCTGGGTATGTATAAGTAAGTATGTACCATTGTCTTCGTATATTTCTAGCATATTCCTTGGTTGCAACTGCAATAGTTGTCCATTGAGATAAACTACTCCACTGCAGTAGAATGGATCATACAAAAATGTTGTTTCACAGCTCAAACATAATTCGGGAATATTTGACGAAAATTGTCTATAAATTGGCTTTGTAATAAAAATAGTTATAAACAATGATTTATGAAAAATTGTTATGCTCTACATTAAAAGATGGTGAGTTTATTTATACTTCATTGTAAGAAAGTATATTACAAATGTTGTTGTTTGCTTTTTATAGTTTGTGAATACAAATTGAGATTATTTGAGGAAAGAAAAACTTCTTCCAAGGATTGAAGAGCTCTATTTAAAAATATCACTTTTTCGGATTTTGCAATGAATACTTTTAGGGTTGTAATAAATTTATTACTGAAACCTTTTCTTATTGCTTTGAGTACAGTATGAATATGGACATTTTCCTGGTCATATAATTGACAGTCGTATGTTTCAAAGGGGTAAAAAATATTGGTATATTTTCCCAAATGTACAATGAACAGTGTTTTTGATTAATTTTTTTTGGTCGGGAGGGTTTACCATTTCTCTAACTGTATCTTCTAACTTCATTGCAAACATAATTTTGTTTTTACATTGCTTAAGTACGATCCCAGTGTATAAAAATTTGTAAATTTTAAAATATTCGCTGGACTCGCTTTACAGTTTTAAACTGGAGATAATGAATAATATTGTATTTTGTAGATTTAACACTGCTTCAAAAATGAAAATGAAAACAAAATCTAAATACATACATACATCCATCGCCAGTCCAGTATGATCACTTGGACCCCTCAGGAATAGGGATCACGACCCAGATTAATATACCTTTGCACATACATTTATGTAATTACTTTATGTAATGTATGATCCACATGTGAGCATTTATTTTCTTCAGATGATAGTTGTATGTAGGGACAGTGGGAAGTTCATGATGAAAAATTAATGCTACCATTGACATTTTTGGTTGCATATTAAAACGATTGGTTCAAATATTCTTTAACGTGCCACGTAATAGATGTTTTGGCAATCTCAAGTAAGAAATAAATATTATAGCTATTTTTATTTTAAAAATATCAACATTAGATTCCGAAATATACAATTTGTGGCAAATGAAATAAATTGATTTATTTATATAAATTTGTTGAGCTATATTCTGACGTTGTGTCAAGGATTCTGGAATCTTGGACCACAAAATATACGTGTATAACCGGAAGGGGGAAATGTTGAAGTATTAATATTGTCAAAGAAAATATTCTACAAAACCATTTCAACTACAAAATAGAGTTGTTTAGAGTGTTAGTAAATTTGTTTATTCCCTACCTATCTTACCAACCCAACCTATCAACCTACCTATAAAGAATGAAACTTTCCTTACATCCCACGCATCTATGTGTGTCACAAAATGTGTGTGTTTGTAGTTTACTATAAATAAACACTGCACATGTGGTTTCATCCTGCTGATAGCAATTGTTTGTTGTAACAATTAAACACATGTTTGCCCAACAGCAGCAAACACACATACGAATGAAATTTATTTATTTGTATGCGCAAAGCAATATAAATTTATAAATTTGCTAATTTAAATTCTTTAAGAAGAAGTGTTAAATATTCTTGGCAATACCTATGTGTGTTATGTTGAGGAGCCTTGAAGGTATGCAATAAATTTGAATTAAAATACAATGCCTACAAGTATGCTATAGAAATTCTTCGCATCAACATTATTCATTTAAGTCATTGTGACATTAAAGAATGTAAGAAATTTAAGAGATCATCATGGATTATAAGAGGAGGGAAATTTTCAGGAAAAAGCTAGAACAAACGTATTCTAAAATTGCCTAATTACAACATAGAAAAAGTGATTATTAATATATAAAAACGTTCGTACATAGGTTTGTCAGATCATCATATCTTAGCAAGAAAAGCTAACGACATCATATTTACACCATACATTCGGTTGATGCTCCATTAGGTTTATATTTTTGTTTGCACCCGATAGGTGGCGCTGAGGTGATGTTATATCGAGGGGTGGAGTTATTTCGAAAATTCATATTTTTGGTACGACTTTACGCGAATTCAAAATATATGTACGTAAGCCTGGAGAAGCAGGCAAGCTAGTCCCATATGAAATTGGTTGACTGATTTTAATTTTTGGGTCATATTTCTTATTTGTTATTTTGTCGTTTCTTCATAATTAAAAATGACTCAAAAATCAAATATAAAATATCGCCCATTTGGCAACTTTTAGTAATTCATTATGCATAGCCGAGTTCGGGCATAACCCAGAGGAGAAAAATATTGAAGCACGGCCAAACTATATGAATTGGGAATAAAAAATTGAAACTTCGCACAAAATAGATCAAAAAAATTGTTTGAATCCGCCCACAACCACGCCCACCTCCCGTGTAACGTAAAATGCTAAAGAATTTCTTATTGTAATAAAGGGTGATTTAAAAAAAACACATAAAATTCAGAAAAATGCATGAAATCTTTATTTGAATCTATAGTACGGTCCATATAATTTAATGTTTGTCTGTATGGACATGAGCTTTAACATAGCCCCACAAAAATAGTCTAAAGGCGTTAAATCGCCAATTGGCTGGTCCCGAACGTGAAATAAAATGTTCATCGAACTCGCATGTCAATAGGTCAATTGTAGCGCGTGCTATGTGGCATGTGTCACCGTCTTGTTGAAACCACATGTCATGCAAGTCAAGCTCTTGCATTTTGGGCAAAAAAAGTTGGCTATCATCTCACGGTAGCGCTCACCATTCAAAGTTACGTTAAGATTCGCATCATCTTTGAAGAAGTACGGTAAAATGATGCCACCAGCCCATAAACCGCACCGAACTGTGACTTTTTCTGGATGCATTGTTAGCTCTTGCAATGCTTCTGGCTGATATTCACTCTAAAATCGACAATTCTGCCTATTTACGTACCCATTGAGCCAAAAATGAGCTTCGTCGCTGAACACAATTGAACCACAAGAAGCGCGCGATGAACTTTCTTAACAGAGCACGCATTTTGATAATAAAATTCAAGCGTTGTTCGTTTGTAAGATTAAATGGTTAAATTATAGACCAAACTGAAGATGTTTGACAGTGAAACAAAACACGAAATGTGCGTCAGCTGTTTAAAGATTAGTGCTGCCAAAAAGATAATAGCTAAAAAATCACCCTTTATATATGTTAATACAAGTCATACCATTGATTTCATATGAGTCCACAATTAAATGAAAATTTTCAGTGCCACGTCCAAATACAGATTTTAGACTTTTACGATTTTCGAAATTGTTGATAAAAATTATTTTATTTTTTAATCGATGACAAACGGTTATTATAACTTTATAAAAAACTTTTGATTAATATATCGGCTCAATATTTACATGTAGCCCCCATACGAATTTCACTCCCGATTTGACTCTTTTCACTCTAGATACCACAGATACCAGATATTCTTAAAAATTGGCAAAACATCTTATATTTCAACTAGAAACACCCATGATGAAAATCGGTCAGATCGGTTCAGATTTAGATATAGCCCCCATACAAATGTTGCCCCCGATTTGACTATTCTGCTCTAGAAACCACATATGTCACTCGATTTGCTTCAAATTTGACACAGTACCCTATAATTGAAGTGGAAACGGCTATGGTGAAATTCGGTCAGATCGGTTCTGATTTAAATATAGCCACCATACAAATGTCGCTCCCGATTTGGCTTTTTCTCTAGAAACCACGTATTGCACTCGATTTTCTTCAAATTTCACACAGCAGCATTTAATCCAACTAGAAACGATTGTGGCGAAAGCGGGCTAAATCGGTTCAGATTTATATATACTTTTATTTTTATATATACAAATGTTGCTCCCAAACGTTTTAACCGATTTTGCCAAAACTGTACATATTATATTTCATCTATAACCATACACGTGGGTCACATCGTTCCATGTTTCATTATACCACCATACAGATGTCCTTTCCGATTTATCATTTTTGTCAAACACATACATTTACAGGATACAAGAATCCTTCCCGATTTCACTTTTTACCGAATTGAATTGTAATAGGATAGAAAGTGGAGTGTATCATAGAGTCGGCTCCGCCCGAGAAAATTAACAATACTTCAGATAAACCACTGTCTGAAAGGCAAATGGAAAATATAATTTCATCTTTTTAAATGCAAAAAGAAAACCTCAATAGCTCCTATTTTCTACAAACTAAACGAAATACGATATTAACTATATTAACATTTATGAACTTTAAATGCATCCACATCTAAATTAAGCCGTGATATTGGCAAAATCTTTTAGAATATCCTTAATAGGAATGTTCTTTGCAAAATTCAATCAGAGTTTTTGCCGCTGATAATACACTTATAAGAGGATCTCAGAGATTTTAAATATTTCGAAAAAAGTCGTAGCAACAAATGTTTTCATTGAATCCTTTAAAGATAACTTAAAACTATCTAAACAGAATTATCTAACATAGTCATTTCAATTAAAATCTATCATAATTTTACGAATTTAAGTCCAATAAAAATACTTAAAATTCGACAAACAGATAAAAACGGTGAAACGGTGATTTAAAAAAAAAAAAAAAAAAAATACACGAATTCTTAAAATGGGGAAAATGTGTTCTAAAATTGGGAATTTTATATTAAACTGGTCACCATGCATTTTTTACCACTTTCATTTGCTTTGATTAATTTTATATATTTTTATTGCACTTCAATTCATAAAATTATGAGAGATATGTACTGGAATGACCAACTTAGATTTTTTGAACAATTTAGTTTTAGCGAAAACTTCAATAACTCAGTCAATTATTTGCGGATTTTTCAGAACAATGTGTCGTTTTACTCCATACTAAATGTGTTATTTAAATAAATTTACAGGTGGCACGGTTACCAAACAAAATAATGTGCAAAGCAATTGCCAAAGTTGAAAAATATATTGTCAATGTTTAAAAAATGTGTTTGCTGGAAAAAAGCCCAGAGATTTCTTAAGTTTTCTGAAAGAACCTATATATCGATCTAAAGCTCCAGATTTCTTCTTTACAAATCCGATGTGAAAGTGAAAATCGGTTGATAACTAACTACCTTACAGGCTTATAAGTGTGCAAAGGTACGAAAACCCGGTTTTTACCCGTAACTCAAGATTTTGGGGATGTCTGGCAAGATTCTTTTTCTACTCGACAATACCTATAACAAAAATTAAATCACTTCCCGGAATTTTCTACTTCATTCTAATAAAGACCCAAATTTTTGACGATTTTTCGTATAAAATATTTTTTGTTCGTGTAACGCAATTATTTCTTAAACTAATTGAGGTACACACATACCCAGGAAAAACTTGGTAATGACACATAATTATTTTTAGCATTACCTAGTAATGACAGCACGTTACGCCTGCATTATTTTGAAGTATGAAATAGTTACTTCCCCATAATGGTTTAAATAAGTAGTTATTGGTAAATTAAATTTCATAGAACTTCAGATTTTAAAAATTAATTTTCTACATTTTTGTGATGAGTCAGAGAATAATAGTGCCGTTGTAATTCTGTATTCAGATTGTTAACAAGTCGATACAAAATATATAATTTAATAAAAATTTTGATTTCATCACTTACCAAGCCCATTATTTATAATACATTATTTGGCTACTTATCAATAATGACTTATTTTGTATCTTCCTGAGGCCACTTATTTTACAACTCGTTTAGAAGTGCTTATTTCTCAATTTTTTGTAAGCGTGCGTGGAAGTACTTATTTTTTTACAATCCCTTTATAAAAATAATTAGAAACGGATCCGAAAAATAAGTAGTGAAGGTTTTTGGTTTTGTCTTATTCCCCACATTACTTTGTAATGAGAGTTTTTGCTGGGTATGTAAGAACATTTTTGGAGGTATGTACTACCTACCCATCTACCCAATAATTGTGCCTTTGACTATCAATTCAAAATATTTTTAACATCTTTTATGACTTCCTTGTTTGACACATTTTTCCAAATTAATCCACAAGGGATTTTGTTATTTTAAATATTTTTCTGTGCTTCGTTTTTAATTGGCGCCCGGATTTTTGTTTTGTTTTGTTTCTTTCCCAAAATCCTACCATGAAGTCCTTTTTGTTGAAGGCGTTTCCTAATCCTTATTAATATTTTACACTGTATCTTTTGTTGGGATTTTAAATTTTTTCCATTTCTACTGGAGCGTACAAGTTAGTTGTTTCTTTGCTTGTTTTTGTTTAATTAAATATTTAGAGAATGATGTGTCTTTTGGGAAGGAGCAAGGAAGGCAATGGCTGGGAGGGACAGACATTCATGTTGTTTACATTTAAACAGTGGGTTATGATTTTGTGACATAAGAACATTTGAAATTACTTTTTGTGGAGATTATTTGGGTGACAACAGATTTTTATATTTTTTAAAGTTAAAGCATCATGATGAGATGATGCTAAAATTAAATTGAAGATGACTGGAAAAAAATAAATATATAACAAATAAAAATAATATCCAGCCGGATTAAGATCGCAAACAGTATGGCCAACTGTTGCCAAAGGTGAACCGGAAGTCTTTCCATGCTAGACTCCTAGAATCCTATAGAAGCATATTGCTCTTCATTTTTGGCTACTTTAATAGAAATTATCTCCATTCTATTCCCATTTCCCTTCCTTTGCCGAAAAAAGTTCTTCTCCTCAAATTAAATTGTTAACTTTTCTACTGTTGCTGCTGCTGCCGCTTGGTTGCTTGTTGGCCTTGTAACTCTTGTATTTTTGGGGTTAATTTTCAAAGGACGAAAACTTTTGTAAACATGCCCTTTTTATTTTAGTTCTGGTTACATTTTTTGTTAGCAAAAGTTTAACAGGACTCATTTTGCTTTTTTAATATTTCAAATATAAACTCTTGGCACCAGAAGTGAAAGGTGTAACCGGAAGTTTAAGGCTCCTTACCTCCCTTCCCAAGGATTTCGTTGTTTTTAACATTGTACGAATATGTGTGTGCTTTTGGCAAGTTGCAACCAGTGGCTTTGTTTTGTGGTAACCTTTCCTGAAGAGGATAAGCGGAAGTGTTCTTAGCACAGTTTTTTGCTGTTGTTCCTTTTTCAAACAGCACCTGTTCATAAGTAATTGGAGCCGGACACCTTTACTAATTTGCCCTTTGTGGTGGGGTTTCTTGGGGTGGTGAGGGTTGGAGGAATGGCAGAGTAACGAGTGTTTTATGTTAACAAGTTTCTTGTTAATCTAATGTGACCACGATTAACTTGGGGTTCTAGTTAATCTTTATAAAGTATAAGTTTTCTTAGGTAAATTTTAAGGTTTAAAGGAAACTAATCTCAAGTCTTTATCAAACTTGAAAAATGGTTTGGTGGTAGAGAAAAATTGTTTAATAATGTAAAGGTGAAAGAGAAGTTTGATACCTCTCTATGCAAAAGGGTGAATTGGTGGTATTGTAATTGCTGGAAAAAAGTAAATGAAGTTAAATTCAGGGACTATACTGTATTGCCCTTAAGAGGGCCTATTTATTTCTGGCCACCGCACTCGTATATATATTTACATACCAGGACGCACTTTAGTTCTGCAATTTTTATAGGAGTCTAAAGTGAGGAGTCATGGAAGACAAAATATTTTAACGTTGAATTAGTGCATTGCAAAACGAGAATGCTGCGAAATATAGATGACATGTACATTAGGATGGGTCATGAAAATAAAAATAACAGCGGTCACCCACCAGAAATGAAGATTGGATTGTTTAAAGATGATCTGCAACATATTTCGTCACTGGGTCAATGATCTGCAAAATATTTCGTCACTGGGTCATCTGTGAGCTAAACGCCCCTGAAAACACCTCTAAAAATTAAGTTGTTCCCTTGTATTTATACACTCCACGAGAGTATTATGTCTTTGTGCATTTGTTTGTAACACCCAAAAGGAAACGAGATAGACCCATTGTTAATTATACCGATCGTCTTAGACTCACTTTCTGAGTCGATTTAACAATGTCCGTCTGTCTGTCTGTCCGTCCGTCCGTCCATCTATTCTTGTAATCACGATACAGGTCGCAATTGTAGACAGAACCAAATGAAACTTTGCACAACGATGTTTTTCGGGATAAGGACGAACGCTATTTAATTTGAAGAAAATCGGTTCAGATTTAGATATAGCCCCCATACGAATTTCACTCCCGATTTGACTCTTTTCACTCTAGATACCACATATTACAACAGATTTTCTTTAAAATTGGCAAAACATCTTATATTGTAACTAGAAACACATGTGGTAAAAATGTGTTAGATCGGATCAGATTTATATATAGTTCCCATACAAATTTCTCTCCCGATTTGACTTTTTCCTTTTTTTTCTAGAGACCACATAATGTATCAGATTGTCTTCAGATTTGGTAAAACATCTTATATTCCCACTAGAAACTCCCATGGTGAATATCGGACAGATCGGTTCAGATTTATATATAGCTCCCATACAAATTTCGCTCCCGATTTGACTTTTTCCGCTCTAGAAACCACATATTGTATCAGATTGTCTTCAGATTATCAAAACATCTTATATTTAAACTAAGAACATCTATGGTGAAAATAGGTCAAATCGGTTCAGATTTAGATATAGCCTCCATACAAATGTCGTTCCCGATTTGACATTTTCCTTTGTAGAAACCACATTATTGTACTCGATTTTCTTTAAATTTAGCACAATATCTTATAATCTTACTAGAAACACCTATGCAGAAATTGGGTAAGATCGGTTCAGATTTAGATATAGCACCCATATAAATGTCGCTTCCGATTTGACTTTGGCCGCTTTAAAAGCCACATATTGTGCTCGATTGTCTTTAAATTTCGCACAACATCTTATAATCTAACTAAACAAAACTAAGGTGAAAGTGGGTAAGATCGGTTCAGATTTTAATATAGCCCAAATTCAAATGTTGCTCCCATAAGTTTAACCGATTTTGGCCAAACTATACATTTTATATTTCACCTATTTCGTTCCTGGTTTCAATATATTCTCATACAAATGTCCTTTCCGATTTAAAATTTTTTGTCAAACACATACATTTACAGCATACAAAAAACCTTCCCGTTTTCACTTTTTCACCGAATTGAATTGTATTCGGATTGAAAGTGGAGTGTATCATAGAGTTGGCCCCGCCCGACTTTAGCCTTTCCTTACTGGTTTTTTTGTTACATTTTTGCCCAAATATGTTTCTGAATAGCCCTTGATAAACTTTAAATAAAAATTTTTATTATTATCTTAGAATAACTCATTGGTCGTATTAGTGGACGTTTAGATTGATTTTGTGGATTTTCAAAGAGACAGCCACAAACTCATATTTCTTAGAAACATTTTGTAAAAAGTGTAATGAAAAGTAAATAGGAGGAATCAATGCTTTTCGATTGATGTCTGAATGATGAATAACGGACGAAAAATCACGTCACTCACTCCATTTTTGTGAAATAATTTAATACAGGAGTTGGCTTTTTGGAGCCAACATGTTCAAACTTTTTACAAAAATGAGCGCTACCACGTCAATTTCCTCCCGATGTTCATCCTTTAGCCATTATTCAAAATGTATTGACTGCCGCTATTTATTTTTTATAAAGTACTGACACCAAATATGAAAAAGTTTTCACTTGTCACTATAAAAAACACAAAAAATTCCCATAAACGTCCAATGATTCGACCAATAAGTTAGGTTAGGTTTAAATGACCAGAATGCTCCCGCATTCTGTGCACTCGGAGACCTCTTTGGATCCATTGTACATATCCTTGGTACCTGAAAAAAAGGAATGATTTAAGAGAGAGGGATAGGGCAATGGAGGGATAGGGAAAAGCATATTTGGGGTTATGGTGTTGTAAAGGGTGATTTTTTAAGAGCTTGATAGCTTATAAAATTAACGCATAATGCATAACGCATAAAATTTGCAAAATCTCATCGGTTCTTTATTTGAAACGTTAGATTGGTCCATGACATTTACTTTTTGAAGATAATTTCATTTAAATGTTGACCGCGGCTGCGTCTTAGGTGGTCCATTCGGAAAGTCCAATTTTGGGCAACTTTTTCGAGCATTTCGGCCGGAATAGCCCGAATTTCTTCGGAAATGTTGTCTTCCAAAGCTGGAATAGTTGCTGGCTTATTTCTGTAGACTTTAGACTTGACGTAGCCCCACAAAAAATAGTCTAAAGGCGTCAAATCGCATGATCTTGGTGGCCAACTTACCGGTCCATTTCTTGAGATGAATTGTTCTCCGAAGTTTTCCCTCAAAATGGCCATAGAATCGCGAGCTGTGTGGCATGTAGCGCCATCTTGTTGAAACCACATGTCAACCAAGTTCAGTTCTTCCATTTTTGGCAACAAAAAGTTTGTTAGCATCGAACGATAGCGATCGCCATTCACCGTAACGTTGCGTCCAACAGCATCTTTGAAAAAATACGGTCCAATGATTCCACCAGCGTACAAACCACACCAAACAGTGCATTTTTCGGGATGCATGGGCAGTTCTTGAACGGCTTCTGGTTGCTCTTCACTCCAAATGCGGCAATTTTGTTTATTTACGTAGCCATTCAACCAGAAATGAGCCTCATCGCTGAACAAAATTTGTCGATAAAAAATTTCGAACCGAACACTGATTTTGGTAATAAAATTCAATGATTTGCAAGCGTTGCTCGTTAGTAAGTCTATTCATGATGAAATGCCAAAGCATACTGAGCATCTTTCTCTTTGACACCATGTCTGAAATCCCACGTGATCTGTCAAATACTAATGCATGAAAATCCTAACCTCAAAAAAATCACTCTTTAGAAGGTATTAAATGAGTGTAAAGTGTTGGGAAGTCGAGTTGACTGTTTTAATCATCAGGTAGTGCTCTTTCTTCCTTGCATTTGTGATGGCCTATGAGTCAGTCGAGAGTGCCTTTAGGTAGCTCGATATTGGCATACCTTATTCTCATTCTTCCTGATAGGTGCCAGAAGCCACCCATAATACAATCCAGACCTTTCGAGGATCTCAGCAGGTCATGAATGGTGCGGGTGGCAATTTCATCAATGTTCCTAATTATATAATTTCCTAGGTGTTTTTCCTACGCCTGCTTCTAATATTACAGTGCCCTGTGTAGATACCTATGACCATGCGCATGTTTATTTTGCCTAACTTTAATAAAGTTCTAGTTTTCTGTTTGTCTGTCTTTGGCCAAGTGGCCCTAGCAGTCCTACAGGTTGACAAATTGATCGATGTTGAATTCATCTTTGGCCATAGGCGTGACTCAATCAGTCTATAGAAAACGCCGATCGACTGAGTTTTCAGCTTGCGAGATTTCCATGGATGAACCATTTCTGGCCAATTCATGTCCTATTTCGTTCCCTATAATATTGCTATGTCCGGGAACCCAGCAGAGACGGACCACGTGATTTCTGAGGTCATCTAGCGAGCGTTTGCAACTCAGTACAAGCTTTGTTTTGGCGTTGTGTGACATGATTGATTTTATCGCCGTCTGTAGAAGTTTATATCTGTTTCAACCGGAATATCAGCTTCTGATAAAAATTTCGCTGCTTTTCAATTGTAAGGATTTCTGCTTGAAAAACGCTACAGTTGCCGTCGAGTCTAAAAGACCTGCGTATCTGTAGTGATTCAATGTAGAAACCCGCCCTGTGCCTATTTCAATCTTAGTGTAGACAGCCAAGCCTGTGAAGCCATCTCTGTGAAGTGATCCAGAGATAAGTGATGTAAAATTACATCTAGTACTGCCTGCGGGCTGCTTTTAGGGGCTCCCGTGATACTCAAGCACGCTAGTCTCTGCGATCAATAAGTTACTCTAAGACAAGAATCAAAATTTATATTTAAAGTGCTTTCGAGGGTCTATTATTTCAGAAAACAAAACAAAAATTTACAAAAATGCAGCACAAAAAGTTACACAGGAAACACATGATTTTTGGTGGTATTTTCAGGAGCGTTTAGCTCACAGATGGCTTGATCTAGAAACGAAATATTTTGCAAATCATCATTAAACAATCCAAACTTTATTTTCGTGGGGTGACTGGAAATTGGTTTTCCATTTGTATGGACCACGACCCACCCTAATGTACATTAGGGCGTATAGACTTTTTTAATCGCATTGGAATAGTAAACAAAGTTAGAGGCATATATACTGTCCAAAAAGGAAAAAATCTTAAAATTATCCTTCAATGTGCGCGAGGACGATCTGTAAAAACACCGAAAATCTTACTTTTTTCAATGTTTCATCTAAAACAAATACTTACGTCATTGAAAACTGTCGTCACTCCTACCAAAAGATAGCTAACATCAGTGGCTTTGTATAATTATAATAGGGACTAAATACAATACAATATGGTCTTTAGTTGATGTTAAAGTGAAAAGATTAAAACAAATATTCTTTATAAGTAACTATTTACGGTACTTTATAAGTAACTATTTAAGTACTATTTTTGTTAAAATTAGGCAAGGTAGAGTTGCGTAAGCTCATAGGAATCTACACAGGGCACTGTAACGTTAGAAGCAGGCTCAGCAGGTGGCACACAGATACTGTAGATTTTTGCCGATTATGTGAGGACTTTAAATGGTTCTTAATACTAAACTAATACAAATAGAAGTTTCACATTTAAAGTGTTTTTGCCACATATTCTTTTCTTTGATTTGGCATTTATACCGATGCCAAAGGGTGATAATTAGTATTAAAAATAATTTTTAAAAAATTGTATCCTTTGGAACTTTGTAGTCCTTTTAAGGGGTAACAAAATGAAAAACTAAAAACGCCAATTAACTCTATTTCATCTATAGTTTCAGATGTATATCATCTGGACTGTCGGACAGCGCAATAATATCGTAAAACAAGTAAGGAAAGGCTAAAGTCGGGCGGATACACTCCACTTTCTATCCGAATACAATTTAATTCGGTGAAAAAGTGAAAACGGGAAGGATTTTTGTATTCTGTAAATGTATGTGTTTGACAAAAAATGTTAAATCGGAAAGAACATTTGTATGGGGGTGTATTGAAATCTGGACCGAAATAGGTGAAATATTATATGTATAGTTTGGCCAAAATCGGTTAAACATTTGGGAGCAACATTTGTATTTGGGCTATATCTAAATCTGAACCGATCTTACCCACTTTCACCATAGGTTTTTTAGTTGGATTATAAGATGTTGTGCCAATTTTAAAGAAAAACGGGTACAATATGTCGTTTCTACAGCGGAAAATGTCAACTCGGGAGCGAGATTTCTATGGGGCTTTATCTAAATCTGAACCGATCTTACCCAATTTTTGCACAGGTGTTTCTAGTTGTATTATAAGATGTTGTGCCAATTTTAAAGAAAATCGGGAATAATATGTTGGTTTCGACCAATAAGTTACTCAGAGACAAGCATCAAAATTTAGATTTAAAATGCTTTCAAGGGTCTATAACTTCAGAAAAAATTGACAAAAACGAAACACACAAAAAAACATGATTTTTAGGGGTGTTTTCAGCAGCGTTTATCTCACAGACGGTTTGATCTAGGAACGAAATATTTTTCAAATTATCATTAAACACTCTAAGTGTCAAATTTATTTCCCCTTTCTTTATATACCCCATTGTGTGATGTTAGCTTTGTCACACACTTTCCCTCAAGGATCTTTCAAAATGCGAATTTTGTTATCATTTCTGTGAGTGTTTTTCCCCTTTTTGGTAGACTTGAACGGTATCCATCAATTGTGTCGCATTTAAGTTCAGCGAATCAAAAAAACCACAGATGTGTCGAAAGAATAGGCGTGTCATAATATTTATAAAGTCCACGCAAAAATTACTTTAAATTATTTTCTTTTCTCCCTCCCCACCCATTGAAATAGAGACATATTTCGCAGGACATGAAATGTGATGTGCTGCTCCATCACATCCCTGTCCCTCCCCCGGCCAACCGAAAATGGTCTTATTTTCCATTTTTTGTTGTTGTGTAAAGCTGTTGTCACCGTTGTTGCTGTGGAAATGAACGTAAACACAGAAGCCACCAAATAAGCCGCTTCGTCGCTTCAGCCCGTTTCGTTTTGTTTGCACAAGAAGAAAAATAAAACCGGTGTTATCTTTTGTTGTCGCCCGCTCGTTGCTGTTGGCAAAAACAATATGGTTACTTAATGTTACATGGCAACTAAAACAACAACAAGTGCTATGGTTGCCATAAAAACCATTAATCTTTCGGAATTCCATTTGCCACAGTTGGTTCGATAGGCAAAGCCAGCAAATTATTCGCTTTAAAATCACGGCGACAGCGGAAGGAACATTTTGCGAAAATGGTAAGGAACTCAAAACAAAAACATAAAACATTTTTATATCTTATTCTTTTTGTCAATTTGTAATAAAAAACCCGCACAATCTTTACTGCCTTTAGCCACCGAAAAAGAAATTAAGCAAAAAGGAAAAGGCCCGCCTGGAAGCGGAACAAGCCGAACTGTTACGCATCGAAATGGAAAAGGAAAAGTAAGTCTGAGTGGGCTGGGTGGCCGTAAACGAACTGTAGGAGGAATCTGGAAATTGAAAGGACCATAAACATCTACAATTTAATTATAAAGGACGCCAGGAATGACATAACGACAATATAAGCCTTATTTGAGGCAACTCCAAGCAATCACATAATCTCTGAGTCTTTCCAACCAAACCTATCTCCTCCTTTGCTCTACAAAATATCTTATTGTTTGTCCTACCTCCATCCCTAGACTCAAGAAACTAGAAGAGGCCCGCCAACGCCGTAAAATCGAACGCGAACAGGCCAAACACCGGCTACAGCTGGAGATTCAAGAGAACAAACAACGCCGCAGTCAGCTGAAAAACAGCATGGAATTCTTTAACCAGGTGCGAGACGCCATCGATGGCATTAAAAGCGCCGCCAAAGATGAAGTGGAATGGGAGAAATTTATGCGTTGCAATGGCCTACCGAACGCCAATAGCCCCAGTGACTTGCGAAAATACATACATCAGTGGAAAATGGATGTGGAGCGTAGGAATCGTGAATCGCGCAATTGGCTGTTGAAGACAAACGAAAGAACTCTGTTGACACAGGACTTTACGGTGGCGGATCTAACGAAGGCGACGTTGCGCAAGCACCAAGGGAATCTGGGAGATGTGTACGCGCAGAGGGTTAAGGAGATACTGGGGGTAAGTAATCAAATAATAAATTCAATTAATTAAACAAAATAATTAAATTTATAAATTTGATAAGAATGATCAAATTAATAAAAATTAATAAACATAATAAAATTTATAAAACTAATAAAATTAAATGAATTAATTTAGTTATTTTAATTATTAATAAATTTAATTGAATTAGTTAATTGAATGAACGAATAATTCAATTAATTAATGAAATTAATTGAATGAATTAAATTAATAAAATTATTAAAATTAATGAAATTAATAAAAATTAATAAAATTGAGAAAATTGAAAATGAAATAGTATATGGTAAAATGTGTGTATGGTTCAGTGTGGTTCTCCGCCTTTCCATTACCAATACAAAGATTTCCTTCGTATTACATTCAAAAACTCATAGAAAATAAAACTAATTATATTCATAAAAATATAATAATAAATATAAATAAAAATTAATTAAATTAACCAAATTACTAAAATTATCATAAAAACTAATAAAAATGGTTAAAATGAATAAACCAGATAAAAATGACTAAATTGATAAAATTAATAAAATTCATATAAATATAAAATTATAAAAATTAACAAGATTAATAAAATTTATAAACTTAATAAATTAATAAAACTAATAAAATTAAGTAAAATTTATAAAATTAACAGAATTTTAAAAACTTATAACATTGATAAAACTAATAAAATTAATAAAATCAAATAAATTAATGAAATTGATAAAATGAATAAAAATTAATAATATTTATAAAAATTTATAAAATTATTTATATTAATAAAATTAAATTAATAAAATTAAAAAATAAAACTAATAAAATTAACAAATTTATAAAAATTATAAAAATTTATAAAATTTATAAAAATTTATAAAATTAACAGAATTAATAAAATTTTAAACACTTATAACATTGATAAAACTATTAAATCAATAAAATCGATAAAATCAAATAAATTAATGATATTGATAAAATAAATAAAAATTAATAATACTTATAAAAATTTAAAATTAAAATTTATAAAAAGAATTTTATTAATAAAATTAAATTAAAATTTATAAAAATTTATCAAATTTATAAAATTTTTAAAATTTATAAAATTAAGTAAAATTTATAAAATTTTTAAAATTTATAAAATTAAGTAAAATTTATAAATTTTATAAAATTAACAGAAATAATAAAATTTTAAAAACTTATAACATTGATAAAACTAATAAAATCAAATAAATTAATGAAATTGATAAAATAAATAAAAATTAATAATATTAATAAACATTTATAAAATTATTTATATTAATAAAATTAAATTAATAACATTAAAAAATAGAAAATTTATAAAATTAATAAAACTAATAAAATTAATAAATTTATAAAAATTTATAAAAAATTTGTAAAATTTGTAAAATTTATAAAATTTATAAAATTTATAAAATTCATAAAATTCATAAAATTCATAAAATTCATAAAATTCATAAAATTCATAAAATTCATAAAATTCATAAAATTCATAAAATTCATAAAATTCATAAAATTCATAAAATTCATAAAATTCATAAAATTCATAAAATTCATAAAATTCATAAAATTCATAAAATTCATAAAATTCATAAAATTCATAAAATTCATAAAATTCATAAAATTCATAAAATTCATAAAATTCATAAAATTCATAAAATTCATAAAATTCATAAAATTCATAAAATTCATAAAATTCATAAAATTCATAAAATTCATAAAATTCATAAAATTCATAAAATTCATAAAATTCATAAAATTCATAAAATTCATAAAATTCATAAAATTCATAAAATTCATAAAATTCATAAAATTCATAAAATTCATAAAATTCATAAAATTCATAAAATTCATAAAATTCATAAAATTCATAAAATTCATAAAATTCATAAAATTCATAAAATTCATAAAATTCATAAAATTCATAAAATTCATAAAATTCATAAAATTCATAAAATTCATAAAATTCATAAAATTCATAAAATTCATAAAATTCATAAAATTCATAAAATTCATAAAATTCATAAAATTCATAAAATTCATAAAATTCATAAAATTCATAAAATTCATAAAATTCATAAAATTCATAAAATTCATAAAATTCATAAAATTCATAAAATTCATAAAATTCATAAAATTCATAAAATTCATAAAATTCATAAAATTCATAAAATTCATAAAATTCATAAAATTCATAAAATTCATAAAATTCATAAAATTCATAAAATTCATAAAATTCATAAAATTCATAAAATTCATAAAATTCATAAAATTCATAAAATTCATAAAATTCATAAAATTCATAAAATTCATAAAATTCATAAAATTCATAAAATTCATAAAATTCATAAAATTCATAAAATTCATAAAATTCATAAAATTCATAAAATTCATAAAATTCATAAAATTCATAAAATTCATAAAATTCATAAAATTCATAAAATTCATAAAATTCATAAAATTCATAAAATTCATAAAATTCATAAAATTCATAAAATTCATAAAATTCATAAAATTCATAAAATTCATAAAATTCATAAAATTCATAAAATTCATAAAATTCATAAAATTCATAAAATTCATAAAATTCATAAAATTCATAAAATTCATAAAATTCATAAAATTCATAAAATTCATAAAATTCATAAAATTCATAAAATTCATAAAATTCATAAAATTCATAAAATTCATAAAATTCATAAAATTCATAAAATTCATAAAATTCATAAAATTCATAAAATTCATAAAATTCATAAAATTCATAAAATTCATAAAATTCATAAAATTCATAAAATTCATAAAATTCATAAAATTCATAAAATTCATAAAATTCATAAAATTCATAAAATTCATAAAATTCATAAAATTCATAAAATTCATAAAATTCATAAAATTCATAAAATTCATAAAATTCATAAAATTCATAAAATTCATAAAATTCATAAAATTCATAAAATTCATAAAATTCATAAAATTCATAAAATTCATAAAATTCATAAAATTCATAAAATTCATAAAATTCATAAAATTCATAAAATTCATAAAATTCATAAAATTCATAAAATTCATAAAATTCATAAAATTCATAAAATTCATAAAATTCATAAAATTCATAAAATTCATAAAATTCATAAAATTCATAAAATTTATAAAATTCATAAAATTCATAAAATTCATAAAATTCATAAAATTCATAAAATTCATAAAATTCATAAAATTCATAAAATTCATAAAATTCATAAAATTCATAAAATTCATAAAATTCATAAAATTCATAAAATTCATAAAATTCATAAAATTCATAAAATTCATAAAATTCATAAAATTCATAAAATTCATAAAATTCATAAAATTCATAAAATTCATAAAATTCATAAAATTCATAAAATTCATAAAATTCATAAAATTCATAAAATTCATAAAATTCATAAAATTCATAAAATTCATAAAATTCATAAAATTCATAAAATTCATAAAATTCATAAAATTCATAAAATTCATAAAATTCATAAAATTCATAAAATTCATAAAATTCATAAAATTCATAAAATTCATAAAATTCATAAAATTCATAAAATTCATAAAATTCATAAAATTCATAAAATTCATAAAATTCATAAAATTCATAAAATTCATAAAATTCATAAAATTCATAAAATTCATAAAATTCATAAAATTCATAAAATTCATAAAATTCATAAAATTCATAAAATTCATAAAATTCATAAAATTCATAAAATTCATAAAATTCATAAAATTCATAAAATTCATAAAATTCATAAAATTCATAAAATTCATAAAATTCATAAAATTCATAAAATTCATAAAATTCATAAAATTCATAAAATTCATAAAATTCATAAAATTCATAAAATTCATAAAATTCATAAAATTCATAAAATTCATAAAATTCATAAAATTCATAAAATTCATAAAATTCATAAAATTCATAAAATTCATAAAATTCATAAAATTCATAAAATTCATAAAATTCATAAAATTCATAAAATTCATAAAATTCATAAAATGCATAAAATTCATAAACTTCATAAAATTCATAAAAATAATAAAATTATAATAAAACTTAAAAATATATATAAAATTAATATCGTTAAAAAACTAAAAATTAGTAAAATTATAAAAAAAACATAAAATTCATAAAATTGAAGAAATTGATAAAAGTAATAAAAAATCATAAATTAATTAAATTAATAACATTGAAAAACTAATAAAATTAATATAACTTAAAAAAAATGAAAAAATCAATATCAATAAAAAACTAGTACTTATAAATTAGTAAAATTCATAAAAAATTTTAAAAAATAATAAAATTTATAAAAAATAATAAAATTTATAAAAAGTATAAAATTAATAAAAATAGATAAAATTAACAACAAATTATAAAAATTGATTAAATTAAAAAATTATTAAAATAACAAAATTAATGAAGTAATTAAAACAATTAAATTATTTAAATCAAGTTAATAAATTTAATCAATTAAAAAATTGAATCAATTAATTAATTAATCGAAAATAAACAATTATTAAAAAATAAACTCTTTTGCATTCAATACATTTCAGATTCTTTTGGAACTTGATGAGGTTTTAAGTGATAAATCGAAGCCCCCGCATACCCTTGCTGATTTGACCAAATTGAAGACGGAGGTTCGGGTTCTTCTAAAAGAATATCTCGACGATTTTACCTATAAAACTATGTCTCACATCGAAAGAGATATGGAGTAAGTCACCTAAATAGCTAAATGAACTTATAAATTCATATTGGTCTATTCTCTAGAATCGATCGTCCTGGTGTCTCCAAGCATGAGTACGAGTCTGAGGTATACAAAAGCTTTATATGGACTTTCTCCAAGGATGCCCAAATGTGAGTTCAAGAAATAAAATTAAATAATACAACTGGAAATTATTTGCTTTCTTACTCTCAGCTCCTTGAGTGCTAAGCCGCGTATAGGAGAACAAAATCTCCATAACGAAATCGACTTCCCCTTGATGACCATGCAGCTATCCTTGCCACCCTCCGTGAGCCTATACAGTTCAGCTTTAAGGGGCTTGTGGTTGAATTATGATCATTTGAGTGACTATTGTCCGAGTTTCAATTTGAAAAGGCCAAGGTCTCAAAATATAAGTAAATATTCGTATTTTTTCTTAAATTTCCTTGATATCCTTGTGTTTTCTGGTTTTTAAGATATGTTATATCAAACCAAGAAGGAGTGGCGCAAACGTAAAGAAATTCTTCAAAATATGTTGGATGAATGTTCCAAAGAAATTCCCCTGCAAGAGGTGGAACACTTCCAACAGGAAGCTGCCTCCTCGAATCAGAAATCTCGCGAGAAAACTTTAGATGTCGATAAACTGTATCTGGAGTATGAAGATGAATTGAATAAGCTGAGACGCAAGGCCATTGGTCCGGAGGGTTTTGGTTTGCTTGAGACAGATGTGAATTTAAGAAAATATCGGGTTATTGGAGGGGTCTATTGCTTGGATTATCTGGAGACTCCGCAACAGGATAAACAATTGAATGCCCGATCATTTATAAGGACAAGTAAGTATTAGGGGGTGGGTGATTAATTGATTAATCAATTTAAACAATTCAATCATTCAACAATTTAATCGATTTCAACATTATAATCAATTTCAACAATTTAATAAATTTAATTAATTTAATCGATTTCAACATTATAATCAATTTCAACAATTTAATTAATTTAATCAATTTCAACAATTTCAACAATTTAATTAATTTAATCAATTTAATTAATTTAATTAATTTAACCATTTTAACAATTTAATCAATTTAATCAATTTAATCAATTTAATCAATTTAATCAATTTAATCAATTTAATCAATTTAATCAATTTAATCAATTTAATCAATTTAATCAATTTAATCAATTTAATCAATTTAATCAATTTAATCAATTTAATCAATTTAATCAATTTAATCAATTTAATCAATTTAATCAATTTAATCAATTTAATCAATTTAATCAATTTAATCAATTTAATCAATTTAATCAATTTAATCAATTTAATCAATTTAATCAATTTAATCAATTTAATCAATTTAATCAATTTAATCAATTTAATCAATTTAATCAATTTAATCAATTTAATCAATTTAATCAATTTAATCAATTTAATCAATTTAATCAATTTAATCAATTTAATCAATTTAATCAATTTAATCAATTTAATTAATTTAATCAATTTAATCAATTTAATCAATTTAATCAATTTAATCAATTTAATCAGTTTAATCAATTTAATCAATTTAATCAATTTAATCAATTTAATCAATTTAATCAATTTAATCAATTTAATCAATTTAATCAATTTAATCAATTTAATCAATTTAATCAATTTAATCAATTTAATCAATTTAATCAATTTAATCAATTTAATCAATTTAATCAATTTAATCAATTTAATCAATTTAATTAATTTAATCAATTTAATTAATTTAAGCAATTTAATCAATCTAATCAATTTAATTAATTTAATTAATTTAATCAATTTAATCAATTTAATCAATTTAATCAATTTAATCAATTTAATCAATTTAATCAATTTAATCAATTTAATCAATTTAATCAATTTAATCAATTTAATCAATTTAATCAATTTAATCAATTTAATCAATTTAATCAATTTAATCAATTTAATCAATTTAATCAATTTAATCAATTTAATCAATTTAATCAATTTAATCAATTTAATCAATTTAATCAATTTAATCAATTTAATCAATTTAATCAATTTAATCAATTTAATCAATTTAATCAATTTAATCAATTTAATCAATTTAATCAATTTAATCAATTTAATCAATTTAATCAATTTAATCAATTTAATCAATTTAATCAATTTAATCAATTTAATCAATTTAATCAATTTAATCAATTTAATCAATTTAATCAATTTAATCAATTTAATCAATTTAATCAATTTAATCAATTTAATCAATTTAATCAATTTAATCAATTTAATCAATTTAATCAATTTAATCAATTTAATCAATTTAATCAATTTAATCAATTTAATCAATTTAATTAATTTAATCAATTTAATCAATTTAATCAATTTAGTCAATTTAATCAATTTAATCAATTTAATCAATTTAATCAATTTAATCAATTTAATCAATTTAATCCATTTAAACAATTAAATAATGAACTTAATTAATTATATTGTTGAAATTGATTAAATTAATTTAATTAATTTTATAAATTTAATTAATTTAATCAATTTAGAGAGGGGGGAAATTTAATTTCTTTTCGTTAGTTTTAGCACCCAATAAACTCACCCAAAAGATTTATTATCAAACCTACAAACCACCACCCCCTCCTTTGCCGGGCGTACGCAGATTGCCGGAGGAAATTGAGGCGGAAATGCGTATGGTCGAGGCAGCCTTGGATAAATTGGCTATGGTGACGATTGAGTAAGTTACAACGAACCTCTTTTCATGTGTTGGCATTAACTCTTGCTATAGTTTGCCCGACAGTGTCATTTGGTTTGAGCCACCCATAGCCTGCCGTTGGGAGACCCTCAGCGAAACCCTCGAATCCGATCTCATCGAAGGAGCCAAACCCAACACGAACAGCGTCAATACCACCGAGGCTACGGCCATGTCCACGACCCCGACCACCAATGCCAGTCCTTTGAAAAGCCTATCGCCCCGTTTCCCTTTGGCCAAGTTGCGCAAGAAGAGCTCCCAGAAATCCACCGTTAGCAGTAATTTGCCCGTGAGGGAAATAACGGACTTTGACATGTTTAATATACCGAGTGACATGGACATTTATGGGCTGGTTAAGGACTTTATAGTGCCGCGTATACCGCAAGGATTTAGCGTACGTTTAGACACACTCCGATTGAGGCAGGCACAACAGCAACCGGGTAAACGCAAGCACAGCAAAAGGTGGAAGAAACCAGGCAGGGTACTATTTTTAGCCAGGCCTAAAAATGTTACTTTCACGCCAATACCCATACGAATGGCAAAAACAACAACCACAACATCGTCTGTGTCCTCCTCCTCCACAGAGGATTCGCATGAAAAACTGGTAGTGGTGGTGGTGGAGGAAAATGGGGATGCTAATGGCCAGGCCAATGACAAAGAACAGTCTCTGGACAAATTACTGGCAAAAAGCCGCATTACTGAGGATTTCCTGGATATGGATGAGCCCAAGGAATTCTTTCCCAGCGTTCAATTTGAAAAGGTATTAAAAATAAAACAGGCCTCTGACAAAAAGGCGGTGGCGTTGGTGGATACATTGGATTTGAAGGAGCGTCGTCGCTCCACTGAAACTTCCGCCAACAAGGATGACAAGGGAAAGCCGGTGAGACGCAATGATAGCAAGAGCAGCTTGGCCAGTAGTGATAAGAGCTCGAGAGCAGGCAAACGGAGCAGTGGCAATGCCAGTGAGGACTCAAGGCGTTCATCGGAACAGAGTGAGGGCGTTAAGAAGGCAGAAGATGTGAAAACGTATATGTTTTCCAAGCTGATAGAGGTGAGTTTTAGAAATGTACACCCCACAGGATTAAAATTTAAATTTTATAGTCCTGCCAGGCAGTGAAATAGAATAGAACATGATATTGATTTGTGCGAATTTTTTTATTAACAACCAATAAATATTAAAATAACATTTTTATCGCGGTATCAGAATTTTTAATGTGTTTTTATTATTCTCTTCCCCTGCATCTCCACCCACCATCATTTTCCAATCAAACGCACACCAACACGAATCATAAAATTTTATGACATTCGAAAAAATAACTTCATTCATGCAATGGTTCAATCAACAATCCATGATTCTTTCAATCATTGATAAACGACATTCGAAAAATTCCAAAAAAACGGATGATTTTAAACAAACACACCCACACAAAATCAACGCCATTGATGCAAAAATCGTCCCCTTCCTTGGATCCGAACAGGACTTGGATCACTTGTGCGAATTACAAATGCCACGGCAGAGTGAGGCAGCTCTCCAAGTGATTTCAGCAAATCTAATGGGCAAAAACAACGACGACAACGACAATAATGGCGAAACACCCGCAGAGGGGGAAGACAACGCAAGTGGTACCGGGGAAGTGGGTTTACAATCACCACCCCCTGCCTCCGATGCCTTGCAACAATCGTCAGCTGCGGCTGCTGCTGCCGCCGCCTTAGCTTACTATTCCGGCATCTCATTTATACGTGATGCGGATGAAACAAAAGCTCACGATGAGGAGGAGGACGACATGGACGATGATAGCAGTTCGGATGATGAATATGACGACGAGGATGATGATGAATACTTTCTCTACGATACCATGAATGACAACGAGAGTGGTGCGGGAGGAGGCGGCCATACCCTAAATGATCCCACCATAACCACCGACGACAATCTAACATATCGCAGCGATGCAAGTGGCACCAGTGCTGGTGCTGGCACGGGCACAGGTGGTGATGGTGGCAAGACGAAACCACGCGGAGCCAGCAATAATGACAGCCTGGCGGATGGGTAAGTGACAACTGTCATTCGTATAAAGTAAACAAACTGACAACAACTAAAAAGGATGCAAATGTGAGACAGTGGAGCGCTACATATATTTCTTGATTAATTTATATTAATTGAAGAAGGTAAAAGTTAAAAAGTGGAATACATCGGAATATGTATAAAACGCGAACTCGCAAAAAATGGTCAGTTACGCCCTTTTGTTATTAAGGTAACGATATATATTTTGCCTGTAATACATTCGAGTGACGACTATTTCGCTCGAGGTTGCCCTTCTTGTGAAGGAAATGTTGTCTTTGGCAATGGAAAGAGGAAAAGCTCACTCAATTATAGGCACTTTGGCCATATACGTATTTCATATCTTGTGTGGGGATAGCCCATCAGTGGACCTTCTGTATATAGTGCTTGTGTTACCATGTTCTTATATATTAGGTTGTGTTGATTTTAGACAACTTTTTGATTTGATTTAAATTTAAGGTAATTATGAGGGCTACAAATACAAATATTTAATAGTTGAAATCGTTAAAAAAACGAGTTTAATCGTAATTAAACAAATGTTTATGTCCAATATTTATGTGAAAAAACGTATTTGAATTTTAATATTTCACTGTATTTATAGTACCCCTTTGCTTTCGTAAAGAGCAAACCGGCCCCAAAAAATAAAATAATATATTTCTAGAACTTGGCAATAATTAACTACATTTCTCGATAATCTTTTTGACTACAAGAAATATGCTATGATGTCAGAGTTAAATATTTCAAATAACATTGTGGAACAGAAAAAATATCAAGGTTCTGATAACACAGTCTGATAGAGGGTGTACAAAATAATATACGTGTATTGGCGTTATTATACTTTACGTATGCAAGTCATTTAGAGAGAGGTCAATATTTTCCCACTTTGCACATTCTTACGATGAATCGTCATAGGAAACCTTGTGATCCTTACATTTTATGTATAGGATATGTTCAGCAATAATACTTGTAACACTACGGGGAACTATTTTGTGGAACATTTTAACCCTGTAGCTGCTCAATATATTGGTCATTTTGGCCCTTTTGTGCAAAAGTATAAAACAGCCCTAAAACAAGGGTTTAAAGTAATTTTAAGCAAAGGATGTGTTCAGCAATAATATTATATATGTTTTTCTTTAAGACTGGATAACTAATCTGCGATAACAAAAATCTAAATAAAATGTTAAAATTTCACTCAAAATAAAAAATTCTTTTTTTAAAATTGTCGCCAAAGGCAATGTCAATGTGTGTGTGAAAACAAATTTTGAACAAATAATTTTGTGTTAAAAATGTTTGACTTAGCCTGGATAATTATCCAGTGTAAGTCAAAATGATGGAGCCTTATCATACCATATTAAAAACATGCAATATGACCCAATATAAAGGACAGATTTATACTATTTTAGTGAAATTTTTTATGCATTTTTTATAAAAACGGCAATAACTTCCACATTTTTAGTTCGATTTATGTTTTTAGGGGCTCGTTGGAGAGGTATTGATAACCAATTGCAATTTTTAGAATTTGCTAACCCATTAAGGGCCACAAATTATTTCTTACTGGTAATACTCAGTGGGTTAAATGTGAAGTAAAAACTTAAATATGCGGTTATTTAATCTAATTTTTGGAAAGAAATTCAACCATTTCAAATTTTCTCCCTTAAAAAATAAAACATGAATACTTTATAAAGGGGAAAAATTTAAATGGTTGTTAATGCTAAACTAACATAGATAGGCACATGAAATTAAAAGTGTATTTAGCAGATTTTCTTCTCTTTCATTTGATACCCATATCCAATGTATGACGCGCTAAAGTACGAAACTAAATTATTGAAACATTTACATACTTTAAAAATTAAAAGTCCTGTAAAAAAAGACAAACGACCACGAAATAAACTGAGTATGAGTTTTCCTTTTAGTGACCTATAGTTTCACTTCTACATAATCTCGTTCTTGGGAGGGAAATCGTGTCGCACGGCAAAATTTTAATTTCTAGCAGGTTTTTTCTAAATACAATTCTCACCGTGAATTTTATTCAAGAAAAACCTGATTTATAGAGCTTATTTTGAACGCGTCCAGCTCACGAACGGACAATGATAAAAGCGAAATATTTTGGGAGAACACATAAAACAAGCTAATCCTTCATTTTAGTCGGGAACATCCACTGCTTTTATTTTGAAGCCGCTCTAATATTTATATTGTATGTGGCGACAATGGGAAAAAAATATTTTTTACCATTTACCAAAACTCAGAACTCAACATAAATGGCAGAAATAAGTCAAAACATAAAATTCATTTGAGGGTTAATTTCGTACTTTTTTCGAATTGGTGCTAAACTAACCCACAAAACTGAATTTTAGGGGGGTGATGTGAATGGGAAACATTTTCTACGTCAAATTTCACCATAAGTCACCGACCAAAATAAAGTTGTAGATATAATAAATACAATTAAGATTTCGCTATCAATTTTTTTTAACTCTTGGTAATTCTATAACGTTAATGAACATTTTTGTGGAACATTTTAACCCTCTAGCTCCTCAATAAAGGCGTCGTTTGTGTCCCTTTTGTGCAAGAGGGTAAACAATAACACTAAAACTGTTGTTTAATAGATCAAAATGTTCTACAAAAATATTTGCCATAAAATTGTATTAAAAAAATATATTACAAATTAAAAATATTCTACATAAAATGTCACTATAAGTCACCAAATAACAGGAAGGTGTAGATTAAATATATACAAATAAAATATCAGTAGCAATTTGGGTATTTAAACAAGAAATTATTTATTTAATTTTTCTTTTAGCTCTTGGTAATTCTATAACGTTATTGAACATTTTAAGCATATGATGTCGAGCCCTTAGCGCGGAATGATCTTTGGCGCTTGCGATCATTCCGCGCTAAGGGCTCGACATCACACACATTTTACAGCAGAAGGTTTTTATTGATTATTTTGAAATATTTGCATAAAATGAAATATGTTTTAATGCAAAATTTTTTAATTCCGCCGTACCCAACGAATTATTATTAAAAATTCGAAATCATGCGTTTTAAAAGAAATGTGTGACATTTATTTGGTTCGGTTACGAGCAGGGTTTCGGTTGCGAAGCAGTTCTCATTCAATTGAGACTGCGAGACAGTACCGATAATCAAGAAGGGGGAGTAGTGTCCCTTGAAGTGCAACTGAAGAAAATAAATGTCACACACTCGTTTAAAACACTTTGTTTTCTGTCTAAGAAAACAAAAAAATGATCTCGAACCTGAGTAAGAGTTACAACAAAGACTACGAAAAGAACAAATCAAATACTAAAAAAAGAAAGCAGTTAATTTCTTACTGTTTCCGAATTGATGTTAAACTATCACAGAAAACAATTTTTTTTAGGGGGGGGGGGGGGGGGTTGGTCTGATTGAATTTCAATAAAAGAAAGCTTTAGATTCAATGTATAAATAAATAAAATATCAGTACCAATTTTGTTATTTAAACAAGAAACTATTCATAATTTCTAACAATGCCCTGTTTTAGCAGTGTTCCACAGTATAATTAGTTAAGTCTTTTCTGCAATCAATGACACTTTTTTAAATTCGAAAACCTTGACCATTTACCAAACAAATAAAACACGTCATCTGCTAAAGAAAACAAGGAAAGGCTAAAGTCGAGCGGGGCCGACTACATGATACACTCCACTTTCTACCCGAATACAATTCCATTCGGTAAGAAGTGATTTCTGGAGTGGGAAAAATCAATCCGGGAGCGAAAATTGAATGGGAGCTATATGTAAATCTGAACTGATCTGGCCCATTTTCACCATGGGTGTTTCTAGTTGAAATATAAGATATTTAGCAAGTTTTGAAGAAGATCTGTTAAAATATGTGGTTTATTGAGTCGAAAAAGTGAAATCGGGAGTGAAATTTGTGAGGGAGCTATATATAAATCTGAACCGATCTGACCTATATTCACCATGGGTGTTTCTTGTGGAAGTATAAGATATTTTGCCAAATTTGAAGAAGATCTGTAAAAATATGTGGTTTCTAGACCAGAAAAAGTTAAATCGAGAGCGAAATTTGAATGGGAGTTATATAGAAATGTGAACCGATCTGACCAATTTTCACCATAGGTGTTCCCAGTTTAAATAGAAGATGTTTTGCCAAATCTGAAGACAATATGATACAATATGTGGTTTCTAGAGTGGAAAAAATCAAATAGGGAGCGAAATTTGTATGGGAGCTATATATAAATCTGAACCGATCTAACACATTTTCACAGGTGTTTCTAGTTGAAATATAAGATGTTTGGCCAATTTGGAAGAAAAGCTGTTGTAATATGTGGTATCTAGGGGCTATATCTAAATCTGAACCGATTTTCTTCAAATTAAATAGCGTTCGTCCTTGTCCCGAAAAACTTCGTTGTGCAAAGTTTCATTTGGTTCTGGCTACAATTGCGACCTGTATCGTGATTACAAGAATAGATGGACAGACAGACGGACATTGCTAAATCGATTCAAAAAGTGATTCTAAGACGATAGGTATAATTAACATCGGGTCTATCACTCTTCCTTTTGGGTGTTACAAACAAATCCACAAAGACATAATACTCTCGTGGAGTGTATAATTAAGTTAATTTATTTTTTGAGTGTTTGTCAAGTTCTTCGTGTAATAAAGTATTAGTGAACTTATAAAAAATAATTTCGACGTGAGACTTATTTCTTGAATTCTTCAAATATTACTCTTACAAATCTTTTCGTATCGCCAGAATTATCATATCAGCGGAATTATTATTATATGTTGTAATTCTTTATATGAGTATATGGAAATTTGTATTGTATATGGAAAATGTTTTTTTTCATATCTTTGTGTAAGATTACTTGTGTTAGAGAACTGGGGAAAAACCTGCCTCAGGGAAACTTGTCAAGATCTACTATACACGACACGGTTGTCGTGGATTGTTGTGCTCTACTGGTTTAGCATTTGTTTCCCAATCAACTTCATCATTTGTCGTGTATCTCTTGCCACCAAACTCTATTTTTAACTTTAAGGATCATAAATTAATCACAGGAGGCTAGATCTGAAAATGTGGTGGTGTCCACATTCACCATACTCTTCAGAAATTCATATTTCATTCTATTTCCTTTGACTTCCACCTGATTTTTGGTTTGGATCGGCTGTCAACAAACGTGACACTCACATTTTGCTCCTGCAAATGAAAATGCAAAATGTAATTCGTATATGTAGTGTGTAATCTCAACAGCTCAGTTGAAATGTTTACAATGTCGCCGACATATGTCGTGCACAGTGGAGGATATAAAAAATAAAATAATTGAAATTAAACCGATTTTGATGAAATTTCGCACAGCTTCAGTTGAACATGCTAAAGTTCTGCAATAGAACCCTCTAAGAATACCTAAAATACCTGGATTAAAACCCCCCTAAACCCCCCTAAAATACTTAAAATCCACCAAAATAGGCAAAAATTAATGACAAAAAAATTTACTAGATTTTCAGATTTTAGATTTTTACAAAAAAAGTCGAATTCCCGTAGTGGGAAAAGAGTGTTCCAAAACTTGGGATTTTTACGAAAATAGTTGTCATGCATTTATTTACCGTTTTTATCTGTTTTAACGAATTTTAGAAATTTTTGTTGGACCTCCAATTCGCAAAATTTAAAAAAAAAATTCTTTCAAAATTTAAAAAAAAATTTAATTCTTAGAATTATTTATATTGAGTGAAAACTCTCTTTATGAAAGCTACATAAAGAAAAGCAAAACACATACAAAAGCTAGATAGGTTAAGAGAAAGGCAGAAGAGAGAATGGTAAATAACATCTAAAGAGCAGTGGTTTGTAAACAAAACTAACAAACACATACCATCAAACGTACAGTGGATACTCTCTCTAGGTCCAAAACACGCATTGCCTAACACAAGCACAACATTTCCACTGTTTAAATGTATTGCCGAAGGAGAGGATTGCATACAGGCGATTGCAAGTAGGGAAGAGCAAGAGATCTCAAGAGCAAAGCTAGTCTCACTAATCGACGACCACTTATGCAAACTAAGCCACAAATGCAAACTAAGCCAAAGAGATAAAGCAATACTGGACACAGTGGGAGAAACGAGAAAATACTTGAAGGACAATGTAGCTATGGACAAGGAAGATTATAAACAGAAAATGGGCATAATTCTACGGGACATGATTACATATAAACGAATGAAAAGAGACCCAACGTCAAGTCTACAAATTAAAAACAACCGTTTAGTGGAAAAATTATTTAACAAAAATCTTATTGACTTAATAGAAAAGAATAAATTGACAAATAACATCGCCACAGCCCCTAGAATCTACGGATTACCCAAAATCCACAAGGAGGGAACGCCATTACGGCCCATCTGTTCATCAATAAATGCACCTGCGTATGGACTCTGCAAATATCTACTTGACATTTTGAAAAACTTGACGACCAGATCCAAGTACAATGTCAAAGACGCTAGAGACTTCAAAGCCAGGGTAAGCAACATGACGATAAATAATGACGAAATATTGATTTCATTTGACGTGGTTTCTTTGTTCCCAAGTATCCCCATAAACTTAGCCATAATGACAATAGATAAGAAATGGAATCAAATTGAACAACACACAAGAATACCTCGGGACCTCTTCATAGAATTATTGACCTTCTGCATTAAAGAGACACGCTATTTCAAGTACGAAGACAAGGTGTATGAACAGAAAAAGGGGATGCCAATGGGGTCACCAGCCTCACCTGTAATTGCTGACATCATTATGGAAGAACTGCTGGACGCCACGATGGAAAAGATAAAAGAAAAACCAAGAATACTGACCAAATATGTAGACGCCTTATTCGCAATTGTAAAGCGTAGTGAAGTAGAAGCCATACTTAACGCATTAAACTCTTTCAACCGACAAATACAATTTACGATGGAAAAAGAATTGGACAATAAACTACCATATTTGGATTCGGTGATAATTAGACAAGGGAATCTGCTGAAAGTTGACTGGTACCAAAAGCAAACGGCTTTCGGACGTCTAATTAATTTTTATTCTAAGCACCCAAGACGAACAATCATAAACACCGCGACGAATTTTATAAACAGGGTCCTACAAACCAGTGATAAGGAATTTCACGAAACAAACAAATCCAAAATTAGAAATATACTGCGTATGAACGACTTTCCCGAAAAATTAATAAGTAATCTAATCAAGCGAACGACGGAAGAAAAACTTAACAAAAATGACGAAAGACCAAGCAAAATTTATAAATCCACAACATACATTCCAGGACTATCCGAAAGAAAATGCAATGGTGACAAGTCCGACATATGCCAGAAGGTATATGTTGGCACTACGAAAAACAAATTGAAAACCAGACTTTCATCACACAAAACCGAACACAAATTTCTTGACAAACCCATTGAGCAAAAAACTGCCCTTGCAGCCCACTGTACCTTGACGGGACATAAACCAAACTTTAATGACGTCGAAATATTAGCGGAAGAGAATAATTATACAAGGAGATACACTTTGGAAATGCTAAATATGGAAAAAGGCTTAATTATAAGAGAGACACAGACGGTTGTGCTCAAATATATAGGAACACGGTGGAAAAACATAGACGACAAATTAGACAAACAAATTAGTAGTTGACAAAAGCTTGCAGAGAGTGGCAGGAGAATTTTCCTATTGTGAAAAACTTTTTTAAAAATGTAAATATAAATATTGTGATATTTTTTGATTGTTAATGCTTGTAACTTGTAATTGAATAATTTGTGTTTTTTGTAATAGGCCCCTGAAGATGACCAACGGAGTTGGTCGAAATATTGGGAAATAAAAAACAAGAAAATAATAAAATAGTATATTTTGTTTTATTATTCGAAAAAACTGACCTCAAGCCGAAAAAAATACAAAACGCAACACATCAAAAAGGTCAACCATACTTACCACTAACATTCTTTCAAAATTTTAAAAATTTTTGGTCCAAAAAATACCCTAAATTTATCAAAGTGGATGCAAAATTACCAGATTTGAAGATTTAGCATTTTATCCAAAAATAGCCAAATTCCCAAAGTGGGGAAAATATGTTCCAAAATTTGGGATTTTTTAGTAAAACGGAAGCATTTATTTACCGTTTTCATCTGTATTGATGAATTTTAGGTATATTGGTATATTTTATATTGGACCTCAAAATTCGCAAAATTTTGAAAAAAAAATTGAATTCTTTCAAAATTTTAAAATTTGTTGGTCATAAAAATACCCTAAATGGATGAAAAATGACTAGATTTGCAGATTTAGCATATTTCCCCCCAAAAAAAACCGAATTCCCAAAGTGGGGAAAATATGTTCCAAAATTTGGAGTTTTTACGAAAATAGTCGTCATGCCTTTATTGCCGTTTTCATCTGTATTGATGAATTTTAGGTATTTTTCTTGGACCCTCAAATTCGCAAAATTTTGAAAGACGAACAACTGAAAATTTTAAAAATTTGTGTTCCAAAAAATACCCAAAAACATCAAAAATGGATGAAAAATGATCAAAAATGGCTAAATTTGCAGAGTTAGCATATTTTCCAAAAAATAGCGGAATGCTCAAAGTGGGAAAAATATGTTCCAAAATATGAGATTTTTACTAAAATGCTTTTACCATTTTTATTCGTATTGATGAATTCTCAGCATTATTTTCTGCAGCCTCCATTAATTTTAACATATATTTATAGTCTATTGTGCCACTGTGTGTCGCACAGAGACTATAAAGACAGGCAGATTGTCGGACAGACGGGTGGATAGACATGCAGATAGCCAAACCCAACACCAAAGCCAGGAAAAGCAGAGAGACCAACAACAAGAAAAAGTCAACAGATTTTGTCATCAAAGTCGCAGTTTTTTAACGAAAAAAATCCATTTTTTTACTGCTTTTGTTGAAAAACGACAACATTTCACTTACTGCTGCAGCTGCAGTCTTTGCTGTAGCTGCTCATAGTTTGTGTGTGTGTTATTTCTGGCAACAATTGCAATTGTGATGAAGGTGTTGCCTCATTGTAGGCGTTGACGGCATTGACTGTGGCATGGTGATGGTGAGAAAGCGATTGTGGCTGTCTGCCAGCCAAAGTAGTTGTTGGAACAACAACGTAAGCTTTTATTGACTGACTGTAGCTGTGGTAAGGACGACAATGTCCTTTATATTTTTTCTTCTGCTCAAAATCAAACGTTTTGGGGAAACACTTGATGGCACTTGTGACTATTGAAATTAATTGTAGTGGCATGAATATGTTGCAACATCACTTGAGCAGCAGCAACAACACACACACACTGACAAATGCACACCATGATAAATGAAAATGCATTTGTTTGCACTCTCAGTGTGAATCAGTCCCTCCAATTCACTTGCATCTTTTTATTCGTTTTCCTTTCGAGTGTTATTTTTACAAACACTTTTTGCCATTCATTGATGTCAATTGGAAATCAGATTTGATGTTGCTGTTGTTGGGGGACTTTGCCGTTTGTCGCTTAACAATCTTTCACAAATGTTTCGATTTGATTTAATTACATCACGACGAGTGACGTCAGCGAGGATTTATTATGAAAGCAAAGTGAAAACGTCCTTAGAAGAGAGATAAGAGGATTGTGATTTAAACGGAAACCAACGAATAGATAAACGAATATAGAAGAAAATGGCATAATTAAAAGAAATTAGAAAGTAATCAAAATACAAATTTCATTAAGAGGAGATGATTTAACCGAAAGTATGAAATGAGGACAATGGTGCGTATGAATATTTATCTTATAAAAATAATCATACGCCTAGTAGTACTTAAAGCAAATGGGCCTATTAAAACACAATGATTTAAAAATGTTCGATAACAAGAGATCAAAGTCGATATACTTTTCAAAAAGAGCGCCCCGGTAGTCGAGTTGGTAGCGTGCTTGGATATCAGCGTGGGGGTTCGATTCCCTCCAGAGGCTCTGGTCTGTCGCTGCAATAACTAGCTACAATGGTCTCAGTCACCCAGGCTCAATCCCTGGACCCAAATTTAGAATATAAATATACTTTGTATTGCAATTCATAAAAAATAAAAAACTTTTCAAAAACACTTTTGCGATTCCTCATAAAAAGCCCATAATTTCTAAATGGGGAAAATAAATCCCCAAAATTTTATATTTTTGAAAAAAAAACATCATTCCATAATTGTGATCGATGAAAAAATATTTTTAGCAGCTCTGTCTGTGGAAACAATTAAATTTGTATTTTTGAAATCGGTGACTTGGGTTTCGAGAATTAATTGTGTAAATAAATAAATATTTTTATGAGAATTGATCATATTACACCGTACGACAATTTTTAAAAAAGTCGTTAAACTTGAACCGGATGGTATACGCCTGAAACTATAGGCAAAATGGAGTTTATTGGCGTTTTAGTTTGTCATTCCCTCGCCCAGTAGCCCGTCACTGGACTACAAAATTAGAAAGGATACAATTTTTCAAAAATTATTTTAAATACTTATTCGCACCCTATAGTGACGGTATATGTGTCAAATAAAAGAGGAGAATATCTATTAAAAATACATTAAAGTGCATGTTTCTATCTGTATTCGGTTAGCATAAACAATCAGGACACGGGGTACTAGGGAAATTATTATTTTAGAGTAGTGTAGTCCATTCAAAAGCTCCTACTTAACTTTACTTTTAATATATGAGCTATTAATATGAGAGCTGTATCAAAACATGGACTGAAGTAATTTGAATATACATTACTTCAGTCCATGTTTTGATGTTAATGAGGACAACAGAAAGTAAGGAGACGAATTTTAGCAAAGTCAATTGCGTCCGTCCTTGTCGCACAAAGAATTTATGAGCCAATTTCCATTGGAATCGTACAATAATTGTCACAATTGGACAGAAATACGTGGATAGACAGGCGGACGAAGAGTCAGATTAAATGTGTGTCGTTCGGTGTAATAAACGATATGCCGAGGTAGGTCTGATTTTAGGCGTTACGAACAGAATCATACAGTAATAATACCCTGGGTATACAAATTACATGATTGCACTTTGTCTTTAAAAAATATAAGGTATTACTTTTGAGCACGAAATCCTTCCTTTGAGCTATTTCTAAAGAAAAATATCTATTTCAGGCTATTTATCTTTCACAAGAATATTTTAATTAAAAATGTTCCTTTGGATATATCTATACAGATAGTTTTTGAAGATAACTTTTTCTATAGGAAAATAATTCTCAGACAATGTTTTGTATAGGAAATAGTTGAATCACAACTTTTCTAGAGGAACGTTAAAAGTGTTCCTCATTTAATATTTTGTAACTTTTCAGAAGAGCAAGTTAAAGTCTATAAACTATAATAATACTCTAATAAGACTATGTAACTGTGTGTAACATTTACTGGTTTATTTTGACATTATTAAATAGCAAAAGAAGGATCATTTTTTGTCTAGTTTTTTTTTTACTAAAATTCCAATTTTCGTCGAAGAACTTTAATATTAGTACTATAATTTTGGAAGTATAACTCTGATCATATAAGATAAACTAAAGATAGGTGTGTGTGGGCTACAAATCGTTTGAATATTATCTTCGCGTACATAAATGCAGTGGCTTAGGATAGACTCCAAAATTCAATTTTTTTTGGTAAAAATTCGTTAAGAATCATAAAAAATTGAGATATGCCAATTTTTCCCTTTACTTTGTAAGTGATTCAGATAATTTGAATAACATACAAAATGAAATTATTTGAAAAGTAAATAATAATTTCAATATAAAGTTTCTAGGCGAACGACCTGTAAATATTTATAAATATATTTTTAAATATAATATTTTGTGATTTCTTTTATTTTTGGTAAGGCAATATACTTTTGCGAATTAAAATAAAATATTTTTTCTTTAATCTTTTTAATTTTGAGAAGAATGAAAGAGGTATAAGTCAGTGCATTCTCTGAAAGTAGTGATTCACTTAGAGGTACCAAAGTTGTCGATTTTTTACAAAAGTAGTAGGATGTTCTAGAAAAAATTGTGCTTCGGTGAAAAAACGTATAAAGTGTGACTTAGTCCACTATCTTACTATCTGACGCATTTGTCGCAATTAATAATAGCTAGAGAGGAAAACAATACAAAAAATATAAAAAACAGTATTAAATAAATTTTATCCCAAGAAAGAAGAAAACAAATCCAAAGAATAGAAAAAAATAGTTTCTCCATTTTTTTATAGCTAGCACCTCAAAGAGGCCATTTGAAGAAAATATATGGATGAATGTAGGAGTTGTAACAATTTTTGTAGTAGTAAGAGTATTAAAGAACTGTAAGTTCCAAATTTTTCCCTTTTCAAAAAAAGTTTTTGCTCACTTCTACTTCTACATTTGTTCATATATTTTATTCAACGGTTAGTTGTTAACTTCGGAATGATGCTAGGAAAATAACAGAATATATTATCAGTTCTGGTTTTAATGGGTTTTTATCGTGCCTAAAAAAGACAAAATATTAAAAATTAAAAAAAAAGAAAAATTCTATTACAAAGACTTTTATATTTATCCATAACTATATTTTCAAATGGGCATAGTTTTCATCTCTAGGATTCTAGCTAATAAAAAATGAAACAAAATATTTTTTTCTACTTTTTCTTCTATATTTGTTAGCGTTCTTTGTGGCAACAAAAATGATTTAAAAATATATATTTTTATTTTTGGCGACCTGAAGATGATATTTAAAAGATATGTACCCCTATCTTTAGTTTAAGGTATAACTGAACATTAATTTGTTTTAATTCTCTTACAAATGGAGCCAACTTTTATTTATCTATAAATATTTTTTTTTTTCAAATTTGATTTTAATTTTAAGTATTAATTGATTTTTATTGTGCCTTCAAATCAATATGAATTAAATTATTAAATTATTTTACAAAGAGGATCACAACGTTTACATTTATCCGTAAATGCATTGCTTCTTTACTTCCTTTAGATGTTAGCTAATAACGAAATGGAACGAGATATTTTTCAGTTTTTTTTTTCTATTTTTTGCGGTTTTTCGTAACCAACAAAATTGGAATTTTAATGAAAAAGATCAAAAAAAAATATTTTTTGTGGATTTTATGAATCAGCATTTCTGAATAGAGGTCTCGGACATATACAATTTGAAGTAAGTTCCCGAGTAACACTCGGATTTAGGGTATCGACTGTACAAAACGCACAACGGAGTTTAAAACCATTTTTATGCAGGCAAAAATTTCGACCTTTGGTGAGTGTTAAAAATGTCCTCCCTAGGGTATTTCCAAAGCTGGCTGATTAGTTGCCATTGGGTGTGAATACCCAACATTCAAATAACGAAGAATATGTATGTTGATCGCCTTAGTGATTCCTAAGACTAAGAGAATACACAGTGATACAAAAATGAATGAGTAAAAAACAGAGTCTCTATGTGAAATTTCCCAGACACCCCAAAAACTTTGAGATATGGGTGTAAAACATGGTTATCGTACTTCATTATCAACCGATTTTCAGTTTCTCATCGGATTCAAAAACTTGGATTTTTCGATATATATATCTAGAGCTTAATTGCCATGAACAAAAACATAATTTTTCAGGAGAGTTTCATCAGTTTTAAAAGTGATTATTAATCATTCTTCTACAGTGTAATTTAATAATTTAGTTTTTATTCAATTCAATTAGCGGTAACAACATACAATAATACAAGTCAAATAAATTTTATGAAATGGAGATTGCGATTTTTTTTAAAATTAGTAGTTTGTCTTCTCCTTTTTCGAGCTATTTTCATTATATTTTACTTTTCATATTCATAGCCACATTCACAATCTAACGTGTGAATGTATAGCCAAACAAGAATTATTAGAAAAAAATTATTTGCCATCAAAAACTCATTTTCGAGAAAATAGTGTATTTTTGAGCAAATACAACAAATACAAAACATATTCGCCATTTTCCAAATTTGGCAATTTTATGCAATTTAGTTTGTAAAGTAACCATTTTTTGGTGAATTTATTTCAAAAATACCGCTAGTAAGGAGGAAAAATCCCAATGGGTATGAATGGATTTGTTTGTTAAGTTTTGATTCAGTTTACTGCGGGATTAAGTCCGTTGATGGCCACGTGAGTGGAAATTAAGTGTTGTTACGTAGCCGATTGAAATGTCATTTTTTTATATTGACATTTGAAATTCGGGAAGAGTCAAAAATACAAGTTTTTGTGGTCATTCTCTCAAAATTTTTTTTTTAAGGCCAAACATACCAAAAATTCATCAATATGGATGGAAAATTATAAAAAAAATGCCTAGATTTGCAGATTTAGCATATTTTCCCAGAAAATAGTTGAATTCCCGAAGTGGGGAAAATGTGTTCCAAAATTTGGAATTTCTACGAAAATAGTCACCATGATTTTATTTGCCGTTTTATCGATTTTGATGAATTTTAAGTATTTTTGTTGGACCTCAAATTCGCAAAATTTTCAAAGATATGGACAATTCTCTCAAAATTTTACGAATTTGAGGTTCCAACAAAAAATTCCCAAAATGTATCAAAATGCATGGAAAATAATTAAAAATGACTAGACTTGCAGTTTGAGCATATTTTTTCTCCAGAAAATTGCTGAATTCCCGAAGTGGGGAAAATGTGTTCCAAAATTTGGGATTTTTACGAAATTAGTAGCGATTATTTCATTTAACGTTTTTATCGATTTTGATGAATTTTAATTATTTTTGTTGGACCTCAAATTCGCAAAATTTTCAAAGATATGAACAATTCTCTCAAAATTTTACGAATTTGAGGTTCCAACAAAAAATTCCCAAAATTCATCAAAATGCATGGAAAATAATTGAAAATGGCTAGACTTGCAGTTTGAGCATATTTTTTCTCCAGAAAATTGCTGAATTCCCGAAGTGGGGAAAATGTGTTCCAAAATTTGGGATTTTTACGAAATTAGTAGCCATTATTTCATTTAACGTTTTTATCGATTTTGATGAATTTTAATTATTTTTGTTGGACCTCAAATTCGCAAAATTTTCAAAGATATTAACAATTCTCTCAAAATTTTACGAATTTGAGGTTCCAACAAATGATGGAAAACTACTCGATTTGTAGATTTATCATATTTTCCCAAAACATAGCTAAATTTGCTTTTAAAAATCCATTAGTAATTGACTGAGTTATTGAAGTATTCATTAACACAAAATGTTTGCAAAGTTGGAAATCCCAGTTCCTATAACCCAAAATTTTACAAATTCTAAAAATTCGTCAAAACAGATAAAATCGGTAAATAAAAGCATTGAGACCATTTTAGTAAAAAATCCCCAGTTTTGGAACACATTTTCGCCAATTTGAGATTTTGGGAATTTTTCAAAATCTGTGCCTCTAGTAATTTTACATCGTATAAAAAGAATTTAAAATCTTACATTTAAATCCTAATCAGCTTAAGGTTCAAATAACTCATAACACAACGAATACCCTTCTCCTTCTCTGCCACTTCATCGCACGAAATCTATATTACCTTCTCAACTTAGTGACACTAAGTCAGTCAGTCGGTGATAGAAGGATCTCATTAACGTAATTGTGAAATACCTGCTTCCTGCTGAAATCCTTAACGAATTCCTCTACAATTCCCCCAAAAGAAATTTTTAACTAAACTTACAAGTTTCACCATTGCTCGCTACTCTACTCTATTCATGTCATTTTGTTTTTATACGCAGAAGAAAAAAAATAAACTATTTTCGCATATTTTTAATTTACTTTTACAGCAAAAAGTCAAAACTGTCAAGTGCAGCAGCAGCATTCACGGAGGGCAAATGGAGTACACGTGATGTGCACGATACCAAATTCAATGAGGATAAACTTTCCATACAATTTCGAACGGGGCGCTTAGGTAAGATCTTCGAATGAAAGCTTTTGACAGAATCACAAACTCACGGAGGGACACACACACACACGTGTTGGGTACACTCGACAAAAACACTTGTGAATCCTGAGGCGAAAAACCAACCACTCAACTCGACTAAAAATAAAACAGAAAATTGAGTTTCACAAACTGAGGGGGGTTCTCCATCCTTCCCCTTTTGCGAAATATTGACGCAAATACTAGCGATTTAGTTGTAGTTGACTGGCTGGCTGGCTTGGGTGTCAATATCGCAAAAAACAAAAACTGAAAGTAAAGCCAGGGCCAATAAAGTAAATGGAATTTGATTTTTTTCTCTTCCCCTGCCTGCCTGTCGCCTATGACCCAAATAACATTTTGACGCCACCAAACGTTCACACGCAAAAAGGAATATTTGGATTTGCCTTAAATCGCTACAGCAATATGCCCTACCAGACATGGGAAGTAAAGCCGGATTTCAAAAAGTGAGTAAAGATTGTTGTTGTTGTTATGGATGTAGTATTGGCACGTTTGTTGATGCGTCAGAATAATTGCAAAAGTGATAAGCTTAAATGAATTGTCAATTTCCAACACTGAAATATTGGCTACATGTCAGTGGAATGCATTTGGAAATCATCTCTTAGTTGCGGCAACATGAAGCAAAATTGAGGTGGTTCAAACGTCCGACCTAGGCTTACAAGGCACAGTGATTCAAAATCGTTTTTAATTAATTCGCAAACGGAAACAGAGGTGATTTCCAGATGATATGCGATGTTTTGGATCTATAGCAGGTATAGAGGAAAACGGGTCCGGTCACAGGGACTTTCAATTTTTATTTTTCAAAATTTTAAAATTCTTAAATGATTGACAAAAGTACAATTACATTGTGGAACAGAAAAAATAACAAGGTTTTGATTACTTATTGGGGTCAGTTTGGAGGGAGGTCAACATTTCCCCTTTTACAAATTCTTATGATGAATCGGCATAGGGATCTTTGTGATCCATACATTTTAAGTACAGGATGTGTTCAGCAATATTACGTAGAAAACTGCGAGCAACATTTTTGTGGAACATTTTAACCCTCTATCTCCCCAAAATAAGAGTCTTTTTGGTCCCTTTTGTGTAAGAGGGTAAAAAACACCCATTAACGGGTCAAAATTCGGCAAGTGAGTTGTGCTTCTCGTTCGTTTGTGAGAATCATCTCCTTATAGAGGCCGGGTTTGATGTTGAAAAGTCGCTGCGAAGCCACTTGAAAAGACTTTTGACATGGTCGAAATCACGATCGTGGTAGTCTGCAGCCAAGTAATAAATGTCACCATGCCATTTGCAACTAAATTTGCATTCTATTAACAATAGAGCAATATCCCAGTTCAAATTAAATATTGATTACAGACCAAAAAAAAGAAAAAAACTAAAACAAAGTACATTTTTTTTCAAAAATGTGTGTTCATTCAGTAGCCTGTAACTCCTGAAATACTTAACCGATTTAAAGGTAATACTTTTATAATATTGAAGTGGAATGGCTTAGCCGCCTTATGTTTTCTACAGATTTTAATATTTTATTTCTTTTATTTTGATTTACGAAATGATTACATTAATTAATTTTATTGAAACTTTACAGTAGTGCCCTTAGATGTCTTTTTTAGTGATTGTGTGAGTTTGGAAGTGGTGATATGATGGCTTATATTTTTTACGATTTTTTTTTAAATCAAACAAAATTTTAGTGAAATATCTTCAGATCAGATCATTTTTTCAGTTTTTACTTAGCATTATTTTCTTTATAGAACGTTTAGGAGTCGTTTACATCGATTATTCTGGAACAAAGTCTTGTTCCAGATAAATTTAAACACATGCTTAGCATATGGAAGTAGATGGTCACAACACCGAATTCCACATTTGTGTAATATCGGGCCGTTTTAAAAATGTATTTAAGGAAAATGCTCTGAAACTTAGCAACATCCTTAAAATGCCGAAACCCCGATATGATTATATGGATCTACATACGGATTCAATTCCTTTTTCTACATTTTCCGTGAAACTCATTTAAGGATTGAGACTATACCTTCTTAATTATAATGATTGATATTTTGTGACCAAACGCTTCCGTCTAAGCGGGTATGCTGTACCTTGTACCTTTTTCGTCCCTTAAAGTTAAGTTTTGCCCTTTAATGTTAATATATTAAAAATCCCTTCTGGTTATAAAATAATCTTGCGATATTGTTTCATGTCTATCACTTTTCAGTTCCATTTTACCTATTATCCCTTTTATATCGCTGATTCTAGCCACAGGGCGATGTTATCATTAGCATCTCTTTTATATCTCCAATTTAATTTGAAAATCTTTTTATTTCGCACGTCTCAGATGGATGATAAACCCGAAATTCATGACTCTAGCTATTCTTGATTTTGTCAGTGGGTTGGTACTATTTTTATCCCTATCCCCATTCTATGGCGTAAAAGTGAAATTTTCGAATATATAGTCATAATTTCTAACATCTAGGCTATAAACTGATATAAAATACATTATTCTAGCTACTACAATTTTGTCAGTGCAATTGTGCTATTTTTATCACTATCCCAATTTTACTTTCCAAAAGTGCGAATTTCGAAATAAATTTCTTTATTTTGCTATAAGATGGTGGAAGGCGCGATATATACATTTTATTCGTTAAAATTCGTTTTTTAAATGCCTTTATTTCGAACTACTTTGTCACCTTATCCACAAATGGATTTCATAGGGATTTCGTGAATATTCCACATTGTGTGTTGGTTCTATAATGGTGTCTATTTTAACCCCTTTGTTCCATTTCATTGCCTCAATGTTAGAATTTTAGAAAAGTATACTTTAATTTCCCACCACAGGGCCACAATTCTGTATTCCATTTTAATCCCTACATTTCACAGTATTATACAGACTGAGGGATTATACAGACTGAATTTGTATGGCTATTTTTCCAATGCTTTTCAGCTTGTTTTGTCAGATTACCAATTGTATCCCTTCTGTCCCATTTTACCTCTTGCGCACATTTACACTGTACGAGATTGTGTAGACGGTTATTTTTAATTTTACATCTACACCTGGTACTATTTTTATCCTATTGTGCACAATTTTACGCTTAAATATATAAATTGAGAAAGGTAGAAAATTTTTTTTTTTTGGGATTTATTTTCCCCGTTTTAGGAATTGTTGGATTTTTGTGTAAGATAAGTAAATGGTTTTCAGAAGCAACACGACTACAAATTGAATTGGCGGAGATTTTTCTAAAAAAATCCCATTTTTGGGATTTTGTTTCCCCGTTTTGGGATTTTCGGGATTTTTTTCGCCAGTTTATTTAGAATTTTGGAAGCAATAAATATAAAAAAATAAAATGGGCCTAATTAATGAATGGTATTTTTTCCTAAAAACATCAATTTTAATGGGATTTATTTTCCCCGTTGTAGGAATAGTGCGGTTTTTATTACATTGCATTTTACAAGTAACACAAATACAAATTCTTGAATTGTTTTCAGAAATACTTTTTTGATAGATCATATAAAAAAGCAAGAATTCCTAAAACGGGGAAAATAAATCCCAAAAATAAGATTTTTCAATAAAAATATATATATTTCGCCATTCATTCGTTTTGTGATGTCTCATATAAAAATCCAACAATTCCATTTTTGGTATTTATTTTCCCGTTCTAGGAATTTCGGGATTTTTTATGAAGTATTACAAAAGAGGTATAAAAAGTAACGCGATTATAAATTCTAGAAATATTAAAAAAAATTATATAAAAATCCCACAATTCCTGAAACGAGGAAAAAATCCCAAAAATGAGTTCTTAGATTGTAATTCCTTTTTTGTGATACATCGAAAAAAAAAATCGAACAATTCAATTTTTGGGATTTATTTTCCCCGTTTTAGGCATTTCGGGATTTTTATGAGGTTTTCAAAAGCAAATCGAAAAAAGAAGGAATTTTTCCAAAAAAAAATCATCAAAATGTATGGAAAATGATGAAAAATTACTAGATTTGCAGCATTAAAAAACTGTATTCCTAAAATGGGGGAAAATGTGAAAATTTGGGATTTTTACTAATGTAGTCGCCATGCCCTTATTTACCGTTTCTTCATATTTAAATGAATTTTAGGTATTTTTGTTGGATTTTAAATTTGCAAAATTTTGAATTTTTTCATAATTTTACTGAAATAACTAAAATTCATCGAAATGATGAAAAATTAAGAGAAATAAAATTTTTGGGATTTATTTCCCTCTTTTTAGGAATTGTGCGATTTTAATATTAGATATGAGCTATTATGGGGATAATATATCCCCAAAAAAATAAATACCAATTATATCGTGGATCAGCAGCCACCTGAAAAAAACTTCTGCTTTAAATTGTTTCCAAAAACATATTTGTGCTAACTCATATAAATATCCAACAATTCCTAAAACGGGGGAAAAAAATCCCAAAAATGATTTACAAAAATACTGTCTATTTCATTTAGTGATGCCTCACCAAAAAATGCAATAATTACTAAACGGGGGAAATAAACACCAAAAATATGATTTTTTTTAATTACCGTTAATCCTTTTTTTTTTTGAAACCTCATATAAAAATCCAAAAAAAAAATCAAACGGGGAAATAAGTCCCAAAAATGATTTAAAAAATACCGAATTTCCTTTATTTAATGATACCTCACAAAAAATGCAACAATTACTACAACGGGGAAAATAATTCCCAAAAAAAGGTATTCAATAAAATTAATCCCAATTCAATTTCAAAAATGAGATTAAAAAATACCTTTATTTTGTGATAAGGAAAACAACAATGTCTGAAACGGAGAAGAAAATTCCAACAGTTCCTAAAATGGGGAAAATAAATATCCAAAATGAGTTCAAATAAACGTCATTCCTTTAATTTGCCAACATTGCCAGCAGCTAACACCACCATCCTTTTATCCTTTCAAACTTTTTGTTTTGCTACTTTACCCTCAACACATTCTGAATAGTTGATTGTTTCAACACCTACACACAACAAACATATAACCACTTCAGTATCCTCCCTCCCCATTGTCATCAATAACAACACTAACATTAACATCATCATCACCATCACTGTCATCACTATCTCATTCGCTCTGGATTTTGCCAGTCCTGGCACTATACTTTTCAGCTTTACCGCCTCACTGGTCAGCCTGGACATAACCATAACATCGGAGGGTTATTGTGTCAACAATTTCCAAGGTGGCTCAACAGTGGTCATTAATGAGATGATTGGACGAACATTGTCATTGGAGGCGATTAAACAGATTTTGATTTCTTCAGCCGTTGACATATTCCCCGACGAGGATGCTTTCTGCTATACGGAGGGCTCGTGCGAGAAGAACTACGTCATGGAGATGCATTTGTATGCGTGCATTGCATCGCTGGCTCTGTCGCACAATTTCAGTTGGTCGCGCTGGAATCTGTTGGCGGGCAGTCGTACGGCAGTGTTGTTAATCCGTGAACTGATTGAGGGCAAAAAGGTGGTAAGTAACAACAACAAAAATAGAGTGACATGGGTTGTGGGGGCGGGTGCATGGCAGGCGGTGTTAATATGTAGAGCCACTGGGGTATGAATGGATTTGTTTCAGAAGTTTTGATTCAGTTTACCGCGGAATTAAGCCCGTTGATGGCCACGTGAGTGGAAATTAAGTATTGTTGTTCGTAACAAATTGAAATGAATGAAACCAAGTAAAAAAATACCTTCGGATAAAATAATTATAAGACATACAAGTGTTGGTCATTCCAGTATACATCTCTCAAAATTTTACGAATTTGAGGCCTAACAAACATACCTAAAAATTATGAAAAATTACTAGATTTGCGGATTTATCATATTTTCCAAAAATAAAAAAAAATAGCTGAATTCCCAAAGTGGGGAAAATATGTTCCAAAATTTGGGATTTTTACGAAAATAGTCGCCATGCATTTATTTACCTTTTTTGATCAATTCCCAAAGTGGGGAAAATATGTTCCAAAATTTGGATTTTTTACTAATATTGACGCCAAGCCTTTTTACCGAGATTATCTGTTTTGATCAATTTTATGTGTTTTTGCTGAAAGCCAAATTCGCAAAATTTTGCGAGATATAAACAGAATTCTTTCAAAATTTTACAAATTTGTAGTCCAAAAATAGCTAAAATTCATCTATATGAATAGAAATGATGAAAAATTACTAGATTTGCAGTTTCCCAAAAATTAGACGAATTCCCAAAATGGTGAAAATGTGTTCCAAAATTTGAGGTCCAAGAAAAAAACCCAAAAATGTAAGGAAAAAGATGAAAAATTACTATATTTGTAGATTTATCATATTTTCCAAAAAAAATAGCTGAATTCCCAAAGTGGGGAAAATTGTTTCCAAATCTTGGGATCCTTACGAAAAAAGCCGTCATGACTTTATTTATCGTTTTTATCGGATTTTGTGACTTTAGGTATTTTTGTTTGACTTCAAATTCGCAAAATTTTAAAAGATATAAAGTGAATCTCTCAAAATTTTACGAATTTGACGTCTTACAAAAATACCTAAAATTCTTGAACAGGGACGGAAAATTATGACAAATTGTTAGATTTTCCCAAAAAATTCAAATTCCAAAAAATGGGGAAATGTGTTCCAAAATTCGAGATTGGTCCCATAAAAATACCTAAAATTCATCAAAATGAATGGAAATGATGAAAAACGGATACAAACGATAAAAAATTTATAAATTTATATATTTTCCCAAAAAAAGCTGAATTCCCAAAATGAGGAAAATGTGTTTCAAAATTCATCAAAATGTCTGGAAACTGACTAGATTTGCAAGATTTAGCATATCTTTACCAAAAAAATATTCGAATTCCCAAAATGGGCAAAATATGATCCAAATTTTGAGGTTCATTAAAAATGCCTAAAATTCATCAAAACGGATTAAAATGATGAAAACTGACTAGATTTGCTGATGTAGCATATTTTCCGAATTACCAAAGTGGGGAAAATATGTTCCAAAATTTGGGATTTCGTTTTCGTCAGTTTTGACGAATTTTAGGTATTTTTGCTGGACCTTAAATTCGCAAAATTTTGAATGATATGCACAGAATTTTCTCATTCACAATTCATCAAAATAATGAAAAATTACAATATTTCCAGATTTAGCATATTTTCTCAACAAATAGCCGAATTCCGAAGACGGGAAAATGTGTTCCAAAATTTGAGGACCAACAAAAATACAAAAATATCATTGGAATTGATGAAAAATGACTAATTTGTGATTTTGATTATTTTTACCGAAAAAAAATAGCTGAATTCCCAAAGTGGGGAAATTGTGTTCCAAAATTTGAGGCCCAAACAAAAATACCCAAAATTGATCAAAACAGATAAAAACGATGAAAAATTACTTGAATTGCAGATGTAGCATATTTTCCCAAAAAAAATCCGAATTCCCAAAATGGGCAAAATATGATCCAAAATTTGTGTTCCAACAACAATACTTAACATTCTCAAAATGGATAAAAATAATTTAAAAATGCTGGATTCGCAGATTTAGCATATTTTCCCCAAAAAATAGCCAACAACCAATTCCCAAAGTGGGGAAAATGGGTTCCAAAATTTGAGATCCAACAAATATAACCAAAATTCATCAAAATAATGAAAAATGACTAGATTTGCTGATTTAGCTTATTTTCGAAAAATAAATAACCGAATTCTCAAAGTGGGGAAAATGTGTTCTAAAATTTAAGGACTAACAAAAATACCTAAAATTCACGAAAACGGTTAAAAATAATGAAATATTACTAGATTTGCGTCTGCAACGTATTTTCCCAAAAAAACCTGAATTCTTTAAGTGGGGAAAATGTGTTCCAAAATGTGGGGCCCAACAAAAATACCCAAAATTCTTTAAAATGGATGGAAAATGATGAATAATTACTAGATTTGCGGATTTAGCATATTTTCCCAAAAAAAATAGCTGAATTCCCAAAGTGGGGAAAATGTGTTCCAAAATTTGAGGACCAACTAAAATTCATCAAAACAGATAAAAACAATGAAAAATGACTTGATTTGCACATTTAGCATATCTTCCCAAAAAATAGCGAAATTCCAAAGTGGGGAAAACGGGTTCCAAAATTTGAGATCCAAAAAAAAAATAACCAAAAATTCATAAAAATGAAAGGAAAATGATGAACAAAACAAAAATAATGAAATATTACTAGATTTGCGTCTGCAACGTATTTTCCCAAAAAAAACCTGAATTCTCCAAGTGGGGAAAATGTGTTCCAAAATTTGGGGCCCAGCAAAAATACCCAAAATTCATTAAAATGGATGGAAAATGATGAATAATTACTAGATTTGCGGATTTAGCATATTTTCCCAAAAAAAAATAGCTGAATTCCCAAAGTGGGGAAAATGTGTTCCAAAATTTGAGGACCAACTAAAATTCATCAAAACAGATAAAAACAATGAAAAATGACTTCATTTGCACATTTAGCATATCTTCCCAAAAAATAGCGAAATTCCAAAGTGGGGAAAACGGGTTCCAAAATTTGAGATCCAAAAAATAATCAAAAATTCATAAAAATGAAAGGAACAAAACAAAAATAATGAAATATTACTAGATTTGCGTCTGCAACGTATTTTCCCAAAAAAAAAATAACTGAATTCTCCAAGTGGGGAAAATGTGTACCAAAATTTGGGGCCCAACAAAAATACCCAAAATTCATTAAAATGGATGGAGAATGAGGAATAATTACTAGATTTGCGGATTTAGCATATTTTCACCAAAAAATATCTGAATTCCCAAAGTGGGGAAAATGTGTTCCAAAATTTGAGGACCAACTAAAATTCATCAAAACAGATAAAAACAATGAAAAGTGACTTGATTTGCAGATTTAGCATATCTTCCCAAAAGAAAAAATAGCGAAATTCCAAAGTGGGGAAAATGGGTTCCAAAATTTGAGATCCAACAAAAATAACCAAAATTCATCAAAATGATGAACAATGACTAGATTTGTAGATTTATCATAATTTCCACAAAAAATAGCCGAATTCCCAAAATGGGGAAAATTTGTTCCAAAATTTGGGATTTTACGAAAATAGTCGTCATTTATTTACCTTTTTATGCGATTTCTTGAACCTCAAATTACCAATGTTTTGTGAGATGGAGTGGCCAAAACTTGTATTTTAGGACAATTTCGTTTTAGTAAAAACTACAAAAATTCTGTCAATTAATGACAGATTTTTATAAACAAAGTATCATTTTACTCGTTACTAAACATCCTTTTTAAATAAACTCGCAAGCAGTAGGGTTACCTTAAAAACAAAAGTGAAAAAACATTTCCACAGTCGAAAAATTAAAAAAAAGTATAACAAAATGTGTTTGCGGAACAAAAACACACAGATTACTCAAGTTTTAAATAAACAACTTATATATGATTCGAAAGGTCCAAGTTTCTTCTTTTTAAATTCGCTGATCAACTGATAATCGATTAGGTTATAGGCTTATAAGGGTACAAAGGTACACAAAACCGGTCAAGATTTTTCCCGAATTTTTGGATTGACACACAATGCAATTTATTTAATTAAATTTTTAATTAAACTTACCACAAAAGTCTTGAAATACTATAAACGGCGACTTACCTGCAAAGAGAAAAATAAAATCATTAGTTACTAAGTTAATAGAAAAAAATGTTAATAAAATATCAAATATATATGTATTTTTCTCCTTCCAGCCCAATCACTCTACCCTGCTGGTGACACCCCTCAAGACAGCCATTATCGACTGCACCGAAGTCTCAGCCAGCTTTAACTCGCTGGGCATAACGGGCATGGAATACTATGCCGATCTCTATCAACTGGCCCAAGTGCATGCCCAGCCCTGTAGTTTGGCTAAGCAAAAAACAATGGAACCCATGTTGAGGGACAATGTGGCCACAATACTAATGGCCATACGACCTTTAAGTTTTTGTTAAACAAAGCCAAGATTAGAAAAAAAGAAGAAGAAATGCACTTAACATAATTTATGCGAAGATGGAAAAGAGTTAATGACGAGAAAAATTAAATATTTCACATTCATCATATCTCTGTCTGTCGGTCGGTCGTTGGGCCTATGCGGAAGAAAAGTAGTGCCATTATAAATGGTAGTCGTCAAGAAAAGTACGAAGAAGATGGAGTTGGAAACCAGGTTAAGTGAGTCTTTCGACAAGTGCCCCGCAACAAATGAGATGTAAGCATTTGCAAAAAGCTTTGCCGAGGTGTGAAAAATAATAACAACAATAATTTTCGAAGAGAGGCGTAGAGTAATGCTGAGGCACAGTGGCTACCAGCGACAATTAAGTGATAGTAAATTATGAATAATATTTTTTATTTTTATATTCGAATACAGTTTGGTATTGGATTTATTTTTAAAGGATCTAATAATCCATGAAAAAAATGTGGGCAAAGTACAACATAAAAAATACAAGGGAAAACTTAATTTTTGAAGGTGTTCACAGATGTCTGGACATAGCGAAGAAATATTTTACAAATAATCATTAAACAACCTAACCTTCATTGTCGGGTGGTGACCGTATCAATTTATTTTCCCGACCCATCCTAATATATATATATTTATTATTACCATGTGTATTTTAACCGGATGTAAATGCAATAAAACTAAAATTTTATACAACAAATAAATATTTTCAAAATTTATTGGGGATTAAACTGAATTTTGATGAATTTTTGGGTCTGGACAGTTGGCGTTTAAAATCAAGTGGTTATTTATGGTAATTTATTTCTTATCGTATTGTCGAAACTATATTTTGTTGTAGTATAAGATACGCGACTCAGCAGCTTTGATGGATGCAGAAAGAGTATTTATTCAAGAAGCAGAATATATTAACAACGGAATGTATAAAAATTGCATTATACGTATGGTCTGGTATAAAATTTTACAAATTCAACTAAAAAACTTCGCAAATGGTCTTTATAAACACCTTGGTCTCATATTGATTTCTGACATCAACGCTGATTTAGACTTACCCCTATTTTCACCAAGTTACAGCTGCCAGTTTATGTGGAGTATAACAGCTAAAGAGTGATTTTTTTGAGGTTAGGATTTTCATGCATTAGTATTTGACAGATCACGTGGGATTTCAGACATGGTGTCAAAGAGAAAGATGCTCAGTATGCTTTGACATTTCATCATGAATCGTCTTAAAAACGAACAACGCTTGCAAATTATTGAATTTTATTATCAAAATGCGTGCTCTGTTAAGAAAGTTCATTGCGCGCTTCCATTTTATGGTCAGTTTAATCGACCCACTGAAGCGGCTATTCGGGCTATTGTGACTAAATTTCGCACCAAATTTACATTGTTGGACATTAAACCACCAACACGCTTACGTAAAGTGCGAACTGAAGAAAATATCGCAGCTGTATCGGCCAGTGTTAATGATGACCACCAATTTTCGATTCGTCGCCGTTCGCACCAATTGGGTCTCTGTTACTCAAAAACGTGGAAATGCCAAAATTGGACTAAGCGGATGGACCACCTAAGACGCAGCCGCGGTCAACATTTAAATGAATTTATCTTCAAAAAGTAAATGTCATGGACCAATCTAACGTTTCAAATAAAGAACCGATGAGATTTTGCAAAATTTATGCGTTTTTTTTAAAAAAAAAGTTATCAAGCTCTTAAAAAATCACCCTTTATAAATGTAGGTTATATTTAACCAGAGTTGTCGAAAATTTTGACGAAATCGTATCATCCCAATTAATATTATAAAACCTTAGTGTAAGTCTGTCTGTCTGTTTGTTTGTTCCGCAATCACGTTTAAACGGCTGAACCGATGTTGTTGAAATTTTGAGTACAGATATATGCAGGCCTGGAAAGAACTATAGGCTAAAGAATTTTTAAAAATTTACTCTGTGGGCGGAGGGGGCATGGCAATAGTGTTTTTGAGAGCTAGAAGGCTGACAACTGGTACATATATGTCATTGCCCACGAGAATGATAAATATGATGCCGAAATTTGGATTTTCGTTTTCTGGGGGGAGTGTGCGTGGCAAAAGTTTTTTTTTGAGCTAGAAAGCTGAAAATTGAAACGTATATATTATTGACCACAAGAATGATAAATATGATTCCGAAATTTGGATTTTCGTTAGTGGGCGTGGTAGTGTTTTTTAAGCTAGAAGTCTGCAAATTGGAACGTATATATTACTGACCACGAGAAAGATAAATATGATGCCGGATTTTGAATTTTAGTTTCGTGGGTGGTGTGGGCGTGGCAAAAGTGTTTTTTGAGCTAGAAAGCTGAAAATTGAAACGTATATATTATTGACCACGAGAATGATAAATATGATGCCGAAATTTGGATTTTCGTTTTGTGGGCGGAGTGGACGTGGCAAAAGCGCTTTTGAGAGCTAGAAGACTGAAAATTGGTACATGTATATCACTGACCACGAGAATGATAAATATGATACCGAAATTTGGATTTTCGTTTAGTGGTCGTGGCAATAGTGTTTTTTAAGCTAGAAGTCTGAAAATTGGAACGTATATATTGCTGACCACGATAATATCAATATGATAAGATCAATATGAAACCTGATTTTAATTTTAAATACATTTTTTTGTGATGATTTCCAATGAAGTCGCAATGGAATCAATGCTTGTAAATATCGGTGAAAATTTGCACAATTCCGTAGACATATCTGGTGTGCCTTCAGCTTCGTCCTTGGTTAAATTTAAATCTAAATAAATTAGTAGTATCTTCTTCTGTAAAGAAAATGTAAATATTTCTGTAGAAAAGTTGTACTAGTTACGATTGTAAAGGCTCCAATGCTGATATTTAGTTGATTGTAAACAACGAGCAGTTGCGATAATAAATGCTTGTGATCATCGAGTTTGCACTATATTTTGTGAAAAATACCGCTTTTGGAGATTTCTATTTTTTTTTGAGATTTGTGGGCTTATTTTCTGAAATCATTGTGGCTTTCAAACATATCTTTTAAGATTGGATTAATTTTTCAAAAATCACATTTTGGTTTTCCTTTTGGGAGTTGTGTTGTATTTAAATATATCAATAAAGTTTTGCCGTCCCGAATATTCCATTTTCGGGAATGGATTATTTTTTTAATTCCCAATATTGGGGATTTTTGCTTTCCTTTTGAGAATTTTGATTTTGCTTTTAGAAGTCGGAATGCCCTTATAGTTTTACTCCAATCAATGATGGATGTTTTTATTTTTCAACAGGTTATTTTTTGGGGCATCCAAAACACAAGTAAATACGTACGCGAATTTCACAAGCAGTATACACAAATGAAGATTACTATCAAAATTTTTAGAAAATGCTTAATTTTGCATTAAAAAAATTGACACAGAAATCAGAGCCTACTACTTTTTCGAAGTTGAAAATAAAGGTTTTATTGTTAGATGCAAACTAGAATTTTGAAGAAGGAACCACTATAAAACTATATTAGAAAAAATTCTTTTTAAATATGAAATGATGTTATTTCAATAGTTATCTTTCATTTTACGTTTAAAATTTATGTAAAAAAATTGACTTTTGGTCGTTTGTTACCGCTGTGAATTATAAGAATTTTTTTTATTATAATCAAAGAAATGTTTTGAAATAAGTCTCACTATATCCACTGACATTGATGTGGTGATTTTAGGTGATTCAGATAATTTGAATAAAATATAAAATGAAATTATTTGAAAAGTAAATAATAATTTCAATATAAAGTTTCCAGACGAACAACCTGTAAATATTTATATAAATTTTTTCGAAATAAAAAAATTGTGTTTTCTTTCATTTTTGTTAAGGGAGTATTACTTTTGGGAATAAAATGTTTTAAATTTTGAGAAGAATGAAAGTGGTCTAAGTCACTTCATCCTCTGAAAGTAGTTGTCGATTTTTTTATAAAAGTTCGATATCGTAGTAAGAAAAATATTTTGTGCTTCGGTGGAAAAATATTTTTTCAATTGGCTCAAACATAAACTATTGCACATCTCAGAACGGATAAAGTGTGACTTAGACCACTAGCATTCTAACTGGCACATACATCCGTAAAGTTTGACCGTTTTTCAGCCACATATAATATAATTGTGGGATATCAGAATTTTGGGAAATTTTTATATTATTTTTTTTATATTGCGGCCTTTCAAAAATCAGAATTTTTGGGTCATTGCCGCTTTTAAGCATATTTGCAAAGATTGAATAATTCTTTTAAAAATCACAGTATTGGGGATTTTGGTTTTGCAATTGGGATTTCTGGGTTGGGGTTTCAAAAGTCTGAATTATTGATTTATTAAATTTAATATTTAACTAGTGTTTTGTATCCGTCGTTGCACGGGGTCATTATTCCCCTACTTCGTATGCTTTGGAAGATAAAATGAGTAATTTTTGATAGTTTAAAAAACCCCACCCCTTTGTCCTATATCCAGGAAACATCCTCTGTCCAGAAGTTAGATACAGTAAGATACAGTGGCGTACAGACATATAGACACTCAATGATTTTTTATATATAGATTAATTTTATATCCGCAAAGTTTGACAACCCCTCAGCCTATAAAAGACGAAATACAACGTAATTTGTGAAAAATCCCATTTTCGGGGAATTCTTTTTTTGTGGAAATTGTGGATTTAGCGATTCTTATATTGGGGATGTTATCTTTAAGTCAGGATAATTGAATTGTGATAACAAAGTCGTCAATAAAATGTTAATTTCCAGTCAATGAAAAAAAATAAAATAATTCTATAATAAAATTGCACGACTTAGTATGAACAACTATCCAGTATTAGTGGGTTTTAAAATTCAATATAAAATAATTTCTTGGAAATTAGTTTTTATACAAACATCTACATTGTAGAAGAGTACATTGTGAAAAATGAATTTTAAATTTTTAATAAGTATTAAATCTTTGTTAACGGGTTTCTTGTCACAGCTCGTTATAGCACAAACAATGTTTTTTAATTAGGTTATGAAAGAAATGCCCTACTTTCGATCCAGCCTGGTGTCTACAATTTCATATTTAATGAAAAATCAGGAAATGCAAATTTATTCGCCATATAAAAAAGGAGATATGTGGAGAATTTCATAGAAATGGGAAAGAATAAAAATTATTTATTTGAATTGTTGGAATTACTCAATTTGTGAAAAATCCCATTTTTAGGGAATTTAGTTTTCTTTATGGAAATTATGGGTTTGTAGCCACAAGTACGAAACGTCTCTTATATTATCTATCATAACCATTTCCGTTTAAAACATTTAATAAGGTGAAACCTTTGGTATCTACAAATCTAGAAATTTTTCATCATTTCCCATCCATTTTGATAAATTTTAGGTATTTGTGGAAATTCGGCTATTTTTTGGGTGGAAAATATGCTAAATCTGCAAATCTATAAATTTTTATAATTATCCATCCATTTTCATAAATTTTTGGGTATTTTTGTTGGACCTTAAATTTTGGAACATATTTTCCGCTTTCTTGGAATTCGGCTATTTTTTGGGAAAATATGCTAAATCTGCAATTCTAGTCATTTTCCATACATTTTGATGAATTTAAGGACCTCAAATTTTGGAACACATTTTTAAGAAAAAATATGAAAAATCGCAAATCTCATGTCATTTTCTATCCATTTTAATGCAATTTTGGTATCTTTGTTGGGCTTCCACTTTTTGAACACATTTTCCACACTTTGGGATTATTTTTTTGGCAAAATGTGTTAAATCTGGAAATCTAGTCATGCATTTAGTCCATGCATTTTGATAAATTTTGTGTATTTTTTGGTCCTCAAATTTTGGAGCACATTTTGCCCACTTTGGGAATTCGGATATTTTTTTGGGGGAACATAATAAATTTGCAATATAATCATTCATTCATTTTTATGAATTTTAGGCATTTCAGTTGAACCTAAAATTTTGGAACACATTTTCCCCACTTTGGGAATTGGAAAATATTTTTTGGAAAATATGTTTTATCTACAAATCTAGTAAGTTTTCATTATTTTTATCCGTTTTGATTAATTTTAGGTCTTTTTGTTGGGCTTCAAATTTTGGAACACATTTTCTCCTCTTTGGGAATTTGTATATTTTTTTTGAAAAAAATATGATACATTTTGCAAATATAGCCATTTTTCATTATTTTTATCCGTTTTAATGAATTTTGGGTATTTTTGGTTGGTCCTTAAATTTTGGACCACATTTTCCCCATTTTTTTGCAAAATATGCTAAATCTAGTCTAGTCTAGTAATTTTTCCATCATTTCCATACATTTTGTTGAATTTTGGGTATTTTTGGTCTACAAATTCGTAAAATTTTGGGAGTATTAATTTCATATCTTTCAAAGCGGTAAATAAATGCATGGAAACAATTTTCGTAAAAATCCCAAATTTTGGAAAATTTTCCAATTTGGAAATTCGGGTATTTTTGGGAAAAATCCATTCATTTTTCATAAATTTCCATTCATTTTGATGAATTTTAGTAACAAATGTTGTGAAATTTTGAAAGAATTCTGTTCATATCATTCAAAGTTTTGCGAATTTTACGTCCAACCAAAAATACCTAAAATTTATCGAAATCGATAAAAAAAAACGGCAAATAAGGACATGTCGGCTATTTTATTAAAAATCCTAAATTTTGGAACACATTTCCCCCATTTTGGGAATTCAGCTATTTTTTGGGAAAATATGCTAAATCTGCAAATCTATTAATTTTTATTCCATTTCCATTCATTTTGGTGAATTTTGGTTATTTTTGTTGGCCCTCAAATTTTGGAAGACATTTTCCCCACTTTGGGAATTCGGTTTTGTTTTTTTGAAGAATGTACTAAATCTGCAAATCTATTTTTCATAACTTTCCAACCATTTTAATGAATTGTAGCACAGACTTCTGAGAACAATCCCGCAATTCCCAAAAAGAATAGAAAAAATTCCAAAAAAAAACGGATTTTTTCACAACGTTATCCAATCATAGCAGATATATTTAAAGTTACTACAAACTTACTTTTTTTTGGGGAAAGTTTATGAAATCATCCCCAGTTAGTTCTGTAAAAGTTGCATCCAAAATCGATTTACAAGAATCCATTTAAAAATGTAGTTTCATTGAATTACGACAGCTCCTTATAATTTTATCCAATGGGAACGGAGCAGTGTGCACAATGCCCTTTTTGAAGTCTAAATTGGCTTAAAAATAGCTGCTATTTTAGAATGTTATTTTCAATATAATATATATTTATTTTTCGTTTTAACAATTTAAAAATTTTGTTATATTCCCTTATTCAGAAAATTTAGATAAATTTTTCTCAATTTTAATTTCACAAATTTTGAATTGTGAAGAAGCAGATTTTTTGCCATTTTCAGCAATTCGTCTATTTGTAATAGGTTTTTTAAAATAATTCTTTCAGACTCACTTTGCTTTTTTGTAGTGCAAAAATATAAAAAAATAAACAAATTTAAAACCGAGGAACTCCTTTTTACATCCCCTATTACACCCAGAGAATCCCACCCCAGGAACACATTTCTACTAAGGCTGTGTGAAATTTCATCAAAATCGGCTAAGCCGTTTAGGAGTGTCATAATTATTTTCCGTTTTTTTTGTTTCATATCCACCCAGTGTGCGTTTGGCCTGGTTTTTAATAAACGACATGTCTTCCTGTCTCCACACCCCCCCCCCACTGTAAATACACACTCACATTAATGACAGGGAAGGATGGAGGTGTAAAGTCATTAGAGAGGCTCACATCCTTTGGCTGCAGGCTGGTGTTTGGAGGGTGGCAACACCTCCTTCAAACGGCGGAAGATATTTGTGCTGATGCTGCAGCCGCCAACTTCTCTGTGGCAGTTACCCCTGATGATGGTGAGGTGGAGGACGCAGATTAAAAGTAATTAAAGAGTCAGTGTCGATTTTCATCATAATGGTCCTCAAAAATTCTTGGGCATATGTTTTTCCTGTTTTTCTCTGTTTTTTTGGTTCCTCCTCACTTTCAGGCTGGGCCAATGTTGAGGGAATTGAAGATGATGGCGCGCGGAGATGCCAATGTTGACGGTGATGGTGTCGCGGATGATAATGATGACGAGTTAAACAAACATCGACGACGACGTTGTCGTGCATAATGAATTTATAACTTAATACGGTTAAAGTGGATTTCATAATTTATAAGCGGCAATAACAAACACTGAGTGAAGAAGGCTGGAATGTGGTAGGTATGGAGTGAGTGAGAGAGATAGCTAGAGCACATTAATGTTTATATCCTTCAACACTTTAAATGAAAATGTTGACTTTAAAGCACAACAAAGGATGCAGGACAAAATTAAATTTGTGCAAATCTCTGCAGTCATTTGAAAAGCTGCCCAGGACCACCCAGCGTCCTTGTGGTGACTTGAATTGAAGAGCGCACAGCATATTTCACATTGTATTGCCATGTGAATAGTCAGTCACACAATTTCATTCGTTTTTTTTTTGTTATTTCTTTTCCTCAATTCATTTTATTTTTCAAGCGGTGGGGGTGTTGCCACCAACAATGTCAGCATAACAAACAATACAATCTGCCACTGCCAAATAAAATGAAAAAAGAAGAAAAAAAAGAAATCACGTCGTACAGCTTGCATGCAATACTCGTTCGGAGCCAAAGAAATATGGTCACGAAATTCAATTTTCAAATCGACAACAAAGAAAACAGTGGCTGCATTTCGCTTCACAGGATACATAAAATCATCAAAGAAATAAAATTGCCTCCATGTCGGTTTGCGTTTGAAATAATAAATTGCCTTTAAACACATCTCGGTTTATAAATTGAGAGTTTACTTAGTTTTTAGAAAGCAGTGAAAAATGAAATTGTTGGGTGACTGATCATTGGTCAGTCCAAATGACAGGAAATAGAATAATTTAAAAGGGACAAAATAGGAAAACCACTGAAAATACCAATTGGACACATTTCCACTCTAACGTCTACATAAAATTTGAAGGGATTTTGAATCTTGATGAAAAGTAGATCAACAAATTGGGAAAAATGATTTATTGAAATTCGCAGGGTTAAAAGGAAAAAAGTATCACTGATTGGAGGAACAATTATGAAATTTAGTGGGAAATTTTAAGTTGTGACGCTGAAGTAAAAATTGAGAAAATATGGTGAAGAAATTTGCCCAGAAATGATTAAAAGTTTTCAACAGAATTTCCGTAAAAATATCCCGGAAATCGGGAAATAAAAAAATTTGCAAATTCCAAGGATTTTTCCCGCTGGAAATCCCGGGATGCAAACCCTATTCATGACACACCACACGGCCGTTTCATGTTAACCCAGACTATTGCTGGTGGTTTTGCAGATTACTCCAACCGAAATCAAAGTTCTCTCGCAATTCATTCTCGAATTCAAAAATATGGAAAACAAAACATTTAAAGTCGGACGGGGTTGACTATATGATAACCTCCACTTTCTACGCCATTACAATTCATCATTCATATCGTCGTCTGATGAGACCAACATTCTGAGTGAAATATAACGTGTTGTCTAGAACAGAAAAAGTCAAATCGGGAGAAACGTTTGTATGGGAGTTATATATATGTAAATCTGAACTGATCTGATCTACTTTCACCATAGACGTCTCAGGTTGAAATGTAAGGTGATGTGATGTGGCAAATTTGAAGAAAATCAGTTAAATTATATGGTTTCTGGAGCGGAAGAAGTCAAATCGGTAGTGATATGTGTATGGGGGCTATAACTAAATCTGAACCGATTAGACTCACTTTCGCCCTAGAGGTTTCTAGTTAAAATACAATGTGTTGTGATAAATTTGAAGAAGGTCGGTTAAAGAATATGGTGTCTAGAAAAAGTGAAATCGAGAGCGAAATTTGTATGGGAGCTATATCTAAATATGAACCGATTTTACTAACTTTCAACATAAATGTCTCTAGTTGAGTTATAAGGTACTGCGCCAAATTTGAAGCAAAACTTGTAAAATAAGCGGAAAAATCAAATTGGGAGAGACATATGTATGGGGGCTATATCTATATAGTCTGAAACGATTTAAATGTCGTTCATTCATGGTCCTCAAAACTTATTTGTGCCAATTTTTGTTAGGATCTGACAACAATTGCGGCCTTTACTTTAGTTACAGGAATAGATAGACGGTCATTACTTAACCCACTCAGAAAGTGATTCTAAGCCGATCTGTATAATAAAGGATGGGTATATTTCGTATCCCTTTAGGTGTTACAAACAAATACACAACGACATAATAGTGGAGGGTATAAAAATTGTCAAAAAAAATTGATGTTGACTTTAAGAATGTTATATTTTGTTGTTGTACTTACGCTGGAGGTCGTGTATCGCAAACATAGTTTATTTGTCTCAAACTATCTGTTTTTACCATAACAGTTAACCCTTAAATACATAGCGTACCTTATATGGTACAAATCTTAAATGATGTGCTATTCTAGTAAGTCAAACCCAAATGAAATACCGAATGCGTTAAATTGAAGCATACAATATTTCCTTTCATTCAAATATTGTTTCACCGGGATTGCAACGTGCTTTAGCTCATAATTAGCTTAATAAGCCGATTTTCAAAAGTGTCGTTTTTTATATTGTAATCAAAATTGATAATACTAGTTATTCGTGCGGAAATAAGTTCTTTTGAGTACCAAGAGTTTTGTTTTAGCTAATTATAATGTATCTTGAGCTATCAGTTTATTCCAAATATCGACCATTTTAAGCCTTTCCCAGAAAATTATGAATTTCTCAAGAAAATGAATGTTGAATTCGTGTTTAGAGAGCAAATTTGCATTAGCTTAGCAGCTTAGTCTACATACTGGCAGCTGACCTCATGCATTTAAGGGTTAAAACATTTCTGCAAACGCAAAAACGTTTATTGTAAACGTACCCAGCAAAAACTCTCATTACCAAGTAATGTGGGGAATAAGGCAAAACCGAAACCCTTCACAAATTATTTTTCGGATCCGTTTCTAATTATTTTTATAAAGGGATTGTAAAAAAATAAGTACTTCCACGCACGCTTACAAAAAGTTGAGAAATAAGTGCTTCCACGCACGCTTACAAGAAGTTAATATATAAGTACTGGTTGGTAAGTATGTTGGTTGACGTCGTTGTGTGTTGTGGTTGGTGGTTTGAACAAACACAGAAAACCATTTCTAGCAACTTCAACTTATTGCAACTTCATTATATTTCAAATTTTATATGATAAACAACGACACAACGGCAAGCGAACGAATACCCAAAAAAGTACAGTTTTGTTGTTGTAATAAAATGAACAGAACAATAAGAAGAATGGTGAAAGTGTTTTCCTTTCATCTTATTGTTGTTGTGTTGAAAAGAGAGTATTAAGAAACTATTTTAACAATAAAATAAAATATTTTTAATTCCAATATAATTCAACAAGTTATGTTTATGATTCTGCAAAGAAATAACTCACATTCTGCGTAACATGACATGAAGCAACTAAATTTGCTTCATCAATCGAGAATATCAAATCGTTTTAATCTTTGAGCGACAGTCGCGGTAACATCGAAATGGATGGAAGACAAAGTTACACACAACTCAATGTGTAGCAAAACATGGACTTTCTGTTATTAATCACTACTTTTGTAAGCCATTATAAAGAGTTTATTATTTCATACTTCAAAATAATGCAGAACATATTGCGCAGTCATTACTAGGTAATGCTAATAATAATGATGTGTCCTTACCGAGTTTTGCTGGGGTAGTTTCTATTGCTGTGGAAGAAGGTTTTTTTTTATGTCAAAATTTTCATGATTTACGTTTATGGCAAATGAAAAATGTTGAAGACCGCGTATTGTATTTAAACATGATTGAAAAATTTGAAGAGAATTGAGAGAACAATGAGCGTAACTTGTTGTCATTTTACGAGAGTGGCCATTCGGCTCTTTCTTCGATGGAAATCATACCAGTTATTGTTCATCATTTGCTAGAGCAATATCTAGCTGCGCAATTGTTTGAAATGAAACAAAATGAACTTTGTTTTAATCTGCTTCACATATAAACGAAATATGCATGTGAGCCTCACTGTGATTGCCAGAAGAATTTATCGTAATTTTGAAGGTACAAAAAGAGGTAATGACGATTTGTCGATTTAAACACCTGAATTAAACGTTTTTAAAACCCCTATCAATAAAAATAAATTAAAATTAAAACTATCCGACGGTTTATGTGATTTGACGTCTGTTTCCTTCTTAGTTTTTGTCGTTTTGGACAATGATAAGCTATTTTATCTGTTAATATTTAAATCGTTAAATAAAATGAAACTATAAAACAAAATTTGATTTGAACTGGGATATTGTCCTGGCTCAAGACCATTTTGCATCTATATTTAATAGAATGCAAATTTATTTACAAATGGCATGGTGACATTTATTACTTGGCTGCAGACTACCACTATCATGATTTCCACCCTGTCTAAAGGTTTCATTCAGGTGGCTTCGCAGCGACTTTTCAACATCAAACCCGGCCTCTATAAGGAAATATATGCAAAAAATAATATTTAAAAAATTATGAAATTTGTGAAAAAGTTCATTAATACACTTCATCATTCATTCATACACTTTTATAATGTACTATGAGAACAAATTGGAAGAATTTTGAAAAAATATTAAAACCATTATGTCAGAAATTATCTTAATTTAATTTTAAAGTTTCCGGAATCAAAAATATGTTTATTGAAAATGCAATTTCGATACAGAAATTATTGTTTTAATTCTATTTTTTTTTTCAATATTTCGTCTCCCTTTGATGAACATTCGCAACGTACCACAAATTGGGTATATAATATACATCTTTTTATATACCCAATTTGTTAGCCCCAATATTAGAACAAATTGGTAACATTCAAAAAACTATTTAGTACTCTTAAAACTACCAAGAACAAGATCTATGAAAAGGAATATTTGGTCAGAAAGTGTGGAAAGAAAATTCAAAATGTTAGTTAAATTGAAATTGGTGGTATGGCCTCTAGGGATTTTTATTTTTTGTAAATCTTTGATTTATTTATAATTTTCAATATTACATTATAATATTTATTTGAAAGTTGGATCTCACAATAAACTTAAATTTCTAGAAAAAAAAATTACTACATTCATTTTGACGATTTTGAAAAAATATTTTTAATTTTTTTTTGTAAATAATGGCCATTTTTGACTAATCGGTACTATTCGATACATTTCAATTGAGTAATCGATATTTTTATACCCACAACCTATATGTAGTTTAAATAATAAAAAATTGTGATTGTTGCTTTTAATTACTTTTTCATCAAATATACCTTCCTTTCTACGATTCTGTCCAACGAACAGGTCCGTTTCGTACTTGGCCCACTGTACTCTGCTGCACGATATTTTTACGAATAAAATTAAATTATGTTGTTTCCCATTTCCACTCCCTCCACACAAAGCACCTTCTATTACGACTCTACATCTACATCTAATGTTGTTGTTCTCTTTTGGTTAGAGTTGTTATTGATGATATTATTGTGGGTTTTTATAACATTTTTACAGCTGTCAACTGCACACAAGTGGTAACTGTGTTGTGGCAACAACATCAAGTACTTCCCCAACAACAAGCTATGTTCTGTGGAACTTTACGATGGAACTAATTGCTGCAAAGCCAAGACGCAATAAAAACTAAACATTGAGCACTTGAAAAGGAAGTACGGACGACTACAACAACAGATGCAACTGCCAAAGAAGACAAGACAAGACTTAAGAAGGCTCAAGGACAAAAACGAAATTTGATGGCAAGATAGGACAAACACTTGGACACAAGCCATGGGATAATCATATGGGATAATGCCTGTTATCATGCGGTGAATATAGGGAAGATAACTATTTGGGAGAACTATGTGATAACTATTGTGAGTCTAATAACACTGTGGAACAAAATGAAATTTATATAAAACATCGCTAACTTATAGCTGGCATATGCCGGATATAGTTTGATAACGTTCTAGAATTGCCAAGAGCTAAATTTAAGTTTTGGTCAACTCCAAGACATATACATGTTTTTAATGGTAAATATTTTTGAAGAACATTTTCCCGTGTTAAACTCCTGTTTTAGGGGCGTTTTTCGACTTTTGCACAAGGGACCAAAAAGGCCCCTATATTGAGGAGTTAGAGGATTAAACTGTTCCACAAAAATGTTCCTCATAGTGTTTTAAGTAATATTGCAGAACACATTCTATACTTAAAATGAAAAGATCACAAGGTTTCCTATGGTGATTTATCATAAGAATGTGAAGGTAGAAATATTAAGTTTTGATTTATTTCAGGCATTAAGTTCGTTTTTCAAATTAATACTGATATTTCATTTATATATATTATATCTACAGCTTCCTGTTGCTCGGTGATTTATAGTGAAATTTGATGTAGAACATTTTTTCCTTTTACACCACCCCCCATAAAATTCAGTTTTGAGGGAGAGTTTAGCAACAATTCAGAAAAAGTGCGAAATTAACCCTAAAATGAATTTTAAGTTTTGACTTATTTCTAGCATTTAATTTGAATTTTGAGTTTTTGTGTTTTCACAGACTTATAGTAGAATTTCATGGCGAATATTTTTGTGGAATATTTTGACCCATGAAATCGCTGTTTTAGGTGTGTTTTTTCCTTTCCCATAAAAGGTTCCAAAAAGACTCCTACATTGCGGAGCTAGAGGGTTAAAATGTTCCACAAAAATGTTCCCCGAAGTGTTCTAAGCAATATTGCTGAACACATTCTACACTTAAAATGTTCGATAACATTACAGAATAACCAAGAGCTAAAAGGGAAAAAAGACATTTTTATAATTTATTTAAATACCCAAATTAATAATGATATTTTATTTATATATATTGTATATTCAGCTTCCTGTTATTCGGTGACTTATAGTGAAATTTCATGTAGAATATTTTTTCCATTCACACTACACCCTTAAAATTCAGTTTTGTAGGAGAGTTTAGCACCAATTCGAAAAAAGTACGAAATTAACCCTAAAATGAATTTTAAGTTTTGACTTATTTCTGGCATTTAAGTTGATTTTTGAGTTTTGGTGTATTCGAAGACTTATAGTCGAATTTTACGGCACACATTTTTGTAGAACATTTTGACTCTTTAAACCTCCGGTTTACGTATGTTGTTTACCCTTTGGCACAAAAGGGCTCATAGAGACCCCTATATTGTGCAACTAGAAGGTTAAAATGTTCCACAAAAATGTTCATCGAAGTGTTTTAAGAAATATTGCTGAAGACATCCTGTTCTTAAAATGTAAGGATCACAAGGTTTCCTATGACGATTTATTATAAGAATGTTCAAAAGGGGGAAATATTGACCCCATTTAAAAATTTTCAAAACGCCTACACACGTATATTATTTTTTTACCCTCTCCATCAGAATCCATTGCCAGAATTGTGATGAGATTGCAGCACCAGAAATACAAAACTAACCTCAAATTTGGGCATGACCTAGGTTACTAACATTGGAGGGCCACTTGGTTGGTCCCATATCCTATAGGTGTCCAAAATTTTGCAAATCATCTGAAAATCGCCTCTCACCACCTGCTCCTCCATGCATATGAAGTTTCATCAAGATATAAATTCATAAAAAACAGATGTGAAACTGGCTGTAGATTTTTTCCCCTTTCATATCAACTCGTGTGCTACCCTCCCCCGGTCCCATTGTCACCATCAGACTTCAGCTATGCCTGCATTAAATTGCACTCAAATGGGTTCGGCCTTTTCTAAATGGTTGAACCGATTATTGTTATTATTTTTTCTTTCGTTTTCCACCCTCCACCTCCCCTACGCACGACATTGATAAAGTTTACGCTGGGATTGATGAAGTTATGCAAGTCCCTGCATTGTAGTGTTATTCTTGTTGCTGCTGAAACCGTGCGTCATTGTGAGGCAGCAGCCATAAATCACCATTTCAAGAGTGACACATTGTGCACATTTGCATGTTTAAGGGCGACTCTGGTATGTTTCAATTGCCGAGAATTTCGGAAAAACTTACAGATGTGTTCAGTTGATATGCTGACAGACAGACAGGCAGGCAGGCCGACAGACAGACAGACTCAATTTGTCAATCCTGACGAATTGTCAAAGAAAGCAAAAACAACACAAGAAAAAACGCAGGAAATTAAGAACCGAAATGATCATCATCAAGTTTTAAAGAAACACAAATGTATAGCGTTGGTGGTTATAACGAGGTGGGGGTAAATGATTGAGGTGATAAGGGGAGTTGCAAATTCAATTTTCAAATGTATAGGGATTTTTGGGAGGCGAAGGGTTTTTGTGTAGATTTTGGATAGGAAGTGGAGACTGTTCCTAAAGCAAAAAGTGAAGCGTTTGTAGCCATCAATCGAACCAATATTTCCAAAAGAATAAATATTAAAGGATGTTTCGGCTAAAATTTGTATTTTTGGTAAGTTGTATATTGAAATTTTTGTTATAAAAATGTCCTATTAGGTCTCGTATATAAATCTTTTTTTTTTGTTCCTAGTGTTAGTAGCACAGCATCCCTTATTCGTATTCGTTTGTTTCGCATATATTTCTTTTGTTTCATTGTTTTCGCCTCTGGGTGATTTTGTGGCTTCCGTTTGTTTTTCTGTTTGAGCGGCTTCATGTGAGTGTGTGGTGTCATAATGTCGACGGAAATGAAAATGTTTGTTTTTGTTTATTGCAACAGTATTCACAACTGCTACTGCTGCTGTTGTTGCTCGTATTGTAGTAGTGTTGCCACAGCGGAAGTGATTTGTTTCAACTGTTGTTTATCTGTTTGCGTTCAATGTCAGTAAATTTCATCCGCATCCTCCTCTCATCGTCTTAAATGTTACACATTTTGGAATGTAAAATATTGTCATTCATTTTAACGGAGGATGGAAAATTCCTTTTTTGCAAGATTTATAACCTCTCAGAGAACTTTAAAAATCCATCTCACCAATATAAACTTCAAAGTAAGTAGTGAAAATAGATTCCAGTAGAAAACTCTACCTGATGGTCTGGAGTCGTTGTTATAAAGTCATATTGTGAGATTCCGACAACGGATTCTGATAGATGGCCTAATAAAAGTGTAGACGTGTATCAGCGTTTTGAAAGTTTACGTATGGTGGTCATTTTAGTGGTGGGGGTCAACATTTTCCCCACTTTGCATATTCTTATGATGAATCGGCATAGGAATCCTTGTGATCCTTACATTTTAAGTACATGATTTGTTTAGCATTATTACTTAAAATACTACGAGGAATATTTTTGTGGCACATTTTAACCCTCTAGCTTCTCAATATAGGGGTATTTTTAGTCCCTTTTGTAAAAAAATGGTAAAGACACCCCTAAAACAGAGGTTTAACGGGTAAAAATGTTCTACAAAAATATTTCTCATAAAATTCTACTATAAGTCTCAGAATACAACAAAACTTAATACTTAACTTAAATGCCAGAAATAAGTCAATACATAAAATTCATTTTATGGTTAATTTCGTACTTTTTTCGAATTGGTGCAAAATTGTCCCACAAAACCTAGTTTTAGGGGGGTGTTGTAAAAGGAAAATATATTCTACGTCAAATTTCCCTATAAGTCTCCGAGCAAAAGAAAGCTGTATATATAATATATATAAATAAAATATCAGTACCAATTTGGGTATTTAAACAAGAAATTAATTATCAATTTTTTTTTCTTTTATCTCTTGGTAATTCTATAACGTTATCAAACAGTATAAGTATATGATGTGTTTAGCAGTATAACTTAAAACACTATGAGGAGCATTTTTGTGGAATATCTTAACCCTCTAGCTGCTCAATATGGGGGTCGTTTTGGCCCTTTTGTAAAAATAGGTAAAAACGCCCCTAAAAAAAGGTTTAAAGTGTTAAAATGTTCGCCAAAAATATTTGCCATCCAATTCTATTATAAGTCTCTGAATACACCAACAGTAAAAACTCAACTTAAATGCCAAAAATAAGATAAAACTTAAATTTCGTTTTAGGGTTAATTTCATACTTTTTCGGAATTGGTGCTAAACTCTCCTACAAAACTGAATTTTAGGGGTGTAGTGTGAATGGAACAAATATTCTACATAAAATTTCACTACAAGTCACCGAACAACAGGAAGCTGAATATATAATATATACAAATAAAATATCATTATTAATTTGGGTATTTAAATAAATTGTAAAAATGTATTTTTTCCTTTCAGCTCTTGGTAATTTTGTAATGTTATCGAACATTTTAAGTGTAGAATGTGTTCAGCAATATTGCTTAGAACACTTCAGGGAACATTTTTGTGGAACATTTTAACCCTCTAGCTCCTCAATGTAGGAGTCTTTTTGGAACCTTTTATAGGAAAGAGGAAAAAACACACCTAAAACAGCGATTTAACGGGTCAAAATGTTCCACAAAAATATTCGCCATAAAATTCTACTATAAGTCTCTGCAAACACCAAAACTCAAAATTCTAATTAAATGCCAGAAATAAGTCAAAACTTAAAATTCATTTTAGGGTTAATTTCGCACTTTTTTCGAATTGGTGCTAAACTAACTCACAAAACTGAATTTTAGGGGGGTGAAGTGAATGGAAAAAATATTCTGCGTCAAATTTCACCATAAGTCACCGACCAAAATAAAGTTGTAGATACAATAAATGCAATTAAGATTTCGCTATCAAATTGGTTACTTAAACAAGAAATGATTTAAATAATTTTTCTTTTAGCTCTTGGTAATTCTTTTAGCGTTAATTTCGCTCTTTTGACGAATTGGTGTTAAACTATCCTACAAAACTGAAATTTCACACCAACTGTGAATGGAAAAATTGTTCCACGTCAAATTTCACTATAATTCAACGAACAAAAGAAAGCTGTATATATAATATTTATAAGTACAATATCGCTACCACGTTGGGTATTTAAACAAGAAAATGTTATTGGCACGTATATTTTCTTAAACTCTTCCATCAGAATATGTTGTGTTTCACAGTGTTATTAGTCCAATTTCTGTAATCACTATTTGATTTGAATTGGGATATTGTCCTGGCTCAAGACCATTTTGCTTCTATATTTAATAGAATGCAAATTTATTTACAAATGGCATGGTGACATTTATTACTTGGCTGCAGACTACCACGATCATGATTTCCACCCTGTCAAAGGTTTTCTTAAGTGGCTTCACAGCGACTTTTCAACATCAAACCCGGCCTCTTTAAGGAAATGATTCTCAAAACAGAACGATAACTTTGTTTCGCTTTTAAAATTTTATTTCTGCACGTACAGATTTATTTTATTTCTTGTGAAGAAAACATAATTTAGATGTGTTAAATACCCTTCTTGAATAATTTGGGTCAAAGGACCTCCCGCTAGCGTCTCTCCAAAAAATTTTCATTATATATTTTTTTCGTTTATTTTATTTTAGTCTATAATAAATATTTGATTTGAAATGGGATATTGGCCTGGCTCAGGACCAATTGGCATCTATATTTTATAGAATGCTTATTTATTTACAAATTAGATGGCGACATTTATTACACGACTGCACTCTACAACTACTATGATATCCGGCTCATGAATGCCTTCTATAGTTGTCTTCGCAGCGACTTTTCAACAAAAAAACAGGACTCTTTAAGTAAATGATTTTAAGAAAGCAAAACACCTATTGGAAAGTGTTTAGGATATTTTTCAAACCTGATTTATTGACTTTTAACTCAGAACGTATTATTACATGACTGTGATAAATAAAGAAATGACGATAATTTTAGTAAAAATCCCAAAATTGTTAGAATACATTTTCCCCACTTTGGGAATTTGGGTATTCTGCTGAAGAAAAAAATGCAAACACTTAATAGTCATTATTTTAGGAGACATTTTTATACCCTACACATACATGATAACTTTGTCATTCCGTTTGTAACACCTTGAAATATCGACTTGGGACCCTATAAAGTATATATATTCTTGATCGTCATACAATTCTAAGACTATCTCTGTTGTCCGTCTGTTGAAAGCACGCTAACATCTAAACGAAACGAGCTAGGACGTCCAAATTTTCCATAAATGCGTCTTATAGTCGTAGATCAGTTGGAATTGAAACTGGGCGAAATCGGTCCAAAGGGAAAATTTTTTCCCACACAAGGACTAAAAATGCATATAATGACCCCAAATATTTTAGAGTACTTAAGCATTTTTTTCAATATGTCTGCTTGTACTTACTTGATATTGGGTATGCGCATTCCCCCTATAACAAGAACATGGACAATGGGGCTGAAAGGGATAAAAATGGTACATATCAAACGACAGCAGCTAGAAACACGAAACACTTCCTCTATTTGAGTAGCTACATAATATAAAAGTATTCTTCCAAATTTTTACTTTTAAGGAGTAAAATGGGAATAGGGGGATAAAAATGGTACCAACCAAACGGCTGCACCTAGAATAATGAAATTCGGTGTATACAGGCCTCTGATTGCATAGACACGTAAAATAAACGGATTTTTCGAAATTCGTACTTTTTGGGGTTAAATAGAAAAAGGGGATACAAATAGTACCAACCAAACGACCGTAGCTAGAGTCATGACATTCCTTTGACTGCGTAGACTCGAAAAATATAAAGGTTTTTCCAAATTTGTACTTTCAAGGGATACAATGGGAACAGTGGTACAATGAGTGAGTGGTGAAATTCTGTGTGTACATCCATGTAGACACGTAAAATAAAGAGATTATAAAATTATTTTTTCAATTTTTATTTTTTTGTTTTAAAAAAATGACATTTGTCAGTAATGTTACTGCACTTCTACAGAAATCGACAGGCTCTGTGGTATGCAATCCATGGTGGAGGGTATATATCGCCGTTTTTACTTATTTTTCCAATATATCCTTTTATTACTCCTTTTTTGTATATTTGACGGTATTAACAAAACGATTTTCTATTTCTAAAAAAATTGTTTTTTATTAAATTTGTATTTCTACGTGTAATGAAGTACGTTATTATTTGTGTGTTACATATTATTAAAGCTCGTGTTGTGTCCTTTCCACAATGGTATAACTCTTTTATAAAATGTGTATTTTTCTGCTTCATAATTATAATAACATTTGCTTCCTCCAGTAAAAATGCCGCATACAATGGCCCAATATTCTTACAAAGATATTCATAACTTTTATTATGAATTGATTGCTACTTATTAAAAAATGGAACAAAATATTTTTTTCATATTATTTAATGATTTTTTCGTGCCAGCAAAAGGCGATTTTTTAAATCAATGAAATGTTTCGAAATATATTTAAGTACTACCCTATGATATTATGATACAAATATTTTTTTCGATCCACTCTAGTGTCTATAATTTAATATATTTTTGAAAAATACAAACTTAAGCCTAAGAGGCGTAATATGAAATATAAATATTATATTTGGGCCAGTTAGAATCATAGTGGTCTAAGTCAAAAATCCAAAAAAATTGAGAAATGCCAATTTTTCTCTTTATTTTGATCAGATCTTTAATTTAAGAAATTTTATTTTTGGCATTTATAAAAAATATACCCTTACAATGACATTTATCATTTTTTTGCACACCAAAATTGCCTTTAGTGTTAGTTTGAAAGTGGTCTAAGTCACACTATATCAACTGACATTGATGTGTGGTGATTTAAAAATACATTTTTTATTGATAATGTCCACTTTAAGTGAATCAGATAATTTGAATAACATATAAAATGAATTTTCTGAAAAGTAAATAATAATTTCAATATAAAGTTTCTAGATGAAAAACCTGTAAATATTTTTTCTACTTTTTTTTTTGAAACTAAATATTTTGTGTTTTCTTCCATTTTTCTAAAAAAATAAAAATTTTGTTTGTTTTTTTTTCAATTTTGAGAATAATGAAAGTGGTGGTTCCCTTAGAGGTACCAACGTTGTAAATTTTTTGATTAAAGATCGATATAGTAGTAGGATATTCTAAGAAAACAAATTGTGCTTCGGTGGAAAAATATTTTTCAATTGACTCAAACGTAAAATATTGCATATCTCATAACGGATAAAGTGTGACTTAGACGACTATCATTCTAACTGGCACATATATATTAAATATTTTTTCAAAACTGATCACTTTTATGACACATTTCAGCAAAAATCTTTCCCAGCCATTACTCTGATTGATTTGAAAAAAAAGTGAAAAAGAAATCTAAAAATAAAAGTTATTCAAATCCCATGCCACCCGTATTGCAACTCACTCCAACCTTCGATTTGACTCCCACCAACCACTGCACCACTCCTGCGATACCTTGGAGCATAAATAACGCCGCTTGCATGAGCAGCTTACAAATTACACGCTAGAAAAACAAAATAATTTCACATTCACTGCATTCGCCGCCGTGTGGGAAAATTTCTAAATTAATTTTCGTCATTGTTCCATTGCAATCTGTGAATGTACGCGGGGAGAAAAGTTGGATGCACGGAACGAGGAAACGGAAACCCACATGCATACATCCACACACACACAGACGCTCATACATCTCTCTCCCTTCTCGCTGGAGATAATGATGATGATGAACAACACCGCTGATGCTGCCAGTCGCGGTAGTGTTGGTGTCAACTTTTGTTATTTATGTACTCCTCGAGTCTACTATTACACACAACAATGATTGTGAGTTAGTGTGTATGCAAGGGAGTATATATGTGTGTGTGTATGTGAGTGCGTGTGAGTAAGTGTTAGCATAATGTTGTGTTTATCTCTGTGCATTTGTTTATTTGTTTTATTCTGTTGCGCTGTTTTAGTTAGTGTTTATATTTCTTCGCTATATATTCTTGTTGCTGTGTATCGTTGACGTTGCACAGTGTTTTGCACCAATTGCCGAGCATCTAATATATATACTCAGCCACTTTAATATTCAGTTTATAGAAGTATCAGGGATTTTGGTTGGACCTGTGGCAAATGTTAAGGACACGACCTATTTCTAAATTAAATTCCGGATGTGTTTTTAGAAACAGATTTTTTCGATAACGATTAAATGGCCAAAAATTGTTAAGATTTCAAATGTTGTTTCAAAGAAAGTAAAACAAGTGCAAAATGTGCAAAATTATCGCATTTGAAGTGAAGATGTCTGGTTTGAATTCAGAGCACTGAAGTCATTCGAAATTGACTCCGAAACTTACAAGTGTAGCAATTGACTTATAAAGGGTGATTTTTTAGGTATTATCTTTTTGGCAACACTGGTTTAAACAGCTGACGCGCGTTTCGTGTTTTGTTCCACTGTCAAACATCTTCAGTTTGGTCTATAATTTAACCATGAATCGACTTACAAACGAACAACGCTTGCAAATTATTGAATTTTATTATCAAAATGCATGCTCTGTTAAGAAAGTTCATCGCGCGCTTCCATTTTATGGTCAGTTTAATCGACCCACTGAAGCGGCTATTCGGGCTATTGTGACTAAATTTCGCACCAAATTTACATTGTTGGACATTAAACCACCAACACGCTTACGTAGAGTGCGAACTGAAGAAAATATCGCAGCTGTATCGGCCAGTGTTAATGATGGAAATGCCAAAGTTGGACTAAGCGGATGGACCATTTGAGGCGCAGTCAAGGTCAACATTGCATGAAATAATCTTCAAATATTAAGTTATATGGACCGTACTATCGATTCAAATAAAGATTTCATGCATTTTTCTGAATTTTATGCGTTTTTTTTGAAAAACTTTCCTATAGCTTTTAAAAAATCACCCTTTATAGGGTGGACCATTTAAAATTTTAAATTAGAATCGGCCATAAAAAAGTACTGAATTTTTTTTCAAATTTCTTGTTTTCTTGGAAAAGTTGAACTTTGTCATTTAAATAACCAAAAATAAAAAGATAACCATATACGGACACCACTACGTGATAAGGGACCAAAAAAGACCCGCGTCTTCCACTTTTGCCCAAAGTCATGCACTTTTTAAGGGCCCCGAAAGATTTGGTGCCTCGGTGTAATTTTGATTTTTTATATCTTTAAGGTCAAAATCGTAAAAAAATAAAAAATCGATTTTTTAACCTTGTTTCCCTGTCCAGGTCCATAGGTAACAACCCGTTCAAAGTTCAAGGAAGCAATCAACTACAAAAATGTATATAAGATCTCAATAAACAACTTTCTAGAACATATAAACTTCCTAGGAATGATTCTTAACACAGTTTAGGTAGCGAAAATATATCTTGCAGGACTGTTTCAGTTAATGGTCAGTCCGATAACAATGCGTATGAGTGATACTATCCTTAATCAACAGCACGTATACGCACCTACACACATTACAGCCTATAAGAATTGTTCGACAACATTTGCGACCTTTGACCTTGAAGATGAAGTTTTATGATTTTATATGTGTATAATTTTTGTTCTTCATGACAAGAGCTACAACTTTGCCTCAGAGAGTAAATCAAAATTCCAAACTATTTGCAAGATATGAGCCTGAAAAAATTATCATTTTTTTGACACAGAGGTCCCAAATCTTTGGGTCCCATAAACAAAAGTGCATGACTTTGGGCAAAACTTGGAGGCACGAGTCTTTTTTTGGTCCTTTATCACGTAGTGGTGTCCCTATATTGTTATATTTCCATGACATAAAAATTACACACAGTGCATTTGACTACCACGACTAGCACGGCAGTACCTCATCCAATGGCCCAATGTCCACAACAAGAAATGACTCATTGTAAAGGGTGATTTTTTAAGAGCTTGATAACTTTTTTAAAAAAAAAAACGCATAAAATTTGCAAAATCTCATCGGTTCTTTATTTGAAACACAAAAAATTTTCAACGTAAATTTCTTACAGTTTGCGTTAAAGATTTACTACTTTGGAATTAAGTTTTTAATATATCCGAATTTTGATCGAGCGTATAGCGTCCCATTTAGCCATATAGTCAAAAATACCTGAAATCTGAAAATAAATATTAATGTTATTCTACCTTTCAAAGTCAAAGTAATCGATAGTTCAAATATAAAATGTTACATGGCCTCATCTATATATATAAAAAAGTTGCGTTACTGACTGACTGACTGACTGACTGACTTATCATTGACCAGCCCCCAGACCAAACGGCTGAAGTCAGGGTCATGAAATTTTCAGGGTAGTTCCCAAATATGACGTAGACGTCGACTAAGAAAGGGTTTTACGAAATTCGTACTTTTAGGGGATAAAATGGCCCAAAAAGGGATAAACATCGAACCTTCGTCCTGACTAAACGGCAGTAGCTATAAACATGAAATTCGGTGAGTTCCTTGCAATGACCATGCAGACGAGCTACAAATAGGGATTTTTCGAAATTTGTACATTTAAGGGACGAGCGGGACAAAAAGGGATAAAAATGGTACCAACTAAAGTATTACAGCTAGAAACGTGAAATTTGGTATGTAAATTCCTCTGACCATATAGAAACGAAGTAAAATGAGATTTTTCGAAATTTGTACTTTTAAGGGACGAGCGGGACAAAAAGGGATAAAAATGGTACCAACTAAAGTATTACAGCTAGAAACGTGAAATTTGGTATGTAAATTCCTCTGACCATATAGAAACGAAGTAAAATGAGATTTTTCGAAATTTGTACTTTTAAGGGACGAGCGGGACAAAAAGGGATAAAAATGGTACCAACTAAAGTATTACAGCTAGAAACGTGAAATTTGGTATGTAAATTCCTCTGACCATATAGAAACGAAGTAAAATGGGATTTTTCGAAATTTGTACTTTTAAGGGACGAGCGGGACAAAAAGGGATAAAAATTGTACCAGCTAAAATATTACAGCTAGAAACGTTAAATTTGGTATGTAAATTTCTCTGACCATATAGAGCCGAAGTAAAATGAGATTTTTCGAAATTTGTACTTTTAAGGGACGAGCGGGACAAAAAGGGATAAAAATGGTACCAACTAAAGTATTACAGCTAGAAACGTGAAATTTGGTATGTAAATTCCTCTGACCATATAGTAACGAAGTAAAATTGGATTTTTCGAAATTTGTACTTTTAAGGGACGAGCGGGACAAAAAGTGATAAAAATGGTACCAGCTGAAGTATTACAGCTAGAAACGTGAAATTTGGTATGTAAATTCCTCTGACCATATAGAAACGAAGTAAAATGGGATTTTTCGAAATTTGTACTTTTAAGGGACGAGCGGGACAAAAAGGGATAAAAATAGTACCAACTAAAGTATTACAGCTAGAAACGTGAAATTTGGTATGTAAGTTCCTCTGACCATATAGAAACGAAGTAAAATTGGATTTTTCGAAATTTGTACTTTTAAGGGACGAGCGGGACAAAAAGGGATAAAAATGGTACCAACTAAAGTATTACAGCTAGAAACGTGAAATTTGGTATGTAAATTCCTCTGACCATAAGAAACGAAGTAAAATTTTTCGAAATTTGTACTTTATAGGGAGGAGCGGGAAACGTTTGGTCCATGACATTTACTTTTTGAAGATAATTTCATTTAAATGTTGACCGCGGCTGCGTCTTAGGTGGTCCATCCGCTTAGTCCAATTTTGGCATTTCCACGTTTTTGAGTAACAGAGACCCAATTGGTGCGAACGGCGACGAATCGAAAATTGGTGGTCATCATTAACACTGGCCGATACAGCTGCGATATTTTCTTCAATTCGCACTCTACGTAAGCGTGTTGGTGGTTTAATGTCCAACAATGTAAATTTGGTGCGAAATTTAGTCACAATAGCCCGAATAGCCGCTTCAGTGGGTCGATTAAACTGACCATAAAATGGAAGCGCGCAATGAACTTTCTTAACAGAGCACGCATTTTGATAATAAAATTCAATAATTTGCAAGCGTTGTTCGTTTGTAAGACGATTCATGATGAAATGTCAAAGCATACTGAGCATCTTTCTCTTTGACACCATGTCTGAAATCCCACGTGATCTGTCAAATACTAATGCATGAAAATCCTAACCTCAAAAAAATCACTCTTTATTACAGCTAGAAACGTGAAATTTGGTATGTAAATTCCTCTGACCATATAGAAACGAAGTAAAATTGGATTTTTCGAAATTTGTACTTTATAGGGACGAGCGGGACAAAAAGGGATAAAAATGGTACCAACTAAAGTATTACAGCTAGAAACGTGAAATTTGGTATGTAAATTCCTCTGACCATATAGAAACGAAGTAAAATTGGATTTTTCGAAATTTGTAGTATTAAAGGGACAAAAAGGGATAAAAATGGTACCAACTAAACTATTACAGCTAGAAACGTGAAATGTGGTATGTAAATTCCTCTGACCATATAGAAACGAAGTAAAATTGGATTTTTCGAAATTTGTACTTTTAAGGGACGAGCGGGACAAAAAGGGATAAAAATAGTACCAACTAAAGTATTACAGCTAGAAACGTGAAATTTGGTATGTAAATTCCTCTGACCATATAGAAACGAAGTAAAATTGGATTTTTCGAAATTTGTATTTTTAAGCGACGAGCGGGACAAAAAGGAATAAAAATAGTACCAACTAAAGTAGTACAGCTAGAAACGTGAAATTTGGTATGTAAATTTCTCTAAACATATAGAAACGAAGTAAAATTGGATTTTTCGAAATTTGTACTTTTAAGGGACGAGCGGGACAAAAAGGGATAAAAATGGTACCAACTAAAGTATTGCAGCTAGAAACGTGAAATTTGGTATGTAAATTCCTCTGACCATATAGAAACGAAGTAAAATGGGATTTTTCGAAATTTGTACTTTTAAGGGACGACCGGGACAAAAAAAGATAAAAATGGTACCAACTAAAGTATTACAGCTAGAAACGTGAAATTTGGTATACAAATTCCTCTGACCATATAGAAACGAAGTAAAATTGGATTTTTCGAAATTTGTACTTTTAAAGGACGAGCGGGACAAAAAGGGATAAAAATGGTACCAACTAAAGTATTACAGCTTGAAACGTGAAATTTGGTATGTAAATTCCTCTGACCATATAGAAACGAACTAAAATTGGATTTTTCGAAATTTGTACTTATAAGGGACGAGCGGGACAAAAAGGGTACCAACTAAAGTATTATAGCTGGAATCGTGAAATTTGGTATGTAAATTCCTCTGACCATATAGAAACGAAGTAAAATTGGATTTTTCGAAATTTGTACTTTAAAGGGGCGGGCGGGATAAAAAGGGATAAAAATGGTACCAACTAAAGTATTACAGCTAGGATCATGTAATTTGGTATGTACATTTCTCTGACCATATAAAAACGAAGTAAAATTGGATTTTTCGAAATTTGTACTTTTCAGGGGCGAGCGGGACAAAACGGGTACCGACTATAGTATTACAGCTAGAATCGTGAAATTCGGTATGTAAATTCCTCTGACCATATAGAAACGAAGTAAAATTGGATTTCTCCAAATTTGTAGTTTTAAGTGGCGACCGGGACAAAAAGGGATAAAACTGGTACCAATTTTACTATTACAGCTAGAATCGTGAAATTTAGTGTGTAAATTCGACTGATCATATAGCAGCGCAGTAGTTTGATTTTTCGAAATTTGTACTTCTAAGGGGTGCGCGGGACGAAAAGGGATAAAAATGCTGTACAATCCTGTGTTACCAAATAAAGTATATATTTTTAGGGGAAGCAAAAACATATTTTACCTATAGTGATTTTTCAAAATGTGTACTTTTTGTACTTAAAGTTATAAACTGGCTGACTGAATCTAGGAACATGAGATCGAGGATATAAATGGTTGTAATATTTTGTTCAAAACTTGGTAGAAAATTATTAAAATTATACATACAAGGTAGTTCAGCTAAAATAGTCAAGCACATTCCTTTGACTGTGTGTGAGTGCTATCTAATAGGAGCTTTCCAAATTACTATTTTAGATTTATCTATATCCACCAAAAGAAAATTAAATAAATACTATCCAAAAACAGAGACGGATAAAATTAACGAATAACTTGCTTTTTCGCGTGCGAAGCAGCGGGTACTGCTAGTATTTCCATATAAAGTACAAAATAACAATTTGTTTATCCGTGTATTTTTTTGTGAACTCTAGACCCTTGAAAGCACTTTAAATAAAAATTATCGGACGAATATAGTATTTCTGTGTTCTTTTGAGGGAATATTTTTTTAAAAATAAAAAGAATAGCATGCCAAGCGATTTTTTTGAAATTTTAAAGTAGTGTGCTTAGGTCTAATTTTAAGCGACACTACCAAAAAATTAAATAAAACCATAACCTATTTTTTTGGATTTTTCGTTGTTTTTATGAACTAACGAAAAAATTATAATTTTTATCATATTTCTCTGTAATTCTGATCGATTTTGTAAAAAATAAATCGATAAAAATTCGTAAAAAAATTAGAAGCCATCATTTCACCACTTTCAAACTCACACAGTCGCTTAAAAATAGACCTAAGCACACTGCTTTCAAATTTCAACAAAATGGATTGGTGTAATCATTTCGAAAATCAAAATAAAATAATTAAAATTGAAAAAACTTTAAACAATCTAACCCTGCTATAACACATCGCATCAATATTTTAAAAGTAATTGAAATTACCTTCAAAACAAGGTATAACACATTGAAATCGGTAAAGTATTTCAGGAGTTATAGGTGATTTCATATTTTTTCACTGTTAAATTGGTCATAACTCGTGAAAAAAATTTTCAATTTTTTTTTCCACAAAATACGTATACAATATTTTTATGAGAAGAATACATACACAAACTTTCAAAACAATCGCAGCAATCGAGGTCAAAAACCGTGCCGCTTGACATGGAATGGCTCATATACATTTTATTAGCTAACATTTTTACAAACAGACGGACGGACGGACATGACTAGATCGTCTTAGAATTGTATGACAATCAAGAATATAAAATTGGGTCTCAAGTCGATATTTCAAGGTGTTACAAACGGAATGATAAACTTAGTATACCCTCTTCCTGCAGGTGGAGGGTATACTAATTAAAAACACTGGTTAGCTACAGTAAAACTTTCAGGCGAATCTGAACCTATACTTTGAAAGCTTTACACTCGTGAAAGTCGCCAGAGGTATTTGTTCATACAAAGTTTGGCAAAAATATGAGGAGTGCTCGTAGAATGTTGAAATTTTGCTCTGAGCCTTTGGTTAGCTCAATTAAGAAAAATATAGAACCGCCCATAGAACCCAAAATTTATTTTTGACCCAAACTTTCTGAAATTTGGCACAGAGCCTTTTATTAACTCAATTAAGAATAAAATAAAGTTTCATCAAAATTGGACACGCCACGCCCACCACCCAACAACGCCCATGGAAAACAAAATTTATTTTTGGCCCAAATTTTCTGAAATTTGGCATAGAACATGTTATTACCTCAATTAAGAATAAAACAAAGTTTCATCAAATTTGGCCACACCCACCGCCCATAGAACCCAAATTTATTTTTGGTCCAAACTTTTTGAAATTTGCCACAGAACCTTTTATTACCTCAATTAACGGCCACCACTCACCGCCCATATAACCCACATTTATATTTGCCCAAAACTTGCTGTTTCTTCACCAGCAAAAAAATGGAAGTACTTCCGTAGGAAGCACATTTTAATCGCATCTCAAAAGCCAAATGTGCATTTTCCCCGCTTTTGTGGAAGTTCTTTTAGAAAACTTTCAAAAAAGTCATTAATATTCCATAACATTTTATGAATAGCATTTTCACAACTGAGTGGGAACGATTTTTAAAATAACGAACTTTAAAATAACTTTTAAGTCTTTCAAAATAAAGGACATCCCTCCTATGACAACTCCAAGTTAAATTCATTGGTGAAAATTCCAATTTTCACTACTTCCGAATCACAAGATGAACAACACTTCTTTGGGTGCACTCTTTTTGCTGGGTAGCAAAACTAATTATTTTATAAATAAATTTCAGTACATGCAGACTTTTATTCGTCATCTATCATTTCTGTAACTAAAGGGTGATTTTTAGCTATTATCTTTTTGGTTTAAACAGCTGACGCACGTTTCGTGTTTTGTTTCACTGTCAAACATCTTCAGTTTGGTCTATAATGTAACCATTAAAAACGAACAACGCTTGCAAATCATTGAATTTTATTATCAAAATGCGTGCTTTGTTAAGAAAGTTCATCGCGCGCTTCTTCCATTTTATGGTCAGTTTAATCGACCCCCTGAATCGGCTATTCGGGCTATTGTGACTAAATTTCGCACCAAATATATTCTTCACACATTAAATTATATGGACCGTACTATCGATTCAAATAAAGATTTCATGCATTTTTCTGAATTTTATGTGTTTTTTTTTTTTTTGAAAAACTTTCCTATAGCTTTTAAAAAATCACCCTTTATATCATCAAGTTCTATATCAACCTTGTTACGGGATTGACATCTAATGCTACTTATAAAAGGATCTGACAATACTAGAAGTCGATGAAAAACATCTGTAGTTGTTGCAACTCTATCACACTTTCTGGAGAACTTTAGTCTATAATTTCTATAATCTTTTATCTTTTTCTATATCTTTTTGTAATTTTTTAAAATTAAAAATTTCATGAATTTGGAGACAAATTTTATGATTTTATAAAAGATTTTAAATTATTTAAACTTTTTTAAATTTTAATCGATAGTATGGAATAGTACCTTGCATTTTATTATAGCGGGAGCACCTAGCACGACCGAGCAACCTTTTCTTTCTTCCAAGGAAGTTTACAATCACGACACATTATAGAACAAATTTTATTCTATCATATCTTTTAAACCATATGAGCGAACTTTATATATTTTTTTAAATACACCGAAAAGGCTATATTTGAAAAAAAACGCTATTTAAATCAGAGCAATAAAATTATCTTACGAACAAACACTATAGAAGTGCGTAAACAATTTACAATATTTTGAACCAAAATTTAGATGTGACTTTACTTCATTATTTCAAAGACAAATAAACGTTTTTGTGGGATACATTTTATGGATTCTTCATACTCAATCAATTTTCTATAAAACTGCATCATTACATTTTTAAATTTTATGTGTCGAAAAAATGACTTATTGCACAAAAATCCCACTGTGAGGCGCAGCACTGTGCGGCGTGTTCCGCATATGCAATTCATTTTCTTGGCAGTCCTGTTCATTGAAATTCACATGAGATGCTGCTGCCAGCCAGCACACATACATACGTAGAAAAGTCGGTCTAATATATCCATATACTGTGTCTGTTTAAACACACACACATACATACATTTAATTTGCCAACATTAGCATGCATATCCTTGTTCTCACTGTTTATATACTTTTTCTACTTTTACTTTTGTATTCAAACTTTGTTCGCTTTTAGTCGGCGTTGTTTTTTCCTGTTTGTTTGCTTGTTGATGTCTTCTCTGCGAGCCAAACAAATAGACAGAATGAAATAAGCGAGAGAGTCTGAGAAGTGCAAAATCATGTCACAGGCAGATAAGTACCCGTTAACAGCAATAACAACAACAACAGTGGGAGCAGTACCAGTGCCATCATTACCATTGCCCCAGATGAAGAAGAAGGAACACAACAACAATAACTCATTCGTCGTGCCGGTGTGAAAAAATGTTGCAACCACACATATGTGTGGGCGTGCATACACCGTCAACACATTTGAATAGACAGCAGAGTTCCTCACTTAGGTTTCCTGTGCCGCCGAAATGTGGAATGTGGGCACACATACCGAACACATCAGCGTCAGTCGTCACAGTGTTCACACGAAACACCCTCAGCGCCTGGCAAAAGGTGTCAACACGTTAAGCGGCAGTTAAATGGAAATTAGTGGCTCAGCTAGCTGAGCTTGGGGTTGGTGTTGTGACCATGTTTGGGGGTTGCGGCATGTACTGCTCTTTGATGGTCATGGGGATTATGTTGTCGGTAGTGAGGGGCTGTAAGTACATAAAATTCTGTCAAAAAACCAATTTGACAACATAAATGTTTGTATATTCCAAAAATATATTGAAAGAAATATGCAAATATTCGAATAAGAAAACTGACAACATGAAGCTCCTTTGTCAGCAGATCCTTGAATGCTTCACTTGCAAACGTAAGAAGTGGTAAGAAATGCCCGTCATTTCAATAATTTGGCAAAACTGACACTTTCGGTGACTGTAGGCTTTTGTTGTCACACGAGAACAATAGGTAGCTCCAGTCAGCCAAATTTAAAAAATATTAGTAGGCTTCAGACAAATTGTTCGGCAGATATGTCATTTTCTTTTCATGCGACAGCCACGTAAAGCGACATTCGGGGTAGGGTAGCTGAAGACTTCTTCTCCTTCATACTGATATTGACAGATTTATTTCCTCCGAAAGTGATGGTACAGCACACATGACATTACTGCGAATTTCCCCAATTAACAGATTTCAAGAAACTCTACATTTTGTTGAACCCCAAGATCTCCCTGATTTTTTTGCGAATAGGAAGTTTACAAAACAAAACCAAAAATTTTGCATGATGATGTACCCCAGAAACTATAGGTAATTGCCGTTTTCAGATCTCCATTTCATCATCCTGTTGCCTCAAAAAGGACTAAAAAGTTTCAAAGAATAACATTTTTCAAAAAAAAACATTTAAATACTTTTTCGCACCCTATGGTACCGATATAAGTATCAAACTATCTGCTAAATATACTTTTAATTGCATGTTTATATCTCTGTTAGTTTATCATTAACAACCATGTCAAGATTTCCCCTTTAACAAGTAAAATATAAATAAACTAAGGGGGAATTTAAATGATTGTTAATGTTAAACTAATACAGATAGATACATGGAATTTGAAGTACAGGGTTTTCCAATAAGAGGTGTTATTTTAAATCACCCGGTATTTCTGTAGCTGTCACTTTTGAAGCTTTTATTCTGGAATGGAACGATAGACGTTTCAACAACGCATTGAAATTATTAAAATTCATGAATGAAAATGATCCGGAATTCCGTCGAAAAATCATCTTGACTGATGAGGCCCATTTCCACCTCGGTGGCTACGTCAACAAGCAAAATTGTCGCATCTGGGGCTCGGAAAACCCAAGAGTTATTGTTGAGAAGCCTCTCCAACCTCATCGTGTGGCTGTTTGGTGCGGTTTATGGTCCGACGGGGTCATTGGACCTTACTTTTTCAAAAACGAGGTTGAATCAACAATTACGGTGCACGGATTGCGCTATCGAGTGATGATTAATGATTTTTTATGGTCGGAGTTGGATGGTATTGGATAACGTTTACTTTCAACAAGACGGCGCTACGTGCCACACAAGCAACGGAACCATTGCTCTTTTACGGGAAAAGTTTCCGGACCGTGTTATCTCTTGAAGAGGTGATCACAATTGGCCTTCCTTCCTCTTTATTATGAAATAAACATCCGATCATTTATCTCAAAAAATTAAATTTTTCTTTGAATACCAAAATAACACCTCTTGTTGGAAAACCCTGTATTTTTTACAGATAGCCACTTACTTAATTTTATACGTACTTCGTTATAGTAGATATCCTCTTCTTTAATTTTATACGTATATCGGTATCTTAGGGTGCGAATAACTATTTAAAACATTTTTGTTATTAATTTTATCCTTTGAATCGTTGTAGTCCTTTGAGGGGGCAACATAATGAAAACGTCAATTACATATAGTTTCAGACGTATATCATCCGGTTCCAGTGTAGCCACTTTTTTAAAAATTGTCGTAAGATATATCCACCCTATACCTATCATGTTTTCAAAAATAATAGCTACAATAATTATTCATTTTTTCATGGAAAGGGACCAATGAAAATCTGATCATATCTGCTGGATCGTATCGGGACAATTGATGCACAGTATCGTCCAAAAGAAGCGATATAGATGGTAGTGTGTCGATTGTATTTTGTATTAGCTGAGAAAAACTGCCAGCAAGATGAGTACCGCACTTGTTGACAATCAATCACATAAACCAACTCACACCCCGCCGAAAACTCTAAATGAATTTAATATCCCATGGAATCATGAGTCATGCCATCTACTTGTACTATGTGGTCAGGGAAATCGGTGTTTTGGGTTTGAAGACTAAATTGTCTAAAAAAAATATTTTTTTTTGTGAGTATTGATAATATTCTGGCCGGATCGGCTGAGTGAATTATTGTAGTTATCCAATTCACGGTTCTTTTGTGTTTATTTGCCAACTTTGCCAATTGTATAAAAATATAATTTTTATATTATTATGAAATGAAATGGCAAGGAAATATATGTATATATTATAACCCTAAAAAATATATTTTTTAAACGATTTTGTACTCCACCTATATATATGGGCAAATCTACGGTATAGTACGATTCCATGTCACTCAGGCTTCTAACCGCTTTAAGAGCAATATATAATATTTCTGAGAGTGTCATAATTTTCAAAACGACGAGTTTAACCTCGCCAACATCCTAAAGTTTTAAAATTATGCTGTTAATGTAGTCTACTGAGCTAAGGTCTACCCTAATTTACCCTATTTTTGGTTGTAACTTTCGGGAGTTGTTCAACTCTTTTGGCTATAACTTTTTCAGCATAAGAGAAAATCATTCTGATCTTTTTGTGGATGATAGTAATGATGTTGCGGAATCTTCTATATGTTGAAAAGGGCGTGTGCCATCACTGAGGAATAAATGGTAGCTCTTCAAAATCTGTCACTCTGTTTTTGCATAAAACGAAAATTGATACAATTTTCTTTTTTGCGCTTTCAGCGTGAACGTAATTGCAAATTCTTTAATATTGGATTATAAACGACAGATATACTAACAAAAGGCGACCGGACGATTTGGTGTGCCTTCAGCGACAAGGAGATTATGACAGTACGAACATCATCAGCTCGATGCGTGCAGATCATGAAATTTCATATTTTTTGAAGAGCACATCCGCAGTTTGAAAAATAACTGGTGGCAACCCTGTGTGATCGGTGAATATGGGTACTACTAATAATGTGTGTAAGTGCTAAATAGATCGAATTATTATTTTGGTACCGAGAGCCATTTTAGGTTAAATTTTGTTGATTTTCATAGGGTTTTCAGGCTTAACTTGCAATAGAACCAAAAGGGACAATCCGATTATAACTTCTTCAGCACTTGAAAAAAAATGATGCACGCGAGCACATTATTTATATTTAATGTATTTTTAACAAGTTGACGATAAAATGAAACGTGTGCCTCTAATTTGAAATTTTTAATTTTTCAAAATTGAAATCGGACTATTTTGTAGATTTTCCCATATGATGCAGATATTGCAAATCGGTTTAGATTTTGATATAACCTACATGCATATCTGTCTTCCATTTTCGAATAGGCACGTTTTGTGTTTCATTGCACGTAAAACTAAAAAATACATGTAAAATTATATTTTTTGGAGATATTCATATTAAAAATTGAGATATCAAAACGATTTTTTGTACAGAAAAATGTCCCCGAAAATAATGGCTTATATGCTATGGGTTTGAGTTCATGGTAAAAACAACAAAATACACAAATACCCAAAGTGGGGAAATTATGTTAAAAATATGGCGCCATTCCTTTATTTACCGAAGTGATGAGGTTAGGGTATCCAACCTATTATATATTGGTTCGAATAATGAAAAATTATGTTAGAGTAACGAATAATTGGAATAAGGAATAATCAAATAATCGATTGATCGATATTATAAGCTTTGCATAAGGACTGCTGGAATAAAAACAGCTCATTTGAATTACAAATTTATTTATAATAATCCATTGGCTTAATTTGGTGGTTATTCTGTAATTTATGAAGGATCTTCAATAAACGCAGCTAGAGCATTCATTGTATTTCCGTTTGTCAGTTGCTCTGTTTGCCACAACACGTGGGTGGAGAATTCCTGGTTTTAAACAGGCAAACACTGACATCAACATCAAGACGCACAAACAGAGTGCTATTAGATCAATGGATTGGTTGGTTGACCCAAGGATGTGGCCAATCCATTCGAAATTCTTCTTATTTATGACAATTTTCTGGGACATCACCGGAAACTGTAAAGCAGACGAGCTTGCTACGAGATCCAAAATAATATCTTTCACTTGAAAGATTTCAATTGTCTACGATTCAAACAACTTTTTAGGAGCTGTGGGAACGTCTCTGGCCATAAGACGTTTTGTGACACTGACTTGGGCGACTTGGCTAGTATAGAAGTCGACCAGGCAAAGTTTGATCCTATAAGCGACACATATAGAAGCACTCGTTATGTAATGAACATCTTCTGGTATATCTGCATCGGAGGCTTACTTTCAAATTGCCACATAACCAAATTTTTATATTCAGAACTTTTTAATGTTATATTATGTTAATGACGTTTATCTTCAAAACTATACAATTGTTCAAATATTTAAAAACGCGAAGAGATATCTCTAGTTTACAAACATTTTATGTATAACATTATTTGCTAAAATTTTTTGGTTCCCTAAACTCTAGTTTTTTTTTTAATTCTATTGCGGCTACATCAATAATCTTTAATTGAACATATAACAGGGAGTGGTCGGATAGTTACAAAATGTTCCATAATGAAAGTACGAAAATAATAAAGGAACCTGCGATGAAGACTGGAATTTTAGTAAAAAATTGTCCATATCAACTTTTGTGTTAATATTATGAATGAAAGAAAGAAAAAATTTTAGTCTCGTTCATAACATTTTAATTTCTTTCTTGTGTAATTAAATACGAGCAAATACTTACTATTTGACAAACTAAATCATTAAATTTGTATCCTTTTTTATTTTTTTTAATTCAATCCCTTAAAATTAATGGTGACCTAATGTTTTCGAAATTGAATATTGTATCATAATATTGAATCATTGTAGCATCCAACTTTAAATTTCAGCTTAATAGTGTTGTTCTGTTTTCAGAAATATGCCGCCATCTACAAGTCACAGCGGTTAGTTCTGGAAGCGTTCTCGCAATATTTACTTCTGCCTAAGCTCAAGCCCGTAGATAATTTTTGATATGGATATTTCATGTCATCGTGGAAACTTTTTTCGTTTGGTTTACTTCGTCTGTAACCAATAAATTTGATACGATCTGGGATATTGCATTGGCTAAAGACATTTTTGCATCAATATTTTATAGAATGGAAATTTATTTACAAATTGCAAATGGCTGTCCACTGACCACGATTTTTCAACAAAATACATAAATTCCTTAAGTCAAAAATTTTCCCAAATGAATGAGAAGCACAAGTCATTTCTCGAATATGAGTATAAACGTAAGTTTGTAAAAATTTATGAATAAGCATTGTAGTTCCCAACAGCCAAAAAATGTCTATAATGTAATGTATTCCTTTAGGAACATTTTCAAAAATCCAAAAAAATTAGATATGCCAATTTTATAAAGTTTCTAGACGAACAACTTATAAACATTTATATATATAAAGAGTGATTTTTTTGAGGTTAGGATTTTCATGCATTAGTATTTGACAGATCACGTGGGATTTCAGACATGGTGTCAAAGAGAAAGATGCTCAGTATGCTTTGACATTTCATCATGAATCGTCTTACAAACGAACAACGCTTGCAAATTATTGAATTTTATTATCAAAATGCGTGCTCTGTTAAGAAAGTTCATTGCGCGCTTCCATTTTATGGTCAGTTTAATCGACCCACTGAAGCGGCTATTCGGGCTATTGTGACTAAATTTCGCACCAAATTTACATTGTTGGACATTAAACCACCAACACGCTTACGTAGAGTGCGAACTGAAGAAAATATCGCAGCTGTATCGGCCAGTGTTAATGATGACCACCAATTTTCGATTCGTCACCGTTCGCACCAATTGGGTCTCTGTTACTCAAAAACGTGGAAATGCCAAAATTGGACTAAGCGGATGGACCACCTAAGACGCAGCCGCGGTCAACATTTAAATGAAATTATCTTCAAAAAGTAAATGTCATGGACCAATCTAACGTTTCAAATAAAGAAGCGATGAGATTTTGCAAATTTTATGCGTTTTTTTTTTTAAAAGTTATCAAGCTCTTAAAAAATCACCCTTTATATATATAATTTATATATATTTATATTTAAATATTTTGTGTTTTCTTTCATTTATTTATAGAAATAATAATGTTGACGATCGACCATATGAACGACATCAGCAGCTTCTGGCATTTGAAGGATCGGCCACATGTGAAATCCACATGCAGATGGCGCTATTATTTTTTTTTACGAATGTCCTCTAGACTAGGTCTAGGAGAGAACCATAGTGCCATCATCCTATTGGAAATCTTTTCAAATGGTTTATAGAAATAACAATAATTCATTTATTTAAGGAAAGATTACCCTTATTTTTTTCTTTTTCTTATAAAAGTTCGATAGTAGAATATTCTAAGAAAAAAATGTGTGTTTCGGTGGAAAAATATTTTTCAAATGACTCAAACATAAACCACTCTATATGTCAAAACGGATGAAGTGTGACGTACACCATTATCACACTAACTGGCACATATGATTGCAACCATATTTAAAAAAGTATCATATTGAGCTTATGGTAGGAGAAATCATAGTATGGCTGTAAATAACCATAATGTGATCAATGTGAATACATAATTTTTAGCTACAAGTATGTTGATTATAACATATTTTTAATAGTGTCAATCATAAATGATGATCTTCAACTGTCCATGAAGTAATTATATTTGTATTACTATTCTAAGGGTTCGCGCTTTTATTCGTTATTTTACTGAAAATTTATTAATTAGATATTATGTTTTTTATTCCTTAAGTCACTCTATTTTCTTTCGGCTAATCTATACGATATATCGCAAACCATCGTTGTGTAAAATTTTTCTGCAAATCCTTCTAATATATAGTGGATAATCAAGTAATAAGTATCACTAGGGCATCCATATAATATAGGGTGGCCATGTAACATTTTAAATACGAACTAATGATTACATTGACTTTGAATGGTGGAATAATATTCATTTTAATTTAATTTCATGTTTATGTTTTACATTTACAAAATGGGACACTTTACGCGCGAACAAAATTGAGAATTATTAAAAATTTACTTCCAAAGTAGAGAGCCTTTAACGCAAACTGTAAGAAATGTAGTTGGAAAATGGTCGTGTTTTCAGGTGAAGCTCATTTTTATCTCGGTGGCTATGTCAAAAAGCAAAATTGACCACATGTGACTATTGAGTGACTGAAAAGTTGGGTTAATCGGATGAGGTACTGCCGAGCCAGTCGTGGTAGTCCTATGACTGATATTTAGTTCCATTATTAAATGACAAAGTTCAACCAGAAATTTGAAAAAATAATCAGTACTTTTTATAGCCGATTCTAATTTTAAATGGCCATAGTTCTTGAGCCAGTTTCAAATCAAACAAATCCCATAACATAACATCCTCGCTTATTTATTGCGAACTTCGTAAGTCCTTCAGAATGGAATGATAAATGTAATCATGTCCCCAATTCATGGTAAGCGCGGTAGAACAATTTTCCAAATCATTATGTGACGTAAATGAATGAAACTATCCAAGTGTGTTGCACATACGAGGGTGGTGTAATAAAGTGATAAGTAGAAAGAGTTATGTCCACCTGAAGATGCTTGGCTTGCTTACACCACCCTCATATCGACCATAAGAGATGTACGTGATACTTTGGTGCTGATGGTAACGACGACCATATATTCATTCATTCATTTCACAGCAGCATCAGAACACATCGACGATGAGTATGACCTAAAGAAGATAAAATTAAAGTGCACCTGGCCAAAAAAAAAGAACTAAAAATGAAATGAAGGAAGGAAAAAGCTATTTGAGAGTTGAAAACAGGACACCAAAACTTGGCAACTTGTGTGTAAGGATGTAATAGAAATACTTCCAGACACACATACTCCTTCTGAAACTCGCATCCTTTTGCCTCCATCGTAAGGAATGTGCTATGAAAACGTGTAGTTTTGTGCAAATGTTCCTAATGTCTTTTAGATTTGTTGTTATTTCTGTGCATGTATGTGTGTATGTTTGTGTGTGTTTGTAAGGAACGCGTATGAAACTATTTAAAGGATATACGTTTTGTCGTCAACGTCCTTGCTGTGCTGCCAAACAAGCACTTGGAATGCTGTTGGAATGTTTCCTTTAATGTTTGCCGGAAGCATCATAAGAAGCTTTGGTTACGACAACGTTAACGACAGCAATACCATGAGGGAGAGAAGAACTTTGTACACAAAACTTTTTAAATTACTTTAATTAGAAGAGCGAAGACAAAAAGTGTTAGTGATTGCTTTCGAAGGAAATCAGCAGCTGCTGCAGCAGGTGAGTTGAACTTTTTGCCAGCCGCAAACTTTGCGAAAAGAATAACGATTAGCAGCAAAACTGGGAAGGGTAAAGAAATCATTACAAGCGATTCAATGTCGTGTCGGTGGATTAAATGGGTTAGAAGACAAAAAAAACTCACTTAACAGATTAAACAGATCAATCAGAGAGAGAGATGTAAAATCAAAACTTTCACTACACCGATGAATATGTTTTCGAAAGGATTCGAAGGCCATGGAAATTAAAAGTCTCAAGCTGATTTTCGGATGATAAATTGCTTGGACCAACCACATTTCTTCTTCAACTGGGCTAACGTCTCATAACTATGCAATCAATTATACAAATGAATTGGTGCGGTGTGGACTGGTGCGACGTCAACCATTTCCACCCCAAAAACTATCAACATAAACTTAAATCAAAAGTCTGTTTCCTCAGCATGTATGAACTAGGGTGGCCCATAGTGGCCCAAGGGAAATTGTAGATGATAATATTTTCAATAAACATAAAATTTAGGGTGTGTAGTAGGGTGAGTTTTTTGGGTGATTTTGGCTCACAGAGTAGTAGGGTGAGTTTTGGGATGATTTAATCTCAGAGAGATTGACAATCTAAAAACAAAAATAAAAGTTTTTCCAAAATTCCGAAATTGAAAAAATATTTTAAAAATAAACCACCACTTTTCTTAAAAAAAATAAAATAAAACTCACCCTAAGGTAACGGCAAATACATCACCCACATAGATAAATTTTCATTTAACTCACACATTGCCATGACAGTTCATGCACCCACCCGCCCACATACAGCATTAAGAATGCATGATGCCGTAATTGCACACTTTCAAATATTCAACAGAATTTCGATGCAATTGCTTTCAGTCGTTTCAGTGCTTCTCTTGTTTCAGTGCGGTTGGTGGCTGCCGTTGTTGTTACTGCAGTCCTGGTGAAATGTCTTGACTTTTAACCATTTCCAAAAATGCAGGCAACAATCCACACAAATTTCACCTGAAGCCAGAAAATGCACATGAACACAATAGCGAGGACCCCAACAAAAGTTTTCTACCAACAGAGATAAGGCTCTAAACTAATAGAGACAAGCCTCAGTATTAACAGAGACAAGTCTCGCAATTAACAGAGACAAGTCTCGCAATTAACAGAGACAAGTCTCACAATTAACAGAGACAAGTCTCACATTTAACAGAGGCAAGTCTCACAATTAACAGAGACAAGTCTCAGTATGAACAGAGACAAGTCTCAGTATGAACAGAGACAAGTCTCAGTATTAGCAGAGACAAGTCTCAGTATTAGCAGAGACAAGTCTCAGTATTAGCAGAGACAAGTCCCAGTATTAGCAGAGACAAGTCTCAGTATTAGCAGAGACAAGTCTCAGTATTAGCAGAGACAAGTCTCAGTATTAGCAGAGACAAGTCTCAGTATTAGCAGAGACAAGTCTCAGTATTAGCAGAGACAAGTCTCAGTATTAGCAGAGACAAGTCTCAGTATTAGCAGAGACAAGTCTCAGTATTAGCAGAGACAAGTCTCAGTATTAGCAGAGACAAGTCTCAGTATTAGCAGAGACAAGTCTCAGTATTAGCAGAGACAAGTCTCAGTATTAGCAGAGACAAGTCTCAGTATGAACAGAGAAAAGTCTCAGTATGAACAGAGACAAGTCTCAGTATGAACAGAGACAAGTCTCAGTATGAACAGAGACAAGTCTCAGTATGAACAGAGACAAGTCTCAGTATGAACAGAGACAAGTCTCAGTATGAACAGAGACAAGTCTCAGTATGAACAGAGACAAGTCTCAGTATGAACAGAGACAAGTCTCAGTATGAACAGAGACAAGTCTCAGTATGAACAGAGACAAGTCTCAGTATGAACAGAGACAAGTCTCAGTATGAACAGAGACAAGTCTCAGTATGAACAGAGACAAGTCTCAGTATGAACAGAGACAAGTCTCAGTATGAACAGAGACAAGTCTCAGTATGAACAGAGACAAGTCTCAGTATGAACAGAGACAAGCCTCAGTATGAACAGAGACAAGCCTCAGTATGAACAGAGACAAGTCTCAGTATGAACAGAGACAAGTCTCAGTATGAACAGAGACAAGTCTCAGTATGAACAGAGACAAGTCTCAGTATGAACAGAGACAAGTCTCAGTATGAACAGAGACAAGTCTCAGTATGAACAGAGACAAGTCTCAGTATGAACAGAGACAAGTCTCAGTATGAACAGAGACAAGTCTCAGTATGAACAGAGACAAGTCTCAGTATGAACAGAGACAAGTCTCAGTATGAACAGAGACAAGTCTCAGTATGAACAGAGACAAGTCTCAGTATGAACAGAGACAAGTCTCAGTATGAACAGAGACAAGTCTCAGTATGAACAGAGACAAGTCTCAGTATGAACAGAGACAAGTCTCAGTATGAACAGAGACAAGTCTCAGTATGAACAGAGACAAGTCTCAGTATGAACAGAGACAAGTCTCAGTATGAACAGAGACAAGTCTCAGTATTAACAGAGACCAGTCTCACAATTAACAGAGACAACTCTCACTATTAACAGAGACAAGTCTCACAATTAACAGAGACAAGTCTCAGTATGAACAGAGACAAGTCTCAGTAGTAACAGAGAAGAGTCTCAGTATCAACAGAGACAAGTCTCAGTATGAACAGAGACAAGTCTCAGTATGAACAGAGACAAGTCTCAGTATGAACAGAGACAAGCCTCAGTATGAACAGAGACAAGTCTCAGTATGAACAGAGACAAGTCTCAGTATGAACAGAGACAAGTCTCAGTATGAACAGAGACAAGTCTCAGTATGAACAGAGACAAGTCTCAGTATGAACAGAGACAAGTCTCAGTATGAACAGAGACAAGTCTCAGTATGAACAGAGACAAGTCTCAGTATGAACAGAGACAAGTCTCAGTATGAACAGAGACAAGTCTCACAATTAACAGAGACCAGTCTCACAATTAACAGAGACAACTCTCACTATTAACAGAGACAAGTCTCACAATTAACAGAGACAAGTCTCACAATTAACAGAGACAAGTCTCAGTATGAACAGAGACAAGTCTCAGTATGAACAGAGACAAGTCTCAGTATGAACAGAGACAAGTCTCAGTATGAACAGAGACAAGTCTCAGTACGAACAGAGACAAGTCTCAGTATGAACAGAGACAAGTCTCAGTATGAACAGAGACAAGTCTCAGTATGAACAGAGACAAGTCTCAGTATGAACAGAGACAAGTCTCAGTATGAACAGAGACAAGTCTCAGTATGAACAGAGACAAGTCTCAGTATGAACAGAGACAAGTCTCAGTATGAACAGAGACAAGTCTCAGTATGAACAGAGACAAGTCTCAGTATGAACAGAGACAAGTCTCAGTATGAACAGAGACAAGTCTCAGTATGAACAGAGACAAGTCTCAGTATGAACAGAGACAAGTCTCAGTATGAACAGAGACAAGTCTCAGTATGAACAGAGACAAGTCTCAGTATGAACAGAGACAAGTCTCAGTATGAACAGAGACAAGTCTCAGTATGAACAGAGACAAGTCTCAGTATGAACAGAGACAAGTCTCAGTATGAACAGAGACAAGTCTCAGTATGAACAGAGACAAGTCTCAGTATGAACAGAGACAAGTCTCAGTATGAACAGAGACAAGTCTCAGTATGAACAGAGACAAGTCTCAGTATGAACAGAGACAAGTCTCAGTATGAACAGAGACAAGTCTCAGTATGAACAGAGACAAGTCTCAGTATGAACAGAGACAAGTCTCAGTATGAACAGAGACAAGTCTCAGTATGAACAGAGACAAGTCTCAGTATGAACAGAGACAAGTCTCAGTATGAACAGAGACAAGTCTCAGTATGAACAAAGACAAGTCTCAGTATGAACAGAGACAAGTCTCAGTATGAACAGAGACAAGTCTCAGTATGAACAGAGACAAGTCTCAGTATGAACAGAGACAAGTCTCAGTATGAACAGAGACAAGTCTCAGTATGAACAGAGACAAGTCTCAGTATCAACAGAGACATGCCTTAGTATTAACAGAGACAAGTATTAGTATTAACAGAGACAAGTATTAGTATTAACAGAGACAAGTCTTAGTATTAAGAGAGACAAGTCTCAGTATTAACAGATACAAGTGTCAGTATTAACAGAGACAAGTGTTAGTATCAACAGAGACAAGTCTTAGTATTAACAGAGACAAGTCTTAGTATTAAGAGAGACAAGTCTCAGTATTAACATTTAGAAGTGTCAATATTAACAGAGACAAATGTCAGTATCAACAGAGACAAGTCTCAGTGTTAACAGAGACAAGTGTCAGTATCAACAGAGACAAGTCTCAGTATTAACAACAATTTTGAAAGAAATTTGGGAACTTCTTACAAAACCCTCTCTTGCAAAATCTTACTCCGCATTAATGTCCCCTGTTCACTTAGTGTATGAGTGTAATATTTTTAAGTAGAGCTTGCCTATGACCTCGTGCCTTAGTCCTTCCTTGCCGAATTTAAATTATCACAAATATACACTTGAATATGTACGTGAGTCCGCGAGTGTTTGTGGTGAGTCTGCATTCATTCCAATGTATGGCAGGATGTTGCATGAGTTGATGTGATGTGGTGAGGTGCAGTTTTACACTATATACATACATATGTACGTATATGTCACATACAGTACATGTGTGTGGTTGGTGGCTGGAATTTCTGTTATATCTGCCTTCCTTTCTCCCCGATCCTGGAGGGTATCCATGCACGTTGTCACAATGACACACACATCCGCTGCAACGCAGATGGTGTTAAAGTCAAGAGGCATGTAATATGTCAAGTGCCTACCTATAATTTCCTTAAGCATCTTCTGCAAACATAAAATCGTCCAAACTACGCTTGGCGAAGCGAAGGTGAGGACGAAAACACCTCTTCCTTGGGCACCAACTTTAATTTACGGTTGTGTGTGTGTGTCTGAGAGTGCACATACATGTTCGTAGAGGAATAAAACGCCAGCTAAGAACTTATATCGTTTGGGTCATAAATCAACTCGTGAAATAACGCAGTGGTCTTGGGCCAGAAAGGCAAAACTGCAACATTAAACATTTTTACGCACAACACAATGAGGTCAAACGTTTAAGAAAATATTACCAGAACATGAAACTAATTTGAAATGCTTTTATAGTCCAAAGACAGAATGATTTAAAGTTGGGTGTTCATAATAAATTGCGAAATATTCATAAATTATTATGAATAGGCCAGGAAGATGGGCTATGCTAATGAGAACTGAGATTTTTCCTCTGTTAGCATTGGGACTTGTCTATTAATACTGAGACTTGTCTATGTTAAAGCTAAAAATTGTACCTGTTAATACTAAAACTTGTCTCTGTTAATACTGAGACTTGTCTCTGTTCAGATTGATATTGCTAACACCGAGAATTGTGTCTTTTAATACTGAGACTTGTCTCTGTTAATAGTGAGACTTGTCTCTGTTAATAGTGAGACTTGTCTCTGTTAATAGTGAGACTTGTCTCTGTTAATAGTGAGACTTCACTTTGTTAATACCGAGAATTGCCCGCGTTAATAGTGAGACTTGTCTCTGTTAATAATGAGACTTTTGTCTGTTAATACTGAGACTTCTCTAAGTTGATACTAAGACTTGTCTCTGTTCATACCGAGAGCTGTCTCTGTTAATACCGAAACTTGTCTCTGTTACTACTGATAATTCTCTCGGTTTATACTGAGACTTTTCTATGTTAATGCTGGGATTTATCTCGGTTTATACTGAGACTTGTCTCTGTGAATACTGATACATGTCTCTGTTAATATTGAGACTTGTCTCTGTTAATACCGAGACTTGTCTCTGATAATACCGAGACTTGTCTCTGTTAATACCGAGACTTGTCTCTGTTAATACCGAGACTTGTCTCTGTTAATACTGATACATGTCTCTGTTAATTTTGAGACTTGTCTCTGTTAATATTGAGACTTGTCTCTGTCAATACTGAGACTTGACTCAATTATTACTGAGACTTGTCTCTGTTAATAATGAGACTTTTGTGTGTTAATACTGAAACTTGTCTCTGTTAATACTGATACATGTCTCTGTTAATACCGAGACTTGTCTCTGTTAATACTGATACATGTCTCTGTTAATTTTGAGACTTGTCTCTGTTAATATTGAGACTTGTCTCTGTCAATACTGAGACTTGACTCAATTATTACTGAGACTTGTCTATGTTAATAATGAGACTTTTGTCTGTTAATACTGAAACTTGTCTCTGTTAATACTGATACATGTATCTGTTAATACCGAGACTTGTCTCTGTTAATTTTGAGACTTGTCTCTGTTAATATTGAGACTTGACTCAATTATTACTGAGACTTGTCTCTGTTAACACTGAGACTTGTCTCTGTTAACACTGTGACTTGTCTCTGTTAATACTGAGACTTGTCTCTGTTAATACCGAGACTTGCCTCTGTTAATACCGAGACTTGTCTCTGTTAATACCGAGACTTTTCTCTGTTAATACTGAAACTTGTCTCTGTTAATACTGAGACTTGCCTTGCTAATGCTCAGACTTGTCTCAATTTATACTGACCAATGCATCTGTTACTACTGAAACGTGTCTCTGCTATTGCCGAAACTTGCCTCTGTACATAATATTACTGTAATTTGTTTTAATCTGCTTTTCTTCGTAAAAATTATTATATGTAATAAAATCGTCGTAATGCTTTCAGTCATTACGCAACTTAAGCCGTATATTTAATTATTTAATGTTGCTTGAAATTATGCCATAACATTCGAATTAATTTCCTCGTGATATGAGTAAACCTCACAATATAGGAGCCGGATCAAAGCAAGAGAAAATCGTAAAAAGCCCTCGAATTGTCTACGAGTATCTGCACTAACGCATAGAATATAAAGAGTGATTTTTTTGAGGTTAGGATTTTCATGCATTAGTATTTGACAGATCACGTGGGATTTCAGACATGGTGTCAAATAGAAAGATGCTCAGTATGCTTTGACATTTCATCATGAATCGTCTTACAAACGAACAACGCTTGCAAATTATTGAATTTTATTATCGAAATGCGTGCTCTGTTAAGAAAGTTCATTGCGCGCTTCCATTTTATGGTCAGTTTAATCGACCCACTGAAGCACAAAATTTACATTGTTGGACATTAAACCACCAACACGCTTACGTAGAGTGCGAACTGAAGAAAATATCGCAGCTGTATCGGCCAGTGTTAATGATGACCACCAATTTTCGATTCGTCGCCGTTCGCACCAATTGGGTCTCTGTTACTCAAAAACGTGGAAATGCCAAAATTGGACTAAGCGGATGGACCACCTAAGACGCAGCCGCGGTCAACATTTAAATGAAATTATCTTCAAAAAGTAAATGTCATGGACCAATCTAACGTTTCAAATAAAGAACCGATGAGATTTTGCAAATTTTATGCGTTTTTTTTTAAAAAAAGTTATCAAGCTCTTAAAAAATCACCCATTACACATGTATCTGCACACGTTATTATTTAACATTACATTACGTACATCATGCATTCATACAAGTTCGTTTAGGTGGAGAGGTAATACAAAGAGGAGGACGGTGACAATGTTCATCATTATTACAAAATAGTAGTGTTAAAAGCATTTTAATTAAATTTTAAGCCCAAAGGACTCATCTGATATGACCTAAAAATAAACATCTTAACTTTGACAGACATGACCCACAGCAACCGCCAGCCACCAGCCATCATCAACGTCGTCGAATGTCAAGCCTGCTGGTGGTGGTGGCGGTTGCTGTGGCGTAGATTCGAGGCAATCTTTGTAAACAACGACAACAACCAACGAAGTTTTCTCCAAAAAATCTGATTAGGAATTCCTCATATGTCCTGCATACTCATGCACACACAAATTCTTGGGCATAAACCCACCCACAGCAACACTTCTGCCGAAGAAGGACATTTTTCTTATCAGCTAAGGCTAAGGAAGCGCCATCAACGGCAACAACAAAGCTAAAGTGTATAAAAATCCTCTTAATATTTGCTAAGATGTTCGTAATTTTCAAATTCTTTAAAGGACATTGTGATTAAAGATACCCGGTCGAGTATCACTACAACAAGTCACGAGTGCATAATTATATAGGGGAGGAGGTTTGGGCGAGTATTTATATGCCATCAAGCATATGCTGTAGACAGTTTCGAAATCGAAACCTACAAATATTTGCTTTCTAATAACAAGGATGAATTTGTAAATGCTAAAATGAATTGTTTCCTAAATCGTTGTACAATTTTTGTAAGAATAGGTTTGTTAATTAATTTCCTGAGCTGTCTATACTTCAGGACGGTGCTCTGTTAATACTGAGGACGGTGCTCTGTTAATACTGAGGACGGTGCTCTGTTAATACTGAGGACGGTGCTCTGTTAGTACTGAGACTTGTCTCTGTTAGTACTGAGACTTGTCTCTGTTAGTACTCAGACTTATCTCTGTTAGTACTGAGACTTGTCTCTGTTAGTACTGAGACTTGTCTCTGTTAGTACTGAGACTTGTCTCTGTTAGTACTGAGACTTGTCTCTGTTAGTACTCAGACTTATCTCTGTTAGTACTGAGACTTGTCTCTGTTAGTACTGAGACTTGTCTCTGTTAGTACTGAGACTTGTCTCTGTTAGTACTGAGACTTGACTCTGTTAGTACTGAGACTTGACTCTGTTAGTACTGAGACTTGTCTCTGTTAGTACTGAGACTTGTATCTGTTAGTACTGAGACTTGTCTCTGTTAGTACTGAGACTTGTCTCTGTTAGTACTGAGACTTGTCTCTGTTAGTACTGAGACTTGTCTCTGTTAGTACTGAGACTTGTCTCTTTTAGTACTGAGACTTGTCTCTGTTAGTACAGAGACTTGTCTCTGTTAGTACTGAGACTTGTCTCTGTTAGTACTGAGACTTGTCTCTGTTAGTACTGAGACTTGTCTCTGTTAGTACTGAGACTTGTCTCTGTTAGTACTGAGACTTGTCTCTGTTAGTACTGAGACTTGTATCTGTTAATACTGAGACTTGTCTCTGTTAATACTGAGACTTGTCTCCGCTAATCCTGAGACTTGTCTCCGCTAATCCTGAGACTTGTCTCCGCTAATCCTGAGACTTGTCTCCGCTAATCCTGAGACTTGTCTCCGTTAATCCTGAGACTTGTCTCCGTTAATCCTGAGACTTGTCTCCGTTAATTCTGAGACTTGTCTCTGTTAATACTGAAACTTGCCTCTGTTTATATTGAGACATGTCTCTCTTAATGCTGTATCTGTTAATACTGAGACTTGTTTCTGTTAATGTTGTCTCTGTTAATACTGAATAAGTTTATATCAGTCAATTCCAGTATGTGTGTCCAATGTTCCTATAAAAAAATAAACAACAGCTACTCTAAGCAAAGTGGGTGTTTGGAAGGCTTTATCGGCCGCCGCCGCCGATAATTCTGGGTCGGCTTGTAACTCTGTCTCTTAATGCAGTATCTGTTAATACTTAGACTTGTTTCTGTTAATGATGTCTCTGTTAATATTGTGACCTGTCTCTGTTAACACTGAGACTTGTCTCTGTTAACACTGGGACTTGTCTCTGTTAACACTGAGACTTGTGTCTGTTAACACTGGGACTTGTCTCTGTTAACACTGAGACTTGTCTCTGTTAACACTGAGACTTGTCTCTGTTAACACTGAGACTTGTCTCTATTGACACTGAGACTTGTCTCTGTTAACACTGGGACTTGTCTCTGTTAACACTGGGACTTGTCTCTGTTAACACTGGGACTTGTCTCTGTTAACACTGGGACTTGTCTCTGTTAACACTGAGGCTTGTTTCTGTTTATACTGGGACTTGTCTCTGTTAACACTGAGACTTGTTTCTGTTTATACTGAAACTTGTCCCTGGTAATACTGAGACTTATATCTGTTAATACTGAGACTTGTCCCTGTTACTTGTGGGATTTTTCTCTGTTAATACTGTGACACTTGTCTCTGCTCTTTCAGGAATTCTGTGTGTGTAATTTTTTAAACGATAACAATTCATTGACTAGTTTGTTATCAATGTGTTTTCCCATAAAATGAGCAATAATGTCAGGATGTGTCGGTATGTATACAGTGTACACAGATGTGCAAGTATGTATGAACAACTACGAGTTTGTATCTGTATTGATTCTGTGAACACATGTGGGGGTCATATCTCTATGTATAAACAATGATAAATGTCAATGTGTCAATAGTTTTCTCTCATAATCCCTCGCCCTCCTTCCTACGCCATAACTCAAAATCAATATTTACATGGACGACAACAAACATTAATAATTTCAATGTTTACACAATTCGAATCGATTTGATTCCATTCAATTCTATTCGATTGTCATCGATGTCATAGATTTGGCCATTTATTAGCTTTTACCGGGCCATTGTTGCAGTATTTTGTTGCCAAAACTGAACATTTTCGATTATTGTTTATTCGTTCAAATGAAAAGCTAATTCTCTATGGATATACAATGCATTATTGAAGAGATGTTAATGGAAGTTATCCAATGGAAAATTTTTAATTTATGTGAGGGTATGTAAACGGATAGCTTGAGGCTGTAAATAAATCATAAGCTTAAAAGTATGCAGTAAAAATGAAGTAAACGTCAGCCTAAAGGTTGGCAAACAATTTAAAGATTTAATAAACTTGGATTTATTAATATAGAAGATGATAACATGTCAGGTATGTTCAGCTCTAAAAAATAAAACAATTCCCAACAAACATTTCAGGTGGCACAAGGGAAAACTTTTAACAATCAATGAGCTGTACTTAATACAATTTTAAGCGATCGTTATATTCGATGAATGTAAAACCTATTTAACCTTGACAATTGAGCATATTCATCCCATCACCATCCAAGATAGCTTCCCAAAGAATGGATCCCCTCACTTCCCCATAAATTGTTGTTTTCATTACATATCCCTTAAACTATGTTAATTAATATGTGAGATTATCATGGAAGCCCTTGAAATTTAATCCCATTCAATGTCATTCAAATGTTATCCTCCTCATCATCGCCAACACTTGTCCTCGATCACCATTGAAAAGTCAATTTGTCATAAATTTCATTAATCAATTCCAATTAATTTCACATTTCCATCATTACCACTTGTTTTCTCATTTCATTTTTGTCATTCTACCTTTTCGAATGAAAATAAGTACAAAAAATGTAGCAAAATAAAAACAACAACAACTCTGTCATTCAATTTCCTCTTGTTGATTTTGCAATTTTTCATACAATTATAAAATTTATAGCATACTTTTTTCCTCGCTGTTGCTGTTTTTCCTGTGAGTTGCCTCCCACCTCCAAACATCACCTGTGTTCTACTTTACGATGTTGTTTCATTTTGTTTTTACTCTGTTTTTTAATTCACAATATTTTAAAATGAAAAAGAAGAGTTTAGAATTTATGTGGGGTGGCGGCTGTGTTAAAGGGGCATTAGAAATGGAATGATGGCTGTTGTTGTATTCTTATCGATGTAGTCACGGAACAACATTGATATGATATACAAAAATGATTAGGCTTATCAGAAGAGGTTCATATTATCAATCAGTATTCTTATCAGCAAATATTTAAATAAATTCATTGGCCTGTATCTCCATCCACCCTATAAAAACTTAATCGATATTTTTAATATTTTCAGAGAAATACAGATTTGCTTGGTTTTCTTCAAGTAGTTCCGTAAGTTCAGTAATGAAAGAAAGGTCAGCCTGAAAAATGTATATATTTGATTACATCTCTGATATAAATTTCCTATACTTCGACAATGTCGTGTAGTAATTGCTTCCCAAAGGGCCAGTGTCGTAAGATTAGAGCTGGGCAGTCGCATAAGAATTGTTCGACAGTACCTTAACAGAGACAAGTCTCAGTATTAACAGTGAAAAGTCTCAGTATTAAGAGAGACAAGTCTTAGTATTAAAAGAGACAAGTCTCAGTATTAACAGAGACATATCGACTTTATTCATTCGATTCCATTCGAAAATGATGAATAGATCCTTGTCAAGGGACAAGTCTTAGTATTAAAAGAGACAAGTCTCAGTATGAACAGAGACAAGTCTCAGTATTAACAGAGAAAAGTCTCATAATTAAAAGAGACAAGTCTCAGTAGTAACAGAGACAAGTCTCAGTTTTAACAGAGACAAGTCTCAGTATTAACAGAGACAAGTCTCAGTATTAACAGAGACATGTCTCAGTATTAACAGAGACATATCGACTTTATTCATTCGATTCCATTCGAAAATGATGAGTAGATCCTTATCAAGGGACAAGTCTTAGTATTAACAGAGACAAGTCTCATAATTAACAAAGACAAGTGTCATAATTAACTGAGACAAGTCTCAGTATTAACAGAGACAAGTCTCAGTATTAACAAAGACAAGTCTCAGTATTAACAGAGACAAGTCTCAGTATTAACAGAGACAAGTCTCAGTATTAACAGAGATAAGTCAACGTATTAACAGAGAAATGTCAACGTATTAACAGAGACATGTCTCAGTATTAACAGAGACATGTCTCAGTATTAACAGAGACATGTCTCAGTATTAACAGAGATAAGTCTCAGTATTAACAGAGACAAGTCAACGTATTAACAGAGAAAGGTCAACGTATTAACAGAGACATGTCTCAGTATTAACAGAGACATGTCTCAGTATTAACAGAGACATGTCTCAGTATTAACAGAGACATGTCTCAGTATTAACAGAGACAAGTCTCAGTATGAACAGAGACAAGTCTCAGTATGAACAGAGACAAGTCTCAGTATGAACAGAGACAAGTCTCAGTATGAACAGAGACAAGTCTCAGTATGAACAGAGACAAGTCTCAGTATGAACAGAGACAAGTCTCAGTATGAACAGAGACAAGTCTCAGTATGAACAGAGACAAGTCTCAGTATGAACAGAGACAAGTCTCAGTATGAACAGAGACAAGTCTCAGTATGAACAGAGACAAGTCTCAGTATGAACAGAGACAAGTCTCAGTATGAACAGAGACAAGTCTCAGTATGAACAGAGACAAGTCTCAGTATGAACAGAGACAAGTCTCAGTATGAACAGAGACAAGTCTCAGTATGAACAGAGACAAGTCTCAGTATGAACAGAGACAAGTCTCAGTATGAACAGAGACAAGAATCAGTATGAACAGAGACAAGTCTAAGTATTCACAGAGGCAATTCTCAGTATTCACAGAGACAAGTCTCAGTATTAAGAGAGACAAGTCTCAGTATTAAGAGAGACAAGTCTAAGTATTCACAGAGGCAAGTCTCAGTATGAACAGAGACAAGTCTCAGTATGAACAGAGACAAGTCTCAGTATGAACAGAGACAAGTCTCAGTATGAACAGAGACAAGTCTCAGTATGAACAGAGACAAGTCTCAGTATGAACAGAGACAAGTCTCAGTATGAACAGAGACAAGTCTCAGTATGAACAGAGACAAGTCTCAGTATGAACAGAGACAAGTCTCAGTATGAACAGAGACAAGTCTCAGTATGAACAGAGACAAGTCTCAGTATGAACAGAGACAAGTCTCAGTATGAACAGAGACAAGTCTCAGTATGAACAGAGACAAGTCTCAGTATGAACAGAGACAAGTCTCAGTATGAACAGAGACAAGTCTCAGTATGAACAGAGACAAGTCTCAGTATGAACAGAGACAAGTCTCAGTATGAACAGAGACAAGTCTCAGTATGAACAGAGACAAGTCTCAGTATGAACAGAGACAAGTCTCAGTATGAACAGAGACAAGTCTCAGTATGAACAGAGACAAGTCTCAGTATGAACAGAGACAAGTCTCAGTATGAACAGAGACAAGTCTCAGTATGAACAGAGACAAGTCTCAGTATGAACAGAGACAAGTCTCAGTATGAACAGAGACAAGTCTCAGTATGAACAGAGACAAGTCTCAGTATGAACAGAGACAAGTCTCAGTATGAACAGAGACAAGTCTCAGTATGAACAGAGACAAGTCTCAGTATGAACAGAGACAAGTCTCAGTATGAACAGAGACAAGTCTCATAACTAACAGAGACAAATCTCAGTATTAACAGAGACAAGTCTCAGTATTAAGAGAGACAAGTCTCATTATTAACAGAGACAAGTCTCAGTATTAACAGAGAAAAGTCTCAGTATTAAAAGAGACATTTCTCAGTATGAACAGAGACAAGTCTCAGTATTAACAGAGACAAGTCTCAGTATTAACAGAGACAATTCTCAGTATTAGCAGAGACAAGTCTCAGTATTAGCAGAGACAAGTCTCAGTATTAGCAGAGACAAGTCTCAGTATTAGCAGAGACAAGTCTCAGTATTAGCAGAGACAAGTCTCAGTATTAGCAAAGACAAGTCTCAGTATTAGCAGAGACAACTCTCAGTATTAGCAGAGACAAGTCTCAGTCAAGTCTCGTGATATTTCCACACGAGGGTTAAGTGTCTCATGAGTGCTGTTGAGTTCAATTTTGCTCAACCTCATAAGACGTCTAGGTTTATATTCATAAGATTTTAGCCGTACGTCTACCATGGTCACCTTATATACTGAACATTCTCCCAGCTCCATTTTCATCGCCTGGAATGACTTCGCGCATTCCATGTTCATCAAATTTCTTGTTTCCTAAGATCTGGCTCCCATATGATCTCTAGTTGACCTTTGTACACTGGTCCAGGAAATCCATTTATTGGCAGAAATTCAAATTCGAAATTGTTAAATGTATATATATTTTCTTTATGGCAAAACTCCAATCAATCAAGAAAATATATTGGAGAATACTATGTGGCAACACCGGAAGCTAACATATATTTTAAGTGAATTGGAAATTGGAAATATGCTGAATTTTTTTCTAACGAAACGCTCAAATTCCCAAAGTGGGGAAAATATATTCCAACATTTGGGATTTTTTATTTATCGCAGGGATGTGATAACACTTTCTGAGTGGATTTAAAAAGTTTACGAAACATTTTCCCATGAGAATTTTCAGAATTTTTGCAAATAAAAATTTCTTTTGTTGAAAATTTGTCATTTTAGAGATGATATAGAGGGGGTTGACCAAAATGACACAGGACTGCCATTAAACGCATGTAAATTCACAAAAAAATAAATGAAATTTGAATTTGCAGAAAATAATCCGAAATACTTTTCTCGCCTTTAAAAACTATTGAAATGATACCTTTTTTGGAAGTAACACATTTGCAGCAATATTCGCAATGGTTTATCAGAAACTTTATAAATAGTGCAACACTTTAAATAGATCCAACATTGTTTTGTTTGTCGAGTTTAATAAAAAATATTGACTTTTTGGTGATCAACAATTAATTTTATAATTTGCAATTTCAATATGTAAAAAACAATCAATATTTATATATAAATAGCACCAAACATTAGTGAGTTAAAATAGAAGGATGAAGCCCCATTAAAATGTTTTATTTTCTACCTGATTGAAATTTGAAAAATGTTCGTCCTTTTTCATTTGGTACCGACTAGCAAGTAATATTCAAAAAATGTGATTTAAAACGGGAACTCGACTAGACAATGTGTAAACGATGTGCACAGTTATGTTATATTTTGAATCACCTTTCAGAATTGTATGGATTTCCATGGTCCATCAATTTTTTCGGTTTTATGTAAGAATAACCTAGTTCCTTGAGATATTTTACTAATATACTCTTTTTTCTGATTTCAATGGATTCCAGTGACTGAATGGCTACAAAAGTCTCAGCTTAATATGATACTATTTCCATTTTTCACTTCTTGATCTCGAAGGGCCATAATACCACTTGGGTTTGGTAAAATATTAAAATTAAAAAAAAACTGGAAATGATTTGTCCATCCATGCAACTCTGCACTGAGTTATGGTGATTAGCAATCATTTTGTTTCCTTTTTAAGGACTACAACTCCTAACCTGTATACCCTTTAGCTTCATGCTGGGCTTGGGGGTCTTTGGCCTTGATGGCGATGGTGATGGCAACGGAAAAGTGAGTAGGCAGCAACAAATGTTTTTGAAAGCGAATGGTAATTTATCACAATTGTTTATCATTTGTGAATCACACAATCACAAAAAAGAGAAACCAGCAGTGAAAATGGGAGAATAATGTCAGCAACAGCAAAGGAAATGGAGAGGAGAAAGAAAAACGGCATGGACTCAAACGCAGGTGTTTTCCCGACACATTAATTCTAACTTTGCCTTTTTCATCAAACCAGTCCACCTCCCTCCCTCCTCTTTCATCCTTTTGTTTTGTTGGTAATATAAAAAAGGTGAAAGGTTCCAATACAAGCCTCTTTCTCTCCCTGTCTTCGACATAAAGGCTACACACTTTTTGGTCAAATCCTGCTGCTGCCATTGTTTTTGTGTGCAATACCACCACCACACAGTGTTCAGTGTCATCTTTAGTATATTTGCTGTTTGTTTCCATTTTCATTTCCACTTCCATTCTCGAACACATATTGTTTTGTTTCCATAACCATTGAGTTGAGGACAATTTATCATTTGGCTTAAAGCAAACCAAATGAAAGCCCTGTCTGTCGGTCGGATGCTCGGCCTTTTGTGTTGCAAACTTTTTCTGTAGTTGTTAACCCACAGGTAGCATATTGTCTCTCTGTGACCCCCTCCCCACCAGTACATGTTTTATGTGGCATTGAGATGTGGCATGGCATCTGTGTGCCGCTGCTGTTCTTTGGAAGAGTTTAATTTTGTCCAGAGTGCTGTGTGTGGACTCTCATCGATAACGAATTTATTGTTTTTAAATTTAAATATTAGATACATGTTTGAATCTGATAAATCATAGACAATTGGAATTTAATAAACAAAATATTTACCAAATGAACTAGATATTTTATCAATGAAATCTATATGTGAATTCAACTTACCACAGTGCTTTCTATCTTTTGGATTATTGTGATAACTTACCTGGAAAGAGAGAAATAAATGGAGGAAATTTTAGGCTATATTTCAGGCTATTTCCCTAAGCACTAGGAGCTTAGGGAGGGGTCAACAATATTATATCCTTGTTATATGGACCATTTAAAATTTTAAATTAGAATCGATTTAAAAGAAAAAGTACAGATTATTTTTTCAACTTTCTGTGTTTATTGGACAGGTTGAACTTTGTCATTTAATAATGGAACATAATATCACTCATATGACTACCAGGACTGGCTCGGCAGTACTTCATCCGATCAACCCAAATTATCAGTACAGTCAAAAATCCACACCTAGTTGTGAATGCATTGACATCTCAATAGTCACGTGTGGTTCTCTGAACCCCATGTGACAATTTTGCTTATTGGCATAGCCACCGAGATGAAAATGAGCTTCACCTGAAAACACGAAAATTGTTCACTTAAATTTCTTACAGTTTGCATTAAAGACTCACTACTTTGGAAGTAAGTTTTAAATAATTCCCAATTTGTTCGAGAGTATAGCGTCCCATTTTGCAAATGTCAAATATAACCATAAAAATAAAAATAAAAATAAAAATAAAAATAAAAATAAAAATAAAAATAAAAATAAAAATAAAAATAAAAATAAAAATAAAAATAAAAATAAAAATAAAAATAAAAATAAAAATAAAAATAAAAATAAAAATAAAAATAAAAATAAAAATAAAAATAAAAATAAAAATAAAAATAAAAATAAAAATAAAAATAAAAATAAAAATAAAAATAAAAATAAAAATAAAAATAAAAATAAAAATAAAAATAAAAATAAAAATAAAAATAAAAATAAAAATAAAAATAAAAATAAAAATAAAAATAAAAATAAAAATAAAAATAAAAATAAAAATAAAAATAAAAATAAAAATAAAAATAAAAATAAAAATAAAAATAAAAATAAAAATAAAAATAAAAATAAAAATAAAAATAAAAATAAAAATAAAAATAAAAATAAAAATAAAAATAAAAATAAAAATAAAAATAAAAATAAAAATAAAAATAAAAATAAAAATAAAAATAAAAATAAAAATAAAAATAAAAATAAAAATAAAAATAAAAATAAAAATAAAAATAAAAATAAAAATAAAAATAAAAATAAAAATAAAAATAAAAATAAAAATAAAAATAAAAATAAAAATAAAAATAAAAATAAAAATAAAAATAAAAATAAAAATAAAAATAAAAATAAAAATAAAAATAAAAATAAAAATAAAAATAAAAATAAAAATAAAAATAAAAATAAAAATAAAAATAAAAATAAAAATAAAAATAAAAATAAAAATAAAAATAAAAATAAAAATAAAAATAAAAATAAAAATAAAAATAAAAATAAAAATAAAAATAAAAATAAAAATAAAAATAAAAATAAAAATAAAAATAAAAATAAAAATAAAAATAAAAATAAAAATAAAAATAAAAATAAAAATAAAAATAAAAATAAAAATAAAAATAAAAATAAAAATAAAAATAAAAATAAAAATAAAAATAAAAATAAAAATAAAAATAAAAATAAAAATAAAAATAAAAATAAAAATAAAAATAAAAATAAAAATAAAAATAAAAATAAAAATAAAAATAAAAATAAAAATAAAAATAAAAATAAAAATAAAAATAAAAATAAAAATAAAAATAAAAATAAAAATAAAAATAAAAATAAAAATAAAAATAAAAATAAAAATAAAAATAAAAATAAAAATAAAAATAAAAATAAAAATAAAAATAAAAATAAAAATAAAAATAAAAATAAAAATAAAAATAAAAATAAAAATAAAAATAAAAATAAAAATAAAAATAAAAATAAAAATAAAAATAAAAATAAAAATAAAAATAAAAATAAAAATAAAAATAAAAATAAAAATAAAAATAAAAATAAAAATAAAAATAAAAATAAAAATAAAAATAAAAATAAAAATAAAAATAAAAATAAAAATAAAAATAAAAATAAAAATAAAAATAAAAATAAAAATAAAAATAAAAATAAAAATAAAAATAAAAATAAAAATAAAAATAAAAATAAAAATAAAAATAAAAATAAAAATAAAAATAAAAATAAAAATAAAAATAAAAATAAAAATAAAAATAAAAATAAAAATAAAAATAATAAAAACGACGGCTCGTTCTAATTCAAAATCCATCGGCCAAAATTCAATGACTTTTGTTCTAGTAGACATTTTTGAATTCTGTAAAAAACCAAAATTAGACAAGGACCCAAGGATTATTTTGTGAAAGGATATATTTAAGAAATCGGCCCAAAGTTGACTACTTTTCGTAGTTCAATTTTAAAATGTTACGTGGGCTATGTAACATTTATATGGTATCCTTCCAAGCCTGAACACCACGTTTTTAAATTCTCATAAATAATCTTCATTCAAAGTATTAAAATCGGTCACGACTATGACGGCTTAATGTCGTTCAGCCTCTGACAACAATTTATAAATCCACTGACATTAAACATTTCCTTAAAAAGGGGTCAAAGAGACCCCAGCACTTCATTAGCCCAGCCATTCATCCTGTTCCATATAAGCCACAATAAATCTGGCTTTAAACAGACAACAACTTTCGTGGAATATTTAAAATATCCTTTGGAAGGAAACTGTGAAATTTTGTGAAGTGCGGAAGAATGAAGATGATGATAAGAAGTTTTTAATTAAAAACTGACCCTCCCTTCCCCTTCCAGCCGGGACAACCACTTGACTGAATGCTAGCAAGCCAATAAATGCCCATAAGTAATACACTCTGTCCATGTTCTGCTCCTCCTCCTCCCACCACCACCCCATTGGGGCTGCACTTCAGCCACGAGTAGAATATAAATTTGTTGTTTATTTTAAATCTCCTTCCCCTCCGTGGAAAGCCAAACACTAGACATAATGGCAACAAAGTTGTGTAGATGTGGCGAGGGAGGGATGAGGGCCAGTATATCATTGTTATTATTTGTTTTCTTATATTTTTTATTATCTGTAAGATACACAAAACAAAACGAAATCAAATCAAACAAGAAGACCACCAGAGCAGAATTTGGAAAGAAAGCAGGGATAGAAGTGGGGCAGCATAGATAGGTAATAAAGCTTATCGTCGTCGTCGTATACCCGCTCGCTTTACGCGTGCTGCGCGCGCTACTTATAATGAATATTTATATTTATATGCAAAAGACAGCAACGAATGGATGGAACAACAACACAAGGTCAACCAACGGCGGCCAGATGACAATAAATAAATTAGCAAATACGACCAGAGAGAGAGAGCAAACAAAACAACAACAACAAATAATAATATTTCTGCAGAATGTTGCCAATAAATTAGAGGAGAGCGAGGGAAAAAATTCACAAAACGTTTCGTAGAACATGGCTATATATCATATTATTTTGGCTTTCAGGGCATATTTGGTTAATGGTATGTCATCTAAACAACAACTTTTACGGGGAGGGGAGCTAACACTTTAGATTGAATTTAGATTTTACGATTTTTAAAATGGTGGTTTTCGCTAACCAACCAAGCATCGCTAGGCAATAAAATAAGATCAGACCACTTCAGACCGAATTTCAATATTGTAGCGTCATCCGTGTTGTTGGTACCTTTTTTATCCCCTTTTTCCCCGTTTACCTATTAAAAGTACAAATTAAAAAAAAAAAATTCAGCCATTTTGCGTTTCTAAGCCTTTTGAGGGATGTACACACCGAATTTTATGATTCCAGCTCCATCCGTTTAATTAGTACCATTTGTATCCCTTTTGCCCGATTTCACCCACAAAAAGTACGAATTTTGAATAATATTATCTTGGTCGCATTCGTGTTATACGAGTAGTGCCCATTCCAAATTTCAAGTTTCTAGGCCCAGCCGTTTGGTTAGGGCGGTGGTACAATTTTTATCCCATTTAATCCCTTAAAAGTACAAATGTTGTAAAATTCCTGCTTATCAGTGATCTGCGCTGTAAAACGAATATACACACTGAATTTCATTATTGTAGCGTCATCCGTTTTGTTGGTACCTTTTTTTATCCCTTTTTACCCGATTTCATCCCCAAAAAGTACAAATTTTGAAAAATATTTTCTTGGGTGCTTTAAAGCTATATGAGGAATTTCTGTACCAAATTTCAAGATTCTAGGCCCAGCCGTTTGGTCATTGCGGTGGTACCATTTTTATCCCTTTTTACCCCTTAAAAGTACGAATTTCGAAAAACTCGATTCATATCTGATCTCTACGCTGTAGGTACACACCAAATGTCATGATTCTAGCTTCAGTCGTGTTGTTTGTACCATTTTTGTCCCTTTTTGCCCCATTTAACCTCCCAAAAGTTCCAATTTTTCAAAATCAAAATATTTGGACGCCTTCATGTCGCAAGAGGAATGCCCATACCAAATTTCTAGGCCCAGCCGTTTGGTCATTGCGGTGGTACCATTTTTATCCCTTTTTACCCCATTTTACCCCTTAAAATTACGAATGTCAATAAACACCGTCTTATCGCACCTCTACACTTTAAAAAAAAATTTACACACTAAATTTAATGATTCTAGCTTTAGCCGTTTGGTCTGGGGAGTGATCAGTCAGTCACTCAGTAACTCAGATATAGATATAATTTAATTTTAAAATCAAAAACATTCTCACATATAAAATAATAGATAATTTCAATCTTCGCACAGTTTTCGATTTTTTTTTAATTTTAGTGACAAAAGTCCATATCTTCTAAGTCAATCGCTACATTGCCACGAAATATTGTAGCACGGATAGGGTTTGGTTTTTTCATTTCCCGGGAAAACGGGAATGAAGAGTTTCATTCCCGTGAATCCCGGGAAATAATTAATCCCCTTCAAGTATGTTCAATATGGCTAAAAATACCTACCTAACTGGTGTGCTTTATTTTGACTACCGACTAATTAAAAGTAAAATTAAAGTATCGCTCAAATGGTCAATAAAGTATATTTAAATATTTCCTGTTTCACGGCATCCCCGTCCATTTTTCGTCTGGGAATTCCCCGAGCCGTATTCCCGGACTCCAAACCATAAGAACGGGACGCACTACACATGCGTGCAGCTAGAAGACGACCACGCCTATAACAAAATGCTCTAGTTAAGAGGAATTAATTCAATGTTAAACCAACGAGAAATTATCGCAGGTCTTCTGATTTTGATGAAAATTAGTAAAGGTTTTTGGTATTGCAATACTTTATTTTAAACGAAATTATTTTTTTTTTAATTTGAAAAATGTGGCATTGAAGTTTTGCATATTTTGAGGAAGTGGGCTCATTTAACCAGTCATATCTTTCGTTGTATGAAATATATTGTAAATATTGTAGCAGGAGAAATTTGTTTACCAAATAAATATTATATAAAAATTAAAAAATATATATATTCTTATCTCAAACATTTTTTTTCTAAAAGAGAAATATTGAAATCTATTTAAAAAAAATCTTTGTTTTTAAATTTTCTTTTAAAAACGTCTACATTTCTATTCTACATTACAAGCTCCTATAAAAACATAAAGTTATTTTTGTACCCAAAATAAAAATTATTTTTGTTTTCGCCAACTACAATATAAATACATAAATATTAAAACAAGTTCTACAAAAATATTTGGTGTTGACTTAGACACGATAATCATAAATTTGACTTAAATTTTTTTTTCAAATATTGATACAATTTTAAAAAATATTTTTTATTGAGTGAAATTATACTTTTATTATCGCAGTCTTAAAGACAAACGACCCAATTATGAACGTCCAATAATTCAATTCAATCTATTATTTCGACAAAAAGGCAAAATAAACAAGTAAAAACGGCGTTAAGTTCGGCCGGGCCGAATTTTATATACCCTCCACCATGGATTTCATTCCACAGAGGCTGTCGATTTTCGTAGAAGTGCAGTAATATTACAGGAAAATATATTTTTTTTAATATAGCCAAAGCAAAACAAATAATATCAAAATATAATTTTAAAAATAAATATAATATTTTTATTGTTTCAAACCACGCTTACAAGGCAAGGTTACCAAAACGTTAACACTATATATCGAAATAATAGTTCAAAAAATAAATATTTTTATATTTATGTCTTCAAAAAAGCTTTAATATCATAAATATTGGTAGATAGTGGGTGCTACAGTTGGATGTATTTCCATTCTATTTTAATTCCAAAAGTATAAATTTTGAAAATCTATTATCTCACGTACATAGTGCTAACTTCATGATTCAACCAATTTTTGCCGTAAAACAAAAATTACGAATTTGAAAAAAAAATTTTGTTTTGCGTGTCTATGCAGTCAGAGGAATGTAAAATAATTCCATGATTCCAGCTGCGCCCATTTGGTTGGTACCATTTTTACCCCCTTGACGTTTCTACGCAATTAGAATTTCATCATTCTAGCTGTAGTCGTTTAGTTGGTACCATTTTTATCCCTCTGTACCCATTGCATCCCTTGGATGTACGAATTTGTAAAAAATCTTTTATTTTTCGTGTCTACGCAGTCAGAGAAATGTATACTCCGAAATTCATGACTCTAGCTGCGGTCATTTGGTTGGTACTATTTTTATCACTTTTTTTCATTTTAACCCCAAGAAGTACTAATTTCAAAAAAACCATTTATTCTAAGTGTCTACCCAATCAGACTAATGTATACAGGGTGATTTTTTAAGAGCTTGATAACTTTTTTTAAAAAAAAAACGCATAAAATTTGCAAAATCTCATCGGTTCTTTATTTGAAACGTTAGATTGGTCCATGACATTTACTTTTTGAAGATAATTTCATTTAAATGTTGACCGCGGCTGCGTCTTAGGTGGTCCATTCGGAAAGTCCAATTTTGGGCAACTTTTTCGAGCATTTCGGCCGGAATAGCCCGAATTTCTTCGGAAATGTTGTCTTCCAAAGCTGGAATAGTTGCTGGCTTATTTCGGTAGACTTTAGACTTGACGTAGCCCCACAAAAAATAGTCTAAAGGCGTCAAATCGCATGATCTTGGTGGCCAACTTACCGGTCCATTTCTTGAGATGAATTGTTCTCCGAAGTTTTCCCTCAAAATGGCCATAGAATCGCGAGCTGTGTGGCATGTAGCGCCATCTTGTTGAAACCACATGTCAACCAAGTTCAGTTCTTCCATTTTGGGCAAAAAAAGTTGGATATCATCTCACGGTAGCGCTCACCATTCACAGTTACGTTACGATTCGCATCATCTTTGAAGAAGTACGGTCCAATGATGCCACCAGCCCATAAACCGCACCAAACTGTGACTTTTTCTGGATGCATTGGTAGCTCTTGCAATGCTTCTGGCTGATATTCACTCCAAAATCGACAATTCTGCCTATTTACGTACCCATTGAGCCAAAAATGAGCTTCGTCGCTGAACACAATTTCTTTCTTTCTGAACTTTCTTAACAGAGCACGCATTTTGATAATAAAATTCAATGATTTGCAAGCGTTGCTCGTTAGTAAGTCTATTCATGATGAAATGTCAAAGCATACTGAGCATCTTTCTCTTTGACACCATGTCTGAAATCCCACGTGATCTGTCAAATACTAATGCATGAAAATCCTAACCTCAAAAAAATCACTCTTTATAAGCAGACATATTGAAAAAATGTGCTTAAGTACTCTAAAATATTATGGGTATTTTTAGTCCTTGTGAGGGAAAAATGTTTCCCTTTGGGCTGATTTCGCCCAGTTTCAATCCCAACCGATATACGACTATAAGACGTATTTATGGAAAATTTGGACGTCCTAGCTCTTTTCGTTTAGATGCTAGCGTGCTTTCAACAGACAGACGGAGGACGGACATGGCTAGATCGTCTTAGAATTTTATGACGATCAAGAATATATATACTTTATAGGGTCTCACGTTGATATTTCAAGGTGTTACAAAAGGAATGACAAAGTTAGTATACCCCCATCCTGGAGGTGGAGGGTATAAAAATTACACGGGAAAACATGATTTTATAGGTGGCATTGGACAAAAATAGAAGGAGTTGTCACAATACAATCAGAACTCCTAATAGATGATGCACTGAAGTCAAAAATATTAGCGCTAAATTAACATGAAATACAATTTCATTGAATTTTATAAAGTTTTTTCTTGGCGATCAAAAATTGTGAATTTTTTTAATATTCATCTTTAATTTTTATATGAAAATGAATTTAAAGTATTTTAAAATTATAAAAATACCCCTTCTCTCCAGAAAGTATAAAAATTTTTTCATAGAATTTGTTTTTTGGGCTCTAGAGAGTGGGCCATTTGTATGCAAAATAAATTGAATAATAATTAAAATGAATATTTGAAAAATTTAGAAAAAACACAAATTCTTACTACCTCTCAGCTATTCAGAAAATATAAATAAAAAAATGTATTTTCGACATACTTTGGTACGAACTTTGTTTTTTCTTTAATATTTTTAAAATATCACTTTTAATTTAATTTTTATTTTACATACAAATTACACACTCTCTGGAGCCCAGAAAACTATTTCTTTGTTGGACGATTTTCTTAGATGTTTAGGAGGTAATTTTACAGGCTGTTCAATATTTTCCCCTTTTCAACATTCTTATGATGAATAGGCATAGGAAACTTTGTGATCAATGAACAATACGAGGGATATTTTTGTGGAACCTCAACGTAGGGGTCGTTTTGGTCCCTTTTGTGAAAATGGATAAAAACATCCCTAAAACAAACGGGTCAAAATGATCTACAAAAAAATTTGTCATAAAATTCTGCCTAAAGTCTCTGAATACGCCAAAACTCGAAACTTATCTTAATGGCCTGAAATAAGTCAAAACATAAAATTCATTTTTGGGCTTTTAGCACCGAAATGGTACTAAACTGACCCTCAAACCCGAATTTTAGGGGGGTGATGTGAACGGAAAAAATACTCTACGTCAAATTACACAATAAGTCAGCGAACGAAAGAAAGCTTTAGATATAATATATATAAATAAAAATATCAGTACATGCGTTCGAGGATATAATGAAAGGAAATGGACGATTTTCGATTATTGTTGATGAGTGGACCGACATTTCCTCTACAAAATATGTCAACGTTTCCTTGAGATCGTATAGTCCAGAAGATGGTGGCAAATTTGATTTATTTAATCTGGGGTTAGAGGAAATAAAAGTATGGATCCGCAGATAATATTGAATATATTGTTGAGAAAAAATTGAATGATTTTGGCGTATCTTTGGAAAGTGACATCGTGGCCTCCACACATGATGGAGCATCTGTGATGAAAAAATACGGAAGGAATTTATTAGCAATTTCACAACTATGCATAAACCACCACTGCATCCACTTGAGTGTGGTTGACACAATGTATTCAAAAGAAAAAGCCATGCAATGTGAGGATGCTTGTGATAAAACCTCAAGTAGCGATTGCAGCGACGACGAAGTCGAAAAAGAAGATGAGGACGAAGACTGTATGGAGATAGAGGAGACCCTCGGACTCAACAGCGACATTGCAGAAACCGTAAATAAGCTTCGCAACACCCTCAAATCTTTTGACAAATCGTCTATAAATCAGCGAAAATTGCAGGAATTTGTTCTTAAACAGGAGGGGAAAAAGTTGCATTTAATATGTGACGTTAAACATAGATGGTGTTCCCTATCAACGATGATTGACAAATTCCTTCGAATTTATCAATGTGTCAACCATGCTCCTCTAGACCTTGGCTTAAATCCATTCAGTTCATCAGAAATAGAGTTTCTCAAAACATTAGGCACAATTCTTCAGCCTTTGGTACTGGCGACCACATTGCTGGAGTCCGAGGCCACACATCAATTTCTATACAAAAATTTGAAGAAAATAAACAATTCTTACGCCCAGAAGTTATACGATAAATTAATGATGAGGCTCGAAGAGAGAAGACTTAGGGTTGTGAACACTCTAATATTCTATTTAAGTTCTGGCCGATATCCCAAAATGTTTAAAAATACTCACCGAAATCAGAAGTAAAAGATTTTTCCAACAACTTATACACTCGACTTTTTCCAGAAAACTCTCCACAAAATGGTTCTAATATTAGTGAAGAATGCGATTTAGAAAATGACGATTGTTTAGAAAGCTCTGTAAATCTAATCTATGATCTAAATAGTACTATAGAAACCTTCAAAAATCCCAAACATATAAAAAACTGTAAACAGGTCACAATTTTAAATGACTTTCCCATTTTTTGATAAGTGCCAAAAGACAACAGACAAGTTGGAGAAATTATATAATGTCTTACTTACGAATTGAAGTCCAATAAAAATACATAAAATCCAATACAAAAATCCATAAAAATGATAAACAAAATCATGTCGACCATTTAAATAAAAAATTCCCAATTTTGGAACACATTTTCCCCACTTTGGGAATTCAGGTTTTTTTTTTTTTTTGGAAAAAATGTAAAATCTAATTATTTTTCAACGTTTTTATCATTTTAAAAAATCTTCAATTTTAGAACACATTTCCTCGTTTTAAGAATTGGGAATTAAAAAAAAATGGAAATTCAAGTAAATTTTTCATCGTTTTTATCATTTTAAAAAATCACCAATTTTGGAACACACTTTGGTATTCCGTTATTTTTTGGAAGAAAATGGAAAATCTAATAATTTTTCAACGTTTTTATCATTTAAAAAAATCCCCAGTTTTGGAACACTTTTTCCCCACTTTGGGAATTCGGGTATTAAAAAATGGAAATTCAAGTAATTTTTTCATCGTTTTTATCATCTTAAAAAATCCCCAATTTTGGAACACATTTTCCCCACTTTGGTAATTTGGGTATTTTATTTTTTTTAAATTGAAAATCTTGTAATTTTTCATCGTTTTTATCATTTTGACGAAAATGAAAAAATCCCCAATTTTGGAACACATTTTCCCCACTTTGGGAATTCAGGTTTTTTTTTTTTGGGAAAAAGGAAAATTCAAGTAATTTTTTCATCGTTTTTATCATTTTAAAAAATCCCCAATTTTGGAACACATTTGGCCCACTATGGTAATTCGGGTATTAAAGAGTGATTTTTTTGAGGTTAGGATTTTCATGCATTAGTATTTGACAGATCACGTGGGATTTCAGACATGGTGTCAAAGAGAAAGATGCTCAGTATGCTTTGACATTTCATCATGAATCGTCTTACAAACGAACAACGCTTGCAAATTATTGAATTTTATTATCAAAATGCGTGCTCTGTTAAGAAAGTTCATTGCGCGCTTCCATTTTATGGTCAGTTTAATCGACCCACTGAAGCGGCTATTCGGGCTATTGTGACTAAATTTCGCACCAAATTTACATTGTTGGACATTAAACCACCAACACGCTTACGTAGAGTGCGAACTGAAGAAAATATCGCAGCTGTATCGGCCAGTGTTAATGATGACCACCAATTTTCGATTCGTCGCCGTTCGCACCAATTGGGTCTCTGTTACTCAAAAACGTGGAAATGCCAAAATTGGACTAAGCGGATGGACCACCTAAGACGCAGCCGCGGTCAACATTTAAATGAAATTATCTTCAAAAAGTAAATGTCATGGACCAATCTAACGTTTCAAATAAAGAACCGATGAGATTTTGCAAATTTTATGCGTTTTTTTTAAAAAAAAAGTTATCAAGCTCTTAAAAAATCACCCTATATTTAAAAACAAAAAGAAAAATTTTGTAATTTTTCATCGTTTTTATCACTTTGACGAAAATGAAAAAATCTCCAATTTTGGAACACATTTTCCCGACATTGGAAATTCAGGTATTTAAAAAAAAGGAAAATCTAATAATTTTGCAACGTTTTTATCATTTTAAAAAAATATTAATAAAGAAAATGTTTTAAAAACTGTTCGGTTCCACCGGTTTTTTCATTTAAAAAACACAAAAACCGTCCACCGGGTTTTTCATTAAAAAAACAGTTTTTTGATCACTCTAATCTTGGTCAACAATACCCAGCATATAAAGAGTGTTTTTTATTGGGGTATAGAACTTTAAGTTGGCATCACTTTTTTAACTGGCGGCCATTTTGTCAGCTGTCAAGTGATTAATATTTAGTTTGGTTTGCCATTTCATCATGAACAGGTTGACAAAAGAACAACGCTTGCAAATCGTGCAAATTTATTTCGAAAGTAATGGTTCAGTTCGCGAAGTTCACCGCAAGCTCCGTCCATTTTATGGTCGACATAATCGTCCATCAGAGCAATTAATTCGGTTAACCATGGATCGTTTTCGCACTACGTTTACTCTATGTGATAATACGCATCCGCAGAGACGTCGAACAGTGCGCACCGAAGAAACAATTGCCGCTGTAGAGCAAAGTGTTGAAGAGGACCCGAATGAATCGATTCGCCACCGTGCACAGCAATTGGAATTATTGAAGGAAACATTCGATGAGCGCATAATTTCGCGGAATGGACCTGTCAATTGGCCACCAAGATCGTGTGATTTGACACCATTGGATTATTTAAACATTAATGGCATAAAATTATCCTTCCAATAAAGCCAAATTGATGGACATTAAAACGATTTTCTTGTGTTTTATTTCAATTCGAAGTTCTATACCTCAATAAAAAACACCCTTTATCAGCTAAAAGATAATGAATATAAGAATATGTGCCACAAACACAAGAACAACCCAAAATCGTAGCTTGTAGTATCTTGAATATCTACTATTTGGGAGATATCAAGGATTTTGCAATTTCCGTGTTTTTCCTGGGAGCGTATCTTCATTCCGTCTGCTTTAAATTAACATTACAAATGTGATCTCTCTCCACTTCAATTTGAACTAAAGTCATTTACAAAATTGTTTGTCGTTCCTGTTTGTTAGCATTCCCTAGGAAGAGATTGTTTTAGCAACAACTTTTTTCTAAGCAAAAAAATACAAAACTATGTAAAGTAGGTACATAGCTGCTACCCTATAATTACAAATTGAACAAATTTTTGTTGTGTCCACTCTCATTAAACATTCTTCACCTCCTGCTCCTCCACCTCCTGGTCAAACAACATTTTCTTCATCCTGCGACCCTCCTGATGTCCTGGGCCCCTCTTGATGCCCTGCGTCTCGCCTGTTGTCCTGCCTGCCACAAGTTATCGTTGTACAAGTGGTTCTTGTTCTAAACACGTGTTACTAATGCGAAATAGTTGTTCGCCATGTTCAGGATTTAATTGTAGTACCAACACAAGTTCGAGTATTCTGACAGCGATGCAGCCATGCGATGGCATAGTTGAAAGTTACCTGTGATCAAGCATTTGTTTTTCCTTTTACATGGGAAGTTTGCCATCGCCCGAAATTAAATGTTTCTTTGTAGGCAGGTAAATGAACCGAAGTGATTTGTTGGCATTATAAATTGAAAGGAAGAAATAATCACTCCTCCTAATTTGATCGAGATGTTTCTCATGATGACATTAATGAAAATGTAAGACTTTGATGGGGAAAACAAGCTTTCATTTTAGTGCAACAACTGAATTCCCCATTCCTTCCTTTACCCCGATTATTTCAATGTCCGAATCAATGGAGTGTTGACCTCCTGGGGCACCATATTAAAGGATAAGAAAATTATCAGTTAATAGACCCGCCTCCTAAGTATCTCATCTAAATAATTTCCACAACGCCCACGTCAATATATACCAGAAGTTGATATAAATGTACCTCCGTATGAGTGTTCCCCTACGATTTATATAGATATGTTCAATATACATAGTAGATAGTATAAAAACGTGTCTGTTGTACAGCGTGTGAAAATAACTTTTAACCATTTTGTTCAACCAACAACAAAGTTGCAAGACAACAGCGAGTCCTGTGGAGGGAGTCATAGAGCGAGGGCATTTAATAGTTTCCGTTTCCTTGGGGTGCAATTTCGCCTCACTTCCCATTCCCATTCCCCCTCAAACGTTTAGACGAAATATCGTGTTCCACACGAACAACCAGAGGGAGCCTTTGAACTTAACTGAACACTATTCCTCTGGCATTGCAGGCAAGAGCAAGAATGCTCTTCAAATTAGCTTCTTCTACTCCTTTAATTGCCATAAACTATTCAATGTTTAAGAAAACAAAAAAAAAACGCGCGAAAAAGTAGAACATTCATTGTTCACCGAAATTTATGACAAGATTCTTATAATCGCATCCAAACACAAATGATTTAATGAAAAAGTTGCCGCAAAGGAAATTGTGGTTTTGCATCGCACTTTTGCATTCGATTAAAAGTCATGGAAAGTAGAATATTTTGCAAATGCCAACAAGATTCCGGGGAAAATGTTCATAATGAAAAAAGTTTGGTGGCTGCACTCGCCGCACACACATACTGAAATGAAATGCCGCTGAAATCTTAAGAATGCAATCAAAGTCATAAAAATCGCGAAAACTTTCCAAAGAATTAAATGGGGCATAATTCAACGGTGTTTTATTTGTAGCATATCACAAGGTGCATACAAATTAAATTATTATGAAAATCAAATTCTTACAAAATGTTATATTAAAAAAATATAAATTTTGAATGAAAATAAAAATAAAAAATTTCGACAAAATTTTCTATTGAAAATACAAAATTTTCTATGACAATAAAATTTCGCAAAAAAAAATCTTTGACAATAAAATTTGGAAAAAAATTTCAATGAAATTCGAAGAAATTTGGTATATGAAAACATAAAATTTTCGATGAAAATAAAAAAAATCAAGAAAATTTTATATGGCAATAAAAATTCGAGGAAATTTTCTATATGAAAAAGAAATGAGGACATTTTCTATATGAAAAAAATCGAGGACATTTTCTATGACAATAAAATATCGAGGAAATTTCGATATGAACTTTTGATGAACTTTTCTATGAAAATATAAAATAAAATATAAAAATTTTCTAAGAAAATAAAATCTCAAATTTCGACTAAATTTTCTATATGAAAATCTCAAATGTCGACGAAATTTTCTATTTGCAAACCTCAAATTTCGACGAAATTTTCTATATGAAAATCTCAAATTTCGACGAAATTTTCTATATGAAAATCTCAAATTTCGACGAAATTTTCTATATGAAAATCTCAAATTTCGACGAAATTTTCTATATGAAAATCTCAAATTTCGACGAAATTTTCTATATGAAAATCTCAAATTTCGACGAAATTTTCTATATGAAAATCTCAAATTTCGACGAAATTTTCTATATGAACATCTCAAATTTCGACGAAATTTTCTATATGAAAATCTCAAATTTCGACGAAATTTTCTATATGAAAATCTCAAATTTCGACGAAATTTTCTATATGAAAATCTCAAATTTCGACGAAATTTTCTGTATGAAAATTTCAAATTTCGACGAAATTTTCTATATGAAAATCTCAAATTTCGACGAAATTTTCTATATGAAAATCTCAAATTTCGACGAAATTTTCTATATGAAAATCTCAAATTTCGACGAAATTTTCTATATGAAAATCTCAAATTTCGACGAAATTTTCTATATGAAAATCTCAAATTTCGACGAAATTTTCTATATGAAAATCTCAAATTTCGACGAAATTTTCTATATGAAAATCTCAAATTTCGACGAAATTTTCTATATGAAAATCTCAAATTTCGACGAAATTTTCTATATGAAAATCTCAAATTTCGACGAAATTTTCTATATGAAAATCTCAAATTTCGACGAAATTTTCTATATGAAAAAATCTCAAATTTCGACGAAATTTTCTATATGAAAAAATCTCAAATTTCGACGAAATTTTCTATATGAAAAAATCTCAAATTTCGACGAAATTTTCTATATGAAAAAATCTCAAATTTCGACGAAATTTTCTATATGAAAAAATCTCAAATTTCGACGAAATTTTCTATTTGAAAAAATCTCAAATTTCGACGAAATTTTCTATATGAAAAAATCTCAAATTTCGACGAAATTTTCTATAAGAAAATCTCAAATTTCGACGAAATTTTCTATAAGAAAATCTCAAATTTCGACGAAATTTTCTATAAGAAAATCTCAAATTTCGACGAAATTTTCTATAAGAAAATCTCAAATTTCGACGAAATTTTCTATAAGAAAATCTCAAATTTCGACGAAATTTTCTATAAGAAAATCTCAAATTTCGACGAAATTTTCTATAAGAAAATCTCAAATTTCGACGAAATTTTCTATAAGAAAATCTCAAATTTCGACGAAATTTTCTATAAGAAAATCTCAAATTTCGACGAAATTTTCTATAAGAAAATCTCAAATTTCGACGAAATTTTCTATAAGAAAATCTCAAATTTCGACGAAATTTTCTATAAGAAAATCTCAAATTTCGACGAAATTTTCTAAAAGAAAATCTCAAATTTCGACGAAATTTTCTATAAGAAAATCTCAAATTTCGACGAAATTTTCTATAAGAAAATCTCAAATTTCGACGAAATTTTCTATAAGAAAATCTCAAATTTCGACGAAATTTTCTATATGAAAATCTTAAATTTCGACGAGATTTTCTATATGAAAATCTCAAATTTCGACGAGATTCTCTATTTGAAAATCTCAAATTTCGACGAAATTTTCTATATGAAAATCTCAAATTTCGACGAGATTTTCTATATGAAAATCTCAAATTTCGACGAAATTTTCTATATGAAAATCTCAAATTTCGACGAAATTTTCTATATGAAAATCTGAAATTTCGACGAAATTTTCTATATGAATATCTGAAATTTCGACGAAATTTTCTATATGAAAATCTCAAATTTCGACGAAATTTTCTATATGAAAATCTCAAATTTCGACGAAATTTTCTATATGAAAATCTCAAATTTCGACGAAATTTTCTATATGAAAATCTCAAATTTCGACGAAATTTTCTATATGAAAATCTCAAATTTCGACGAAATTTTCTATATGAAAATCTCAAATTTCGACGAGATTTTCTATATGAAAATTTCAAATTTCGACGAAATTTTCTATATGAAAATCTCAAATTTCGACGAAATTTTCTATATGAAAATCTCAAATTTCGACGAAATTTTCTATATGAAAATCTCAAATTTCGACGAAATTTTCTATATGAAAATCTCAAATTTCGACGAAATTTTCTATATGAAAATCTCAAATTTCGACGAAATTTTCTATATGAAAATCTCAAATTTCGACGAAATTTTCTATATGAAAATCTCAAATTTCGACGAAATTTTCTATATGAAAATCTCAAATTTCGACGAAATTTTCTATAAGAAAACCTCAAATTTCGACGAGATTTTCTATATGAAAACCTCAAATTTCGACGAGATTTTTAATTTATGGAAAATTTCCAAGAAATTTTGAAATTATAGTAAACTTCCAAGAAATTTTGAATTTATGGAAAATCTCCAAGAAATTTTAAATTTACAAAAAATTTCAAAGAAATTTTGAATTTATAGAAAACTTCCAAGAAATTTTGAATTTATGGAAAATTTCCAAGAAATTTAGAATTTATAGATTTCGACGAAATTTTGAATTTGTAGAAAATTTCGACGAGATTTTGATTTTATAGAAAATTTAGACGAGATTTTGATTTTATAGATAATTTCGACGAGATTTTGATTTTATAGAAAACTTCGACGAGATTTAGATTTTATAGAAAACTTCGACGACATTTTGATTTTATAGAAAATTTAGATTTTATAGAAATTTTCGACGAAATTTTGAATTTATGGAAATTTTCCAAGAAATTTTGAATTTATCGAAAATTTCGACAAAACTAGATTTTTGTAGAAAATTTCGCAAAAATTTTGGGAAGAGGAAGCCGGTTCTTGTGCCATTATTCCCGGTCCTCAGTAAATCTTAGTCAATTACTCCGTACATTGAGCCTTTAACTTCATCTTGTCTCCCCTAAATATTTGGCAAATTACATTGGCTGGATTCCTTCAAAGCCCACATACATTTATTCACCTTTTCTTCACTATCTATTGGCCAAGCCAATTTATTTCGTCTATCGCACAAATATACCATTTATATTAGATTATCTCGGCGAGCATTCCGAAAAATGTAACACTTCCATAAATTTCTCCGCAAAAGAGGCACCAGCAGCACACACACACATAAATTGATGGCTCTGTGCTCCCAACGGAGGATGAAGAAGCGCCACAAATATCACACAATAATTTGTTTGTGTTGGCACTTTCGCTCTCTCTCTCTTTCGTCGAACCACACCTCTCTTTAATCACACCTTTTTTTGCTGTCCACCCAAGGGGTCACGGGTGATGGTGGTTAAGCAGTGCTGGACGTACCTGCAAAAAAAGTGAAATTCATTGTTTTGGCCAACTTTGTTTACATCGTGTATGTGTGCGTTCACGTGACTGTATGTTTGTATAGGTGTGATTGTTATCCTTGTATTGAATGAAGGTGACGGTGGGGTGGGGGTTTTGTATGGTAGGTAGAGGGGATACCAACTGTTTAGCTGGGTGTTCTATTGAATGAAATTAATGTTGTAAGCCGCATAAACACACTGGTGCGGCTGCTGCTGCCGCTGTCAATGTGAGCCTGGGCATAACATGCAACATTCAACTTTGTTTGCGTTTTGCTTGTTGTTGTGGCTTTTCGTTCTATTTTCGATGTCCACCCCCTCCCAGCTTCGTTCATGTGAAATTAATGAATTTTTATTAGGTTTAGATTGCATGACTCTGCTTTTTGCTATTTGGCCATCGTTTATCAGTTTAAGTTGATTTTTGCTTCGGTCTGAGTTGCACTTTCCTGCAGGAGGGGAGTGTGATTTGTTCATTGGTAGGTTTGTAACTTTATAAAAAAATTTCCACGAAACGAAATTTGATTTTTATATAAAAACTCGTCGAAATTTGATTTTCGTATAAAAAATCTCGTCAAAATTTGATTTTCGTATAGAAAATCTCGACGAAATTTGATTTACATATAAAAAAATCTCGACGAAATTTAATTTTCGGATAGAAAATCTCGTCGAAATTTGATTCTCGTATAGAAAATCTCGTCGAAATTTTATTTTTATAGGAAATCTCCCCGAAATTTGAGATTTTCATATAGAAAATTTCGTCGAAATTTCAGATTTTCATATATAAAATTTCGTCGAAATTTGAGATTTTCATATAGAAAATTTTGTCGAAATTTGAGATTTTCATATAGAAAATTTCGTCGAAATTTGAGATTTTCATATAGAAAATTTCGTCGAAATTTGAGATTTTCATATAGAAAATTTCGTCGAAATTTGAGATTTTCATATAGAAAATTTCGTCGAAATTTGAGATTTTCATATAGAAAATTTCGTCGAAATTTGAGATTTTCATATAGAAAATTTCGTCGAAATTTGAGATTTTCATATAGAAAATTTCGTCGAAATTTGAGATTTTCATATAGAAAATTTCGTCGAAATTTGAGATTTTCATATAGAAAATTTCGTCGAAATTTGAGATTTTCATATAGAAAATTTCGTCGAAATTTGAGATTTTCATATAGAAAATTTCGTCGAAATTTGAGATTTTCGTATAGAAAATTTCGTCGAAATTTGAGATTTTCGTATAGAAAATTTCGTCGAAATTTGAGATTTTCGTATAGAAAATTTCGTCGAAATTTGAGATTTTCATATAGAAAATTTCGTCGAAATTTGAGATTTTCATATAGAAAATTTCGTCGAAATTTGAGATTTTCATATAGAAAATTTCGTCGAAATTTGAGATTTTCATATAGAAAATTTCGTCGAAATTTGAGATTTTCATATAGAAAATTTCGTCGAAATTTGAGATTTTCATATAGAAAATTTCGTCGAAATTTGAGATTTTCATATAGAAAATTTCGTCGAAATTTGAGATTTTCATATAGAAAATTTCGTCGAAATTTGAGATTTTCATATAGAAAATTTCGTCGAAATTTGAGATTTTCATGTAGAAAATTTCGTCGAAATTTGAGATTTTCATGTAGAAAATTTCGTCGAAATTTGAGATTTTCATATAGAAAATTTCGTCGAAATTTGAGATTTTCATATAGAAAATTTCGTCGAAATTTGAGATTTTCATGTAGAAAATTTCGTCGAAATTTGAGATTTTCATATAGAAAATTTCGTCGAAATTTGATTTTCGTATTGAAAATCTCCTCGAAATTTGAGATTTTCATATAGAAAATTTCGTCGAAATTTGAGGTTTTCATATAGAAAATCTCGTCGAAATTTGAGGTTTTCATATAGAAAATCTCGTCGAAATTTGAGGTTTTCTTATAGAAAATTTCGTCGAAATTTGAGATTTTCATATAGAAAATCTCGTCGAAATTGATTTTCATATAGAAAATCTCGGCGAAATTTGATTTTCGTATAGAAAATCTCGTCGAAATTTGATTTTCATAAAGAAAATTTCGTCGAAATTTGAGATTTTCATATAGAAAATTTCGTCGAAATTTGAGATTTTCATATAGAAAATTTCGTCGAAATTTGAGATTTTCATATAGAAAATTTCGTCGAAATTTGAGATTTTCATATAGAAAATTTCGTCGAAATTTGAGATTTTCATATAGAAAATTTCGTCGAAATTTGAGATTTTCATATAGAAAATTTCGTCGAAATTTGAGATTTTCATATAGAAAATTTCGTCGAAATTTGAGATTTTCATATAGAAAATTTCGTCGAAATTTGAGATTTTCATATAGAAAATTTCGTCGACATTTGAGATTTTCATATAGAAAATTTCGTCGAAATTTGAGATTTTCATATAGAAAATTTCGTCGAAATTTGAGATTTTCATATAGAAAATTTCGTCGAAATTTGAGATTTTGATATAGAAAATTTCGTCGAAATTTGAGATTTTCATATAGAAAATTTCGTCGAAATTTGATTTTCGTTCAGAAATCCTCGTCGAAATTTGATTTTCGTATAGAAAATCTCGTCGAAATTTGATTTTTGTATAGAAAATCTCGTCGAAATTTGATTTTCGTTCCGAAACATTTTGTCGAATTTTTAGGATTTTTTAGTTAGTAATTTTGATAGGAAATTTTATTTTTTTATGAAATGTCGATTGAAATGTCGATATAGAAATTTTGTTTTGTTTAAGCAAAAAAAAAATCCACAAGGATATCTAATTCAAAGAATCTCTTATAGAAGTGAGAGCTCAATTGATTCGTTTCAAACCGACTTGTTTTTACTCACGTGTTTCTTCTTTACTTTGTTGCTTTGCTTTTCTTTCGTTGCCTTTACTTCCGCCTATGTCATGAGTTTTGGTATTTAGTTGTTGTTGTTGGCTACGTTCTGCACACGACAAGTGAATGAATGAATGGAGAGGTTTTAAAAATTAATTAACAGCTACACAACATCAATTTGGCCAAACACACCTTTTTAGCCCGACACAACGTTGGCATGCGTTCCAACTAAGTATGTTTACGTCTTAAGTTGTTCTCATCAATTGGTTTTCGCTGTTTCCATTCACAATCTTCTTCGATTGCGTTTTTTCGTTTTCGTTTTTTGTAAATGTTGTGACCTTTGTACAGGAATATACAAAAAATAGCCAAGCACATAGGTGAAAGAATGGCCAAGATCGATCATTATTTGCCTTAAAGTATACCTCACAAAATATACCGTCAAAGGCCACTGTGTCTTATATTTCTCGCTCTTATTTGTATGCCCTCCTTAAGCTATGCTCTTTCTGTAAAATGACTAAGGGAATCCTTAAAGTATGCTTTACATGTAGCAATTCTTTAGTTTTCGTTCTCAAATAATCTGCCAAAGATTTAACATGGTCGCTGTTTGTTTTCCTTGAGAGCAGAACATTTTCCTTGAAATATTGTAACACATTTAAACCCTAAATGTATGCTTTGTTTATTTAAAGTTTATGAAGGTTCAAAGCAAAAACAGATTAAGGACAACCGTAGACATGCAGCAAAGATTATTTTTTCTTATTTTATGTGAGACATTTTACAGCTTTAGTGTCAGTGTCAGAGATAACACGAAATGTTGGAAGACATTTCTATAGAATAAAATAAAAATAAGAAGAAACAAGTAAAAACCATTTCTACCGTGTCGGTAGATAGTAAGTCCAAGTACAGTAAAAATTTTCCCATACCCACATCATCATGGAAATTGTCGTCGAAATTTTTTTTAAGGAAAACATCGTAAATAATTTTCTTATCATAATAAATTTGGTCCAAATTTTATTTTCACAGAATATGTCGACGACATTGCAAAAAAAAAATTCGTCGAAATTTTCGATAAAAACCAAATTTTGACGAAATTTTCGATGACTCTGAAATTTCTTAGAAATTTTCTATGAAATTGAAATTTCTTACAAATTTTCTATGAAATTGAAATTTCTTCAAAATTTTCTATGAAATTGAAATTTCTTAGAAATTTTCTATGAAATTGAAATTTCTTAGAAATTTTCTATGAAATTGAAATTTCTTAGAAATTTTCTATGAAATTGAAATTTTTTAGAAATTTTCTATGAAATTGAAATTTTCTACGAAATTGAAATTTCTTAAAAATTTTCTCGGAAATTGAAATTTCTTAAATATTTTCTATGAAATTGAAATTTCTTAAAAATTTTTAATGGAATTGAAATTTCTTAAAAATTTTTAATGAAATTGAAATTTCTTAAAAATTTTCTATGAAATTGTAATTTCTTAAAAATTTTCTATGAAATTGAAATTTCTTAAAAATTTTCTATGAAATTGAAATTTCTTAAAAATGTTCTATGAAATTGAAATTTCTTAAAAATTTTTTATGAAATTGAAATTTCTTAGAAATTTTCTATGAAATTGAAATTTCTTAAAAATTTTCTATGAAATTGAAATTTTTTAAAAATTTTCTTGAAATTGAAATTTCTTCAAAATTTTCTATGAAATTGAAATTTCTTCAAAATTTTCTATGAAATTGAAATTTCTTAGAAATTTTCTATGAAATTGAAATTTCTTCAAAATTTCTTAGAAATTTTCTATGAAATTGAAATTTCTTCAAAATTTCCTAGAAATTTTCTATGAAATTGAAATTTCTTAGAAATTTTCTATGAAATTGAAATTTCTTAGAAATTTTCTATGAAATTGAAATTTCTATGAAAATCAAATTTCTTACAAATTTTCTATGAAATTGAAATTTCTTAAAAATGTTCTATGAAATTGAAATTTCTTAAAAATTTTCTTGAAATTGAAATTTCTTCAAAATTTTCTATGAAATTGAAATTTCTTAGAAATGTTCTATGAAATTGAAATTTCTTAAAAATTTTTTATGAAATTGAAATTTCTTAGAAATTTTCTATGAAATTGAAATTTCTTAAAAATGTTCTATGAAATTGAAATTTCTTAAAAATTTTCTATGAAATTGAAATTTCTTAAAAATTTTCTATGAAATTGAAATTTCATAAAAATTTTCTATGAAATTGAAATTTTTTAAAAATTTTCTTGAAATTGAAATTTCTTCAAAATTTTCTATGAAATTGAAATTTCTTCAAAATTTTCTATGAAATTGAAATTTCTTAGAAATTTTTTATGAAATTGAAATTTCTTAGAAATTTTCTATAAAAATAAAATTTTTTCGAAATTTTCTATAAAAATCAAATTTTTTTAGAAATTTTCTATAAAAATCAAATTTTTTTAGAAATTTTCTATAAAAATCAAATGTCATAAATTTTCTATAAAAATCAAATTTCTTACAAATTTTCTATAAAAAACAAATTTTGTAGAAATGTTATATAAAAATCAAATTTCGTAGAAATTTTCTATAAAAATAAAATTTCGTAGAAATTTTCTATAAAAATAAAATTTCGTAGAAATTTTCTATAAAAATCAAATTTCGTAGAAATTTTCTATAAAAATCAAATTTCGTAGAAATTTTCTATAAAAATCAAATTTCGTAGAAATTTTCTATAAAAATCAAATTTCGTAGAAATTTTCTATAAAAATCAAATTTCGTAGAAATTTTCGATAAAAATCAAATGTCTTAGAAATTTTCGATAAAAATCAAATTTCTTAGAAATTTTCGATAAAAATCAAATTTCTTAGAAATTTTCGATAAAAATCAAATTTCTTCGAAAATTTCTATAAAAATCAAATTTAAGACTCAAACATAGTTAAAAAAAATGAATTTTACTGTGTTCCGGGAATAATGGAACAAGAACCGGCCTCCACCTCCGAAAAATATTATGATATTTAGTCTGGAAACCATTGCATTCCATGTTGGCCAAAGAAAATGACACCGAGAGTTAATGTTTTATGTCCTGCCACATGAAAAATATGAATGTGTATGTAAAACTTTGTAGTTGTGATTTTTCCGTTCGCAAATGAAAAATAATTTCCCAAATACATTTTCTTGTCCTATTGTGTGCGAGTGTGCATGTGTGTGCGCTTCCAAAATTATATTGGCCACCATGCCTCTGCTACGAGTATATTTGGAACACGCAACATGTTTATGTTGTTGCTTGGTTGCATGTTCAAATCCTTCGCATATTTTTGCATATTTATTGCATTCATTTGTCGTGCGACATTTATTTGTTCACATGCTTTTGTTTGTCTGTTTGTACTGCGTGCTGTGGCTTTTTGTCAGTAGTAAAAACAAAAAACAAAAATATGAATACATTTTTAACAGAAAAAACAACAAAACCAAAATATATTTGTGTACTTTTGCTACTGTGTAACAGTAATGGCCACAACAACAACAACAAAAAATCCAGGCTAAATTTAAAATTTATTTACAAATGTTTTCATAAAATGTTTCTAGCAAAATGCTCGTTTTCCTGGGTATGCAACAGAGATCTACGATACGACGAGTATAATGAAGAATTTGTTGGCAAATATAAAACAATGCAATTTATTATTAAATGTATGAATGAATGTTTATTTTACTTGGTAAGGAACGAGGGTAGAGGTTGGCAAGATCCTCAAATACATTTATTATCGAGTGAAACCAATATTCTACGAAAGTCATATAAAAAAATTCGTCCCAATTATCTATGAAAATCTATTTCGACGATTTTTTTGTGAAAATACCAAATTTCGACCAGATTTTCTATAAGAAATTAAATTTTCGACGAATTTTTTTGTGAAAATACAAAATTTAAAAATCAAATTTCGACGAGATTTTCTATGTAAAAATCAAATTTCGACGAGATTTTCTATGTAAAAATCAAATTTCGACGAGATTTTCTATGTAAAAATCAATTTTCGACGAGATTTTCTATGTAAAAATCAATTTTCGACGAGATTTTCTTTGTTAAAATCAAATTTCGACGAGATTTTCTATGTAAAAATAAAATTCGACGAGATTTTCTATGTAAAAATAAAATTCGACGAGATTTTCTATGTAAAAATCAATTTTCGACGAGATTTTCTATGTAAAAATCAATTTTCGACGAGATTTTCTATGTTAAAATCAAATTTCGACGAGATTTTCTATGTAAAAATCAAATTTCGACGAGATTTTCTATGTAAAAAGAAAATTTCGACGAGATTTTCTATGTAAAAATAAAATTTCGACGAGATTTTCTATGTAAAAATAAAATTTCGACGAAATTTCCTAGAAAAATAAAATTTCGACGAAATTTCCTAGAAAAATAAAATTTCGACGAAATTTCCTAAATGTAAATAAATTTCCTATAAAAATGAAATTTCGACGAAATTTCCTATAAAAATAAAATTTCGACGAAATTTCCTATAAAAATAAAATTTCGATGAAATTTCCTATAAAAATAAAATTTCGATGAAATTTCCTTAAAAATGAAATTTCGACGAAATTTCCTATAAAAATGAAATTTCGACGAAATTTCCTATAAAAATGAAATTTCGACGAAATTTCCTATAAAAATGAAATTTCGACGAAATTTCCTATAAAAATGAAATTTCGACGAAATTTCCTATAAAAATGAAATTTCGACGAAATTTCCTATAAAAATGAAATTTCGACGAAATTTCCTATAAAAATGAAATTTCGACGAAATTTCCTATAAAAATGAAATTTCGACGAAATTTCCTATAAAAATGAAATTTCGACGAAATTTCCTATAAAAATGAAATTTCGACGAAATTTCCTATAAAAATGAAATTTCGACGAAATTTCCTATAAAAATGAAATTTCGACGAAATTTCCTATAAAAATGAAATTTCGACGAAATTTCCTATAAAAATGAAATTTCGACGAAATTTCCTATAAAAATGAAATTTCGACGAAATTTCCTATAAAAATGAAATTTCGACGAAATTTCCTATAAAAATGAAATTTCGACGAAATTTCCTATAAAAATGAAATTTCGACGAAATTTCCTATAAAAATGAAATTTCGACGAAATTTCCTATAAAAATGAAATTTCGACGAAATTTCCTATAAAAATGAAATTTCGACGAAATTTCCTATAAAAATGAAATTTCGACGAAATTTCCTATAAAAATGAAATTTCGACGAAATTTCCTATAAAAATGAAATTTCGACGAAATTTCCTATAAAAATGAAATTTCGACGAAATTTCCTGTAAAAATGAAATTTCGACGAAATTTCCTCCTAAAAATAAAATTTCGACGAAATTTCCTCCTAAAAATAAAATGTCGACGAAATTTCCTATAAAAATAAAATTTCGACGAAATTTCCTATAAAAATAAAATTTCGACGAAATTTCCTATAAAATAAAATGTCGACGAAATTTCCTATAAAAATAAAATGTCGACGAAATTTCCTATAAAAATAAAATTTCGACGAAATTTCCTATAAAAATAAAATTTCGACGAATTTCTTATATAAAATAAAATTTCGACGAAATTTCCTATAAAAATAAAATTTCGACGAAATTTCCTATAAAAATAAAATTTCGACGAAATTTTGTATGCAACGTTTCTATGTGTAAGTGTGCCACAATTCTTTCCCGATTTATCACTCCACCCTCGTTTTATACCCTTGCAAACTCGTTCATATTTACATACATAAATATTTGCTCTGTTGTACACATTTTCAGGCGGTAATATTTATTTAACATTCATTGAAACCTATAAATTCGCAATATTGTATACTGCAACAGTAGGAAATTCCAAAGTCCCCCCCACAAAAAAGGTTATTCAGTTTTTCAACACATTTTCCGAGTCCTTATTTTATAGGGTTTGCTTAGGGTTAACATGTGTTTGAGAGTGCGAGTGTGTGTGTGTGTGGGTCCACGCCAAAGTGCTGGCATGGTACGGAAAAATGTTGTTTGGCACTTCAATTATGCATGAAAATTTATAGGAATTCGGTACCGAAAGGAAAATAAAAGAAAAAAACTAAAACAAATGTTCAACGGCTTACTCACTCACACACACACCTTTGGCACTTGCGTTGGAATCCTCGAAAAAAAACATTAATGACACCATGGAAAATTTAACAACTCACTAAGGCAAATTTTATTTTGGTTACCAAATAAAATGGCATTAAATTGAAGCTTTAGTGCGGAAATCCTCGTTTTTTGTTTTTGTTCTTTTTCAAAAGAAATTACGTTTAAGGCACTTTCATGACTCTCAGTTGATTGGCGATATCCATTTATTTTTGCGGAGGGTGAGGGTGGGATTTAAAGTTATTTAAAGTCCATTAGAATTTTATTGTGCATTCATTCGAGGAAAATCCTCAAAGTATGCTATTAATTTACTCGTTAAGCAGTCATCAAAAGTATGCAACATTTAATGAACAATTGTGTGCCATAAAGTATGCAACACTTTTTGGGGGGTTTTGCACAAAATAAAAAAAGGCATTGAATTGAATTGGCTTACTTCATAGCTTACTTCAAAGAAGAAAGTTGATTTTCATAGAAAATTTCAAAGAAATTTGATTTTCATAGAAAATTTCAAAGAAATTTGATTTTCATAGAAAATTTCAAAGAAATTTGATTTTCATAGAAAATTTCAAAGAAATTTGATTTTCATAGAAAATTTCAAAGAAATTTGATTTTCATAGAAAATTTCAAAGAAATTTGATTTTCATAGAAAAATTCAAAGAAATTTGATTTTCATAGAAAAATTCAAATAAATTAGTTTTTCTTAGAAAATTTCAAAGAAATTAGTTTTTCTTAGAAAATTTCGTCGAAATTTGTATTTCATAGAAAATTTCGTCGAAATTTGTATTTCATAGAAAATTTCGTCGAAATTTGTATTTCATAGAAAATTTCGTCGAAATTTGTATTTCATAGAAAATTTCGTCGAAATTTGTATTTCATAGAAAATTTCGTCGAAATTTGAATTTCATAGAAAATTTCGTCGAAATTTGAATTTCATAGAAAATTTCGTCGAAATTTGAATTTCATAGAAAATTTCGTCGAAATTTGAATTTCATAGAAAATTTCCAAGAAATTTGAATTTCATAGAAAATTTTGTCGAAATTTGCATTTCATAGAAAATTTCGTCGAAATTTGCATTTCATAGAAAATTTCGTCGAAATTTGAATTTCATAGAAAATTTCGAAGAAATTTGCTTTTCATAGAAAATTTCGAAGAAATTTGCTTTTCATAGAAAATTTCTAAGAAATTTGATTTTCATAGAAAACTTTGAAGAAATTTGATTTTCATAGAAAATTTCAAAGAAATTTGATTTTCATAGAAAATTTCAAAAAAAAAAAATGATTTTCATAGAAAATTTCCAAGAAATTTGATTTTCATAGAAAATTTCCAAGAAATTTGATTTTCATAGAAAATTTCCAAGAAATTTGATTTTCATTGAAAATTTCCAAGAAATTTGATTTTCATAGAAAATTTCAAAGAAATTTGATTTTCATAGAAAATTTCAAAGAAATTTCATTTTCATAGAAAATTTCAAAGAAATTTAATTTTCATAGAAAATTTCAAAGAAATTTCATTTTCATAGAAAATTTCAAAGAAATTTCATTTTCATAGAAAATTTCAAAGAAATTTCATTTGCATAGAAAATTTCAGAGAAATTTCATTTTCATAGAAAATTTCCAAGAAATTTCATTTTCATAGAAAATTTCCAAGAAATTTCATTTTCATAGAAAATTTCCAAGAAATTTCTTTTTCATAGAAAATTTCCAAGAAATTTGATTTTCATAGAAAATTTCGTCGAAATTTGAATTTAATAGAAACTTTCGTCGAAATTTGTATTTCATAGAAACTTTCGTCGAAATTTGAATTTCATACAAAATTTCGTCGAAATTTGTATTTCATAGAAACTTTCGTCGAAATTTGTATTTCATAGAAACTTTCGTCGAAATTTGTATTTCATAGAAACTTTCGTCTAAATTTGTATTTCATAGAAAATTTCGTCGAAATTTGTATTTCATAGAAAATTTCGTCGAAATTTGTATTTCATAGAAAATTTCGTCGAAATTTATATTTCATAGAAAATTTCGTCGAAATTTGTATTTCATAGAAAATTTCGTCGAAATTTGTATTTCATAGAAAATTTCGTCGAAATTTGTATTTCATAGAAAATTTCGTCGAAATTTGTATTTCATAGAAAATTTCGTCGAAATTTGTATTTCATAGAAAATTTCGTCGAAATTTATATTTCATAGAAAATTTCGTCGAAATTTGTATTTCATAGAAAATTTCGTTGAAATTTGTATTTCATAGAAAATTTCGTCGAAATTTGTATTTCATAGAAAATTTCGTCGAAATGTGTGTTTCATAGAAAATTTCGTCGAAATTTGTATTTCATAGAAAATTTCGTCGAAATTTGAATTTCATAGAAAATTTCGTCGGAATTTGAATTTCATAGAAAATTTCCAAGAAATTTGATTTTCTTAGAAAATTTCCAAGAAATTTGATTTTCATAGAAAATTTCCAAGAAATTTGATTTTCATAGAAAATTTCCAAGAAATTTGATTTTCATAGAAAATTTCCAAGAAATTTGATTTTCATAGAAAATTTCCAAGAAATTTGATTTTCATAGAAAATTTCCAAGAAATTTGATTTTCATAGAAAATTTCCAAGAAATTTGATTTTCATAGAAAATTTCGTCGAAGTTTGTATTTCATAGAAAATTTCGTCGAAATTTGTATTTCATAGAAAATTTTCGTCGAATTTTGAATTTCATAGAAAAATTTGTCGAAATTTGAATTTCATAGATAAATTTGTCGAAATTTGAATTTCATAGATAAATTTGTCGAAACTTCATTTTAATAAAATATTTCCAAGAAATTTAAATGACTTCTTCCAACTCAAAAAATACTGTCAATCGGTTTCATGGAATATCATTCCAGTGTTTAAATATTTCCTAGATATCTTCCAAAAAATTAAAATAAGCTTTAAGCCTTGTTTGTCTCTAGCCAATCAGTATCATTCAAGTTTTGGTTATTTGACAAAATCGAATCATCGTATGCTTTCAATATTGGCCACAGGACGAAATTGTGGCCAGAGTAAATGTGAAAAATGCCACACACACACATACTTCTTTGTACATGTTCAGGTATCCAAATGATTATGGCAAGTGCACTGCTCTCTGCACTAATCCGATTGAGATAATGGCAATCGAATTTCTAGTTGAAATTAAATTTCATGCTGCTGCTGCTGATATGTATGCTACGGCCGCCGCAAGCATGTCCCAAAAGTATGCCATCAATTTTGGCATTTAGACAACAACACCGACACAAACATTGTATCAACGAAGCGCCTAAAGGTAGGCAATACTAATTTAATTATAAGCGATAGCATGTGTAGCAGCTTTGCCGGGTTGAATGTTGCATAATTCCCCATTTAAATTTCAATTATTTTTCGTCTAAAATTTAACACAATTTAAGGATGTTATTTGAAAACCATGTGTTGGTGGTGGGAGCGAGCGAGGAGTTGCCATAAACATCCCCACATTTTATGGTTAGTTTTATAGGAATTCGCTGAAACCACTGAAATTGTTTGTTTAACCGCAAACGAGGCAAAATTTCGTTGACAAACAAACAACAAATTTCCCCAACTCACAGTGGGAGATTTTTCATCGCCAACAACAGCCATAACAATGTGAATTATTATGGCTCAGCGTCGTCACCACTGCCTTCAATCGCTGTGGGTGTGAGTGTGGTGTCAGGCACGTGGCTTTTTCTTCACTCCCCTGTGGGAAAATCTCATAAAAATATTAACAATCCTGACTGGCAAAAAAACCGATGACCTGACTGACCGCTGAACTCTAGTCATTTAATATTTATTTGTTTTTTGGACAGTCATGCTGTGGAAAATTTTAGGATTATCCTTTCAATCCGATTGTCCGAAGTGCTCCAAGACCTCAGGCACTGTATGGTAAATATACACTTTTGACTCAGTCACGTGTCATAAAATGAACGGCCCCGAGAGTGTGTCAAATGTTAATTGTTTTACAGGGGGAAGTCTCAAAAATATTTTGTCAGATGGATTGGAAAATTTAATAATTCTATATTTCGTATAAGAAGACGTGGAAATAATTCAAGTCGCCTAAAGTTATGCTACTCTTTTTCTCTTTGCATAAGCTACACAAGATATACAGCAAGCACCCTATTATGTGCTAAAATTTGATCCTTTTGTTAAGTTTCTCCGAAAAAATATTTTGTTTATTATATTGAGAATAGTATCTGTGGCCACGTTCCTTGAACAGTGCATTTAAAGTGCCTTAAAGTATGCTACACTTTTGCTCTTCTAAAAGTTCCAAAAAATATGCTGTAGTTATCGCACTATAATCTGACAAAAAAATCAAATTTCGTTGAAATTTTTAATGGAAATCAAATTTCATTGAAATTTTTTATGGAAATCAAATTTCGTCGAAATTTTCTATGGAAATCAAATTTTGTCGAAATTTTCTATGGAAATCAAATTTCGTCGAAATCAAATTTTGTCGAAATTTTCTATGGAAATCAAATTTCGTCGAAATTTTCCAATGGAAATAAAATTTCGTCGAAATTTTCTATGGAAATAAAATTTCATCGAAATTTTCTATGGAAATCATCAAAATTCATCAAATTTTCTATGAAAATCAAATTTCGTCGAAATTTTCTATGAAAATCAAATTTCGTCGAAATTTTCTATGAAAATCAAATTTCGTCGAAATTTTCTATGAAAATCAAATTTCGTCGAAATTTTCTATGAAAATCAAATTTCGTCGAAATTTTCTATGAAAATCAAATTTCGTCGAAATTTTCTATGAAAATCAAATTTCGTCGAAATTTTCTATGAAAATCAAATTTCGTCGAAATTTTCTATGAAAATCAAATTTCGTCGAAATTTTCTATGAAAATCAAATTTCGTCGAAATTTTCTATGAAAATCAAATTTCGTCGAAATTTTCTATGAAAATCAAATTTCGTCGAAATTTTCTATGAAAATCAAATTTCGTCGAAATTTTCTATGAAAATCAAATTTCGTCGAAATTTTCTATGAAAATCAAATTTCGTCGAAATTTTCTATGAAAATCAAATTTCGTCGAAATTTTCTATGAAAATCAAATTTCATCGAAATTTTCTATGAAAATCAAATTTCATCGAAATTTTCTATGAAAATCAAATTTCATCGAAATTTTCTATGGAAATCAAATTTCGTCGAAATTTTCTATGGAAATCAAATTTCGTCGAAATTTTCTATGGAAATCAAATTTCGTCGAAATTTTCTATGGAAATCAAATTTCGTCGAAATTTTCTATGGAAATCAAATTTCGTCGAAATTTTCTATGGAAATCAAATTTCGTCGAAATTTTCTATGGAAATCAAATTTCGTCGAAATTTTCTATGGAAATCAAATTTCGTCGAAATTTTCTATGGAAATCAAATTTCGTCGAAATTTTCTATGGAAATCAAATTTCGTCGAAATTTTCTATGGAAATCAAATTTCGTCGAAATTTTCTATGGAAATCAAATTTCGTCGAAATTTTCTATGGAAATCAAATTTCTTCGAAATTTTCTATAAAAATCAAATTTCTTCGAAATTTTCTATAAAAATCAAATTTCTTCGAAATTTTCTATAAAAATCAAATTTCGTCGAAATTTTCTATGGAAATCAAATTTCGTCGAAATTTTCTATGGAAATCAGATTTCGTCGAAATTTTCTGTGGAAATCAAATTCCGAAATTTTCTTAGAAATCAATTTTCGAAATCGATTTTTTCTATAGAAATCGAAATTTTCTATAGAAAGCAAATTTCGAAATCGAAATTTTCTAGAAATCAAATTTCGAAATCGAAATTTTCTATAGAAATCAAATTTCGAAATCGAAATTTTCTATAGAAATCAAATTTCGAAATCGAAATTTTCTATAGAAATCAAATTTCGAAATCGAAATTTTCTATTGAAATCAAATTTCGAAATCGAAATTTTCTATAGAAATCAAATTTTGTCGAAATTTTCTATGAAAATCAAATTTCGTCGAAATTTTCCAGGAAAAGAAATTTCTTGGAAATTTTCTATAGAAATCAAATTACGAAATCGAAATTTTCTATAGAAATTAAATTTCGAAATCGTAATTTTCTATATAAGTAAATCAAATTACGAAATCGTAATTTTCTATAGAAATCAAATTTCGAAATCGAAATTTTCTATTGAAATGAAATTTCTTGGAAATTTTCTATAGAAATCAAATTTCTTGGAAATTTTCTATAGAAATCACATTTCGTCGAAATTTTCTATAGAAATCATATTTCATCGAAATTTCCTATAGAAATCAAATTTCGTTGAAATTTTCTATGGAAATGAAATTTCTGGGAAATTTTCTATAGAAATCACATTTCGTCGAATTTTCTATAGAAATCATATTTCATCGAAGTTTCCTATAGAAATTAAATTACGAAATCGAAATTTTCTATAGAAGTCAAATTTCTTGGAAATTTTTTATAAAAATCAAATTTCTTGGAAATTTTCTATAAAAATCAAATTTCGTATATAAATCAAATTTCGCCTTTAAGTATGCTACATTTTTCTCCTTCTAAACGTTCCAAAAGATATGCTGTAGTTATCCCACTATAATCCCCAAAAATACTTTTGTTTGTCACAAAAGTAACAAATGCTGACTTATGTTCCACAATTTGTTCAATTATTTATTATCTCTCTCGGTAACTACCTCAAAATATTGGATGAGGTTTTAATTGAATTGACTCTCGGTCTCTTTGTGTGCGTCGCCGTCGTTACATCTATAAATATCGTATTTGTACAATTCGTACGTTTTATAATCGATCCAATCATCAATTTCATTGACAACAAAAAACGAAGAATTAAAAGTTGGCACACATACACACACACGTACGCAATTAAAACCGCAAAAATAAATTGGTCAGCCAAGCGTACTCAGAGAAGACCTCCAACCAAAAACCAATAACACCACCGACGACATCAACCACCCACCCACCTGTCACAGCCAGCCAACACACTCCCTCACTATTGTCGTCCCACCCATTCTGCCATTGACAGGTTACAATTACGCATAGCTTGGATGGACACGAAGGCAGAGCAGAAGAAAAAAAATAAACACACACACACGAGCAGCAAGCAATACGCTGACAATTGTGTAACGTTATGAAAGGCCAAAACCGATGAACTGAAAATACGTGAAACAATAAAACTACGCGCAAATAAAACCTGTGGTTTTTGGCTGTTGTTTTTTTGGAGGGGATTCCATTGGTTTTTGAAATTGTTGTTATATTTTTTTGGTGCTCTGTGGTTTGAATAGTGCCAAATTGCGTGGTTTTGCGGAAGTTGATGCGATTTTAAAGAGTTTAACGACAATAAAACGAAAAAAAAACTCGTGAAAAAACCACTACATTTTTTGGTAAAGCGGTCGATTTTTGTAAAGGTTGTTCGACAGATGTTAACATAATACAAATATCAAAAATTCACAATCGATTTGTCTCCAGGTGATTTATTAATATTTTTGAATCTGGAAACATTAGTCTACAAACTTTTTGTCGAAGGATTACGTATGACATTCTCTTATGTATTATGACTTTCTAAACTCGAAAATTTTATTATAAAAAATTACCGACATTTTTACATCATTTAATCTATTTGTAAATATAGGTTCCGGTACTTTGCCCGCGAAAAACCAGTTTTATCCGTTGATGAATATAGATAAATCTAAAATATTAATTTTGATATCCTCCATTTAGATATCCTCCTCCAGACAACATCGACTTTCACGATTTCATCTACAACAATTTGATTGTTACCATTTTTAACCCTTTTTCTTCAAGGCACCGTTTTGTTGTCCTTAAAAGTAAAAAAATTAGAAAAAAGCATTTATTTAGCGCTTCTACGTAGTCAGAGGAATTTACACACCGATTGTTATGATTCTAGTTGCAATACTTTGGTTGGTACCATTTTTATCCCTTTTTCTCACTCACCCTTTAAAGGGTAAATTAAAAAAAAAAGCATTCACGTCGCTCTTCTACATGGTCAGGGAAATTTACACACCGGATTTCACGATTCTATCTGCAATACTTTGGTTGGTACCATTTTTATCCCTTTTTGTCCCGCTCACCCATTAAATGTACAAAAATGCATTTATTGTACCTTATCTTTTACTTTTATATTATTTTTATGTTCGGCTATAGGCCGGCATACGATTAATGTTGGAATTTTGAAATAAAAAAACGCGAATTAAACGAAAAACATTATTATTTTAATTGTATGACATATAAAAATATCATATTCTTGACCAAAAACAAATAATATGATATTTTTATATGGTAGGTTCCCATCACCTATGAAATTTTGCGAGACGTGTTGCCAACACATTTTGAGAGCCTAAAGCGTAATAAAAACTAAAAACTAAAAAATTTCCTCCAAAAAGCGTAAAAAGCATCAAGCCTTTTTTCAATTATAAAAAACGTTGTTTTATTAACTTTTTATACCCTCCACCTCCAGGATGGGGGTATACTAACTTTGTCATTCCGTTTGTACAACCTTGAAATATCGACTTGAGACCCATAAAGTATATATATTCTTGATCGTCACAAAATTCCGTCCGTCTGTTGAAAGCACGCTAGCATCTAAACGAAAGGAGCAAGAATGTTCAAAATTTCCATAAATGCGTCTTATAGTCGTAGATCGGCTGGGATTGAAACGGGGCGAAATCGGCCCAAAGGGAAAAAAATTTCCATCACAAGGACTAAAAATACCCATAACAATCCCTAATATTTTAGCGTATTTAAGCATGTTTTTTATATTTGCTTGATATTTGGTACGCGCATTCCCCTTATATCAAAAACGGGCACCATAAAGTGATTCTTATTTGCAGGGGGTGAAATGGGGCAAAAAAGGGATAAAAATGGTACATATTAAACGACAACAGATAGAAACACGAAATTCGTTGTGAACATTCCTCTAACTGAGTAGATACATAATGTAAAAGTATTTTTTCCAAATTCGTACTTTTAAGAGGTAAAATGGGAATAGAGGGATAAAAATGGTACCAACCAAACGGCTGTACCTAGAATAATGAAATTCGGTGTATACATTCCTCTGCTTGCATAGGAACGTAAAATACACGGATTTTTCAAATTGGTTTTTTTTGGGTTTAAATTAAAAAAAAAAAGAGATAAAAATAGTACCAATCAAATGACCGCAGCTAGAGTCATAAAATTCTGAGGATACATTCGTCTGACTACGTATACATGAAAAATAAAAGTTTTTTTTCAAATTCGTACTTTCAAGGGATACAATGGGTACAGAGGGATAAAAATAGTACCAACCAAACGGCTACACCTATAATAATGAAATTCGGTGTATACGTTCCTCTGATTGCGTAGACACTTAAAATAAACGGATTTTTCAAAATTCGTACTTTTTGGCGTCAAAATGGAATTCGAAATTCGTACTTTCAAGGGATACAAATAGTACAGAGGGATAAAAATAGTACTAACTAAACGACTACAGCTAGAATGATGAAATTCTAATTGTGTGGAAACGTCAAATAAAGGGATTTATATAGCCAACCAAATGGCCGCAGCTGGAATCATGGAATTCGGTGTATACATTCCTCAGACTTCATAGACACGCAAAATAAAAGTTTTTTTTTTCCAAATTCGAACTTTTTCTTTTACAGCAAAAATTGGTCGAATCATGAAGTTAGGTTATTTTGCACTATGTACGTGTGATAATGGATTTTCAAAATTTGTACTTTTGGAATTTAAATAGAATGGAAATACAACCAACTGTAGCACCCATTATCTACCAATATTTATGGTATTTAAGCTTTTTGAAAATATAAATAGAAGAATAATTATTTTTTTGAATTGACGTATTGGTAACCTTGCCTTATAAGCGTGGTTTGAAAAAATTAAAATATTATATTTATTTATAAAATTATTTTTTTAATATTTGTATTTGGTTTGGCTATATTAAACAAATTTATATTTTCCTGTAATATTACTGCACTTCTACGAAAATCGACATCCTCTGTGGAATGCAATCAATGGTGGAGGGTATATAAGGTGGAGGGTATATATATATATATTTTAGCGCTAACAAGGCTTCCATAATTGATTTAAGTTATTTTTTAGGCCACCATAGTTGCACAGCATTTGTGAAATTCGAAAACATTTTTGGGTACAAGGTCTACCTAAAAATACCCCAGGATTTTTAAATAAAGAGTGATTTTTTTGAGGTTAGGATTTTCATGCATTAGTATTTGACAGATCACGTGGGATTTCAGACATGGTGTCAAAGAGAAAGATGCTCAGTATGCTTTGACATTTCATCATGAATCGTCTTACAAACGAACAACGCTTGCAAATTATTGAATTTTATTTTATTATCAAAATGCGTGCTCTGTTAAGAAAGTTCATTGCGCGCTTCCATTTTATGGTCAGTTTAATCGACCCACTGAAGCGGCTATTCGGGCTATTGTGTCTAAATTTCGCACCAAATTTACATTGTTGGACATTAAACCACCAACACGCTTACGTAGAGTGCGAACTGAAGAAAATATCGCAGCTGTATCGGCCAGTGTTAATGATGACCACCAATTTTCGATTCGTCGCCGTTCGCACCAATTGGGTCTCTGTTACTCAAAAACGTGGAAATGCCAAAATTGGACTAAGCGGATGGACCACCTAAGACGCAGCCGCGGTCAACATTTAAATGAAATTATCTTCAAAAAGTAAATGTCATGGACCAATCTAACGTTTCAAATAAAGAACCGATGAGATTTTGCAAATTTTATGCGTTTTTTTTTTTTTAAAGTTATCAAGCTCTTAAAAAATCACCCTTTATTACGTGTTATCACACACAATAGCAATTGCAATAGTCTTGCACGAATTGTTTTTTATGGAGACAGGCTGCTGTAAGATAACCCGTCTGTTTCATCTGCTGATGCACACAACGAAAAAAAATGTTGCCATGTTCCCAAGGAAAGACATAACATGTCGTGTCATGACTCTGCTTTATCCTTGTTTAGTTTTTGCAACATTTTTCAAATCATTTTTATGAGTGTCTCTCTGTGTTCTACAGCAAACATTTTATGTTTTTCCAGATATGAATTTTCGTTTTTTATTACTTGTAAGAAGTCTTGCGTTCTCATGAGAAAAGGGGAGCAGGATGGGAATAAAGGAATATCAAATGTAAAATATGAAATATCCTAAAGGTTTTACTCGTCTCGGTGGTAGTGCCACTCGAACAGTGTTATTACAGTACTCGCGGACGGAGTGAAAAAAAAAACAAACAAAAAATTACACTTTTTACATTTCTCGATTTTCCATCTTCTTCAGAAGAACATCTGCCAAGGAGGAGCAGAGGAGAACAGTGCGGAAAATCGTTTATTTTCTTTATGAACCATAAAACATGAAATTTTCATATTCTATTGAAGAACGTCAGAAACAAACAACCTTCAAAGTGTGGCAACAACATCAAGATTCATGTAAAGATGATGTAAAGACACAAACACACACAGATGCTCTGCACACTCATACTCCAACAGAGGATGTATGTGTGTGCTTTACATTCCTTTAGATTTTTTTTGTTATCCTTGTAGTTGTAGGGAAGGAAGCATCAGCCGAATCATGCTGAATATCACTATTTCTGGATATGCCAACAAAAATCGTAATACTGTCTGTCATGCCATGATGATAACGTGACTGGAAGTATTTTCCCAGCATCCGCATCAACAACGTCGGCAACGGCAACGTAATCATCTTCACTCTCGTCCTGTTCGCCTGCCATGGGATTCTGGTGGAAAGAAGGAGCAAGCCAATGTGATGAATATGAAAATTGACATTTTATAGGTTTCATTCTTCGGTTTTCGATTTTTTTCCCGTTTTTTTCTCCTGCTTCGTTAAAAGTAGAGAAAGTTAATTTAACCTTGTAATGGGCATGTGTTCAGCTGTATAATGAAATCTGTGGCAGGAGGCTCAGGAGCATAAGAATTTAATGTCGGTTAAAGTTGTAAACCTTTTGAAATTGTTAAAAAAATTGTATGAATAATTCATATGGCGTGCTGGAATCGTTACATTTTTGTGTTCGAGATAAGGAATATTTCAACTGACTTTAAGATATATATATATATATATATATATTCGATGAACAAAGGACATTTATTTTAGAAAATGTCTAGTTTTGCTCAATTTGAAAGTCTCATTAAATGTTTGTACATTTTTCTTGTATACCAACATGATGACATTTGGATCCTGGATATGTCTGAACCAAATCCTTCTCATGTTTTTTTGACTCTTCCCTGTCTGGCTGATTGATGGTGTGGACTACATAACTTTCACAAGAAATTTAAAGTAGAATCACGTGGACATTAGGCCGACTCGCGGTTCATATAAAAAACAATAATTTTCAAGAAAATAAAGTTTGATTTATTTATAAATTTCTAAAGGAAACATTTTTTAATTATTTTAAGTACTTATTTACATCCCATGATGCCTATATAAGTGTCATATTAGAGGAGTAATATAGAGGAGATTGTGGATATTTATATCAGATACGATAGGAATTGCTGTGGTCACCCCCTCAAAAATGAAGACTGGATTTTTCAATGATGATCTGTAAAATATTTCATCGCTGGGCCAAGCCGCCTGTGAGCTAACTAAACGCTCCTGAAAACACCTCTAAAATCATGTTTTCCCGTATAATTTTTTATATTGAATTTTTGCCCAAAAATGTTTTCCTGAATTAATAGAATCAAAAGATTCTTGACTTAGACAAACTCATTGGTCGTAATTTTGGACATTTAGATGGATTTTTGTGGCTTTTCAAAGTAATAGCTAAAAACTCACATTTCTTGGAAACATTTTGTAAATGGCGTAATAATGAACTAGTAAATCAAAAAAAAATTTTTTTTTCAAATCCATGCTTTATGCAAGCAGAATTCTATTGGGCCTAGAAATTCTTTTTTAGTTATCTTTTGTAGAAGGAAAAATTACTGCGTTATCAGGAGCAGAAATAATAGATTTTTAATTTGTGGTTTGTATGGGAGGTACCACGCCCCTTTGTCCATTCCCGCTCATATTTGCAGCAGTACTTAAAAAATGCACACCAAACCGACGTACCAAATTTTGTTCAAATACCGTTATCAGGAGCAGAAATAATAGATTTTTAATTTATGGTTTGTATGGGAGGTACCACGCCCCTTTGTCCAATTGGTCAAATTTTTCCATTTCCTTGTATTGTCATCGAAAATGATTAAGTGTGCAAAATTTGAGCAAAATTGGTTGAGAAAAAAGCTTTCAAAAATTGATTTCAAATTTTGTGGCACACAAACATATATAGAAAGTAACCTTATATAAAGCATGGAAAAAATAGAATAAAATAAGAATAAACAAGTAAAAACGGCGTTAAGTTCGGCCGGGCCGAACTTTATATACCCTCCACCATGGATTGCATTCCACAGAGGTTGTAGGTTTTCGTAGAAGTGCAGTAATATTACAGGAAAATATAAACTTTTTAATATAGCCAAAACAAAACAAATAAAAATATTGAAAAAAAAATATAAATAAATACAACATTTTAATTATTTCAAACCATTATTTATTTCACATCAAAAAATAAATAATCTTATATTTATGTTTTCAAAAAGCTTAAATGCCATAAATATTAGTAGGCAGTGTGTGCTACAGTTGGTTGTATTTCCATTCTATTTTAATTCCAAAAGTACAAATTTTGAAAATCTATTATCAGACGTACATAGTGCAAAATAACCTAACTTCATGCTTCAGCCAATTTTTGCCGTAAAAGAAAAAGTACGAATTCGGAAAAAAACTTTTTATTTTGCGTGTCTATGCAGTCAGAGGAATGTATACACCGAATTCCATGATTCCAGCTGCGCCCATTTGGTTGGTACCATTTTTACCCCCTGACGTTTCTACGCACTTAGAATTTCATCATTCGTTTAGTTGGTACTATTTTTATCCCTCTGTACCATTGTATCCCTTGAAAGTACGAATTTCGAAAAATACGTTTATTTTCCGTGTCTACGAAGTCAGAGGAATGTATACTCCGAATTTCATGACTCTAGCTGCGGTCATTTGGTTGGTACTATTTGTATCCCCTCTTTCCATTTTAATCACTATTCTTTTTTTCTATTTTGACCCCAAAAAGAACGAATTTGAAAAAAACAAACATTTATTTTTCATGTCTACGTAGTCAGAGGAATGTATACTCCAAATTCCATGACTCTAGCTGCGGTCATTTGATTGGTACTATTTTTATTCCCTTTTTTCGTTTAACCCCAAAAAGTACGAATTTCGAAAAATCTGTTTATTTTAAGTGTCTACGCAATGAGAGTAATGTATACACCGAGTTTCATTATTCCAGGTGTAGCCGTTTAGTTGGTACTATTTTTATCCCTCTGTACCATTGTATCCCTTGAAAGTACGAATTTCGAAAAATTCGTCTATTTTCCGTGTCCACGCAGTTAGAGGAATGTATACTCATTTGATTGGTACTATTTTTATCCCCTTTTTTCATTGTAACCCCAAAAAGTACGAATTTTGAAAAATTTGTTTATTTTAAATGTCTACAATATCAGAGGAATGTATACACCGAATTTCATTATTCTAGGTACAGCCGTTTGGTTGGTACCATTTTTATCCCTCTATTCCCATTTTACCCCTTAAAAGTACGAATTTGGAAAAAAATACTTTTATATTATGTATCTACTTAATTAGAGTACACACCGAATTTCGCGTTTCTAGCTGTTGTTTAATATGTACCATTTTTATCCCTTTTTTGCCCCATTTCACCCCCTACAAATAAGAATCACTTTATGGTGCACGTTTTTGCTATAAGTGGAATGCACATACCAAATATCAAGCAAACATAAACAGACCTATTCAAAACACATGCTTAAATTCGCTAGAATATTAGGGATTATTATGGGTATTTTTAGCCCTTGTGAGGGAAAAATTTTTCCCTTTAGGACGATTTCGCCCCATTTCAATCCCAACCGATCTACGACTATAAGACGCATTTATGTAAAATTTGAACGTTCTAGCTCCTTTCGTTTAGATGCTAGCGTACTTTCAACAGACGGATGGACGGGCATGGATAGATCGTCTAAGAATTTTTTGACGATCAAGAATATATATATATACTTTATAGGGTCTCAGGTCGATATTTCAAAGTGTTACAAACGGAATGGCAAAGTTAGTATACCCCCATCCTGGAGGTGGAGGGTATAAAAAGAAATAGAAATAGTCAACACCTTTCGAATTATGCCGAAATGATGAATATCGGTCGAAAATGACGTCACTGACTCCATTTTTTTTGTAAAATAATTTAATACAGGATACAAAATTTTAAAACTCGTTTTACAAAAAAGAGAGCTGCAATTTCGATTTCCTTCCGATGTTCATCATTTAAGCATCATTCGAAAAGCGTTGACTATTTCTATTTCTTTTTATGAAATACTACCACAAAGTACAAAAAAGTTACTACGAAAAAACAGAAAAAATACTATAAAGGTCCAATAAATCGACCAATAAAATTTTCTAAGACAATAATCAAAAAAAAGCTTTGGACATAAGGGTCTATAGATTCAGAAAAAAATTGGACATAAATGCAATACAAAAAAAAATATTATATAAGCTATAATTTTTAAAATTTCTTCCGATTTTGGTGAAAATTGTTGAATAATTATAATTAAAAATTATTTTTTGAAAATTAAAAAAATTTAAAATTAATGAAAATTATTGTTTCTTATATTTTATTTCTTGGCAAATAGCTGTACTTGTGTTCTAAAATTAAATTTCAGAGTGTGATTTTCAGTAGTTTCTGAGATGCAACATAAGAATATTGATTTTTTTTTGCGCCAAAAACTTAGAATTCTTCTGCAAAAAATTGTTTTTTACAGAACAAAAGTTATGACCGATTGAGTAAATCCCCTTTTTGCAAAACTTCGAAGTAACAGATTTGATCCAGTTTAAAAAAAAACTCAAATAGAATGTAGCATAATATTTTCCAATACCAAACAAGTTTACTAAATTTAATCGAAATTGGAAGACCTTCGCAAATTCCTCATTGATTTTACATGGAATTCCTTAGTTGTACTTCAAATTCTACATATCAAAACAAAATTCCCCAAATATATATATTTAAAAAAAACTAACTTCCCATATTTCAGTACCAAAACACGTTCCATAAATTTCATCAAAATCGGAAGACCTTCGGAAATTTTTCGTTGGAATCCCTCAGTTGTCTTTTAAAATCTACCTGCGGCATCTTTCATTCACCAGAAGTCTAATATATGTTGATAGATCTCATAGTTCTAGAGTATAGAACTTACAGCCACTTTTCATTTTATTAGTTACGTATTGACCCCACACAATCCTGTTGCATTGTTCCGATAATATTTTACATTCCAAATGATAAAATTTGGATATTCTGACTAAACATTTAAATATAAAGAAAATACTGTTGCTTTAAAATATGTAGTTATTTTCTGCGCATAGTGCCCTCAAAAATGCGGCACTAGCCCTTTGACATCCCACACGCTATCCAGTCCAGACTAAACCCACTCTACATTCCACTCCAATGTTTGTGCATTTCAACAGCGCTGCTGCATTCCACTGAGCGCATTAGCAGCATAAACAATTTTCACAAAATATTAAAGTTTATTACTCTGTTGCTTAATTAGCTGCCAACCAGGTAGTATATTTAGATTTAGTTGTGTAGGCAAAATACGTCCATATATATAGAAGTATATGTCTAGAGGGTGTGTCAAAATTCGAGGATGATAAAGTAAAGTGTTGTTATTGGAGAAATACAGACTGATGTAGGTTAATCATCCTTGCATATCTAAAGGGTGATTTTTTAAGAGCTTGATAACTTTTTTTAAAAAAAAAACGCATAAAATTTGCAAAATCTCATCGGTTCTTTATTTGAAACGTTAGATTGGTCCATGACATTTACTTTTAGAAGATAATTTCATTTAAATGTTGACCGCGGCTGCGTCTTAGGTTGTCCATCCGCTTAGTCCAATTTTGGCATTTCCACGTTTTTAACAGAGACCCAATTGGTGCGAACGGCGACGAATCGAAAATTGGTGGTCATCATTAACACTGGCCGATACAGCTGCGATATTTTCTTCAGTTCGCACTCTACGTAAGCGTGTTGGTGGTTTAATGTCCAACAATGTAAATTTGGTGCGAAATTTAGTCACAATAGCCCGAATAGCCGCTTCAGTGGGTCGATTAAACTGACCATAAAATGGAAGCGCGCAATGAACTTTCTTAACAGAGCACGCATTTTGATAATAAAATTCAATAATTTGCAAGCGTTGTTCGTTTGTAAGACGATTCATGATGAAATGTCAAAGCATACTGAGCATCTTTCTCTTTGACACCATGTCTGAAATCCCACGTGATCTGTCAAATACTAATGCATGAAAATCCTAACCTCAAAAAAATCACTCTTTACAAAGAGAGTGACAAAATGAATGCAAAATTTAAATTTCGCGCTATTTATAATAAAATAAAAAATAAAAAATAAAAAATAAAAAATAAAAAATAAAAAATAAAAAATAAAAAATAAAAAATAAAAAATAAAAAATAAAAAATAAAAAATAAAAAATAAAAAATAAAAAATAAAAAATAAAAAATAAAAAATAAAAAATAAAAAATAAAAAATAAAAAATAAAAAATAAAAAATAAAAAATAAAAAATAAAAAATAAAAAATAAAAAATAAAAAATAAAAAATAAAAAATAAAAAATAAAAAATAAAAAATAAAAAATAAAAAATAAAAAATAAAAAATAAAAAATAAAAAATAAAAAATAAAAAATAAAAAATAAAAAATAAAAAATAAAAAATAAAAAATAAAAAATAAAAAATAAAAAATAAAAAATAAAAACTAAAAAAATAAAAAATAAAAAATAAAAAATAAAAAATAAAAAATAAAAAATAAAAAATAAAAAATAAAAAATAAAAAATAAAATATAAAAAATAAAAAATAAAAAATAAAAAATAAAAAATAAAAAATAAAAAAATAAAAAATAAAAAATAAAAAATAAAAAATAAAAAATAAAAAATAAAAAATAAAAAAGTACAAAAATATTTACAAACGATTAATTGAAACTTTTTAATTATATTGTAAATTATTTTTTACAATAATCTATTTTTTAGAAAAATGGTGTATAACATTTTCGACGATGGATGGAAATTAGGGCAACAAATTTAAAATACTGTGTTTCCATCATTCCATTGTTTCTTCTATGGATTTTAAGACACCCTTTAGCTTTAATGGATTTTGTGAATAAATTTCAAAAGCTGTCAATAAAAAATCTGTCGAGTAGAGTGTGTGTGAAGGTGTCTGCGCACGTGGGTGTGTGTCTGCGCTCGTTCTAATTGACGTATTTTATCACCTCAAAAATTGATTATGGCCTGATAACCGATGCCAAAATTCGAACAGCAGCCACAACAACACCACCATAAACCACCATAAATCTCCCATAAACTGTTCATTGAACAAAAACCACATCATATTGAGCTGGATTTAGTTGAAATTCAATTAAGAAAAAAAATATATTTTGAAAACATTAAACTGCCATAAAACAAAACCGCATAAATACAATGTTGAGTTATTGGGATTACCGAAACATATTTATTTAAGCAAGCACAGCAACAAAACTTCTGAAAGGGAGGAGGGAGAGCATTAATGGACAACACAGCAATTTCTCCATAAAAAACTATAAAATCACATAATTGACCATAAAAATTATTTTCGTGGCAGTGCTCACTCTCACCGTGCCGAGCAGGGGCTGCGTGCCCCCAGTGTGAAGATTGCTGTGGGGACTCCTTGGAGGCCGAAATGAGTGGAAATTGCGGCATGGCCCGGAACAAATCTATGAAAATGTGAATGAATAATTACCATTCTGCTAATTTGGCCATTAAAAGTTCGTTGGTATTTTCGTTTTTGCCGTTGTTTAGGTTTGATTGTTTGTTTTTATGGGAATATACGAGGGTAGGTTGGAAGAGTCGGGTACAAGGGAACACGTTTTTCTACAGGGAAGATAAAAATAAAAATAGACAATAAAACTTTGCCACATAATCCAGTTTAGAATTATTTGCCAAAAGTTGCCACATTTTTAGTTTGGCTCACTAAGCTTAAAAAATATATCAAAAATGATTTATGCATACACAAAACTAAATACTAATTTAAATTGTCCGATGATACGATATGGCTGTTTTTCCTTAAGACTGGATAACTAAGCTGCGATAACAAAAATCTAAATAAAATGTTAAATTTCACTCAAAATAAAAAAAATATTTTTTAAAATTTCCGCCAACAGCAATATCAAATTGTGTATGAATACAAATTTTGTAAAAAATAATTTTATGTTAAAAATTTTGGACTTAGATTTATTATTTGTAAGTCAAATTTATGTTTATCGAGGCTAAGTCCAAAAAAGTCAAAAGTCACAAAAAATTTTTGTTGAAATTTTATTATGATACAAATATTTATATTGTAATTGGCGACAATGTGAAAAAATATTTTTTTTTATTTTGACCTAAAAATAAAATTTTTATTAACGTTTTTTTTATCACAACTTGGTATCCTGGCTTAAAGGTAAATGTCCTAGAATATTCGAAAAAATCAATATGCCATCGACCGACATATTGTATTAAGAGACAAACTATCTTCGGGAAATTTATATTATGTTATTCTGGGTTTTATAAGATTAGTTTACACAAATTTTTCCGATGACGTAAAATTGTTGGTGCTTAAGAAAACGATATTGTAATTTGAGATGGATATTTTTTTATAATTTTATTGAGCTTAAAGACTTATTTACAATTGATGTGGTGACAAATATCATGATTTCAGGTCCTTCATTTACGAACAGTCGCCAAAAATTGAACCAAAAACTTGAGAATTTTTTATTATTTTTTTTTTAAATTGATTTTTTAATTTTTCAAATATTTTTTTTCAAATTTAAAATTATGGGATTATATTTTTTCAGAATGATTTTTTTTTATATATTTTTTAAAAATGATTTTTTTAATTTTTTAAATGATTATTTTTTATTTGTTTCTAATTGTTTTCTTTTAATATTTTTTCAAATTGAAAATTGTATTTTATATTTTTTAAATTGATGTTCATAAGTTGATTCTTTAATTAAAAATATGTCATGAAAAACACATAAAAGTTTTACGATAAAACACAATATAAAATATTCTTGTCAAATCGGTATGAACATTTGTATTGATGCTATATCTAAATAAGGTCCAATGAGATTCAATTTCACCATAATCGCTGCTAGGTTACATAGTAAAAAATACATACGTGGTTGTTGCTAGACATGAATCTGTGACAATTTGCTTCAAAGACTATAGCTTCCGTCAATAGCCCACTGAACACAATGAACAATGATTGCCGCCTATGGAGTGATAATACAGAGTCAAATCGATTAAATGAGTCTTATTATCCTTTGGGATGTTCCACACATATGTAGAAATGTGAAGGGCACAACAAAACACCTTTTTAAGAAGCTTAAAAAATATTTTTAGTTGTTTCCCACAAAAAGGGCCATAACTTCAACATCCATCAATATATCTTCAAATAGATCAGGATTTTTTCATTTGAATACTACCTATAAAAAATAAAATAAAAAAACCCAACAGGAAAAAATTGGAGGTACATCGAACGAGCCACATTTTAGAGTAGCATCCAAAATACAAATCTATGGCCCTATGATCCTTATAGGATCAACAGAAAATCTATATACAATATAAATCAATGTGTGTCTGTATGTTCCGTATAGGATGCCAATTCCGATTTTATTATGAATAGAATGATGATAAATATTCCGACAAGACCTTCATTTGATTCACGATAATTATTTCCGTTTAAACTATGCCAATAATGATCCTTTGCGCCGTCTTATTATCAGAAAACAGAAACTCTATTAAAAGAAAAATTGCCCTGTATTTAAATACTTAATTTGATGGTAGTATCTAAGTGTATATATGTAAATGTTTTTAGTCTGTGAGGATATTTGTATCTATAGACTTAATAATAATAAATGATAGGACAAAGAGGCGTGGTACCGCCCACACAAACTATATTTTAAAATTATCAATTAGTATTCATTTTATATTCAAAAGCATACGAATAGGGGAGAATGAACCCGTGTATCACCGAGTAAAAAAGCTAGTGATTGACATAGTTTTATTATATTGGAACTTTTGTTAAATGTAGCACATGATATTTAACAAGTAAAAACGGCGTTAAGTTCGGACGGGCCGAAATTTATAAACCCTCCACCATGGATTGCATTCCACAGAGGTTGTCGGTTTTCGTAGAAGTGCAGTAATATTACAGGAAAATATAATTTTTTTAAAATAGCCAAACCAAAACAAATACAAATATTGAAAAATTAATTTTATAAATAAATATAATATTTTAATTATTTCAAACAACGCTTATAAGGTAATGCTACCAATACGTCAATTCAAAAAATAAATATTCTTATATTTATATTTTCAAAAATATTTCCAAAGCTATAAATATTGGTAGATAGTGGGTGCTACAGTTGGTTGTATTTCCATTCTATTTGAATTCCAAAAGTACAAATTTTGAAAATCCATTAACAGACGTACATAGTGCAAAATAACCTAACTTCATGATTCAACCAATTTTTACCGTAAAAGAAAAAGTACCAATTTGGAAAAAAAGAGTATGAGTATGAAGAGTATGACTTTATAAAATCTCTTTATTTTACGTGCCTACGCAATAGAGGGATGTATACACCGAATTCCATGATTCCAGCTGCGCCCATTTGGTTGGTACCATTTTTACCCCCTTGACGTTTCTACGCAATTAGAATTTCATCATTCTAGCTGTGGTCGTTTAGTTGGTACTATTTTTATCCCTCTGTACCATTGTATCCCTTGAAAGTACGAATTTCGAAAAATTCGTCTATTTTCCGTGTCTACGCAGTCAGAGGAATGTATACTCCGAATTTCATGACTCTAGCTGCGGTCATTTGATTGGTACTATTTTTATCCCATTTTTTTCATTTTAACCCCAGAAAGTACGAATTTCGAAAAATCAGTTTATTTTCCGTGTCTACACACTCAGAGGAATGTATACTCCGAATTTCATGACTCCAGCTGCGGTCATTAGATTGGTACTATTTTTATCCCCTTTTTTTATTTTAACCCCAAAAAGTAAGAATTTTGAAAAATCCGTGTATTTTACTTGTCTATGCAATCAGAGAAATGTATACACCGAATTTCATTATTCTAGGTACATCCGTTTGGTTGGTACCATTTTTATCCCTCTATTCCCAGACAAAAATCATATCATTACAATACCAACATAACTAGTAGACTAGTAAAAATATAGCACTCTTATGGCAGTAAATTTTGGCGTGCTATATTCAAAAATCTGGTCAGAAAAAAAAAATCAAATTAAAAAAAAATAAAAAAAAATGTTTTCTCGTCCACTCGAAGTTGTCATCTCAAATCGAGAATTTGTAATTGAAAAATATTTTTTTTTTAAATACAATACAAGTAATAACGTACACATGCCATCTTAAAAGCATCTCATTGAGTTGCATATGTAAGTATGTGTATATGCAGCAATGCATCTGCCGTGCCAACGCTCATTTGTTTTAGTATTTTTTTATTTCTTTTTCAGGCTTGCCGCAATATTTGATCTCAACTCTGATATTGTCCTGACCATTTTGCATCTATATTTTATAGAATTACAGGCCAAAATAAAACTAAGGAAAATACAATATTTCATTCAATTCAATTTTACCCCTTAGTTTATGTAGCTAATTCATATTTTACTTTTTAAGAAGGAAAACTTAAAATTTTTATTAATGCTAAAATAATACAGATAGAATCCTGCAATTTAAAGTATTTTTAGCATATAATCTCTTCTTAAATTAGATTTTTACACCGGTATCATAGGGTGCTAATAAGTATTTAAAATAATTTTTGAAAAATTGTATCCTTTGTAATTTTATAGTCCTTTTAACTGGCAACAGGATGAGGAAATGAGAAACTAAAAAACGCCATGTAATTCTATTTCACAAAAATACCTAAAATTCATCAAAACAGACAGACACTTCCCTGAACAAACTTCCCTCGCACTTATTTACATTTCATCGACATGTGCTTGTGTAATTCACCACAAATACATCCGATCCGAACACACAACACAATGTTTTTGGATGTTTTATTAACAAACAAAACAAACCAAAAACTTTAATGTTTTGACCGCAAAACAAAAACAACAATCAACGAGCAACAAATCATCCGTCAGTAGGTGGTGGTGGTGGTGGTTGTGAGCCTGAGTGCCTTCAGCCCCCACGCTGGCTGAAATGCATTACATGCAACGCAGTGCATCACAGCAACAACAGGCAGCAGACAACAGCATCATCATCACAATCATCATCATCATATCATCAAATGCCTGCATGCGTGGCACATTAATGCTGTGGCATGCAACACCACCATCTCCAGAACCACATGCATCCATGTGAATACGCTGCTCTTCTTTTCGATGTGTGCCACACATTCTATTCAAAATCCAATTTGATCGAAATTTTCCAAAAACGAGCAAGAGAGCGAACGAACGAACAAACATCTTGCCATTGTTTATTATTTCAATTGGAAAATTTCATATTTATGAAATAAATATCACAACAACAACAACACTAGGACAATATTCAACACGGCTGGAGGCGGTGGTGGCAACTGCGACGACACACACAGATTATCTCTCGCTCGCTCGGTTCGACTCGGCGCAACCGTGCGATGTTGTTGATGTCATTATCTGTCATTAGCGAAAATTTATTTGAAATTTGTTGTGGATGGTATGGGATGGGGGGAGGGGGATTATAGCAAAACATATCGGCAACAGCAACAACAACAACAATGACGACCATAAAAATCACTACTAACAAAAATAAACAATTTTATTTATAAAATGTATCAATAAATGTTCAATGATGATATTTTTAAACGGTTGTTGATTCTTTTTCTGTTTGTTTTTGTTTTTTGTGTCTCTCATTCGGAATGATGGCCAATATTTATATATATTTTTTATCGAACACAATGTAGACTCGCTCGTCTATGAACATTTAATGCTTTCCAGATTTAAATTCGGACGGACAAATGGTTTTATACGCTGTGATGGCACCGTGGTTTTGTGGTGACATTTCTATGGTATGCCGCACAGTAGTTTCAAATTGATTTTAGTTTTGGTATTAATTCTGTAATTTTTTAAAGGAAAAATAAATTTTGACGAAATTTTGCACAAGCTTGAACAAGTGGAGTTTTCCAAATGATTTGTGAAATGTTGGACCCCCAGTGGTGTCAACGACGAGATATTTTATACGAAAATCATACTTCGCCGAGATTTTTTATACGAAAATCAAATTTCGACGAGATTTTCTATACGAAAATCAAATTTCGACGAGATTTTTTATACGAAAACCAAGTTTCGACGAGATTTTCTATTCGAAAATCAAATTTTGACGAGATTTTTTATACGAAAACCAAATTTCGACGAGATTTTTTATACGAAAATCAAATTTCGACAAGATTTTCTATACGATAATCAAATTTCGACGAGGTTTTCTATACGAAAATCAAATTTCGACGAGATTTTTTATACGGAAATCAAATTTCGACGAGGTTTTCTATACGAAAATCAAATTTCGACGAGATTTTTTATACGAAAATCAAATTTCGACGACATTTTCTATACGAAAATCACAATTTGACGAGATTTTTTATACGAAAACCAAATTTCGACGAGATTTTTTATACGAAAATCAAATTCCGACAAGATTTTCTATATGAAAATAAAATTTCGACGATATTTTCTATGAAAAATTAAATTTCGACGAGTTTTTCTATATGAAAATAAAAATTTCTACGAGATTTTCTATAAGAAAATAAAATTTCGACGAGATTTTCTATGAAAATCAAATTTCGATGAGATTTTCTATATAAAATTTAGACAGGATTTCTATATGAAATAAATCAAATTTCGACGAAATTTTCTATATGAAAATCAAATTTAGTCGAATTTATCGATGAAAATCAGATTTCGTCAAAATTATCGATGAAAATCAAATTTTGTCGAAATCATTGATGAAAATCATATTTCGTCGAAATTAAAAAAATAGAAACAATCAAATTTCGTCGAAATTTTCTATAAAAAATCCAATTTCGTCTAGATTTTTCTATTGAAAAATCCAATTTCGTCGACATTTTCTATAGAAAAATCAAATTTCGTTGAAATTTTCTATAGAAAAATCAAATTTCGTTGAAATTTTCTATAGAAAAATCCAATTTCGTCGAAATTTTCGATAGAAAAATCCAATTTCGTCAAACTTTTCGATAGAAAAATCAAATTTTGTCGAAAATTTCTATAGAAAAATGCAATTTCGTCGAACTTTCTATAGAAAAATCCAATTTCGTCGAAATTTTCTATAGAAAAATCCAATTTCGTCGAAATTTTCTAAAGAAAAATCCAATTTCATTGAAATTTTCTATAGAAAAATCCAATTTCGTCGAAATTTTCTATAGAAAAATCCAATTTCGTCGAAATTTTTTGTAGAAAAATCAAATTTCGTCGAAATTTTCTAAGGAAAATACAATTTCGTCGAAATTTTCTATAGAAAAATCCAATTTCGTCGAAATTTTCTATAGAAAGATCCAATTTCGTCGAAATTTTCTATAAAAAGATCCAATTTCGTCGAAATTTTCTATAGAAAAATCAAATTTCGTCGAAATTTTCTAAAGAAAAATCCAATTTCGTCGAAATTTTCTAAAGAAAAATCCAATTTCGTCGAAATTTTCTATAGAAAAATAACAATTTCGTCGAAAATTTCTATAAAACAATCAAATTTCGTCGAAACTTTCTAGAGAAAAATTCAATTTCGTCGAAATTTTCTAAAGAAAAATCCAATTTCGTCGAAATTTTCTATAGAAAAATCCAATTTCGTCGAAATTTTCTATAGAAAAATCAAATTTCGTCGAACTTTCTATAGAAAAATCCAATTTCGTCGAAATTTTCTATAGAAAAATCCAATTTCGTTGGAATTTTCTATAGAAAAATCCAATTTCGTCGAAATTTTCTATGAAAAATCCAATTTCGTCGAATTTTTCTATAGAAAAATCCAATTTCGTCGAAATTTTCTATAGAAAAATCCAATTTCGTCGAAATTGTCTATATAGAAATCCAATTTCGTGTAATAATTTTGTATTGCTTTTTCATACACCCACTGTGTGCATTGATATGCGATTCCATAGATGAAACCCCTATCCTGCCACATCACTACGAATAGTTCATGTTATTTGCTATACATACTGCTAAACCAAATATTTGCAGTCCAAAAATACGCCCACTGTGCCAGACGACATGCATAGCCGCACACCAATAAAATCTATCATATCTACCAACCACCACGGGACATTTATTTTGTGAGAAATATTCAAAGTTGGGGAAAATCGTTTGCAGGCGTTTTCTAGTCATGGTGCGCTGAACAACAAACGATTCCAAACGATTTTTGACGCCATATATATATACATATATATAGCAAATATTCATATCTATAAGTATACTCGTATAATTATATACTTGTATCTGGCGAGTTGTTGTTTTTTTATTTTTTCATATTTCGTCTGTTAAAATTCATACGAAAATACATAAATTTTGAGGTGAGATTATGACGAATACGACACTGGTGGCGGCGTCGGACGCTGTTGACGTATTTGTAGCAGGTTTAACAACGAAACTATTAAACATTTCCATTTGTTTTTTTTTTATTTCTTGATCAAGTCACGAGGATGATCGTATGAGAAATGAAAACAAAATAACCATTTAATCACTAGACTAATTTTCCGACATGTTTTGCAAGCAATAAAATGTTGTTGATTTTCAACTAAATGACAAATGTCTGGCGGCCAAGTCGCGCGAATTCAATGTGGAATTTTGGTGTTATGGCTCCAAAGTGCACAATCCAATCAAAATGATTCAGAAAGAGCATATTCAGAACTACAGACATATGTATGTTTGAATGTCATCTATTTGATGAGCACGATGACAAAATGTTGACATTTTGATAAAACTAAATTGAAATGAAATTTGTATGCTTCATGTATGTCTAATAATGCGAAATATATGAGGTGTTCATCAAACGGCGTAAATACGCTATATACGCTTTATACGTTTTCTTTCTACATGCGTCCAAAAAGACGCAGAAACAGTCTCGTGACATTATAAAAATATAAAAAATATAATAATCTAAATGTAGATAGTCAAATAGACAAAGAAACCAACAATTGTATCCTATCCAAAACTTTTATTTTTATTTTTTTTTTGATTCTGTGTTCTCTTAAATAAACGTTTATACTAGTTTATAAACATTTTTTCAGAGGGTACTAAATCCAAAAAAAAAAACAATATTAAACATTTTTAATATTTATTTTTTGTTAAAAATACTAAATCCTTAGATATTTTCCAAATAGACATTGTTTTCGTCGTTAGAATGTTAACTACTGAAAATTTGAAATATATATTATAATAATTGAAGACTCAACAATCAAATTATACTGTTAAATACTAAAGGTGGAATACAAAAATTTAAAAACAACAACACAATATATACATATTTCTTTTGTATTTTTAAAATTTTTATTTTTTTTTCGTGTCAGTAAAATACCAAAAAACACCAACAAAATGATAGTACAAATATCACTTACAAAATAACCATTAAATACTATTTGGTATAAAAACAAAATATAACTCGATAGGTTCAAAGATGGGTTTATTGCAGTGATGAAATTCATTTTCATATTGATGGTTTCGATAACACTGTCCGACAGTCCATATTACACTTGAACCAGATAATATAAGTCTGAAACTATAGGTGAAATGGAGTTAATTGCACTCAAAAAACTTACTAATTCCAGTAAAAATTAACTAAAATCAAGGCAATTGGTATCTGTTTGGCACCCAGTATGCCCTTACTCAATTTAAGTTTATTTTTTACTTGAACGTAGTCAAAATGAGTTTTGTTTACTCATTTGTATTTAAATTGAATGCATTTCAGAGAATCCATTTTAGTATGCTCCAGTAGTTTTTCATTTCCTCATCCTGTTGCCCCTTAAAAAGACTACAAATTACCAAAGTATACAATCTAAAAAATATTATAAATATACTAATTAGTCCTTTACAGGACTACAAAGTACCAAAGGACACAATTTTTAAAAATTATTTTAAATATTTATTCGCACCCTGTGATACAGGTCAAACAAGACAAATTAAAGAAGAGAATATGTGCTAAAAATATTTCAAATTACAAGCTTATATCTGTGTTAGTTTAGCATCAACAACCATTTCAAGGTTTTCTCCTTAAAAAATAAAATATGCATAAACTATTTAAACTAAGAGGTAAACTTTAAATGGTTTTTAATTCCGAACTAATACAGAGAGAAACATGATATTTGAAGTATTTTTAACTGACTTCATCCTCTTCAATTTGGCACTAATACCGTTATCATAGGATGAGAATAAGTATTTAAAATAATTTTTGAAAAAAAAAAAACAATTATCCTTTGGAACTTTGCATTCGTGTGAAGGGAACACAGGATGAGGAAATGAAAAACTAAAAATGGCAATTAATTCCATTTTGTCTATAGTCTCATACGTATATCATTCGGCTAAAGTGTAAGTGTAAAGTGTACCACGAGAGTAGTATGCATTTGTGCCTTTGTTTGTAACACCCAAAGGAATAGAATAGTTAGATAGTTAGAGATGGACCCATTGTCGATTTTTCAATGTCCGTCCGTCCTTGTAATCAAAGTACAGGTCGCAATTGTAGCCAGAACCAAATGAAACTTTGCACAACGAAGTTTTCCGAGATAAGGACGAACGTTTTTTAATTTGAAGAAAATCGCTTCAGATTTAGATATAGCCCCATACGAATTTCACTCCCTATTTGACTCTTTTCACCACATATTTTAACGGATTGTCTTCAAAATTGACAAAACATCTTATATATACACTAGAAACACCCATGATGAAAATGGGTTAGATCGGTTCAGATTTATATATAGCACCCACAAAAATTTCACTCCTGATTTGACTTTTCCCACTCTATAAACCACATTTTTTTAAGAGATATTCTTCAAATCTTGCAAACTCAAATTTCACTCCCGGCTTAACTCTTTCCGCCTAAACCACGAATTTTCACCGAATTTCTTCAAATTGAGCATAACACGTAATACTTGAACTGGAAAAACCAACCTATTATGTAAGTGGGTTACTTCATTCCATGTTTGGATATAGCCGCGATACAAATATTCTTCTCGATTTGACAAATTGGGTCAGGTCATATTTGCATATGATTAGGAAACATACAAAACTCATTCCCGTATTCACTTTTTCATCAAATTGAATTGTATTCGGAGAGAAAGTGGAGTGTATCATGTATCATCATAGTCGACCTGTCTGACTTTAGCCTTTCCTTACTTGTTTTATTGTTAAGATTGTTGCATTTGGGTTCCGAAAATCCTCGAGTGATTGTGGAGAAACAAAAACATTCCAGAGAAGAAAACTAAATGTAGTTAAAAAACACGATTTTATCAATTTTTGTTTAAATATTATTTTATAATAGGTGGGATAAGGAGAAGCAATTATATGGCCCTTACTAATATGTCTTGTTTTCTTCGTTAAGATCTTAGATATTAAAAAATAAAACGATTTTTTCTAACTTTTATTTTTTTTGTGACAGCAAAAAGATTTTTTTTCCCCAAAAAAGATAGATTTTTTCTCAATTTTTTGGAGAATGTTCCTAAACCAATCTTTCTATTCACATTATTTGCTGTCACCATATTTACCATGAAGACTGTTGTTATACCACTATTTCAATTTGAAAATGAAATTAACATATAAGCGGGTCTTATCGGACTTATATGAGAATAAGAAAATGTTATACATAGTAAGTAGTATATTCAAAAGGGATTGGCCGATTTTGATGAAATTTCACACAGCTTAAGTTCTGCTTAATTAATAATAATTATTTTTGGTAATAATTATTTCTGATTTAATTATTTATTTCAGTTTCATGTTACGAAAATCTAACTTTAATTTGAAAATTGTGCTAAATGTTAAACCACTTTAATAATAACAACAACAATTTAATATAGTCTCTTGGATTATTTTCATATGGATTGTTATACTTACATTGGAATATATTTAGTTAAAATCTCATTATACTTCAGAGATGACGCTTACCTGTAAAGAAAATGAGGGATTATTAATTAATAAATATTATAATTATTGATTAGTAATTAAATTAGGGTGATCAGTTAGTTTGCTTAACTAAGGTTTTCTTAACCTGGTTCATATTTATTTTTTTATACCCTACACCACAGGGTATAACGGCTTTGTGCATTTGTTTGTAACACCCAAAAAAAAAAAAAAAAAACAAGATAGACCCATCGTTTATTATACCGATCGACATGGAATCACTTTTTGAATCGATTTAACCATGTCCGTCTGTCTGTCCACGATACAGGTCGCAATACTTGTCCGATTCTAACGAAACTTGACACAAACATTTTTTTTGAACGTCGAGGACTCTCCCTATTTGGCATATTCCGGTTTAGAAACTGTAAATTTTAACAGATTTTCTTCAAATTTGGCCTAACACCTTATGTTTCAACTAGAAACATTTCTGATGAAAATGGGTCAACTCGGTTCAGATTTAAATATAGCCACCATAGAAATTTCGCTCCCTATTTGGCAAAATCCGGTTTAGAAACTGTAAATTTTAACAGATTTTCTTCAAATTTGGCGTAACACCTTACATTTCAACTAGAAACATTTCTGATGAAAATGGGTCAAATCGGTTCAGATTTAGATACAGCCACCATAGAAATTTCGCTCCCTATTTGGCATATTCCGGTTTAGAAACTGTAAATTTTTACTGATTTTCTTCAAATTTAGCGTAACACCTTATATTTCAACTAGAAAAATGTGTGATGAAAATGGGTCAAATCGGTTCAGATTTAGATATAGCCACCATACAAATTTCGCTCCCTATTTGGCTTATTTTGGTTTAGAAACCACATATTTGGCACAATACCTCATACTTCAACTAGAAACATCTGTGATAAAAATGTTTCAAATCGGTTCAGATTTATATATAGCTCCCATACAAATGTCGCTACCGATTTGAGGTAAGCCGCTGTAGAAACCACATACCTTAACCGATCTTCTTCGGCAAGACAACTTATATTTACTTTAGAAACATCTATGGTAAAAGAGGATGAGATCGGTTAAGATTTATATATAGCTCCCATACAAATGGCGTTCACTATTTTCACCGAATTGAATTGTAGTGGAGTAGAATGTGTAGGAGATCATATAGTCGGCCCCGATCCCTTTTCAGGTGGAGGCGGATCAAAAGGGATTACAAAGGTACCATCTGAAGTGTAGCTTATAGAAGGGTGAAATTCTGTGTGTTGATTACTCTAAATCCGTGGAGGCACAGCAAAATTGTATTTCTCGAAATTTGTAGTGCAATCACCAAGGTGATGCTAGAGAAATATTTACTAAATTACGAATTTTTAATATATCGAGGGCGATTTTTCAAAACGTGCTATTTGCACTTTTGTCGAAAATGAGTTTTTGATGGCAATGTGTTCGCTGATTTAGTTGTCATGTGTCATATTTATTTTAAAGTGAAAAATTATTTCTTCAATCATTTTTTTTTTGCAAAATTTGTGATTGTGCTATCTGCAATACGTTAATTTGTGCATACAAAAAGTGCTATTTGCATAAAAAAATAATTTTATGTTATTATTATACTGAAATTTGTTATGATTGAAATGAATATTTATTCAAAAAGTGAACAGCATAAAGCCGTGTATTGTAATTCCCTAGAACGAATTGCAATTGATTATGATTCATCCGACGAAGACGATGTTGGGCACGATCTCATATCAGGTTTGTTGTTTAAAATTCGTGACAATTATAATTGTAAACAATAATTTTATCCAGATTCCGAGAATGAACAAATCAACAACAATGTAGTCGCTTGCCGTAGAAAAAATCGAGCCCATTACTTTGCAGAAATTCGAAAGGAAAATAAGATAAAGCGGATGAAGGGTCAACAATATTTGGGATTTTCGACGGTAGATAAAGTTGTCAAACAAAATGTACCAAAAGCGGCAAGACAAATTGGACCAACGTGTTTATCGGCAATTTGTATAAAAAGGAAGGTATTGTACTGCCAAAAATTTGATGAATTGACCAGAAACAATATTTTCAAAATGTTTTGGAACATGTCTTGGGAAGCTAAGCGAGTGTTTTTAAAGGCCTACATATGACAGATACCCACAAAAAGGACCATAGTGGAAAATTCTAAAAAACAGAAAACCTTTGTATATAAACTTCCTTACAATCATGAATCGCTTCAAGTGTGTAGATCTATGTTTCTTTTAACACTTTCTATAAATAGAGGAATACTACGACGTTGGTTGGTTAATGACAAACCAGTTTCTTCTCCTCATGTCAAACAAAATGAACAGCACACAGTTCATTCTAAAAATGCTGGTTGTAGAAGATACTTAGGAGAATATTTCGAAAACCTAGATAAAATGGAAAGTCATTTTTGCCGCAAAGACAGTAGTAAGGTATATATCGTAACAACATTCAAAACTAAAGTCGATATATATAAGGATTATAAATCTAAATGTTTGGATAATCAAGTTCGTCCGGTGTCAATTTCTATGTTTAAACATGTTTTTGCAGAACAAAATTTGGCTCTATATATGCCTCGTAAAGATGAATGTGATACGTGTGTTGGATTTAAAGCCAAACAAGTTGCAGCGGATGAATATAACACCCATATATTTAAAAAAGAACTTGCTCAATTAGAAAAGCAACGGGACAAACTCGCAGCTCAAGAAGGACGATGTTACGTGTTTACGATGGTGCATCCATCGTAAACACGTAACACCGATATAAACGCATCCGCTATTTATTATAAACAGCATCTTCAAGTACACAACTTCACAATTTATAATCTCGCAACACACCATTGTACAAATTACTGGTGGAACGAATCTAATGGAGATCTATCCGCGTCGACGTTTATTTCATGTATAATAAAGAGTGATTTTTTTGAGGTTAGGATTTTCATGCATTAGTATTTGACAGATCACGTGGGATTTCAGACATGGTGTCAAAGAGAAAGATGCTCAGTATGCTTTGACATTTCCTCATGAATCGTCTTACAAACGAACAACGCTTGCAAATTATTGAATTTTATTATCAAAATGCGTGCTCTGTTAAGAAAGTTCATTGCGCGCTTCCATTTTATGGTCAGTTTAATCGACCCACTGAAGCGGCTATTCGGGCTATTGTGACTAAATTTCGCACCAAATTTACATTGTTGGACATTAAACCACCAACACGCTTACGTAGAGTGCGAACTGAAGAAAATATCGCAGCTGTATCGGCCAGTGTTAATGATGACCACCAATTTTCGATTCGTCGCCGTTCGCACCAATTGGGTCTCTGTTACTCAAAAACGTGGAAATGCCAAAATTGGACTAAGCGGATGGACCACCTAAGACGCAGCCGCGGTCAACATTTAAATGAAATTATCTTCAAAAAGTAAATGTCATGGACCAATCTAACGTTTCAAATAAAGAACCGATGAGATTTTGCAAATTTTATGCGTTTTTTTTAAAAAAAAAGTTATCAAGCTCTTAAAAAATCACCCTTTATATCACTTAAAAACCCATTGTTTATCAGACACCTTACCGATCATAATATATTCCGATGGTTGTGGCTATCAGAATCGTAACCACTATTTATCAAACACATTGTCCATTTTTGCTATCGAAAATAGTAAGATAATTGAACAGAAGTACTTAGAGAAGGGGCACACTCAAATGGAGTGCGACAGTGCACACGCTAAGATTGAGGTGAAGTTAAAAAAGCAGACAATATACTTGCCAAATGACTATGTAAGAATAACAAAAGAAGCTAGAAAGACCCTCAAAATAGATAACAAAATAATAAATATGCCCTTCAATGTTCTATATCTGGACAATAATTTCTTTAAAAACTATACCGATGTAAAACTTATTCGTTTTACAACTATTAGACCCGGGCGAAATAAGAATGATCCCACCGTAGCACAAATAAAATCTCTTATATATCTACCAAGTGGCGACATTAAATATAAACTCAGTTTCGATGAAGAATACATGAACCTGCCAACCACAATCAAAACATACGAAGGTTATAACGAACCAAAACCCTTACTATCTGCTCCACGTCCTACCCAGCCAAGCAAATGGAAGCATTTGCAAGCATTAAAACTTGTTATTCCGCGAGAATATCATTATTTTTATGACAACTTAAAACAGGCGAAGAAAGACTAATCGTGAAATGATTGTTATTTATATTACTAGGTACCTTTTACTTTAAATTCTATGACTTATAAAATTTTTATATGTATTAGTATTGTTATTATATTACTTTCTAATAATATTTTACATTAAAACCCCCTTGAATAAAAAGCATGAAATTTAAATAAAAATCATACAATAGCATACAATATAGAATTTTCGTATTTTTGTACAAAAAGTGCTATTTGCTTATTTTAAAATATAATTTTATCAAATTTAAATTGTAAAAAGTGCTATCTGCTATATCTGCGCAAATAATAGGAATTAAAAAAACATATATAGAACTTCGGTGTCATTTTTAAATAATATTGTAGGAGAAAGATTAGATCTTACTCTTTACATTAACTAAAGAAATAGTTTTTTTGCCCTCCTGAAAAATTGTGATTATGCAAACATCACATTTTGAAAAATCATCCTCGATATGGTCTTTTTGAAAAAAATCAAAAAAAAAGCCATTTTAATGTATAAATTCGTTCAAAAATATATTTAGTAAATATTTTTAGATTGAAGATGATGATAGTTGACCTTATAATTTTAATTTTTAGAAATAAAATCGTTATTTCTCCTCGCTAATTTTTTAGGTTGGTTGGTTGTACTAAAAAATACAAATTAAGATGAAAAAATATAAATATTTGATCAGTAGCGAAAAATACCATTAAATATGCCTATATTCTTAGAACTGAATTTTCATTTTAATTGTTCTTACCTCGGCGCTTTTTCTTTATTTTATCACTTTTCGTGTGATCATATATTTTAAAACAAAATTTCGTTTTTTAATACGTATGAAATATTTTTAACAGTAGAATATATCTGGGAAAAATCGTAAAAATCGGAGTCGTCAGCGTATATATTTTACGAAAGTCGTTCGCTTTAATATAGAATTATGAAAAATAATTTTTATTGAACCCTTGTGTAAAATATACTGGAATCTATGTTTTCTAACGAAAATTTGGAATTATGTAGAAAAAATGTCTGCAAAAATAATGTCGAACATGTAGGGGAAATTTGTTACAAAATCTGCGGTTTTTACTAAACTGTCAACTTTACTTTATTTGCCGCAGAGATGTGAATAAGAAGTCAACATATGACTTTAAAAAATAAACTAAACATTTTATAAACGGTTCTTTGCATAATATTTTTTTATTGAAAATGTGACAATTTTGGAGACGATCTACCGGGGAAGTCCATTGACCAAAATCAAGGAAGGTATTAAACACATCTAAATTCTGTTTTGTTCACGAAAAGTAGAAGAAATTTGCTGCAGCCAGCGAACAAATGTACAATTTTGTAACATAAATAACTCACTTTTTTGTTAATCCTTTCGATCGGTAGATGTTTGCAAAATTTAACATAATCGAGATGTCTAAATTTGGAGGGTCATATCCTCTGCTCTAAGCTTGAGCTGTGTATTTCATTAGCTCTGCTCTAGGCAGAGTTACAGAATATAATTCCAATGAAAATCGATTTTTAACCAATAGCCAATGTCTTAAATGGAATTAAATTACAAAACAAGTTTTCTATTATGTGCAAAAATTCTGGTATGTATTAAATTAATAATAATTAAAACCAATAATCACAATTTACTAAATCTAATGACAGTTTTCCACAAAATTGAATTTCAATAAAAATTTCGATTAAAATAATGGAGTGTTTCTCTGGAACAATGTTTTGCCAGTTCATTGAAGTGAATGTAATATTTAATTTTGCAAAGCACTGTATTTACCATTAGAGCGACAAGCAATTAATTTCCCACCAAATCTCATGTAGCAACAAATACACACGAAAAAATAATAATCAATTTTCAACCCTCCCTCGCCCCCTAAACGAACAGCAGTAACACGAACGAACTGCTAGAGAAGGAGCAGCAGCAGCCAAAATACCAGATAAAATGTAAATTTATAACCTTAAAAAGCATATAACTTTCACAACAACAAACAACGGGGAACAAGCACAACAACAACAACAGCACAAATGAAAAGCATGGACACATAGCAAAAATAAAATATTTGCTGACCATTATAACGAACTTGGTCCGCTCATAAACAACAACAGTGGTGGCAGGGTGGCGGCAGCAGCAGCAGCGACAAGAGAATAACATAAAATAAATAAATATTATAAATAACAAATGTTATCGCACGACAGCAGCAAAAGCAGCAGGCGAAGAAACAGAGGCCTATTTTAACAGAACAGAGCAGCACAGGGCAGGCACACACTCAGATTTACTCTCACATACCCTCCTTACACACAAACAAACAAACGTACAATGTAAATGGAATGTAGATAAACTCCCCAACAGCACACTCCCAACCATGCTGTGAGTTGAATACTCACCAGCAACAACAACACAACCACCCCTACCACTCTCCATTACATCAACAGTGAGAACAATGCGAAAGCACATTCCCCTTCGCACACACACAACACCCACCCCTCGAAACCTGCACAACGCAGGCAGCGCAGCACTGACAACTCAAATACGAACGAAATGCGTTGTTGATGGTTTGCAACGAAGGCGAAGCCCAACGAAGCCAGCATTGCGAAAAAAAGCAACAGTATAAACACAAGCCATAAAGTATACACGGACAACATCTGCATGAGTTGCTGTGCGAGCTCAAGTGAGTGAGAGAGCGAGACAGAGAGAGATCATTTCCTCGTGTAAGTACGAACAAACGAATGAATGAATGCAAAGCCAATTCCCCAAAGAAATCTCCTTAAAAACGAGATTTCAATGTTAAGCAAAAGTCATCTTAAATTTGCACAGAAACCCTCCGAAAAAGAGAAAACAATTTTAAAGGATAAATGCAGGAAACAGATGTTCAGTCAGTCTACAGTGGTTTAGATTTCTGGCTGTGAATATTTGTATGTGTCCTGCTGCTTCATATTTGATGGACATTTTTCATTGTAGAAAAAAATGTGCACGCACGTCTGCGGAAGTTAGACAAGAAAAGGAAAAGTCAAACCGGAAATCTCTACCGAGAAGTACGTGGCACTACTGCCGAATGTCGCTATGATGAGGGTCAATATTTTAGATATATGTATGTATATCTTCTAATAAATTGCATTAAATTTTAAATGGCTGTGTTAGTGTTTCTTTAACTTTCGAGTACCATAAAGTGTGCCACCGTTCTTGGAAATAAGAAGTAAAATGGGAGTTAAGTTCGGCCGGGCTGAACCTCACATACCCTTCACAATGGATTGCATCCCACAGACGCTGTCCATTTTACATAAGTGCAGTAACATTACAGGAAAATGATCCATTTTTAATTATAACCAAACCAAAACAAGTAAAATTATTGAAAACAAAAAAAAATAAGTGGCTATGAATAAAAACACAACTTTTCAGGATAAAAAAGTTTTCGAAATTTTATATTATTCGCGGTATTATGGTTCATAACCACTTTTGCACGTTTAAAATTGAGCACTATGAATTTTGAAATAGGCACATATCCATTAATGCTCAAATAAAGGGTGATTTTTTAAGAGCTTGATAACTTTTTTTTTTAAAAAACGCATAAAATTTGCAAAATCTCATCGGTTCTTTATTTGAAACGTTAGATTGGTCCATGACATTTACTTTTTGAAGATAATTTCATTTAAATGTTGACCGCGGCTGCGTCTTAGGTGGTCCATTCGGAAAGTCCAATTTTGGGCAACTTTTTCGAGCATTTCGGCCGGAATAGCCCGAATTTCTTCGGAAATGTTGTCTTCCAAAGCTGGAATAGTTGCTGGCTTATTTCTGTAGACTTTAGACTTGACGTAGCCCCACAAAAAATAGTCTAAAGGCGTCAAATCGCATGATCTTGGTGGCCAACTTACCGGTCCATTTCTTGAGATGAATTGTTCTCCGAAGTTTTCCCTCAAAATGGCCATAGAATCGCGAGCTGTGTGGCATGTAGCGCCATCTTGTTGAAACCACATGTCAACCAAGTTCAGTTCTTCCATTTTTGGCAACAAAAAGTTTGTTAGCATCGAACGATAGCGATCGCCATTCACCGTAACGTTGCGTCCAACAGCATCTTTGAAAAAATACGGTCCAATGATTCCACCAGCGTACAAACCACACCAAACAGTGCATTTTTCGGGATGCATGGGCAGTTCTTGAACGGCTTCTGGTTGCTCTTCACTCCAAATGCGGCAATTTTGTTTATTTACGTAGCCATTCAACCAGAAATGAGCCTCATCGCTGAACAAGATTTGTCGATAAAAAATTTCGAACCGAACACTGATTTTGGTAATAAAATTCAATGATTTGCAAGCGTTGCTCGTTAGTAAGTCTATTCATGATGAAATGTCAAAGCATACTGAGCATCTTTCTCTTTGACACCATGTCTGAAATCCCACGTGATCTGTCAAATACTAATGCATGAAAATCCTAACCTCAAAAAAATCACTATTTATATAAATAAGACTTATTGTAAACTCGATAACGTTTTTATGAAATGTGGGCAATGTTGTGTAGAAAACGCATTTTCTGGAATTTACAGATTCGCGGCAAATATGGCTAAAATGATTTTCATGCATTACATTTTTGTTTTTTTTTTATTTTCTTGCGATCTAGCCAACGGGTCCGCCTGAATTTTTGTTTGTGTATTAAGAACCAATGTCGCTAGTAACATATATGTAGCCAGTCGCGAAAATCGCTGCAATTGCTTATATTTTAACTTTCTTCATCCGTGATTCTGAAACTTTTCTGACACAAATATTCCCCATGAAGTCAGCAATCAGATGCCAATATTTTGGTATTCTCAATATGATAAAAAGTTACGCGGGTTTTTCTAATGATACTTTACACAATTTTTGACTTTACAGCCACCATTTATCCTATTTTAGGCTAATAACTTGGGAACCAAAATGCTATTAACCGCGAAATGGCGGAATTTGATAATGTAATATGGTCTAAATCTATAAAAATGCTGAAAAATGTTTTAAACAAAATTGTTATAGCGAATTACAACCTTCGGTTATATGTTGCTCCATTTTTAACTATTTTATTTCTATTATTTTTATGTTCATAGCCACTTTTGCAGTCACAAAATAGCGTGTGAGTTGATAGCCCAATTCAGAAAAATTTGAAAAAAAAGTGGCTTTAGAAAAAAATTTCTTTTCCAAATTTATATGACAGATGACATACAAATCTGAGAATAGTTTGGCATCAAAAACTCATTTTCGAGATATGTTTTAAAACCAGAAGTGTGTTTTTATGAATAACACCATGTGTCACTAATTTTGGATCATGAAAATCTCTATAAACTTCAGGAAGCCTTCACCAAACATAGCAAAACAGTTTTTAATTTTTGGTGGAGTTCTCGTTTAAAACGACTTAACAATTTTGAAGAATATAATGATTTCTAAATTCTTTGTGTTTTTTCTGATCTTCTTTCGTAGTAAGAGTAAGAAGATGTTATGGATTATCCAAATAACTTTTGTTATTTTAGGAATTGGAACAAAAGACTCGCAACAGGCCCTTCCAAATTTTAATCCTTCCATATCCTTACCATACCTGAAGATGGGAAAAATATTTAGCTTTGTGGCAAGATTATCGTTCAGATGATAAGCTAGATTGATAGGTAAGCATTTTGAAGCATAATAAATAGTTTTTCATATAGTGTCTCCTAAGACATGTACAAATATTCATAATATGTATTTTAAGAAGTAATTATGTTTATCTCATTTATATATATCGAGTTGTAAATCTATAGTAAATTATCTATAGCTAAAACTCGTATGCAAGATTTTTTCTATGTCATTGTTCCAAAAAATCGAGAATATTACTAAAAAAGGTTTTGTAAAGAAAATGGAAAAAACACAACATGAATCGTTGGTAGCAACTAAAGAGTGATTTTTTTGAGGTTAGGATTTTCATGCATTAGTATTTGACAGATCACGTGGGATTTCAGACATGGTGTCAAAGAGAAAGATGCTCAGTATGCTTTGACATTTCATCATGAATAGACTTACTAACGAGCAACGCTTGCAAATCATTGAATTTTATTACCAAAATCAGTGTTCGGTTCGAAATGTGTTTCGCGCTTTACGTCCGATTTATGGTCTACATAATCGACCAAGTGAGCAAACAATTAATGCGATTGTGACCAAGTTTCGCACTCAGTTTACTTTATTGGACATTAAACCAACCACACGAATGCGTACAGTGCGTACAGAAGAGAATATTGCGTCTGTTTCTGAGAGTGTTGCTGAAGACCGTGAAATGTCGATTCGTCGCCGTTCGCAGCAATTGGGTTTGTGTTATTCGACCACATGGAAGATTTTACGCAAAGATCTTGGTGTAAAACCGTATAAAACACAGCTCGTGCAAGAACTGAAGCCAAACGATCTGCCACAACGTCGAATTTTCAGTGAATGGGCCCTAGAAAAGTTGGCAGAAAATCCGCTTTTTTATCGACAAATTTTGTTCAGCGATGAGACTCATTTCTGGTTGAATGGCTACGTAAATAAACAAAATTGCCGCATTTGGAGTGAAGAGCAACCAGAAGCCGTTCAATAACTGCCCATGCATCCCGAAAAATGCACTGTTTGGTGTGGTTTGTACGCTGGTGGAATCATTGGACCGTATTTTTTCAAAGATGCTGTTGGACGCAACGTTACGGTGAATGGCGATCGCTATCGTTCGATGCTAACAAACTTTTTGTTGCCAAAAATGGAAGAACTGAACTTGGTTGACATGTGGTTTCAACAAGATGGCGCTACATGCCACACAGCTCGCGATTCTATGGCCATTTTGAGGGAAAACTTCGGAGAACAATTCACCTCAAGAAATGGACCGGTAAGTTGGCCACCAAGATCATGCGATTTGACGCCTTTAGACTATTTTTTGTGGGGCTACGTCAAGTCTAAAGTCTACAGAAATAAGCCAGCAACTATTCCAGCTTTGGAAGACAACATTTCCGAAGAAATTCGGGCTATTCCGGCCGAAATGCTCGAAAAAGTTGCCCAAAATTGGACTTTCCGAATGGACCACCTAAGACGCAGCCGCGGTCAACATTTAAATGAAATTATCTTCAAAAAGTAAATGTCATGGACCAATCTAACGTTTCAAATAAAGAACCGATGAGATTTTGCAAATTTTATGCGTTTTTTTTTTTTAAAAGTTATCAAGCTCTTAAAAAATCACCCTTTATATGAATTGTCAAATATATTTGAAAAGGGTTAATGTAAACTTTACCATTTTTTGGAAAAAAATATTTAATGTTGCCAACTATTCTTTACTAAATATTCAAATGTCATCTTTGTTGGTTTTTAGCACTGTTTTATATAAATATTGAATTAAATTAAAATTAATTTATTTTGATTAAACTTGAGATCCAACATAACAATGTGTACTCAGTTTTTAACTTTTTGGATTGGGTTTATTTAATATTTTCTAAAGTAAGTTTCATTAAATTTGCAAAAGGTGTCATTTGATTTAAAAAAGGATTCATTTTATTTGAAGAAAGTTTCATTTAATGTGAAAATAGATTCATTTAATCTGAAATTGCAATATATGGTTAAAATCGAAAAATGTTATAAGTAATTGGCCCAAATGTGTACGAACATTTTTTTTTAATTTTATAACTCTTTTAGAATTGATGTGTCACATCATTAATAACTAGACAGCGGATTGTTATGCAAATTCCATTTTTATGCTCAAGTATATAAAATATGAATATTGCTATACAAGATATACTGACATAAAATTGGTTATATCGGTTTATTAAAATGTTTTATAAGTAAAATCATTTGCGTGAAGACGGCATACAATTATAACCGTTCGTTCAAAATACGATTTTGCATAAAAATCAGCTGTCTATTAATAACCTATTTGCAGAAAAGATATTTGAAATCATAAAAAATCGCGATTTTAAATAGACATTGTTTTTTAGCGATTAAAAAATTTTCCTCTTTTTATGATTTTTTTCGTGGAAACTTTTCCTAAACCACTGCTTCTATGAGAAAGTGAAATTAGCAACATTTGTAGCCATCATAATTACTTTTATTAGAACATGAAATCGGGTGTGATCAAACCTATAGAGTAAAAATTTTAAAGGTTCCTCCAAAAAAATTGATACTAGCATTGCCAGATCTGACTAATTTGAAATCATTTAATCTTTATTGCAAAATTGATATAACGATATAACGAATAAAATTGTTATCTTAAAAAAATCTTATCAGTATTTTCCCATTCCCCAAACACACTGTGTCTCTCTGACTCTCTTCTTCGACATCCACATGATTCAATAACACAACAACGAATAGCAAGCAAAAGTGAATTTATGATACACAATTCCAAATCTAATTTAGTACCGAAAATATTTCGAAAAAAGAAATTTGCAATGAAATTTCAAATGCACTTAAGAGTCACTCCTGAGACCGGAAACGGAAGTCACAAGGACTGCTGCAGTACTTGTTATCGTTTCTCGATAATACTCGGAGGATTCATAAGTAGCTTCATTTTTTGTTGTAATCAAACTACAGCTACAGTTAGGGATTTAAGCAGACAGACACAGATGATTGCTGTGTGGAGCACAGTTTAAACAAACTGTGCGGATGTTTTCCATGTCATCATCATCATCTTTGGCGGATAAACTGAGGTGCTTCAGACTAAATTTTTCCTACAGTTTTTTTTCGGTAAATGAAAAATATGGATGAAGTGGAATCCCTGTGTATTTCCTGTACAAATCTTCTGCTTTTGTGAAATTTTCTGGTGTGGGTGTATGTGTCTGCTGTTTGGAAGGGTGGTACTTAATGTTCACTGTAATGCTGGTAGTCTGTGCATTTGCCAGCATCTTATTGAAGCCGTGGCTTTGGAGTACAAAAGAAACCACTAAAATCTTTGTGTACATCAAATATAAAAATTCTTTTGGGGGCTTTTCATCCATTTTTTTCTCTCTTTGCAAATGGAAATAAATGGGAATGGGGGGATGAGGTTAAGAATTTCATTTCATTCATGAATAGAAAGAAAATCCAAAAATACGGTCACGTTTAGCCAGCATATTTGTACAGCATAATAAGCTAAATCAGCAATTTTGCCAATGACATGGAAATAAAGGACAAGAAATACTTAATAGTTGTACATAAGAAATTGCGAGAGAAGACTGGCAGAACTAAAAAAATGCTCGTTAATGTTGTATGAGTTGGAGAAAAATATTATAATCAATTATACTGTCGACAAGGTTCATTTAAAAGAAACTAAATAATGAGAACTATAAAACAATGGGAAATTAATGGAGGTCTTCGTATTTGAAAGGATTCAGAATTCGAGGTCAAAATTATTATCCAGTAGTTAAAATTTGACATAGTTAAAATTTTTATTTTAAAAATATGTGTCTTATGAACAACAGCATTTGAAATTCACAATTATCCAAAATGTTTTAAAATATATATGTAGATTATATATAGATTATGATATATATAGATTATGATAGTGAGTTCTCTTTGTAGTTTCCATAAAAGTAAGAATTTTACTATGTATTTGTTATCGTAGGGCAACTTTTTTCTCCTGGGATTGTATTTAGCTGACAATACATTTAAATCTTCAAAAATAAATAAAAATAAAAAGTTGCCCAAATTAGCATCAATTTGATAAACATCACAATATAGTGATAATAAAAAAATATTCTAATTTCCAATATTAAACTTGTCATCGCTGGAATTTGCATAATAAAACAAGTAAGGAAAGGCTAAAGTCGGGCGGGGCCGACTCTATGATACACTCCACTTTCTATCCGAATAGAATTTAATTCGGTGAAAATGTGTAAATGTAAATAAATGTGTGTGTTTGACAAAAAATGTTAAATCGTAAAGGACATTTGTATGGGGGTATATTGAAATCTGGAACGAAATAGGTGAAATATAATATGTATAGTTTGGCCAAAATTGGTTAAACATTTGGGAACAACATTTGTATTTGCGCTATATCTAAATCTGAACCGATCTTAGCCACTTTCACCATAGGTTTTTTACTTGGATTATAAGCTGTCGTGCCAAATTTAAAGAAAATTGGATACAATATGTGGTTTCTAGAGCGGAAAATGTCAAATCGGGAGCGACATTTGTATGGAGGCTATATCTAAATCTGAACCGATCTTACCCAATTTTTGCATAGGTGTTTATAGTTGGATTATAAGATGTTGTGCCAAATTTAAAGATAATCGGGTACAATATGTGGTTTCTAGAGCGGAAAATGTCAAATCGGGAGCGACATTTGTATGGGGGCTATATCTAAATCTGAACCGATCTTACCCAATTTTTGCATAGGTGTTTATAGTTGGATTATAAGATGTTGTGCCAAATTTAAAGATAATCGGGTACAATATGTGGTTTCTAGAGCGGAAAATGTCAAATCGGGAGCGACATTTGTATGGGGGCTATATCTAAATCTGAACCGATCTTACCCAATTTTTGCATAGGTGTTTATAGTCGGATTATAAGATGTTGTGTCAATTTTAAAGAAAATCGGGTGCAATATGTCGTTTCTAGAGCGGAAAATGTCAAATCGGGAGCGACATTTGTATGGGAGCTATATATAAATCTGAACCGATCTTACCCAACTTTTGCATAGGTGTTTATAGTCGGATTATAAGATGTTGTGCCAATTTTAAAGAAAATCGGGTACAATATGTGGTTTCTAGAGTGGAAAATGTCAAATCGGGAGCGACATTTGTATGGGAGCTATGTCTAAATCTGAACCGATCTTACCCAATTTTTGCATAGGTGTTTCTAGTTGGATTACAAGATGTTGTGTCAATTTTAAAGAAAATCGGGTGCAATATGTGGTTTCTAGAGCGGAAAATGTCAAATTGGGAGCGACATTTGTATGGGGGCTATATCTAAATCTGAACCGATCTTACCCAATTTTTGCATAGGTGTTTATAGTTGGATTATAAGATGTTGTGCCAAATTTAAAGAAAATCGAGTATAATATGTGGTTTCTAGAGCGGAAAATGTCAAATCGGGAGCGACATTTGTATGGGGGCTATATCTAAATCTGAACCGATTTGTCTCAAATTAAATAGCGTTCGTCCTTGATGCACAAAACTTACTTGTGCCAATTTTTGTTAAGATCGGACTATAATTGCGACCTGTAGTTTGATTACAACAATAGATGGACAGACAGACAGACAGACGGACAGACAGACGGACATTGCTAAATCGACTCAGAAAGTGATTCTAAGTCGATCGGTATACTTAACAATGGGTCTATCCCGCTTCTTTTTGGGTGTTACAAACAAATGCACAAAGCCATAATACTCTCGTGGAGTGTATAAATATTATTTTAGTCCAAAATTATATGGAAAAGCAGAGTGTATGCAAAACTTTCAAATAATGCTGATACTTCAGAGGAGAAAGAAGAAGATACTGCATTTGAGTCGCTGAAATAAGCACTTTTTAGTATTATAGAAACGGTTTTTTTGAAGATTTTTAATATATTTTTAATGGGTAATAAATATTTTACGAATTAAATTTATTTAACACTTTTATAAGTGAATCTAATTCAAACTTTTTTAATGTGCTCTCTATAAATGCAAGAAGTATTTCATCAATTGATAAATTTAATCGATTTAAGTCCGAAATATGTAGAATGTCGAGAATAGCTGATATTATTTCGGTACAAGAAACATGGTTTGATGGGAAGTTTGTTTCTCTGTACTCTGCAGGAGTGATGGTTATGGTGGAACATCAGTTTATATAAATCAACAAATTAGATACAGTATTCATGCTTTGAAAAGTAATGATTATTTGGATTTGATATGCGTGTCGTTGCCAGATGTTAAAATTCATAATAAGCCCTTATTTATTACATCGCTTTACAGATCACAAAAATTTAAGTTTCAATCCTTTTCGTCAATATTGGACACGGTACTTTTAGAGGTTCAGAATTCACCCTGTATGTTTGTTGGTGATTTCAACATTAATTTACTGACTGTGAACAGTGATAGCCGTGCCTTGATCGATACTTTTTCTGAGTTTGGTTTTGTTTCGTGTCATAATTTAATTACTAGACCTGAAAGTGCATCTTGTATAGATTGTGTTTTCAGTAATTTATCAACTCGAATATCTGTGAACTCGATAGAAGGTACGATATCTGATCACAATATTATATATTGTGGACTTGAAATGTTTTTCCTCATACTGAAATTATTCATGAAATAAGATATCGGATAGACTACGGGAAGTTAGGATGTTACATTGATGAGAACCTATGCATTTCTAATTTAAGCAGTTGTGATGATCAATGTGAGAATTTGGTGAATACTATTTCATTAGGTGCATTGCACAGTACTACCATGTCTACGCGGCAGGCGAACATTAGACTAAGGATGAACGCTTGGATGTCTGAAGAATTAGTAAGTTTAATAGGTTATAAAAATAAGAAGGAAAAATAGGCAAAATCAGGATGTTATTCCGACGCTCAAGAGGATAAGCAAGGCAATGTATATATGCAGCAAAAAGTTGATGAATGATTATTATTCACACAATGTAGAAAAATGCAAAGGAGACCCTAAGAAAATTTGGAGTTTCTTGAATAAGCAAATGGGAAAGAAGGTTAAACCATCTAGGGAATTGATAAATACCGATAATAATGTTATTACATCGGATGAGGAGAAAGCTTCAGCGTTCTGTACCTATACAAATTTAAAAATAAATTAAATACTGAAACCAAGTTATTACTTTATCAATCACTTATTTATTCGCACCTAACATAACTTCCAATAATTTATGGTGGCAGGAGGAGCACTGCATTGAGGTCCCTTCAATCTGCGCAAAATAAAGCACTGATTATATAAACGTAATGCCAAAACCATCCTTCCTGTAAGAGGTTTGTATAAACAACAGCTTTTGTTATATGTTTTTAACTGTGTAAAGGGAATTGGTTCCCATGCCATACAATTTAATCAGAACATAGCATATACTGCGAGATTTACCAGACAGGCGTTAAACTTAACTGTGGTAAGGTGCCGACTTGAATTAACGAAACAACGTATCACATTCGCTGGGCCTAACGAATATAATTTATTACCAATCGATTTGAAAAACATATTCGTTTTGTCAACTTTTAAAAACAATTTAAAACAACATTTGCTACACAATGTTGAAATACTTCTTACTACAAGAAATTAATTCAAAAATACTTTATAAATAATTAATAAAGGGTGATTTTTTAAGAGCTTGATAACTTTTTTTTTTAAAAAAACGCATAAAATTTGCAAAATCTCATCGGTTCTTTATTTGAAACGTTAGATTGGTCCATGACATTCACTTTTTGAAGATAATTTCATTTAAATGTTGACCGCGGCTGCGTCTTAGGTGGTCCATTCGGAAAGTCCAATTTTGGGCAACTTTTTCGAGCATTTCGGCCGGAATAGCCCGAATTTCTTCGGAAATGTTGTCTTCCAAAGCTGGAATAGTTGCTGGCTTATTTCTGTAGACTTTAGACTTGACGTAGCCCCACAAAAAATAGTCTAAAGGCGTCAAATCGCATGATCTTGGTGGCCAACTTACCGGTCCATTTCTTGAGATGAATTGTTCTCCGAAGTTTTCCCTCAAAATGGCCATAGAATCGCGAGCTGTGTGGCATGTAGCGCCATCTTGTTGTCAACCAAGTTCAGTTCTTCCATTTTTGGCAACAAAAAGTTTGTTAGCATCGAACGATAGCGATCGCCATTCACCGTAACGTTGCGTCCAACAGCATCATTGAAAAAATACGGTCCAATGATTCCACCAGCGTACAAACCACACCAAACAGTGCATTTTTCGGGATGCATGGGCAGTTCTTGAACGGCTTCTGTTTGCTCTTCACTCCAAATGCGGCAATTTTGTTTATTTACGTAGCCATTCAACCAGAAATGAGCCTCATCGCTGAACAAAATTTGTCGATAAAAAATTTCGAACCGAACACTGATTTTGGTAATAAAATTCAATGATTTGCAAGCGTTGCTCGTTAGTAAGTCTATTCATGATGAAATGTCAAAGCATACTGAGCATCTTTCTCTTTGACACCATGTCTGAAATCCCACGTGATCTGTCAAATACTAATGCATGAAAATCCTAACCTCAAAAAAATTACTCTTTATAATGTATTAAAATATTTGAAATAAATTTTGTATATTGATTATTGCCAACTTGATAGCCTCTATAAAGCCATACTTGGCGCTGAGGCATTATGTATATTTGTAAATACAATATTGAAATAAAGACAAATAATAAAAAAAAAATCAAAAATTCCGTTTGAAATTCAAAAGTCGTCATTTGTAATTCGAAAGACATCACTTGAAATTCAAAAGACATCACTTGAAATTCAAAACTCTTCATTTGCAATTCAAAACTCGTCATATATAATTCAAAAGACGCCATTTGAAATTCAAAAATTATTCCATTTGTAACTAAAAAATTATTCCATTTGCAATTCAAAAAGGGTAAATAAAATTATTTAAGCAAAATATACAATACGTTGGATAGCATTTATTTATTTCTGTAAATTTTAATATTCTGCTGTTAAGAAAACAGATTTACGTACCTCCCACGCTAATCACTCTAACCTATTAAATTTAAAGATTTTATAACTTCTATACGGACGATCGGAATACTCTGAAATTTGATATTTGGTAATGTTTTCATAGACACCCGCAATATGAGCGATAATGCAAGACCTCTCACACAAATTGGCGTAAGCTTTGGTTAAAATAAAACTGATCAATAACAATTTAATATTGGAAATGGTTTTACAATCACTTTATACCTGTAAAATAGTTATGATTTGTTGTACCTCCGACACAAATAATCCAACCCTAAGTCAAATGCAAGTCATTATAAATTATATGCAGATGGTCTCTGAGCTGGTGAAGGTTATAAACTATATATGAAATTACCGACATTTTACATCATTATAATTATTAGTTGCTTATCATTTTATTAAATCTGTTTCCACAACTGCAGAATATTCAAATTTGCAGAAAAAATAAATGCTACCCCACCTAGTGTATATTTTTCTTAAATAAGTATGTTTACATTTTTGAATTTCAAATGGAATAATTTTTGAATTTCAAATGAAAACTTTTGAATTTCAAATGGTGTCTTTTGAATTACTTATGACGAGTTTTGAATTACAAATGAATAGTTTTGAATTTCAAATGGTGTCTTTTGAAATTCAAATGGTGTCTTTTGAATTTCAAATGATGTCTTTTGAATTTCAAATGGTGTCTTTTGAATTTCAAATGATGCCTCTTTAATTACAAATGACGACTTTTGAATTTCAAATGGTGTCTTTTGAATTACAAATGACGAGTTTTGAATTTCAATTGACAATTTTTGAATTTCAAATGGAATTTTTGAATTTCAAGTGATATTTTTTGAATTGCAAATGGAATTTTTGAAAAATGGTGCCTTTTGAATTGCTTATGACGAGTTTTGAATTACAAATGAATAGTTTTGAATTTCAAATGGTGTCTTTTGAATTTCAAAGGGTGTCTTTTGAATTTCAAATGATGTCTTTTTAATTACAAATGACGACTTTTGAATTTCAAATGTTGTCTTTTGAATTACAAATGACGAGTTTTGAATTTCAATTGACAATTTTTGAATTTCAAATGGAATTTTTGAATTTTAAGTGATATTTTTTGAATTGCAAATGGAATTTTTGAAAAAATGTGTCTTTTGAATTACTTATGACGAGTTTTGAATTACAAATGAATAGTTTTGAATTTCAAATGATGTCTTTTGAATTTCAAATGGTGTCTTTTGAATTTCAAATGATGTCTCTTTAATTACAAATGACGACTTTTGAATTTCAAATGGTGTCTTTTGAATTACAAATGACGAGTTTTGAATTTCAATTGACAATTTTTGAATTTCAAATGGAATTTTTGAATTTCAAGTGACATTTTTTGAATTGCAAATGGAATTTTTGAATTTCAACTGGTGTCTTTTGAATTTCAAGTGATGTCTTTTGAATAACAATTGAAAAATGTGTAGTCGTATACCCCAAGCATGGCCCATTAACCACTGACTTCGAAGTAAGAAATAATTAAATAATAAGTTGCATAGTGTAATATTAAATAAATCGAATACAGTTACTTTTTTCCAATCTTCATTATAATTTATTGTCATTGCCTCTGACTTAACGTTTTTGGATATTTTGTTGAAAAATTCCCGAAATATTTTAAGAAATCCACACGAAAATCTCCTATGCCCCATGTAATTTGTAATTGTCCTTTTGATTATCGTAAAACCTTCATTCCCATATCTGGCAAGTATATGGACCTTTTTGTAAAAATAAACCAGAATATTTTTAATTTTCCAGTAGGTGGCATTCTAAAACACAGAATATGATGAAAAGAATATCTATGAATCATTAAATAAATGCCATTGACAATGTTTTCTTTGCTGTAATTGCATCGGTTTTTTACTGGATTTAAAAAGAATAAACTTAGAACCTTCTATTTTTTTAAATAAAAGTTTTTTTCAATTCACATCTATCAAAACTTATAGAATTGCAGGTCCAATACAAATACCTAAACTGATGAAAGTGACAATTCAAGGCATGACGGTCATTTTAGTAAAAAAATCCACATTATAGGAACATATTTTCCCCACGTTGAGAATTCGATTTTTTTTTGCAAAATCTGCAAATTTAGTAATTTTTAATAAAGTTCATATGTTTAGCTGATTGTTAGGTATTTGTGTTAGTTCTGTCGTTATATGTGTTGACAATTTATGCAAAATCGGTTAAACCGTTTAGACTTGATGGTGTAATAAACAAACAGAGACCGGGTGTTTAATGATATTCTGCAATCTGTTCAGCGGTCTGTGAGTTAAACGCTCCTGGATATACCTATAAGAATAATGTTTTTCCCGTGTAATTTTTATACACTCCACGAGAGTATTATGTCTTTGTGCATTTGTTTGTAACACCCAAAAGGAAACGAGATAGACCCATATAGACCCGTTAATTGTACCGAACGACTTAGAATCACTTTTTGAATCGATTTAGCAATGTCCGTCTGTCTGTCTATCTGTCTGTCCGTCCAACTATTCTTGTAATCACGATACAGGAAGCAATTGTAGACATAACCAAATGAAACTTTACACAACGAAGTTTTTCGGTACAAGGACGAACGCTATTTAATTTGAAGAAAATCGGTTCAGATTTAGATATAGCCCCCATACGAATTTCACTCTTTTCACTCTAGATACCACATATTACAACAGCTTTTCTTTAAAATTGGCAAAACATCTTATATTTCAACTAAAAACACCTGTGGTAAAAATGTGTTAGATCGGTTCAGATTTATATATATCTCCCATACAAATTTCGCTCCCGATTTGACCTTTTCCGCTCTAGAGACCCCATATTTCACTTGATTTGCTTCAAATTACCTTGCATTACCTTATAATTCTACTAGAAACATCTGTGTTGAAATTTGATTAAATCGGTTCAGATTTTGATATAGCCCCCATACAAATTTCGCTCCCGATTTGACTTTTTCCGCTCTAGAAAAAAAACATATTGTATCAGATTGCTTTCAGATTTGGCAAAACATCGTATATTTCCACTAGAAACAACCATGGTGAATATAGGTCAGATCGGTTCAGATTTATATATAGCTCCATACAAATTTCGCTCCCGATTTGACTTTTTCCGCTCTAGAAACCACATATTGTATCAGATTGTCTTCAGATTTGGCATAACATCTTATATTTAAACTAGGAATATCTATGGTGAAAATAAGTCTGATCGGTCCAGATTTATATATAGCTCCCATTAAAATTTCGCTCCCGATTTGTCTTTTTCTGCTCTAGCAGCCACATATTTTAACAGATACTCATCAATTTAGGCGAAATATCTTATATGTATTCTATAAACAGCCATGGCGCAAATGGCTCAGATCGGTTCAGATTTATATATAGCTCCCACACAAATTTCACTACCGATTAAACTTTTTCCACTCTATAAACCTCACATTTTAACAGATCTTCTTCAAATCTTTCAAAATATCTCATATTTCAACTGGAAACACCCATGGTGAAAATGGGTCATCGGTTCCGATTTACATATAGCTACCATACAAATTTCGCCCCAAAAATTTCCCATACAAATTTCGGATAGACTTTTCCGCGCCAGAAACCACGAATTTTCACAAAATGAGCTTAATACGTTATATTTGAAGTGGAAGAACTTATTGTGAAAATTAGTCACTTTATTCCAAGTTTGGATATAGCACCGATATAAATATTTCCGATTTGACAAATTGGACCAGGTAAAATTAGCCTATGATTAGGAAACATACAAAAAATCTTCCCGTTTTCACTTTTTTACCGAGTTGAATTTTATTCGGATTGAAAGTGGAGTCGGCCCCGCCCGACTTTAGTCTTTCCTTAATTGTTTTAAGTTGCATTTTTTCTGAATTATTAGACCCTTGGAAGAACAATAAATATAATTTGTCAGTCTTAGCTTAGAATCACTCATTTGTTGTATTATTGGACGTTTATATTGTGGTTTTTCAAAGTGACAGCTAAACACTCATAGTTCTTGGAAACATTTTGTAAAAGGTTTTTTTTTAAATAAATAGAAGGAGTCAATGGATTTTCACAGCCAAATTTTCAATCTCTTTTTACAAAAATGAGCGCTCTGGCGCCAATTCATTCATCATTTAGCCACCATTCGAAAGGTATTGACTGCAGCTATTTATTTTGTGTAAAATATCACCATCAGTTTTCAGTTGTCGCTATAGAAAAACACAAAAAATACTATAAAGGTCAACTAATTCGACCAATAAGTTACACTAAAACAAGAATCTATTAATTCAGAAAAGAAAATTGTCCAAAAACATAATTTTTAAGTGTGCTTTCAAAAGCGTTTAGATGACAGACGGCTCAATATAGAAACGAAAATGTTTGCAAATCATCATTAAACAATCCAAACTTTATTGTCGTGTAGTGATTGAAAATCATTTTTCCATTTGTATGGACCACGACCCAGCCTAATGTACATGTAGAAGTGCGCATTGCCTTCTTCGTTAGAATGCTAGTTATTACTAATAATATTAAAATCTCTTTGATGGAATGTATAAGCAGATATGATCGGACTTATAAGCCCAAAATTATAGTTTATCAAAAATATCTTCGGCAAATATTGGAAATTTTTTAATTAAATTTTTCAAGTTTAAAACGTCACAATACATCAGAAAATATTCCACAAATATCTCAGAGAATATGTTCGTAAACTAAAGTAATTTCATAATCTTTAAACACCATCTCAGACTTCAATCCCAGTCACCCATCACATGCTACGCTGCAAAGTGTTATTGATGTCTTTTTAAAAATGCCCAAGTGCCTTTTGAAGAATTTCAATAAAAACAGCAAAATTTGTAATTTAAGTTCACATCCTTGAAGAGACCTTTACCTTCGGTTGACTTCCACGACACTACACAGCACAACACAAACAAAGACAATCGCTCGCACACACCTACCTATAAGACAGACACATCCTTTCGTTTGAACTTGACGCAGTTCCACCGTTGAATGGGTCATATGAAGGTTTAATTAAACAAATATGTATGCTATATATCCCTTCATCATCTCCCTCTCTCTTTCGCTCTCGTCCTTCTTAGTTATGTAAATTTCATTTTATTTGTGCTTGGCAATAGCAACAAATACAGAAAACCCCCTTAAGCTAGAAACTACTTATCTTTTTATGTTACTTTGTGCCAGAACACACACACACAGCACACATGGCACAAGAGAATGCGAAAGAAGCGAAAACAACACAAAGTGTAGTGAATGAAGAAGGAAGGATAGATGAGGCAAAACCAACACAGGCCAGGAAACCAACGGAGAAAAGGAAAACATCTGTAGTCATGCAATATGCGTATGCGAATGTGTATGTGTGTCGGTGTACGTACGCATTCTCATTTCCATTTCCGTTTTAGAGTATCCTTTAAAAACACGGCTCACTCAGCTCACGCATTTACACGGACGCACTCACGCACACACACAAGCGGCAAGCAAATATAGAAAGGGCAAAAACAAATTGTTGCTTTTTGACCCTGAAATAAAAGTAGCTGAGAGATGTATGTTTGTAGGTATGTCTGTATGTGTGTGTATCTTGAACACTATGCCCTGGCATGGAACTGCAGAGAATTGTGCTGCCACTTATCTTTTGTTTGCCCCCAGATGTTGTACCCTTAACTTGGCTTTTATCTTTGTTGCCCCACAAATAAACGAAACGAACTGAACCAAAACCAAACCGCCTGCCAACCGTGCCTGGGAAGCAACAATCCCAAGATGCTACAGTGGTTTGCAGCAAAAGAAAGGAAACAAGTAAAATATATGAAACCCTCCACCACTCTCTATCCCATTACAAGATTCTGAATGACACAGTGCAAATATCGTTATTGTCTGAAAGATCTGAAATCAAACAAACCTGCCAAATCTAGAATTGAAATTATTCGATTTGGATATTGTCATAATAACATCGCAGCAGAAAAATCCAGCTCCGTTTTCAGCAGGTTAGTACGGGAGAGATGCAGTATCTCACGCTTACTAACCTGCATATTAAGGGCTGATTTTTGTGGGGGAAATATCAAATTAGATTTGGAATATGGGACTCTTCTCATGAGAGTCGCGTTTTTTTCATTTTGTTTTTATACCCTCCAGGATGGGGGTATACTAAATTTGTCATTCCGTTTGTAACACCTTGAAATATCGACCAGAGCCCCATAAAGTATATATATTATATTATCGTCATAAAATTCTAAGACGATCTAGCCATGTCCGTCCGTCCGTCTGTTGAAAGCACGCTAGCATCTAAACGAAATGAGCTAGAATGTTCAAATTTTCCATAAATGCGTCTTATAGTAGTAGATCGGTTGGGATTGAAACGGGGCGAAATCGGCCGAAAGGGAACAATTTTTCCCTCTCAAGGACTAAAAATACCCATAATAATCCCTAATATTTTAGCGTATTTAAGCATGTTTTTTGAATATGTCTGTTTATATTTGCTTGATATTTGGTATGCGCATTCTCCTTATAGCAAAAACGTGCACCATAAAGTGATTATTATTTGTAGGGGGTGAAATGGGACAAAAAAGGGATAAAAATGGTACATATTAAACGACAACAGCTAGAGACACGAAATTCGGTGTGTACATTCCTCTAATAGAGTAGATACATAATATAAAAGTATATTTTCCAAATACGTACTTTTAAGGGGTAAAATGGGAATAGAGGGATAAAAATGGTACCAACCAAACGGCTGTACCTAGAATAATGATATTCGGTGTATACATTCCTCTGATTGCGTAGACACGTAAAATAAACAGATTTTTCGAAATTCGTATTTTTTGGGGTTAAAATGAAAAAAGGGGATAAAAATAGTACCAATAAAATGACAGCAGCTAGAGTCATGAAATTCGGAGTATACATTCCTTTGACTACGAAGACATAAGAAATAAAAGGTTTTTTCCAAATTCGTATTTTCAAGGGATACAATGGGTACGGAGGGATAAAAATGGTACCAACCAAACGGCTACACCTGAAATAATGAAATTCGGTGTATGCATTCCTCTGATTGCGTAGATACTTAAAATAAACAGATTTTTCGAAATTCGTATTTTTTGGGGTTAAAATGAAAAAAGGGGATAAAAATAGTACCAATAAAATGACCGCCGCTAGAGTCATGCAATACGGAGTATACATTCCTCTGACAGCGTAGACACGGAAAATAAACGGATTTTTGGAAATTTTTACTTTCAAGGGATACAATGGTACAGAGGGATAAAAATAGTACCAACTAAACGACTACAGCTAGAATGATGAAATTCTAATTGCGTAGAAACGTCAAGAGGGTAATACTTTTGGAATTAAAACAGAATGGAAATACAACAAACTGTAGCACCCACTATCTACCACTATGTTCTTTTTTTCAGCCATAGCATGCAGAGGTTCAGCTCTGTCTCGAATTTTCAGTCTCTGCATTATTACATCCGAGTTATTCAGAATTTCAGCAATGTTCACTCTATGCTTCCAAAATCAGTATAATAAAATGTTCCCCCTATCTTGATTTAGTATCAATAATACCACCAATTCGACAAGAATTCTGAATAAAATGCAAAAAAATAAGGGTCAGAAGTTGTAGCCCTTTAAAATGTCAATATTAAAAAAGTATTTTTTCGGATCATTTTTGGGATTAATTTTCTCCGATTTAGAAATAACTCAAAATGATTTTCAAAAGTTACGCTTTAACAAATATTTGAATAGATTTACGATTTACGCTAAACAAGACATATTTTTTTGGTAATATATATAATATTTCCAAAAATCGTTTTACAACAACTGTGTACTGGTGGTAATCTATCTACCCAAGACGTTTTACCGGGATAAACTTTAATAAGAACGTTAATAATCAAAACAAACTTTCAAAAAATATTTTGTGTTGACTTTTTTGGACTTAGTCTCGATAACGATAAATTTGACTTACACTGGATAATTATCCAGACTAAGTTCAATATTTATACACTCCACGAGAGTATTATGTCTTTGTGCATTTGTTTGTAAAACCCAAAACGAGTTAAACCCACAAAGGAAATGAGTTAGACCCATCGTTTATTATACAGAACGGTTTAGAATCACTTTCTGAGTCGAATTATCATTGTCCGTCTATTTTGTAATCAAATTACAGTGCGATCTTAACAAAAATTGCCACAAGTAAGTTTTGTGGATGAAGAACGAACGCTATTTAATTCAATCGGTTCAGATTAAGTTATAGCCCCCATACAAATGTCGCTCCCGATTTGATTTTGTCCGCTCTAGAAACCACATATTGTACACGATTTTCTTTAAAATTGGCGCAACATCTTATAATCCAACTAATAACACCTATGGTGAAAGTGGGTATGATCGGTACAGATTTAGATATAGCCCCAATACAAAAGTAGTTCTGTAAAGAACAACTCTTTCAACATCAGCCTCCCTGTTCTTATTTAGATAGATCACCTAATGATCTATTGGGTTTTCAACACATATATATATAGTTGCGCAGTAAACTTTTATCTGCAACGATAAAAGGGTAGCGCCCATCGAAACTGCGCAGTCAACTTTTAGCTGCAACAATAAAGGTCTCACTTTGCCTTTTTTGTTAATTTTGGGTTCTGCTGAAGACTTCAGCACAACCTTTGGTCTTAAACCAAAATAAATAACGCATACAACATAACAGACCATCCATACAAACAACAACAATACACACGAGGTACAGTGAAGATGGGACATACCGTACAACAACAACCTTAGTATTGTTGCGAGCACATGCATAACATTGAATTGGCAAAGTGAGATTTTTAGTGTGTCGACTTAGTTCGGTGGAATATTTCGTTTATCAGCGCTTCTCATTTGTCATATGTGACCGCTGGTACTAGTATGAACCCTGATTTAAGTCAAAGACATACATTCCTTGCGAAAGTTCTGACGAGATGGGGTAGCGCCCATCGAAACTGCGCAGTCAACTTTTAGCTGCAACAATAAAGGTCTCACTTTGCCTTTTTGCTAATTTTGGGTTCTGCTGAAGACTTCAGCACAACCTTTGGTCTTAAACCAAAATAAATGACAACACACATTATTTGAAAAGTAACAAAAAATCATTATAAAGTTTCTAAACGAACAGCCTGTAAATATTTATATATATTCTTAAAAGTTTTTTTTTTTAATAAAATATTTTTGTTTTCTTTCATTTGGTAAGGAAATATTACTTTTGCTAAAAAATTAAAAATTGTGTGTGTTAAATTTTTTCTATTTTGAGAAGAATGAAAGTGGTCTAAGTCAGTACATCCTCTGAAAGTAGTGGTTCCATTAGTCAACGTTGTCGATTTTTTGTAAAAGTTCGATATAGCAGTAGGATATTCTAAGAAAAAATGTTGTGCTTCTTCGGTGGAAAAATATTTTTCAATTGACTCATACATTAACATTGCATATCTCAGAATGCATAAAGTGTGACTTAGGCCACTATCATTCTAACTGGCACATATAACATTGTTAGAATTTAAGTTGAATTCAATTTCAATTGAAAATATCTATCTTCTATCTTCTCATTTCATTTTGAATATAAAATTGAATTGAAACGTTTGAACATTACTTTTTATTCAATAAGTTTTAAAATGTTTAAAAAAAAAAATAAAAAATTAAAATTAATATGAGATTACATCTTAGCCTATGTTAACAACTGGCTTAATCGGTTTCACCGGTTTGTAAAAATTAAAAACCGAAAACCGGTTTTTTCGAACAAACCGAAAATCGGTTGCCTGAAAAGGGTTAACAACCGGTTTAATCGGTTTCACCGGTTTGTAAAAATTAAAAACCGAAAACCGGGTTTTTTCGAACAAACCAAAAATCGGTTTCCTGAAAACGGTCCGTTTTTGACATCCCTAGTTTTTATCCTAATAAATGTATGTAAATTAAACCGGGTTGGTTTATATGCGAATATGTGTTCCGCACTTAAAATGAAAACTTTGTTTTATGAATTTCCAAAAATATTTCGGCTCTATCTGTTACCTGTTTGGGTAGCTAAAGTAATTTTACATAGCCACTCAAAAATTTGCAAAGACTACAATTTTACAATTAAAATTCAATTATTTTTTATACTTATTCGCACCCTATAACACCGTCTTAAAATACTTTAAATTGCAAGCTTCTATTTATTCTATTGAAATAGGTGTTAATGCTGAACTAATACAGACAGAGGCATGATATTTGAAGTATTTTTAATAGATATTCTGCCCTTTAATTTGACACTAATGCCGTTATTATAGGGTGAGAACAAGTATATAAAATAATTATTTTGAAAATTTGTATGCTTTTTTAATTTATAGTTCCTCTGAAGGGGCAACAGGCTGAGGAAATGAAAAACTAAAAATGAATCAATCAATTTTTTTTGAACTGGTTTATTTGCCTTGCTCTAGACCTTTTTGCATCTATATTTGATATTTATTTGCAAATGGATGATTCCATTGAAACGGGTGTGACACTTTTCCTTAAACATGTTTAAATATCTCCCATATTCATTGACTGCGATTTTTGCTATATTGTCAATTGAGAACGCCAGGTTACACTACACTACAATCTAGAGCGTCACGGGTGTGACCTTAGCTTTGAAGAAAATCTTGAGGTTTTACTTATTTTCTTGAATTCTGTAATATTCTTCCATCTTCATTTTCGCTAATCAAGAGAGTAGAGAGAGAGAGAAGTTCACACAACTTCTTGTGAAGTATACATTACCGACATCTCTTTATGAATATAGGATATACAAATTGTAACGGGTGTGCCATGTTGACGGAAATCCTGTTACGAGACCAGTCTATACCTGGAAAAGGAAATGATCAGACCTATTTTTGTCATATTTTTTTTAAATATAATCAAAAATATGTATTATGAGAAGTATAAACATTACGAATGTTTATCGGTGTTTTCTTAAATTATAAATTGATTTTGAAATGTTGTCGAAAAATGGGTCACTTTACGTGGAATCACCCAAATGACATGGTGACATTTATCTTTACTATCTTAATTATCATGATCTGGCTAATAATGACCTTCATTTGAATAATATGCAGCGATGTATCAACAATATATCTGTATATATCTATTAAGTATATATTAAAAAAAAAATAAATTTCAATACTTCTTATTTATTTTTTTTTTTTAATTTATTTTTTCAATATCTTTCAGAAAATACAAAGGTGGCTGATTGAATAAATCCTCTTACTCAAAATATGCAAAATTTCAAAGCAACAGGTTTATCACAATTTTTAAAAAATTCGAAATAAAGGGTGATTTTTTAAAAGCTATAGGAAAGTTCTCCAAAAAAAAAAACACATAAAATTCAGAAAAATGCATGATCTTTATTTGAATCGATAGTACGGTCCATATAATTTAATGTTTGAAGATTATTTCATGCAAATGTTGACCTTGACTGCGCCTCAAATGGTCCATCCGCTTAGTCCAATTTTGACATAATCTTTCCCACATTTCGGCCGGTATCTCACGAATAAATGCTTCAATGTTGTCTTCCAATGCGTCAATTGAAGCAGGCTTGTCTGTATAGACATGAGCTTTGACATAGCCCCACAAAAAATAGTCTAAAGGAGTTAAATCGCAAGATCTAGGCGGCCAATTCAGCGGTCCCGAACGTGAAATAAAATGTCCATCGAACTCGCCTCTCAAGAAGTCCATTGTTGCGCGTGCAGTGTGGCATGTGGCACCGTCTTGTTGAAACCACATTTCATGCAAGTCAAGCTCTTGCATTTTGGGCCAAAAAAAGTTGGATATCATTACACGGTAGCACTCACCATTCACAGATTCGCACCATCTTTGAAGAAGTACGGTCCAATGATGACTTTTTCTGGATGCATTGGTAGCTCTTGCAATGCTTCTGGCTGATGATCGACAATTCTGCCTATTTACGTAACCAAAAATGAGCTTCAGCGAACACAATTTTTCGGTAAATGATCTTTCTTAACAGAGCACGCATTTTGATAATAAAATTCAATAATTTGCAAGCGTTGTTCGTTTGTAAGACGATTCATGGTTAAATTATAGACCAAACTGAAGATGTTTGACAGTGCAACAAAACATGAAACGTGCGCCAACTGTTTAAACCAGTGTTGCCAAAAAGATAATAGCTAAAAAAATCATCCTTATATCAAACTTGAACGACCTTCGGACATTTCTCGTTGATCTAACAAGGAATTCCTCAGTAATTATTTCTTTAATTGAGTATTTTCATACTATTCAAATTAACTAAAATCTGAAAAAGTTCATTTATCTTGTCGTTCGCAACCACTGTGCAACCCAACATTACCCTTGTAGTGCGTAAAGGTCTCAAATGAATTGCTTGGCTGTGCGATGCGTACGTGCGTAAGTGTGTGTGTGCGTGTATCTGTGTGCCATTATATCCTGGGTTAACATCATCAACAGCAGAAGCTGAGCAAAGGTAATAAAACGCACTTGTTCCACAAGGGCAGGAGGGCCAAGGAGGGATGGTAACATTTTACATTTATTTCCAAGTGAGAATAGATGCGCGTCGTATGTCTTTCTACATTTTTCTCGTTCGTTTCATATTTATTTCGTCGTCGTCGTCGTTGTTGTTGTTGGAATATTTCAACGAATCCATTTAATCAAGTTTTTATCTAAACGTGTTCATCATCATGGTGGTGGTCGTCGTCGTCATTATCATTATCATCGTAAGGCTCATTAGAGACGCTCGGTCTAATGTGTTGCAAACCAACCATAACAAACACATACACACACACGTGAGGAGAAATGCTGAGGCATACAACAAGTAGTCGTGGCAGACGATGTGAGGAAGAGGAAATTCACAGTCGAATAAATATCAGGGGTCTGTTTTTCGGTAGCGAAAAGCATCCGAATTTAAATGGAATTTGTGCCTATTCATCCCAATGAACATTAATTACAGTCATTTCACATCCTCCACCACCACCAGCTCAGCCCAGCCCAGCCCAACAGCCCCTAACACTGCCCAGCCCACCCCCCTTCTTGAAGCATAATGCCAAGTTACATATGCTACTGCTGCTGCTTCTAATGTTGTTGGTCTCTACAACCCCCTGTAATGAATTTAAATGGATCCACCTTTTATTATTAACACTGCTGGAGTCAGCAGTAACTGTGGCGCAGCAGCAGCGGCAGCATCATTATCATTCCAGATGAAAGACCAGAGCTAACGATGTTGTCCATCCAACCACTCCATAATGAGTGGCTCACCCCCGTGGACAATGTATGCTGCCGCCCAGGGCTTTTCGCTGAGTTTGTCGAATAGTTCAAGAGTTTGTTTTCGATAACATCTGTAGTTAGAGTGGCCATTTCGTAAGATGAAAATAATTATCCTTGAATTTTATACTTTAACAGGATCTAGTGTAAGCGGATTAGATGGTCTGCTCACTTATGATGAATTTTGATTGATTGATTGATTGTGAAAATTCAATTCAATTTTAATATTGGAAACAAGTGATATTGGGCCAGAATTGCAAAAATAAAAAAGTTTTCAGTTTTAGTGTTGTTTGGTTGAATCGATTTCCATTGTCTTAGGTCTTTTCGAATACTAGTAATTTCGATCAAGCGTTTCTTCCTATGATGGAAAAGAGGAGAACCACACTCTACTGTACACACATTGGCCATATACGAATTTCGTATCTTGTGTGGGATAACTTATCAGTGGGCCTTCTGTATAATTAATTTTTTCTTTTTTTTAAATATTGAATTTTTTTTAAAGTAGTTTTAATAAAAAAAATTATATGGAATTTTAAAAATATTTTAAATCGCGCTTTTACATATTCCGTGTTGTATCAAAATATATAAAAGGTTGATTTTGAAAAATGTCAGCTCCAAAAGGGAATTAATGTAAGGGAATACACATGAGTATTTCTACATTTCGGTTATTTCTTAGAATCTGCTGAAAAACACACACTTGCTGAAAAAATCATTAAGATAGCTTCCATAGTAAGGTTTATGTTCAAAGTATAAGTTTAGCAATTTAAAAACTTTAATTTTCGTTGTTTGTATGTGCTGTTGGTCTGTTATGTTGTATGTGTTGTCATTTATTTTGGTTTAAAACCAAAGGTTGTGGTGAAGTCTTCAGCAGAACCCAAAATTAGCAAAAAGGCAATGTGAGACCTTTATTGTTGCAGCTAAAAGTTGACTGCGCAGTTTCGATGGGCGCTATCCCATCTCGTCAGAACTTTCGCAACGAATGTATGTCTTTGACTTAAATCAGGGTTCATATTAGTACCAGCGGCCACATATGACAAATGAGAAGCGCTGACAAACAAAATATTCCACCGAACTAAGTGGACACACTAAAAATCTCACTTTGCCAATTCAATGTTATGCATATGCTCGCATCGCTCGTAATAATACAAAGGTTGTTGTTGTACGGTATGTCCCGTCTTCACTGTACCTCGTGTGTATTGTTGTTGTTTGTATGTATTGTTGATTTGATATTTGCTTTATAGTTTTTCATAATATTATCTTGTATTTATAATCTCTAAACTTTTGCGAGACTAGCCGAAGGTGGAGATTTGTGCACAACGCAGAGGTTTTTATGAATACAAAGGAACAATAAAATTAGGAACAGTCGATTTTCGTAGTGATTCCTGAGAAGACAAGACATAAAATTCAAATGCTTTTGTATCATATTTGCGACATTAAAACAATCTCGTATCCGAAGCCGACTTTATCATAAAGGGGACTATGTCTTTACAGCGGCTTTATAAAGTTTCCCAGCCGATTTCCAATATTTCTGCTTTTAAGTGAGAAAACACTATGCAACAAAAATTTTGTCGAAGGGCTATGTTATGTATAACATTCTCCGATGTATTTTGGCTTTATTAACTCGAAAACAATATTAAAAATGTTATTTTTAGATATTTGATTTGAACTGGGATATTGTCCTGGCTCAAGACCATTTTGCTTCTATATTTAATAGAACGCAAATTTGTAAATAAATTTGCGTTCTATTAAATATAGAAGCAAAATGGTCTTGAGCCAAGACAATATCCCAGTTCAAATCAAAAATTGTATTTATTGTAAAAATTTCATCTATTTTTAATCTATATTTAATAGAATGCAAATTTATTTACAAATGGCATGGCGACATTTATTACTTGGCTGCAGACTACCACGATCATGATTTCGACTATGTCAAAAGTCTTTTCAAGTGGCTTCGCAGCGACTTTTCAACATCAAACCCGACCTGTATGAGGAGATAATTCACACAAACGAACGAGAATCACAACTCACTTGCCGAATTTGCGTTTAAAAAATCGCACCAAGTAATAAAGTACACATGCCATCTTACAAGCATCTCATTGAGTTGCATATGTAAGTATGTGTATATGCAGGTATAGTTACCCAGCAATACTTCTGCCGTGCCAACGCTTATTTGCTTTAGTTTTTTCCTTTGTATTTTTTGGTCTGTAATCAATATTTGATTTGAACTGGGATATTGTCCTGGCTAAAGACCATTTTGCTTCTATATTTAATAGAACGCAAATTTGTAAATAAATTTGCGTTCTATTAAATATAGAAGTAAAATGGTCTTGAGCCAAGACAATATCCCAGTTCAAATCAAAAATTGTATTTATTGTAAAAACGTTCCCTGAATATGCAATTAAGGTTCTACACCACCCTGAATTTTTCGAGATTATTTTGTTTTTTCTAAAAATCCTATATACTTTAAGGAACATATAAAGCGTCTTCGCATAACGAAATTCAAATTATTTTCGAAGTTACAGCTCTTTTCCCGAAAGCGGTTCAGATTTATTTATAGCTCCCATACAAATGTCGCTTCTGTTTTGAAATTTTCCGCTCTAGAATCACTTATTTTAACGAATTTTCTTGAAACTAGAAACATTTACGATAATTTTGAGTCATATCTGTTAAGATTCAGAAAGCTCTCATACAAAAATATTAATTTAAAAATATTGCAAAAAAAGTCTATCTACATATTATTTTCATACATAAAGATTTCATTATACCCACCACCTCCAGGATGGGGGTATACTAACTTTGTCATTCCGTTTGTAGCACCTTGAAATATCGACCTGAGACCCTATAAAGTATATATATTCTTGATCGTCATAAAATTCTAAGACGATCTAGCCATGTCCGTCCGTCCGTTCGTCTGTCCGTCTGTTGAAAGCACGCTAGCATCTAAACGAAAGGAGCTAGAATGTTCAAATTTTCCATAAATGCGTCTTGTAGTCGTAGATCGGTTGGGATTGAAACGGGGCGAAATCGGCCCAAAGGGAACAATTTTTCCCTCTCAAGGACTAAAAATACCCATAATAATCCCTAATATTTTAGCGTATTTAAGCATGTTTTTTGAATATGTCTGTTTATATTTGATTGATATTTGGTACGCGCATTCCCCTTATAGCAAAAACGGGCACCATAAAGTGATTCTTATTTGTAGGGGTGAAATGGGGCAAAAAAGGGATAAAAATGGTACATATTAAATGACTACAGCTAGAAACACGAAATTCGGTGTGTACATTCCTCTAATTGAGTAGATACAACATATAAAAGTGTTTTTTTCCAAATTCGTACTTTTGAGGGGTAAAATAGGAATAGAGGGATAAAAATGTTACCAACAAAACGGCTGTACCTAGAATAATGAAATTCGGTGTATACATTCCTCTGATTGCGTAGACACATAAAATACACGGATTTTTCAAAATTCGTACTTTTTGGGGTTAAAATGAAAAAAGGGGATAAAAATAGTACCAATCATATGACCGAAGCTAGAGTCATGAAATTCGGAGTATACATTCATCTGACTGTGTAGACACTTAAAATAGACTTAAAATAGATTCGTACTTTCAAGGGATACAATGGCACAGAGGGATACAAATAGTACCAACTAAACGACTACAGCTAGAATGCTGAAATTCTAACTGCGTAGAAACGTCAAGGGGGTTAAAATGGTACCAATCAAATGGGCGCAGCTGGGATCATGGAATTCGGTGTATACATTCCTCTGACTGCGTAGACACGGAAAATAAAAGGTTTTTCCTACTTCCTACTTTTTCTTTTACGACAAAAATTGGTTGAATCATGAAGTTAAGTTATTTTGCATTATGTGTGTCTGATAATGGATTTTCAAAATTTGTATTTTTGGAATTAAAATAGAAAGAAAAGAAATGGAAATACAACCAACTATAGCACCCACTATCTACCAATATTTAAGGTATTTAAGCTTTTTGAAAATATAAATATAAGAATATTTATTTTTTAAATTGACGTATTGGTAGCCTTGCCTTATAAGCGTGGTTTGAAATAATAAATATTTTATATTTATTTATAAAATTATTTTTTCAATATTTGTATTTGTTTGGCCATATTAAAAAATTTATATTTTCCTGTAATATTACTGCACTTCTACGAAAACCGTCAACCTCTGTGGAATGCAATCCATGGTGGAGGGTATATAAAGTTCGGCCCGGCCGAACATAACGCCTTTTTTACTTGTTTGAATTTCAAATGGAATTTTTGAATTTTAATTGATATTTTTTGAATTTCAAATGGTGTCTTTTGAATTACACTTGAAAATGGTGTAGATTGACTAAAGGAATCAATAATTTTAAAATCCCACAACTCCTTAAACGAGGGAAATTAATTTCACAAATTTTATTTTTTGCACAACTTCATCCCACAGTGCGTATGATTGATTCGTATTAATCAGACAGACAACGCTCAATTTCGTTTGGCGAACAATTTCCCAGCGATCTAATTTCTTTTCATTTTTTCAATAAATACTTGCCAAAGTACTTCATGGAATTCAATTTAATATCTCTGGCGTTGCGTGTGTTTTGTATCCCTCGTTGCTTTCCTTCTTTATTTTGCCATCTGGCTGGTTGGCTGGCTGTCTGTGCGTCCTTTGGAATACCTGCCATTAGCATACATTTTTTGCCCATAAAGACAAGAGAATGGCATAAAAACGAAGATGATGACGACGACGGCGAAGGAGGAAAAGAAGTATAACAATAAAACGAAACCTGGAGAAAGTTGAGTGAGAGTGTAAGCAATTATAAAGCCTCGAAAGTACCTAATAACGTTGCAAAAGCCACAAAATGTTCTTTCTACACTTCGAGGAGAGCACACGCACACACACACACTTACAGTTGTAGAGAGAAATTGAAAAAAGAAAAATATTATTTCAGGCACAACATAAAAAAGGAATTCATTTCAGCAACCCCCCCCCCCAACCAATACCTTCTGCCAGTTACCTCTGCTGGATGGTATTGGCAACCGTGGCAGGACTTAGAGAGGTACATTTGGATCCGCTGACATGAATGGCACAGAAAACACACACACAGAGGGCTTAGCTAACAAAAATCTCATGAAAACCAAGCCAAGCATAGAAATGAACTGAAGTGTATTTAGACATACAAACTTGTTCAAAAGTTGTTTTTGCTCTCGAGTTCTTGGCTCGCTGTATGGCGCACAAAAGGAAAACATTATTAACGAAATGTTTTAATATTGTATTACACTCGTACACTCACTCACACACACGCACGCATACAATCATCATTGCACTTCTACACATCCATGTGTTAGTGCGTGTGTGTGTGTGAGACGTCCTTACTCCGTCTAAAGGATTCTAATGAATGTTTGTTGTGTGAAATCTACAGAAACGACAAAATGAGTTTATAAACTGTTTTTTTCTTCGTGTTTTTCGATGAAAAGTTTTACACACGTGTGGGCAAAGGGTATTAGAATAGGGATGGCAGAAAAAGGGTATACAAAAAATCCGATTTGAAAATTGTCAGGTGGTCTTAAGGAGGGTCACTACTTATATTGGAGTTCTTGACAAAGTTTAGTGAAGCTATTCATCTCGTTTTGTCACTTGAGCGATAAAAAGTTATGTGTCAGCAAAAAATGGAATTAACTCGTGAACATTGAACGTGAAAAAGGCCAAAGGCCATCTTAAGAGCGTCACAATTTACATTGGAAGTCATGGCAACCTTTAGTGTTGTGATGTTACACAGCTCATTTTTTCATATAAATAGAATGTATGTGTCAGCAAAAAAATGGAATTAACTCGTGAACATTTTCGGACCGAAAAAGGCCATCTTAAGAGCATCACAATTTACATTGGAAGTCTTTTCAACCTTTAGTGTTGTGATGCTATACAGCTCATTTTTTCATATAGATAGAATGTGTCTGCACAAAAATGGAATTAAAACCAGAACATTTTCTGAAACGTAGTACGAAACGAGTTAAGACTTTGGAGGTGGATTATAATAAAATAAGTGCATATATTAATTTTATTCCACTTTTGGCGATGAAGCCACATCCTTAACCACGGTATAAATAATAAAGTGGTTCTAAATCTTTAGGAGTCTATAACATTTAAAGGGGAACAAATATCTTCAGGAAATTTCGCATGCTTAGAGCATAGTTTTTTTCAGATTATTTAAAAATGATTTCGATGATTTACAAATAACTCGAAGATGACTTGAATGATGATTTCTAGATCATCTCGTCCAAGTCAATATTTAAAACTATTGCCAGAAGTACAATTATGAAGCACTTGCAACATATATTTGGCATAGTGATAATCACTTAGTTTAAGAGATATTTGAGTTACAAGATAAACAAAGGTGAGGTTGGTATCGTATTTCTAACGTTGCGAACTCATTAAAATATACAAACAAAAATAAAAATAATTATCTGAGACCTTAAATTCTATTCTTTGTTTGCATAGTGATTTATAAAATCATTTGAAGGTATTTTTTATACCCTCACTCTACACAGTAGGAGGGTATATATTTGGGACAGAAAAAAAGTGTAACGCATTGAAGGGGTGACTTAAGACCCCAAATATGTACATATGTATGTGAAAATAAATTCGAATACAACTTGCAAGAACAGAGCTCTTTTAGGACTTAACAGAGGAAACAAATTCTGATGGAGGGTAACTATGGGAGTTTATAAAGGGTGATTTTTTAGCTGTTATCTTTTTGGCAACACTGGTTTATTGATTCTGATTGCGTAGCCACGTAAAATAGAAGGATTTTTCGAAATTCGTACTTTTTGGGGTTCAAATGGAAAAAGGGGATAAAAATAGTTCCAACCAAATGATCGCAGCTAGAGTCATGATATTCGGAGTATATATGTCCTCTGACTGCGTAGACACGAAAAATAAAACGTTTTTTTTTTAAATTCTTACTTTCAAGGGATACATGGGTACGGAGGGATAAAAATGGTACCAACCAAATGGCAGCACCTAGAATAATGAAACTCGGTTTATACATTCCTCTCATTGCGTAGACACGTAAAATAGAAGGACTTTTCGAAATTCGTACTTTTTGGGGTTCAAATGGAAAAAGTGGATACAAATAGTACCTACCAAATGATCGCAGCAGAGTCATGAAATTCGGAGTATGCATTCCTCTGACTGCGTAGACACGAAAAATAAAACGTTTTTTTTTTAAATTCTTACTTTCAAGTGATACAATGGGTACAGAGGGATAAAAATAGTACCAGCTAAACGACTACAGCTAGAATGATGAAATTTGCTGTGTTCATCCCTCTAAGTGCGTAGATACGTAAAATAAAGAGATTTTAGATAGCCGTACTCTTGAGGGGGTAAAATCGAAAAAAGGGGACAAAAATGGTACCAACCAAATGGCCGCAGCTAGAATCATGGAATTCGGTGACTGCATAGACACGCAAAATAAAACAAGTAAGGAAAGGCTAAAGTCGGGCGGGGCCGACTATATGATACACTCCACTTTCCAACCGAATACAGTCCAACTCGGTAAAAAAGTGAAAACGGGAAGAATTTTTGTATGTTTCCTAATCATAGGCTAATACAACCTGGTTCGATTTGTCAAATCGATAAGAATATTTGTATCGGGGCTATATCCAAACATGGAAAAATGTGACTAACTTTCATAATAGGTTCTTCCAGTTCAAATATAAGGTGTTATGCTCACTTTCAAGAAATTCGGTGAAAATTCGTGGTTTCTGGGGCGGAAAAAGTTAAATCGGGAGCGAAATTTGTAGGGAAGCTATATATAAATCTGAACCGATCTAACACATTTTTACCACAAGTGTTTCTAGTTGAAATATAATATGTTTTGCCAATTTTGACGAAAATCTCTTGTAATATACCATATATTACAAGAGTGAAAGGATTAAAATCGGGAGTGAAATTCGTATGTGCGCTATATGTAAATCTGAACCGATCTGACCCATTTTCACTATGGGTATTTCTAGGACAAATATAATATATTTCGCCTAATTTGAAGAGGATCTGTTCAAATATGTGGTTTCTAGAGCGGAAAAAGTAAAACCGGTAGCGAAATTTGTATGGGAGCTATATATAAATCTGAACCGATCTGCCCCATTTTTACCACAGGTGTTTCTAGTTGAAATATAAGATGTTTTGCCAAATTTGAAGACAATCTGATACAATATGTGTTTTCTTGAGCGGAAAAAGTCAAATCGGGAGCGAAATTTGTATGGGAGCTATATATAAATCTGAACCGATCTGCCCCATTTTTACCACAGGTGTTTCTAGTTGAAATATGAGATGTTTTGCCAAATTTGAAGACAATCTGATACAATATGTGGTTTCTAGAGCGGAAAAAGTGAAATCGAGAGTGAAATTTGTATGGGAGCTATATATAAATCTGAACCGATCTGCACCATTTTTACCACAGGTGTTTGTAGTTGAAATATAAGATGTTTTCCCAAATTTGAAGACAATCTGATACAATATGTGGTTTCTAGAGCGGAAAAAGTCAAATCGGGAGCGAAATTTGTATGGGAGCTATATATAAATCTGAACCGATCTGCCCCATTTTTACCACAGGTGTTTCTAGTTGAAATATAAGATGTTTTGCCAAATCTGAAGACAATCTGATACAATATGTGGTTTCTAGAGCGGAAAAAGTGAAATCGAGAGCGAAATTTGTATGGGAGCTATATATAAATCTGAACCGATCTGCACCATTTTTACCACAGGTGTTTCTAGTTGAAATATAAGATGTTTTGCCAAATTTGAAGACAATCTGATACAATATGTGGTTTCTAGAGCGGAAAAAGTCAAATCGGGAGCGAAATTTGTATGGGAGCTATATATAAATCTGAACCGATCTGACCCATTTTTACCACAGGTGTTTCTAGTTGGAATATAAGATGTTTTGCAAATTTTGAAGAAAATCTGTTGTAATATGTGGTATCTAGAGTGAAAAGTGTCAAATCGGGAGTGAAATTCGTATGGGGTCTATATCTAAATCTGAACCGATTTTCTTCAAATTAAATAGCGTTCGTTCTTATCCCGAAAAACTTCGTTGTGCAAAGTTTCATTTGGTTCTGTCTACAATTGCGACCTGTATCGTGATTACAAGAATAGATGGACGGACGGACGGACGGACGGACGGACGGACGGACAGACAGACGGACATTGCTAAATCGATTCAGAAAGTGATTCTAAGTCGATCGGTATAATTAACAATGGGTCTATCTCTCTTCCTTTTGGGTGTTACAAACAAATGCACAAAGACATAATACTCTCGTGGAGTGTATAAAGATTTTTCCAAATTCGTACATTTACGGCAAAAACTGGTTGAATCATGGAGATGTTAAGTTATGTTGCACTATGTACGTGAGATAATGGATTTTCAAAACGTGTACTTTTGGAATTAAAATAGAATGGAAATACAAACAACTGTAGCACTACCTTTTAATATTTATGGTATTTAAGCTTTTTTGATAATATAAATATCAGAATATTTATTTTTTTGAATTGAAGTATTATATATATTAGAGTGGCTTCAAAATAAAAGCTGGACGCGTTGAAAATAACCTCTATAAATCAGGTTTTTCTTGAATAAAATTCACGGTGAGAATGGTATTCAGAAAAAAAACTTGCTAGAAATTAAAATCTGGTCGGAACCTTATCAAACCATATCAAAAACTTACATTTTAACCAAGAATAGAGGGTAGAATTTTTAACATTTTTGTTGAATTTTTTAAAAACCGCAATAACTTCCATATTTTTAGTTCGATTTGTGTATTTGTTGGATCGTTGAAGAGGTATTGATGACCAATTCCAATTTTTGAACTTCATAACCCATAAAGGGCCGACAATTTTTTTTCTTACTGTTGGTTCTCAGTGGGTTAAATGTGATGTAAAAACTGAAATATGGGGTCATTTGCATCCTAAACACATTCTAGTCTTACAAAAAGCTAATTTTTGAAAATTAACATCTGAAATTTTGGTCTTTCAATGGATAAATTGGCAGGAAAACTTCACATAAGATGTTACAATAAAACCAGGCGACATGCTTTACCTCCCAAGAACAAGATTATATAGAAGTGCAACTATAGGTCACTAATAGGAAAACTCATACTCAGTTTTTTATTTCGTGGTCGTTTGTCGTTTTTACAGGACTTTTTATTTCCAAAGGATGTAAATGTTTCAATAATTTAGTTTCATACTTTTGTGTATCGATGGCGATATGGGTATCAAATGAAAGAGAAGAAAATCTGCTAAATATAATTTTAATTTCATGCGTCTATCTATGTTAATTTACCATTAACAACCATTTCAATTTTTCCCCTTTATAAAGTTTATATAGATTATTCATGTTTTATGTTTTAAGGGAGAAAATTTGGAATGGTTGAATTTCTTTCCAAAAATTATCTTTATATAAGACTAGAATGTGTTTACGATGCAAATAACCCCATATTTCAGTTTTTACTTCTCATTTAACCCAATGAGTATTAACAGTAAGAACAAAATTTGCGGCTCTTAATGGGTTATCAAATTCTAAAAATTGCTATTGGTTATCAATAGCTCTCCGACGAGCCCCTAAAAAGATAAATCGAACTAAAAATGTGGCAGTTTTTGCGGTTTTTATAAAAAATGCATCAACAATTGCACTAAAATAGTATAAATCTGCCCCTTATACTGGGTCATATTGCAAGTTTTTTATATGGTTTGATAAGGCTCGGGTCGGATTTTAATTTCTAGCGGTATTTTCTCAATACCATTCTCATGGTGAATTTTATTCAAAAAAAGCCTGATTTATTGAGGTTAATTTGAACTCGTCCAGCTCACGAACGGACGTTTTTTACTTGTTTTAATATAAAAAACCCATTAAAATCAAGAAAAAACTAATAACAACCCAACGAAGTTATGACCTTTCTTTAGAAGTTCCTTACTCTCAAGTATAAATATGCTAACAGACGCATATTTCTTAAACAAATTTTGAATTCTCTATGAACCACATAACTCATATGGATATGAGAATATAGAGAAACGGGTGTTTTGGTGTAAATGTAAGTAAGAATCTTAAAAATTTGACCTCCTTTAAATTTAAATTGACCAGATTATTTTTTATAGATATTTGAGCGGATTCGATTTTCATAGACAATATATACTATGTAACAAAATTTTCATAGGGTATTTATTAGCTAAATTACTCCTTATGGAAAAATGTTATTTTCACTTTTTTTCCGCAAACTCAAAAATTTACGGGACAATTAATCGATATTGCTATACTTCCCCGTGAACAACCTTGACAATGGCGATTTGGTTAAAGTAGGGAGTAAATATCGAGAGGAATTTCATTAGCAATATGTGTTCAGTTTAAATGTTAGAAAAATTTTCTTCGTGGCAAAAAAGAAACAACACATCAGAGTTACCCTTTTTTCCATACACACACGAATGCCAAAAAAAAGTATAGACTTCCCTGCTACTGAAACATAAAAACACCTGAGTGTGTAGACGTGGAGTAATAAACAACAATGAAAGAACAACAAAAACACGTAAATTATCAACATCAGTCAGCACCAAAGCCACTGCCACGAACAAAAAAGGCCAAAACGAATAAGAAATGCTTCAGCATAAAAAAGGGTTTTTTTCTCTCTCCTTCTAATGTTGATTACATTTCTCTACTTTTATGTTTTTCTCTTTTCCTTTTTCTCCATAGTCTGACCTCTTTCCTTTCCCACAATCCATGTGAAAGCAGGGGGATTAGTTAAGAGAGCATAAATACAAATCCACAAGAAGGGATCTTTTTTGGATAGATTTTTGCAGCACCTTTTTGTGGGGGGGTGAAATTGAAATTGTCCCCAAGGTGAGAAATGTGAAATGTGTCATTGTCAATTTGGAAATTTTTGGGGAAAAAGTAGACATCTATACAGACTTCTGCACACGCACATACATACATATATATGGAGTTCGTTAAAAGGTTAAATTATTGGTTAAATGTGGGGAATAGGCGGACATTTTCTTCAAATTTAATTTCGATTTGATGGTCTGATAGATTGACATGTTTTGTGTAGGATCGACTGAGAAATGTCAAAGTCGATTGTTATCGAATTTCGGGGAATTTAGGATGTTTCATGGGTGAGGTTACTGAAACCTGGAAAAATGTTAAATTATCCTAAGACAACGGAATTCAGTTGAAATTTTTATATTGATGAGGATTCAAATAATGAAAACAAGAAAAAACGGTGTTAAGTTTGGCCGGCAAGAGCTTTTTATACCCCCACCATGGATTGCATTTCACAGAGGCTGTCGATTTTCGTAGAAGTGCAGTAATATTACAGGAAAATATAAATTTTTTGTAATATAGCCCCAAACCAAAAGAAATAAAAATATTGAAAAAATAATTTTATAAATAAATATAATATTTTTATTATTTCAAAGCACGCTTATAAGACAATCCTACCAATACGTTTACATATCGAAATAATACTTCAATACGAAATAATACTTTCAAAAAGCATAAATACCATAAATATTGGTAGATAGTGGTTGCTACAGTTGGTTGTACTTCCATTCTATTTTAATTCCAAAAGTACAAATTTTTAAAATCCATTATCTCACGTACATAGTGCAAAATAATCCAAGTTCAAAAGTACGAATTTGGAAAAATCTCTTTATTTTGCGTGTCTATACAGTCAGAGGAATATATACACCGAATTCCATGATTATAGCTGTGGTCATTTGGCTGGTACCATTTTTATCCCCCTTTTCCAATTTTACCCCCTTAAGAGTACGACTTTCTAAAATCTCTTTATTTTACGTGTCTACGAAATTAGAGGGATGTACACACCGAATTTCATCATTCTAGCTGTAATCGTTTAGTTGGTACTATTTTTATCCCTTTGTACCCATTGTATGCCTTGAAAGTACGAATTTGGAAAAATCTCTTTATTTTACGTGTCTATGCAGTCAGAGGAATGTATACACCGAATTCCATGATTCTATCTGCGGCCATTTGGTTGGTACCATTTTTATCCCATTTTTCCTATTTTACCCCCTAAAGAGTACGACTATCTAAAATCTTTTTATTTTAAGTGTCTACGCAGTTAGCGGGATGTACGCATCGAAATTCATCATTCTAGCTGTATTCGTTTAGTTGGTACTATTTTTATCCCCTGTTCCCCTTTAATCCATTGAAAGTACGAATTTGGAAAAACACTGTTATTTTTCGTATCTACTCAGTCAGAGGAGTTTCATGACTGTAGCTGCGGTCATTTGGTTGGCACTATTTGTATCCCCTTTTTCCATTTCAACCCCAAAAGGTACGAATTTCGAAAAATCTCTTTATTTTATGTGTATACGCACCAAATTTTATTTTTCTAGGTACAGCCGTTTAGTTGGTACCATTTTTATCCCTCCGTACCCATTTAATTTTTTTTAAAGTACGAATTTTGAAAAACAAAAAATAATTTTATATTGTGTATCTACTCAATTAGATGAATGTACACACCGAATTTCGCGTTTCTCACTGTTGTCGTTTAAAATGTACCATTTTTATCCCTTTTCGCCCCATTTCACCCCCTACGAATAAAAATCACTTTATGGTGCACGTTTTTGTTATAGGGGAATTCGCATACGCAATATCAAGTATGTACAAGCAGACATATTGAAAAAATATGCTTAAATACTGTAAAATATTAGGTGTTATTATGGGTATTTTTAGTCCTTGTGGGGGAAAAAATTTTCCATTTGGGACGTTTTCGCCCAGTTTCAATCCCAACCGATCTACGACTATAAGACTCATTTATAACAATTTTGAGGCATTTTTGAAAAACGGCTGCAGCCAGGATTTCAGGGACTAAGAAAAGGTTTTACGAAATTCGTACTTTTAGGGCATAAAATTGGACAAAAAAAGGGATAAACATCGGACCTTCGTCCCGGCTAAACGGCAGCAGATAGAAACATGAAATTCGGTGTTTCTTGTACTTTTTTATAATTTTAAGTAATACAGCTATATTACTGAAAATCGATATTTACATTTCTCTGACAACGTAGACTTGCAACATAAAGAGATTTTTCAAATTTTGTACTCTTAGGGACGAGCGGCACAAAAAGGGATAAAAATGGTACCAACTAAATTATAGCAGCTAGAATCGCGAAATTCGGTATGAACATTCCTACGACCACGTAGACAGGCAGCATAAATACATTTTTTTGGAATTTGTACATTTAAGGAGTGAACGGGACAAAATGGGATAAAAACAGTACAAATTTGAGTATTGCAGCTATAGTCGTGAAATTTGGTGTGTAAATTCATTTGACAACGTAGAAGCGCAATCTAAATAGAGTTTTCGAAATTTGTACTTATAAAGGGTGAGAGAGACAAACAGGGATAAAAATGGTACCAACTAAAGTATTCAAGCTAGAATCGTGATATTTGATAAGTAAATTTCTCTGACCATCTGAAAATTAGATTTTTCTAAATTTGCATTTCAAGGGGTGCGCGGAAAAAAAGGGATAAAAATGGTACCAACTAAATTATTGCAGCTAGAGTCGTGAAATTTGATATGTAAATTCCTCTGGCCATGTAAAAGCGCAGTAAAATTGGATTTCGACATTTGTACTTTTAAGGGGTGCGTGGGTCAAAAATAGTACAAATTAAAGAATTGCAGCTAAAGTCGTGAAATTTGGTGTGTAAAATTTCCAATTTAAGTATTGCAGCTAGAAAAGTCAAATTTAATAAGAAAAATCTTCTGACCATATAGTATCGCAGTAAAATTAGAAATTTGCATTTCAAGAGGTGCGCGGGAAAAAGGGATAAAAATGGTACCAACTAAAGTATTATAGCTAGAATTGTGAAAATTGGAACGTAAATTCCTCTCACCGCATAGATGCGTAACATAAATGAATTTGTTGGAATTTGTACTTTTAAGGTGTGAGCGGGACAAAAAGGGATAAAAATGGTACCAACTTAAGTATTACAGTCAGAATCGTGAAATTTGGTATACAACTTCCTCTTATCACATAGAAGCACACTATAAATGCATTTTTGTACTTTTAAGGAGTTAGCGGGACAAAAAGGGATAAAAATGGTAACAATTAAATTTTTGAAGCTACAATCGCGAAATTTGATAGTAGCGCAGTAAAATTTGATTTTCGACATTTGTACTTTTAAGGGGTGCGCGGGACAAAAAGGGATAACAATAGTACCTATTAAAGTATTGCAGCTATATTCGTGAAATTTGGTGCGGAAATTCTTCTAACAATGTAGAAGCGCAATCTAAATGGATTTTTCCAAATTTGTACTTATAAGGGGTGGGCGGGACCAAAAGGGATAAAATGGTAGCAACTAAAGTATTATAGCTAGAATCGTTAAATTTGCTATGCAAATTCCTCTTATCAAATGGAAGCGTAATATAAATTCAATTTTTTACTTTTAAGGGTGAGCGGCACAAAAAGGGATAAACATAGTACCAATTAAAGTATTGCAGCTAGAATCGTGAAATTCGGCTTGAACATTCCTTCGACCACGTAGACAGGCAAGATAAATTGATTTTTTGAAATTTTTACTTTTAAGGAGTGAGTGGGATAAAAAGGGATTTAAATGGTATCAACCAAATAAAGTATTACAGCTAGAATCGTGAAATTTGGAACGTAAATTCTTCTTACCGCATAGAAGTGCAATAGAAATACATTTTTGCACTTTTAAGGGGTGAGCTGGACAAAAAGGGATAAAAATGGTACCTACTAAAGTATTGCAGCTAGAATCGTGAAATTTGATGGAAGCGCAGTAAAATTGGATTTTTCGACATTTGTACTTTTAAGGGATAAAAATAGTACCAACTAAAGTATTGCAAAAAGAATCGTGATTTTTGTATGTAAATTTCTCTGGCCATGTACAGGGTTTTCCAAAAAGAGCTGTTATTTTGGTATTCAAAGAAAAATGCCATTTATTGAGATAAATGATCGGATGTTTATTTCATAATAAAGGGGAAGGTATGCCGTTAATAATGAAAAACAACATCAGCCAAAAGGCCACCATGTCCACGCTTACAAGACCATATCCTTTTCATGAAATTTTCCATAACCAAATCGCAAAGTAAAGAGTGATTTTTTTGAGGTTAGGATTTTCATGCATTAGTATTTGACAGATCACGTGGGATTTCAGACATGGTGTCAAAGAGAAAGATGCTCAGTATGCTTTGACATTTCATCATGAATCGTCTTACAAACGAACAACGCTTGCAAATTATTGAATTTTATTATCAAAATGCGTGCTCTGTTAAGAAAGTTCATCGCACGCTTCCATTTTATGGTCAGTTTAATCGACCCACTGAAGCGGCTATTCGGGCTATTGTGACTAAATTTCGCACCAAATTTACATTGTTGGACATTAAACCACCAAGACGCTTACGTAGAGTACGAACTGAAGAAAATATCACAGCTGTATCGGCCAATGTTAATGATGACCATCAATTATCGATTCGTCGCCGTTCGCAGCAATTGGGCCTCTGTTACTCAAAAACGTGGAAATGCCAAAATTGGACTAAGCGGATGGACCACTTGAGGCGCAGCCGCGGTCAACATTTAAATGAAATTATCTTCAAAAAGTAAATGTCATGGACCAATCTAACGTTTCAAATAAAGAACCGATGAGATTTTGCAAATTTTCTGAGTTTTTTTTTTTTTAAGTTATCAAGCTCTTAAAAAATCACCCTTTAGCTGCTCGATGTCCTCGATAGCCTCACGAATTCTATCTTTGAGGTCTTGCAACGACGCTGGGCTGTTGGCGTAGACCTTATCTTTCACGTGGCACCAAAGGAAGAAGTCGCAAGGTGTTAAATCACAAGATCTCGGTGGTCAATTGTGATCACCTATTCGAGAGATAACACGGTCCGGAAACTTTTCCCGTAAAAGAGCAATGGTTTCGTTGCTTGTGTGGCACGTAGCGCCGTCTTGTTGAAAGTAAACGTTGTGCAGATCAATACCACCCAACTCCGACCATAAAATATCATTAATCATCTTTCGATAGCGCATTCCATGCACCGTAATTGTTGATCCAACCTCATTTTCCAAAAAGTAAGGTCCAATGACCCCGCCGGACCATAAACCGCACCAAACAGTCACACGATGAGGTTGTGGAGAGGCTTCTCAACAACAACTCATGGGTTTTCCGAGCCCCAGATGTGACAATTTTGCTTGTTGACATAGCCACCGAGGTGGAAATGGGCCTCATCAGTCAAGATGATTTATTTTGGTAGTGAATTTTAATAATTTCAATGCGTTGTTGAAGCGTGTATCGTTCCATTTTTAGTAATGGCGTAGTTTCTACTTGTCAAATGTCAAAGAATAAGAGCTTCAAAAGTGACAGCTACCGAAACACCGGGTGATTCAAAATAACACCTCTTGTTGGAAAACCCTGTAGAAGCGCAGTAAAATTAGATTTTTCGAAATTTTTGCCCTTTAATTTTGTAAACGCGGACCATAAATGGATATTTCAAAATTTATACTTATAGGGAGGATGCGGGACAAAAAGGGATAAACGTGGTACCAAAAAAATGTACATGCTTTCGACAAGCACATTCCTGTGTGAGAGTGCTATCTATTTTAGATTTATCTATATCCACCAAAAAAAAATTCAATAAATACTATTCAAAAATAAAGGTTGATAAAACTGAGATCTATAAAAACAGCTATAATATAATTAAACAGATATAATAAATCAAATCAATTAATTTTTAATTAATTAATTCCTTTGATTAGTTAGTTAGTTTTTTTTTTTAACTAAACTTTAAAATTATATCAATTGCTAACACTAATACTCACCTTAATTTTTAATAAAAGTTTTATTAGTTGTTGTTGCTTATTATTATTATTAATTTTTGCTGCTATTCACTGCTGTTGCTGCGGCTGTTGTATTCAGCTACGAGAGAATACGTTTAACAAATTTATGAGAAAAAGATAATTAACGTGGTAATTTATTCAATTTCAATTTATTTCAATTTGTTGTTGCTGCTGTTGTTTTATTATTGCTTTTCAGGAAGGAAGAAGACGAGTTGATTGGTTGGAACAGCAGGAGGTGGATCCTGTAGTTGTAGACAAAGTGGTGGAGGAGTGAACAACGCGAACAAGGGCGACGAAAACCACGACGACGACGATATTATTGTTTATTTTACAGGTAATTAATTATCATTAAAATTTTGCACACATTAACGCACCACATGAAATGTTTACGGTTGAAAACACTGAACGGCAGGCAGACGATTATTGATATGAACTATTTGGCGGACACACACGCGATACACAAATTTTTTGAATGCATGAAAATTTTGAAATATTAAAATATTAAAATATTAAACCTTGAGTATTGAGTTTAAAGTTTTGTAATCTGTTTTGCATTTATTTAAAATTGTATTAAATTGGATTTATATTTTTGGCATTTTATTTGCTCTACTCAATTCATCATTTTGTGGTTTGAATTATTATTTTTTTGCATTTATTAATATAATCTAATTAATTATTTAAATTCTATTTACACTTTCACTAGAGTTTGTTTATTTTGTTGGGTTATTCTGTTTTGGGGGAGCTATTATTATTTTTGTTGGTCTGGGCGAGGGGTTGTTTTGTGTTGTTGGTGGTTTTATTTATTTTTTTTTGCTGATATGTTGAGAAGACCCTTCGGTGGCCTTTTACATTTAGTTGGTCTAATATTGCACTTTTTCACATTTTGTTATTGCATTTGTTTCACTTCACACACACACACATTCATTGACTCATTCAAGCTCACTTGAAAGCGACACTTTTGTTGTAATTGCTTTTTTTGTTGTTTAATTCAAATTGTAAATGTCATTTAACACCGACATTGACTATCATTGATTGCTGTGCTCATCACTTTGTCACCACCATATATTGGGTATTATCTGGAAATAAAAGAATGAAAAAAAGTGAGTGTTACACCTGAATTAACGTTATAATAATAATGATTAAATGCATAAAGTGAAAAATAATATGAACCGCAGTTGTTGAATCATCTTGTGCCAAGGTTGCGGCGACAATTTTTACTGTATTAATTAATATCGTAAATAAATATATAAAAAATTTATATTTTTAATCTTAGTTTTAATTGTTCCTTGTACGCTCAAAAGATTTTTTCTGCGAAAAGCCTGCTCAAAGAAAGAGCGTAGTCTTGCTGGTGCAGTAGTAGGATGTTTGCTATTTTTAGCAGAATTTTTCCTGTTGTTTCAGCAGACTGTTGCAGCTGCTAGAGCAACATGTTTTTGTTATAAAGCAGCAGCATATTGTTTGTTAAGCCAGAAAATAATATGTTCTTCAAAAAACTGTTTTTTGGTTAATTTGGCTTTCAGAAATAAACAAACATTTAAAATTTATTTTTTATTAAAAAGTTAATAACTCTGTCGCACAAATTTAGACTTTTTGATTAGAACTACCCTATAATTCTGAAAGGGCATGTTGAGTGTATCATTTTTGCAGTATAAATTTAATTAATTTTAATTCTTTAAAATAAGGGAAACTATCTTTCACCAAGTGCTACATTGCGACTTATGACTTTACAACTCCTTGTGAATGCTCTAATTACACTGTCCAAAAGCATTTTTGGAACAGACTAGCGATCTTTTAATTCTTAAAAACGTTGTTCAGTAGACCATAGTCTATAGTCAAGCTGGTCTGACTTTCTTTTTACAGTGGGTCAAAGTTTTCATTTTTTGGTCGAAGGGACCATTGTCATAAGTGAGAAAAGTGTTGTAAGTTAATGTCTTATTTTAATCCTTAGATGTCCTTTTTAAAACGACTTTTTTTGATTTTCTCGAAAAAAGGATCAAATTAGCCCATAAAGAGAGGAGCTAGAGGGTTATAATCTTCCATCCAAATGATCCCCATAAAATTCCACAATATAGTAGACAATAAGACAACCTTTTCAGAATTATAGGCTGTTACGTTACTCTGTTCCTAAAAAGCCGTTGGACAGTGTAATTAGAGCATTCACAACCACGGCTGCCACTATTGGTTATTTTTAACCAAAATAGGTAACTTATAAATTGTTTGGTTACTTGGTAACTTTTTATTCATTTAGGTAACTTTTGTAATTTTAAATTAAGCGTATGTAACATATTTATGTTTTCATTATTTCTAGATTATTTTTTATTATTTATTCATAGAATCCGCTTGTTGGGAAAAAAATATTTTTATTCGAAAAAATATATTTTTGCTGGCACGAAAAAATCAGAAAAATAGAAAGAAAGTCTAAAAAAGCTTTTTGTTGACGCAAAAGGTTTTTTTATTTAGTTTTTTTTTTAATTACGCGAAAATCCCTTTATATATTGAATAACAGAATACTTTATTTTAATTTGGCATCTTAACGAAGAAAACAAGGCATATTTGAAAATATATGGATAAATGTTGAAGTTATGACCCTTATGTAGAAATGAGGGAATTTATTTTTTTCTTAAATACGTGAAGGCGACATGTACTTCCACAGAAGGACCATAACTTCTACATTTATCCATAGATTTTCTTGTTCATTAAGATGGCAAATAAAATAAAATATTCAGTTATTCAATTTGCCATTATTACGAAAATTAAAAGATTATGATTTAAAAAATCGTTTGCGTATATACAACTTCCACATTAGCTATTAAAAAATAACGACTTTTTCTATTTTTATGATTTTTTCGTGCCAGCAAAAATACATTTTTTGAAAAAAAAAATATTTTCTCCAAAACTACTTTATCTACTTGAAAGTGTAATTCGCAATATTTATTGCCATCATGAGTACCTTTAACTTAACATTTAAATGTGTGTTATCGGACTTATGTTTCCAAAATGAGAGTACAAATATTTAAGGTAGCTTCTCCGAAATATTACTATATTTTTTTAATATCGTTTTCGAGTTCAGAAAGCCAAAAATATCAGAAAATGTTATACATGACTTCGGTCTGAAATATCCGCCTCGTTTGCGCTCTTTATATATCGTCTTGTTGGGAGGATACACGACGTTTAAAAAAAATTGGTTACTTTTGATGACTTTTGGTAACTTTTTGAAAAAAAATCTGGTAATAAAAAATCATCTATAGTGGCAACCGTGTTCACAACGTGTCCTAATGCTTGGCAAAGAAAATAGTATTCCTTATTTTAAAGAATTAATCGTCAGAACATAAGCATCAAAAAAAAAACTTAAAAAGTGCAAAAAATAAAATAATTACAACTTTGTGTGAGAAATGACCATGAGCAGTACTTAGGCTTGAAAAAATAATGAGGTAATAAATTAAGTAATTATCAAGTAATCAGATACAACAAATTGGGATACCTTGTGAAACCTGTAATTGACACATAACATAGGATTATGTATGCAAAAGTTAGCACATTTAATGATGCAGCATTGAATCTACCTTTTCATGTACGGATGGATGAGGACATAGACCTTTGACAGACCCTAAGTATGTTTGGAGCAAATCCGTTTCACGACTTTTTTTGTACACGATAACTCTCGAAGGGAGTAATATTTTCCCCAAACTTAGTTAAGGTTCGAAGATGTCCCGTATTCCTATGTTAAATTAAAACCAATGTAACTTCCACACGGAATCACCTATATTATGGTATTTGTAAATATTGCCCAAAGTGAGCTCTATATAAGTGCAATTTAAGTTCTTTCCAAGTTTTATAATTGTGGCACAATAATGATTAATTTTTATTACTATTTTTTTTTTTTGTTGTCTGCGCCCAACCTCTTCTTTTTTCACTGAATTTAGAAAAAAAAACCTTCCGATCATGCGTATAGGAAAATATTTCTGTGGATTCATTTTAACTTCATATATGTTCAAATAGTTGAAATGTTCCTTATTTCGTATCACAGAAGGCATGTCCAGCAACATTAATTGAAAATTTTTTTGAGCAGCATACCTTTACAGCATTGGAATATGTATATTTATTTGTACCTTAAGATCAACAACAATGAAATATTTCAATAGAAAATTTATTATAGCTCTAAAAAAAATTATTAAAATTTATTATATATTTGATGTTGAGCCTTAGTTATTTATTAAGAGACAAGAGCTAGTTTGCATAGATTAAAAGATACAAGGAGTTTTATCGTAAAAAATAAAAATGTGCGTTAAACAATTTTTATTCTATTGTGGACTCCAATGAAATCACTGGTTATGTTTTATATAAACGTATATATTAAAAAAAGAAATGTAGGACGATTTTTCATTTTATGTTACATGGAAGGTGGACGTGACTGTGGACGGATTAAAGCAAAAACTTTTATTTTACCCGCAGCTTGTATGAAAATATTTCACTGCGCGACATTTTCCTAAAATGGTCGTCAAGGATAAATCATGCTATAAAAAAAGAGATGAAAAAATATTTTCTTATAGGAAAAAAACCCAACAAAAATTAGGAAAAAAATAAAAAATGTTTTATTTTTTTAAAAATAGGTCTAACTAAGAAAAAAATAACAATTTGAAATATATCTGCATTGATGTTAGGACATTTTTGATCCTAACTTTTGATTAGAATTACCAATCATTACCAAAATTTGAGTGAATTTAAGCCGTAAGACCGTAGAATCTAAAAACGGCGTTGTATATTATTGTATGGAGGCGCGGAGGTATACAAAATATAACCCTCTTTGTAGACATAAAAATCGTGTACTGTAATCTCAGATGGCACTATAAAACTGCATTATAAATTAAAACAAGTAAAAACGGCGTTACGTTCGGCCGGGCCGAACTTTATATACCCTCCACCATGGATTGCATTCCACAGAGGATGTCGATTTTCGTAGAAGTGTAGTAATATTACAGGAAAATATAACTTTTTTTAATATAGCCAAACCAAAACAAATACAAATATTGAAAAAAATAAATTTATAAATAAAAATATTATTTGAATTATTTCAAACCACGCTTATAAGGTAAGGCTACCAATACGTCAATTCAAAAAATAAATATTCTTGTATTTATATTTTCAAAAAGCTATTTAAGCCATAAATATTGGTAGATAGTGGGTGCTACAGATGGTTGTATTTCCATTCTATTTTAATACCAAAAGTACAAATTTTGAAAATCCATTATCAGACGTACATAGTGCAAAATAACCTATCTTCATGATTCAACCAATTATTGTCGTAAAAGAAAAAGTATGAATTTGGAAAAACTTTTTATTTTGCTTGTCTATGCAGGATACACCGAATTCAATGATTCCAGCTGCGGCCATTTGGTTGGTACCATTTTTACCCCCTTGACGTTTCTACGCAATTAGAATTTCATCATTCTAGCTGTAGTCGTTTAGTTGGTACTATTTTTATCCCTCTGTACCATTGTATCCCTTGAAAGTACGAATTACGAAAAATCCGTTTATTTTCCGTGTCTACGCAGTCAGAGGAATGTATACTCCGAATTTCATGACTCTAGCTGTGGTCATTTGATTGGTACTATTTTTATCCCCTTTTTCATTTTAACCCCAAAAAGTACGAATTTTGAAAAAATCGTGTATTTTACGTGTCTACGCAATCACCGAATTTCATTATTCTAGGTGTAGCCGTTTGGTTGGTACTATTTTTATCCCTCTGTACCATTGTATCCCTTGAAAGTACGAATTTCGAAAAATCCGTTTATTTTCCGTGTCTACGCAGTCAGAGGAATGTATACTCCGAATTACATGACTCTAGCTGCAATCATTTGATTGGTACTATTTTTATCCCCTTTTTTCATTTTAACCCCAAAAAGTACGAATTTTGATAAATCCGTGTGTTTTACGTGTCTATGCAATCAGAGGAATGTATACACCGAATTTCATTATTCTAGGTACAGCCGTTTGGTTGGTACCAATTTTATCCCCCTATTCCCATTTTACCCCTTAAAAGTACGAATTTGGAAAAAATACTTTTATATTATGTATTTACTCAATTAGAGGAATGTACACCTCGAATTTCGTGTTTCTAGCTGTTGTCGTTTAATATGTATCATTTTTATCCCTTTTTTGCCCCATTTTACCCCCTACAAATAAGAATCACTTTATGGTGCACGTTTTTGCTATAAGGCAAATATCAAGCAAATATAAACAGGCATTCAAAAAACATGCTTAAATACCCTAAAATATTAGGGATTATTATGGGTATTTTTAGTAGGTTAATAGGGAAAAATGAAGCCGTGCAACGCAGGGTACAAAATACTAGTATATTTATATAATTTACAACATGGTATTACCAGCACTCTATGCAGAATTTGGACTGATGAGTTATCCCATTATGAAACCTCAAATAAGGAAGGATTACGATCTTTTTCTCTCCAAGTTATGAAATCTTTAATTTGTCTAGTATAGGAGGTACTCAATAGATGGAGCTAATTGAAATTCAATTTTACATAGTCTATGAACACTTTTAAACGAGGTACTTTAAGAGCGTGAAAATCTGGCACATATTCCATTCGACTTCCAAACTGACTTTATAAATATTAATTCAATTTTCAAATCATAGAACTCGAGAAAACTTAAATGTGTAGAGAGCAAATACTGATTTATTCTTTTAACATTTTTTATTAACAAAATTCAACGCTTAATACTACATTTAATTAATTTACACAAAATAAAGAAGTATTTTTCAGCGGAAAAATATCTTCAGTCCATTTTTACCAGAATATTTAAATAAATATTTTTCACGATTATGATTAGTCTTCACAAATAAAGGGTGATTTTTTAAGAGCTTGATAACTTTTTAAAAAAAAAACGCATAAAATTTGCAAAATCTCATCGGTTCTTTATTTGAAACGTTAGATTGGTCCATGACATTTACTTTTTGAAGATAATTTCATTTAAATGTTGACCGCGGCTGCGTCTTAGGTGGTCCATTCGGAAAGTCCAATTTTGGGCAACTTTTTCGAGCATTTCGGCCGGAATAGCCCGAATTTCTTCGGAAATGTTGTCTTCCAAAGCTGGAATAGTTGCTGGCTTATTTCTGTAGACTTTAGACTTGACGTAGCCCCACAAAAAATAGTCTAAAGGCGCCCATTCACTGAAAATTCGACGTTGTGGCAGATCGTTTGGCTTCAGTTCTTGCACGAGCTGTATTTTATACGGTTTTACACCAAGATCTTTGCGTAAAATTTCGAACCGAACACTGGTTTTGGTAATAAAATTCAATGATTTGCAAGCGTTGCTCGTTAGTAAGTCTATTCATGATGAAATGTCAAAGCATACTGAGCATCTTTCTCTTTGACACCATGTCTGAAATCCCACGTGATCTGTCAAATACTAATGCATGAAAATCCTAACCTCAATAAAATCACTCTTTATTTCAGAATGTAAAAACACTTATTCCCTTATTAAATATTTTTCTGTCTCACGTATCACATTCCACAAGAATGTTCTTCTTTTCCGAATTATTGTAATATTTTTAAATTAAAGCTTCTATTTTTTAATGATTTTTGAATTCCTGTACCATGCAAATACATAATGAATATTGTCAAGCTACCTTCGGTTAGGTTTAAAAATATATTTGAAATTATTTAAAAACAATTATTAATGCCTTTTCAGACTACACCTTTTTCAATTGTAATTCGAAAGACATCACTTGAAATTCAAAAATTCCATTTGAAATTCAAAAATGTCAATTGAAATTCAAAACTCGTCATTTGTAAATCAAAAGACAACATTGGATATTCAAAAGTCCTCATTTGTAATTCAAAAGACATCAATTTTTATCAAATGAAAACTTTTGAATTTCAAATGGTGTCTTTGAATTACTTATGACTAGTTTTGAATTACAAATGACGAGTTTTGAATTACAAATGACGAGTTTTGAATTTCAAATGACGAGGTTTGAATTACAAATGACAAGTTTTGAATTTCAAACTATTTTAATTTAATTTCAATTGATATTTTTGAATTTCAATTGATATTTTTTGAATTTCAATTGATATTTTTTGAATTTCAACTAGTGTCTTTTGAATTTCAAGTGATGTATTTTGAATTACAATTGAAAAAGGTGTAGAAACACTCCTCCCATTTCTTTGGCAAGCACTTTTTTGCACTTCTCCAACTTGAGATTTTTCCGATACCCACAACATGTGCTTCTCTTTAAAATCAATTGTATTAGTGTTCCAATTTTTGCCCATTTGGCACAAATATTGAAAAATATTGTTTCCTTGAAGCCATGTGTGTGTATACACACACACATTTCACTTTAAGTAGTTTTAAGAAGTCACCGATGGGAATAGCCCCAAATGTTATTAAGACATCTCCCATATGTCCCAGCAGCGAGAAAGTTTGGTTTCTTTTTCATGGATTTCAATAAACAATATCTGGTTCACCAACAACAATAAATCATCATCGTGGCACATAAATGGACGGCCGCACAACAGCACATTTCATTCGCATTCCCAATCACATTTGCACTCGTCTTTGATGGTAAAAATTCCATAAAAATGTTGCTCTGTTCCAATTAATTATAATAATCTCCATTCGCAATGGATCTGCTACTAATTGCTAATTAACATCTTCTTATGCTTCTCGACGGCTACGCCGAGTCTGTAGCCGGTGGTGTATATTTTCAAGATGAATGGCAGCTGTGTGAGCACTTGTTGTTGGTGGTGGTGGTGCTTTTCTTTTGTGTTAAAGGAATTGTGTTCCAAATAGGTATGCATGAACGAATGTACATTAGACCGGCATATTTGAGCAAAGAAATTATTTAGTTGTAAAAATTGAGAAAAAAAATGATTGTAGTTTCTGACCATAAAATATAGATATGGACGACAAATGCACGACCGTGTACGAGAAAATTTTTCCGTTTGTGATTACGATAAGTTAAAAGATTACCTTCAAAGTATGCTACGGTCTCTGCCGAACTCGGGTAACCCGTCAGTCGATGCTAACAATCTAATATTATCTATTAATTCTGCAATAGATCACTCTACTGTTATAAAGAATCGGAGTAGGATCTTAAAAAATAAACTGACTCCATGGATGAATGGAAACCTACATAAATTAATTGCTTATAAAAATCAATTACTAAAGCTAAGAAGGAAGAATTCTGAAAATGAGAAAGTTAAAAGGCAGCTGAAACGTATTAGTAAAGTAATTAAGAAAGCATATAAAGATTCAATGAACAACTTTTATGCAAATAATTTGTCAAGCTTTCAAAATGATTAATGAAATGAATAAAGATTCTAACGGTAATTTTATACCAAACTATGTAAACCAGACTGAAATATCAAACAAGTCAATAAAAGATCTAAAGGAAGGAATAGATGAATATTCTTCCGATAATTGCAACTCGCTGAGAACTCTCCATCATTGTAACACTCTATTAATACTGAATTACACCACTAGAGACGAAATGGAAGATGACATTTTCACTTTATCGTCAGGTAAAAGTTGCGGTCATGATAATATATCGCCCAAAGTAGTAAAGAAGTGTAGCAACAGCATTGTTCCGCATTTGGTTAATCCTGATATTTTTAAGATTCATAAAGTTGTACCCGTACCAAAAGAGAAAAACTCGACCACGATTGACAAGTTTCGTCCAATTTCTGTATTGCCTGCTATTAATAACATTTTTGAAAGAATTATTCACCGGCAAGTAGTTGCATATTTGGAAGGAAATGATTTACTCAACGACTGTCAATATGGATTTCGGAAAGGTTGTGGCACAGAAGAAGCAACAGTTAATGTCCAAAATCATATATGCAAATTGTTGGATGAGGGTTACAGTGGCGTTACTGGAATTTTCTTTGATTTATCTAAGGCTTTCGATATGATTGACCACAAGATTCTGATACAGAAACTTCAGTATTATGGCATTTGTGGCAATGGTTTATTACTTTTTAAATCCTATCTGGAAAACAGAAAGCAGTTTGTTCAGATCAAGGATAAGTAGAGCAAGTCGGTTCCGGTTGAGCATGGAGTACCCCAGGGTAGTGTGTTAGGTCCCTTGTTTTTTGTTATGTATATCAATGATTTGAAGAACTTAGAGTTGACTGGTAAGCTGTTTATGTATGCTGACGATATATGCCTTTTTTATCCATACAAGTATGAAGCTGCAGTAAAACCTTACATGAGAATAAATAAGCTTTTTATTAATCCAACAAAAACCAAATTGATACGTTTTAGACCGCATGGTCGTTTCAATTCAATATTTTCCATAAATGTCGATGGAAATGAGATACAAGAGGTAAACTCAGTAAAGTATCTAGGATTATATCTGCAATCAAACCTTGTCTGGGATCAACACATTCACCACGCGAAGTCCAAAATATCTCCTGCAATTAGTTTATTATTCAAATTCAAGTATAAATTTGATCGACATACCAAATTATTGATTTACCAAGCATTAATTCAGAGCTATATTAACTATTTAGCAATCATATATGCTCACAAAAAGAGTACAGAATTGAGATCCTTGCAACGACTCCAAAACAAAGCGTTAAAAGCTGTTGGAAATTTGCCAATAACACATTCAACATATTCACTATATTTTGATGTTTTTCCTACCGTTTTACCAATATATGGTGTTTACAAACTCCAAACTCTTTTATATGTCTTCAAATGCCTGCATAATATAGGTATAATATATAGATCACACAGTAAGTTTTTTACGAAATCAAGTTTCAGTTAATACTCGTAACAATCAGCAACTAAGAGTGTCATTTTGCCGTACAGATACAACTAAACAACGCGTTGAACATTCTGGTAATAGAGAATTTAACAACTTGCCCCTATATATAAAATCATGTGCAATACTTTCAGGTTTTAAAATTATGTTAAAAACCTTTTTACATTCACATATTGAGGATATTTTGTCATAGATAATACGCTTCTGATATACTATTTGTCCAATATTATTTGTATGATTTTATAGAATTGTAATCAATATATATTTTTTTCTTTTGTAATGAATTATGCCAACTAGCCTCTCTAATGCCTTGCGGCGCTGAGGCACCTACATATTTATGAATTATTGTATATAATGTTTTAAATAAATAAAAAAAAAAACAAAAAAAAAGTATTCTAACAAAAGTTCGCAAAATTCCGGTTTTGATTTTTTCGTAAAATTGCGGGATGAATTTTTTTGTAAAGGATATCCTATAATTAGTGAAAAGGATGCATCCGTTGGTTTTTGGTACCATTTAGTGTACTCTCTCTCAGGAGAGTAAAAATTTCCGGTTGAAATTTTTTTTTATTTTCGTTTTGAAATTTTTTCTTAAAATTTCGAGTTGACATTTTTCTTTAAATTTCTCATGAGAGTAAAAATTTCCGGTTGCAATTTTTTTTAAATTTCGTTTTAAAATTTTTCTTAAAATTTTGTTTTGAAATTTTTTCTTAAAATTTCAAGTTGAAATTTTTTCTTTAAATTTCGAGTTGAAATTTTTTGTAAAGTTTCATGTTGAAAATTTTTCTTATAATTTCGGGTTAAATTTTTTATAAAAATTTTGGGTTAAAATTCTCTTAAAATTTCGGGTTGAATTTTTTTCGCAAAATTTCGTTTTGAAAATTTTGCTAAAATTTCGAGTTGAAATTTTTTGTAAAGTTTCAAGTTGAAAATTTTTCGGTTTGATTTTTTTGTTGAAAATTTTTTGGTAAAATTTCTCTTTGACATTTTTTGTTAATATTTCGATTTATAATTTTTTCTTAAAATTTCGTATTGAATTTTTTTTTAAATATCGAGTTGATTTTTTTTTTTGAAAATTTCCAGTTGAAAATTTTACGTAAAATGTTGTTTTTGGTAAAAATTTTTGTTAATATTTCGATTTATAATTTTTTCTTAAAATTTCGATTTGAAATTTTTTTTGTAAAAAATCGACTTGCTTTTTTGCAAAATTTCCAGTTGAAAATTTTACGTCAAATTGCGTTTTTAAAATTTTTCTTATAATTTCGGGTTGCATTTTTTCTTAAAATTTCGGTTTGATTTTTTTTGTAAATTCGGATTGAATTTTTTTGTAAAAACTTCGTGTTGAAAATTTTTCTCAAAATTTTGTTTTGAAATTTTTTTTTAATATTTCGATTTATAATTTTTTCTTAATATTTCGATTTATAATTTTTACTTAAAATTTCGTATTTAAATTTTTTTGTAAAATATCGAGTTGATTTTTTTTTTGAAAAATTTCCAGTTGAAATTTTTTTCTTATAATTTCGTGTTAAATTTTTTTTCTGAAAATTTCGAGTTAAAATTTTAGGTTGAATTTTTTCGCAAAATTTCCGATTCAAAAATTAACGTAAAATTTCGTTCTGAAAATTTTTTGTAAATTTTCGTTTTGAAATTTTTTTGTAAAATTTCGTTTTGTTTTTTTTTTTGTAAAATTTCGTTTTGAAAATAATTCTTAAAATTTCGAGTTGAAAAATTTTCGGCTTGATTTTTTTCGCAAAATTTCCGGTTTCAAAATTTTCGGAAAATTTTTGGTAAAATTTCGCTTTGAAATTTTTTTGTTAATATTTATAATTTATAATTTTTCTTAAAAGTTCGATTTGATTTTTTTTTTGTAAAAAATCGAGTTGAATTTTTTTTACAATATTCCAGTTGAAAATTTTACGTCAAATTGTGTTTTGAAATTTTTTCTTATAATTTCGGGTTGCATTTTTTCTTAAAATTTCGGTTTGATTTTTTTTGTAAATTCGGATTGAATTTTTTTGTAAAAACTTCGTGTTGAAAATTTTTTGCAAAATTTCGCTTTGAAATTTTTTGTGAAAATTTCGATTTAAAATTTTTTCTTAAAATTTCGTATTGAAAATTTTTTATATCGAGTTGAATTTTTTTTTGAAAATTTTCCAGTTGAAAATTTTACGTAAAATTTCGTTTTTAAAATTGCATTTATTTCTTAAAATTTCGGTTTGATTTTTTTTGTGTAAATTCGGATTGGATTTTTTTGTAAAAACTTCGGATTGAAAATTTTTCGCAAAATTTAGGGCTGAAAAATACAAAGTTACCGAGTATTCTTGATAAAATACTGAAAAAAAAAAACTACAATAAAATAATAATTAAAGAAATTATAAACAGCTCAAACCATATAGTTCATTCCTATTATGGCGCGTATCTTATTTTAGTTATATGAAAACCCTTAATTTTGAAATCAAGTTCAGTTTTCAAAAAGTAACACCGCCAACAATGTTGTTTTCGTTTTCGCAAACCTATCTAATGTTCATACATTTGTATGTTTATTATTTATTATGTGCTTTCTCCATTCCCTTTTTCCTTGCTTCCAGCCATAGACGGCCGTAAGTAATCGGGTGGAAAGTACGGAGGAATGCGACGAATGCGGAAAAAACACGCTGAATACATTACATTCATAGAATACAAGAAATTGCTACAAATCTTCATTAATTCGTTTTTTTTTTCTTTTCTTCTTAGTGTGCTTCTTATGCGCCTTCAAAGGCATTTCTACTAGGGCTCTACTGCATATGGTAGCAATATTAGGGTGGATGGAAGAGTTGAATTATAAAAAAATAATTGGGAAAATACAATTGAAATATATTATTGCAAAATATGGATAAGTTTTAAGTTTAATATAAAAATGTTTCGTTTCTAATGAGTGACAGCTTCACAAAATATACTAAAATATTCAAAAAGATCCACGTTTTTCATATTTCAGACCAGACCTGGACCCGTACAAAACCTCACTGAATCGCAACAAAAAATGATGCTTTTACGACCTCAAAATGAAAATTGAATTTCTTTTTTTTTAGTTTTTTCGTTTGCATTTTTTTGGTCTGTAATCAATATTTGATTTGAACTGGGATATTGTCCTGGCTCAAGACCATTTTGATTCTATATTTAATAGAATGCAAATTTATTTACAAATGGCATGGTGACATTTATTACTTGGCTGCAGACTACCACTATCATGATTTCCACCCTGTCTAAAGGTTTCATTCAGGTGGCTTCGCAGCGACTTTTCAACATCAAACCCGGCCTCTATAAGGAGATGATTCTCACAAGCGAACGAGAAGCACAACTCACTTGCCGAATTTGCGTTTAAAAAGTCGCACCAAGTAATAAAGCACACATGCCATCTTACAAGCATCTCATTGAGTTGCATATGTAAGTATGTGTAGTTGGCGACAATGTGAAAAAATAATTTTTTATTTTGAACGAAAAATTAAATTAAAAACAAATTTTTAATAATAATTCAAGCTCAAAGTCTGATGTTTTTTCTTTGAATTTTATTTTATTTATTCAATATTGCGTCCCTCGTTAATACTTAACTAAAGGTCGTATACGTAACATAACAATTAATACATATAGAAAAATTAAATTTTTATTAAAGTTTTTGTTATCGCAGCTTGTTATCCCGGCTTAAAGAAAAACAGGCCTAATGTCGTGAAGATAAATTCAGAATTTAACTAGCGGAGACACAAACCACCCATGTTAACAGTGGACTGTTAATGGATTAACAGAGCTATGTTAATCTTGATAGAGGAAGATAAATATATACACAAAATCGGATCGGGAATAGATATATTATCGAAATTCAACATCTGAATAGAAAACATATCAATCTCGACATATAAAAAGAGAGATATATTAAATTTTGTATTGCATATTTGTATTTTTTTTTTTTCAACATAAAAAAATTTATTAATTTTTAACGCAGTGGATAAACGGCAAAGTCTGGGTCCATGACTCGGGTACCAAAAAATAGGTCTTTCAATGAGCTTTCAGAATATATAAGGTTTCCCAAAGCAATTTTGTATTATGAAAATACTCTGTTTTTTATACATATGATGATGACATTTTTGAGGTTTTTGCCTAAAAATTGATATTTTGAAGACTTTTTCAGAACTTTGGCCTATAGAAGGTGAATCAACTAAAGTATCTCCATTTGGCCACAATGGACGCACTAATCATCCTCTCCAGAATTGTTTGAGGTTTTTGCCTAAAAATTGGTATTTTGAAGATTTTTTCAGAACTTTGGCCTTTACACAGTGAAACTAGGCGGAATTTCCTTTAATTTGATGGTAGTCCCATCAACTAAAGTATCTCCATTTAGCCACAATGGACGCACAAATTTACCTCTTCAAGTGTTTAGGAGCTCTGTTAACGGCTTAACATAGCTCTGTTAACTCATTAACAGCCGATAATTTTAACAGTGGTTTGTGTCTCTGCTACGTAAATTCGGAATTTATATTCACTCACATTATTCAATAAATTAGTAATTTTCGTTTAAAATTAAAAACTATCCGCCATATTCATAATAATAAATCACAGGTTCATGAGACGAATTTTATTAAAAGAAATCTATAAAAATATACTTTGGATCTTCCAAGGCTATAGTGGACCAAAATCAAAGAGATTTTATTAAAATTTCCCGAAACGAAATTCACACGCAAACATTTTTAAATTCCAATCCTAATTTTTATAAATTTTAGTTAATTTCTTCGTGTTGGTATTGAATAGAAATTTTATCGACAGAAACGTTTGATGCATTAGTCTAAATCGGAAAATATATCCATTTTAACATAAATATGATATGGCCATACGGAATCATGGGAAACTAAACTAAATTATATGAAAATTTAATGAATTTCCGAAGAAAATTCCCAGGTCACAACCTTCAGATTTTGAAACATATTTTCAATGTATGGTTTTGTTCGCAACTGAAAGACTTGTGCATGCCCCGTCACCAAGGTTTCAAGCTTCCTGAGCTGAGCAAAAATGTAAGTCTAGACCGTATTAGAATTTTATGATAATTCAAAACGTGTTTTTTATTTGAATCGGTTGAAGCTGCAACTGTCTTTTTCTTTCTCCTCCTTTCTGTCTCCCTTTTAACCCTAAAGACATGAATTTAAAAAAAAAAATAAATTTATTTTGCGAGTCTATACAGTCACAGAAATGTAAACACTGTATTTCATCATTCTAGCTAAAGCTTTTGATTGGTACCATTGTTATCCCTTTTTTCCTATTTCGACTCTAAAAGTAGGAACATAAAAAACTCATTTTATGCGGCTAATCAGTCAGAGAATGTACACACCGGATGTCATGATTCTTGGTTAGTACCATTTCTAGCCCAACACAGTTTGCACTGAATTTCCGTCCTGGTAATGGTTTTGGCCATTTTTACCCTAAATGTACAAATTTAAGTTATTGATTTGTACCATTTTTATTGTATTGTTATTGTTTGTTTCAATTTTTTTTTGATCGAAAAATGCAAACATCTGACAAAAAATATTTATATTCTACCATTCTCAGAACCATTTACCTTCCTTTTTTCCCATTTTGACCCTAAAAGTACGAATTTTCAAAAATTCCTTGATTTTTCGTGTCTACACAGTCAGAGAGCCAGTGTGTCATAATATTAGCAGGAGCCGTTTGGCTGGTACTATTTGTATCCATGTTTTTTTTCTAAAAACGCTAAACTCAAGATTATTTTGTTCCTATAATTAGTGAAAAGGATATTTAATTATTCTAACTGTATCCGTTTGTGTTTGGTACCATTTTGTGTACCCCGTTGGTACAATTGTAATCCCTTTTCGCCCAACTCTCTCAAGAGAGTAAAAATTTCCGGTTGATTTTTTTTTTAATTTCGTTTTGAAATTTTTTCTTAAAATTTTGTTTTGAAATTTTTTCTTAAAATTTCGAGTTGACATTTTTCTTTAAATTTCTCATGAGAGTAAAAATTTCCGGTTGATTTTTTTAAATTTCGTTTTGAAATTTTTTCTTAAAATTTCAAGTTGAAATTTTTTGTAAAGTTTCATGTTGAAAATTTTTGTAAAGTTTCATGTTGAAAATTTTTCTTATAATTTCGGGTTAAATTTTTTTATAAAAATTTTGGGTTAAAATTCTCTTAAAATTTCGGATTGCATTTTTTTCGCAAAATTTCGTTTTGAAAATTTTTGGTAAAATTTCGTGTTGATTTTTTTTTGTAAAATTTCGTTTTGAAAATTTTTCTTAAGATTTCGAGTTGAAATTTTTTGTAAAGTTTCAAGTTGAAAATTTTTCGGTTTGATTTTTTTTTGTTGAAAAATTTTTGGTAAAATTTCGCTTTCAAATTTTTTGTTAATATTTCGATTTATAATTTTTTCTTAAAATTTCGTATTGAAATTTTTTTGTAAAATATCGAGTTGATTTTTTTTTGAAAAATTTCCAGTTGAAAATTTTACGTAAAATTTTGTTTTGAAAATTTTTCTTATAATTTCGGGTTGCATTTTTTATTAAATTTTCGGGTTAAAATTTTCTTCAAGTTTCGGTTTGATTTAAAGCTTTTGATTGGTACCATTTTTACACCTTTTTTCCTATTTCGACTCTAAAAGTAGGAACATAAAAACTCCCTGTTTTCTCTAAAAACGCTAAACTCAAGATTATTTTGCTCCCATAATTAGTGAAAAGGATATCCACAACGAATTTAATTATTCTAACTGCATCCGTTTGTGTTTTGTACCCCGTTGGGTACCAATTGTAATCCCTTTTCGCCCAGCTCTCTCATGAGAGTAAAAATTTATATGTATTCAGAAGAATGTACCCACCCACTCTTTATTCCAGCTTTAATTGTTCGGTACAATGTTTATCCCTTTTCCCATTAAAAGTACGGACATCGAAAATTCCTTTATTTTTCGACAGTGGAATAAATTTACAAAAACTTTTATTGAAGATTTGTGTAGGCAGAGGAATGTACACACCCGATATGCTTGATTTCAGCCTTTGGTACCATTTTTATAATTTTTCCTGTTATTTACCCCTTAAAAGTACGAATATGAAAAATTCTTTATTTACCGAGTCTAGGCAGGCAGGGTAATGAACAATAGAAGTTTCTAGCACCAGCCGAATATATAAAATGTATTTATATTTATATATTTTTTTATTCTGAGGAATGTAAACTCAGGGATCTAGCTGCTGTCATTTGGTTGGTACACCTTTCATTCCTCGTTGGTATCGTTCTATCTCTTTTCACTTGCTTTCTCCTTGAGAGTAAAAATTATAAAAAATATATATTGCGCCTTTATGCCAAATTTCTCAGTTCCAGCTTCAGTTGGTACCTTTTTCCTCATTCACCGCTTAAAAGTACGAATATAGAAATTTCCTTAATTTTCCAAGTCTAGGCAGTTAAAAGAATGGACATTCATAGTTTACCTATGACATTATAGCGATTTTGGCTGGTACTATTTTTATCCTATTTTCCCCCAGTTACCCCAAAAGTACTAATTTTGGAAAACGCTTTGACTATGCGCGTCCACCGAATTTCACGTTTATACTTGTGTTCATTTGGTGGGTACCATTTTTAGTCCATTTTGGTAAAATTATAAAACCTTATAAGAGGAATTGTATATAGAAAATTTTAAGATAATATCTGCATCTGTTTGGTCGGGATGGGATATTTGGATGGCCCATTTTTATCCCATTTTCCTCAATTGCCCTTTAAAAGTTCGAATATCGATAATTTTTTTATTTAGAGAGTCTAGGCAGTCAATGGAATGTACACTCACACTTTGCTGATGATCTTGTAGCCATTTTTGCAGGTGCTATTTCATCCCATTTTCCATAATTACCCCTTAAAAATAAAATTTTCGGAAAACCATTTTATTTTGCGGGCCCACGGAGGGATGTAAATACAGAATTTCTGTGTCCATTTGATGCGTACCATTTGAAACCCTTTTCAGTGACCAGTACTACACTAAAAGAGGAATATTTTAAGATAATGGTGCGTTCGTTGGTACCATTTGTATCCCTTTTTTCTCAATTACCCCTTAAAAGTACAATTTATATCCCTTTCTGTCGTGCTACAAGAGGAATATATGTTCCAAATTTTAATATAATAACTGCAGTCAGGTGGTACCATTTTTCCCCTTTTTCAACAATTACCCTTTAAAAGTACGAATTTGGAAAAAAATACTTTGCGTGCCCACGCTACTAAATACTGAATTTCACATTTATACCTGCGCCCATTTGCTGGGTACCGTTTATATCCCTTTTCTCATCCCTATTATCCCTATTAATATTATAAAACCTTAGTGTAAGTCTGTCTGTTTGTTTGTTCCACAATCACGTGTAATCGGCTGAACCGATGTTGTTGAAATTTTTAGTACAGATAGATGTAGGTCTGGAAGGAACTATAGGCTATAGAAATTTTAAAAATTTGCTCTGTGGCCGGAGGGGGCGTGGCAATAGTGTTTTTGAGAGCTAGAAGGCTGAAAATTGGTACATATATATTACTGACCACGAGAAAGATCAATTTGATGCCGAAATTTGGATTTTCGTTTTTTTTGGCGTGGCAAAAGTGTTTTTGAGAGGTAGTAGGAGGAAAATTGCTACATATATATTACTGACCACAATAAGTATCAATTTGATGCCGAAATTTGGATTTTCGTTTAGTAGGCGGAGTGGGCGTGGCAATAGAGTTTTTTTGAGCTAGAAGGCTGAAAATTGGTACATATATATTACTGACCACGAGAAAGATCAATTTGATGCCGAAATTTGGATTTTCGTTTAGTAGGCGGAGTGGGCGTGGCAATAGTGTTTTTTGAGCTAGAAGGCTGAAAATTGGAACGTATATATTACAAACTACGATAATATAATATATTGATAAGATCAATATGAAACCTGATTTTAATTTTACCATTTGTTTTTTTTTGCCTGGCGAAGCGGGCGGGGTTCAGCTAGTATTAAATATACTAAAGTACGAATTTCCGAAAATTCTTTTTTAAGGCATCTCCACGCTATAAGAGGAATATATGTAGCAAATTTCAAAATAATATCTGCAGCCCTTCGGTCAGTCCGGTGGTACCATTTTTATCCCTTTTTCCTTCAAATTACACATTTAAAGTAAATAAAATCGAAACATCGAATCGAAACTATGTACACACAGAATTGGACTATTCCAGGTCGGGTAGTTATCAAGTACTTTATATATACAGTCCTATGATGATCTCCTTTATCTGATGATGATCTCTCTTATCTCGTATACACTTTAAAAATATTAACTATGAGAAAATAATATTCCTCGTTCCACCCTCATAAACATACCTTAACTTGGAAAAACACTCAAAAATAGCATTTCCTTTTTACACACACACAGTCACACGCAAAAGCTAAGACGTAGGAAATAAGGAATTACAGAGACAAAATTGCGCCCACACAACGGTGACACAGAGAAGAGCCCTTGGAAACCAACACATGGCTCAATGACAATTAAAGTCAAGATCCTTATATGGGCCGCATACGTAGTACCGAGGCAGGCTGCCTATGAACCAACGAATGCATGAATGAATGAATGGCTGACTGAAGAAAGCCAAACGAACGTACAGATGCTGTACCACCACTCACCATGAGTTAACATAAATTTGTGAATGGTGGAAATTATGAAGCTCTCCACCCCCTAGCAAGCGACATTTAAAGGAAATGTAGAATTTTGTTTAGTGAAATATCACACAAACGACAAAATAAAACACAGAAAATATCCTTGTTTAAGGAGGAAACATAGGCAGACGTAAATAGGATATAGAGGACGGTGGAGGCGAATGGACGGAGGGAGGACACACACACACACACATCTAGAGTATATTTTGCAACAATGCTCAGATGATGCAAAAGTACAAACAAAGATTATTGTCTTTTATCCTTCGCTCACGACGACGCTCTTTGTGTGTAAGTGAGTCTCAGTGTGTGTGCGTTTAAGTGTGTTTTTGTGTCGTTTTTCTTTGGATCCGTCGGTGTGTGTGCGTGTGTCAGTGTGCCTGAAAGGGTGTCAAAGTGTGGAAACCATTAACAGTTTGCTTTCTCCTCAAAATATATATATTTTTTTCGTTCGTTTGTTCTATGTTTTATTTCCTTTTATCCTTTCGTTTTAGTGCTTAACATTAAAGGATGTAATTCGAAGGAGATTTGGCTCAGGTTTGCATGTCAGTGTGTGTGTCTTAGAGAAAAGGATCTGTTGCCATAGAGGAAATGTCGGTTTTCCTGTATAGAAATATTTGATTAGGGATTTGGTGACATTTAAAGTGAGTGAAGTGGATAGAGGAACCATCGCCGGAAATTGATTTGTAAATTTTGTAAGAAAAGAGGAAAATTCTTTAGAATAAAAAATAACTCTGAAATAACAATTAAATTCATTTCGTTAATGTCACAGCTAGAAATATGTGCGTGGGCTGTCATTATTTGTGCTATGAAAAAAACAAAGGTAAAAATTAACTTCATTTAAAAAACCATCACTTTCTACGAGAACAGATATTACTTTTCGCTTTTAGTACTAAATTCACGTGTGCAAGATTGGGTTATTGACATTTTCAAAGCTGGGAAAAAACAAAAATACGAAAAGAGAAATTCTAACTGAAAAACTGTTTATGAAAAATTTCATTAAAAAGTCGCCGAAGATGCACTCCATAAAATATGAAATGCAGTTCTTCATTCAATCATCTTTTGTAATACAAGTTCTTTATTTAACATAATATAATTTTTAAAATTTTTAATTGTTTTTTTTATTAAAACTTCATTATTTGATTTCATTTATGAAAACGTAAATAATTTCCAATTTCATGAAAGTAAGTTTCACTAATTTTATGATTTTTTCAATCCTTTTATGAAATCGCTTCATAAAAAGAGGAAGGAAAATTCTATTAGTACACAAATTTTGTCAAATTCACGTAGAGCAGTCCCTTAGGAACAGCCATCAAAAATGATTTTGTGAATTAATTCGATTATTTTTTAATTTAATTAATTGCTATTCTTATAAAAGGTATCTTCTAACGAAGAAAGCAAGGCATGTTTGAAGAAAAGCTATGGATAATTGTAGAAGTTATGAAATATTAAATTTACCTTTGAAAGTTGGAACTAATTATGATTTTAACTGTGATATTGTTCCAGCTCAAGACCTATTTGCATTTTGATATTTCCATATTTCAACCAAAATAGAACTGTAAAATATATCGACGCATCCGAGAAATACGCAAAAAAAAACTTGTGTAAAAATAACGAATTCAACTTTGTAAATCTTTTTTATATAGAGTTGACAGAAGTCATACAAGTAAATGCTAAATTTCCCTCGTACATGTGTAAATTACACACGTGCTTCTTTTATATAAATACCTAAGTTTACTTGGGTAGCTCAGTGCTGATGTACCTTAAAATATTCAACCATGTTCTTTTTCCCAATTTAGAAATTTGTAGCTTTTACACAAGTTTCTTTGTTAAAATTAATTAGTTAGTTCGATAATGGTGTAAGTATGAATATGTATGTGGCCAATTTCATGAATTTTGTAGCACATAGTTGCAAAAATACGTATATGAGCAAAGGTTTCTATAAATTGGTCAAAGTGAATTTCGATGATTAGAATTATAAGAAAACCAAAAGCAACAGAACAGAAGAAACAACAGACGAAGAAGTAAGTATGTTGAAAATAAAAATTATTTATTTTGCACTCGCAAAATGAAGGTTGATTAATCATTTAATTTATTAATATGAATATTAGTTACATTTAAGAAGTCTGGAATATAATATGATGTTCTCCTTCAATTAAAGTCAATGAAGTTAATTTGGGAATTGTTGGAGCAACATTATGCAGTCTCGACAAGTGACGCCGTAAATGGTTTCAGCAACAGTGTTATTTATGCACTACGTACAACAACATTTGGTTCTCCGCCAGGTGGTGCTCAGACATCTTTTGTATTTAGTAATGAAAACAGCAGCGGGCCTCTTTTATCCATTGGTACCAAAGCCAGTGCGTGTTTTGGGGACAACCGAAAAACGTGCAATTATAACAAGGTAAGTGTGGCTGTGTGTGTTTTCAAAAGTTTCTTTCGTCATTATTAATTTAATCCTTTTATGATTGACAGTTTACATGCTGTAGGGGTGGCGGTGGTTTGCCAAAGAACTTTTAAAGTTGTATTTCACCTAACAAATAAATTGTACGCTTTTCTTGTATGATTTCTCACATTTTTTTCTTTGCGTGTAGAGAGGCGTTCAAAGTTTATTTTATGTAACTAAATTAGTTATAAAAGTTGGAACATTTTTGCTTATATCTCTTGATTGGATTGGGCGATCATTAACGAAAATTTAACTTAAAGGCAATTATGTAGTTAAAGGTAAATTAAGGCTACGAATGGTCTTAAAATTGAGAAAAAATGTTTTTTTTCTTTTTAAATAAGTTTTTGCTGGTGCAAAAAAGCATAAAAAATAGAAAAAATATTTTGTTTTATTTGCAGGTAGCTAACATTCTAACAAGGAAAAAATGTCTATATGTAAAAGATTTATGGATAAATGTGAATGTTATGACCCCGTTTGTTGTTAAAACGCTTTGCTCCAGTTTTTACGGGGATCCGAAACAGGGTCTCTTCGAAGAAAATCTACTGATAAATGTAGAAGTTGTGACCCTTATTCTGCTTAAAATTGGAATTTTAGTAAATAATTAAAAAAATTAACTATTAAAAAATAAATAAATAAATTTAAATTTTATTATTTGTATTCAGTTTATGAAATAGTATGTCCGATTGTGCACAAAAAATGTATGTTTAGGTCTTGGGCAAAATTTTTGTGCGTTTTTGGAGCTTTCGAAAAATAAAATTGTCCGGTATGTCATCCAGTTCAAGTGTAACAAAATTTTTTTATATATTCGTACCGTGTTATCAGATAAGAACTAAATTTGGTAATGTGAGAAATTAAGTAAGAATTAAGGTAAGTTTCGATGGCCCGCATGTGATGATGTGTGTGTTCCAAAAATAAAATAGTAAAAATATGTAAATGTTCTGCTTATAACACGGTCCGATAGTTCATATTAGAAAGCAGATGGCATACATCTAAATCTATAGGCAAAATTACATACTTCTCTCTACATTTGTTTAGCTTTAACAGTCATCCCTGTACTTCTACTTTGAGGAAAGTAAAAACTAAAAAGGACAATAAACTCCATTTTGCCTATAAAAATTGTGCTACGTTAAAATTGATACTTGGTGATAGGTGCCAAGAGAAATGAAAATGTTTGTAATTATTGGTAGTATATAAAACAGCTCTAAAAATGAAAATAATTAACATAAGAACATGAAATTTGGATATGTATAGTAGAACAGTTATATATTTTCCCCGAAAATGTTCAATGTATCGCTTGATGGATTCAAATTTGGAAAAACATTTTATCGATTTTTTATTCCACACAATTATTTAGATTGTCCAAGGTCTCCTCTTTCATTTGATAATATTATAGCTTTACTAGGACTAGCAGAACAATTACAACAAATTTCTGAATACAGTTTTGTTATGTGTAGAAAACTTAGCTTGCTTATCTATCTGTATTCAGCTATCACTATATCTAACTATATCACGTACGTGGCAATATTTATCAAGATTTCTTGCAAAATATAAAACTGTATTTCCCCTTATAAATATGTGTTTTATTAAAAATCTAATCTATAATTTGATTATTAGGCACCTTTCCCCATGTGTAATAGTTTCGCTAAAATTTAAATGCAACCATAACAACTGTTGTTTGACTTAAAGCGTCCCCCAAGTGACGCGACTTTTAGGCTATTTTTCCTTAACATTTCGCGATTTATACAAAATCTTCCATAATATGATTAAAGAGTACTTTGTAAGCTTGTTAATAATATATCAGACAAAAAAGACATTTTCTGAAAATATTTTTTATTGTTGAATTTAAAATTTTATCGGCTGATGCACAAATAAAAATTAACAAAATGTCAAAATTGTTAACGTTTATATAAATAATAGGGCTAAGATTTTATCGTAAGTAGCTGCTCACATTTTCAAAGAAAGGAATTTTATCGTAAGCGACAGTTTACGAATTTAGGCAAAAGCTTTCAGATAATGTAAGAGATATTTATAAATGTTTTAGATAGGTCTATCAATATATTGATGCAATATTAAGTGTATTTGTATACCCTCGGCCGAATGAACTAAGCTAAGAGGTTCGAAGTTCCCAGATATTTGTTTTATATGTTTATTTATCGATACAGAAGAAAAAAGTTCACCCACAAGAACTGAAAGTAGCTCCAAATTATTGTCTTTTAGGAGAACACAAAGCCTTTTTTATGATTTGTGCCTTATATACAATAATTTAATATACTTCTTGTAATATTCGTATATTAAGCCAAATACTATATAAATGGTTTTGGTATAATTTCCCTATTATTGTGGTAAACGTTAGCATTTATTTAATTCAAATAGTGGCAAATTTGACAAAGAAACATAATATTTAGCTTAAAATTGTGATGAAAATGGGCGCATTGCCCACAATTCTATAGAGTTGATTCTATACACTCTACACTTGAATCATTTTTTAAAGGAAGAACCTTGCACACCTTCTGAGTGGCTGACTATAATTACAAATTGAATATGAATAGTGATCAAATCAAAGACACATTGGCAGAAAGTGACATTCATAGGAATTAAAATGTGTCTAAAATAGTTTTTTATTAACGATTTGAATTACTTTACTGTTCATTTTCCCTTTATAAAAGTAGTGTTATCTATTTGATTACGTTGTTTTAATAAATTTTTTATAATAAAAAGTGTGTTTTTACTAAAATTTTGAGGTTTAATCGAAAAACTTATATCGTAAGCGCCATAGTTTTTTCAGTCTTTTTTTAGCCGCAAGTACAATATTTGTATCGCAAGCGCCAAAAGTATTGTATGATGTAAACAAATGATCAATTTTTAATAATAATTCGTTGGGTACGGCGGAATTAAAACATTTTGCATAAAAACATATTTCATTTTATGCAAATATTTCAAAATAATCAATAAAAACCTTCTCCTGTAAAATGTGTGTTTTGGCGCTTGCGATCATTCCGCGCTAAGGGCTCGATATATGGTAATGCTATTATCAATTAATTTGTCATTTTATAAGGAATAAACTAACAACAGTTTGGTAACTGTTTTATCGCAGTATTGTGTTCCGAGACAAGGCTAATTTTTAGCTCAATGGATATGTCAGTAAGCAAAATTGTCGTATTTGGCGTGAAGATAATCAAAGTAAGAATCACGAGGCGCTCACAAATCCACAAGACCTTATTGCTTGGTGTGCTTTAGGGTCCCGGTAGAATCGTTGGTCTCCATTATTCTAAAAATTAGAAAGGCGAGAATATTTCTGTAAGCGACGAGCGCTATAGATTTCGATCCGTGATTTCCAATTATTTCTTGCCTCAATTGAATGGAATGTCTCGAATTTCATTTAAAATACAGTACCCATGTTTAGGATTTGGTTCCTTGTTATTCGCCCAATGTGATTTTATTCATGAATTTAATTTAAATTAAAGAAACCCGTTTTTTCTTGATATTCATGGATATTTTCAATTAAAAGAGGACCAGTTCCCATCTTCGATCGTCAACGTTCAGGCTTTCCGCTAACAACAACGCTTTAGAGGGGTGGGACATGTTGTTTCCTTGTCCTTTGCACAATGTGTTGTAGTTGCTATACACAAATCAAATGTATAGAAGGACTGGAGGCTGCTACTCAATTTATTATTTATTGTAGGCCCAACTCTTTGGGCTACACACAAAATGTCACATGTTTCTCGAATATCCGCTACACACGGATTTCTCAAAGCATAAGCTTTCCTCCAGCGCACCACCATCTGAATTGAAGCAGAACAAAGCTTTTGGTCTTGCTCGGCAAGCAAATCTTTTAATTTTCATTTAAAATCAAATCATAACTTTGTTTTTTTTTTGTGTTTGCTGTTTTCACAAAGTAATTAACAAAATCATCAATCTTGGCTTAAAGCAAGAAGAGTAGGAAATGCGCACACAAACATTTCCACAAAGAGATACAGATACTATCACATAGAGATATGTATATGTACAAATGTATATGTAATAAAAAGCAGGCAGAGATTTGTTGTAGTATTTACGGGGGCAATGTGGCGTAACATCGTAACATGGTGTTATGCTGTAGATATATATAGAGAGTATAGATTGGAGTAAAATATCTATATATATATATGGATGTTTATATTTATATACATATATATGGGGATGTATGGATGTTGTTTTGGGGGGAGAAACATCCTAAAATTGTTCAAGGACATAACCATTCGCAACTTTTATGGCCGCACCATGCCAAAGCGACCCCCATCCCCATCCCAATTTGATCCTACCCTTAAAACATAAACAAGTCAACATGAAAAAGGAGCCCAAAAATCATTTGAAAAGCTTTGAATTTTGAATAAGAATCGTTAACAAGACAAGATAAAATCTAAACATTTTCTGAATTAATTACCTTTTGATTGTATTTAATTTGTTGTTAATTATTTTTCCTAGGGAACTGGAGCGGCTCTTGCTGGCCAGGAAGCTGGTGTGGACAGAAACAAAACAAACAAAAATTAAATTCGAAATAATATTTCTATTGATCCACTGACTAGTTATCCAATTGATTTGTTATCCATTCAATTCAATTTTGTAAAATTATTATTTTTTTTTTTTTTTCAAAAATTTCACACGTTTTTCCTGCTCTTCTTCTTGCTGCTGCTTATTTTTTCATATCGAAAGTATTAAGAAATAACACGACAGACATAGGATGTCATATCACTGATAACTCTCACTCACACACACACTCTCACTCTCTTGCGCGCACACAAACACACGCCCGCACGCACAGTCGGCTTCGTGGAGGAGTAGCGTACGAACGCAAAAAAAAACAAAACGCGAAGTTCACCAATTGAGATTGACACGAATGGCGTTAACAGGCCAAAAATTAAACGAAAAGAACGGCACGTAACGAACGAACAGCCGCCGCCGAACACGAAGCTCTGAACGGGGTGTACACGAAGCACGCGCAAATTTTGAAAACGCAACCCAAAAATGCGAAAACGGTAGGAAGCCAAACGGAAGGTTTACATGATTTTTCTTGTTTAAGTTTTTCGTAACTTTTCTTTTCGGTGTTGACACACTTGTCCTTTAAAAGGACTTTCTGGATTTTGATGATTTTCTTTTTCAGGCTAATTTAGCATTTGCTCCCTACTCGGAGGGGGAAACACCGACCGACCACCAGCAGCCAGCCAGCACTAGGGGAATTTATTGTAAAAACTTTCCAAAAATTTCTTTCACTGATTGGCACTCTTTTATGGGGAGGGGGTGTTGGGCCCAACACTTGGCTTTGAATAATTTTTCTATTGAATAATTTCCAACTTTCTTCACAATTTCAATTCACTTTTTTTTTCATTACACTTCACTACACTGTTTGGCCACTTCACTTTCTGCTACTTCTACGTGAGCTTGTGATATTTGTTAAAGTGTCTGTGGTGGTGGCGGCTTATATTTTTTCTAGCTCCTTTAGATTTAAGATCCCAGGGCGACGACTACGGTGGCGGAGGAGTAGTATTTTATGTTTCTTGTTTTTTTTTTGCAAAAACCGCTTAATTAGTATATGGCCACCAGACCAAGACAACATCTAACGGTAAATTTGTTGTGGTGTGTGTGTGTTCAACAACAACGACGACGATGACGACGTTATTCCGTTGGCATTAACGAATCTTAGCATCGCGGCGTATATCCAACGACTATCAGCGTTTGATTTGAAAGCATTTCTGGAGACCCCCGCAGAAAAAAAAAACAAACGTACAACACACACAGAGAGACGCACACACCGAATACGCAGAGAATAAGCAAGACACACGTACTCAGCCAGCATGCACAAGCACAACCATGAAAGCCCTGTGTTTACCCACGAACCACATGCACACGAAGTTTAACGATTACCCCGCAAAACTCAGCATAATGAAAACAAGATGCTCAAGAGCAGAGAACCGCACACTCACACACACTCCGGCACACACAAGGCACCCGCGCAGCACACACATTAACAGCTGAATGGGAAATTTTTGCATAGAATTTACCTTGAGCTTTGAGGCAAATACTCGCGCGCGAGTAACAAACGGTAAACAGTAATAACAGCAACAAGAAAAACGAAACAAAAGCTTCTACTTGGACAACAAATGGAACAATCAAGAGACAGAGAGAGAGTGAAACAATGTGAGAGAGGAGACTTCTCCATAAAAACATTAAAAGAGAGTAAGAGAGGGAAGCACAATTACACCGCAAGAGAGTGTGAGTGCAGGGAAAAGAATATGTTTCACTAGGTAAACATTATATTTTAAAGGAACCAAAGTTGAGTTGTGAGAAAATGAGTAAATAAAGGAGAAAGTAAAATGGTGAGAGTGTGTACACATGCACACAGCAAAAAATATGTTGTGAAATTATTATTTATCACAGAATTTTAAAAAATGCAGTGTTATTAAAAAAGAAGCATCACGAGATCTCTTCTTCCTTCCACTTTAATTACACTGTCCGACAGTCCATATAACACTTGAACCCGATGATATGCATTGGAAACTATAGGTGGAATGACGTTAATTGGCGTTTTTAGTTTTTCATTTCCACATCCAGTTGCCCCTACACAGGACTACAATGTTGCAAAGGATACGATTTTTAAAAATAATTGTTCATACTTATTCGCATCCTATGATAACAGCATTAGTGTCATATTAAAAAGGTGAATATCTGTTAAAAATACTTCAATTATCTTATAGAGGCATGATTAATTCAACATTGACAATCATTTCAAGTTTACCCCTTAGTTTACTAGTTTTTTAATTTTTACTTTTTAAGAGGATAGACTTGAAATGGTTGTTAATGCTAAAATTGTACAGATAGAAAGCTGGCAATTTGAAGTATTTTTAGCACACATTCTATTAATTAATTTGACAAATTTACCAGTACAATAGGGTGCTAATAAGTAAAGGGTGATTTTTTAAGAGCTTGATAACTTTTTTTTTAAAAAAAACGCATAAAATTTGCAAAATCTCATCGGTTCTTTATTTGAAACGTTAGATTGGTCCATGACATTTACTTTTTGAAGATAATTTAATTTAAATGTTGACCGCGGCTGCGTCTTAGGTGGTCCATCCGCTTAGTCCAATTTTGGCATTTCCACGTTTTTGAGTAACAGAGACCCAATTGGTGCGAACGGCGACGAATCGAAAATTGGTGGTCATCATTAACACTGGCCGATACAGCTGCGATATTTTCTTCAGTTCGCACTCTACGTAAGCGTGTTGGTGGTTTAATGTCCAACAATGTAAATTTGGTGCGAAATTTAGTCACAATAGCCCGAATAGCCGCTTCAGTGGGTCGATTAAACTGACCATAAAATGGAAGCGCGCAATGAACTTTCTTAACAGAGCACGCATTTTGATAATAAAATTCAATAATTTGCAAGCGTTGTTCGTTTGTAAGACGATTCATGATGAAATGTCAAAGCATACTGAGCATCTTTCTCTTTGACACCATGTCTGAAATCCCACGTGATCTGTCAAATACTAATGCATGAAAATCCTAACCTCAAAAAAATCACTCTTTATTTATACCCTACACCACTTCGTGGACTAGGGTATTATAAGTTAGTTTTCTGCCAAATGTTTGTAACACCAAGAAATAATTGAGCTAGACCCACCTTTAAGTATACGGATCGGCTTAGAATCACCAGCTGAATCGATTTAACGATGTCCGTCTGTCCGTCCGTCCGTCTGCTGTCCATCTAAGCTTGTTCGCACTCTACAGGTCGCAATTGTGGTCCGATTGTCATGAAATTTGGCAGAAGTTAGTTTTGCTCTACATCTTGTAATTCAACTAAAATTACATATGGTGAAAGAGGTTAAGATCGGTTCAGATTTAGATATAGTCCCCATACAAATGTCGCTCCCGATTTCACTTTCCCGCTTTAGAGACCGCATAAAAGATGAATATATAGTAACTGTATAATTTATATGAACTACATAAAATTGCTCCCATGAAATACCTGGGTTTAGTAATCAAAGCGAGGTATATACGCAGGGAGTGGTGAAGGGTATTATATAGTCGGCCCCTCCCGACTTTGGCCTTTCCTTACTTGTTTTTTTTTTTTTGAAAAATTATGTCCTTTGGAACTTTGTTGTTCAGTATATGAAAAACCATTAACTTAATTTCACCTATAGTTTCCAACGTGTATCATCGGGGTCAAGTGTAATATGGACTGTCGGGTAGTGTAATTAAACTGGAAGGAAGAGAGAGATTTGAAAAACATTGATTTGTGCAAAAATCACTCTTGTCCAGAAATCACGAATCATCGTTCACAGGCCGTAAATAGTAAACTCATTTCGTGTAGTCCTGATCATTTGACCATTTAATCCCTTTGACCTTCGAACGTCCAAAATCGAACTTTGAGCTTTGATTCCTTTGACCTCTGACATTTAATCTCTTCGACCTTTGATCCCTTTAATCCTTTTGAAATTCTATCATAGACCATTACCCTTTAATTCATTTGACCTCTGACCTTTTATTCCCTTACTACCATTTAATCCATTTGATTCCATTGACCTTTGAACTTTGACCTCTGACCCTTGGATTCTGACCTTTGATATATGCCCTTTGATCCCTTTTACCGAAGTACATCGAACTTTGACCTTTTACCTATGATCCCTTTGACCTGTGATCCATTGCATCTTTTTGACCTCTGGCTTCTGACCTTTGTCCTTTTAATCCAATTGGCCGAACATCGAACATTGGCTTTTGCTCCCTTTGTTCACTTTGACCTCTGACATTTGATCCCTTTGACCTCTGACATTTGATCCATTTGACCTCTGACCTTTGATTCTTTTGACCTTTGATCTCTGATCCCTTTGACCTCTGATATCTGACTTCTGATCTTTGTTTATTTTGACATTTGATCCCTTTAATCCCTTCTTCCGATCCGATCTTCGAACATCAAACATCGAACTTTGACCTCTGACCTTTAATCCATCTGCCTCCTTTGATCCGTTTGACCTTTGATTTATTTGACCTCCGACCTTTGATCCCTTTGTCCTCTGATCCATTTAATTCCTTTGACATCTGACCTTTAATTCATTGGACCTTCGAATGCCTATCCTTTGACCCTTGCCTTTTAATACATTTGATCCATTTGACATCTGATCTTTCATCGCGTTGATCCCTTTGACTTCTGACATGTGACAATTGATCCCTTTGACCTTCGAACATCGAACTATGACTTTTGACCATTGACTTTTAACCATGTTGATCCATTTGACCTTCTGACATGTGACAATTGATCCCTTTGACCTCTGACCTTTGATCCCTTTGACCTTCGAACATTGAACTATGACTTTTGACCATTGACCTTTAACCCAGTTGATCCATTTGACCTTCGATACCTTCGATCCATTTGACATTTGACCAAGGGGACACTTTGGGCAATATTTAATAATATAGTAGTGTCTTTAGATGCCTTTTGAGTGACTGTGTGAGTTTAGAAGTGGTGAAATGACGGCTTTTATTTTTTGATTTTTTTGTTTTCTATTTGCTTCAAATTAAGTACCGTTCTCCATTGATCCACAAAACTTACATTGCCAATTTTTGGTTAAATCGACCCAGAAAGTAATCCTAAGCCGATCTGTATGATAAACGATGGGTCTAACGCCTTTCTTTTGGGTGTTAAAAACAAATGAACAAAGACAAATACCCTAGTGGAGGGTATAAATATGTTAGCATTGAAAATATTGTACATGCCTACATTAAATGAAAATTCTCATCAGTTCTCGTGTTACAATAATTAAGTGCCTTCGCTGCATTTATATATATATATATATATATATATTACATATAATTCAACTGGTCATGAAATAATAGGCAATGAATAAATGGCTCTATAGAACTTACTGTCTATGGTAACGTTCTCATATTTATAGAAGTAAGGCCAAACGATTCCACCCACCCATAAAGTACAACAAACACTGAGTTTTTTGTGAATGCCCGGTGAATTATTTTTATGCAAAATAAGTCAATTTTACTTATTGACTTTTCCATTGAGTCGAAAGTGAGCCTCACTATAATGTTACGAAAAATTTGGCCTTTTAGACGATCAAAATATTTGCGCAAAACTCTGCTTTGTATTTGTGGGGAAACACCAGAGAATGTAAAACGTATTGTCACACATTTTGCGAAATATTTTTTGTCCAAATATTTGGTGTGCCCTAAGCCCCCTAGAAAGGGGCGAACAAAACTCGTACAGCGTACACCAAAGTCATACACTATCATTTGGTCATTTTGCACTTTCATTATTTTGCGTGTATTAATTTTACAAAATAAGCAAACGAGTAAAATTTTCGATTTCACTGTTTGAGAGAGTGTGCCAAACAATATCTCTCTCCATTTGCAGTCTCTCCCACACACTACATACGTCACTGTTTAGACAAATCTCCTTGAACAACTTTTACAACGTCACAACTGTTGTATGTATGGTCAAAGCTTTGCTTTGCTTCATGGTCTGTCTACACACGCACGCAACACAAGGCATCACCATCATCATCACATCACATTGGCAGCAGTGTGATAGCATCAGTAAAAGACGCAACAATTTCCTGAAATGCCGGGAATAAAGCACAGCCAGCGAAAGCTCGGTGCCTGCTGCCCTTAACGCAATGAGTGTAATACATTCGTTCGTTTGGTTAAGATAATGATGATGATGATGGTTGTGACTACCGAGTACAGTGGTGATATTGTTGTTTTCGGCAAAGGGGATGATAATAAAGGGGGGAGGTGATGGTGGTGGTTGCGTCTTCTTCTTCGTAATGGTGTGTAATTGTCGTCGTCTATACAGGAATGCAGTAGATATAGGTTAGTAGTGGAAAAAGGAAAAGCTTATACAATAACAACGAGAGTAATCATCACAAGAGAAATAGCAACAACAATAGCACAACCCGCACACAGGGAAACTTTCAATGTCTGCTCAAAAGAAACAGCAACTGAAACAACAACAACAAAACATTCAATGAAAAATTGTTGAATGGCTGTGACAATAAACACGGAAAATGCGAAAAAATGTTAAACAATTCTACTCTTGAGTAATTTCCAAACACACGCACACACACTAGAAGAAATAAAAGAGCGTGGTAGGAGCTCTTAAGAGAGCATGGAAATTGAAAAAAAAAGTAGCAGCGAAAAACATGTGACAGTGTGTGTGTGCGTGCTACTATTTAGCATAACTTAGAGGGTGCCTTGGTTGGTTTTCCTTGTTCGCACAAGAACAACATCATCATCGTCAGCGGAAGAAGTGAAAGCAAAATTAAACAAGCACCCGAAAAAACAGAAAGGCGAATTATCACAGACCTATAATGACATACGTATACACTCACACAGCCACACATAGAGCGAGAGCGAATAGTAGAAGAATATCTGCAATCAATGCGAGAAATTATGCAGAACCGCTGAAGCTGTTGTCGAGAGTGGTTCCTGTCGGCAACCAGGAAGAGTTCTTCCTGTCCTTTTTTCGTTTCCTTTGGCTGCGCTTAAAGACAGTTTTTGCAGGAGTAGTATGTTCGATTTATGTATGTAATATGCGAATTAATCATAAGACTTGGAACATAATCAACGTAATGAAAGGGAATGGATTTCGCAACAGCTATATCAATAATTTAAGAAAATCGGCAGATATTAAATGGGAAATTTACAGATGATATTCCAAAAACTTAAATCACATGATTGTTTTTTTAAACAAAATCAAATTATTTAATCATACATATTTGTGTTGACAAAAAAGAACGACTTATTATCCTTTTAAGGAGAATACTTTTCGATTGCTTTATTTTTTTCTGTAATAAATTTGATCTGAAATCGGAATTCTCCTGGCTCTAAATCATTTTCCAATTTTTGTGATAATGATTAAGTTGTCACAAATTGGGCAGATCTGAAAATGCTTAGTTAGCTTAGTTTGTTTTGTCATTTTATTGCGAAAGGTCCGAATTATAATCTTTCGAACGACGTTTCCTTCAGCGGTAAGCACTGTTAACTGAAGATATGTCTTTGAATCAAATTCCATAGGCCAAAATTCAAAACTTTTTTGCATTTTTGTACAAAAAAATGAAATGCGAGAAATGTTCCAGGGATTGCAGCAAATTTGAGGGCCTTTGAGGCGAATTTAATTAATATTCAAACAATGTCAATATTCACTCCGGAAACAATTACAGTTTACCTGTATTAATTTTTTTTGGGCCGAAACCGAAGATGAACTTCGGCTTAAATCTTAAACTTGGGCTAAAATCTTAAACTTCGGCCAAAGTGGAATGTTTCGTTAAACATTTAGTATATGCTGAAATCGATAAGCTCGTGAAAAAATTTTATCTCTCGAGACAGTTCAACAAGTATTCGTAATGGATCCGAAAGATTTACCAAATATACAATTATAAGAAACGAACAATTTATATATATATATTTTTTCAAAATAAACATGAGTAAATATGGATTTCACGTAGCTATGGAAAAACAAGTGAGGAAAGGCTAAAGTCGGACGGGGCCGACTTTATGATACACTCCACTTTCTATCCGAATACAATTTAATTCGGTGAAAAAGTGAAAACGTTTGACAAAAAAAATCGGAAAGGACATTTGTATGGGGGTATATTGAAATCTGGAACGAAATAGGTGAAATATAATATGTATAGTCTGTCCAAAATCGGTTAAACATTTGGGAGCGACATTTCTATGGGGGCTATATCTAAATCTGAGCTGATCTTACCCACTTTCTGCATAGGTTTTTCTAGTTGGATTATAAAATGTTGTGCCAAATTTAAAGATAATCGTTTACAATATGTCGTTTCTACAGCGGAAAATGTCAAATCGGGAGCGACATTTGCATGGGGGCTATATCTAAATCTGAACCGATTTGCCTCAAATTAAATAGCGTTCGTCCTTGATCCACAAAACTTACTTGTGCCAATTTTTGTTAAGATCGGACTATAATTGCGACCTGTAATTTGATTACAACAATAGATGGACAGACGGACAGACGGGCATTGCTAAATCGACTCAGAAAGTGATTCTAAGTCGATCGGTGTACTTAACAAATGCACAAAGACATAATACTCTAGTGGAGTGTATAAATATTACTTTTCATAAAAACTCCTTGAATGAAATCAAGGAAAAAACTTGATAATTTGTATGGTATAGAAGCTCCAACAAAAACTATGATTTATCGGTTTGACATGGTCTCAACAGTAATTTCTATAACTTTTTCTTCAGTGGGTATACAATATTATTCCAAACAGCTTCATGATTAAAGGAATTTTTGTGTGTTTACGAGTATAGCTTTGGTAGATCGAGTATAGCTTTGCAATGGTTATAAATCATAATATGTAGATTAGATTATGTAAAGACAGTCGGACGCCCCATGGTCTATCTGGATTGTGAATTTGTTTACCATTTTCCGTACTATTTTTAATATCAATTAATGTTTTTACAGGAACAATGCAGTCCAATTCACAAATAATGCATATTTAAAAATAATTACGTAAAGGAACAGAACTAATATTGTGGAATATAAAACTAAATACTCAATCACAATGTTCGAGGTAACATATCCCTACAAACATTTGGATATATCAGCAAGAAAATATTGCGGCAATATCTTCCAATTATCATTTTGAAGAAATTCATCAAAATGTTTTTTTTTTTTCATATCACCCTCGTATCATTTTGAGGAAATATTGGCAATATTGATTTTGTTGTCATATTTCGTATGTATATTTCGGAAATAATAAAAGAAAATCTCTGTTTTTTGAAAATTTGTGTATCTTTTCACATTTTATTGGTGCATTGCAAAATGAACTAGCAAGGTATAAGTAAACGGAAAGTTGCAAGTTGAAGTTCTAAATGAAAAGCCATCTCGTAAGTTGATTATTGGCTATTTTTTTATCAGACATTCACATTTTTTGCATTTCATAGAGACAATGTTTTCAAAACGAATTGGAGGAGTAACAAGCAGTTTTGATAAGACATGCTCTCAAAAGGCTTTTAACTGCCCTTGGTCACCCAATTTACTTTGATGGGAACCAAGGAGAAGCTATCGATTCAAATATATAACTTCATTTCTGCAATTAAAGGTATGTAAGCGGAATTTTATTAAAATATCTTGTACATATGCATTTCATTTTCAGGTATATGTTTTCGTTCTTTCCTAAACCCAAGTCCTTTTGATTAACCAGAAACATTTTTTACATGCGAAAGGCCGAAATAATAAAGAACATAAGGCGAAAACAGCAGTGGTATATTATAAGCGTACTATTTGTATTATATTTCTCTATTGTCCATCTATTTAATTTGTACCTCTTTGTTGTTTGTCTTTATTCACAATTTGTAATTATTAATTTATTTTTTTGAAAAAAAAAAAAATGACGTAGTTGCGGTATGACTAAATCTATTTAAGCAAGAAAAGAAATATATTCATCGATTTTCTTCGAACTTATATATCCAAAGCGACAAGTATTAAATGTACCATCGGTGAAAATTAGAATTTTATTTAAAATAATTAAAAAATATATCCTTCTAGTAGTACTACGTACAGTAATTTAAGAGAGATTTTCGTAAAAAAGAAATGGCTCTCGATTTTCATAGAAGTGCAGTAATATTAAAGGAAAATATATTTTTTAATATAGCCAAAACAAATACAAATATTGAAAAAATAATTTTATAAATAAATATAATATTTTTATTATTTCAAGTCACGCTTGCAAGAAAAGGCTACCAATACGTTTACAATATATAAAGAGTGATTTTTTTGAGGTTAGGATTTTCATGCATTAGTATTTGACAGATCACGTGGGATTTCAGACATGGTGTCAAAGAGAAAGATGCTCAGTATGCTTTGACATTTCATCATGAATCGTCTTACAAACGAACAACGCTTGCAAATTATTGAATTTTATTATCAAAATGCGTGCTCTGTTAAGAAAGTTCATTGCGCGCTTCCATTTTATGGTCAGTTTAATCGACCCACTGAAGCGGCTATTCGGGCTATTGTGACTAAATTTCGCACCAAATTTACATTGTTGGACATTAAACCACCAACACGCTTACGTAGAGTGCGAACTGAAGAAAATATCGCAGCTGTATCGGCCAGTGTTAATGATGACCACCAATTTTCGATTCGTCGCCGTTCGCACCAATTGGGTCTCTGTTACTCAAAAACGTGGAAATGCCAAAATTGGACTAAGCGGATGGACCACCTAAGACGCAGCCGCGGTCAACATTTAAATGAAATTATCTTCAAAAAGTAAATGTCATGGACCAATCTAACGTTTCAAATAAAGAACCGATGAGATTTTGCAAATTTTATGCGTTTTTTTTTTTTAAAAGTTATCAAGCTCTTAAAAAATCACCCTTTATATATCGAAACAATTCTTCAAGCAATTCAAAAAATAAATATTCTTATAATTATATTTTCAAAAAAGCTTAAATACCATAAATATTGGTAGGTAGTGGGTGCTACAGTTTCTATTATAATTCCAAAAGTACAGATTTTGAAAATCCACGTACATAATGCAAAATAACTTATCTTCGTGATTCAAGCTGCGGTACCATTTTTATCCCCTTTTCCATTTTTACCCCCTCAAGAGCAAGACTATCTAAAATCTCTATATTATACGTATCTACGCAATTAGAGAGATATACACACCGAATTTCATCATTCTACCTGTATTCGTTTAGTACTCCGAATTTCATAACTCTAGATGAGGTCATTTGGTTGCTACTATTTTTATCCCCTTTTTTAATTTGAACCCCAAAAAGTACGAATTTCGAAAAATTCTTCTATTTTACGGAATGTATACACCGAATTTCATTATTCTAGGTGCAGCCGTTTAGTTGGTACCATTTTTATCCCTCTATTCCCATTTTTTCACTAATTAGTACGAATTTGGAAAAAGAATAATTTCATATTATGTATCTACTCAATTAGAGGGATGTACACAGCGAATTTCGTGTTTCTAGCTGTTGTCGTTTAATAGATACTATTTTTATCCCTTTTTGCCACATTTCACCCCCTACGAATAAAAATCATAAAAATCATAGGGGAAACGCGCATACCCAATATCAATTAAGTACAAGCAGACATTTTGAAAGAATATGCTTAAATATTAAAAATATTTGGGGTTATTATGGGGTTTTTCAGTCCTCGTGAGAGAAAAATTGTTCCCTTTGGGCCGATTTCGCCCAGTTTCAATTCCAACCGATCTACGACTATAAGACGTATTTATGCAAAATTTGCTTTCAACAGACGGACGGACGGGCATGGCTAGATCGTCTTAGAATTTTATGACGATCAAGAATATATACTTTATAGGGTCTCAAGTCGATATTTCAAGGTGTTACAAACGAATTGACAAAGTTAGTATACCCCCATCCTGGAGGTGGTATAATGGAGGGTATAAAAATATATATGTGTGTAGAAGTTATGGCTTTCTCTGTAATAAATATTTTTTTATTTACGATTTTTTAAATTTTTGTTTAAAAAGCTCGATAACTGTTTTACAAATTAGAATATTTGTACTATTTTGTAATTGGATCTCTACTTAAAGAAAATCGATGGATAAATGTCGAAGTTGCGGTCTTCACGTATGACTAAATCTATTTAAGCAAGAAAAGAAATTTATCCATCGATTTTCTTCGAACTTATATTTCCAAAACGAGATGACAAATATTAAAGGTACCTTCGGTGAAAATTAGATTTTTACTTAAAATAATTAAAAACTGCATCCTTCTTGTAGTAGTACATGTCGCCATCATCACATATGACTAAATCAATTTATCGAGAACTTCGTAAAAAATGACACATAAGTTCTACATTTATTAATATATGTTCTTTAAATAGTTATTGTTTTCTTCTTCTACTCAGTTAATTAATTTGTAAAGGTTTTTTGATCTGTTTAACCAAAATTTTTAAAACTCAGGATTAAAAAAACAACGTTTACGTCTAAAAATATCCATAGCACACTGGACCAAATCCATTTTATGGCATAAAGTCGAAAAATAAAGATACAGTCTTGTAATTTTGCTCATTTCTTTAACATAACATACTTAAAAAATAAAATTGGGCCGGTCGAACCACGCATACAATCACCTACCATATAAACTCAATATATAACCACTATACTCATAGTACCAATAGAAGCTTAGTTCGCTTTGGCAAAATGTGTTTTTCTGAACATTATTGCAAAAGCAAAATATATCATACAATTATTCTACTTTTCACTTCAATTTAAATAATTATTTCAGGAAATATTAAAAAATGTCTACATTTGTATAGAAAATCGATAGTTGATACATACCATTTTAAAGGGACTTGCAATACCTTTAAAATAAGATGTTTATGAGTCTCGTAGACAAAACTGATTCAGAGATATGATCAAATATGTGTATAGTATACATAATCGAAGATTGTGCTAAAATAAAATGACAATTGTAGAAGTTTGCCGAAAATTATGACGAGATATTAATTGCACCATAAACTACACACTCAGGCGAACACTTTCACATTTACACTTTAAGTCATATAACTTTTGGTCCACCACATTTATAGGTTATGTTCACTACGAATCACAAAATCACAACACTTAAGAAAACGGAAAACTGACACGATAATCTCAAAATGTTAAATATAATTTTTTAACTACTAACACAGACCTTCAATTTCAATAAATAGTCACTTTATTAATTTCTTTTTTTCATCCCAATTTTAAATATTTAGTATAACTGCTTTGGGTGTTAATCGTAAATCCAGTTGTCTGCAATGTTATAACATTTATTTAAGTAATTAATATGTCTTGTTAGACAGTAATTTGCTTCAGACAAGAACACATGTTTTACTTGTTAAGCAATTCCAAAAAAAGTTTTATGAAAATGAAATTTATATTTGCAGCTCCTAACTGAACTTGGCTTAAAAAATCTGGAAAACTTCAGCCCGTCTGTTAACCCTAGGAGCAGCCTGAAGTATGGAATATTGATTTTCTAATGAATTATTATAACTCAATTTTCCTTGTACATTTCCACCTTTAAAATTGTATCTAATTAAATTGAATTCTTGTCGCAATTTACTACTTCTTGTCATAATTCTCGACTAAGCCATTTTGCGTCATTAATGTGTTGCCATTGGCATTATCACATGTGCAACAACAGCAAAATCCAATTTTATCCAATCAAAAAGCTATGAAATGCAAAGCGAAGTGCGATGTGTGTGACTTCAAATGGACGCACGTGCGTATGATTGACATTAATTAACATTTGCCATACTAAATATTAATTATACGCTCCATAAGCCGCAAACATATATTTCATAAAGCTGGGCGCAAATATTTATTTAAAATAAATATAATCAGCATCAACACAAGCAAGCACACGTACAAAAGTCATTCTGCTCTGCTCTGATCCGCCATAATTATTGTTTTGATAATCAAATATAACGTTCTTGTTGTTGCTGTTGTTTTTTGCAAAACAGAAAAACAATAAAACAAAAAATTAGTTATGCAAATAAAGCAATTTAAAACAATTACATAAAATTAACACGCATATCACAGAGAGAAAAAATGAAAAGTAGGGATAGACGACAGAAAGAGGGAGCGACACGTTTAACAACTACAATAGAAATGACATTAAATTCGGGCGGAGACGAATTTTAACTGTCATTCGTCATCCCGCGTGTTCAACAGTTTAGTCTGAATTTATTGGATTTATTGCTTTATTTCATTTATTTTATTTATTTTATTTATTTTATTTATTTTATTTATTTTATTTATTTTATTTATTTTATTTATTTTATTTATTTTATTTATTTTATTTATTTTATTTATTTTATTTATTTTATTTAATTTTATTTATTTTATTTATTTTATTTATTTTATTTATTTTATTTATTTTATTTATTTTATTTATTTTATTTATTTTATTTATTTTATTTATTTTATTTATTTTATTTATTTTATTTATTTTATTTATTTTATTTATTTTATTTATTTTATTTATTTTATTTATTTTATTTATTTTATTTATTTTATTTATTTTATTTATTTTATTTATTTTATTTATTTTATTTATTTTATTTATTTTATTTATTTTATTTATTTTATTTATTTTATTTATTTTATTTATTTTATTTATTTTATTTATTTTATTTATTTTATTTATTTTATTTATTTTATTTATTTTATTTATTTTATTTATTTTATTTATTTTATTTATTTTATTTATTTTATTTATTTTATTTATTTTATTTATTTTATTTATTTTATTTATTTTATTTATTTTATTTATTTTATTTATTTATTTATTTTATTTTGTCTCCTTTATCTTATATTGGATTGGAACATAAATTTCAATTCTGACAGACTACCACATACATATACATTTTGCAACATTTTAAACGTTATGAGAAAATGATAATACAAATGTAGTGTACCTTCGTGTGAATAGTGCAACAATTACCAAAAATGTTTAAAAAGGACATTTAAATTGCATTTAAATGAACCGCAAGCTAATTTTAATTAGTCCTGGTTACGATGATACGAACAACAACAAAAATGCAACACAAATGAGCAGCAAGGGAAACAGACATGTGTTGTGTTGTTGGTCGGTTGGTTTTTTTATTCTGCTGGAATACAGAACAATAACTGCGACGCAGTCATAGAGTTGCCAAGAGTTTGAGAAAATAAATATGGTTTACAGAACTCTAGCGTAAAAAAAGAAACCATATTTTTGAGGACAAACCAGAAATGAAACAAACCTCAAGGAAATCCAAATAAATCTTTTAGGTTTATTTTAAATATTCCATTAAAACTGTATCCATAATGTATCTAAATATACAATGACCCACAAAAGTCTACGTATGTCACAAATTTCAAGTCTAAAATCACTATTGAGAAATCTACAGTTAGTTTCCTTTTAGGGCAAATCACTTTATGTTGGACGTTTAAAATTTTTAAAAGTTTTTATATATTCACACTCCTCGAAACATCTCTAAAAATCTTGTTTTTGAAATGTAATTTTTATGTGTTGCACTTTTGACGAAATATTTATACACTCCACGAGAGTATTATGTCTTTGTGTGTAGAATCACTTTTTGAATCGATTTAACAATGTCCGTCCGTCCGTCTGTCCATCTATTCTTGTAATCAAAGTACAGATCGCACTTGTAGCCAGAACCAAATGAAACAACAAAGTTTTTCGGGATAAGGACGAACGCTATTTAATCGCTATTTAAAATCGGTTCAGATTTAGATATAGCCCCCATACGAATTTCACTCCCGATTTGACTCTTTAGATATAGCCCCCATACGAATTTCACTCCCGATTTGACTCTTTTCACGCTAGATACCACATATTACAACAGATTTTCTTCAAACTTGGAAAAACATTTTACATTTCAACTAGAAACACCCACGGTGAAAATGAGCCAGATCGGTTCAGATTTAGATATAGCCCCCATACGAATTTCACTCCCGATTTGACTTTTTCTGCTGTAGAAACCACATATTTTAACAGATGTGCTTCAAAATTGGCAAAACATATTATATTTCAACTAGAAACACCCACGGTGAAAATGAGCCAGATCGGTTCAGATTTAGATATAGCCCCCATACGAATTTCACTCCCGATTTAACTTTTTCTGCTGTAGAAACCACATATTTTAACAGATGTGCTTCAAAATTGGCAAAACATATTATATTTCAACTAAAAACACCCACGGTGAATATGAGCCAGATCGGTTCAGATTTAGATATAGCCCCCATACGAATTTCACTCCCGATTTGAGTTTTTCCGCTCCAGAAACCACATATTTTAACAGATTTTCTTCAAATTTTGGCAAAATATCTTATATTTGCATGAGAAACACCCAGGATGAAAATGAGTCAGATCGGTTCAGATTTATATATAGCTCCTATACAAATTTCGCTCCCGGCTTGATTTTTCCGCCCCAGAAACCACGTATTTTCATCGAATTACTTCAAATTGAGAACTTGAAGAACCTATTCTGAAATGGGTTACTTCATTCCATGTTTGGATATAGCCCTGATACAAATATTCTTCTCGATTTGACAAATTGAACCAGGACACATTAGCCTATGATTAGGAAACACAAAAATTCATCCCGTTTTCATTTTTTTTCGAATTGAGTTGTGTTCTGATAGAAAGTGGAGTGTATCATATAGTCGGCCCCGCCCGACTTTAGCCTTTCCTTACTCGTTTTTTATATTTTTTTATGACAGCAAAGCCCAAAACTGCCCTGGAGTCGCCGTTAGCTGGGTTAAATATAAGACCAACTTCCGAACAAACTTATCCTTATCCCCACTTCCGTACAAAAACTATATTTTTATAAATTTTGCTCCAACTGTTCTAACTACCCCAAAGAGGTCCTCAGTGGAGTCAAATGTATGATCAATCCTCAATATTTGTCAGCCCCCAAATATTTGCATAGAGCAAACTTACCCTCTAACTTCACCCCTTAAGGTAAGGGGGACCACCTTAAAGGTTGAAGATAGAGGGGATTTTATATTGTTTTATTAAAAAAGGCCGGAAACTGTCCTGCAGTAGCCAATAGAATGGAGACATATAAAACTTACGCTCATTAATTTCCCCTAATCGTACCTACACCCTATAATTACTGCTTAAGGGGAAAAAGTTAGTAGACTGTGGTTCCCGTTAATAAAGAGATGGAGGAAAGAATAAGTCAGAGCGAAGAAGAGGAAGATCGTGAGACGGAACCGTGGATGAAGTGAAAAGGAAAGATAGTTTCGTCACACGCTGTTCTTAATTATTCCTATGGCCTGTGCGGAACCTGGAAGATTTCTCTATCAATCTGACGATGGGTTTAAGAGGCTGCTAGGCCGCTAAGATCTTCGAATTAGGCGAGACGGTACTTCACTCTTCTTCATCTAAACAACGTGCACCTAGTGCTGACACCTGTAAAAATACTGACTGTGTTGCTCGGCCTGGTTTCTGTTAACTGATATGTTGATCCACCAAAGACTTATGTCGTGAATCTGAATATAGGTTATTACAACTAGATCTGTTTTTAAGTCCACGGCCTTGAGACAGCCAGACTGTAAACATAGTTTTTGAATTTAGTTGGATTTCGTGTTCCAAAATCTGTCTTGAAGCAGTGTTAATAGAAACAAGTAAAAACGGCGTTAAGTTCGGCCGGGCCGAACTTTATATACCCTCCACCATGGATTGCATACCACAGAGGTTGTCGGTTTTCGTAGAAGTGCAGTAATATTACAGGAAAATATAAATTTTTTGTAATATAGCCCCAAACCAAAACAAATACAAATATTGAAAAATAATTTTATAAATAAATATAATATTTTAGTTATTTCAAACCATTATTTATTTCAAATCAAAAAATAAATATTCTTATATTTATATTTTTTAAAATGCTTAAATACCATAAATATTGGTAGATAGTGGGTTCTACAGTTGGTTGTATTTCCATTCTATTTTAATTCCAAAAGTACAAATTTTTAAAATCCATTATCAGACGTACATAGTGCAAAATAACCTAACTTCATGATTCAATCAATTTTTGTCGTAATCGAAAAGGTACGAATTTGGAAAAAACAACTTTTTATTTTGCGTGTCTATGCAGGCAGAGGAATTTTCCAGCTGCGTCCATTTGGTTGGTACCATTTTTACCCCCTTGACGTTTCTACGCAACTAGAATTTCATCATTCTAGCTGTAGTCGTTTAGTTGGTAATATTTTTATCCCTCTGTACCATTGTATCCCTTGAAAGTACGAATTTCGAAAAATCCGTTTATTTTCCGTGTCTACGCGGTCAGAGGAATGACTCTAGCTGCGGTCATTTGGTTGGTACTATTTTTATCCCCTTTTTTCTTTTTAACGCCAAAAGGTACGAATTTCGAAAAACCTGTTTATTTTAAGTATCTACGCAATCAGAGGAAAGTATACACCGAATTTCATTATTCCAGGTGTGGCCGTTTGGTTAGTACCATTTTACCGATTGTATCCCTTGAAAGTACGAATTTGGAAAAAAAACTTTTATTTTTCATGTCTACGAAGTCAAAGGAATGTATACTTAGAATTTCATGACTCTAGTTGCGGTCATTTGGTTGGTACTATTTTTATCCCCTTTTTTATTTTAACCCCAAAAAGTACGAATTTTGAAAAAGCAGTTTATTTTCCGTGTATACACAGTCAGAGGAATGTATACTCCAAATTTCATGACTCTAGCTGCGGTCATTTGATTGGTACTATTTTTATCCCCTTTTTTCATTTTAACCCCAAAAAGTACGAATTTTGAAAAATCCGTGTATTTTACTTGTCTATGCAATCAGAGGAATGTATACACCGAATTTCATTATTCTAGGTACAGCCGTTTGGTTGGTACCATTTTTATCCCTCTATTTCCATTTCACCCCTTAAAAGCACGAATTTGAAAAAATACTTTTATATTATGTATCTACTAAATTAGAGGAACGTACATACCGAATTTCGTGTTTCTAGCTGTTGTCGTTTAATATGTACCATTTTTATCCCTTTTTTGCCCCATTTCACCCCCAACAAATAAGAATCACTTTATGGTGCACGTTTTTGCTGTAAGTGGAATGCGCATACCAAATATCCAGCAAATATAAACAGACATATTCAAAAAACATGCTTAAATACGCTAAAAAATTATTATGGGTATTTTTAGTCCTTGTGAGGGAAAAATGTTTCCCTTTGGGCCGATTTCGCCCCGTTTCAATCCCAACCGATCTACGACTATAAGACGCATTTATGGAAATTTTGGACGTCCTAGCTCCTTTCGGTTAGAAGCTAGCGTGCTTTCTACAGACGGACGGACGGACATGGCTAGAACGTCTTAGAATTTTATGACGATCAAGAATATATATACTTTACAAGTTACAAACGGAATGACAAAGTTAGTATACCCCCATCCTGGAGGTGGAGGGTATAAAAATCTCTGCCTGGAAGACCGTACATTCTGGCGGAAATTCTGGAAGTCTGGTGGAAATTCTGAGATGCGAAGACTCGGATTACAGTTCCAATCCTATGACCGTTTCCATTTTTTAGCCGTCGGTGAAGAATGAGATTTCATCTACATCCATGACGTGCACTGACGCTCTATCTTCAAGTCTATGTATCAAAACTCCAAAGGTTTTATCCTGTGAGGGTGTTCATTCTTCTCCTGGTATCCGTAGGTCAGAACTACGAATACAACATTCCAGATTCCCTGAGGGTTACTTTCTCCGCAGAGCCCCCGACAAAAAAATGATGGATTGTAGGTTCAACATCGCCTCTGGTGTCTCTATTTTCATCGGCCATACAAACAACAACAATACACACGAGGTACAGTGAAGACGAGACATACCGTACAACAACAACCTTTGCATTGTTGCGAGCGATGTGAGCACATGCATAACATTGAATTGGAAAAGTGAGATTTTTAGTGTGTCGACTTAGTTCGGTGGAATATTTTGTTTATCAGCGCTTCTCATTTGTCGTATGTGACCGCTGATACTAATATGAACCCTGATTTAAGTCAAAGACATACATTCGTTGCGAAAGTTCTGACGAGATGGGGTAGCGCAGTCAACTTTTAGTTGCAACAATAAAGGTCTCACTTTGCCTTTTTGCTAATTTTGGGTTCTGCTGAAGACTTCAGCACAACCTTTGGTCTTAAAGCAAAATAAATGACAACACATCTCCCAAAACAATAAAAATTAACCAAAAACCCCAAACAAGAATGGGCGAACATTTGGCCTTTTCGTCGGTAATATTTCATATTTGACATTAGAGGGTTATTTGTTATAAACTAATTTTACAATTAAGGAAATTGCATTTTTTTCTTCTAATGTTCACTTGGCTTTGCCAATGTTGGACACAGAGCATACCCTCTGAAAATCTCCTCTTTTCAAAATGTGTTAAGGTAACACTTGGCGTTCAAGCAAAATTAGACCGCGTGCAATTCATTAACAACAGTGAAGCAAAAATTTGTGAATGTCTAGATATTTAGGATATCAAATGTAATATTTAGCGCAGCATTTGTAATAAAGGAGCAGTGAATAAGCCCCAGACAGATAGGAGGGCCATCAGACAGGACACAACACCGTTAACAATATCCGTACACAACAAATGCAATAGCCACCACCACAACATGGACAATGGCCAGTGTTAGTGTTTAATAAAATTCTACAGTGAAGTGTTATTATCGTAATAATCATCAGTAGCAGCATCACCATCATCGCCATCAGCACCATCAGGATCAGGAACACTTCAGAACACACACTCACACACACACTCATGTTCGAAATATGTATAACCTCTGTTTCAAACACATCCCAGTTTTTCACACTAAACAACAGCCGTCATAAGCTGCATCCACACAAACGCTGTGGTGGTCTGGCCAGTGCTGAAGATGCTGCTCATCTAACTTTAACGTGGTATGTGTGAGAGTGAGTGTGTCCATGTGTGTGTGTGTAATTAAAGTTTCGCACTTTTGGCAAAGCCACTTTAGTTGGAAAATCAAATAAACAACATGCACACACACACCAGCATATTCACATCCATGCATACTCCGCCCTCCCCCTACATACGAGTTTCCATTCAAACTGCATGTGCCACCAAATATGTATGTGTTGGTTGAGTGTTGGTAGTTATGGCGATGGTGGCAGCAGCATGAGCATAATTGGTATTTGCCAAATAGAATATGCTAAAATTTTCTAAATTCAAAATCATATTTGCTAAATAATACAATTGGCTTTAAGTTTCGTCCGGGGGCACCAGTGCGAATGCTTATTATTCACTTAATATGCACATCGTTCTCAACGGATGTGTGGGGAGGGAGGAAATCAAAAATAATTTTCATTTAAGTTTCAACTACATCATGGAATTTTTAGTTTACAGACGATTTAAATCCGACTACATTTAAACGGATTCGAGTTTGTAAAGTTGATTTTCTAACTTCGACCTTGTTGTTGATACGAACCATGTTTTCAGAAAAATAAAGTTGTTTTTTTCGTGGAATCGTATTTCCAGCACATCTACTCGTAAATGGTAGTTCAAGCGAAGCAAAAAATAAATAAAAACTGTGATATGGCAGCGATATTTCGATGTTAAGATGAACGAAGAAAAGATTAAAACATTTTTTCACGAGTTATGACAAATTTCATAGTGGTGAAATTACGATTCTTCAAAAAGGTGTGTCCAATCACTTGCAAATCCGAATGCTTTACATTTTTAACACTTTTAATGAGCGCCCCGGTAGTGCAGATGGTAGCGTGGGGGTTGTGGATTCGATTCCCACCAGAGGCTCTGGTCTTTTGCTGCAATAACTAGCTACAACTGTCTTAGTCACCCCAGCTTAATCCCAGGACCCAAAGTTAGAATATAAATTTACTTTGAATTGTAATATATATATATATACTAGCAAATGCCCGCTACTTCGTATGCGGTGTAAGGATATTTATTTCAGGGTAAATCGCTTGTTAATGCTCACAAAATTTGAAAACATGCTTTATGTTTCCCAACTACGTATTCCCACCAAATTCTCGATTCCAGGTCCTACGTAGCTGGATGAATTTATACACCGAATTTTTGTCCCCCTTGTACAAATTAAACGAAAAATAATTTATATTGTGCCATCAATTTATAAGCAGTCAAGTGATTAATTTAAATTGATTTAGATATATATGCATTTGGGGTAGAAAAAAGTGTAACTCAGAGTGATTTAATACCCTAAGTATGTAATAAATCCCTTTCACGGCCGTCTGGCTTGCTGGTGTACACGATAGAGTAAAACATTCGGAACCAGTTGTATTTTGATATTTGATAAAGTTTTTATAATCACTTTGAGTGTACGAAATATGCATGAATCTGCAGTGTTCTTTTTTGTACCTGCCACACAAATTACCACTTCATACGTAAAATTAAACATTTTATACGGATGATCGGAATCTTTGCCACCAGGCACAGCGAACCTTTGGTCAACATAAAACTGATAAATCCTATTGCAATATTTTGTTAGGTACTAATTGTATCCTTTTTTATGTGGGTGCCATTTTTACCACTTTTTGTGCTGCCCTTAAACGTACACATTTAGAAATATTATTTTATGTTGCGCATCTACTTACTCGGAGAAATGTACACACCGAATTTCTGACATTCTTTTCATATACCAGCTGAAAACTTTGATTAGTACCATCTTTATCCCAATTTCCCAAATTCGGTTTGTTCGATTTTTATCACTTTTGATCCGCTTCCACCTTTAAAGTACACACTTTGATGCAATACTTCGGTATTGCACGTCAGAGTAATATATACCTAATTTGAAACATTGGCGGGTACCATTTGAATCGCTTTTTGTTCCGATTTCTACTTAAAAGTATACATTTACAAATTAGGTGATGCTTCGCGTCTACACGGTCAGAGGAATATACACACCGAATTTCACAATTCTAGCATCAGCCGTGGTACAAATTTAATCCCATTTAATACCTTGAATGTAAAAATTTCGAAAAATTATTTCTTATCAGTGATCTGTGCTATAAAACGAATATACACACCGAATTTCATGATTGTAGCTTCAACCGTGTTCTTGGTACCTTTTTTATCCCCGTTTACTCTTTAAAAGTACGAATTTCGAAAAATTCCTTCAATTTGCGTTTGTAAGCATTTTCAGGGATGCATACCCCGAATTTCATGATTCCAGCTCCGTCTGTTTGATTGGTACCATTTTGTATCCCTTTTTACCCGATATCACCCACAAAAAGTACGAATTTTCAAAAATATTTTCTTGGTCGTATTCGTGCTATAAAAGTAATGCCCGTTCCAAATTTCAAGATTCTAGGCCCAACCGTTTAGTCAGGGCGGTGGTACAATTTTTATCCCTTAAAAGTACAAATTTCGAAAAATGCTTTCTTAGTAGTGATCTGCGCTGTAAAACGAATATACTCACCGAATTTCATTATTGTAGCGTCATCCGTGTTGTTGGTACCTTTTTTATCCCCTTTTCCCTTCAAAAGTACAAATTTCGAAAAATTCCTTCATTTTGCGATTCTAAACACCGAATTTTATGGTTTCAGCTCCATCCATTTAATTGGTACTATTTTTATCCCTTTTTACCCGAATTCACTCCCAAAAAGTACGAATTTTGAAAAAAAATCTTGGGCGCGTTGAAGCTATAAAGGATTTTTTTTACCAAATTTCAAGATTCTAGTCCCAGCCGTTTGGTCATTGCGGTGGTACAATTTGTATCCCTCTTAAACCCATTTTACCCTTAAAAGTACGAATTACGAAAAACTCCTTTATTTTGCGATTCTAAACATTTTGAGGCATATACACACCGAATTTTATGGTTTCAGCTCCATCCATTTAATTGGTGCTATTTTTATCCCTTTTTACCCGATTTCACTCCCAAAAAGTACGAATTTTGAAAAAAAAAAAATCTTGGGCGCGTTGAAGCTATAAAGGATTTTTTTTACCAAATTTCAAGATTCTAGTCCCCGCCGTTTGGTCATTGCGGTGGTACAATTTGTATCCCTCTTTAACCCATTTTACCCTTAAAAGGACGAATTACGAAAAACTCCGTTCTAATCTGATCTCTTCGCTGTAAGAGAAATGTACATACCAAATTTCATGATTCTAGCTGATGTTGGTACAATTTTTGTCCCTTTTTGTCCCATTTGACCCCCCATAGATACGAATTTTGCAAATAACATTTTTTGGGATGTCTTCATGCTGCAAGAGGAATGTCCATACCAAATTTCAAGATTCTAGGCCCAGACGTTTGGTCATTGCGGTGGTACTATTTTTATCCCTTTCTACCCGATTTCACCCCCAAAAAGTACGAAAAAATCCCTTTAAGTCTAATATATACGCTGTAAGAGATATGTACACACCAAATATCATGATTCTAGCTTCAGCCGTATTGTTGGCACCATTTTTGTCCCTTTTTGCCCCATTTCACCCCCCAAAAGTACGAATTTTTCAAAATCCACTTTTTGGGATGCCTTCATGACGCAAGAGGAATGCCCATACCAAATTTCAAGATTCTAGGCCCAGCCGTTTGGTCATTGCGGTGGTACCATTTTTATCCCTTTTTACCCCATTTTACCCCCTTAAAAGTACGAATTTCGAAAAATCCCGTCTTATCACACCTCTACACGGTAAGAGAAATGTACACACCAAATTTCATGATTATAGCTCTAGCCGTTTGGTCTGGGGAGTGATCAGTCAGTCACTCAGTAACTCAGTCACTCAATCACGCAACTCTTTTATATATATATATATATATATATATATATATATATATATATATATATATATATATATATATATATATATAAATGGTGATTTCTTAGTTATTATCTTTTTGGCAACACTGGTTTAAACAGCTGACGCACGTTTCGTGTTTTGTTTCATTGTCAAACGTATTCAGTTTAGTCTATAATTTAACCATGAATCGTCTTACAAACGAACAACGCTTGCAAATTATTCAATTTTATTATCAAAATGCTTGCTCTGTTAAGAAAGTTCATTTACCGAAAAATTGTGTTCAGCGACGAAGCTCATTTTTGGCTCAGTGGGTACGTAAATAGGCAGAATTGTCGATTTTGGAGTGAATATCGGCCAGAAGCATTGCAAGAGCTACCAATGCATCCAGAAAAAGTCACAGTTTGGTGCGGTTCATGGGCTGGTGGCATCATTGGACCGTACTTCTACAAAGATGATGCGAATCGTAACGTAACTGTGAATGGTGAGCGCTACCGTGAGATGATATCCAACTTTTTTTTGCCCAAAATGCAAGAGCTTGACTTGCATGACATGTGGTTTCAACAAGACGGTGCCGCCTGCCACACAGCACGCGCAACAATGGACTTATTGAGAGGCGAGTTCGGTGAACATTTTATTTCACGTTCGGGACAGGTCAATTGATCGCCAAGATCGTGCGATTTAACGTCTTTAGACTATTTTTTGTGGGGCTATGTTAAAGCTCATGTCTATACAGACAAGCCCGTTTCAATTGACGCATTGGAAGACAACATTGAAGCATTTATTCGTGAGATACCGGCCGAAATGTTGGAAAGAGTATGCCAAAATTGGACTAAGCGGCGGATGGACCATTTGAGGCGCAGTCAAGGTCAACATTTGCATGAAATAATCTTCAAACATTAAATTATATGGACCGTACAATCGATTCAAATAAAGATTGCATGCATTTTTCTAAATTTCATGTGTTTTTTTTTTTTGAAAACTTTCCAATAGCTTTTTAAAAATCACCCTTTATATATAAATCAATGTTTGTCTGTATGTTGCGGTGTCCGGTGAACCGGTCTGAAAATTTTACTGTATCTAACTTCTGGACAGTGGATGGTTCCTGGATTTACTGCGTCATGATTGGATATTTTAAACTATCAAAAATTACTCATTTTATCATCCAAAGCATACGAAGTACGGGAAATAAGAAAATTAACCCGTGCAACGCCAGGTACAAAATACTAGTTCATAATAAATAAATAAATACTTTTATAATGTAATGTACCTTGTTTTGATGGTAATTTCAATTACTTTTAAGCCAAATTTTAGATTTACTAAAGTTTTTACAATTTTATTTATTTAATTATGATTTTCGAAAAGTGATTTTTTTAAATTTTAAAGTAGTGTTCTTAGACGTGTTTTTAGCAACTGTGTGAGTTTAGAAATGATTAAATGATGTGTTCTGTTTTTTATTTTTTCGATTCTTATACCCTACACCACAGTGTATAGTGCCTTTGTGCATTTGTTTGTAACACCCAAAAGGAAGCAAGATAGACGCATTGTTTATTATACCGACCGACCGACATAGAATCACTTTTCGAATCGATTTAGCCATGTCTGTCTGTCCATCTGTTCTTGTAATCACGATACATGTCGCAGTTATTGTCCGATTCTAATGAAATTTCACACAGACGATTTTGAAGCAAATCGATTCATATTTAGATATAGCCCCCACACCAATGTTGCTCCCGATTTGACTTTTCCTGCTCTAGAAGCCACATAATTTAAGTGATTTTGATCAAATTTTGCACAACACCTTATATCTAAGTTAGAAAAATCTGTGGCGAAAATGGGTCAAATCGGTTCAGATTTAGATATAGCCACCATACAAATTTCGCTCCCTATTTAACATTTTCCGATCTAGAAACTCTACATTTTAACAGATTTTCTTCAAATTTGGCGTAACACCTTATATTTCAACTAGAAACATTTCTGGTGAAAATGCGTCAAATCGGCTCAGATTTATATATAGCTACCATACAAATGTCGCTCCCGATTTTACTTTTTTGCTTTAGATACTACATATTTTAAGCGATTTTGATCAAATTTGGCACAACACCTCATATTTCCACTAGAAACAACTGCTGTAAAAATATGTCAAATCGGTTCAGATTTAAATATAGCTCCCATACAAATTTCACTCCCGATTTGAGATTTCACTCCCAATTTGTAGAAACCACATACATTTACCGATTTTCTTAAAATTCGGCAGGATAACTTATATTTACACTAGAAACATCTATGGTAATCAAGGATGAATGAGATCGCAAATCGGTTCAGATTTATATATAGCCCCATACAAATTTCGCTCCCGATTTGTTTTTTTTTTTTCGCTCTAGAGACTTCATATTTAAACAGATTTTTTTCAAATTTCCCAGAACACTTTATATATCAACTGGACACATCAGTTATGAAAGTATGTCAAATCGGTTCATATTTATATATAGCTCCCAAACAAATGTCACAAACGATTTGACTTTGTTCGCCATAGAAACCTCACATTTAAACCGATTTTCTTTCATATAGTGAAAGTGAGTCACATCCTTACTTGTTTGTTATTTCCATACCACGTGTTAACTAACTAATGAAGAAATTACCATGCTGATGATTTTTATACCCTCCACCTCCAGAATGGGGGCATACTAACTTTGTCATTCCGTTTGTAACACCTTGAAATATCGACCTGAGACCCTATAAAGTATATATATTCTTGATCGTCATAAAATTCTAAGACGATCTACCAATGTCCGTCTGTCTGTTGAAAGCACGCTAGCATCTAAACGAAAGGAGCTAGAACGTCCTAATTTTTTTATATTGTAAGGATAAATTGTTTCCCTTCGTTGAAGGGATCGAAGTAAAAAACATGTAAATAAGCTTCAGTCGGCTAAACCGACTTATATATACCCTCAATCTCAGAGAACATATATACGGAAGTTAATAGCATTAAAAAGTTAAGTACGGCAGGATAATTTGTGTGGAAGGTGCTAGGAGGTTCGTGTCACATGATCCCAGCTTCCATATTTATAAAATAATTATAAAAACATGATCAAATATCAAGTCATAGTCGATTCCAGGCACCAATATAGAAGTTATAAAGGATTTAATATTACCTAGGATAGAGATAGATTGTGTGGGAGGTACAAGAAGGAGCGTGGATAAAGCGTAAATATTTTTTTTAGGTTTAAAGTGATTATTAAAACATTTTTATACACTCTACGAGAGTATTATGTCTTTGTGCATTTGTTTGTAACACCCAAAAGGATCCGATCGACTTAGAATCACTTTTTGAGTCGATTTAGCAATGTCCGTCCGTTTGTCCATCTATTCTTGTAATTGTACACAGAACCAAATGAAACTTTGCACAACGAAGTTTTTCGGTACACCGACGAACGCTATTTAATTTGAAGAAAATCAGTTCAGATTTAGATATAGCCCCCATACGAATTTCACTCCCGATTTGACTCTTTTCACTCTAGGTACCACATATTTTAACAGATTTTCTTCAAAATTGACAAAACATCTTATAGTTCAACTAGAAACACCTGTGGTAACAATGTGTTAGATCGGTTCAGATTTATATATAGCTTCCATACAAATTTCGCTCCCGATTTGACTTTTTCCGCTCTAGAAACCACGTATTGTATCAGAATGTCTTCAGATTTGACAAAACATCTTATATTTCCACTTGAAACAACCATGGTGAATATAGGTCAGATCGGTTCAGATTTATATATAGCTCCTATACAAATTCGCTCCCGATTTGACTTTTCTGCTCTAGAAGCCACATATTTTAACAGATCATCATCAAATTAAGCGAAATATCTTATATTTGTTCTATAAACAGCCATGGCGCAAATGGGTCAGATCGGTTCAGATTTACATATAGCTCCCGATTTCACTTTTTCCACTCTATAAACCACATATTTTAACAGATCTTCTTCAAATCTATCAAAATATCTTATATTTCAACTGGAAACACCCATGGTGAAAATGGGTCATCGGTTCAGTCTTACATATAGCTTCCATACAAATTTCGCCCCAAAAATTTCACATACAAATTTCGGATAGACTTTTTCCGCACCAGAAAGCACGAATTTGCACAAAATGAGCCTAACACGTTATATTTGAACTGGATGGACTTATTGTGAATGTTAGTTACTATATTCCATGTTTGAATATAGCACCGATATAAATATTTCCGATTTGACAAATTGGACCAGTTAATGTTAGCCTATGATTAGAAAACATAGAAAATTCTTCCCATTTTCACTTTTTTACCGAGTTGAATTGTTTTCGGATAGATAGTGGAGTGTATCGTATAGTCGGCCCCGCCCGACTTTAGCCTTTCCTTACTTGTTAAATATCAAATTGCAAATGATTTTGGCTACCCGTATGGATATTATATCGGTTTTATTGTAACCAAAGTTTATGCCACTTTGTGTGGGAGGTACCAGAACGGGTGAGGCAATTTCGTCCATATTCCATGCGAATGAATGTAACCTCTAAAAAAACCCTGTTAAATATCAAATTTCACAGTATTCCGATCATCTATATAGAAGTTATAACAGCTTTAATTTTACGTAGTTTTGCGTGATTTGTGTGGGAGGCACTGGAAGGGACGTGGCAAAACCCGTCATATTTAGTACACTTAGAGTGATTATGAAAACATTACCTAATACCAAAATATAGCTGATTCTGATTATCCGTGTGGAAGTTATATGGGTTTTAATTTATCATTGGAATTGTGTGGGAGGTACCAGAAGGGGCGTGACAATTTCGTCCATCTTCGAACTTAAACTAAGTTTGGGAAAATATTACCACGTGCAAAGTTTGAATCGATTCCTTAACTCCTTTCCAGAGTTATCGTGTACACCAGCCAGTCCGACAGACGCACAGATGGATTTGTTCATACAAAGTTTGGCAAAAAAGTATTAGGAGTGCTCGTAGAATGTTGAAATTTTGCTCCGAGCCTTTGGTTAGCTCAATTAAGAAAAATGTAAAGTTTCGTCAAAATTAGCCACGCCCAGTACCCACCGCCCATAGAACCCAAAATGTACGTTTGGCCCAAACTTTCTGAAATTTGGCACAGAGCCTTTTATTGCCTCAATTAAGAATAAAATAAAGTTTCATCAAAATTGGCCACGCCCTCCGCCCACCGCCCACAGAACCCAAATTTATTTTTGACCCAAACTTTTTGCATTTTGCACAGAACCTTTTATTACCTCAATTAACGGCCACCGCCCACATATCCCATATTATGTTTTTTCTCAAAACTGTTTGTTTCTTTAGCAAAACTAATTATTTTATAAATAAATTTCAGTACATGCATTTAAATATAGATTTTTATTCATCATCTATCATTTATGTAACTATATCATCAAGTTCTAGAACCTGTTTACGGAGTTGACATCTAATGCTACTTATAAAAGGATCTGGCAATACTAGAAGTCGATGAAAAACATCAGCACTCCATTAATATGGATCACTGATGAGTTGTCTCTATACAGAACAATGAAATACGTATATGGTCAAATGTGTGTATGGTTGAAAGTGGTTCTCCTCGTTTTCATTACCAAAAAACAAAGATTTCTTCTTCAGAAGAAATTACTTGATCAAATTAGCTGAAATTCGAATGAATTACATTCAAAACTTATAGAAAAACATCTGTATTTGTTGCAACTCTATCACACTTTCTGGGGAACTTTAATCTATAATTTCCAGAATCTTTTATCTTTTTCTATATCTTTTTGTAATTTTTTAAAATTAAAAATTTCATAAATTTGGAGACAAATTTTATGATTTTATAAAAGTTTATTAATTATTTATACTTTTTAACTTTAATTGACAGTATGGAGTCTTACCTTTCATTCTATTATAGCGTAAGTACCTAGCACGACCGAGCAACCTTATTTTTCTTCCAAGGAAGTTTGCAATCACGGCACATTATAGAACAAATTTTATTCTATCATATCTTTTAAACCATATGAGCGAACTTTAAATAAATTTATTTTTTAAAATACACAGAAAAGGCTATATTTGAAAAAAAAAATTGCTATTTAAATCAGAGCAATAAAATTATCTTACGAACAAACACTATAGAAGTGCGTAAACAGATTTCAATATTTTGAACCAAAATTTACATGTGACTTTATTTCATTATTTCAAAGACAAATAAACGTTTTTTTGGGATACAATTTATGGATTCTTCATACTGAAACAATTTTCTACAAAACTGCATCATTACATTTTTAAATTTTATGTGTCGAAAAAATGACTTATTGCACAAAAAATCACACTGTGAGACGTACGGACATGGCTCAAACAACTTAAAAAGTCGTGAAACGGATTTGGTCCAAACATACTTAGGGTCTTAAGTCAATCCTTCAATGCGTTACACTCTGTCCCAAATGATATGTACGCTCCTACTCTGTAGAGTGAGGGTATAGATATAGAACGATTACAGGGAAACAGTGGCATTGTATACTACTTTTCGGAAATTCATTTATCAAATTCAAAAATTCATTAAACTTAAATAATACTTAAAAATAATTAGAGTTGTTGAACAACGATTTGCCTAAACGTCTATATTAGTATTAACGCAATTTTCCTCACACACTGTCCTTGGATATGAACCTATCCAAGGTTAATTTAAAATTAATATAACTTTTAAAATTAACTCCTTGGAACGATTTTAACAATCGCTGGGAACAATTAAATAGAAACAACTATAGCATACGTAACACCAACAATTTAAATAAAAATAATTAATATATCCGACCGATTAAGAGGATATATGTAAGCCAACTTACACTACTGCTACAATGTTAATTCTTTTTTTACTTTATTTTTGCGACAATGTGTGTGTGTTTTTTACGACAATATGTTAAGGATATTGTTAATAATTAAATCATTAAACAAAACAACATATTTGCCATTAAATCTTGATCCATTAAAAATGCGTTAACATTAAATGGGCGGATATAATCGGTTGTGTTTTAAACAATAACGTGCGCGATATCCTTGCTAGTGCATTTATACATTAATTAAAATTCAATTTTACAAAAATTTATACATATCGGCATGTATTGCTGCAGCACATTCTCGCCCCATGAGAGGGTAGAGGTTGCAAGCACTCAAGAGGTCTCAGTTTACAACAACGAATGAAATGGAAAATACAACACGCATCAATACACGAATTTATATTGGGATGGATCGAGAAAGTACAATTTTTATATTTCAACAAATTTAACCTAAGATTCTTTGAAATAAGATTGAATTGAAGAATCAAAGTCTTAGTTCTAAAAAAGAGGGAGCGATATAGAATATCAGTAAAAATAAGTTTTTTCCGAAAAAGTATGTTTATGACGATGGAATATTTTTGCTGGGAATGCGCTCTATATAACAACAGGGTGTGTTGTTTTTAGACAACTTTTGATTTTATAAAACGTGTAGTTAAAATATTACAATTATCGTCGAAGGTACTATTCTGTGACATTTGACAAGTAAAAACTACGCCATTACTAAAAATGGAACGATACACGCTAGAACAACGCATTGAAATTATTAAAATTCATGAATGAAAATGATCCGGAAGTCCATCGAAAAATCATCTTGATTGATGAGGCCCATTTCCACCTCGCTGTCTATGTTAACAAGCAAAATTGTCGCATCTGGGACTCGGAAAACCCAAGAGTTATTGTTGAGAAGCCTCTCCACAACCTCATCGTGTGATTGTTTGGTGCGGTTTATGGTCCGACGGAGTCATTGGACCTTACTTTTTCGAAAATGAGGTTGGATCAACAGTTACGGTGAATGGATTGCGCTATCGAGAGATGATTAATGATTTTTTATGGTTTATTTTTTATACAGCAATACTGCGACGGTCTATGCGATATATCACACATTCAATTCGAATATATACCCGTCTTTTTAATTTTCTCCCACTAAAGTCTTTATTTTATTTTGCACCCCAGCCTAATATTCATATCGCCCATACATATCCAGCTATATTTATATATGTATATGTTCCGAGGTTTTCATGGCACTTTTAATTAAAATAACAAATACAACATAACAACACAACAACAAGTCAGGTAAAAACAATACATCAACAACAGTAATTCACAATAACGACAAGAGTTGCAGCAACAACAATATGTGTTCAACACGCCGCTCAATTCAACCGAGCGAATGAAAGCAGAAAGCAGAACAGTCAACAGGGTATACATTACGAGAATAAATTATAAATAGGCTTTTAATACGGCCATCAATAAGTGTCATAAATATTATTTGCAATTTCCACTCCATGCCCTCCCTTCGGCTTCACCGTCACCTTCGACGGTGCTGAACTGCATGACACGATGCAACAACGGCAACGCAGACGACGCACAGTGTTTCGTCGTCGCCAGAAAACCTATGGGGGGGAAATTCTACAGAAGATTGTGACCGAAATGAGTTATTAAAATTAATTTACACTTATATTTGTATTAAAAGGAGTTGGTCGACATTATGGCCACATAAAACAGTTTTTAATAAAAAGGTATCGTTTATTATGAGTCATTGTATGTCAAACATGCCCCATTTTCCCGAAAATCTATTGAAATATTCTCCTTTAAAAAATAATGTGAGTGAAGATAAATTCCGAATTTAAATAGCAGAGACACAAACCACTGTTAAAACTGTCATCTGTTAATGAGTTAACAGAGCTATGTTAAGCCGTTAACAGAGCTCCAAAAAACTTGAAGAGTTGAATTTGTGCGCCCACTGTGGCCAAATAGAGATACTTTAGTTGATGGGACTTACATCAAATTGAAGGTAATTTCGTCTAGTTTCACTGTGTAAAGGCCAAAATTCTGAAAAATCTTCAAGATATAAATTTTTAGGCAAAATCTTCAAAAATTTCTGGTTCAGTTGATGGGACTACAATCAAATTAAAGGTAATTCCGTGTAGTTTCGCTGTGTAAAGGCCAAAAAAGACGGAATTACTTTTAATTTGATGGTAGTCCCATCAACTAAAGTATCTCTACTTGGCCACAATGAAAGAAAAGGTGTACGTTGATAAGCCAGCAACAATCCAGAAGCTAAATGATGAGATAATTCGGCATATTAACGGCATAGAACCTCAAATATGACTCATCGAAACTTTGGATCATCGAATGGAGTTATGCCGCCGAGGCCATTTGGGCGATATTTTGTTCCGTACATAATTGAACCATACCAATATTATCATAATAAAAAGAAATGACAATAACTTTTTTTGGTACAAGTACCAATTCGTGTGAGAGGTAACAGAATAGGTGCGACAATTTCGCCCATATAGAAGGTGAATGCAACGTCTACAAAAACATTGCCGAATGTCAAATTTCAGAATATTCAGATCATCCCTATATAAGTTACTAGCAGAGCCCGCTACTTCGTAAGCGGAAAGGCCAGTTATTTGTCATCAGTTTTATCCATCTATGGTTTTTGATAGTATTTATTGAGTTTTCTTTAAAATAAATATAGAAAAATCTAGTAAAAAAATTAAAAATAGTAATTTGGAAACCTCATAGAGAACCTCATGCGCAATCGAAGGAATGTGCTTGTCGAACTGCACTTTTCTTAGCTGAACTCTCTTCGTATGTATCATTTTCTACCCAGTTTCGACAACAAATTACAATCACAGTGCCTTTCATGTTTCTAGATGTAGCCGGCCATTTTATAACATTTTGTACCTATTTCCCAAAAAGTACACATTTTGAAAAATCATCATGTGTTCTCGCTTCTTCCCTAAAAACTGTACCTTATTTGGTACCACGTTTATCCCTTTTCGTCCCGCATCATCCTTATAGGTACAAACATTGAAATATCCATTTATGTTCCGCGTTTACGTTGTAGGTAAAGGGCTGTATAACTTGTTTATCCCTTAATCCCGCGCACCCCTTAAAAGTGCAAATTTCGAAAAATCCAATTTTACTGCACTTCTACGTTGTCAGTGAAATTTATATATCAAATTTTACGATTCTAGCTCCAATACTATATTGGTACCGTTTTTGTACCGCTCACTCCTTACAAGTTCAAATTCCACAAAATCAATTTATGTTGCCCGTCTACGTGGTCGGAGGAATGTACACGATGAATTTCACGATCATAGCTACAATACTTTAGTTGGAACCATTTTTATCCCTTTTTGTCCCGCTCATCCCTTATAAGTACAAATTTCGAAAAATCCACTTAGATTGCGCTGCTACGTTGTCAGAGAAATGCATTGCTTAAATTGGTACCATTTTTATTCCTTTTTGTCTCTTTCCTCCCTTAAAAGTACAAATATTTCTGGTAGAAATTACAAATCGTTACCCTAATATAAAAAGAAATAACTCATAATTTTTGAGAAATCCATTTTTTGTTAATTATGACCAAACGTGTCGTAATTTGTTAAATAACCAAAAAAATTGAGTTAGGTCGTTTTTATGTTAGAGTAACGAAATATGAGCCAGTTAGAATGATAGTTGTCTAAGTCAAAAATCCAAAAAAAATGAGATATCCCAATTTTTATCTTTAGTTTGATTAGATCTCTAATTTAAGAGTTTTTATTTTTGAAATTTGTAAAAAATGTACCCTTGTAATTGCATTTCCCATTTTAGGCACACCAAAATTGTCTTTAGTGTTAGCTTGAAAGTGGTCTAAGTCACACTATATCCACTAATATTGATGTGTGGCGATGCAAACAAACATTTGTTATATATAATGTCCACTTTAGATGATTTAGATAATTAAATGTATATATATATATATAAATGTGTGTTTATTTGTTCTTTATAGCAGTCTAAACTACTGGACCGATCTTCACAGTATGAACATACCGGCGGTGAAAATAGGCTATATACATTTTTGATGTTTTCAGTGGGCGTGGCATCTCCCACACAAATTGGGCATTTATTCGTTTTTTATAAATTAGCATATTCGGAGTACTGTTGCAGCGAGAGTCTTGGATTTTTGAGAAAGTTCACTAATTGTTAATCTGCACAGTTGTGCCAAAAGTGGGCGGTATTGGAAAAGTGGGCGAGGCACCTCTCGTACGAAGTTAAAACCTATTATTGAATATTGCCAGTTTTATGACACCCAGAGCGCTGAAATTTTGTGTAAGTGCCTCTAGCATGAATGTGCGTAGTTGTGCCAAAAATGGGCGGTAATTAACGTTCTGTTTTTCAATGCTCTCCATGGAACATATCAGGGAAGTACCTTGATTGTAATTGGTACATATATTACCGACCACGAGAAAAATCAATATGAAAGCTGATTTTAATTTTAGTGTTTGTTTTATTGCTTTGCGAAGCGGCGGGCTAGCTGAACCAGCTAGTAACATATAAAATGAAATTATTTGAAAAGTAAAAAACAATTTCAATATAAAGTTTCTAGACGAACAACCTGTAAATATTTATATATATTTAAACAAAATTTGGTAAGGAAATATTACTTTTGCGAAACAAAAATTTTGTGTGTTCAATTTTGAGAAGAATGAAAGTGGTCTAAGACAGTACATCCTCTAAATAGAAGTAGTATATTCTAAGAAAAAAAATTTGTGATTCGGTGGAAAAATATTTTTCAATTGACTCAAACATAACAGAACGGATAAAGTGTGACTTAGACCACTATTATTCTAACTGGCACATATAATTTTTATGGAAATTTCAGTAAATTTTCTTATAGATTGGTTCTGCTTGCGGCCATGAAAAAACTGGTGGTGTTGTTTATTATTTATTTCTATTTATATGAAGAAAGTCTGGTGTTTAGTTTCGTCTTGGTAGTACCAACATATACCTTTTGGCATATGTTGGACTTGTCGCCATTGCATGGTATCCTATCCATGGTATCTTTTTATACACTCCACGAGAGTATTATGTCTTTGTGCATTTGTTTGTAACACCCAAAAGGAAGAGATAGACCCATTGTTAATTATACCGATTGACTTAGAATCACCTTTAGAATCGATTTAGCAATGTCCGTCTGTCTGTCTGTCCGTCCATCTATTCTTGTAATCACGATACAGGTCGCAATTGTAGACAGAACCAAATGAAACTTTGCACAACGATATATACATATATATATATCTGACCCATTTTCATCATGGGCGTTTCTTGTTGAAATATAAGATAGTTTACCAAATTTGTAGACATATATATATATATATATATATATATATATATATATACTCTTAAGCGGTGTTCATATATATATATATATATATATATATATATATATATATATATATACTCTTAAGCGGTGTTCATATATATATATATATGTCTACTAATTTGGCAAACTATCTTATATTTCAACAAGAAACGCCCATGATGAAAATGGGTCAGATCGGTTCAGATTTATATATAGCTCCCATACAAATTTTGCTCCCAATTTGACTTTTTCCGCTCTAGATACCACATATTTTAACAGATTTTTTTTTTCAAAATTGACAAAACAGATTTACATATAGATCCAATACAAATTTCGCTCCCAGATAGATTTTTTCCGCCCCAGAAACCGCGAATTTTCACCGAATTCTTTGAAGTGAGCATAACACATTATATTTGAACTGGAAGAACTTATTTTGAAAGTTAGTCACATTTTTCCATGTTTGGATATAGCCCCGATACAAATATTCTTTTCGATTTGACAAATTGGACTAGGTCACATTTGCCTATGATTAGGAAACATACAAAAATTCTTCCCGTTTTCACTTTTTACCGAGTTGAATTGTATTCGGATAGAAAGTGGAGTGTATCATATAGTCGGCCCGCCCGACTTTAGCCTTTGCTTACTTGTTTGATCTTAGATTTAGTTTTACTGAATATATTATTAACGGTAATATTGTTTTGAGAGCCAACCTTTCAGAAAATCCTCGTATATACGTCAGCGGTTTGTAAATTTTCTCCTCCTTCTCTTTGTTATGTTTATGTTTTTTCATCTTAGTATGTCTTATTGATCGTCGATGGAAAAGAAAATGAAAATGGTCAAATCTTAAAAATTATTTTGTTTGAAATTTTCTTATTTTTTAAATTGTATACTTATTTCGTTGTTATTTCTTAATAGTACATTTTTTAAAATATATATTTTTTAATTATTTACAATAAATTTTTATTAACATTTAATAGTGACAGTAAGACGCTCCATAAAGTTTCACGATATAGAGATAGTAGGCGATATTTAATAGAAATAAATAAAACAATATACTATCAACTGGCTTAAAAAATGAGGATGTTTTGTGTTGTTTAATTTGTTTTCCCAACATATGTCAGCTTTATCGCTGTCATTTTGTGAGCTATTTTATAAAATCCGCCATAAATGTGCCAAATGTGATTTAAAGGGCTCGCTGGAATGGAATCGCTACTTGTGGATTTTTTGGAACTTGTTAAGGATATTTTTCAATCGTTCTTTATTTTTATTTATTAAAAAATTAAAAGGAAATTAAAAAAAAAAAAAACAAAAAAATATTTTTAATAATTTTAGAATTTTCTATTAAACAGGGTGGCCTTTTTTTTATTATTATACTTTCTTCGTTTTTTCAGCATTTGGTGAAGAAGTCTTGGGGAATTAATTATGAATCATTACACGATCGAACAACGTAAAAAATAATTGAATTTTATTTTTCAAATGTATGAGCGATGAAGCCCATTTCCTATTAAATGGGTATGTCAACAATCAAAACTGCAGGATTTGGGCTACGGAAGAGCAGTTCACCAGCGACGATCGCACCCACTTAAGTGTACTGTTTGGTGCGGTGTATCCTCCGAAAGGACAATTGGCCCATATTTTGTTGAAAATGGAAAAAAAAGCTAAAAAGAGCACGTATGTGCGAAGCAGAAAATGGACATCACTTACAGGATATCATTGTTCAAAGCTATGCGCAAAAATTTTCCCAATAATATACTGTGTTTAAAAAACATAATAATCGCATAAATAAAAAAAGTTATAAACCATTTAAGCCGTGTAGCTCATTATGCACCACCCTGTAGAAGCAATTATCTGCAAATTAGCCCATAAACTTATATTTGTATATCCTATGTACCACAAAAGAGTTAATTTTTTTAAATTACCTTATGACAAAATTCTTCATTTTCGATCCACACTAGTGTTTACATTTGCATATTTTTATACCCTCCACCTCCAGGATGGGGGTATATTCACTTTGTCATTCCGTTTGTAACACCTTGAAATATTCTGTATCCTGGTAAAATTCTAAGACGATTTAGCCATGTCCGTCTGTCTGTCTGTTGAAAGCACGATAGAGGCCGAACGAAATGGGCTAGGAGGTTCAAATTTTCCCTAAATGTGTCTTATGGTTGCAGATCGGTTGGGATTGAAACCGGGCAAAATCGGCCCAGAGGGAAAAATTTTTCCCTAACAAGGACTGAATATACCCCTAATATTTATTTAATATAATTTTTTTGAAAATTTCCAATTTTACACATTTGAAATTTGTTTTGTACCTTCCTCCAGTAACGTGTGATCACAAAAAAGTACCAAAAAAGATTTAGTGGATTAAATGGGACAAAAGGGATAAAAATAGTACCAATGATACGACAATAGCTAGAAACATGAAATGTACGTTCCTATAATTACGTAGACAAGTAAAATAGAGAGATTTTTTGAAAGTTGTACTTTTAAGGGATACAATTGGTAAAGGGGGATAAAAATAGTACCAACCAAACCGCTGAAGATAAAAATCATGAAATTCGGTGTGTGCATTTATCTGACTGTGTAGACGTGAAACATAAAGGATTTGTTCGAAAATTGTACTTTTAGGCGGAAACTGGGGCGAAAGGGATAAACATGGTACCAATTAAACGATTGCAGTTAGAATAGTGAAATTCGGTGTGTATATTGCTGTGACTGTGTAGACACGAAAAATAAAGATATATTTCGATATTCGTACCATTAGGATCAAAACGGGATAAAATTGTTACCATGCAAGTGGCTGTAGCTAGAATCATGAAATTCAGTCTCGTCTGTCTTCGCAGACACGCACAATATGAGTATTTCTCCCAAATCGTACTTTAAGTTCAACTTTTAAACTTACTTAACTTCTTTGTTAAGTCGACTGGCGGTAATCCACCGGTAATTCTATGGAATGCACTCCGTGGTGGAGGGTATATAAGATTCGGCCCGGCCGAACTTAACGCATTTTTACTTGTTTAAATTCGCATTTTCATATTTTTTAAATTCGCATTTTCATATTTTTTAAATTCTCTTAATGCCTTATAAAGAGTGATTTTTTTGAGGTTAGGATTTTCATGCATTAGTATTTGACAGATCACGTGGGATTTCAGACATGGTGTCAAAGAGAAAGATGCTCAGTATGCTTTGACATTTCATCATGAATAGACTTACTAACGAGCAACGCTTGCAAATCATTGAATTTTATTATCAAAATGCGTGCTCTGTTAAGAAAGTTCAGAAAGAAAGAAATTGTGTTCAGCGACGAAGCTCATTTTTGGCTCAATGGGTACGTAAATAGGCAGAATTGTCGATTTTGGAGTGAATATCAGCCAGAAGCATTGCAAGAGCTACCAATGCATCCAGAAAAAGTCACAGTTTGGTGCGGTTTATGGGCTGGTGGCATCATTGGACCGTACTTCTTCAAAGATGATGCGAATCGTAACGTAACTGTGAATGGTGAGCGCTACCGTGAGATGATATCCAACTTTTTTTTGCCCAAAATGGAAGAACTGAACTTGGTTGACATGTGGTTTCAACAAGATGGCGCTACATGCCACACAGCTCGCGATTCTATGGCCATTTTGAGGGAAAACTTCGGAGAACAATTCATCTCAAGAAATGGACCGGTAAGTTGGCCACCAAGATCATGCGATTTGACGCCTTTAGACTATTTTTTGTGGGGCTACGTCAAGTCTAAAGTCTACAGAAATAAGCCAGCAACTATTCCAGCTTTGGAAGACAACATTTCCGAAGAAATTCGGGCTATTCCGGCCGAAATGCTCGAAAAAGTTGCCCAAAATTGGACTTTCCGAATGGACCAAATTATCTTCAAAAAGTAAATGTCATGGACCAATCTAACGTTTCAAATAAAGAACCGATGAGATTTTGCAAATTTTATGCGTTTTTAAAAAAAAAAAAGTTATCAAGCTCTTAAAAAATCACCCTTTATAATAGCTCAAATTTGCAAACTTTCATTTATATTAGAGAACAAAAGCATTTTTTGTTCCGTTGCACATGGAATATAATTTTTTAAATAACTTTTTCTCGTGAACATTTTGATTTTTCCAGATAAGCAGGTATTTCTGAAAACCACAGCTATTTCTATTCCCTATATTTATGAACATCGCAGAGAGGATTGTTTGCCTTAACACAATTTCTATTTTCGCTCGGAAGTTGTATTTAAAAATGTTGAAATAATTTTAAACATCGATATTTGTCTACGCAGCGTAGTACTGTTCGACACCGAGAGATGATTGTAAAAAGTTATGACACATTTACGGCAAAACTGACAGGTCGTTAGCAGTGAACGACCGACAATAACAACATAAAACAACAGCGACAAGCAGCAGGAAACAAGTGGAGGGTGTAGTAGTAGTTGAGATGATTTATGTCGTCGTGTATTTCCCAGTGCAACCAGACGATTGATTAATATATAAATGTAAAATATTAAATATATATTTGTATGCAGTGTTGTTAATAATTAATTCCAAGAGTATATATCGTTAAATGACCACTGAGATTAAGACATCCATATTATATTCTCTGATGTTACGGAAAGTCATTGTTAGATGTGGACGAACGGAAGACTTTGAACAACTCTCAATGTTTGAAAAAGGTTGAAATTTTGATTTTCAGAATCACCAAATTATATTCAAACCCCAATGCCATAAAATTATCTTTCCCATAAAATCAATGTTAAGTTTGCATTTATGTATTCACATTATTTTATTTCAAGTTAGTTTTGTACAACAAAAATTACCCTGTATATTTATGACTCAACTATTTATGCTCACTGATATGGGAAAACTCCACCAATGGAAGCAACAATTTAAACTTCCGGTTAAAGTAATTATAGATGTTAGTCGAGTATGGAATTCCAAACTTTATTACATCCAGACACATTTATTATCCCCCTCCCCCACTACACTCCAACCACAAAAGAAAACTGCAGGGGTAACAAAAAAAGGTTAAAGTTCCCCCATTAGAACTCAATCCGTAGTCAAGCATGCAACCCCAAAAAAGAGAGAAGCAACAGTGGCAAGAACCATATCTCCTTCCCCCCCCTTCAAGACGATATGATCGCGTGACAATATCAAATTGCACCAAGACCACCAACAACAGCAACAACTATGGAACAACATTGTTTAAAAGCAACAAACCGAAGCATGAGCTATAAATCAGTTGGTACTTTGGGTAATTCTTTATGATAATTTAATGCAATAATATTATCCTTCCATCCATACACTACACTTCAGCTATAGCTACAGCTACTTTTCCATTTTCCCTTGTTATCCTTTGAGCAGTAATACACATGCATACAAAAGAAAAACAATAAAGACAACATTGTGGTTGGTTGTGCTGAAAAGGGATAAAAAGGACTATGTCAAGGAAAAACAAGTTGAACAAGTTGCAGACACTTGAATGGTAAGGATAAAACGACAACAACAATAACACCACACAAGACAACCCCATTCATTGTTGAATATCGAAGAAAAAGAAAAGTTTGTTTTACTGGAAGAAGAAAAAACAATATCAACAAGAAAATTGTGCAAAAGGGGTTTCCAATGAGGGATAGTAAAATAAATAAAAAAGTTTGATGATACAGTCGCATTGCTTACTGATAATATTTAAATAGGTGTGATGAAATCGCATAACAAATGATTTATGGATAACGAGACAGTTATTGTGACACAGAAATTTAAAATTTTGGCTGCCATTTTACACCGAGTGAAGTTTAAAAGGATTCCAAACAGCCATATACAAAGAAATAAAAAAGTTGGTTAAACTGGCCTAGTGTTATAATTCCAAGCATCCGCAGGCCGGGTTTTAAACCATACCAAAATGGACAATGAAACAATCAGCGCCATCATGAAAATATTGGCTATACGACACACACTGGTGTTGTCCCAATCTAATGGCACTTCATTTCTAAATGGATTATGATTCGTTGCAAAAAAAAATATTGTTTTTTATGGAGCATTTCTGATTTTCTTGTAAATCCTTTTTGGTTAATTTTTACTGAAACAGTGGGCTACATTTAGACTATTTCTCCGAAAAAGTAAACGTATGAAAGTACCTTTAAATTACACTGTGCAACATTTTTGAAGTCATTTCAAAATAACCATATACGGACACCGCTACATGATAAAAGACCAAAAAAAAAAAAAGACCCGTGTTTTTTTTTTTCCCCCAAAGTCATGCACTTTTTTTTATGGGCCCCCAGAGATTTGAGGCCTCGGTGTAATTTTTGGAAAAAAGTGATCATATTCTCAGGCTCATATCTTGCAAACCGTTCGGAATTTTGATTTACTCTCTGAGGCAAAGTTCTAGCTCTTGTCATAAAGAACAAAAATTGTGAACATATAAAATATGGTTATTTTGAAATGACTTCAAAAATGTTGCACAGTGAAAGGAAAAAAATCTAATTTTTGGGAAATTTTTCAATTTTGCGGCTACCTAAGCGCTACCTAAACGGTGTTAAGAATAATTCCTAGGAAGTTCATATGTTCTAGAAAGTTGTTTATTGAGATCTTAGGTACATTTTTGTAGTTGATTGTTTCCCTGAATTTTTTTAAGTTTTTTGCGATTTTGACCTTGAAGATGAAGTTTTTTTGATTTTATATGTTCACAATTTTTGTTCTTTATGACAAGAGCTAGAACTTTATCTCAGAGAGTAAATCAAAATTCCGAACGGTTTGCAAGATATGAGCCTGAGAATATGATCACTTTTTTCCAAAAATTACACCGAGGCCTCAAATCTCTGGGGGCCCATAAAAAAAAAGTGCATGACTTAGGGGGAAAAAAAAACACGGGTCTTTTTTTTTGGTCTTTTATCATGTAGCGGTGTCCGTATATGGTTATTTTTTTCGTGTTGCACTGTGTTATTAAGTAAAGAAAAACGTAATTCATAAAGGCTAAAGAGAGAGTTTTGAAATCCTAGATAATTAAAAAAATAAATAAATAAGGTTTTGGTTTTATTCCAATAAAGGGTGATTTTTTAAATGCTATAGGAAAGTTTTTCAAATAAAAAAAACACATAAAATGCATGAAATCTTTATTTGAATCGATAGTACGGCCCATATAATTTAATGTTTGAAGATTATTTCATGCAAATGTTGACCTTGACTGCGCCTCAAATGGTCCATCCGATTAGTCCAATTTTGGCATTTCCACGTTTTTGAGTAACAGAGGCCCAATTGCTGCGAACGGCGACGAATCGATAATTGATGGTCATCATTAACACTGGCCGATACAGCTGCGATATTTTCTTCAGTTCGCACTTTACGTAAGCGTGTTGGTGGTTTAATGTCCAACAATGTAAATTTGGTGCAAAATTTAGTCACAATAGCCCGAATCGATTAAACTGACCATAATATGGAAGCGCGCGATGAACTTTCTTAACAGAGCACGCATTTTGATAATAAAATTCAATAATTTGCAAGCGTTGTTCGTTTCTAAGACGATTCATGGTTAAATTATAGAACAAACTGAAGATGTTTGACAGTGAAACAAAACACGAAACGTGTGTCAGCTGTTTAAACCAGTGTTGCCAAAAAGATAATAGCTAAAAAATCACACTTTAGATTAAAATTCAAACTAAATTATTATGAAAATAAATCTCATCGAATTTTATGATTTTTTTCTTGGTCAATAAAAAACAAGTAAGGAAAGGCTAAAGTCGGGCGGGGCCGACTATACTCCACTTTCTATTCGAATACAATTCAATTCTGTAATAAAGTTAAAACGGGAAGGATTTTTGTATCCTGTAAATGTATGTGTTTGACAAAAAATTTTAAATCGGAAAGGATATTTGAACGGGGCACTATGATCCCAAATCCATATTTTTTGGCAGAAATTCAAAAAATTTAAATTGGAAATTGTTAAATGTGTATATATTTTCTTAATGGCAACACTCCAACCTATCAAGAACATGTATTGGCAACACTGCAAGCCTGAGAGGCATTTAAAGTTTGCCGTTGAAACAAATTGGATTAATTCGGGTCTAAAGCAGTTACACAAAATACTTAAAATTAAGGCGTAAAAAGAAAATAATGAAGTGATTATATTATTGAAATTGAAGGACGGCGTAAGTAGACGAAAAATTATATTTAGCATTTTGTGATTACTGTAGTCTTGTCAGTTTTCTTAAGTGTTGTAATTTTGTGATTCGTAGTGAGCATAACCTATAAATGTCGTGGAGCAAAAGTTATATGTAGGACTCAACTTGACTCAAAGTGTAAATGTGAAAATGTTCGTCTGGGTGTGTAGTAGAATTTTTCAGCATTTTTCGGCAACCTCCTACAATTGCCACTTTATTTTAGCACAATTTCGATTAACCGTAATACATATATTTGATCATATCTCAGATTTGTGTATGAGACACATCAACCATTATATACCAGTGAATACCATACTGGTATATAATGGTATTCACTTTTCTGTACACATGTATACATTTTGTATTATTTCCTGAAATAATTATTTAAATTGCAGTGTCAAGTAGAATATTTGTATGCTATATTTTGCTTTTGTAATAATGTTGAGAAAAACATTGTTCGCCAAAGCGAAATAAGTTTCATTATTTTAAGCATACATAAAATGTTGTTTTTGGTCACCCTGGGTGTTTGGTACAGGGTGATAATTATGTTGGTTATATATTGAATTTATATGGGAGGTGGTAGTAGGCGTGGTCTGATCGGCCCAAATTTATTTTTCATTTTATAAGTATGTTATGTCTAGCAAATGTGCAAAATTACAAGATTGTATCATTATTTTTCGACTTTATGCCATAAAAAATGGATTTGGGACCAGTGTGCGGGGGTATATTGAAACCTGGAACGAAATAGGTGAAGTATAATACGTATAATTTGGCCAAAATCGATTAAAAATTTGGGAGCAACTGTTGTATTGGGGCTATATGTAAATCTGAACCGATCATACCCATTTTCACCATAGGTGTTTTTAGTTGGATTATAAAATCTTGTGCCCAATTTAAAGAAAATCGGGTAAAATATGTGTTTTGTAGAGCGGCAAAAGGCATATCGGAAGCTAGATTTGTATGAGGGCTATATCTAAATCTGAACCGACATTACCCACTTTCAGCATAGCTGTTTCTAGTTAGATTATACGGTTTTAAGCCAAATCTGAAGAAAATCGGGTACCATATGTGATTTCTAGAACGGAAAATGTCAAATCGGGAGCGACATTCGTATGGGGGCTACATCCAAATCTGAACCGATCTTACCACTTTCTGCATAGGTGTTTCTTGTTGGATTATAAGATGTTTTGCCAAATTTAAAGAATATCGGATACAATATGTGGTTTCTAGAACGGAAAATGTCAAATCGGGAACGACTTTTGGATGGGGGCTATATCTGAACCGATATACTTCAAATTAAATAGCGTTCGTCATTGATCCACAAAACCTACTTGTGCCAATTTTTGTTAAGATCGGACTATAATTGCGACCTGTAATTTGATTACAACAATAGATGGACAGACGGACATTGCTAAATCGATTCTAAGTCGATCGGTATAATTAACAATGGGTCTATCTCCCTTCCTTTTGGGTGTTACAAACAAATGCACAAAGACATAATACTCTCGTGGAGTGTATAATTAAGATTTTTTAAATCTTCATGTTTAAAAGTTAATTAACTAATAAAATTAATAATAATATGTTTAAGATTTATAAAAAATAAAATTCGTTGCACTCATCAGTCTATTCCATTCAATACTGAAAGTATAAGCCTATTCAATTCCGTCTAAAAATGTATTTTTGAAAAATGTTTTTCTTCAACAAACGATACTGGGTACAGGATTCAAACAGAAAACGACACAAGAACCATATACAGGGTTTTCCAACAAGAGGTGTTATTTTGGTATTTATAGAAAAAATGCCATTTTTTGAGATAAATGACCGGATGTTTATTTCATAATAAAGAGGAAGGTATGCCGTTAATAATGAAAAACAACATCAGTCAAATGGCCACCACTACCACACTTACAGGACCATATCCTTTTCATGAAATTTTCCATAACCAAATCGCCGTCTTGTTGAAAGTAAACGTTGTCCAGATTAATACCATCATCTCTCGATAGCGCAATCCATTCACCGTAACTGTTGATCCAACCTCATTTTCGAAAAGCCGGACCATAAGCCGCACCAAACAGTCACACGATGAGGATGGAGAGGCTTCTCAACAATAACTCTTGGGTTTTCCGAGCCCCAGATGCTCGAATTTTTCCACCAATTTTTGTATTGCGGCCCGACAAGGTGCTTCACGACGACCCAAAAAAAACGCTTTAGTTTTGCGAACTGTGACTTCAAGTTTTTCACCATTTTTGTAGTGAATTTTAATAATTGCAATGCGTTGTTGAGGCGTGTATAGTTCCATTTTTATACACTCCACGAGAGTATTATGTCTTTGTGCATTTGTTTGTTACGCCCAAAAGGACACGAGATAGACCCATTGTTAATTATACCGATCGACTTAATCGATTTAGCAATGTCCGTCTGTCCGTCCGTCCGTCTGTCCATCTATTCTTGTAATCACGATACAGGTCGCAATTGTAGCCAGAACCAAACGAAACTTTGCACAACGAAGTTTTTCGGGATAAGCACGGACGCTATTTAATTTGAAGAAAATCGGTTCAGATTTAGATATAGCCCCCATACGAATTTCACTCCCGATTTGACTCTTTTCACGCTGGATACCACAAACTTTAACAGATTTGGTTCAAATTTGGTAGAACATCTTATTTTTCCAATATAAACACCCACGATAAAAATGGGTCAGATCGGTTCAGATTTATATATAGCCCCCATACAAATTTCGCTCCCAATTTGACTTTTTCCGCCCTAGAAATCATATATTTTATCAGATTGTTTTCAAATTTGGCAAAACATCTTATATTTAAACTAGGAACACCTGTGGTGAAAATAGGTCAGATCGGTTCAGATTTATATAACACCTGTGGTGAAAATAGGTCAGATCGGTTCAGATTTATATATAGCTCCCATTCAAATTTCGCTCTCGATTTGACTTTTTCTGCTCCAGAAACCATTGGCAAAACATCTTATATTTAAACTAGGAACACCTGTGGTGAAAATAGGTCAGATCGGTTCAGATTTATATATATATCTCCCATTTAAATTTCGCTCCCGATTTGACTTTTTCGGCTCTAGACCATATATTTTATCAGATTGTTTTCAAATTTGGCAAAACATCTTATATTTAAACTAGGAAAACCTCTGGTGAAAATAGGTCAGATCGGTTCAGATTTATATATAGCTCCCATTCAAATTTCGCTCTCGATTTGATTTTTTCTGCTCTAGATACCACATATTATATCAGATTGTTTTCAAAATTGGCAAAACACATTATATTTCATCTAGAAACACCTGTGGTGAAAATGTGTTAGATCGGTTCAGATTTATATATATATATCTCCCATTTAAATTTCGCTCCCGATTTGACTTTTTCGGCTCTAGACCATATATTTTATCAGATTGTTTTCAAATTTGGCAAAACATCTTATATTTAAACTAGGAAAACCTCTGGTGAAAATAGGTCAGATCGGTTCAGATTTATATATAGCTCCCATTCAAATTTCGTTCCCTATTTGACTTTTAGTGCTCTAGATACCACATATTTTAACAGATCTTCTTCAAATTTGGCAAAATATCTAATGTTTCCACAAGAAATACCCATGGGTCAGATCGGTTCAGATTTATATATAGCTTTATATTTATATTCGCTCCCAGCTTGACTTTTCCCCAGAAACCGCGTATTTTCAGAGAATTTCTTCATATTGAGCATAACACGTTATATTTGAATTGGAAGAACCTATTGTGTAATTGGGTCACGCCTCGATTTGACAAATTGGGTCAGGTCATATTAGCCTATGATTAGGAAACATACAAAAATCCTTCCCGTTTTCAATTTGTTTACGAATTGAATTGTATTCGGACAGAAAGTGGAGTGTATCACATAGTCGGCCCCGTCCGACTTTATCCTTTCCTTACTTGTTAGTAATGGCGTAGTACTTCTCAAATGTCAAAGAATAAAAACTTCAAAAGTGACAGCTACCGAAATACCGGGTGATTCAAAATAAAACCTCTTGTTGGAAAACCCTGTATAAGAGCTTCAAAAGTACTTCTGTTGTAGCGCCCGTTCCAATGTATAATTGTTTATAATTTGTACCAAATCCTGACAATATATTTGTAAAATGTAGTACTCTTAAGAACTCTAAAAATGCTGATCGACTTTTTCTCATTCTTTCTTTTTTTGATGTAATTTAAAGCGTGCGATTGTTACGTCCATGCCACTGCGGGATGCCCATATGCTCACTCTGAGAGTGAGGGTAGATGACTAATGATTTCTTATTCGTTTCTATTAAATTAGGGTCAACATATAACCGCATTCCGTTTTAATCATTTTATTATCATTTTTATCAATTTGGCTGGTTGCAATACATTGTTGTAAGCCTTCACTCATATATATCATGGATTTTATATATATATTTTTTTTACTAAAAAAATTATAGACACTTCATTAGCAGGTTGTAGCTGCTGTAGTTGATTATTTTGATTCGAAATACGTATCACCTTTAAAAAAAAACAAGTAAAAAAGGCGTTATATACCCTCCACCATGGATTGCATTCCACAGAAGTTGTCGGTATTCGTAGAAGTGCAGTAATATTACAGAAAAATATAATTTTTTTGAAATATAGCCCCAAACCAAAAGAAATAAAAATATTGAAAAAATAATTATATGAATAAATATAATATTTTAATTATTTCAAACCACGCTTATAAGGTATCTATGCAGTCAGAGGAATGTATACACCGTATTCCATGATTCCAGCTGCGCCCATTTGGTTGGTACCATTTTTACCCCCTTGACGTTTCTACGCAAATAGAATTTTATCATTCTAGCTGTAGTCGTTTAGTTGGTACTATTTTTTATCCCTCTGTACCATTATATGCCTTTTATTTTTCATGTCTTCGCAGTCAGAGGAATGTATACTCCGAATTTCATAACTATAGCTGCGGTCATTTGATTGGTACTATTTTTATCCTTTTTTTCATTTTAACCCCAAAAAGTACGAATTTCGAAAAATCAGTTTATTTGCTGTGTCTACACACTCCTGGAGGTGGAGGGTATAAAAACGGTGATTTACTAATCACGGTCACTGAGACCGACGTAGCACAAAAATCACGGGATTGCTCATCTCTACTTCAAATATTGTTCTAAACAACCACCGCAACGGCGCCTATCTTGCATTCGCAGCAATTTTTTCTTTATGGCAGAGGTATCATGAAACTTTTGAGAAATATTTCATGTAGTCATGTTTTGTATTATTTTCGCATACTTTGAAGCAAAATCATTTCTTTGAATTATTTTAGTTAAATTGAACATATCTTAAGTTCACTTTTTTCCTTGTATCAGTAAAATTTTGAGTAAAATGTGCATAGGTTTTAGGAAAATTTTACTTAAATTTAGTAAAACAAATATTTGGTTTGATGGAAAATTTACTTAGATTCGGGAAAATTTTAGCAAAATTTTACCTAGATTTTCTAAAAATGTACTTGGTTTGAGGAAAATTTAATTAGAATTAAGTTCAAAACATGTACTACTTTCTAAAAAAGATTTGAACTGGATATAACATCTACATTAGTAGGTCAGTGCATAGCATCTACATTAGAAGGTCTTTCCAAAGTCACTCTTATATGGATCCATGAGACATAGGGACTTTTATGGGAACGTATGAGCAGACGAGTTCGCGAGAATGGGATCTAATATGAGTACTTTTGGTACGGAGTTGGTCACAACACCGATAGTGTCTGTACGAGCTAATTACATGTCGAATATCCAGACAAGCTAAAATCGCTAAGCTCGTGAAAATATATAACGAACATTAAACCCGACTCCATTTAATCTTTGGATTACGAGGACAGTTCAATAAATATTCGACATAAAAAGAGATCGAACAATGGACAACCAAATGTAAATAAATTTTGGAAAATATATTCTCTCACTAGGTCACATTAAAATTGTCTTGTTTGACAGTCCTAAGAAGCGAAAGATATATAGAAGGTGCCCTCAAGAAAACCAATGCAAACTTTGATACCTCTATTTTAGCCTCCAAGACAAGACCCAAATTTATTTAACTGACTCCATACTTCCGCTATATGTGAAAACAGAATCTCTCACGTGACTCGAGCAAGATCTTTTTCCATAACAGTTCTAATTTCGGGAATTTTTCCAACCTCACATGGACCTTGATCGGATTGCTCTAAAAGTAGATTTAATCATGACCGTTGTTGTGTTTTTTTTTTTTGAGAATTCTCAAAAGAACATGTTCTGGCTACCATCTCACAATTATTCCACGTTGTTCGCCTAAACACCCTTTAAGTGAATAATGGAAACTTGTTGATTGTCTACTTTCACACAAAGAACCAAAGAAACATTGTGAATATTTATTACTGCCACAAAAAAAAAGAAATATTCTTAGGATTTTATTTCTATTTTTGGCAAAATGTCAAAAATAATCAATATTACAATTTCCATATAATAATAACATAACAGCGCCGTTGTTGTTGTTGTGGCGTGCTGCTTCTGGTGTCGTTCAGTGCCCGTTTTTATATTTATACGAGAAAATAATTGTAATTACACTTTGCGGGGTTTGGCCTCTTCCGTTGCGCGGTGGTTCTGATGGTGTGCGAACAACAGAGCAAAGAATAGGCTTCATAAATTTAGCGTTCTGTTTTTGTGGTTGCACATTTCCATGTGTGTGGTTCACTGGGGAAAATGATTAAGTCCACGAAAAAATTAAAAGATAGCAACACTGCCTGGGCATAATGAAATTTTTTAGGTTTCGTGGAGACAAAATGAAGGCTTCAATGCTGGCCTTTCGCTAATTCTAAAATTTATTCAAATATCTCGGCTTTTAATGAAACTTCGTGTGATACCAACAAAAAAGAAGTTTCTGAATAAAATGTGATATATTTTTTTCTTTTCATTTCTTTTTGATGATAAATTCCCAACTATTCAAAAATATGCACTTAATCGATTTTTCCCCTGAGCCATCCATAAATAACAGTTTTGTTCGTAGTTATGGTGGCGCTTGACGTTAGTGTTGATGTGTTTGAAATAAGTGTGTATGTGTATGGTTGTTTATTACAGGATATGTGAAACAAAAATTACTTCCTGTTGTTAAATTTGTTTTCGTGTTCCATGGCTTCCTTTTTGGGCGAATAAATAAATACTCGTCGTCGTCCGCTCGCTCGCTCGTTCGGTCGGTAGCTACTATTACAAATGGTTTTTAATATTCAAAACCCAACATTTTGCATATGATGTGATTTGTATGCACTCCTCCCCCCTTCTCAACAGTGATTTGTATATTTTCATGTTAATCATACGTCACGTGGGCGGTGGGTTGCAGTGGCCGTATGAGTATTTGCGTTAATCATACGCTGTGGTGCAATAAATGCATAAATGGCAGGGTGCACCAAACAAATGGAGGGGGATCCTAATTTCACATGATTGCAGGAGAATGGTAAAAATTAGTCACATTTAGTGGTGTAACAAATTGTGGGAATAGATTGCATGTATTTTGTATTTAAAATTGTTGAACTGCGTCCGAGAATTTTTAAAAATTCTTGAGGATACTGTCGTTTGAAAATTGATAACTTGAGCATTTAACAGAATAAAGTGATTTTCAGTTTTTGTCATCGGCAAAATTAACAAGTAAAAACGCCGTTAAGATCGCCCGGGCCGAATTTTATATACCCTCCACCATGGATTGCATTCCACAGAGGCTGCCGTGGAAGTGCAGTAATATTATAGGAAATTATAAATTTTATTAATATAGCCAAAAACCAAATACAAATATTGAAAAACTAATTTTATAAATAAATATAAACTTTTAATTGTTTTAAACCACGCTTATAAGGCAAGGCTACCAATACGTTTACATATCGAAATAATACTGCAAGTCAATTCAAAAAATAAGTATTCTTATATCTATATTTTCAAATTAAATTAAATAAATATTGGTAGATAGTGGTAGCTATAGTTGATTGTATTTTCATTTTATTTTAATTCTAAAAGTACAAATTTTGAAAATCCATTATCTCACGTACATAGTGCAAAATAACCTAACCACTTTTTGTCGAAAAGGTAAAAAGTACGAATTTAGAAAAATCTTTCGATTTTGCGTGTCTATGCAGTCAAAGAAATTTGGTTGGTACTATTTCTATCCCCTTTTTCCTAGTTTACCCCTTTAAGAGTACGGCTTTCTAAAATCTCTTTATTTTACTTGTCTACGCAATTAGAGGGAGGCACACAGCGAATTTCATCATTTCAGCTGTAGTCGTTTAGTTGGTACTATTTTTATCCCTTTGTACCCACTGTATCCCTTGAAAGTACGAATTTGGAAAAAACCTTTTATTTTTCGTATCTGAGCAGTCTAAGGAATGTATACTCGGAATATCATGACTCTAGCTGCCGTCATTTGTTTGGTTCTATTTTTATCCCCTTTTTCCATTTTAACCCCAACCCCGTTTATTTTAAGTGTCTACGCAATCGGAGGAATGTATACACCGAATTTAATTATTCTAGGTGCAACGGCTGCACTTAATGAAATTCGGTGTGTTCCTTGCAATGACCATGCAGACGAGGGAGGAAAGAGACAAAAAGGGATAAAAATTGTACCAATTTAAGAATTGCAGCTAGAATCGTGAAAATCGGTATTTACGTTTCTCTGACAACGTAGACTTGCAATATAAAATGATTTTTCGAAATTTTTACTTATAAGGGATGAACGGGACAAAAAGGGATAAAAATGGTACCAACTAAATTATTGTAGTTAGAATGGTGAAATTTAGTATGTAAATTCCTCTGACCATATAGAGAAGCGCGTTAAAATTGGATTTTTCAAAATTTGTACTTTTAAGGGTTGTGAGGGACAAAAAGGGATGGAAATGGTACTAATTTAAGTATTGCAGCTATAGTCGTGTAATTTGGTATGTAAGTTATTCTGCCCATGTAGAAGCGCAGTAAAATTGGATCTTTCGAAATTTGTACTTATAAGAGGTAGAGATGTGCGCGTGAATGATTATTGGCTCACGTTCACGCACGCTCACGAAGGGAAAAATTGAATCACGCACGTTCACGCATGAAGATTTTTTCATTACTCACGTTCACGCACGCTCATGTGAGTAAAATAAATTTTGCTCACGATCACGCGCGATTCACGTAAATCATGCAAACAATTTCCACAAATATATACATTTTAAATCGAAATGATTAACGCCCCGCAAATCCGAAAATTATTTAATTTAATTATTTAAAACACTCTATGTTTGCGTTGTTTGATTTAAATTCATATTTTTCAAATAGTATACAATATTACAGTGTGGTATACCGTATAGTTTAACGCAAAATAAGTTAGAAATCGGACACTGACATAAAATCCAAGTAAAAAACACAGTTGTGTGTTTTTTTAATTGAATTAACACTAATGGGGGTTTTCCATATAAATTCAGTGCTTAGTGTTGGTGCAGGGAATGCTTACTTAAATAATAGAAAAAATAGATATTATACCTACACTGAAGCACTCTATTTTAGAAATAAATATGTCTATGACTTTTTTTGAATGGAAAATTTCACATTTTTAACAGAAATTAATTAAAAGAATTAATAAATATGTGCGGCTCACGAAAAAATCACGTGATTCACGCAGAAATTAGACTCACGCACGAACATTCACGTGAGTGGTGCAAATCTCTAATAAGAGGTGAGCGGGACAAGCAGGGATAAAAATGGTACCAACTAAAGTATTGCAGCTAGAAACGTGAAATTTGGTATGTAAACTCATCTGACCATATAGAAACGAAGTAAAATTGGATTTTTCGAAAATTGTACTTTTTAGGGGTCGAGCGGGATAAAAATGGTACCAGCTAAAGTATTACATCTAGAAACGTGAAATTTGGTATGTAAATTCCTCTGGCTGGCTGAATCTAGAAACATGAGATCAAGGATATAAATGATTGTAATATTTCGTTCAAAACTTGGTAGAAAATTATAAAAATTATACATACGAAGTAGTTCAGCTAAAATAGTGCATATCGACAAGCACATTCCTTTGACTGTGTGTGAGCGCTAGCTAATAGGAGGTTTCCAAATTACTATTTTAGATTTATGTATATCCACCAAATGAAAATTAAATAAATACTATCCAAAAACAGAGACGGATAAAATTAACAAATACTTTTTCGCGTGCGAAGCAGCGGGTACTGCTAGTTTAACATATAACCGTGTTATCGGACTTATATTTACCAAAATTAGAGTACAAATAGCTAAGGCCGTAAATTTTGGTAAAAAAATAAAAAAAATTAACATACTTTTTTTATATCGTTTTAAAGTTTGGAAAGACAAAATACATCAGTAAATGACCCTTCGACTAAACTTTTGTTACATAGCCTAATAAAATTGAAGGAAATCCAGAATTCATAAAGAGAATATTATTAATTGCAATATTGAATATGTAATATCAAATTTGATGAATTGTTAACATCTTCAAATACAGGGTGGGCCATTTACAATTTTATATTTCAACTACCGATTACTTCGACTTTCAGGTTTATGTTTGACATTTGCAGCCTCATAACCATCCGATGCGTTTTCGCTTCGTCCAATGGGCTGAAGATTGTTTGGCAGGAGATGAAGAATTTTGTCGAAAAATCATGAAGCTCATTTTCATCTCAGTGGCTATGTTAATAAGCAAAATTGCTGGTTCAGAGAACCCACATGTGCTTATTGAGTGCGTTACCGTGTCACGCTCAACCAATTTTTGTTCGCCAAAAATTCAAGAGAATGACATGGACAACATTTGGTTTCAACAAGACAGAGCCACATGCCATACAGCTAACGACACCATCGATATTTTACGCACAGTTTGTGAAAATATAATAATCAGCCGAAATTGTGATGCTAATTGGCCGCCTCGGATCTGTGATTTCAGCAGTTTAGATAATTTTCTGTGGGGAGCCATTAAGGATAAATGTTACGCAAACCATCCAGAAACCGGAGTTGTCATTGCAGAGACTCGAGCCGGACCAATCAAAAATTTACTGAAAAATCGTCTTAAAATAATCAGTACTTTTTATAGCAGATTGTAATTTAAAATTTTAAATGGTCCACACTACAGATTTAGCTAAATTTATTTTTTCGCGGTATTTAACACAAATTTAGAAATTTGTTTGAAAGAATGTTTGCGTCAACAAACAGGAAAAATGTTTTTCCAAAAAAAATCCATCTTCGTTTCTGTGTGAAAGTAAAATTCACAGCATTCCCGGGTGAGATCGGTCTAATATTTCCAAATTAAGAGTACAAATATTAAAGGTACCTCTTCGACGAAAATAATAATTGTAGTAAAAAACAAGTAAAAACGGCGTTAAGTTCGGCAGGGCCGAACTTTATATACCCTCCACCATGGACTGCATTCCACAGAGGTTGTCGGTTTTCGTAGAAGTGCAGTAATATTACAGGAAAATTTAATTTTTTTAATATAGCCAATCCAAAACAAATACAAATATTGAAAAATTAATTATATATATATATATATATATATATATATATATATATATATATATTCGGTCAAAACCGAATTCCATGATTCCAGCTCCGCCCATTTGGTTGGTACCATTTTTACCTCTTTGAAGTTACTACGCAATTAGAATTTCATCATTCTAGCTGTAGTCGTTTAGTTGGTTCTATTTTTATCCCTCTGTACCATTGTATCCCTTGAAAGTACTAATTTCAAAAAATTATATTTCCGTGTCAAATATTTTCCGTGTCTACGCAGTCAGAGGAATGTATACTCCGAATTTCATGACTCTAGCTGCGGTCATTTGATTGGTACTATTTGTATCCCCTTTTTTCATTTTAACCCCAAAAAGTACGAATTTCGAAAAATCAGTTTATTTTCCGTGTCTACACACTCAGAGGAATGTATCCTCCGAATTTCATGACTCTAGCTGTGTTCATTTGTTTGGTACTATTTTTATCCCCTTTTTTATTTTAACCCCAATAAGTACGAATTTCGAAAAATCCGTTCATTTTACGTCTCTACGCAATCGGAGGAATGTATACACCGAATATCATTATTCTAGGTGCAGCCGTTTGTTTGGTACCATTTTTATCCCCCTATTCCCGTTTTACCCCATAAAAGTATGAATTTGGAAAAATACGTTTATATTATGTATCTACTCAATTAGCGGAATGTACGCACCGAATTTCGTGTTTCTAACTGTTGTCGTTTCATAGGTACCATTTTTATCCCTTTTGGCCCCATTTCACCCCCTACGAATAAGACTCACTTTATGGTGCACGTTTTTGTTATCGGGGGAATGCGCATACCCAATATCACGTAAGTACAAGCAGACATATTGAAAAAATGTGCTTAAATACTCTGAAATATTAGGGGATATTATGGGTATTTTTAGTCCTTGTGAGGGAAAATTGTTTCCCTTTGGCCCGATTTCGCCCAGTTTCTATATCAACCGACCTACGACTATAAGACACATTTATGGAATATTTGACGTCCTAGTTCTTTTCGATTAGATGCGTGCTTTCGGACGGACGGACATGGCAATATCATCTTAGAATTTTATGACGACCAAGAATATATATACTTTATAGGGTCTCAGGTCGATATTTCAAGGTGTTACAAATGGAATGACAAAGTTAGTATACCCCCATCCTGGAGGTGGAGGGTATAAAAAGATTTTCGGTGGTATGTAAAAAAACGAAAAACAGCATAATAAGAAATAGGAAAATTTTCTGAAAACTGTATCCAAAAATGTCCATTAGCGCTCTGAGTCTGTTAGAAGCCTTTAACAAATTTGAAAAAGCTAAACCAACAATAAAATGAAATTTTGTCATTTCCCTTCTAATTTGTGAGAAATATCAAAATTCGAATTTGCCAGCGTGCGAGTCTGTGTGTAGTAGGCCGAACGTCCGCTTTGCATTCCTAAGCTTGTGACTTTGAAACACAGGAAATTCTAGAATAGAAAATGATAGCTCGAAACTCATCGTTTACAAAACTATAAAAAAATATTTATTTTCACTTCCTGAAGCTACCGTGTTTCGAACTTAGAACCTTAGGTATGCAAAGCGGACGTTTTAAGAACAGCTAAAGAACACTGGCAACTGTAGTATGTACATTTTTGAGAATTGTAAATTCTAAAATGTAAACATATTCGTGATTCGTATAGTATTCGTTATGTCTACGTCAAAATCGCGTGGAATGAAAAATATTATTCAATTTGGTTTAGTTACTTATTTCCAGGCCGCCGATAATATAATTTTTAGTTGATTGTATTATTATTTTTGGAGAAAATATAGATTAACCTTAGTTTATATTCGATTACTTTGTAGTCGGAAACCGATTCATTGTAACACTAACAATAATATGTCAATTGAGAATAACAGTATTGCCATATACTAATAGAAAATTACTGAAAATCGTACAATATCTAATGGACTTTTAATGTACGTTTTTGCATATAAAGTTTTAATAATGGATTATAATACATATATTACACAATATACATAATACATAATACAAAAATTGTGCAATAATCTATAAAGTTAAGTTAAAAAAACACATAAAATTCAGAAAAAGGCATGAAATCTTTATTTGAATCTATAGTACGGTCCATATAATTTAATGTTTGAAGATTATTTCATGCAAATGACTGCGCCTCAAATGGTCCATCCGCTTAGGCCAATTTTGGCATTTCCACGTTTTTGAGTAACAGAGGCCCAATTGCTGCGAACGGCGACGAATCGATAGTTGATGGTCATCATTAACACTGGCCGATACAGCTGCGATATTTTCTTCAGTTCGCACTCTACGTAAGCGTGTTGGTGGTTTAATGTCCAACAATGTAAATTTAGTGCGAAATTTAGTCGCAATAGCCCGAATAGCCGCTTCAGTGGGTCGATTAAACTGACCATAAAATGGAAGCAGCATTTTGATAATAAAATTCGTCAGCGTGCGCCAGCTTTTTAAACCAGTGTTGCCAAAAAGATAATAAAAATTCGGTGTGCTCCTTGCAATGACCATGCAGACGAGGAAAGATATAAAAAGGGATAAAAATGGTACCAATTTAAGAATTGCAGCTGGAATCGTGAAAATCGGTATTTACATTTCTCTGACAACGAAGACTTGCAATATAAATTGATTTTTCGAAAATTGTACTTATAAGGGGTGAGCGGGACAAAAAGGGATAAAAATGGTACCAACTAAAGTATTGTAGTTAGAATGGTGAAATTTAGTATGTAAATTCCTCTGACCATGTAGAAGCGCCTTAAAATTGGATTTTTCAAAATTTGTACTTTCAAGGGTTGCGAAGGACAAAAAGGGATGAAAATGGTACTAATTTAAGTATTGCAGCTATAGTCGTGTAATTTGGTATGTAAGTTATTCTGCCCATGTAGAAGCGCAGTAAAATTGGATCTTTCGAAATTTATAGTTATAGAGGTGAGCGGGACAAAAAGGGATGAAAATGGTACTAATTTAAGTATTGCAGCAAGAGTCGTGAAATTTGGTGCTTAAATTCCTCTGACCATATAGAAACGAAGTAAAATTTGATTTTTTCGAAATTTGTACTTTTAAGGGAAGAGCGGGACAAAAAGGGATAAAAATGGTACCAATTAAATTATTGCAGCTAGAATCTTGAAATTTCATGTGTAAGTTCTTCTGACCATGTTGAAGCGCACTACAATTGGATTTTTCGAAATTTCTATTTATAAGAGGTGAGCGGGACAAAAAAGGAATAATAATGGTACTAATTTAAGTATTTCAGCTATAGTCGTGAAATATGGTGTGTAAATTCCTCTGACAAGGTAGAAGCGCAAATCCTAATGGATTTTTTCGAAATTTATACCTATAAGGTGTGAGCGGGACAAAAAGGGATAAAAATAGTACCAACTAAAAAATTGCAGATATAGTCGTGAAATTTGGGGGCTTAAATTCCTCTGACAACATAGACTGGCAACATAAATGGAGTTTTCGAAGTTTGTAATAAGGGGAGAACGGGATAAAAATTGTACCAACTTTAGGATTACAGCTAGAATCATGAAATTAAATTTCTCTGACCATGTAGAAGCGCCATCAAAATGTATTATTTTTCGAATAAAAGGCTCTGCGGTTGTAATTTTTTGTTAAAAACTGGGTAGAAAATGATAAAAAATATATATGCGAAAGGAGTTCAGCTAAAACAGTGCACATCGACAAGCACATTCCTTTGACTGTATATGAGTGCTATATTTCAGATACGGATAAAACTAATAACAAATACCTGACTTTTTTAAATTTTTTTCTTGCCAGTAAAAATATTTATTTTACAAAAAATAAATTATTCGGACTTTTTTTTCAAAAAAAAAAATTGTATGGCAAAAAAAATTTAAAAAAAAATATTTTCCGCATGTTTTTTAGACTGTTCCTAAACTACTGTTTCTACGTGAAAGTACGATTCGCATTATTTGTAACCAGCCTGAGTACCTTTAATTTAACATATAACCGCGTATTATAGGGCTTATATTTCCAAAATGAGAGTACAAATATTAAAAGCCGTAAATTGGAATTTTTGTAAAAAAAATTAAAAAATACCATAAAGTTTTTTAATGTCGTTTTCGAGTTTAGAAAGCCAAAATAGATCAGAAAATGTTATACGTGACACTTCGAAAAAACAAATTTGTGGCATAGTGTCATAAATTTAAAGGAAATCGAGAATTCAAAAGAAAATATGAATCTGTAATCTCAAATTTGATAAGTTATTAACATCGACTAAATCATAAATCTAAACAAATTTGAAGAAAAACAACAAACTTTTCATAAAAACTTTTAACTTATTTTTAAAGTCTATATTTTTTTTTCAAATATAAAATATATAATAAATATTGTCTTTTATTTTCAAAGGGTTTTTTGCGATATTTATTTTGAAAAAAAAAAAATTCAAAAAAATATTTGGGGCCGTTTCTATGTGACAGTGAAATGCACAACATTTGTAGACATTTGCGGTTGAGATCGGGCTAATATTTCCACATTGAGAGTACAAATATTAAAGGTACCTTCGACGAAAATAATAATTATAGTAAACAATAAATAAAAATTATTCATAATTTTTTTGTATTGATTTTATGACTCAGTATGCCTCAAAACAAGCTAATTTTGTTTTTTTTTTGTCTCGAACAAAATATTTTTTATATTTTTGTACAGTGCAATTCGCTCAGCCGATTAATTAATAAATTTTTTCTTGTGATTTTCTTTCCAAAAAACGACTTTTTCTCCGTTATAAGAAATGTGGTATTTTTATACCAACTAAGGATCCAAATGTAAATTATCTGGGAAAACATGTGGAATTTCTTTAAGATTTCCTGTTCCTTTGGCATAATTATTTAAAAATATTAATTTGGCGCCATGTCGGTGGCTTATTGAACAACCCTCTTAAACAGACATTCTACCCAATGATGTGAAAAAATCAATGAAGATAATAGAATTGACAGCATGACTTACATTCGAGTACAGAACCAACTCTCCCCCAATTGCCGATTCAACAAAAAAAAAATATTTTAAAAACCACAATTTATTTATGGGACAACTTTAAAGGACGATTTTCTTCGAAAGCACAAACTGATCTCAAATATTTAAACAGACACGTTTTCAATATAAAAAAAATTGTCGAAATTTAAACTTGCCAAGCTTTGGCCTACTTTTTACATGTATTTTGTGAAGAAACAGCTGGGGAAAACAACCCAACAACAGCAACAACGCTATTAAATGACAATTCAAACCCACTGCTCCCCCCACCCTCATAAACAGCCAAAGGACAATAAGAATCGAAAAGAAGGACAAAGAATCACATTAAACTACACAACACAAATAAAACAACAGATGTTATTTGCAAGGCAAACGAAGAGGGGGGGGGGGGAGAGAGTACTTTACGAAGACACAGAAGCAGCAGCAATCCTTTTCAATTTGCACAAATATCACTTTCAAGCATTCGATTCGGGGGTACCCAAAAGACAAAAATTCAATTAAATACTTTTTAAATAATTTACTAACTATGTACTCGAATACGAGTCGAGTACAAAACAAAAGATGTGTACATTCCATTCCTTTCATTGTGTTCTTCTTCTTCTTTGGTTAGTCTTTCGTTTTTCTCTGTTCTGTTTCGTTTTTTTATTTGTAATTGTTTTAGCGTAACAAAAACTGAGCCCAACTTCCGGCAAAGAACTTAAGACTTCCGGTTGTTATGTTCACAATTCAAAATGAAACGAAACGAAAAAAACACACACTGAAGTGTAACGAAACGAAAAGTGTTGAATTAAAGTGTGTAGGTTTGTATCAGACTGCCTGGTAGTTATATTAGTCTATGTATGAGCAGCAAGTACATTTTATAAAGTTTTATAGTTTTTCGTGTTTCCAAGAGTAGGGTGGGGGGAACGAAAGAAGGACGTTTGTTACATCTTGGTACAGTGTTTACCAAAGACCAAAGATTACTTAATAGAAAGGAGCTATGCAAGATAATTTGAATTGTGCATGTTAAATAAAAAGAGCATATGAGTCATTTCATGTCAAGCGGTTCAATTTTTGACCTAGATAGCTGCGATCTTTTTGAAAGTTTGTTTATGTATTCTTGTCATAAAAATATTGTATATATATTTTTGGAAAAAAATATAGTTTTTTTCTCAAGTTATGACCATTTTAACCCTAGGATAGTCATTGTGGTCTGGTCAGACCAAATTTGACTTTGACCGAGTGTAATTTTGTGTCTAGGCAAAAAAACACAAACGGGTTCCGTGAATTCTACAAATGAAGTGTTCTTAACAAAACGATACTGGCCTGATTCGCCCAAATAATTAGTGCAAAATTATCGATGAAAGTCAAAACATGCGAAGTGCTGATTGTGGGCTGGCTGGACCACAAGCATTTTCATGAAGTGTTTAAAAAAAATTGTCTAAGTGTAATACATACATTGTTTTTTTTTTTTTGGTATATGCACTTCGTTTAATGTTAGAAATTTGTTTTTTCTTCTGCGTCTGGTGCATAAAGAAATTCTTATAATGTGTTCAGCACAAAAAAAATATATACAAAAATTATTAATAAAGGGTGATTTCTTAGCTATTATCTTTTTGCCAACACTGGTTTAAAGAGCTGGCGCACGTTTCGTGATTTGTTTCACTGTCAAACATCTTCAGTTTGGTCTATAATTTTACCATGAATCGTCTTAGAAACGAACAACGCTTGCAAATAATTGAATTTTATTATCAAAATGAGTGCTCTGTTAAGAAAGTTCCGCTTCCATTTTATGGTCAGTTTAATCGACCCACTGAAGCGGCTATTCGGACTATTGTGACTAAATTTCGCACCAAATTTACATTGTTGAACATTAAACCATCAACACGCTTGCGTAGAGTGCGAACTGAAGAAAATATCGCAGCTGCATCGGCCAGTGTTAATGATGACCATCAATTATCGATTCGTCGCCGTTCGCAGCAATTGGGCCTCTGTTACTCAAAAACGTGGAAATGCCAAAATTGGACTTAGCGGATGGACCATTTGAGGCGCAGTCAAGGTCAACATTTGCATGAAATAATCTTTAAATATTAAACTTTATGGACCGTACTATCGATTCAAATAAAGATTTCATGGATTTTACTGAATTTTATGTGTTTTTTTTGAAAAACTTTCCTATAGCTTTTAAAAAATCACCCTTTATAAAACGTTGTTTTTTGCGTAAAAAAAATCTATAAATATTTGTAGAATTAATGATACTCTTTTACTTGGTGCGATTTTTTTAAAAACGTATATTCGGCAAGTGAGTTGTGCGTCTCGTTTCGTTTGTGAGAATCATTTACCTAAAGAGGTCGGGTATGTTGTTGAAAAGTAGCTGCGAAGCCACCTGAATGAAACCTTTGACAGGATGGAAATCATGATAGTGGTAGTCTGCAGCCAAGTAATAAATGTCACCATGCCATTTGTAAATAAATTTGCATTCTATTAAATATAGAAGCAAAATGGTGTTGAGCCAGGACAATATCCCAGTTCAAATCACGTATTTTTTTAATTGCAGTTAAATCCCTTTAAAAATTAGACAACATGACATTTTATTTTAGTTTGTAATAGCTGACATCTTAATGGATAAATGTACAGGTCGTCTTCCGTATGAATAAATCAATCTAAGTAAAAACTTCTTTACGAACGAATGACACACGATTTATTAAAATTCCTTTACTTTTACATAAGTGTCATAACTTCTACATTTATTCATAGATTTTCTTCAAAAATATCTTATGTTCGTCTTAGTTTATTATTATTATTTTATCTTATTTTCGATGGCTGCTATCACTAACTAAAACAAAATACATACATACAATTACATAATTTGTAATGGGACTTTTCGCACTATTTAAAGAAAAATTAAAAAAAATCATGATTTTAATAACATGTTTTGCGTCTTCAAAGAATATCATAACTTCTACATTTATTTATAGATTTTTTACATAAAAAACATTGTTCTCAGCATCAGAATGTTAGCCATTAAAAATAATACAAAATACTTTTTCAGACTATTTTTTTCCTATTTTTATGACTTTTTTGTGTCGGCAAAAAATAGATTAAAAAATATATTTTTTTTTCAAATTTTTAGACGCTGTCGCTAAACCACTATTTCTATGTAAAAGTGTAATTGGCAACAGTTGTATACATCATAATTACCTTTAATAGAAAACGGGTGCGATCGGACCAATATCCAAAATGAGAGTACAAATAAAGGGGTTTCGAACAAGGACTTGACAACTTTTTTTATAATAAAACGCAAACCATTTGAATTGTTTCCAAAACTTTATGATCGACTTGAAATGCCATCAAAACATCTGACCATATGGCCACCACGGGCACGTCGGCAGCGGTCGATTCGTTGAACCCAATTTTCGATGACTCGGTCATACATTTCGCCGTAATTTCGCCTTCGCCGCTATTTCACATTCAATTTAGTCTCTGAGTTCTTCCAACGTCGTCGTGTTGTTGGTATAGACCAAAGATTTGACGTAGCCCCAAAGAAAGAAGTCTAGAGGCGTTAAATATCACAATCAAGTGGTCCTTTATCAGTACTCGATATAGCGAATTTCGAAAGTGGCTGGCGAGTTGACGAACGTGGCTGACAATTAATTGTTCGTTAAATAGGGAATTCACTTTATTTTTGTCTTGTATTATCATTTTATATTCTCAAGCTCTTATAAAACAACCTTTCCTAATTTTTCTCTAAATTTAACATGCTAAGGGAGAGATTTCCGCTCTCGATTGTAGATTCTTTCTGATCATTTCTACAGACAAAAAATGTAACGCATCCGAATTATTGCAATTCGACTTTAGTAAATCATTTCTTTCATGCATATGTAATTCTGATTTTAATATAGAGTTTGCTCAAATAAATTCAATCAAAATTAACTTAATTTAATAATTGTTTTCAGGTGAGTACTGAGTTTTACTATCCTACGATCTTGAATTCCCAAAACCACTGTATTTTTTTGCCTCGAGTTTATAAATTTTATCCCAAGAACATATATATATATAAAATATATAAGCTGCTAAGTTTATTTACAGCTTAAGTTTTGTAATGGAACCAAAAATAATGCTTTTTCTTCAACATCGGATATATTTTCTTACACACATGCACACGTGTATGTAACTATGTCTGCAGACTTGGATATATGGTACTCGTGTGTAGAAAACAGCCAACAATCATATGTACAACATACGTATACCCTACTCGCATGTGTATGTGTACGTTCTTCTACTATGTAAACCACTTAAACGAATTGTACCAACTACAGCTAACAACTACAACAACAATCACTACCACTAGCACTTTTACGGATATTCTGCCACACCACAGTGCACACATTGAAACAAACACTCCATAAATTTTGCATTAAAGCCAAAACATAAATTCCATGGTGAAAGTAAAACCAGTTAAACACCAGCAGTTCGGCACAAACTACACTACACACACACAACATGCATACATACATATGATCCATATATATGTATGTATATAATATTATAGTTAACTTAAATGCATATAAGATATTGTATTATATGTACATACATACATACGAGTACATATGTGTAAGTGTGTTCGTGCTTGTGGCATGGCAAGTTGAAAACTTATGGGAAATAAGTTGAAGGATTTCCGAGAAATCCAACTAATTGAGTGCATTTTCAAAGTTTGCTCGGCAAGAAAACAAAAAGCTATGCCACTCACCGCCAGAACTGTTCGGATGATGTATTGTCACCGTTCACATATGTAACGACCTTCCAATTACACCAACTCAACAATTAGACCACCTCCTTGATGTTGTGTTTCAGCGAAATACAGCGATTTCATAATTACATACAGAGAAAGTTGAGGAATATAATTACTTAATTTTTGCTTGAAAGTAAAGTTAAAAAGCATATGGGGATTAACTCTAAAAAAGATGAATACAGATATCAAGAAATTGTCTTTATATCAAGATTATTTTGATTGTGATTTCGATGCAAATCTTTCAATTTTTTACCATCACCTTACAGGGTAGGAGGAGCAACTCGTGGCTTTTTAAGTTGTTAACAACATGCCCGGAAATTGCTCAAAATGTTCACATATTAATAATTTTTCCAAAATTTATTAATTTTTTAATGGTCGAAATTCTGGTAGCTCCCACACAAATGACCAAGAGTCTAGATTAAAATGTTGGAATTGAAGCCCTTATAACTTCAAATTGGACTAGATTTTACATTTGGATAACTACTTTATAATCGTTGTGTATACTTTGAACAATAACAAGATTGTAGCGCCTAATGTAGCTTGATCACGAAAAATAAGGTCCAGCATTTCAACAATTATCCATAGATTTTCTTTAAGTAGGTTTTGTTTTATTTGTTAAGAATTATTGTTTATAAAAAAAAAGAACTTCTATTAAACGATTCTAAAATAAAAAAGCTTTATCTTTTTAACTATATTTTCTATATCTTTTTAGGAGTTGTTTTTAATGGGTATTAAAAAATATAAAAAATGGAGGAAATAAAAAAACAAGTAAGGAAAGGCAAAAGTCAGCCCGAAGTTTTGAAACGATTCAAATTGGTGAAAGGAACCGCCAGAAGCAAATAAAAGTAAAATTTCGATCAAAATATGATATTTTTGAGATATTGGATATTTCAGATTTACGATAAGTTTGCCGTTCAGAACCCTAATTTTCAAACAGTTTTTATAAAAATGAGTCAATTTCATTCCGATGTTCAACATTTATGCATCATTAATTGATGACAGCTACATTTATTTTTCACAAAATAGTCCCACAAAAGGCATGGTGACATTTATTACTTGGCTGCAGACTACCACGATCATGATTTCGACCATGTCAAAAGTCTTTCAATGTCACCATGCCATTTGTAAATAAATTTGCATTCTATTAAATATAGATTCAAAATGGTCTTGAGCCAGGACAATATCCCAGTTAAAATCAAATATTGATTACAGACCAAAAAATGCAAACGAAAAAACAAAAACATTTTTAGAACTATATGTTCTAAAACAAGTAAAAAAGGCGTTAAGTTCGGCTGGGCCGAACTTTATATACCCTCCACCATGGATTGCATTCCACAGAGGTTGTCGATTTTCGTAGAAGTGCAGTAATATTACAGGAAAATATAATTTTTTAATATAGCCAAACCAAAACAAATACAAATATTGAAAAGTTAATTTTATAAATAAATATAATACTTTAATTATTTCAAACCACGCTTATAAGTAAGCGTCAACTCAAAAAATGAATATTCTTATATTTATATTTTCAAAAATATTTTCAAAGCCATAAATATTGGTAGATAGTGGGTGCTACAGTTGATTGTATTTCCATTCTATTTGAATTCCAAAAGTACACATTTTGAAAATCCATTATCAGACGTACATAGTGCAAAATAACCTAACTTCATGATTCAACCAATTTTTGCCGTAAAAGAAAAAGTACGAATTTGGAAAAAACATTTTATTTTGCGTGTCTATGCAGTCACAGGAATATATACACCGAATTCTATGATTCCAGCTGCGCCCATTTGGTTGGTACCATTTTTACCCCCTTGACGTTTTTACGCAATTAGAACTTTATCATTCTAACTGTGGTCGTTTAGTTGGTACTATTTTTATCCCTCTGTACCCTTGTATCCCTTGAAAGTACTAATTTCGAAAAATTCGTCTATTTCCCGTGTCTACGCAGTCAGAGGAATGTATACTCCGAATTTTATGACTCTAGCTGCGGTCATTTGATTGATACTATTTGTATCCCCTTTTTTCATTTTAACCCCAAAAAGTACGAATTTCGAAAAATCAGTTTATTTTCCGTGTCTACACACTCAGAGGAATGTATACTCCGAATTTCATGACTCTAGCTGCGGTCACTTGATTGGTACTATTTTTATCCCCTTTTTTCATTTTAACCCCAAAAAGTACGAATTTTGAAAAATCGGTGTATTTTACTTATCTATGCAATCAGAGGAATGTATACACCGAATTTCATTATTCTAGGTACAGCCGTTTGGTTGGTACCATTTTTATCCCTCTATTCCTATTGTACCCCTTAAAAGTACGAATTTGGAAAAAATACTTTTATATTATGTATCTACTCAATTAGAGAAATGTACATACCGAATTTCGTGTTGCTAGCTGTTGTCGTATAATATGTACCATTTTTATCCCTTTTTAACCCCATTTCACCCCCTACGAATAAGAATCACTTTATGGTGCACGTTTTTGTTATGGGGGCAATGCGCATACCATTACATATTGAAAAAATGTGCTTAAATACTCTGAAAATTAGGGAATACTATAGGTATTTTCAGTCCTTGCGAGGGAAAATGTTTTCCTTTTGGGCCGTTTTCGCCCAGTTTCAATCCCAGCCGATCTACGACAATAAGACGCATTTATGTAAAACTTATACGTCCTAGCTCCTTTCGTTTAGATGCTAGCGTGCTTTCAACAGACGGACGGACGGACATGGCTAGATCGTCTTAGAATTTAATGACGATCAATAATATATATACTTTATAGGGTCTCAGGTCGATATTTCGAGGTGTTACAAACGGAATGACAAAATTAGTATACCCCCATCCTGGAGGTGGAGGGTATAAAAATTACGAACACAGCAATAATGTGAGTCTAAAATGGTGAAGTTCTTGTATTTCAATGAGACAAAAATACACATAATCCTCGAATTTAATGTCAAAGTTATGATTTATTTTCTTATTTTTATATATTTTAGCTTATTTTATTCTCTACAAGATATCTTGATCGCAGAATGAGGTACAGAAATATTAGCTATTTTTCAAAACTATTTGCTATTTCAGCAAGACAAAATTTGTAGTTGTGGGAATAATACTAGTAATGATAGATATATTATCAAAAAAGTCAAATGAATTTTTCGCAATGAACCAAAATGTTTTGTATTATTGTCTGGCTTAAGGTCTCAAGTAATAGTCAAGTAAATTTGTTCCCGATATTTCGAACGACTTCGTCGATCATCCTCAAGGGCGTTAAACTAAACAAATATACAGAAGAATAACAATCAATATACAAACAATTTTTAAACAATTAATATAATTACATTTTAAAAAACAAAATGATCCTTCCACTTTCACAAGTTTTTGTCAACTACTGTCCGTCTTTCCTATTCTTGTGTATGATATTTCTGTATATGTGTGCGCATTTGTCTGTGCCTGTCTTGTAATTTAGTCTCTTTTCAGTAGGAACGTCCGTAATGTAGACCATTTCTAATGTATATCTCCTATGGTAGTTACTCTCTTCTGTTAATATGTCTACGTCGTCAAAGTTGGGTGTGTGTCCAGTCAGTGCACAGTGGGCTGCAAGTGCAGTTTTTTGCTCTAATGGTTTGTCAAGTGCTTTCAGGTCAGATTTATGAGAAGAAAGTCTAGTTTTTAATTTTGTCTTTGTAGTACCAACATATACTTTATTGCATAAGTTGGACTTGTCACCATTACACTTAATTTTATATACTACGTCCGTTCTGTCTTCTTTTTTATTTTTGATTTTGTCTTGCTGAATAAATTGTTGACTGTGTTGTGAGATTTTTGGGCTAATTCATATTTTTCTTTGTCGATAAGTCTGAGTTTTTAAATCTTTCCGAGAATCCGGGTATATATGTTATAGTCTTGTACAGCTTCGTTGGTTTTTCTATGTGGCTTTTGGGATTTCGTACATTTCTAATTAATAGTCTTATTGTTTTTATGGGAAAGTCATTTCTTCTTAAAATATTTTTAATTTTCTCTATATTATTTTTATGGAAGTCCTCCTCACTTATGTCTAGTACTCTTCTGATAAAATTGGTCGCGGTGTTGAAAATTGTCCTTCTTGGGTGTTTCGAATAAAAGTTAATTAATCGGCCTGACGATGTGGGTTTTTGATACCAGTCTAGTTTTATGATATTGCCTTGTCTATGTACTATAGAATCTAGATATGGTAATTTGTTGTCCTTTTCTTCTTCTATCGTGAATTGAATCTGTCTGTTGTATCCATTTAGTATTTTGATCGTCTCATCAACATAATTTTTCTTCAAAATTGCGAAGAGATCGTCAACGTATTTTGTCAAGAACCTAGGTTTTCTGGTCATTTGCTCAATTGTTGTGTCAAGAAGTTGTTCCATTATTATGTCCGCAATTATTGGTGATGCAGAGGAGCCCATTGGCATTCCTTTTCTTTGCTCATAGAATTTGTCGTCGTACTTAAAATATCTTGCGTCTTTGATGCAGAAAGTCAATATCTCTATAAATAAATCCTTTGGTATCGTGGTGAATTCTTCTATTATGTCCCATTTGTCTTCAATTGACCTTATGGCGAGGTTGACTGGTATACTTGGGAAAAGGGACACAACGTCAATTGATGTTATTATTTCGTCGTCATATCATAATTCTGGCAGGAATGATTGGAGTCATTTCAGTGAATCTGATCATGCATCAGAATTGACCTATCCTCAAGAATAATGAATATTTTCCCATTTTTTACTACTTCAAGAAAACCTCGGTCCGACCGGTTTTTTTATAAAAAGAAATCCGGGCAAGCGGGTTTTTGATATCACGGTTTTCGAAAAACCGACATTATAGAAAAACCGGGTTTTTGATCACTCTAATTCTGACCGGCCAGACTTAACGCCTTTTTTATTTGTTTTAATTATAAGTATACGTATATAAGTCAGTTAAGTAACCATCTAGAACTTTCTTAAACCTCCGTTTACTGGGTTTCCTTCGATTGAAATATTTTGCAGCCGAAATTTGTAACAAAACCTCCGCAATGGATGTTACAACCCACATATTAAAGATATTGTCCATACCACCATATCTCTGCGACCACTCTCTTACGGCGATGAAAGACCATAAAAATCAGAATTTTTTTAATTACAATACATAAAACAATTAATGAGAGAAAATGCACACACATACACACCCACTTTCTCACAAGAAAAACTATAAACATTCTTGTCGATATCCCCCACAAACAGAGACCACCCTCAGAGGCATTTGATTAACATTTGTGGTACATAGTGTGTTCACACTACAGGCAAAAACGAAAAGGGCCAAGGAAATTCCCAGCGTACAAAACAACAGCTACAACAATGAGAACAACACAACGAAGAAATTCTATTAAATGTCAGTTTTATGAACTTTTATAGCCGAAGTTTAATTGTTACATTTATTATCCCACTTGACAAATGCCAGGCATTATGTACAACAATAAATTACATTTTATTAGCAACAGTTTTTTTATATATATCCTTACAGAGTTTATAAATGTGTATGTGAGTGTGTGAGTGTTTCACCTACTTATGCCCACATGCATACATACACAATTATGAATGACAGACGAGTCGTCGTGGCAGTTTGTGTACGTGTGAAAAATATGCAATTGATTTCCAAGTTTTGTAGTATCCATGTCCGTGTCCCTGTTCGTATCCGCATCCGTCCTGAGCATTTGCAGAGACACATACACGAAGACTGCTACGCACTTGTGTGTACGTATTTATGTACTGGCGTATGTATTATTTATGTGTGTAGTAGCGCGGCTACACATAGCTTATTGGTCGTAACATTCTGTTTTTGCCGTCAACGACTGGTATTTTGTTTTGTTTTTGGTACAACGCATTTTTTGGCAATAAATTAATGAGGTTATTACTTACAGGGAGTAGAGTAGAGTAGAGTGTATGGCATCCAGAGATTTTGTTTTTGACACAGCATTGACAATGTCAAACACATGAAATGTGTACTCACAGCCATATGCACTAATTATAATATTATGCACAGTGGAAACTGTGGAAGGGAATGCGAACTTTATTGGCGATCAATTTTTCATTTGTTGATTTCATCCCTACAAACATTTGGATGATATGTCACCAAGAAGATATTGCGGCAATATTTTCCATTTATCATGGCAATGTTTTCAAAACGAATTAGAGGATTGGCATGCAGTTTTGATAAGACACGCTCTCAAAAATCTTTTAACTGACCGCTTGGTCAACAAATATGCTTGGATGGGAACCAAGGAGAAGCTGTCGACTCAAAATTATAACATTTCTGCATTTAAAGGTATTAAAGCGGAATTTTGAATAATATAGCTTGTATTATGTGCATTTTATTAGTTTTCTTTTCAGGCATATGCTTTGGTTTTTTCCAAACCAAAGTGCAAAAACGTCCATTTGATTAACCAGATACCTGCGAAAGACCGAAATAATAAAGAACAGCTTTGATGCCCATCTATTTAATTTCTAACTCTTAGTTGTTTTGTGTTTACTTATCATTTATGAGGTTATTGTATTTCTTTATTCACCACTTTATGTTATTATTAATTTTGAAATATGAAAAACATTAAAATAAAAAATTGCGTTTTTGTCTTCTAGGTGGTTATCTGGCGTTATCCCGTTTTTATCTTCCAGGTGATATTATGGCGATACCATCCAGATTTCTTCCGGGTGATAATCTGGCAATATCGCCGATTTATCATCCGGATGTATTGTTTTCATATTGCCTTGGCGTATCGCCCTGGCCGCACAAACTTCTCCAATTGAGGTAACTTCCGCAATACGAATATGATAGTTGCCGCAATATTATTTTTCTTCTAGATGATACGATTTCGAATCGTTTTACCTCACATAGAGAAGTTTGTGAGGCCAGGGCGATACGCCAAGGCAATACGAAAGTAATACATCCGGGTGATAAATCGGTGATATTGCCAGATTATCAGCCGGAAGAAATCTGGATGATATCGCCATAATATCACCTGGAAGATGAAAACGGGATATCGCCAGATAACCACCTAGAAGACAAAAATGCAATTTTCCATATGTTTCATATTTTCATGTTTTAAAATTAATAATTACTAGAAGTGTTGAATAAAGACAAACAACAAAGAGTTACAAATTAAATAGGTGGACAATAGAGAAATATAATATAAATATTAAGCTTATACGACATATGGGCAAATTTACGGTATAGTACGATTCCATGTCACTCAGGCTTCTAACCGCTTTAAGAGCAATATATAATATTTCTGAGAGTGTCATAATTTTCAAAACGACGAGTTTAACCTCGCCAACATCCTAAAGTTTTAAAATTATGCTGTTAATGTAGTCTACTGAGCTAAGGTCTACCCTAATTTACCCTATTTTTGCTTGTAACTTTCGGGAGTTGTTCAACTCTTTTGGCTATAACTTTTTCAGCATAAGAGAAAATCATTCTGATCCTTTTGTGGATGATAGTAATGATGTTGCGGAATCTTCTATATGTTGAAAAGGGCGTGTGCCATCACTGAGGAATAAATGGTAGCTCTTCAAAATCTGTCACTCTGTTTTTTGCATAAAACGAAAATTGATACAATTTTCTTTTTTGCGCTTTCAGCGTGAACGTAATTGCAAATTTTTTAATGTTGGATTATAAACGACAGAGATACTAACAAAAGGCGACCGGACGATTTGGTGTGCCTTCAGCGACAAGGAGATTATGACAGTACGAACATCATCAGGTCGATGCGTGCAGATCATGAAATTTCATATTTTTTGAAGAGCACATCCGCAGTTTGAAAAATAACTGGTGGCAACCCTGTGTGATCGGTGAATATGGGTACTACTAATAATGTGTGTAAGTGCTAAATAGATCGAATTATTCTTTTGGTACCGAGAGCCATTTTAGGTTAAATGTTGTTGATTTTCATAGGGTTTTCAGGCTTAACTTGCAATAGAACCAAAAGGGACAATCCGATTATAACTTCTTCAGCACTTGAAAAAAATGATGCACGCGAGCACGTTATTTATATTTAATGTATTTTTAACAAGTTGACGCTAAAATAAAACGTGACGCTAAACTTGCAATAGAATCAAAAGGGACAATCCGATTATAACTTCTTCAGCACTTGAAAAAAATGATGCACGCGAGCACATTATTTATATTTAATGTATTTTTAACAAGTTGACGCTAAAATAAAACGTGTGCCTCTAATTTGAAATTTTTAATTTTTCAAAATTGAAATCGGACTATTTTGTAGATTTTCCCATATACCTGTCAACAAAATGCATATATAGGGTCCGCCAAATAACTTTTTTTTTGAAAATGCTATAAAAAAACCACTGAATATTTTCTCAAATTTCTTTTTTTATTTGAAAGTACAATCCTTCAGGGTAATAATGGAAAATAATTTCATTCAAATGGCTGCTGAGGGCACCCCACAAATAATAGTCCAACGGTTGAATAGTTGAAAAAAAAAGTTAGATGGCGGACCCTATATATGTACAAGCTATTTAAAAAATCCGCTTACATACATTTAAATGCACAAATGAATGAATCGATAGCTTCTCCTTGGTTCCCATCAATGTAAATTGGGTGACCAAGGTCAGTTAAAAGCTTTTTGAGAGCATGTCTTATCAAAACTCCAATTCGTTTTGAAACATTGTCTCTATGAAATCCAAAAAAATGTGAATGTCTTATAAAATATACCAAAAAGATGTGTAACAATAATCCACTTACGAGATGGCTTTTCATTTAGAACTTCAACATGCAGCTTTCACATTACTTATACCGAGCTAGTTCATTTTGCAATGCACCAATAAAATGTGAAAAGATACACGAATTTACAAAAAATATAGATTTTCTTTCATTATTTCCAAAACATTTGATTTGAACTGGGATATTGCCCTGGCTCAAGACCATTTTGCATCTATATTTAATAGAATGCAAATTTATTTACAAATGGCATGGTGACATTAATTACTTGGCTGCAGACTACCACTATCATGATTTCGACCATGTCAAAAGTCTTTTCAAGTGGCTTCGCAGCGACTTTTCAACATCAAACCCGGCCTCTATAAGGAGATGAGATGATTCTCACAAACGAACGAGAAGCACAACTCACTTGCCGAATTTGTGTTTAAAAATCGCACCGAAATATGACAACAAAATCAATATCGCCAATATTTCCTCAAAATGATTCAAGGGTGATATGAAAAAAATATTTTGATGAATTTCTTCAAAATGATAAATGGAAGATATTGCCGCATATATTCTTGCTGATATATCATCCTAATGTTTGTAGGGTTAATTGTTGGCGTTTTCTATGTTGCACACTAAAGGAAATACTATTCCTTGTATTCTCTGGCTCACTTTCAATAGCATAATAATAGAGTAACTTTCACGAAGCTTTCTGTCAGTCCACTGATAAAACTATGTAACAAAACAAGTAAAAACGGCGTTTATATATCCTCCACCATGAATTGTATTGATGTAAATTTTCGTAGAAGTGAAGTAATATTACAGGAAATGTATTTTTTTTAAATAGCCAACGCAAAACAAATACAAATATTGAAAATATAATTTTATTATTTCAAACCACGCTTATATCTGTGGTCACAACCCTTAACAGCCTAACTCGAGTTAGGACACAATTGAGTTATTAGCACCATCGTATTCAGCGTATCTAAATTTATTTGCTCTAAATTTTTCATGTTTGTATCTCTTCTAGGAAGGCAATTAATCCTAAAAAATCTAATAGCTTAAGTTATTTTTCTAAATTACTGTTTTGGCATAACTGCCTAAGTCAATTTAGGATTACAACAAATATAAACATTATTTTTTCATCATTGCCTAAATCAACTTAAGTCGTTAATCCAAAAAAACAAAGAAACAATTTTATTTTCCTAACTTGAGTTAAGCTCTTATTCCGAATTACAATTTCGTTTATGTCAATTTAGGCGCACTTAAAGTTTTTTATTTAATCTGGAATAATAGCCTAACTCAACTTGAACTTTTTGACTTTCTTTCGTTCAACAATTCATAAGAGCCTAAGTGTCTTTTTCGATAATATCTTTTGACTGCGAGAATAAACAACTATTTTTTGTTAACAACTAAGTAAAGAAATTCGTTTCCTTGGAATCTGTAGCAAAGTTTTCCAAAAACACCTTCTCCTGATTTTCAGTGAAGATTCAAAACTTTAAACTCCTGTACTGAAAATATTGAAAAACAGACTTAGGCTGTTATTGGTTGTGACCACAGATATGTTTACATATCGAAATAATACTTCAAGTCAATTCAAAAAATAAATATTCTTATATTTATATTTTAAATACCATAAATATTGGTAGACTAGCAGTACCCGCTGCTTCGCACGTGAAAAAGCCAGTTATTGTTATTAGTTTTATTCGTCTTTATTTTTGGATAGTATTTACTTATATTCTATTGGTTGATATATTTCACGATTCTAGCTATAATACTTTGGATTGTACCATTTTTATCCCACTCACATCTTATAAGAACAAATTTCGAAAAAAAATCCATTTTAATGGCGCTTCCACACGGTCAGAGGAATTTGCGTACTAAATTTCACGACTTCTACGAACATCAACACAGAACATCCACAGAGGCTGGAATGTTATCCATGGTTCGGCCCGGCCGAACTTAACGCCGTTTTTACTTGTTTTTTTTTTTAATTTTGTCAATGTTGTGTAGGCTATTTTTATCGTTCATATCGGAGCAATTAATTAAATTTAGTTCAAGGCCTTTACTCTCCTCTGCTGAATGAATAGTCACATAAAAAGAATCCTAACATAAACCACAGCATTCACATTGATAAACAAAAGCCATACTCCTCCTCCTATCTCTCGCACTAATCCTATTTGATTTAAAAAAGCTGCCTCCGACAGCCAACAAAACCAATTTATTGATACACCGAAGCTGAATGAAATACAAAACAACAAATAAATTAGAATTTGTAAAGCCAAATCGATTGATGTTCGATTATTTATGGCCAGAGATGCAACACAAAAACAGAATGAAACATATGTTAATCAAAGAGATGGCGGCGGCGGGTGGGTGAGCATCAATGGAAATTCCACCCCCAACCAGCGAACGAATAATGGCCAAACCAATCAATGACAATATTCAATGTTAGCGGGTGAAAAAAAAAAATAGAACCCACAAAATAAAATAAATCTTTAGAATGCTGCACTTCAACAAAATTTAGCATCAGCAAAAGATTTACGCAAAATTTCACAAAAAGAAATCCGACAGAAAAAAATACAACAAATTCAAACTTATTTTTAGTCCCCTCTACAAAAAGTTGTTGTCTTCGTCGTTGTTGAATGATTTGCAGTTAATCAAGTCGATGACCACTTACTTGGTGTTGATGATGGCGATGATGAGGATGGTGATGTTGATGATACTGACGATGCTGATGATGGTCTCCCCCTCTGATGTTGATGAACATCCGTGAATATAAAAATATTCTAGTAGCACCTCGTCGAGGCAGTAAGAAGAGCATCTCTTGCAGACCAAAAACAAAACAACAAAAACATAAAATTTACAACATCCATATTATGATGCGACTCTCTTTGCCACCCCTCCCCTCCCGTCTATCTTGTTCGTCTATTTTGAATGAAAGCCAAATGGCGCCCACACAATGTTGCTGCAACTGCACTCGGCAGCGCACACTGTGGTTGGTGCAACCACAAAGGTGGCCACAATTACGCTAGACAGTAAAATTGAAAATAATCTCTAGGAACAAAATGTGGGCTGCCATATGATGGCGATATATTTTTTCCAACTATTACCACGCGGTGTGGTAATAAGTGGGCAGGATAATCATAAAAATCGTCTCAGAATTGTTGAAGTTAAAAAACTTACGAAGTTTTTCACAACAAATTGATTCCCTAAAACTATTCTTTCTTCTCCACAAATCTTGACAGCTATTCATTGCACTGTAGTAATGAGTTTGGTGATGTTGTCGACACCACAGTACATCCATCCATCCACGATGCTGTTGTGGAGCGCTCTGCTTGGACACTCAATGATGGCGATGCAATGTTGTCTTGGAAAACACCAAAACTATGCAAATTTATATCATTGAATATACGAATGCATATTTTTCTTTTGGGTAGAGGTATAAGTAGTGTGACAATAATGTTCTGAATCGTTTTGAACATTTTCATCAACGGTGCAGTGGGGGAGGGGGGAGAGAATGCAAATTTTAGATTGAAATAGAATGGAAAATTAGTTTCGATGAAAAAAGACATTGACGTGACGCATTTTTCGTTAGGACAAAGTTTCGATAGATTAGATTGGATTTTTTTCAACATAATTTTGTTAAGAGTGTCTGCATAAAATGGCAGGGAATTATGGAAGGTACTAATGTATGTATAAATATATATAAAATAAGAAGTGGTGGTGAGGCATTCTTTATAGAGGTTTATCTGCTATCCATCTGTCTACTTTCTGTGCAGGTGTTTTGGGATTTGTCCAACAATGGATGATACCACAGATGACATAACAAGAACATCTTATACACGTACAAGATTATTTAGGATTTATGAAGACTTTTTGGAATAGACTCTATATCTTATTTATTTTGAAACATTGTCTCCAGATATACATATATTCAAAAAAACATAGATCTATAAGAAGGTCCGTCCGACTCTTTGATTTCTGACAGTTACGTGCGATTAAAATGTAAATGAAAGAGCGACACTCTTTTTCTCACTCTTAGGTGAAGAATGGGTGTTTCAAAATGAACATTTTTCGTGATTTTTGTTTAAATGTGAATGAACTAAAGAAAACAGCACAAAGCAACGACAAACAAGTAAGGAAAGGCTAAAGTCGGGCGGGGCCGACTATATGATGATACACTCCACTTTCTATCCGAATACAATTCAATTCGGTAAAAAAGTGAAAACTGGAAGACTTTTTGTATGTTTCCTAATCATAGGCTAATATGACCTGACCTAATTGGTCCTATCGATAAGAATATTTGTATCGGGGATATATCCAATGAAGTGACCCACTTACACGATAGATTCTTCCAGTTCAAGTATAACGTGTTATGCTCAATTCGAAGAAATTCGGTGAAAATACGTGGTTTCTGGGGCGGAAAACTCAAGTCGGGAGCTATATATAAATCTGAACAGATGATCTGACTCATTTTCACCCTGTGTGTTTCTAGTGGAAATATAAGATATTTTGCCAAATTTGAAGAAAATTTTTTAAAATATGTGCTTTCTAGAGCGGGAAAACTCAAATTGAGAGCGAAATTTGTATGGAAGGTATATATAAATCTGAACCGATCTGACCTATTTTCACCGTGGGTATTTCTAGTTGAAATATACGGTGTTTTTCCAATTTTGGTGAAAATCTGTGGTATCTAGAGTGAAAAGAGTCAAATCAGGAGTGAAATTCGTATGGGTGATATATCTAAATCTGATCAGATCTGACTCATTTTCACCCTGGGAGTTTCTAGTGGAAACATAAGATATTTTGCCAAATTTGAAGAAAATCTGATACAATATGTGGTTGTTAGAGCGGAAAAACTCAAATAGAGAGCGAAATTTGTATGGGAGCTATATATAAATCTGAACCGATTTGACCTATTCTCGACATGGGTGTTTTTAGTTGAAATATAAGATGTTTTGCCAATTTTGAAGAAAATCTGTTAAAATATGTGGTTTCTAGAGCGGAAAAACTCAAATTGAGAGCGAAATTCGTATGGGGGATATATCTAAATCTGATCAGATCTGACTCATTTTCATCCTGGGTGTTTCTAGTGGAAACATAAGATATTTTGCCAAATTTGAAGAAAATCTGTTAAAATATGTGGTTTCTAGAGCGGGAAAACTCAAATTGAGAGCGAAATTTGTATGGGAGCTATATATAAATCTTAACCGATCTGACCTATTCTCGACATGGGTGTTTTTATTTGAAATATAAGATGTTTTGCCAATTTTGAAGAAAATCTGTTAAAATATGTAGTTTCTATAGCAGAAAAAGTCAACTCGGGAGCGAAATTTGAATGGGAGCTATATAGAAATCTGAACCGATCTGACTATGCTTCACCATACGTGTTCCTATCTTAAATATATGATGTTTTGCCAAATTTGAAGACAAACTGATAAAATATTTGGTTGCTAGAGCGGAAAAACTCAAATTGAGAGCGACATTTGTATGGGAGCTATATATAAATCTGAACCGACCTGCCCCATTTTTACCACAGGTGTTTCTAGTTGGAATATAAGATGTTTTGCCAATTTTGAAGAAAATCTGTTGTAATATGTGGTATCTAGAGTGGAAAGTGTCAAATCGGGAGTGAAATTCGTATGGGGGCTATATCTAAATCTGAACCGATTTTCTTTAAATTAAATAGCGTTCGTCCTTATCCCGAAAAACTTTGTTGTGCAAAGTTTCATTTGGTTCTGTCTACAATTGCGTGATTACAAGAATAGATGGACACACAGACAGACAATTCTAAATCGATTAAAAAAGTGATTCTAAGTCGATCGGTATAATTAACAATGGGTCTATCTCCCTTTCTTTTGGGTGTTACAAACAAATGCACAATGACATAATACTCTCGTAGAGTGTATAAAAACATTAAAATACTGAAAAACCGTATCGTGGTTTTACTCGAATTTTGCGACCATTTTAATTATTTTATTTTATTTAACTAATTGCAAAACATTTTATTGAAAAATAAGACAAAAATTATCCTATTCTTCTTTGTTCTCGGCGTTCTTAATTTTGAAATTTTTATGTTAATGTCTTAAATTTTATTTTTCACATTTTAATCTAACGTAACTCGCTCAATTTTTGAAATTAGACGGACGGACCTTCTTATTCATTTTTTTTTTGCATATATTGTCTACATCTGATACATGAGAATTAATTTATTTACCAAAATAATAATAATGAATGTATGTAGTCAGTCCACAATAATGTTTTCAAGAAGAGTTTCAGAAATCAACTTTCGGTTTGTTCGAAGTAGAGTGATCAAAAACACCGGTTTTCTAAAATATCGGTTTTGGGGTTTTTCGAAAACCGTGATTCGGTTGCCCGGTTTTCTTTTGAAGAAAAAACCGGTCGGACCGGTTTTTCTTCGAGGTTTTCTTGAAAGAGTAACAAATGAGGGAAATTATTCATTATAGGGTAATTCCACAAAATGTTGACCATTGTCCATACTCGTTCTTGGGGATAGGACAGATCATAATCACATTCAATTGATGAAGATTGACTCCAAATCTTCCTGTCTGAATTAGATTGAGGTCCAATACCAAAAATTCATTTGGCGATTTTTAAACCTCCCACCTCCAGGATGGTGGTATACAAACTTTGTCATTCCGTTTGCAACACCTCGAAATATCGACCTGAGGCCCTATAAAGTATATAAAGAATGATTTTTTTGAGGTTAGGATTTTCATGCATTAGTATTTGACAGATCACGTGGGATTTCAGACATGGTGTCAAAGAGAAAGATGCTCAGTATGCTTTGACATTTCATCATGAATAGACTTACTAACGAGCAACGCTTGCAAATCATTGAATTTTATTACCAAAATCAGTGTTCGGTTCGAAATGTGTTTCGCGCTTTACGTCCGATTTATGGTCTACATAATCGACCAAGTGAGCAAACAATTAATGCGATTGTGACCAAGTTTCGCACTCAGTTTACTTTATTGGACATTAAACCAACCACACGAATGCGTACAGTGCGTACAGAAGAGAATATTGCGTCTGTTTCTGAGAGTGTTGCTGAAGACCGTGAAATGTCGATTCGTCGCCGTTCGCAGCAATTGGGTTTGTGTTATTCGACCACATGGAAGATTTTACGCAAAGATCTTGGTGTAAAACCGTATAAAATACAGCTCGTGCAAGAACTGAAGCCAAACGATCTGCCACAACGTCGAATTTTCAGTGAATGGGCCCTAGAAAAGTTGGCAGAAAATCCGCTTTTTTATCGACAAATTTTGTTCAGCGATGAGGCTCATTTCTGGTTGAATGGCTACGTAAATAAACAAAATTGCCGCATTTGGAGTGAAGAGCAACCAGAAGCCGTTCAAGAACTGCCCATGCATCCCGAAAAATGCACTGTTTGGTGTGGTTTGTACGCTGGTGGAATCATTGGACCGTATTTTTTCAAAGATGCTGTTGGACGCAACGTTACGGTGAATGGCGATCGCTATCGTTCGATGCTAACAAACTTTTTGTTGCCAAAAATGGAAGAACTGAACTTGGTTGACATGTGGTTTCAACAAGATGGCGCTACATGCCACACAGCTCGCGATTCTATGGCCATTTTGAGGGAAAACTTCGGAGAACAATTCATCTCAAGAAATGGACCGGTAAGTTGGCCACCAAGATCATGCGATTTGACGCCTTTAGACTATTTTTTGTGGGGCTACGTCAAGTCTAAAGTCTACAGAAATAAGCCAGCAACTATTCCAGCTTTGGAAGACAACATTTCCGAAGAAATTCGGGCTATTCCGGCCGAAAAGTTGCCCAAAATTGGACTTTCCGAATGGACCACCTAAGACGCAGCCGCGGTCAACATTTAAATGAAATTATCTTCAAAAAGTAAATGTCATGGACCAATCTAATGTTTCAAATAAAGAACCGATGAGATTTTGCAAATTTTATGCGTTTTTTTTTTTTAAAAAAGTTATCAAGCTCTTAAAAAATCACCCTTTATATTCTTGGTCGTCATAAAATTCTAAGACGATCTAGCCATGTCCGTCCGTCCGTCTGTTGAAAGCACGCTAGCATCTAAACGAAAGGATCTAGGAGGTCCAAATTTTGCATAAATACGTCTTATAGTCGTAGATCGGTTGGTATTAAAACTGGACGAAATCGGCCCAAAGGGAAAATTTTTCCCTCACAAGGAGTATAAATACCCATAATAACCCCTAATATTTTAGAGTATTTGAGCATATTTTTTCAATATGTCAGCTTGTACTAACTTGATATTGGGTATACGCGTTCCCCCGATAACAAAAACGTGCACCATAAAACGATTTTTATTCGTAGGGGGTGAAATGGGGCAAAAAGGGATAAAAATGGTACATATCAAACGACAACAGCTAGAAACACGAAATTCGCTGTGTACATTCCTCTAATTGTGTAGGTACATAATATGAAATTATTTTTTCCAAAATCTTTTTCAAATCTACTTTTAAGGGACAAAATGGGAATAGAGGGACAAAAATGGTACCAACCAAACGGCTGCACATAGAATAATGAAATTCGGTGTATACATTCCTCTGATTGCGTAGACACGTACAATAAACGAATTCTTACTTTTTGGGGTTAAAATGGAAAAAGGGGATAAAAATAGTACCAACCAGCTAGAGTCATGCGATTTCATACATTTCTCTGACTGCGTAGGCACAAAAATAAATGGTTTTTCCGTACTTTTAAGGGATACAATGGGTACAGAGGGATAAAAATAGTACCAACTAAACGACTACAGCTAGAATGATGAAATTCGGTGTGTACATCCCTCTAATTGCGTAGACACGTAAAATAAAGAGATTTTAGAAAGTCGTACTCTTAAGTAGTGACTGGTAAATCGATTCCGATTCTAATCGAGAATCGATTCTGAGGGTTCAAAAATCGATTCTTTTGGAATCGATTACATGTGTCCAACTTTGTACTGGAATCGAAATTTAATTTAATGTAAAACACCCAAAAAGTATGTACTATCTTTGTACGTACTTTTGCCGGAAACAAATTGTGAAATTTAAAAGTTTTAATTTTATTAACTAAAGCAAAATAAATGGCACTAAGTTCAGTGTGGAATTTTTATAAAAAATTGGCAAGGGTACAAATGTTAGTATGGTACAAATGTTGTTATAAATGTTAGCTCAATATGTACCAAAAACTTGATTTTTCGTGGAAGCACCTCCAGACAATCCAAGCATTTGGAAAATATTATAAATTATTGCGTAAAAAGGCATCACAATGCAAGATGAATCGCTTGCAAATTGAAATACCGGAGAATGACGAAGATGAATGACGAGAATGATTTAAGATATTATAAAAAACATAAATGAAACTGCCGATGGAAAAGTATTTCTAATATTATTTATACAGAATTGGACCATGTAGATAGTTTTATTCAAAACGGTGCTTTAATCCACTACTTGAGTTTTCTATTATCAATTTTCTATTGTAATATTATTTTATTTAATAAAGTGTTATATGTTAGGTAAACACGAATTTTAGTAATATATGCTGACAATTCTTTGAATTATTTCTATTATTTTCATCAATAGAATTTCGTGAACTTTTGGAAATCATATACATTTTAATATCAAGATAATATTTTTAATACATTCGCCCCACATCCGTGGACGCCAAAATCGTATTTCACTAACGGAACTATCACTAGAATAACTTTTTTATAGTTGTTTACTAGTTTCTGCTCAGAAAGTGTTAAAAAAATAGAACTTGATCGAATTCATCCGTGTTAAAAGTCAAAACTCAGCCAAGGTGAACTTTGTGTAACATCAGAATAGTCCATTTCGGAAGAGCGCCTTAGTGCAAAACTAGTAAAAACGAATCTTATATATCCTCCACCATGGAGTGTATCCTGCAGTATTACCAAATTGGTAATCTTTAAATTATGCAAATTTAAAGACCACTCCCGATTGTAGGAAGAGGCTATCAAAACGTTTAAGCAGCGTGTCAAAAAATGTTTCTAAGTACCGTAACTAGGGTTTGGGGTTTCCCGGACTTTTTTCATTTCCCGGGAAAACGGGAATGAAAAGTTTCATTCCCGGGAAAACATAATTTATTTTAGGTACGTCCAATATGGTTTAAAATATCAACATTGGTGTGATTTTTTAACCCATTAAAGTAGACCGTACACGTCCATGTACACTATTTAAAGGTTTTCGTACATTTTTGATAATTTTCAATATGAATGTAACTCCTAATAAAACTATATGGCACAAAGGATCGAAAATAATTGAAAAGAAAAAAAAATAAATTAATGAATGAAAATATCATTAGAGTTTATGATTAAAATACTGACATATTACAAATTAAAAACGAACGTTTTTGTTAAAATATTTAAGAAATTATTTTCCATTTTAATCGACACAAATCAGAAATGATTGGAGGAGTCGTAATATAGACATTTAAATCACAAGCTCAACGGACTGACACCTAACTAGATTCAAAATTAAAAAAATGATTAAGGAAACAAAGAACTTGTATGACTGAGAATGTTATGACTTGTTTAATTCATTCGTCTAGAGAGGAACATATGTTACAGAAAAAGAGGAAAAATATTCTAAACTGTTGAAGCAATAGAAACTTTAAAAAATGTTAACTGTTTTTCTTTAAGCCGGGATAACAAGCTGCGATAACAAAAACGATAATAAAAATTTAATTTTTTGCTCAAAATAAAAAATTCTTTTTTAAAATTGTAAAAAATATTTTTGTTGACTTTATTGGACTTAGCCTCGATAACCATCATTTTGACTTACAGGCTAAGTCCAAAAATTTTTTTCAAACTTTGTTTTCACACACACATTGATATTGCTTTTGGCGACAATTTTAAAAAAGAATTTTTTATTTTCAGTGAAAATTTAACATTTTATTTAGATTTTTGTTATCGCAGCTTAGTTATCCAGTCTTAAAGAAAAACAGCCTTATTAATTAAATAAATCATAAAAAATAAAAACAATGAAATAGTGCAGTCCTTAGTTCTCACTAATGGCCATCTAAATATTTCTAATCATATTAGATTTCTATTGAAAGTTTCTAAGTGAACAATTTTAAATGTTATCCCTATTTTTAGACCATTTCCTACCGGTTTCACATGTTATGTAAATTCTCCTTTGAGAAGATTTTCAAACAAGAAATTTAATGTCAGCTATTGTCAGTATGATGTATTTGTTTCACGATAAAAATCTTGCCAATATCTTCACAAAAAGTGTGTATTCCCCTATCTGGTTTTCGAAATTTTCCTTTTATATATTATAACTAAATTAGTGCTAAAAATAATCAATAAAATATTTTGTAATATTTCCCGTATTACTGGGAAATTTGAAAATTTTTCCCGGGAATTCCCGTCCAAATTTTTTTCGGTAATTCCCGGACCCTAACCGTAACTATTAGGGGTTGTTGGGGACATTTTCTGTACATGTTAGGAAAAAACTTTGGCCTCCCGATCAATTTTACCCTTTTAGCCGTCCAAAAAGTTAGAAGACCCTACACACTGAATTTCACGATTGCAGCTAAATCCGTTTGTTTGGTACCATTTGTATCCTTTTTTCTTCATTTTGACTCGAGTTTAGAAAATATCTGAAAAATAAATAGAAGGAATTAATACCAGTCGAATGATGAATATCAGACGAAAAATGTCGTTACTGACTCCTTGTTTGTAAAATAATTTAATACAGGAGATGGATTTTCAGAGGCAAAAATTTCAAACTCTTTTTACAAAAATTAGCGCTGCGGCGTCAATTTAATTCCGATGTTCATTATTTAGGCATCATTCGAACGGTATGACTGCCGCTATTTATTTTTTTATAAAATACTAACACCAAATACGAACGTTTTTTCAGTTGTCACTATGAAAAAACACAAACAATTACTATAGAGGTCTAATAATTCCACCAATAAGTTCTCTAAGACAAGAATCAGAATTTATATTTAAAGTGCCTATTATTTTAGAAAAAAATTTTGACAAAAATGCAGCAGGGGTATTTTCAGGACTGTTTAGCTCACAGACGGCTTGACATAGGAGCGAAATATTTTGCAAATCATCATTAAACAATCCAAACCTTATTTTCGTGGGGTGACTGGAACTTGTTTTTCCATTTGTATGGACCGCGACGCAGCCTAATATTCATTATGTGGTCTCCGTTGAATATTTCAGGGTGTTACAAACGGAATGAGAGGGTATAAAAATGCCAGTTTTCAAGGAAGTTGATCAATATTTAGTGTATTGAATTGTTTTTGACTGAGCATTTGGTGCGAATTCCAACGTATGAGTTCTATGGTTCAATATTTCAACCGATTCCGATTAAGAATCGATTCTCAAGTCCGATTCTTTGATTCTAAGAATCTGATTGAAAATTGTTGTTCGGGAATCGAGAATCGATACTTTTCCTCGAAAATAGGAAAAAGGAAATAAAAATGGTAACAACCAAATGGCCGCAGCTAGAATCATGGAATTCGGCGTATACATTCCTCTGACTTTATAGACACGCAAAATAAAAAGATTTTTCCAAATTCGTACTCATTTACGTTTACGGCAAAAATTGATTGCAGCATGAAGTTAGGTTATTTTGCAAAATTTGTACTTTTGGAATTAAACTAGAATGGAAATACAATTAAATGTAACGCCCACTATCTACCAATATGTATGGTATTTAAACCTTTTGAAAATATAAATATAAGATTATTTATTTTTGAAGTATTATTTCGGTATGTAAATGTATTGGTATCATTGTGTCACGTTGTAGATACATCCCTTACCCCGCAATCACTTGCGGAATTCCTTAACTCATGCCATAATTTTGTTCCTTTAACGAAGCCATCAAATGAAGACGGCTTTCTTCAAGGAATAAGCATTCTTTTAAATATTTCTGGACAGTTGAGAAATATTTATTCATATTTCTTTTACTCTAGTGAATTTGGGGCAACTTTACTTTACTTCACCAAAAAAAGTTTTATAAATACAATAAATCTGTTCGTTTATTAAATTACTAAATCCAATATATTTATTTATCACACACACTAAGGCTGTATATACAGGTCAAGGATAATGTTGAAACAACACTGCCGCCACCACCAACCCACCCATTTGTCCATTGGTGTTTGGCCAATGGTCATATTTATGTAGTTCATTCAAATATGTTATATAAGCTCGTTTAAAGCCGTCTATATTTTATACTATTCGTTAGAACTTCATCGTATAAATTGTGCACATTTTTATAGTCCATCCTACCTCCTTCTTCCCACCACCAACCCAAAAACTCAACAAATTTTGAAAATGTCACAATCACACACAAAAAAATTGTGAGCCAAACCAGCGGCAACATAAGTACGTCGCATGGAGGAGGAGTCGGAGAAAGAGGAATGAAGACAAAGTTTCTGTAGTGAAATTGCAATTGTTATTATTGCATTTGTTTGCTGCTGCTGTTGCTGTGGAGTTTTTCAAGTCCAAAATCCTCTTATGACTAATAAATCTATTTTTGAAAGACTCAAATGTTTCATTCAACTACAAGCAACTGTAACACCAGATGCTGCTTAGAAACGCCATCCAAAAAAAAAAGTACTGAGCCAGGAAAAAGTTTCCCTTTCTCATTTGATGGTTGTCTGTTTGTTTTTTTTTTTCGATGCAGTCACAGACTGGAAAGTTATTGCACATTTGTTTGGTTTTTGTTCTTTTTTTGTTTCTTGTTTTTGTCATCTCCAAACAAATACTCCTCGACATGGCACATGGAAAGTACGAGGACGACGAGTCACACACACACACATACGAGTACGTACAGGATAATACCACTGGAAGTTTAGTAACAAAAGCAAAGTTGTTCCAAGAGCCATCAGGAAATGACAACCACAATTATTTTGTTTTCTTAGAATGGTTGTCAGTTTAACCCCCACTAAAGGGGGAAGAATAAAATGAAAACAAAAGATATGGGGCTAGCTATTCCCGTCCATTTAACTAAAGAACCACAGTATTCTTGCTAGTTGCGACCCACTGCTCAACATTAATGTTCTCAATTTAAATGATGTCTCCAAAGATGTGCACTCATATTGACTGACAACTCTCTTTTGGGCAGAAAAATCCTCAGAATTTCTTTTGCTTATTCGAATAAGCTGACAATCTTCCACTGACACTCAGAAAAAAGTGAACTCTATAGTGAGTTATTTATGAGTTAGGAAAATTGAACTTCTTATAGCTCCAAAGTAATATTTCCTAATATCAAGTTCAAACTTTTCCTTGAAAGTAGTACATGCTTTGAACTTGATTCTAGTTCAATTTCCCCCAAACCAAGTAAATATTTACTCAAACTGAGGAAAATTCCATTAAGTTTTTCTTCAAACCAAGTACATTTTTATTATATTTAAGTAACATTTTTCTAAAACTAAGTAAATTTTTATTATATTTCAGTAACAATTTTCTAAAACTAAGTAAATTTTTACTCAAATCTAAGTAAAATTTTCCTAAAACTGAGTAATTTTTACTCAAATCAATTAAATATTTACTTTACCTGAGGACAATTTTACTGATTTTCCTTAAAACAAGTAAATTTTTACTTAAACTGAGGAAAATTTTACTTGATTAATTGGAAAAAGTGAACATAAAATAAATTCAATTTAACCAAATGCTATAAAAAAATTCAAACAAATGTAGGGTCCGCCAATTAATTTTTTTAATTTCATTCAAATGGCCGCCTCGGGCACTCCACAAATAATAGACCAACGGTTGAATAGGTAAAAAAACGTTAGATGGCGGACCAACAGTAACAAATATAGCTCCCATACCAATGTCTCCTATGATTTACTTTTTCCGCTCCAGAAACCACATATTTCAACAAATAACTTTTTTTGAAAATGATATAAAAAACAACTGAAAATTTTCTCAAATTTCTTTTTTATTTGAAAGTACAATCCTTCCGGTTAATAATGGAAAATAATTTCATTCAAATGGCTGCTGAGGGCACCCCACAAATAATAGTCCAACGGGTGAATAGATGAAAAAAAGGTTAGATATAGTTTTGCTTCAGAGTACGCAAAACTACCCAGCAAAAAACTTGGAAGTAGTTCAAAGTAAATGACATTATCATTACTCCTAAATTATGCGTCCAAGCAAATTCATTCTAAATAGTTTCCCAAATCCAAATACATTTGTCATCTAATAAAGTATTTCAAAAGCTCTCCAAAAAAATAGTTTAAGACATATTCCCTGCAATAAAATGGAAGTATTTCCAAATGTATGACACTTTCATTGCTACTCAATCATACATTCAAGATAATTCATTCTAAATAGCTTCTCAACTGCGAATAAATAAATATAAATTAAAATCTTCTCTTTATTTTATATCCTCATTACAGAAAATTGTGGTTTGTGTAATCGATTTTAATATGGGTCTTATGGGTAGGATAGAAATATTTATTTGTTCAATTTCGATCTCAAATATTTTTTAGTGAATAATGTTGGAGTGTCATAAAAATACTGTACTAATGGGACCATTTTGTGTAAACGAAGAAGGAACGGTTGTTCCTGAATTGAGAACATTTTTAGAATATAAAATGTTGGTGGCATTTTTAAATTTTTAACAAAAAGTTTTAAAATTTTACGTATTTGATTTGAACTGGGATATTGTCCTGGCTCAAGACCATTTTGCATCTATATTTAATAGAATGCAAATTTATTTATAAATGGCATGGTGACATTTATTACTTGGCTGCAGACTACCACGATCATGATTTCGACCATGTCAGAAGTCTTATCAAGTGGCTTCGCAACGACTTTTCAACATCAAACCCGGCCTCTATAAGGATATGATTCTCACAAACGAACGAGAAGCACAACTCACTTGTTGCACAAATCTATCAAGCATGTGATCAAAGTTCGGGGATCCCAGGTTCTCTGACACTCTGTGATTTCCATCAAACTATTTTGCCAATGCGTTACACTTATCTAAATTGGTAACCAGTAGATCATTGTTATTTTTCAGTGAAGGGATTCCAAAAAGGTTTATCTCCTTTCTTAAGAGAAGAAATTCTTCTATTCGATAAAGTGTTTCTGAAATTTGAAATCATAAATAGAGCAAAAAGTTTGCATCATAATTCCAAAACGAACGCTACAAGATAATGATGTTGATGAAATGTCTTCATCGAAAGTGTCCAAAAATTCAAGGAGAAACTATTGGATGCCACTTCAGGCACTAATGGACAATGACAGTGCCCAACACGTAATGAACGATTGTGACGATGATGGAAATCATCAGACTGCCAGAAAGATTTCTATACCACCTATAAAAGTGTTGGGTTAAAATCTAAACGTGATTCAAGACATTCTGAATAAAAAAACAAATTTCAAATTATTACACACAAAAAAATTCAATTGGTTTTAAAATAACACGTGATAATATGAAATCATATGATTTAATAAATTCTGCTCTCAAAGAGAGCAAGTGTCAATTTTACTCTCACGAAAGCAAAGAGAGTCTAAAGTTTAAAGTTGTCATGTACGGTTTGGAAGGCAGATCAGCTGTTGAGGTGAAATCTTAATTGATTGCTCTTGGTTTGAAATGTACTGAGGTGAAATCAGTGGCGAAAAATATGACAATTTTGAAGACACTCTCTTCATTGTTTTTTTTTCGAGAGAGGAACGGTACGGCTTATTGATATGCGCCAGAGAGTTAAGTCTCTCTTTCGGACGATCGTCAAATGGGACTTCCGAAGAAAAATAAAGAATAGAGTAATACAATGTTACAAATGTCAAATGTATGGACGCGGTGAACGTTTTTGCTCAGTAAACCCTAAATGTTCAAATTGCGCCGGAAATCACCTTACGTCAAGTTGCACATCGATAACCAATGTACGTTGTGCCAATTGCAATGGAAACCATAAATCGACATTTGCCTCATGCCCAAATCGAGATATGTATTTGGAAATCAGAAATAAAATAAATAATAAAAGTGGAAGACGTCAACATCCCGTGGACTCTCGTACCAGCAACAACTTTAATATACAAGGTTGCCAATTTCCAGGGGTAAATCCTTCACAGTCACCATCTTCTGCACAGAATGCTGCTTTTAATGCAAATTGGAGACCTACAGCAACAAATAATAATGTTTCTAACGACTTATTTAGTGAGCAGGAAATTACTAGTCTCACCATAGATATAGTTAGTGGTCTGAAAAACTGTTCTAATAAACACGAACAATTTAATGTTATAGCACAATTGGCTATTTAGTACTTATATAATAACTATAAATAATGACCAATACGTCTTTAAATATATTTTTTTGGAATTGTCGTAGCATTCGCATTAAATTTATTGAACTATTCGATTTTCTTCAAAGAAAAAATATTGATATTTGCATGTTGTCAGAAACATGGTTAAATCAAAATAATAAATTATTTAATCCAAATTATAATTGTATCAGATTGGATAGAGAAACAACGGATGGAGGAGTTGCTATTCTAATTAAAAAATCTATCTCTTATACTGAGTTGCCTCCTCTTAAAACTGATGTTATCGAAAATATTGGAATTCAAATAATTTCGAACAACTCGTCAGCTATCAAATTGTATAGCATTTACTTTCCTGGTGGCGCTAGTTCTCAAGAACGACAATGCCTATTTAAGTCGGATTTGCGAAAGATTTTTTGTGGAAGAGAGCCCTATGTACTCTGTGGTGACCTTAACAGCAGACACCGAAATTAGGGTGGCAACGAGCGAATAGTTGTGGAAACATTCTTTCTGATTTTACTACTTTTTATCCTATCACGGTGCTTAATACAACAGATCCAACTTACATTCCAACATCAAGTAGGTTGTTGTTGTTGTAACAGCTGCTTATGTATACGTGTTTGTGTTGATTTGTCCGTTTATTCGTCTTCTTGTAGATCCGCTACGTCTGTCTCCAGGTTTAGGAAGATGGCCACCTGCTTCGGGTGCGTCCAAAGTGACCTGGGGACCAGCTGAGTTGGTTTTGCTGGGCAGTTGAAGAGGTGTAGCGTATCGTGAGGCCCCTGGTTACATGCGGGGCAGATGTTCTGCACGTTGCCATCAATTCGAGCCCAGTACGAATTGAGGCGGCTACACCATCCTGATCTCAGCTGTGCCAGTACCGATCTTGTTCGTCGCGGCAGCTCCTTTTCTTCCGATGAGATGTCTGGGGGATGGTCTCCGAGAACGATATTCTCGGCGTAGTTGTTGACTGCTGCTGCGACTGCATCACGATGAATATCATTCAGACCTGCCTCATACGCGCGCTGATCTAGAGGTTCCCTCTTATACCTCTGGACCTCTCTCTCTAGATCCTGGAGGTCTTTCCTTACCTGCCTGGGCGGAGGTGGCAGTGCCATAAGATGATGGTTGGGATGGCTACTGCGATAACATCCAAGCAGGTACTGCGTAGACAACATAAAATTGTGTCTACGTACGGGAATGACCTTTGACTCCTCATGTAGATGGTCTATTGAAGACATGAGGAGACAGCCTGTTGCTGTTCTCAGGGCGGCATTTTGGCAAGTCTGGATGTTTTTCCACTGCGTATTACTCACGTTCGCTGACCACACTGGCGCCGCATAGTTTGCCACGGACCGGCCTATCGCTTTATATGTAGTTAATAAGGTTTCCTCGTCTGTGCCCCAAGTACTGCCGGCAAGCGACTTGAGGACCTTATTTCTACTTCGCATTTTATCGCAGATAGCAGTGGCATGTGCAGAGGATTTACATAAACTATCGAATGTGACCCCTAGAATCTTGGGATAATTCACGGTCGGTATTGTTGTGTCTTCGACTCTCACATTCAATGTCTTCCTGACCTCTGCGGACCATGTGGTAAACAGTGTGGCTGACGATTTTGAGGCGGATATTTTCATATTCCTCGCAGTGAAAAAACTGGTAAGATCGATGATATAACTATTCAGCCTTTCGCAAATGTCATCTGTAGTTGGGCCGGACGCTAGAATCGTGCAATCATCGGCGTATGTCACGATTTCGATGCCGTCAGGGGGTTGTGGAATACCAGAAAGGTAGAGGTTAAACAGAGCCGGAGATATCACCCCACCCTGGGGAACTCCCTGTTTCACTCTACGGGGTTTTGACTTCCGGTTTCTGAATTCCACATATGACTGGCGTCCACACATATAGTTGATGATCCAACGTTTGATGCTGGCCGGCAGGGACGTGTTGGCGATGTCCTCAAATAATGTGGCATGGCTGACCGTGTCGAATGCCTTCGAGAGGTCAAGAGCCACGAGGACCGTCCTATCGCACGGCTTTCGCATATTAAGGCCTCTGTGTATATGTGTGGATATAGCGTGTAGAGCAGTCGTTGTACTGTGCTGCTTACGGAATCCATGTTGATGTGTTGCAGTTGGGAAATTTCCAATAAGGCTCGGGAGGAGAAGTGCCTCAAGTGTCTTCGCTACTGGTGAGAGAAGAGAGATCGGCCTGTACGACTCTCCCTTACTCGCATCCTTGCCTGGCTTCAATAGCGGTATCACTCTGCCCATTTTCCAGGCTTCGGGAACGATAAGAGTGGCCATCGACAAGTTGAGGACTTTTGTCAGGTACTCGACTCCAGGTTCATCCAACTGTTTCAGCATCAACATAGAGATTCCGTCAGGGCCCAGCGCTTTAGATGGTTTAGCGCTACGGATGACTTGTGCAACTTCGCCAACGGTAAACTGTGGTGGTGCCTCCTCGACTCGGAGACCATGTATATGGCGCATGGTCCTCCTTTTCGTCTTATCACTTTCGGGGTGCTCAATAAACTGCCGGTTAAAATAACTCGCGCACCTCTTAGGATCATTTAGCGTCCTGTCACCAAAAGTGACAGCGATCTGATCATCTCGCTTGGTGGGATTCGAAAGTGATTTAACCGTTGCCCACAATTTACCTACTCCGGAACTTAAGTTGCACTGCTTCAGATGTTCTAACCATTTGTTCCGCTTGTATTCGCTGACTAATCTGTTAATCTCGAGATTCAGTTCCCTGATTCTGGGATCTCCAGGATTAGCCCTGCGAAGGACGTCACGCTCATCTGCGAGTCCCGCTGCCTCTGCTGGGAAGTTTGGTCTTACGTTGGGAATTCGACCAGCAGGAATATGGCGAGCGGCCGCTGCGTTGACGATGACCCGGAAGTTCTTCTCTGCTACCCTTACATCGAATGGAATGGGAAGAACACTAAAGCGGCGATTGGTGAAATCTCTGAACCCGTTCCAGTCCGCTTTCCTCTGGTTGAGAAAAGTACGGCGTTCAGAGACGATGAAGTCTGATGGTCGGTCGATGGAGATGATTATGGGGAGGTGGTCTGATCCCAGTGAAATGACAGATCGCCAAGTAATGTCATTTATCAGACCAGGCGATGCGATGTTTATATCTGGCGAGCTGTGGCAATCACCCATAATCCGTGTGGGGGCATCCTCATTCACTGTGCAAAACGTGGAGTTGTCAATCTGTTCCGCCAAAGCTCTGCCCCTGGAGTCGTCACCTAGGAGAGAATGCCATAGCTCATGATGCGCATTAAAGTCTCCCAGAACAACCCGATTATCACCCTGTAGCAGTGAGCTGATATCAGGGCGATATTGCGGGGCACAACTGGCGACCGGCGGAATGTACACGTTGTACAGCTATATCTCGGCAGTCCCAGACTTGACGATAACGACGACAGCGATGAGCTGGGTAAACTACTACGCTGTAAATTTGCACAGCATGCTGCAGCGTAGTCGTCGCAATACTCCCTGATGTGGCCGAGGCCAGAGCAATTCCGGAAATGCACCCACTCCAGACATCTATTGCACCTTACTGATGTTGAACGGTGGTGAATTCGGTTCTGGCAAACCGAGCAGATCCAAGGTCCGGGATTTTGTTCGGTCCCGGCACGGACCAAAAGAATACGGAGCAAGCACTCCGGGTAATGTTGCTCCCATGTTGAAAAAACGGACAAACACGATACATATATAGCTGAGGTGGCAGCCCTTGGTCGAAGACATCCATCTCCGAGTCAATCCGGTACATAGAACCGGCCGCCGTGGGATTGCATCAAGTAGGTCATCTCCATCGACGTTACATCTTATTTAAACAAATGTCCCTGATTGTATTTCTCTGCCAACCGTAATAGACAAACTCAGTTCTAATCATCTGCCAGTAAAGTTTGAATTGAATTTTACTCCTACTCGTTTTAATCACTGTGCATTTGAATATTCGAGAGCAAATTGGGTTGCATATAAATCTTTCTTGAAATCAAATTTTAACAATATTTCTATGAATATCGAAGCTATATCAACGTTAAATATTGACAATAATATTGAGTTTTTTAATAAGAAGTTAACTCAAGCTGAAGAAATGTACGTACCAAAAAAAGTTAATGCTGGCAATTACATCAAATTATGCGCTTACATTCTCAATACTATTAATGTTAGAAATTACAACATTAAATATTTCTCAAAACTTTCATGATACCGCTGCCATAAAGAGTTGAACTATTACTCCATGATTACTGCGAAAGCAAGATAGGCGCCTTCGCTGTGGTTGTTTATAATAATTCTTGAAGTATTTAAGAAATAAATCTCTGCAAACGAACGAGAATTGCTTCTTATATTAATATTCTAGTATTTTCTAAACAATTTCAAGTGATTTTTTATAAGCTCATTAATACTTAATTTTATGAAGAACCAACCCAATGAAATGTTTTTAAGTAAATTTACTACCCTATTTCTATTAAATGAACTATTTACTATGGCTTTGAAATAAGGAAACTTTACTCATACTTAGTTATATTTCCTACTTTTAAGGATTTTTTACCAAAATGGAGTAAAATTATTGAACTAAATTGGAGTATGGATTTTACTCTGATTTAGGAATGCAATTTTTCTGAGTGTTGTCATATGGAATCTTCTTCTTAACAGAAGTAGTCTCAAATTAATTAGTATGAATGATGCCACTATTATCTATCCTATACGTCGATATTAAGTGAACTCTTTCACACACAAAATATGATGCTGATTTAAAACCATTAGGTTGGATAAGGATTATCTTTTTACTGAAAAGTCCTCGCAGATTTTTATCCATACAGATAACCACTTTGATATTCGGATAAAAGAACCACAGGTTCACTGAATATTCTCTGTTATATAGAAAAGCTGGCGCCTTCAAGTGATGGACATTCGAACCCTAATATTGACTGATGATTTTCTATTCTCATGTTGACTGAGGATTATCAAATACATATCTATGATAAAGCTTAATTTTATGATGGAAGACGAACATAAGAATTGTCTAATGTGCGTTAGATCGTATGACTCTTATCCTTATGATATTCCTGCAATTGTCAAATTTGAATAATCTCAGATCCACGAATAGTACTGACCCCGATGGGTTGTCAAGTGTAATTTTGAAATTCTGTGCATGTGGTTTGGATATTCCGCTAACATTATTATTTAATACTTCATTGAGTTTTGGATTGTTCCCTTCGGCTTGGAGGAAATCATTCATTGATAATCTCTATAAGTATGCCAGTCTTACTGACTTGTTGACAACTGTTGAGGGATAGCTAGGTTGAATGCTACACCGAAGCTGTTACTGATGTGGTATCTCATAGAGTATCTTCTATATTGAGTCCCCGCCAACAGGCTTTTCTACCAGCTTTCTGGAAAAAAGCTATATATCTAACGATAACCTACTAAGTTACAGGCTTAAAAGTGTGCAAAGGAACGAAAACCCGTTTTTACCCGTAACTCAAGATTTTGGGGGTGTCTGGCAAATTCTTGTTCTACTCGAATCACTTCCCAGAGTTTTTGGACTGTCCCAAAGTGTTATCTACTAAAGAGAAGTGTCTTAAAGATTGGCCGGCCATTTTTTTTACTGAACCAACACTCAGGGGATGTCCCCTATAAATGCAGTGCATTGCGTTGGTAGAAGGAAGATAAGGTATTGGAAGGAGGAAAGAGGAGTAGTGTCTGTTGACATCTGTTTTGAATCTCTGAATGTCGTAATTGGAGGGAAAGATATTTGCCGGAAGTCGATTCCACATACGGATAGTACGGGCGAAGAACGAATTTATTCTGTAATGTGTAGTGCGGCCGGTTGTCCAATCGACAACAAATGGGTGAGCGTTCCTGGAGAGTCGCGTATCTCTACCGAAGAAGAAGATGTACTCGTATAAGGTTAACGAAGTCCTGTCTTTGCGAAAAAATCTCTCACACTGGAGACATCAGCCTGATTAGAGGTAGAGTAGAGTCACGAGGTTCACTAAGGATTCTCTTCTCATCACATAATTAATATAATACTATAGAAGTCGTGTGTGTCCATATTACTGTAGGGTCTTGTCATACTCTCCAATGCCTTCTATAATAGTTTCATATTAGTTAAGTAGATCAGGTTGAACGGGTTGCTCGATTTGCAGAAAGTTTCACTCGAAAGCCTATAAGGCCCATTGTGATGTGATAAGTTAAGGGAATGGAAGAATAAATCATACATAAAGATTATAAACAGAAGGTTTAATATGATAGTAGGAGGGAGATAGTAAAAGGGATGTATAAAATGTAGTTATTATGCGTCTATCGGTTCTTTTTGAAAACATTTAGTTCTGTTAATAAAATTATGCAGATTCTGTAGAGGTACATTTGCTAAGTCCACCAAATCAGCAGAGAAAATACTTCCTAGAAAGGAAGTATGTTCTTTACGGTCCTACCCAGTTACATAGCATATGCTCCACTGATTCCTCTTCATTCTCATCGGAGTAGCTCCTACAGTCTTCATGTGAGATACCTATGCGTTCGGCAATTCTGCCTATCACACAATGTCCTGCCAGTACTCCATTAAGTGTGCTCAGTGATCTTTTACCAAAGGTCAGTAGTTCCGTGGTCCTTTTCTGGCTAATGTTTGGTCCTCACTTCTTCCGAGTCTTTCCTGGCACATTCATCCGTTTTCTCATAATGTTGTTGAATGAATGTTGTTGTGTTCCGGTATCCAAGTTAGCGTAATAACGTGAGTTTGGATTTTTCTGAGTGAGTTTATACAATTCCTAATACATCGTGATTTGATGACTTTTGATTTTAGGGCTTTAAGAGCCGCCATACCGTCTGCGTAGATTTTTAAGGGGAGAGATTACTCTTAAAGACCATTTTTGCTGCTTCTTTTTATGGCGTGGACTTCTGCCTGCATCTTTGTGACAGTATTACTGAAATTTCTGGGAAGATTGGAATTTCGTCCTCTGTAATCACAGAGTTTGATGACCAGTCTTCTCTACTAGGTATTTTTACCTTGAACGTTTTGTGTAGGTTCAGTTGTGGTGCTAGATAGTCTGAGGCTTCTTCTAGCCTCCCATTGATATCTATTTCGTTTAGGATATAGCTATGTCCATACACGTTGCTCTTTAGTATGCCAGCTCCCTTAGCTTTAGAGCAACTTAAGCTTCACATTTCCTTAGGTAGATGCCAGTGGATGCCATGTTAAGCATCGCTTCTAATCCAGACGACCTCAGACCATTCTCTGGATTTTTGCAAGGTTGAATAGACAAGTTATCTTGTTAACATCTTTCCATCGCACCAATGCACCATATCTTAATATTGGTCTAATGATCTAGTGTATCATTTTAGGGTTAAGACTCCATTTTCCCTAACATTTTTCTACAGATGTAAAAGGTGCATAGAACCTTCTTTCCTTTTCCAGGAAAGTTTGGAGTCGAGGATTACGCCGATTGTAGTCGATTAAGACTGGGGAGACTATAGAGACGTAACGCTCAAACGCTTCGGTCGCATGGATGCCTCCTCCATTTTATGACTGGTAGAATTGGTAGATCTTCTAGTGCATTGTCTTTCCATCTGAGCTTCGGTTATCCTTTTTCTGAGTTTTCTTTTCGAATGCATATCGAATACCTATCGCGCTGAAGTATTCGTTATGTTTTACTATGCAAATCTCGGCGTATAACTCTTGGTTCATGTGATGTCGATACACTCTGATATTCGATACCATGAACCAGCCTTGTCGGCTGCAAGGTTGAATTCCGGCAAGGTTGAATTCCTTGCAAACATTTCAGCCAATAGGTTAGCTTTGGCAACCGGGTTAGTGAATAACTGGTCATCTTTCACAAGAGTTGGGATTGATGAGGAGTTATCCTTGACTCTTCTTACAAATGACCAAAAGCTCTTACTTCCCCTGGGAGAAGAAAGAACTTTGGCACGAAGACGTTGTTCGTACAGAAACTTTTCACGTCTAAGTACCTTGGCACACATGGTTCTTGTCTGCTTGCGTAGCAGATCAGTGGTGGCATTTTTATTTAAACGCCATTTTCTGAACGCTTCCTCTTTGGATCTGACAGCAGTCTTGCATGTTTGATTAAACCAACTTTTATTAGATGGTTTATCCGAAATAACTTTAATTGGAATAAATGACTTCATTCCAATCAAGATAATATTTTCAATCATTTCAGCCGCAGCATCTATATCGCCATTTAGAAAGCAAAGTTTCCAATTGAAATGCTGGAAAAAGTTGTTGAGCTCGGCCCAACGTGCCTTTTCATATAAAGGGTGATTTTTTAAGAGCTTGATAACTTTTTTTAAAAAAAAAACGCATAAAATTTGCAAAATCTCATCGGTTCTTTATTTGAAACGTTAGATTGGTCCATGACATTTACTTTTTGTAGATAATTTCATTTAAATGTTGACCGCGGCTGCGTCTTAGGTGGTCCATCCGCTTAGTCCAATTTTGGCATTTCCACGTTTTTGAGTAACAGAGACCCAATTGGTGCGAACGGCGACGAATCGAAAATTGGTGGTCATCATTAACACTGGCCGATACAGCTGCGATATTTTCTTCAGTTCGCACTCTACGTAAGCGTGTTGGTGGTTTAATGTCCAACAATGTAAATTTGGTGCGAAATTTAGTCACAATAGCCCGAATAGCCGCTTCAGTGGGTCGATTAAACTGACCATAAAATGGAAGCGCGCAATGAACTTTCTTAACAGAGCACGCATTTTGATAATAAAATTCAATAATTTGCAAGCGTTGTTCGTTTGTAAGACGATTCATGATGAAATGTCAAAGCATACTGAGCATCTTTCTCTTTGACACCATGTCTGAAATCCCACGTGATCTGTCAAATACTAATGCATGAAAATCCTAACCTCAAAAAAATCACTCTTTATATATACTTGTACTAATGAACTAGCATGATCAGTGCGTAGGGCTTGTAACACACCTATGGAACCATCGATTACAAGAAAAACACCAGGAAGAATTAGCAGAAGATTAAATTCTCAGTTAACAGGATAAGTCATCAAACGTTCCAAAATCCACAAAAGGCTCCCCGAACGACTTTTGACAGCCGTATTTTCACTAACACCAATCACACCACATTTGGACATTCCACACAACTTTTGTTCGTCCGTAGCTGCTATTCAACATAATATACTGCTTTGGAATCCTTTTATAGAGTGTATCCTTTTGTTTAAATGTTATTTATGCTCCATTTTGGGCGAATTTTCTATGTTTCGTTCGTTAAAAATAGCTTGTCTCTGCCATAAGAAATCCCATGGATAAGCCGAACTGTGTTTACTCTCCTTGTAAGCTGGAGGTCCTTTTTATGCTGACATTGCTGTTGAAAATTAATGTTTTAGGATGCTTTTTGGTATTTCATTGCAAAGTGTTCGCTTGAAATGTGTTCTCCATCCTCCTCTTTCCGGTGGCACGATGTGGCGGCGGCATCCATTTCTGTTGAATGGAACAATTAAAAGGTCAAGTAATGACTTCTTCTTCTGTTTGGATTTCGAGAGCCACATAAAAGTGTAGTCGAATAAAAACGAATTTTTAGTTTTTTTTTTTTGCTCATGGCGTCTGTAATTTATGGTAATGTTATGAGAATAGAGAATAGAATGGATGGCAAAAAGGAAACTGCAAACATTTCTGCTGGAATAGTGGATGGAGATGGATACTGTGGAATGATTATGGTGGTAATTTATGAATTATGCGAAATATGCTGAAATAAAATGAATGGAAAAAATACTCGAAATGCAAAATTAATCTAATATCAAATAGCGTAAAGTGGGTGGAAGGACATATAATAGTGAAAGCGACTGAACCGATTGCATGGTACGTTACACAGTTAAAGCTGGCGTATCGTCGATAAGCTTAATGGTGACATTTTTAAATGTAAAACGAAATGTAATTTTCGATTTTTATTCCCTCCATCATAGGATGAGGATATATATACAAAGTTTGTAATTGCTTGAAATATCGATCTGGGAATTATATTGATCATAAGAAAATTTTAAGACGATCTACACCATTCCCAATTTCATATGAAAATTTCAAAATTTCAATTGGAATTTTCTCAATTTGAAATGTAAATTCTCATTTTCAAGTTGAATTTTCTCAATTTTAAATGGAAATTCTTAATTTCAATTGGAATTATCTCAATATGAAATGGAAATTCTCAAATTCAATTGGAATTTTCTAAATTTCTTATGGAAAATCTCAATTTCAATTGGAATTTTCGCAATTTGAAATGGAAATTCTTAATTTCAATTGGAATTTTCTCAATATGAAATGGAATTTTCTCAATATGAAATGGAAATTCTCAATTTCAATTGGATTGTTCGCAATTTGAAATGGAAATTCTCAAATTCAATTGGAATTTTCTCAATTTCAAATAGAAAATCTCAATTTCAATTCGAATTTTCGCAATTTGAAATGGATATTCTTAATTTCAATTGGAATTTTCTCAATATGAAATGGAAATTCTCAATATCAATTGGAACTTTCTCAATATGAAATGGAAATTCTCAATTTTAATTGGAATTTTCTCAATATGAAATGGAAATTCTCAATTTCAATTGGAATTTTCTCAAATTGAAATGGAAAATCTCAATTTCAAATTGAATTTCTCAATTTCAATTGGAATATTCCCAATTTCAATTGGAAATGGTGTAGAGTGGCAATAAGTCAAATCGGGAAGACATTTGTAAGGGGGGGCTATATCACACCATGGATCAATGTGATTCACTTTGACTACAAATGTTCTCTGGTGAAATATAGAATATATGATATATGCGCTAAATCTGATCAAAAGTGGTTGTAATATGAAGTTTCTACATCGTAAAAAAGTCAAATCGGCAGGGACATTTGTATGAGGACTATATTAAAACTACACTTTAAATGCTTCTAGGCAAAATAATGATTTTCACAAAATCGGTTAAATTATGTGGTTTCTGGAGCCGAGAGGCTACCCACTTCCTGCATAGGTGTTTCTAGTTTGATTATAAGATGTTGTGCCAAATTTAAAGAAAATCGGGTACAATATGTCGTTTCTACAGCGGAAAATGTCAAATCGGGAGCGACATTAGTATGGGGGCTATATCTAAATCTGAACCGATCTTACCCAACTTCTGCACAGATGTGTTTAGTTCGATTATAAGATGTTGTGCCAAATTTAAAGAAAATCGGGTACAATATGTCGTTTCTACAGCGGAAAATGTCAAATCGGGAGCGACATTAGTATGGGGGCTATATCTAAATCTGAACCGATCTTACCCAACTTCTGCACAGATGTGTTTAGTTCGATTATAAGATGTTGTGCCACATGTGAAGAAAATTGAGTACAATATGTGGTTTCTAAAGCGGAAAATGTCAAATCGGGAGCGACATTAGTATGGGGGCTATATCTAAATCTGAACCGATCTTACCCAACTTCTGCACAGATGTGTTTAGTTCGATTATAAGATGCTGTGCCACATGTAAAGAAAATTGAGTACAATATGTGGTTTCTAAAGCGGCAAAAATCAAATCGGGAGCGACATTTGTATGGGGGCTATATCTAAATCTGAACCGATCTTACCCACTTTCTGCATAGGTGTTTCTAGTTTGATTATAAGATGTTGTGCCAAATTTAAAGAAAATCGGGTACAATATCGTTTCTACTACGGAAAATGTCAAATCGGGAGCGACATTTGTATGGCGGCTATATCTAAATCTGAACCGATCTCACCTAACTTCTGAATACGTATTTGCAGTTGGATTATATGATGTTGTGTCAAATTTAAAGAAAATAGGGTGTAATATGTCGTTTCTAGAGCGGAAAATGTCAAATCGGGAGCGACATTTGTAGGGGGGCTATATCTAAATCTGAACCGATCTTACCCATTTTCTGCATAGGTGTTTGTAGTTGGATTATAAGATGTTGTGCCAAATTTAAAGAAAATCGGGTACAATATGTGGTTTCTAGACCGGAAAATGTCAAATCGGGAGCGACATTTGTATGGGGGCTATATCTAAATCTGAACCGATTTGCCTCAAATTAATAAGCGTTCGTCCTTGATCCACAAAACTTATTTGTGCCAATTTTTGTTAAGATCGGACTACAATTGCGACCTGCAATTTGATTACAACAATAGATGGACAGACGGACATTGCTAAATCGACTCAAAAATTGATTCTAAGTTGATCGGTGTACTTAACAATGGGTCTATCTCCCTTCCTTTTGGGTGTTACAAACAAATGCACAGACATAATACTCTCGTGGAGTGTATAAAAAGTGATTCTATGTCGATCGGTATAATAAACGATGGGTCTATCTCGCCTTCTTTTGGGTGTTACAAACAAATGCACAAAGACATTATACCCTGTCCTGCCAAATCATTACTATAAATTGATAAAATGTTTGCAGGATTTGTAGTTTTGCATACTTTTATCAATACATACTTTTAAGGTTATAATAAATATAGTATTGAGACCCTTTTATTGTTGGTCTTAAAGGTAAAGCCACAAGATTGCCCCTAAAAGTATGTTTTACAAAAAGTTGATCCAAGACTAGTATTGTAATGAAATGGAATTTCGCTACCCCCATATGAAATGCAAGGACCATTTTTGCTAGCGAAATCTGTTTGGTGTTTTCTTATATATTTCTTATGAGGTAGATTAACAAACATAATTAATTTCGGGTTGCTTTTTGAATTTTGTAATTAAATGTCATGGTACAGTATCATTGTACCGAGACTATGCGAAAAATTTCTTGCCAATACGTGGTTTATATAAAAACAATTACTAATGTACGTTTACAAATCCATCAATCAAATTGGGCACAGATCCATTTCATTTAATTTAAACACAAATGTATTCAATACGAGAAACTCCTCGGATCTCAGAATAGCGAGATGTAGGCTTCAAACAACAAGACAGAGAATTGACTACGCAGGCTGTGTTGAGTTTAATGACTTACCCTTGCTTATAAGGCAAAGTAATACCTTGTATATTTTTTAAAAAATATGTAAATATTGAAATGCTTCTATAGTATTATTTCCTCAAATTTAAAATATTGAATAGAAAATGAATTAATATAGTTTACTTTTACCACATATTTTTATATATAATTTAAAAATACATATATAAATTTGTAAATTTTAGTATTTTGTTGCCAACTTGCTCCAAAAAGCCATTATTGGAGCGGGACACAATAATTTTTGTAAAACATTATATTGTAAATAAATATTGAATTAAAAAAATCGATGTTTGCAGCTAATCTATAAGCACAATTTTCTTTTTGCAATGATTAACTGATACACCAGGCTATCAATATTTTAATGTCAAAACATCGCCTGATCTCGTGATTTTAGTTTTATATTGGAGAAAATGAAAGAAATAATAATCTATATACAGTCGAACCTGGATAAGTGGGACTTGCATAAGTGGGAAATCTCTATTAGTGGTACATTTTTTATGGTCACTGCACACTTCAAGTAAAAACCTCTTTAAGCTGGAATTTGAACATCTTTAAGTGAGATTGAGCCTTCGGATTTACCTCTATAAGTGGGATATTTTACTCTATGAGCGGGATTTCGCTTTCATTATGACCTCTATAAGAGGTATAAGAGAGATATTTCTTTGTCATTGTGATCGCTTTTTTCTTTCTGATTTGTTTGATTATCGGGATTTTTGCAAAAAAGAAACAATTTACATTATTGAATATCAGCTATAAGTTGAAAATTGTTTAAAAAAATCCAAAAAGGGAAAATTCAAGTAGAACTTCAAAAAGATCAACCATATCACGTATTCTTCAAAAGAGTAAATTGAGTGCTAGTTTTAAAGGAAAAAAATGACTTCCCACAAGTAAGAGATCGTTTGGCTTTACAGATTGCTGCATATGTGGGCAACCCTCAAAACGTCGGTAGATTTAAATCTTTAAGTGCGAGACAGACAAATTAATTGGAAACAAATAAAAAGGAGTTAATTTCGGCCGAGTCGAATCTTATATACCCTCCACCACGGAGTGCATTCCATAGTATTACCGATAGATAAGAGGCTGTTGACTTTACAAAGAAGTGAAGTAACTACTAACATATCGAGGGCTTAACTTCTTCAGTTTAATCTAAAGAGGATTGCTAATTGCTACGATTAAAAAGTTTTCGAAATTTCCTATTATTCCCGGTTTTATGGTTCATAGCCACTTTTGCCCGTTTAAAATTGAGCACTATGAATTTTGAAAAGTAATGATGCGGTTTTGTTTGTAATCGTTTTTTATTCATATAACAATAACAAAATGCTTTACTTCAATATAAACTTAAAAGATATTGGCAAAATAAACAAAAAACACCTTGACAAAAGTCTTCATACGACATAGCATCACATGCTTTACGTCATTTTTACATTTGTCCTGTGCTTGCTCTTCTTTAAATAAATATAATTCAAGAAACATTAGTCCGCGAAAATGGCTTCTCGTAAAGAAATTGCAACTGATATTCGAAATTGAGTAATAAAATGCAGAAACGAAAGGAAATCTTTAGGCGAAATAGCTAAAATGGTTAATTTAAGTAAATCAACTGTCCAAACTATATGCAAAAACTTCGAAAATACAGGTACTGTTGAAAATAAGCCCAGAAGTGGGCGTCCAAAAAAACTTAGTCGACGAGATGAAAGCTTTATTTTAAAAGAAGTTAATGAAAACCCGAAAGTGAATGCTACAATGTTGTCCAAACAACTCGCAGAAAGGTCGGATACAATTGTACATCCAAGAACAATTCAAAGAAGTCTGAATAATAATGGTTTCCGAAGCAGAACGCCACGCAAAAACCTCTTATAAGTGAAAAGAATCGTAAGCTTCGCCTTGAATTCGCCCAGCAACACTTGGACAAGGGATTAGACTTCTGGAAGCGGGTTTTATTTACGGACGAGTCGAAGTATAATATATTTGGAAGTGACGGGAGAGCCAAAGTATGGAGAAAAGCGAATACGGCAATGAATCCGAAGAATTTACTTGCTACGGTAAAGCATGGTGGTGGCAACGTAATGGTTTGGGGTGCCGTCGCGGCGTCTGGAGTTGGAAATCTTGCGTTTATTGAGGGTAAAATGGATCAATATAAATCCATATTGGATCAAAATCTGAAGGCATCGGTCGATAATTTAAACCTCGGAGAGCGCTGGATTTTCCAACAAGATAACGATCCGAAGCACACAGCCTAGTACAAAGATTGGCTGATTTACCATGCTCCAAGACAACTTTATTCGCCGCCACAAAGCCCCGACCTGAATATTATTGAACATGTGTGGGAGATTCTGCAACGCAGGATCCGAAAACATCACATAACTAGCGCCCAAACGCTAAAAAACAAGCTGGAAGAGGAATGGCGACAAATATCACCTGCGGAATTGGAAAACTTAGTTGCATCAATGCCCAGACGATTGCTGGCTGTTGTAGATGCTCATGGTGGACCAACAAAATATTAAATTATATAATAGTATCATTTTGTCACGTTAAATTGCATTTTTTGTGTCTCATCTCAAACCGTATGTAGACTTTTGTCAAGGTTTTTTCTGCGTATTCTGTTAATATCTTTTGTGTTTATATTGAAGTAATGCATTTTGTTATTGTTATATGAATAAAACACGATTTCACACAAAACCGCATCATTACTTTTTTCAAATATGTTTTGGAACTCGCTAAATCGCAAAAATGTGGGTCGTATGTTGACTTTTGTCGGCCACTGTATGTAGCCAGTCACGAAAATCGCTGCAATTGTTGAAAAATCCAAAATTCGCGGTTGCAATTGCTTACATTTTAACTTTCTCCATCCATGATTCTGAAACTTTTGTGACACAAATATTCCCCATGAAGTCAGCAATCACATGCCAAAAAAATATTTTGGAATTCTCAATATGATAAAAAGTTACGCGGGTTTTTCTAATGCTACTTTTCACAATTTTTGACTTTACAGCCACTATTTATCCTATTTTAGCCTGATAACTTGGGAACCAAAATGCTATTAACCGCGTAATGATGGAATTTGATTTGACGACATACCCTAAGTCTGGAAAAATGTTTTAATCAAGATCGTTGCAGAGAATTATAACCTTTGGTGTTATGCTGCTCCATTTTTGAACTATTTTATTTATATTATTTGTATGTTCATAGCGACTTATGCAGTCACAAACTAACGTGTGAGTTGATAGCCAAATCAGAAAAATTTTAAAAAAATGGCTGTAGAAAAAATTTCTTCGCCAAATTTATATGACAGATAACAGCCTAATCAGAGAATAGTTTGGCATCAAAAACTCATTTTCGAGAAAATGTTTCATAGCCACTTAAACCGGTCACCCCCAGAAATGAAGATTGGATTGGATTTCAAATGTATAAAAACCGAAAATTTTCAATAAAAAATGCTTAAATAGTCTAAATATTAGTCTTAATATTATAAAAAATTAACTCGTGCAACGTCGGGTAAAAAGCTAGTAATAAAATGTAATCATAAAATAAATAATAAATAACTTAGAATAAAACAATGTAAGAGCTGATCTTCCTTTTCGAAATGTATTAGTGGTGTGGAGTTTGGAGATATTTTGAATATTAAAACGTCGATACTTATGGACAAAACTATTTACTGAATATTTATACAAGCTGGATTTTGGAAGAAACAATCGAAGAATATTGCTCATGTCCACAATATTTAATATCTGAATGACATTTCTTTTTCAACTCACTGCACGCACAACAATACAAATCATTATCAACTCGTACTTTAAACATGATGTTATTTGTGTTTTGTAAAGACCTTAATTTTTTAAAACGCAACTCATCACCTCAGCCAAATTTTGAAATTTCTTTAAAAGTAATAATTTCTTAAGAAGTAATAATTGTTTGTCACATACATGCTTAAATTATAAGATATTTAGCAAATTTTGTATGTGAAGCATAATAAACAAGGAAGTATTTACTGCGCCTTAAGGTACTCACTGTTGCATTTCGTATAACCAGCAGTTAGGTCAAATGTGCTGCCATCTAGCGGAGAAAAATGTTTTTTTCGAAATCAATTTTTTACTTTGGCTGTTAGGTCACTCTTGCTTCAAACGCATGATATACGGAAAGTTCCCGATTATATCCCCTCAGTCCTCTTGAGTTAAAGCCAGTTTTCTTTGGGCGATAATTGGTTAAGTGAACATTGTAAGCGATCTAGTGCAAGAAGAACGTTCATGTCTTCGGGTATCTTCTCTGTCTCATATATGCATGTACATGTAAATCAAGATTCTCAAATTTACTTACCTTTTTATATTATTCTTGAAATTTAATTCTTAAAATTTGTTTCTTGAAATTTGTTTTATGCATGACCCATTTATTATTATTTATCTATTACGTGATACTGATATCACGCGCTAGAAAGGAAAATAAAACAATAATATCAAAAATATGTTGCGTGCGTACATATTTTCATATCTGCATATTTAAATGTCCATCAGAGAGCCACAACTTACCTTTGAATTAACAAAAACATTTGTACTTTCCGCCAGACATTTCACGATAACAAATACTGATAATAAAACATGATATAGTGATCTTTTTTGTCCACATAATGATTACTTGACGGACGCCAATGAAAACGTATGAGTTGTATAGGAAAATCTTCAATTTTATTGAGTAGTTGTTTGCTTGGCAAAATATTTTCTCTAATGACTGTCGATATCTTGAATTTTTTCTTCTTCTTGACTTAAATGCTAAAAAATGAGGAAAAAATAAATGCAAATCTCTGACAAGATATTGAAAACAAAATCAAAATTATATATAATATGAAATGATAGGACTGCAACTTAACCTACTTAAGGTTGCATGCGGAGAGCACCATCAATGCGAATAGTTTCACCGTTCAACAAGGGATTCTCATAGATGGCCTGCACCAAATGAGCATATTCCGAAGGTTCACCCAAACGTTGAGGGAATGGAATGGACTTGGCCAAGAAGGTGCGTACCTTTTCGGGCAAGGCAGCCAACATGGGAGTGTTGAAAAGACCAGGAGCGATGGTGCAGATACGAATGCCTTGGGTGCTCAAATCACGAGCAATAGGCAAGGTCATGCCAACGACAGCAGCCTTTGAGGCGGAATAGGCAGCCTGGCCAATTTGACCATCATAGGCAGCGACTGAAGCGGTGTTCACAATAACACCACGTTGTCCATCCACATTGGGTTCGTTGACACCCATAACGCCGGCAGACAAACGAATGACATTGAAGGTACCCACGGTATTGACCATAAGGACACGAGTGAAGTCGTCCAAACGGTGGGCAGTGCTTTTGTTGAAGTTGTAAGTGCGCACAGCTGTGGCAGTGCCGGCACAGTTGACAGTCAAATCCAAGCGGCCAAATTTGTCTTTGGCAGTTTCGAGAGCGGCGGTCACATCCTTCTCGGAGGTAACATCGACGGGCACGAAAACAACATTGTCTCCCAATTCCTTGGCGACTTCATTGCCTTTGGAGGAACCCAAATCGGCCATCACAACACGGGCACCCTGTTTGGCCAAACGTTCAACGGTGGCACGGCCCAAACCAGAGGCTCCACCTGTGACCAAAGCAACGGCGTTCTAGAAAGATACAAATAAAACTCCATTAATAAGGAGGCATTTAGAGTGGAAACGAGGCTACGCTCCGCAGTTCCGGAATGTGATGATTGTATAACGAAGCTATCATGGTGACGACAAATAGTGAATTTGCAATTTGCTTTGTCGTCATAACTCTAACGGTCACCGGTCGATGCGAAAATGGACTTTGTACTTTCACTTCCATTGAACGGATTCTATCTATTTTCTAAATAATTTTGATTTATTATTGTCGTATGCAACTTACCTTAATCATGTTTGCGACTTTAGAAGGAAAGAGTGATAACAATTGAAGAATTAACTATGAAGTGAAAACGGTGGGCCGCAAAGAAACACCGGTTGAACGTAATTAAAAAAATTCCACAGATTCCGTAGTCAATAAATTATTTTAAAGCCGTCGTAGCAAAGGTGCTGCCAAGTTACAGCTGTTTCAATGCTGTCATATGTGTGGATGTTTCTGTTGTTATGGTTCGACCTAATTCAACACGGCCAACCAATTTAAATTACACATGCAGAAAAAAATATAGAAAATTATTGAAATGTTGGCCCAAAATTTAAGGTAGCATTCGCCACTTTTTTCCAAACTGCTGGTGCAATGAAGCCAGTGATTTTTTTCAAAAATTCTTTTTTATTTAATGATTTGCATCTGTTAGCTTACATATTTATTGTTAGCATTCAGTGATTCCCGACTGTCCTACTATTTATTAAGTTTTTCACAGTATGCCAAAACGGCGAAAGTGCCCCACCCATGGGATACAATGAAACAGAAAAACCAAAAAATAAGCCCACTAGCTGTAACATACTAGAACTTACAAAGTATAAAAGATATAAGACAATTAATATAAAAGATAATCAATGACTACAAGAATTATCGGTTGCTTCGATTTTATAACTTTTGTGAATTCTGAGACACGGTGGTGCCCCCGCTCCTACTCCACCCACATTTTGGGAGGGTATGTAAATATTTTGTTAAATGACCGAAAACATGTTTTTTCGTTTGCTTTACGCGTAGCCAGTGATTTAAATCTATCTGAGAAATTTAGTTTGCAGTTTTTTTAATAGCAGAAAAAATTTAAAAAACAAATTGATTATAAAGGCCGTTTTTCTGATTTAAATCAGCTTTTAATGAATGCTGTTATATTTATAGATATTACTACTACTATTAAAAATTTTACTATTACTATTAAAAATTTCCAACAATGTGACAATCTAGAGTTCCGTTCTTGAGTGTGAAGTCGTTCTAAGTGTCAAAAAAGCGCAAATGTGCATCTTGAATATCAACAGTCACTGGTTGGCATTTAACATTAATTTATTTTAGTTTTCCTTTGAGTGTTGAGTGGACTCTGTCCATAAAACACCATATACGAAGACCACTACATGGTTGTTAATGCTAAAGTAATACAGATATTCTTCTCTTTCATAAGACAGCAATGTCGCCTATGAATGAATTAAAGTTCGAAAATAAATTATTAAATAATCTTTATCATTTATCCTAGGGAACTAGGAAGTCCCCAGACTCCTAGGTCAGTGTTGTTCCAATTTACTTCCTGAGAGAGTTTACACTCTCCAATCGGGCGTATGCCTCAAATTTTCAACAGCATTTCCTTTCTATTTTTTTATCTATATATATAAAAATCAATGTGTGTCTGTATGTCTGTACGTATAGGACGCAGTAGAAGACAGCAAAACATTAGCACTTACTAGCCTCCGCACTGGTATTGTTAGTAAAAGTAAAGAAATCTGTAAACTACCATTTCGATCCACCAAATCTCACAAAGAGAAAAGCAATGCGACTGAAGATAGGAAGACCTCAAAATTGTTGTCTAAACCTACATTCAAACCAGAAAAAAAGACTGAAATGGCTGTTCAGTTGGCCTTAAGTGAACTAAGAGAGCAACAGAGAAACATTTTGGAGCAAACAAATTTACTGTATCTAACTTCTGGGCAGAGGATGGTTCCTCGATATACTAAGTCATGATAGGACAAAGGTACTACCTCCCACACAAACAATATTTTAAAACTATCAAAAATTACTCATTTTATCTTCCAAAGCTTAGGAAGTAGGGGAATAGGGAAGTATGAACCGTGCGACGCCGGATGCAAAATACTATTTTTTATAAAACATTTTATTACGTTTTTAAATATTGATTTGATTTCAGATTCGAAGGATTATTTGGAAAGATATTTCAATTACCTTTCCAACGAAATCAATTTCATTCAAATCGAATATAAAATATCCTCATTGTTTTTATTTCACTAAATAAATATCATAATTTTCGGGGCACGTAATTCAGGAGCTATAGGCTGCAGTAAAAAATATAACAAAATGCCCTTTCCAAAAACATAATTTAATACAATTCGAACGAGGTTTTCGAATCCAAACATCTGGGGCCCTTAACTCGGGAAATATGGGTCGCAGTAAAAAAATTTTTTTGTACTCCACGAGAGTATAATGTCTTTGTGCATTTGTTTGTAACACCCAAAACGAAGCGAGATAGATCCATTGTTAATTATACTGATCGACTTAGAATCACTTTTGGAATCGATTTAGCAATGTCCGTCTATCTGTCTGTCCACCTATTCTTGTAATCAAAGTGCAGGTCGCATTCGTAGCCAAAACCAAATAAAACTTTGCACAACGAAGTTTTTCGGGAAAAGGACGAACGCTATTTAATTTGAAGAAAATCGGTTCAGATTTAGATATAGCCTCCATACGAATTTCACTCCCGATTTGGCTCTTCACTCTATATACCACATATTTGAACAGATTTTCTTCAAAATTGGCAAAACATCTTATATTTCCACTAGAAACAGCCATGGTGAAAATGGGTCAGATCGCTTCAGATTTATATATAGCTCTCATACAAATTGTGCTCGCAATTTGATTTTTTCCGCTCTAAAAACCATCATCAGATTGTCTTCAAATTTGGCAAAGCATATTACATTTAATCTATGAAATTTAGATTTATATATAGCTCGCACCCGGCTTTACTTTTACCCCAGAAACCAAGTATTTTCAAATTGAACATAACAAGTAATACTTGAACTGGATGAACCTATTGTATAATTGGAACACTTCACTCCATGTTTAGATACAAATATTCCTCTTCTTCTTAGCCCCGATACAAATATTCTTCTCCATTAGACAAATAGGATCAGGTCATATTATCCTATTATTAGGAAACATACAAAAATCTTTCCCATTTTCACTTTTTTACCGAATTGAATTGTATTCGGAGAAAAAGTAGAGTGTATCATATAGTCGGCCCCGCCCGACTTTAGCCTTTCCTTACTTGTTTTAGTTTGATTTTTTTTAATGGCACGCCCTTACAAACGTGTTTCGGGCCTGTAACCCCGGAATTATGTGTGTCCGCAGAAAATTGTTCACATAAAATAAAGATTGCAACTATGTATACCTGAGTTAATTCTAAAATCCTGACATATCGAACAAGTACTCTTAAGCAGGAAGTCTATTATATACAAACATAAAAGAATATAATATTATTTATTTTTTACATTTATTTCTTTGCGTGTAGAGTATTTGTTTTGCCTTTATTTGGGGTGTAGGTCATCATAACCAATCAGCTGTTTACACAACATCCGCATAGTACGAACATTTTTTATCGAACTAATGTGGCATCCCTAAACAATCGTGCAGAAGTGCTGCCAATTTCATCGCAAATTTAATAAACACAAAACAAGCCAAAATTATATCCAGAGAAATTTTATAAATATAAATTTAAATGAAATAATCTATAATCAAGATAGCGTTTTATTTAACTGACGTATGTAATAGATGAGTATATTTTTTAACACTTCGTATTGATTTAAACAACAACACAATGGAAACGAGAAAATCAAAGGCAGATGACTGGATAAAAGTCCAGTCAAAGTCTCGTCCTGGTCGTTATTATATGTTTAATCGTTCCACGGGCGAGACACAATGGCTATCCGAGACACAAACAAAAGATTCGAATAAAGATATCACCAAATCTGCTGCGAAGAGCAAAACAATAGAATCGCCTCCACGTTTATCAGGTATGTCCCTTTGTCCTTAATGAAACGCATTATTTCATTATATTTGTTCCTACAGCGCCAAAGCCTTTAAAGACACCAGCCCAAGATCGTCTCAAACGACTGCAACATGAAATCAAGTTGGATCAAGCAAAGAAACCGTCTAGCAAAAACGTTCGTCGTTCTGCCCCCGAACTGGAGGGGAAATCGAAAAGGCTGTCAGGACCTAAGGTGCAACAAGAGAATCTTTCAAATGATAAACCATCTACTAGCAGTCCCAACAAGAGTAAACAGAAAACATCACAATCGCCTACAAAATCACGCACCGCAGATAAAGTGCAGCAGGAAAATGTTTCAAATGATAAACCTCCCACCAGTAGTCCGAATAAAAATAAACAAAAAACATCACTTTTGCCTACAAAATCGCTCACCTCTCCCACTCGTCCTAACAAAAGACCACATTCTAGTTCGTCATCCCAACTCGCAGATGAAGATGTGAAGAAACTTCCCAAAGTTAAAGTAAATCTGTCACCCGTCAAAAATGCTCGCCTTATAGAATCGGAAGAAAACAATAATAGATCAACGCCGGCCTCCGCTACAAAAACACTTGATGAGGATTGTGAAATGAGACCATGTGATGCTTCCCCATCCCCACCAGTAGAAGACAGCAAAACGTCAACACTTACTAGCCTCCGTACTGGTATTGTTAGTAAAATTAAAGAAATCTGTAAACTACCATTTCGATCCACCAAATCTCACGAAGAGAAAAGCAATGCGACTGAAGATAGGAAGACATCAAAATTGTTGTCTAAACCCACATTCAAACCAGAAAAAAAGACTGAAATGAGAACAGATGGTATATCGTCGGCTGTCCAGCTGGCTTTAAGTGAACTAAGAGAGGAACAGAGAAAAATTTTGGGGCAAAACTTGAATAAATCCTCTGACGCATTAACGGCGACACCTACGCGACTTTTCTCACAGCATAGTACGCATAGGAATTCCTCACAGCAGAGTACACCCAGGAATTCTTCCGTGCAGAGCACACCAAATAATTTAAGCATTCCCTGTTATCAAAGAGGGTCGGGTAAGATAAAATCCTATTTATTAGAATATTCAAAACAAAACAATTATGATTTAATTTTTTCTTTTTAATTTAGCGAATTCTCGTTTAGACCGTCTAAGACAATCGCTGTTACTTCAACATCCTTCTGCAAGCAGTACCAAAGCCAGTGCTGCAATATCATTTTTATCTGCCGCTGTAAGTCCCACAGACAATCCTGTGTCACCTGTAGCACCTGTGTTTAACAATTCAACAAATTCCCTTTATCACACTGCCAATAATACCATTAACGATGACGGTAAGAAATGCATTTTAAATGGTGCTCTGCAAAATGTAAATCAAACTTTGCTATTTTCAGAATCAGAAGCCATGGACTGGCAGCCAATAATAAAAGAAGAAACCATCGAAATATCGAGCAGTGAATCTAATGTTTCACTAATGAAACTAAAGAACACGGACACGTTGAATGTCCCCTCCCTTAAGAGTAGTAAGAGTGGTGGTGCCGAAACCATGGGTGATATCTACGATGCCGTGAATGAAAACCTTTTACGTTTGTCGGCCGAAAACCAGCGCGGTTCATCGAAGAACAGCAACAAATGGCTAAAGGATTTCTATTATTTTGTAGTGGATACAAATGTACTGCTGGAGCACTTAACATTTATAGAAGACTTAACAAAACTCAAATTGTGTGGTAAGATTTTAAGCAATTTCAAATGTCTCTATAAAATTTGAATAAAAATCTAAAATTGTTTGCAGATACCAAAGGCAGTATGTTGTATATACCTTATTGTGTATTACAAGAATTGGACAAACTAAAAATGCGTTCCGGCTGCAAGGAGGGTATTAAGACTTTAGCCGTGCGAGCCATTAAATATTTAAATAAGAAATTTGAGTACAAGACACAGCATTTGTTAGGTGGGTTCAGTGATTATTTTTTAAATTTTATAAAATCATTTAATGGTTTTTGCTTTTTTCTTCAGCTCAAACTGCTTTGGAGGAGCGCGACCATTTAATCGACATCAATTCGGCCGATGATAGTATCATAAACTGCTGTTTACAGGCTAAAGAACATGTATCCAATATCCTTTTACTAACCGAAGATGTGAATTTACGCAACAAAGCTATTTGCAACAACATTCTGGTGTCCACAAAATCTGATTTAATGTCTAAACGGTACGACAGCGCTACGGGTGATGACAGTTCGTGACCGACTTGGAATTGGTTACAACAATGTCGTTACTCTTTTTTGCAAAAATTCACATTTCGTTAAATTCTAGTTTAAACAACATTTCTCTGGGTATTTTTTTCTTGTTATGTTTATACATAGTCATACACTAGTTGTTAACAAAAGGCAAAAGCCTCAATTTATCATACAGAAAATCTTTATTTACTTGATGTAAATAATACCAATTTTTGTAGTCGTAAGTTTTTTCGTTCTGAAATTGTATAATCCTGAGTTTATTTTTTTGTATTTTTTTTTTTGGAGAGAGAGTGGATTATATATTTTTGATAAAATGAAGTAATTTTTGTGCCAAAGTAAAGCTCTTTACTTTTTTGTGAAATAACACTAAAAAAACATAGAAATTAAATGTTGAAAACATAATGTAATTGTTTCATTTTTAAACAAGGAAATACTTTTGAATGCAAATTTTCCATTTTACCAGTTACATATTGTCATCGGAAATGCCCAAAATTGTAACCTCACTATCTTTCTATTGCCAAAAATTACGACTTTATTAACAAATTCAAATAACTAACTAATTCAAAAAGTCAACAAAGAATTTATTTGAAAAACAAATATTTTTTACTGTGTAGTTCAAAAATTTTCGGTCCAGAATGCGACATATGACCTTTTCAGAAACGCATCACTGCACCAGACACATTTAGGCTATCATCCAATTCAGAAATTAAATTTATTATGAATTTTTCTTTTCCAATTACAATCGAGAAAACAATACCAAAGAAAACATCATAATTAATTTAATTTGTAAGTGTTGCGTTTCCGAAAAGGCCCATACTTTATAATGTAATTGCATTTTTGTATTTTGAAAATATCGCTATTATAACCATAATGTTTTTCATATTCATATCATTGGACATATCAGGTGATAATGCTAATCACCCCCAATATTTTCCGAATCGTTCGTTTGTTTTAATTGTTTTCGTGTGTTTTAATCGGCCATCGGCCTGTAATCAATTAGTTTGGTTTGAAATACGCCTCCCCCAGTAATATTTAATTATAATAACATATTTCACGCAGAACCTGAGGTTTAAGAACAGTTGCCAAAAAATTGATTTTTTTAAATAGTGTTTTGCTGGCAAGAAAAACGCTTAAAAATAGAAAAATATTGGGAAGAACAATTTTCTTTTATTTATTAATACATTTAACGTATAAACGGACATGATCTGACTTATAAACCTAAAATTATAGTGGAACTATTAAAGGTGTCTTCAGCAAAAAATGGAATCACCTTTAAAAAGTTCAGGGGGCAAATCACGGGATTCGATATCGAAAAGTTACGATGTGTAAATTTCCAACAAAACCAAATAGGATGTCGATATTAAGACTATTGGAGATAATCTGATTAGATTTTGTATAATATTTGTTCAAATTTATACCCTTTCTACAATAAATAAAAGTACTTTTCGATAGTAACATTCTCGTTTTCGAATGCCGTGATTTGGCCCCAGGTTTTCTGTTAAATAATCGTTGCAAATCCTTCTGTTGAAGGCCATCGTGGGTTAAAATTCACTTTAAAGGACTCAACTAACAAAAACCAAACTATTAAGGAGGATGAATGATGAAAAACGCGATAAAACATGAAATAATATAAGAATAATATTCAAAGCAATTTTTATTCAAAACGTTCGCCGAACTCATTCATGTAATTTTTTTTTTCGTTTTTGCAGACTTTATATAAGTTAGGCCTTTTTTGTTTGGGTTCTTGAAAAAAATATTGGGTTGAGGCTTTTTGAAATAAATTAAAAAATAAATTATCAATCTAATTCAAGTAAATTTAATTCGGTAAAAAAAGTGAAATCGGGAAGTAACTTTATATGTGTCCTAACCGTAGGCCGATGTGACCTGACCCACTGTTTCAAATTAAGAAGAATATTTGTATCGGGGCTATATCCAAACATGAAACGAAGTGACCCACTTTCACCATAGGTGCTTCAAATAATAATGTGTTATGCCAAATTTGAAGAAAATCGGACGGAAAAAGTCAAGTCGGAAGAGAAAATTGTATGGGAGCTATATATAAAACTGAACCGATCACCATTTTCACCATAGAAGTTTCTGGATGAAATATAAGCTATTATGCCTAATTTGAAGAAAATCTGCTAAAATATGTGGTATCTACATTGAAAGGAGTCAAATCGGCAGTGAAATTCGTACGGGGGCTATACCTAAATCTGAACCGATTTTCTTCAAATTAAATAGTGTTTTTCTTTATTCCGAAAAATTTTGTTGTGCAAAGTTTCATTTGGTTCTGACTACAATTGCGACCTGTTCTTTGATTACAAGAATAGAAGGACATTGTTAAATCGAATTCATCACTGTATACGCAAAGAAAAACAAAAAATATGCATACTTTTATTTCAAAGAAACGAAATCTTTTTTCTTTCAATAAATTTAGGAAATGAGTTAAGTCTGTTTTATTTTGCCTGTATCTTGCCCATTTTTCATCCAATCTACACGAGATTTTAATACAATTTGTATATGGACGCACTCAACAAGAATTAGTAATAAAACTGTTTTCGAAAAAATTTTGTGTTGATTCTCTTTAATTCTTCTTGGGTAACGATATGTAGATGCTAAAATGGCTCGAGCCAGTACAGTATACCAGTCCAAATCGATCTGTGATATTTTAAAAAGATTCGCGTACATTGTGATCTTGGGCCACACTACATTCAATTATAGTTAGTACCTTCTAAAGTGTACTCGGATTGAGGCACATAATCATTATTCCTTTCATAGTTAATTCTAAATAAGAATAATAAAGTCAACATTTGTATTTGTTCCAATTTCTTCAACTTTGACCTGCTGCTCGACACAAATATTAACTCTGATTTCATTATACTTCCGCTGTCTAGATCTTTTGTTTGGTCAACAAGATTGTGGTAATTGTTTGTCTTTTTTATTATCTTTACTAGTTCATTATTTTAAATATTTGTTTAAACAATAAATAGCTTAATTTTGCCGGTTTTTGATATTGAGACAATTTTTTAATTAGGAATAGCTTTTCAAGAACAATCATCCATTTATTATTAGATAAGATTAAGGGGTGTTAGAGTTGTGTGTTTGGCGGGATTGTGCCTCCAAATTGTTGCATTCTCTAATGAATCCGAAACGATTCAGTCGATTCAGTTTAAAATGTTAAGTGCTGTGCATAAGACGTGCAAAAGTGTTGTATCTGTAGAATTTAAATTTTCAAAGTAAGTTTGTTTCTTTTTGGAATTTGTACATTTTCGATAACATAAATTAAAATGAATATATGCATATTAGAATGCTCTTATGCTGGATTGATTTTGTTTGAACGATAACGGATGTTTTTCATGGGCAGACAGATGGACATTTATAGATTACTCTTTACATTGTCTCAGTTAAATATATCCAACACTATGGATGAGTTTATAAAAATACATACAAATACATCGTAGAAACACTTTGAATTTGAGCTATAAAATTAATACATATTTAGATTATTCCTTCCGGTGCTATGTCTAGAGAAAATATATTTTTGCAAATAGCTGCCGAAGGCAATCGTCTGCATTTAATTTCATTCTATGTGATCAAAACCCTATTTTAGAACAAAAGTATTGATTGCTTTACGTTTCGTTGTTGTTATTACGTCCTGCCTGCAGACCATTCCAAAGTAGTTTGTTTTTTTTTTTGTATCGATATCTAAATAAAATTGCCAATTTACGTTCCAGCGTCTACAAGACTGTCATCAATTCAATTTATTTCATATATTTTTATTTTTAATTAAATAGCAATTTTTGAAAATACTTTTTTTTAGAACACGTAAGAAGAATTACCATAAATTTAAATTTTTTGAACAATCATGTCTTTGTAATTACCTCAGCCATCGTCATTATCATCGCTTAGGCGCACCCATCCGTCCTACATCCGTTCATCCATAAATACTTTAAATATTTTTACTCTAGAGGAAAATGATTCGATTGCATTCGTTCCAGTTGATCCGATAGGTTTTTTTGTTCGGCAGTCAGCCGATATATTTCTTGTTGTTCTTCGGGCGATAAAGGTTTACGCTTGGCTTTATTCTGCAGTGTTCGTTTATAGGTCTCCAATAGCTCCTGATCGATGGCATCAAGCTTGCGCTTCACCTCTAAGCGTTTGATTTCCTCTGAGGCTGCATCGTGCAATCGTTTCAAAGCATTGCCATTATATTCGGCTATGGAAGAGAGTTCCGAAATGAGTCTCTTTATTTCTGAGTGAATTTCATCTTCGTCATTGTTGGGAAAATCGGAAATATCCAATATGCCTTGTTCGATGAGTTCCTTTTTAACGCGTTTCTCTATGCCAATGCAATTACGCAGCATGGACAATGAACGGAAACTCAAGGGTGCCGACGAGTGAGTATTTTCACTGCTGCTATTGCTGTTGTCGGCCACCACATCGGCTGGACTAGGCAGGAGTTGCTCTTCCATTAGAGCTGATACTAAGCGCTGTGTCAGCGGTCCTGTCACACATTCATCCACTATGGAATCTGCCTTTTTAAGCATGTTGTTGACACCGCCATTATTTTGAGGCTTCAAACGATTGTTGACATTTGGATTGGATCCCTGTTGAATTTCTTTCATATCTTCGGCAGCCCACAAGCTGGAGTAGTGAGCTCCCAATTCAGGTATGGGTGGCACTAGAGGTCCATTGTATTGTTCCAGCAAATCATCCAATAGACGCAAGTCCTCATTGGTCAAGGGCATACAATAGGGCTCGACAGAAAGCCAAAACTTATTGGGTGTATCTATTTTGGCGGGTATAGGTTTTTGTACGTCTCTGGTGGCGCCATGAACTCCTGGTGCACAATCTAAACTATCGTCGGTCTGAGGAGCCAAAGGACTGTTTTTGTTGTGTAAATTCTTGGCCTGTTTCAAAGTGGTATGTTTGGGCTTACGCACCATCGCTGTTTCGTCTCGTTTGCGTTTGCCACTATTTACCATAGAGGCTGCCGGTGAAGCCGGCTGTTTTTCTCCCGCCTGACCCACCAATTGCAGCGAGTGTTTGTTCTTTTTATCCTTGTTCTTTTCATCTTTGTCCAGACTTTCGTATTCTGATTTCAACACCCGGTAGCGCAATGCAACACTGGAAAGCAATGTCTCCAACTCCAGTTGAACATTGTCCAAGTCTTCGGCGGCCAGAAACTCCTCTACGGATTTGTTCAGAGCGGCAGTGTAAATTGGCAGTTGTTTGGGACAATCTTTTGTCTTTATAATCGGTATGACTACGGTGCCTTGACCTTCTGTGTCAGGAGACAGAGGTGTTGGATTCGGTTGTTGTCCTATTTTCCCACCAACTTTTCCTCCTGGTCCGGGTGGGAAAGATGTAATTTTCATGCTCTTGCTGGTAGTGGCCATACTCGAGGATAACTCGCTTTATTTACGCGCCTTCCGTTCGGAGATCACAAAGGCCACTGTCGTTTTTATTTCGTTGTGGAACCGTACGAATTAATTTTATTTATTTACTGAATCAACATTTACTCCCTATGGCTGTGTATTTTAATGTCAACAAACAGATAACGTAGTTGCTTCAATGACAGCAGAAAAGAAAATCGTGAAATGCAAAAGCAATGGGCGAGTCGAAAATATTTTTTATGGTATTCGGTGGGTCGCGACAAATCTTCGGTGTGCGCGTCGGATAACTGTGCGACCTAATCAAAAAGCGATCGGTTGTATGAATTTACGACTTAAATCTAAAATACGGACGCTATCGCATTTTTTATTTTTAACATTTTATTGTGTAGATCTTTTAATTTATGAAGAAAAAAGTAAGCATTTCTTTTAAGCAGAACCATAGTTCCCGAATCGATACGTGAGCTATCGATTGCCGTACTCTAAAGGCCAAAACACAATCAAAGTATGCATATCGGTCATGCATGCATTATATATGAGTTTTTATTTTGTGGAATAAAACGTTGAATTATATAAGCCATTAGGCATAAATCTAGTTTAAGTGCGATTCTCAGAATTGTTTCAAATTTTCACTATAGATAGAACTTTTTGATCTGAACACAACAAAAAAAATTGTTGGCGCTACGGTCCACTTTCCGAGATTGGGGCCTTGAAAGTTCGGATATATAATTTGAGCTATAGCCATCATTCCTGATCCGATCGGGTCGATATATATATATATATACATCGTTGGAAAGCTTATTGAATTTACTATAAGATAGCGGAGCAAAAAAATTAAAATCATTAACCCATCGGGAGCCAGCGTTAAAAAAGTGAATTTTGAACCCGCTTTTTTGGTAAAATCGACATTATCTGGAAATCGGTCCTATATTGAGGTAGGCCATCGTATATATATGTTTATAATCAAGACTTCCAGCTTTCTTTTAATGTAGTTTGCAGATCTTTAACCCTCTTGGAACCGAACTTCAAAGTTGTCCTATGATTTAGTTATCGATTTCTTAATCAATTACGAGCCAACCATATTCTGGCTTTGTTTTACAAACTTCCGAGTGTTTTTTTAATTTTTACAAAATATAAATTTTGAATATAAATTTAGTCTGCGTAGCCGGTTTTGGACATACCACAGAGGAGAAAATCTTTAACCCCGGCCGAAGGCCGTCTACGCAAGAGAACTTTAGTCTGTGTAGCCGGTTTTGGACATACCCCAGAGGAAAAATCGTATACCCCGGCCGAAGGCCGGGTACGCTGTAAAACTTTAGTCTGCGTAGAGGAAAAAATCTTAAACCCCGGCCGAAGGCCGGGTACGCTAGAAATCTTTAGTCTGCGTAGCCGGTTTTGGACATACCGCAGAGGAGAAAACCTTATTCCCCGACCGAAGGCCGGCTACGCAAGAAACTTTAGTCTGCGTAGCCGGTTTTGGACATACCCGAGGAGAAAATCTTTAACCCCGGCCGAAGGCCGTCTACTCAAAAAAACTTCATGTTTCTGTCTGCATGTTTACATGTAAACTACTTTTAGGATGTACAATACATCCTCATGTGTAAACACGCCTACAGAAAACAACATTTTTACAATTATTGCAGACTTCCCCAAAAACATTATTTTGAAGTTGAATATCTCCGGTTCCAGGTGGTTTTCGATTCCGTAACCCACATTGAAAGAAAGCTTAAAGTGTAGGCTATAAACTGATATTAATCATCTCTTACCTCAATATCGATCACAGATAATGCCGATTTTACCAAAAAAAGCGGGTTCAAAATTACTTTTTTAACGCTGGCTCCCGATGGGTTAATGATTTTAAATGATTTTTTAAAGATTAGGAATGACGACTACAGCTCAAAATATATATCCGAACTTTCAAGGCCCCGATCTCGGAAAGTCGACCATATCGCTTTTTTTTTTTAATTGTTAACGCTCTACAAGGCTGTATTTTTTTTTTTTGACCATCGCCATTAAGCTTTTATTCCAGATCTTAGTTTGAGTATTATCATTATTTTTAAAGACTTTTCCTTCAGATTTACTAAAAGGTCACGTTTAGAATTTGCATCGCGTTGCAAATCTTCATTATTATAATATTTTGTATGTATGTATGTATTATTGTATACAGCTTCATATGTTTACTTACATTTCAAATATTCTCGAGACATAAATACATGCTTACAAATATACGTATATTTTGCTCATTGTGTTTTGGCCTTAATCATGCGATACGTGACGATATTTTGAACAATATTAATGCTCAGTCGATCACGAATGCATGAATATTCATAAATATACATAGTTGCAATGCGGTTTCTGCTCAAAATCGTATGTCAAATTTGTAAGGGATCTGACATTTGTAAATCGACCTTGAGGTAGAATTGATCGATTTTGCATTCAGTGTGAAAATGCTATTATGTTATTTCAGCTCGATTTCGCATGTAGTCTGAATTTCAATTTTTCATTTGAAGCGCCCCTAGTATAGTAACATTGACGTTACATGAAGCGCCTTTCCATTAGGTTGGGGAGTGATACATATTATTTTATTGAATCACCCTGTTTCTAGAACAAAACTTTGACAACTCCGCTACGCTGAAAGCAATTATTATCAAACAGCTGTTTCTTCTCTCCACTCTCTGTGCTCACCACTATTGTTCTGCCCTTTATGCTCTCTCATTCTTATTGTTTTGTCTTTCATTCTAATCCATTCTATACTCCCCTATACTCAACTCTGCGCTCTGCTTCTACTCCTTTTTTAGCAACTATTATCAAACAGCTGTTTCTTTGTTTAGTTCTTTTCCGTTCATCGATGCGTTTGGTTCTTTATTTCTTGTTTTATGTTAGGCAAAAACTAGAATCTGGATAAGATAGTTGTTTTTTAAGTGCGGGAAATATTCTGCAAAACAGTAAATAACGTAAAATGCCTCCTAGTGTTACTGCATTGCCGAGAAATTAAAAAAATAATAATAAAGTGTTGTTTGTTTGCTTTGGGTGGTTGCGACTTGGTTTCCATTGACGTGTAGTGATATTTTGTAAATGTAATTAAATTTAAGTGAAAACGATTAAGAAATAAGAGCAAAGTTACTTAAACACAACAAGACTGAAATCGAAAAGTGCAACAATAACAATAGAATAGGAATAACAATAGCAACGTAACGAAACAAAATCTAGAATAGCAGCAGCAGAGCGAAAAAAAGAAAATCAATTAAGAAATAACATTGAAAAATAACGATGTTAACAATGAACCAAACCAGACTACGTATGATTATAAAGTAAAGCAACCAACAACCTCCTATTGAGTTTCTATTTTTGTTTTTCTTGTGATAAGTGTGTGTTTTCACAAAAACACTTCCTTCCTATCTCTCTCTATCGCCATCCCTTCCACGGCAGAAAAGTTGACCGAAATTAAAAGAAATATTGGATTTGCAAAGCAAAAGGTAATTAATGTCAATCATGTGAATTTGTACACTTCTTACACAGCCGGAAAACGTTAAGTGTCCTCTCGTCCATCCCTCTCAAGATTTTTGTCTTGTGATTTTCATTAAATTCATTCTTATGACATTATTTTTTATTGTAATAATTTTATATTTGTTATCTGAGCTGGCGCTACATTGAGTCATTCATTCTGTGCATTCTTCTGGTTTTGTTTGCCTTGCCATTGAATGTTGTTGTTTTTATCAAAATACGCACAGACCGAGTTCCTCCAGCATCCAGCGTCATTCTACCATATATCATACACCTTTTGGGATGTTAATATCGTCATGATCATCAACAAAGGTGCAGTTATTCTTTTCCAAGAAATTTACTCATTGTTTTTGCATTTTTCGTAAGAAGTCTAAGTCTAAGATCACACTATTTTTTTGGAATTTCTTCAAAATGATATGCATAAGTAGTGTATTTGATAAAGTAGTGGAGGCTCTATTATTAGCTGTGAGTTTCGAGTCGATTTCAATTTAATTTTAATAGGCGATCGCAACAAGTAAATACATTAGGTTAGTTCAAATGAAAGCTGTGGGAAAAGAAAGCTTCCATTCAAATACATTAACCGAAAAATATATCAAAACTTGATGTTTCTCTAACTTAATTTCGTTCGTCTGAGGCGAACGATCCAAAATCACTCAATTATTACACAGGAACCTACAACAGGGCCGTGCGCAGGGGAGGGGTTTTGGGGGTTCAAACCCCCCCCCCAGAGAGGTTTCGAACATATACTTTTTAATACCTTCTAGACTTTCTGAAGCAATAAAATATAGAATTTTTAAGGTCTTTTTAAAATAACTCGTCTGAAATGGTAATTTTGCAGTAAAATCATGAAAACACGAAAATTACATAAAAAATCGTGGACACTTTCTTGAATTTCGGACAAAGGTTATGAAAAATATAAATAAACTAATCGAATTGTGTAGTGCTAATTCCGCTAATGGACACCAAATTGTTCGGAAATTTTTCATTTTTATTACCCGATACCACTTCTTGTCATTCGACTAGAGCTATATCTTATGAACTTTTAATTGTGCACTGCAATAAAAGTTTGGAAATTTAAAACAATATCGTTTAGTAATTAAAAAAAGTGTAGTCACTATGATATCATAATGAAATCTAAAATATTCTTAATAAAAGCAAATAATTTGCTTGATGCTTGTAGATCGCTAAGATGTAACATTTGCGATTGGACATTTTTATGGAGCTGTATCCTATGTCCTATTTTTAACACATATGTAACAACAACGGTTTCTGTTACTTCCAATGTTTTGGGAGTTTGCAATTATAACACAAATCTCGACAAACGAAGAAAACTGTTTGATATACATAAACTTATTTCTCTTTGTTCATTTACAACAACTGATGACATGTTTACCGCAAACAAACTAATTTTTCCCACAAAATAAACTCAAAAACGATGTTCACGTGTCTAAAATTTCGTTTCTTTCAAAGCCATAGTAAATAGTTCATTTACTAGTAAAAGGGTAGTAGATTTACTTAAAAACATTTCTTTGGATCTAATAAAAAATTCTTACAATTGAGTAAATTCAAACTTATGTTGAAGAATATTTCCAAGGTTTTAAGTGAACATAAGTGAATTTTTTATTTTTTGTATGGAAAAAATTCCATTTAGGATATTTTAACTTAAAAATGTTTTATTTTTTCCTAAAATGAAGTTAAAATGTTTACTGAAATTTATGCCGAGTTCTTCATACATTTAAGTATTAATGAACTTATAAAAACATTTGAAATTGTTTAAAAAATTCTAGAATATTAATCTAAAAAGCAATTCTCGTTCGTTTGCAGAGACTTATTTCTTAAATACTTTATGAATTATTCTGAATAACCACTGCGAAGGCGCCTATCTTGCCTTCGCAACAATCATGGAGTAATAGCTCAACTCCTTATGACAGAGGTATGATGAAACTTTGATGAAATACTTCATGTTGTAATTTTTTGTATCAGTTTTGCATACTCTGAAGCAAAACTATTTGTTTGATTTTTTAGTTAAATTGAACTTACTTTAATTTCATCTTTTTTCCTTGTATAAAATAAAATTTTCCTCAGTTTAAGTAAAAATTTACTCGTTTTGAGGAAAAAATCAGCAAAATTGTCCTCAGTTTGAGTAAATATTTACTTGATTTGAGTAAACATTTACTTAGTTTTAGGAAATTTTCAGCAAAATTTAGTAAAAATTTACTCAGTCTTAGGAAAATTTTGCTTAAATTTAGTAAAAAATTACTTGGTTTTAGGAAAAAATTTACTTAGATTTAGGAAAACTTCAGCAAAATTCTACTTATATTTAGTAAAAATGTACTTGGTTTCCTAGATTTTAGTTAATTTTAACTCATTATAGGGTTAACTTTTTTATGAGTGTTGTTGAAAACCCCCCCAGGGGAAAATCCTGCGCACGGGCCTGACCTACAGTGAGAGTCAAAAGTAAGTTAGTACCTTAATATATGATCTGTTTTAACTTTATTATATTATTTTTTAATGTGATTTAATCCAATATTTTATGTTTATTGGACATGGTGTTTTACTCCTTCCCAATATCAAAAAAAAATCTGGCAGACCAAGAAGACTGAAATAAGATCCATTGTACGAAGTGTGAAGAAAAATCCTAACGAAAGTCCTGTTAAAATTGCAGAAGATGTATCGAGGCAATCAAGCCATAATGTAAGTGCCAGTACAGTACGCCGAGCACTACACGCCAATGGATTGCATGGTCGGGTTCCACGGAGAAATCCGTACATATCCATGTTAATTAAAGTTAAAAAAAAAAAGATTTTTCGTTCTTTGATTTGAACTGGGATATTGTCCTCAAGACCATTTTGCATCTACATTTAATAGAATGCAAATTTATTTACAAATGGCATGGTGACATTTATTACATGGCTGCAGACTAACAAGATCATGATTTCGACCATGCAGCGACTTTTCAGCATCAAACCCGGCCTCTATAATGAGATGATTCTCACAAACGAACGAGAAGCACAACTCACTTGCCGAATTTGCGTTTAAAAAATCGCACCAAGTAATAAAGTACACATGCCATCTTACAAGCATCTCATTGAGTTACATATGTAAGTATGTGTATATGCAGGTACCAGGTTACCCAGCAATACTTCTGCCGTGCCAACGCTCATTTGTTTTAGATTTTTCGTTCTGGAAAAATGTACTTTTTAGCGACGAAAGCAAATTTGCAATATTCCGCAAGAAAAACCTGTAAAAAATTTGGAGAAGCAAGAATCAAGAGTTTGCAAAACAAAATATAATATCCACCGTTAAACATGGTGGGGGTTCAGTGATGGTGTAGGGATGCATGTCGGCGAGCGGAGTGGGTAATTTGTTATTTATTGAAAGCACATTGAATAATATAGAAAAATAATTTGCCCGCCAGCGTCGATAAGTTGTGCTTGGACCAATCTTGGGTCTTTCAACTAGACAACGATCCCAAACACACCACTAAAATTGTGAAGGAATTTTTGCTCTATCGCATGTCCAAGCAATTGGATCATCCTCCGCAGTCACCAGATCTGAATCCCATCGAACATTTGAATGTCAAATCAGGAAGAGGACGATCAAGGAAATTCTAAAATCTGTTTTGATGGACGAATGGACAAAAATTCCATCTGAAGTATCAGAAAACTTAGTAAAATCAATGTCAAAGAGATTACAAGCTGTTATTGAAGTAAAGGGAAAGCAAACAAAGTACTGAAGTTATTGTATGTATTACTTACTTTTGACGCATCGAATAAGCGATATTTTTAGTTTTTGTAATATTTTTTTTTTATTTTAAGAATTTTGTTGTTGTTTCTCTTATTAAATTGGTAAGTAGACAAATACCACTTTCAATAAACATAAAAAGTTGTATTTAATCACAGTAAAAAGTCAAAAATTAACATGAACAACATATATATAAAAGTGTTAACTTTCAGTTGACGCTCACTGTATATTTCGTTGTGTCTATAGAAAAGTACACAAAGAGCTCGTAGCTAAATATTTATTATCTACATTTTATAGAATTCATGTAATAATTGAGTGATTTTTGATCGTTCACTTCAGACGAACGAAAATAACATAAACAGGCCTTTACTCCAGTGTTTTGGACTGTGCGGATATCTGCCTTACCTAGCTTCAATAGAGATTTGGTTCTACTTTTGTCGAAAAAAATCTTACTTCATAACTTTTTCATCTATCCTAAGCTTTTTTTTCAAATATGCATTGTTTTCTTCGCCAAAATAGCTAGATTGAGTGTTCTTACGAAAAGTAATATTTGAGAAATTGGCTACTTACTTTGTATGTCATAGGGTTTCTTCGTAAACGCTTCACGACCACAACAAATTTGAGTCAGTTTACTTATTAACCCTAGAAAGTCATCCTTATTTTTTGTACACTAACGTTTGTACACTGCGCGTCGTCATTTTGACGAAGGATGACGGTGCAGGGTTAACTTATTGAACAGCTACTCTAAACGGCGCATGGTGGGGTATATGATCCCCAAAACGGATATTAATTGAAAAATAACAAATGAGATTTCCAACTCGCTCTCAAATTTCGTAAATATTTTTAATTTTTAAGGTTGTTGCATAAAGTGAAATTTCTGACTATTCAAGTGAAATTTTATGTATTTTCGAACAAAAAAAAAACGATAGTCTACAATAACTTTGTAAAACTATTTTTAATTAATTATTTAAAAAATGTCTAAATCAAGCATTTTTTAAAAAATATGTAGATTTTTTAATATACAGCTAAGATAATGATATACCTATAAAATATAACAACAACATTAATCGCCAATTCTGAGTCAGTTCATATAGAATTTTTATTGTTTTCATTGATGCACTTGAGCTGCCTTGTTTTAGGTAGCAAATTTACGAAGAACCCTTATTATTTTGCGGTTGTTGCTATTTTATCTGTAGCCGGTGTCCACCCTCTACTGCTTAGCCGTCATGGTTCGAATTATGGGGGACGTGGCCCTTTCATTCGGCTGGGGCGGGAGTAAGAGTCGTTGTTTATAAACATATTCAAAAATAATATAATTTTACCAGATAAAAAATGGCATCGTCAAAATTAAGTTGGAAATAGAAGAGAATAATTGAAACGGCTGGACGACACCCTGAATTTTTGATTAAACATAGCATGGATAAAAACCAACCGTTCAGCCAAGTGATGATTCATTAAGCTTAGAGGTAAAGTCCACTTAAATCGATATTCCAACAGTGAATCCCCCCAAAACGCGTTATGAATTTTGCACAAAGTTAGTTTTTGACTTAACGATCTGGATACAATGACTCGATTTGGATTGTTCACGAACCTAAATGGAAGTGAAAATTGATGGAACTAACTTCTATTTTTATTTTTTTAAAAAGTTGATAAACTCCACTCCATGGTGGATGATGTAAACAATTAAAACCGTGTGAACTTATCGCTGTGCTTACATGATATGTCTATAAAAAGGGTGTTTTTTATTGAGGTATAGAACTTCGAATTGAAATAAAACACAAGAAAATCGTTTTAATGTCCATCAATTTGGCATTATTGGACGGATAATTTTATGCCATTAATGTTTAAATATGATTTCGGGCATGTGGCCGCCGCGGCTAGCTCGAATATAGCCAATTCTACAGGTCCAATTTTCCGTATGTTGGCAATAACGCCACGAATGTTGGCTTCCAAGTCCCCTAACGTTTCTGGATTGTTGATGTAGACGAGCGACTTCACATATCCCCAAAGAAAATAATCCAATGGTGTCAAATCACACGATCTTGGTGGCCAATTGACAGGTCCATTCCGCGAAATTATGCGCTCATCGAATGTTTCCTTCAATAATTCGATTGTGACGTGCGCTGTGTGGCATGTAGCGCTTCGCGAACATTACTTTCGAAATAAATTTGCACGATTTGCAAGCGTTGTTCTTTTGTCAAGCTGTTCATGATGAAATGCCAAACCAAACTAAATATTAATCACTTGACAGCTGACAAAATGGCCGCCAGTTTAAAAAGTGATGCCAACTTAAAGTTCTATACCCCAATAAAAAAACACCCTTTATATACATATAGAAAATCAATGTGTATCTGTATGTCTATTTCTCTGTATATTCCGTATAGGACGCTAAACTCGGGAACCGGATCGCCTTAAAATTTCATTTTACCTAATCAGTGGACAGAGGATATTTTCTGGCTATATTAGGTCATGTTGGGTCAAAGGGGTACAGTGGTACAGCCCACACAAACTATACTTAAAAACTATCACTTAATACTCATTTGATTTTCAAAAGCATACGAAGTACGGGAATAGGGAAAGAGAATGAACCCTTGCAACACCGGGTAAAAAAGCCTATTTCATTATAAGAATTTCCATTGATTGTAATCTCTTGTTTTCTCTCTTCGTGAATTTTGTTTTATTTTTTCGCCTTCATTTCATTGATGACCTTCATCGAGTTTCAGCTTGTACAAAAATATTTATATACATATATACAATTTTACATACAAACATACATTGTGTTGTACGTACAATTTCATTTCGATTGAATTGTATTTGTAAGTGTTGATTGATTTGTTGCCGTTGCTGCTGTTGTTGCTGTGATGGACGCACTTGTGTTCCTCTAGTCGTTGACATGAGTTTTATTGATTGTGGATAAATTTCGTGATTTGTGTTTTTAATTGATATTGTACACATGGTCTCATCTTGCCGGCATAGAGCAATCAATGGTTTATTAAGATTATTTGTAATCCATAAAATCAAAGTAGAATAATTTATAGTAAATGGATTTATTAAATTGTTACCAAATATAATGATCAAAGTAATCGAAATCAACAACATATTAATCAAATAGCTGATATATTTGATGATATTTGGCTGCGGAGCACGATCAGAGAAATCTTAACAAATGAGAATGCCATGCCACTACCCAATTTAATTCGTAAATATCTTTTCCATTTAAAAAAACGTTTAGTTCTGGGAATGAAATGGAAACATTTTACTCAGTTTAAAATTTGATGAAAATGTTAAACAATCTTGTTTGTCTTTACTGTGGGAAAAGTTTGCTTAACCCTCTAACCCGCAAAAGTACCTCAGGGTGAGCGCCTCGGTAGTCGAATTGGTAGCGTGCTCGGCTATCAGCATGGGGGTTGTGGGTTCGATTCCCACCAGAGGCTCTGGTCTGTCGCTGCAATAACTAGCTACAATGGTCTTAGTCACCCCGGCTCAGTCCCTGTACCCAAAATTAGAATATAAATTTACTTTGTATTGTAATTCATAATAAATAAAAAATAAATACCTCAGGGCAATCTTCGGAAATCTCGCATTTACTCAATAATTTCTTATTCGTACTAAAACAAACTTATAATGGAAATTCGAACAACAGACATAGACATAGTATAAGTACTAAAGACATTATAACGTTTGGTTTATATTTTATTTTCAGTTTTGTGCACGAAGTCCGAAAAAAAGAAAAACACGTGCAATTTTGTGTGTGAATTATTCTTATTCCAAACTAAATAATACTGATTTCTGGGCCCGGATCTAATTGTGTTATATTTTTTTGATAAGGTGCGACTATCTAGTTACCAACATATGTACTTGTGAATGTGAAAAAAATTTTTTTTTTTTAATTTTTAAAAATGTGCCGGTTAGAGGGTTGAACATTGAGCGACCACTAATTGTACAAAAATGTATATGAGTCATTTCATGTCAAGCGGTACGGGTTTTGACCTCGATAACTGCGATTGTTTTGAAAGTTTGTGTATGTATTCTTCTCATAAAAATATTGTATATGTATTTTTGGAAAAAAATTGAAAATTTTTATTAAAAAAAACCAATTTAACAATGAAAAAATACTATTTTTCAAAAAGGTGTATTCATTCAATCGCCAGTAACTCCTGAAATACTTTAACGATGATTTAATGAGTTTTACCTTGTTTTAAAGGCAATTTCAATTACTTGTAAAGTGATGTGGTGTGTTATACAAGGGTTAGATTTTTTAAAGTTTTTGCAATTTTAATTCTTTTATTTTGTTTTTCGAAATGATTACACTAATTCATTTTGTTGAAATTTTAAGGTAGTACGCTTAGGTCTATTTTTAAGCGACTTTGTGAGTTTGAAAGTGGTGAAATGATGGCTTTTATTGTTTACGATTTTTACAAAATCAAACGAAATTACAGTGAAAAATCATCAAAATTATAATTTTTTCACTGGTTCATAAACACAAGGTATAAAAACAATGATAACTCCAAGAATAGGTTATGGAATGACTCATATGCAATTTAGTTTTACTGAATAAACTTTTTCTATTTCTCACACAGCCTGAGTCTTCATTATATTGTGATATCTTTCGAAGTTCAATTTATTTTTTTGAGTGTCAATTCATATAGTTTCTTATAACTCATCAACTTATTTGAAGATGTACCCAATTCCAATTTTGGGGCGTAGTATGGTCTTCTAACACTTTAAAGATAACAAGTAAAAACGGCGTTAAGTTCGGCCGGACCGAACTTTATATACCCTCCACCATGGATGCCACATAGGAATAGAAGTGCAGTAATATTACAGGAAAATATATATTTTTTAATATAGCCTAACCAAATACAAATATTGAAAAAATTATTTTATAAATAAATATAATATTTTTATTACTTCAAACCACGCTTATAAGGCAAGGCTACCGATACGTTTACATATCAGAATAATAAATACAAAATGAATCAATTAATCAAATAATCAAAATAAATCAATTAAAAAATTTATATTCTTATATTAATATTTTCAAAAAGCATAAATGCCATAAATGTTGGCAGATAGTGGGTGTTACAGTTGGTTGTGTTTCCATTCTATTTTAATTCCAAAAGTACAATTTTTAAAAATCCATAATCTCACACACACATAGTGCAAAATAACCTAAATTCATGCATCAACCAATTTTTACAGTAAAAGTAGAAAGTACGAATGTGGACAAATCTTTTTATTTTGCGCGTCTATGCAGTCAGAGGAATGTATAAACCGAATTCAATGATTCTAGCTGCGGCCATTTGGTTGGTACCATTTTGTATCCTCTTTTTCCTATTTTGCCCCCTAAGAGTACGAATTTCTAAAATCTCTTTATTTTACGTGTCTACGGAATTAGAGGTATGTACACACCGAATTTCATTATTCTAGCTGTAGTCGTTTAGTTGGTACTATTTTTATCCCTCAGTACCCATTGTATCGCTTGAATGTACGAATTTGGAAAAAACTTTCTATTTTTCGTGCCTACGCAGTCAGAGGAATGTATACTCCGAATTTCATGACTCTAGTTGTGGTCATTTGGTTGGTACTATTTTTATCCCATTTTTCCATGTTAACCCCAAAAAGAAAGAATTTCTAAAAATCTGTATATTTTACGTGTCTACGCAATCAGAGGAATGTATACCCGGAATTTCATTATTCTAGGTGCAGCCGTTTGGTTGGTACCATTTTATCCCTTTTTCCCCCATTTCCCCCTTAAAGGTACGAATTTTGAAAAAAATACTTTTATATTATGTATCTACTCAATAAGAGGAATATACATACCGAATTTCGTGTTTCTAGCTGTTGTCGTTTGATAGGTACCATTTTTATCTCTTTTTGCCCCATTTCACCCCCTACGAATAAGAATCACTTTATACGTGAATATACTCCCATCATTAGGTGGAGGGTATAAAAAGTAAAGATTAACTTTAAGATACTTCTTTTAAATTGGGTTCTTTTCAAAAGAGTCACCTAAAATTACAAAATGAATACATAAGTTGAGTTTTTCCAAATGTATTCAACTGTATTCAAAATATTGTTGAAATTTATTGATTACAGACGACGATTCGGAAAGTACACATCAAGGGATTTTCTGTGATATATATGTTTTTGGTGGCAGAATTGTTCAGTTGTTCATCCGAAAAAATCAAAAAATTGAGAAATTTTGATTTGTTAAGAATTTTGCAATATTTTAGTACAGATTCGGGCTTTTCTGTGGTGTACATGTTGATGACGGCAGAATTGTTTAGGTCAGTTTAGGTACTTCTTTCAAAAAATCCAAAAAAAAAACTTGAGAAAATTCCATATTTTCCGAATTTGGAAAGTACACATAAAGGACTTTCTTGTGTATATGTAATTTGATGGTGACAGAATTGTCCAATGGACGCAAAATTGGATATTTTCAGAAATTGATATATTTATATATAATATTTTTGGGTAGTACACATTTGGAAAGTACACATCTGAGAGCGAGAGAGATATATGTTGATATTACTATTGCAACACACTATATGTGGAATGAAACTAATTAAATCTGACTTTAAATTAGCATTTTGTTAATTTCAATTTGAAACAGTGTAGACTTTATGTTACGTAGCTTTAATATTGCGAATAGCCCAATATAAAATTTATATTAGCTTATTACTTCACACAAAAAGTAGTTGAAATCAGAAATATTTTTGATTATCTAATGCGTTTTTGCTTTCCCTAAATATATTTTCACCACAAGTATGACAAGTGATTGAGAACTAATTGAAGTGGTAAATACATACTCTTGAAACCCCGCATAATTCAGATAGTAATCTGTTAAGGGTAAAGGAGAACAGTAAGTTATTGTAGATCTAACAGAAATCAGAAATGTTTACCGAATAAATAAATGCAATAAAGTACTCTTTCGCAATGAATCAATATTATGTGGTTTGATAATGGAAGTGAGTGGAGGAATAAGTTCAAGTCATTCTAACTTCGAGTTATTGAAGTTTTCAATAAAAAATTCAAAAATATAGTTTTTTCGTCATTTTAAAAAGTACACATTTCAAAAAACAGCCGGCATAACAAAAATATTTTTAAACAAAATATTAGTATCACATGCAACTAAAGTAAATGTGTCATTACAAACTAAACATCTAAGCTGGAGAAAATCCTCGACGACACAATGAATTGAAATCAATACACATTCTACGAAGGGGCCCTGCGAAAGCATAATTCGTACGTTTAAAAATCATTATGAAGGAATTGATAGTACCTAGATGATAGTATCTAAATGACACGTTAAACTTAATACTAGAAATAATATAGTCAAAAGAGAAATCACCATTTATATGGACGACGGTTTCCTGTTTGTCCTATTATATCTCTGAAAAGTGCAAATTTTAAAAAAATTACTACTCGTCAACGTCATGTTGGGGAAATCCCCCAAAATCTCGCTCTGTTTACACTACAACATGTTTTCTATTAACATTTCTTGGCTGATCTAAAATAGGGTCGTTATATTTTTCGAATCGAATTTGACTTTTGGTCAACTTTTTTGGAAAAGCTTTTCATTGTAGTGCATCATTCCATGCTGAAGAACGCGTAACACATGCAGGTTTTGCTTCTTAAATATTTGATTAAAATTTACGGTTTCCAATTGAAAACTTGCCAGTTCCCTCGTGCATAGTTAGTTGCGTGCAATTAATCTAAACAAGTTCAGTGTGATAAGAACCCACAGAACACTTAATAGAGACACACACACCTACTCATATAGTCGTATATGTACGTACTTACCTATACAAAAATTATTAACAAACATTTTATTCTAATTACATGATAGCAATAGGTAAATATGTACAATTGTGTTTATTTTTATTTTCTTTCATTTTTTCTAAGTAAACATTAGGGATTTCACAAACCCCACTCCCGCACCCACTCTATAATAAAAACAAATGATAAATGTGTAAACGGGTAAGGATGTGTGTGTGTGTGTGTGTGTGCATTTCTATTTACACAATAAATTGCATACAATATCTTTTGAATGGATATCTTTCATGATCATGGAAAATAACATTTTAATTAACTTCACGCTGCAAAAGTCAATATTGATATTGATAAAGCAAAGTACACATCCACCGAACACCCATCCTCAATGCATAAAGTTATGATTTGAATAAATATTTACCTGGAAACATAATTGATTAAAAGTAAATATTGATTCTACAGTGATATGTAAATATATATATCTACATGTATCTTTAATATTTCTAGCGGCATTATGAAACGATATCTATATAAATATATATATGTATATAGTTTGATTGATAACTTAATAATTTATAGTGGGGAAGTTTATTTTGGGGAAATTTGATTTGATTGATAAATAATAAATAAATAAACAGCAAAAGAATATTATAGATGACGGTTTGTATACAATTTAAAATATTGAACTGTGCAAGATTGATTATAATGAATGGTTTACGGAGGGAAACAAATCGTTTTCCATTGCTATCCACGTTATGCCCAAAGAATGGGTCAAAATTGCTGCCACTTTAAGTCCCCGCGAACAGTGACACGGCATTTTGTTGGCAAAAAATACATTTTTCGACAAATAATTTTCGAAAATCTAATTTTAATTCTCTTTTGTATTTGTTCAGCTTGAGGCCATAGGAAAAACTGGTGTTATTAGTTTTATTTTATTTTTCCCAATATTTCGGTTGCCTTCGTCAACCATCATCAGGGGTAAAAACACTAAACAAAAACATATTTAAATTATAACAAATGTTAACTATAAAAATCACGAAAACAATTTTACAAATAATTACATTAAAAAATAATTAGCGTCGTCCTGTTTGTCTGCACAAGTTATTGTCAACTAAAACTCATGTTTTGTTTTCATCTATATTTTTGTACAATATGACGATAAGCTTTCGCACAGTTTTCTGTGTCCGTTTTGTAATTTATTCTCTTATCCGTGGGAACGTCAATAATATGTAATACTTCGAGAGTAAATCTTCGTTTATAGTTTCTCTCTTCTGCAAGTATTTTTACGTCTTTAAAATTCGGCGTGTGCCCTGTCAGAGTACAGTGGGCCGCAAGAGCAGTTTTTTGCTCTACTGGCCTGTCAGTAGCTTTTTGGTCAGATTTATGTGAGGAAAGTCTAGTGTAAAGTTTGGTCTTGGTAGTGCCAACATATACCTTTTTGCATATGTTGGACTTGTCTCCATTACATGATATCTTATAAACAACATTAGACTTGTCCTCATTCTTTATCTTAAACTTAGTTAAACTAGGTTCAAACCCCCCCAGAGAGGTTTCGAACATATACTTTTTAAAACCTTCTAGACTTTCTGAAGCAAAAAAATATAGAATTTTTAAGGTCTTTTTAAAATAACTCGTCGGAAATGGTAATTTTGCAGTAAAATCATGAATTCACGAAAATTACATAAAAAATCGTGGACACTTTCTTGAATTTCCGACAAAGGTTATGAAAAATACAAACAAACTAAACGAATTGCGCCAATTTAAAGATTGTGTAGTGCTAATTTTGCTAATGGACAGCAAATTGTTCGGAAAATTTTCATTTTTATTAACCGATACAATTTCTTGACATTCGACTAGAGCTATATCTTATGAACTTTTAATTGTGTACTACCATAAAAGTTTGGAAAATTAATAACAAAATCGTTTAGTAATTAAAAAAAGTGTAGTCACTATGATATCATAATGAAATCTAAAATATTCTTAAAAAAGCAAATAATTTGCTTGATGCTTGTAGAGCGCTAAGATGTAATATTTGCGATTGGACATTTTTATGGAGCTGTATATAAATCTGAACCGATGTTTTATATATATATATTTTCAACACATGTGCAACAACAACGGTTTCTGTTACTTCCAATGTTTTGGGAGTGTTCAATTATAATACAAATCCATTTCGACAAACGAAGAAAACTGTTGGATAAACATAAACTTATTTCTCGTTGTTCATTTACAACAACTGATGACATGTTTACCGCAAACAAACTAATTTTTCCCAAAAAAAAAACGATGTTCACGTGTCTAAAATTTCGTTTCTACGAAATGCATTTTTTCTCTGCGTGTAGGTTTCTATTTTAAAATCTACTTTAAAGTTGCGAAACAATAAGAAATGAGTTTTAACTTACTAAAATTTATCACTTATGTGAAATATTTTTCAAAGTAAGTATTTTTAGTACATATGTAACAAGTATTATTCAAAAGAGAAACAACAAATTCAGTAACTTGGATCTACGTATGAAAACGAAACTCTAAAATACCAATTATTTGGTTTCTGGGAATTAAAAGTTGTTTCTTCTTGCATTTCATCGAATACAAAAAAACTGTATTTGTTATTCGAATTTATACATATTTAATATTATAAAAATGAAGAAACATTTCCAAATATTTTTTATTTAATCGAAATATGCGTATAAAGATTTTGAGTAAACATCCTGTTACTATGTCCTATATAAATTAAAAACCCCAAAACTCTTTAGACATCCTATTTAGACCCATACTTTGTCAAAAAGCATATCCAATTTTCTGCATTTATCATAGAAAACATGCGGGACTGAAGGGTTTATCGCCGAGGAATTTGATCGTTTTTTGTGTAATATTTCTTCAAAATATATATCGAGGGCTTATATTTAAATGTGGCTATGAAGTTGTTGATGCCAAACTATTCTCAGTCATCTGTCATATAAATTTGGAAAAGATTTTTTTCTAAAGCCATTTTTTTTTAATTTTCTGATTTGGCTATCCCCTCGCACGTTAGTTTGTGACTGCATAAGTGGCTATGAACATAAATATAATATAAATAAAATAGTTCAACAATGGAGCAGCATAAAACCGAAGGTTATAATTCGCGACAACGATTTTGTTTAAAACATTTTTCTAGATTTAGGGCATATCGTACTATCAAATTCCATCATTTCTCGTTAATAGCATTTTGATTCCCCAGTTATCAGGCTAAAATAGGAAAAATGGTGGCTGTAAAGTCAAAAATTGTGAAAAAGTATATATTGAGAATACCAAAATATTTCTTTCGCATGTGATTGCTGACTTCATGGGGAATTTGTGTATGAAAAGTTTCAGAATTATGAATGAAGAAAGTTAAAATATAAGGAATTGCAACGATTGGATTGAATTTTCGATTTTTCATCAATAGCAGCGATTTTCGTGACATATATGTTACAAGCGACCAATCTGAATGAAGCTGGAATCTTTACATTCGCTATATACATCACAGAAAATGCGTTTTCTATACAACATCGTCAAAATTTCATGAAAAAAGTTATGGAGTTTACAAAAAATCTTATTCTTATTTCAACATTTATAGTGCTCAATTTTAAACATACAAAAGTGGCTATGAACCATGAAACCGCGAATAGTAGGAAATTCGAAAACTTTTTAATCGTAGCAATCAGTAATCCTTTTTAGATTAAACTGTAGAAGAACGATTAATAATTTATAATAGAAAATAAGTTTTTCGCTCTCCTGAAAAGTTATGTTTTTGTTCACAGCCACTTATGAATATAAGCCCTCGATATGTATGTATGTAATTTCAAGCAACTATTTAAAAAAAGTTCTACACTTAGAGAACAAGTCTGTTAATAAAAACAGCGATAGTCTGCTGCCTATCAACAGACACTTTTCTGCTATTACAGCTGTTTTTTGGCATAACAGCAGTTTTCTACAATCTTACATCACCATTCACACTGCTAAAGAGTTTGCAGTCTGCTAAAATTGGCTGTTGTTAATTAAAATATAAAAATAGATAAGCGTTCATAAGCGAGTTTCTTTTATATTAGCTTGGGACAAATGCGTATCATATAATTGCTAAAAACAGCAAACAGCTGTTTACCATCTCAGCAGATACAAATCTGCTGTCTCTTTTTTAACAGCTGAAAATCTGCTCTTTCAGTAGACTTTCTGCTTTCTTTTACTGACAGATTCCTTTGAGTGTGCTGATAGATGGATTACTGAAATGCAATTTTGCCGACAATATCTGTCGGACGAATGTATCAAAATGTTTCTCGAAGATCCTGGCAATAAAATATGAGTGGTTTCCAAACGCTCCAGTAAAAATTTAAAAATTCCTAAAATGTTGGAAAATTAACAAAGTATGGGTAAAGTTTCCTTCTTTCAAAGCCATAGTAAATAGTTCATTTACTAGAAAAAGGGTAGTAGATTTACTTAAAAACATTTCTTTGGATCTGATAAAAAATTCTTACAATTGACTAAATTCAAACTTATGTTTTAAGTGAGAAAAAAATCTGAAATTTTTTGTGTGGAAAAAATTCCATTTAGGAAATTTTAACTTAAAAATGAGTTTTTTCTAAAATGAAGTTAAAATGTTTACTGAAATTTATGCCGAGTTCTTCATACATTTAAGTATTAATGAACTTATAAAAACATTTGAAATTGTTTAAAAAATAGTGAATATTAATCAAAGAAGCAATTCTCGTTTGTTTGCAGAGACTTATTTCTTAAATACTTTATGAATTATTCTAAACAACCACTGCGAAGGCGCCTATCTTGCCTTCGCAACAATCATGGAGTAATAGCACAACTCCTTATGGCAGAGGTATCATGAAACTTTTGAGAAATATTTCATGTTGTAATTTTTGTATCAGTTTTGCATACTCTGATGCAAAACTATTTGTTTGATTTTTTTAGTTAAATTGAACTTATTTTAATTGCACCTTTTTTCCTTGTATCAAATAAAATTTTCCTCAGTTTAAGTAATAATTTACTCGTTCTGAGGAAAAAAATCAGAAAAAAATGTCCTCAGTTTGAGTAAATATTTACTTGATTTGAGTAAACATTTTCTTAGTTTTAGGAAATTTTCAGCAAAATTTTACTAAGATTTAGTAAAAATTTACTTAGTTTTAGGAGAATTTTGCTTAAATTTAGTAAAAAATTACTAGGTTTTAGGAAAAATTTACTTAGATTTAGGAAAATTTCAGAAAACATTCTACTTATATTTAGTAAAAATGTACTTGGTTTCCTAAATTTTAGTGAATTTTAACTCATTTTAGGGTTAACTTTTTTATGAGTGTATATGAAAACCCCCCCAGGGGAAAATCCTGCGCACGGGCCTGCTTAGTTCTACTGAATAACTTATTTACTGAACTATTTGTCTTAAGTGCTAATTGAAATTTGTCCTTGTTATAAACGTCAGCATTTTTGAACCTTTCTGAGAATCATTGTATATATGTCAGTGATTTATATATCTTCCCCTCCTTTTCATTGTTATGTTCAATTGGTTTCCTTTTAGTGTATTTTATAAGGTCGTTGATTGTTTGTTTTGGGAAGTCATTAGATCTTAGAAATTTCTTAATTTTGATGTCGTTGTCTGTGTGAAATGACTGGTCACTTATATAAAATACCCTATTTATAAAGTTCGTCGCTGTATTGATAATTATTCTTCTATGGTGATTGGAATAGAAGTTGATCAGTCTTCCAGATGACGTTGGCTTCTGATACCAATTTCCGCAGGTTGCCTTGTCTATGAACAATCGAGTCCAGATAGGGAGTTTATTGTCCTGTTCTTTTTCCATGGTAAATTGTACTTGTCGATCAAATGCGTTTAATGTTTTTAAGGTATTGTCAACTTCTTCTCTTTTTATAATCCCAAACAAGTCGTCTACATATTTTGTGATAACTCTAGGTTTTATTGTTAATTTTTCTTTTGAAGCGTCTAATAGTTCTTCCATGATTATATCAGCAATCACAGGGGAAGCTGGAGAGCCCATTGGCATTCCTTTTCTTTGCTCATAGATGTAGTCATTATATTTGAAATATCTGGTGTCCTTGATGCAGAAAATTAATATTTTTAGAAATAAGTCCTTTGGTATTTTTGTAAAATTCTTTATTTGTTCCCATTTTCTTTCAATTGTCTTTATAGCTAGGTTAACTGGAATGCTGGGGAATAAGGACACCACGTCAAAGGATATAAGGATTTCGTCGTCATCAATATAGGTGTTGTTGATTTTTGTTTTGAAGTCTATTGCGTCTTTTACGTTATAAGGAGAATTCTTTGTCAGGTTCTTTAAAATGTCGACGATGTATTTACAGAGTCCGTAAGATGGTGAATTAATTGAGGAACAAATTGGTCGTAATGGGGTGACTTCTTTGTGTATCTTCGGAAGTCCATAAAGTCTTGGCGACATCGCTGTTCTGTTTGTTAATTTGTTCTTCTCGTTGATGCTTATAAGAATCATGTTGAATAAACTGTCCACTAATGTATTGTTTTTGTTTTGTAAGTTGATTGTTGGATCACGTTTAAGTCGTCTATATGTACATATATCCCCGAGAATAGTTTTCATTTTTAATTCATAGTCGTCCTTATTTATAGCTACCGTTTTCCCGCCCTTATCCGAATTTAAAATTAATACATTTTTATTTTCTTTTAGAAATTTTCTAGTTTGTCCCACTGTGTCAAGTATGAGTTTGTCCCTTCTAATTTTGCGTAAATGGTCATCTATTAGTGTTACTATTTTCGTTTTCTAATTTTCATAACTAGTTTTAGTAAAGCGTAATATATTGTCTTAGAAATAATGCAGTGAAGTCACTTAATTATTATAACACGAAATAAATAATGATAAAATGTTTCATGCAACTCAGTAGTTTATGCATGTACAATATTTTCACAGCTAACATTGTAATTTAATTATACCCTCCACCAGAGTATTATGTATTTGTGCATATGTTTGTAACAGCCAAAAGGAAACGAGATAGCCCCATCATTACCGATCAATTTAGAATCACTTTTTGAGTTGATTTAGCAATGTTTGTCCGTCTGTCTGTCGGTCCATCTAATCTGTAATCAATAGACAGGGGAATATATGCAATTGCATATTTTGATTGGATGGTTGTATCGAAATGGTAATACAACACAAATGTTTCTCATCAAAAATTTATTCGAAATAGCACGAAACGACAATTTTATTTTTTTTTTAGTTTTTCGTTTGTTTTTTTAATTGTTTTACTTTTGGTACATTAATACTGACACAAGAATAATATATATAATTTAATATAAGCTCGCGGTGCTTTTTGTCCAACGACTACAAGACTGGTGAGAAAGATATATTCCACAATATGAATTTTGTATATGCACTTTTTTGGTTAGCTTCAAAGTAGGAATTAAATTAGAAGTGGATTAACAAATTTTTAATCGAATTGTGAGAAACTCTTGTTCTACAACACATTATGGTCAGTTTCAAAGATTAAGATTTGTTTGCACTGCAAAAAGTTATTTTTTAATAAGTAGACTCAATCATGGGTCTATATAGATCTGAGAAATTCGTTTTGATGGGTGTGTTACTTGTTAATGAAAATCATCATTGTATGTAGTAAGATACAAAGTTAAAATATATGAACTTAATTTCGAAATAAAATATATACACTTCGAATTTCGTTTTATATTAGCTTGGGACAATATGCGTATCTTTAAAAAGACAATCGCAATATCTTTCATTGGTAATACATTGCCTTATTAATATGTATATTCAACTGAACACACTGTTCTATACATATGCTCAGTGTTGTCAGATATGGCGATTTCTCGCCAAACGCGGCTAATTTTAAATATGTTTGGCGACTTTATTTTCGATTTGGCGACATGGCGTTTTATAAAATAGTTGGCTAATTTTAGAAAATTTTAAATCTGTCCTCCGATTTTATTATATTGGCGTTACTTTGTACATAATTTTATTACAATTTGTTTGCAAGTCATAGATATGTGTTCATGTCAAACCAAAAACTTTTCAAATTACTCTATAAAATATTTGATTTTTGGAGGATAAAAAAAGAATTTTTTAAAAGATATGACCATTTACCATTTAATAAAATCAAGATAAAAGGTTAGAGGTAGGAACATTGAAAATTGTATTGTGTGAAAACGCGTAGGTACAACTCTAAGAATGAGTGTTTATTTTAGAAATAATTGTATTTTGTTATCTGTTGTGGTCAAAGGCGTATTCCCATCGATTATAAACAAACCATGTAAATTTTAAAATTGAGAAATAATAATAATTAAAAAACTGTGATAAATGTAGACGACCGAAAACGTTATTATTTTCTACTAAAACAGATTTTTCAAAATACATCTATATTTACTGAATTTATTTATTGTATTATATAGATTTGTTTCTTTTTCGTTCCATTTAAAATTCGTGAAATAATATTTATTAGACATTGGTCCATGAAAACGGGAGAAAGAGATCAACTCAATTTTAGAAACTGCTTCATAAAGGAGAAAGTCTCTCTTGCTGTTGGTGGGCAGAACCTCCCATGATGCAATCTTGAGATCTTTGTTTTGTTTCGCTAATAGTCGCAGTATTTTCACCTCCACCGGGATGGGAGGGGGTAACCAGACTGAGACTATAGTGCGGATTGGTAGTGTGGACGTCGGTACCACTTCAATGGCGTCATTTGGACATGGTGTTTTAAGATTGCCGATTGCGGTTTCCAGAAATATCAGTGATCTTTTATTACCGCAATTAACAATCTTAGCACCCTTATTCCATTCTGCTCCCTTGAACGATATGTCTTCGTCACACCACTTATCCGCTAGCATTTCGTCGAGAAGCAATGTCTACAGTAGCAGCCATCTTTCAGAGTTGATCCTGCCATCTGGATCAGATCTGTCGATGACAGCTACTCTTAGTTCCGATGGAACTTGGGAGTTGCCGACGTGCTTCTGCCTTTTCAACACCTCCACCTGAGGTTCATCGCCCGATCTAGCTCTCTTGAGGGCTTAACCACTAGCTGAGGACTTAAGAGCCGCTTGGCTGGTGGATGGACCCTCGAGAGAGCCACGTGCTTTATTGGTCTCAGTTGGAGGGGAAGAAGAAGCAGGTTTATCCTTGCCGTTTTTATGTTTGTCTTTGTCGTTCCTGTACCTGTTAGCGTGTTTGTTGGTGTCGTTTTTAGGTTTTTGTATGGTCTGCCGGCAATCGGGAAGCATTGTCCGTCTTGTACGAAGGAAGACTGCTGATCAGGAGACGATCGACAAACTCATGAGGATAATTTCTTTCACACTTTGACGATGTCTTCTAAGGAGAGCAGAGCGAAGTCGCGTCCCACAAACCTTTTCAGGATACCGCAGGAGCGCCTATATACGCTTTTGGCCTTCTGCTCCATAGCTTTGCTTTGCTTCGATGTGCTCCGGGACTCCGAATTAACTGATGCGTTCTTCGCTTCATCACCTTTAGGCTCTGTCCCTAGTAGAGTCTTAGACTCTTTGGGAGAACCTCCGGTGAATTCACTGGAACTTGATTCAGCCAATTCTTTGTCCACTGCATTCTTTGTCCACGTAGCAGAGTGGCCGCCATTGTTATCCGGGGCGGGTCGGCGTGTGCCGACTCATCGATTGGAGACAACACCAGAGCCGTCAGCGAGTTCTCACTGATTTCAGCGACCTCAGTAGTAGGCTCTGGCTCACCATGAATTTCTCTTGGAGATTGAGTCAATGTGACATTAAGCTCGTCAGAGAGAATCCATAGCTGTTCAAAGCCCCCTATGGTGTCACAAAGATCACTGAAAGATACCAGCGAAGGCTCTCGTTCTACCTCGAGTTGGCGCTGGAGTTCAGTCTGCTGCTCCAAAATGGCGCCAGTAATCTGTCCGAGATCTAGAGTCGTCCGTTTGTCCGTTCCCTCACAAGTCGTAACTTGCCGTTCCGTGTCAATATGTAGAGTTGTCAGTGGGCGTTCCGTGGTCATGCTATCAAATCTATTGATATGTTTTAATTCTTTATCATGAAATGTTGACCATATCCAATTCAAATATATAATCTGAATTCCATAAATTTTTTACAAAACTAAATATAAAATGGAATTTGACGATTTTTAACAAAAACTGAACTTGTTTAAATTTGGCGGTTTTTGGTGATTTCTGACAATTGATTTGGCGATAGAGGTACAAAATAATCTGACAACCCTGCATATGCTTAAAGTTTCAAGAAATCGTTTTTTGCTTTATTGTAAAATACATACAATCCAATTTTGAGATTTTAAACTTCACTTTATAAATAATATTCTGTGCATATGCAATATTTATTTTGCATATTCACTACATATGTCATTGAAAATATTTTGCATAAAAAATGCTTATTTTAGATATGCATTCGTAATTCGAATTGCGGTATTAAAGTTCGTCTAAATACCAAATTTGAGCTCAATCGGAATATAATTGAGTTTTGCATAAAATTCCGCTGTCTAGTAATCAAAGTACAGATCGCAATTGTTGTCAGAACTAAATGAAACTGTGCAAAGCGAAGTTATTCGGAATAAGTACGATCGATATTTAATTTGAAGAAAATCGGTTGAGATTTATATATAGCTCCCATACAAATTATGCTCTCGATTTGACTTTTTCCTCTCTAGAAACCACATATTTTAGCAGATCTTCTTCAAATTTGGAAAATTATCTTATATTTCAACTAGAAACACCTATGGTAAAAATGAGTCAGATCGATTCAGATTTATATATAGCTCCCACCACATATCTCATATATAGTACCAAATTGGTACTTTCAATGCAAAAATCTGTTTTCCTCGAATTCAATTGTAATGGAGTAAAAAGTGGAGGGTATCATATAGTGTGCACCGCCCGGCTTTAGCCTTTCTTATTTGTTTTTTTATTAAAAAAGAGGACCTTATTTTTAATTAAAAAATAAGTAATCTGTAGTTTAGTAGATATGAGCGAATAAAAATGACTATACAATTCAGTGTTTGTAGTTTTCCTAGGAATAAAAGGAAGTTGGATCCATCGACTTCCGTCTTTTGACTGCTACAGAATAAAGCAAAAAATTATGAAAAAAATCCTCAAACTTTTACCAATCACTGAACAATCTGAATGCATAATTTCAAGACATTGGGACCAAAACAAGCAAATTTGTGTAAAAATTCATTTTAAGTTAAATGGGTGGTATGTGATGGGAGTGACCGATTTTCATGAAATTTACAGAGCTTTTTTATTGTTAATTGTGAACTTTGTGCAAAATTTCAAGACATTCGGAGCAAAGCAAACAATTTTGTATGAAAAATTAATTTTAAGTTACATAGGCGGTATATGATAGGCGTGCTCGATTTTCATGAAATTTTCAGACCTTTTTTTATATTGGTAATAGTGAACTTTGTGTACAATTTCACGACATTCTTAGCGAAGGAAACAATTTTGTATGAAAAATTCATTTTAAGTTACATGGGCGGTATGTGATGGGCGTGGCGTGGCCGATTTTTATGTCACTTCATGTTTTCCTCAATTTCGTTCAGAAAATGCTCGTTGCCAAGTTTCATCACTCTACGAACACTTCTTATATTTTTTGCACTCAAATGTATGAAATAACTTCCAGATCAAGTTAATTTTCAATTAGGAACACCTACTCCCATACAAATGACCCTGCCAATTATAGTTTTCTTAAAATTTAGTTAATTTTAACACATTATATACTTAATTTTTGTCTGAGTGTATAAAGAACAAGCGCAAGAAATCTTAAGTAATGTCTATCTATGTATGTTTCCAATTCATACTGGGTTACCCTTGACTTATTCTTGGTTCGTCATTCAACTGACCAAATGATGATTGACCTAATGTGTCGAAAATGTGCGTGACTAGTCAATTAAAGTAAAAATATTTTTAAATGAAATATATTGCACTTTAAATGTGTACTTCTACACTAGACTACACCAATGATTCGATTATTTCAGGCATTTATTTTTCTATGGAAAATAATAATAAAAAATAAAAATTGAACATTGTTTAATCTCATTTGCATATTTAGATCCTCAAAATGCATTTGAAAAATCCAGCCACTTATCATTTTGTTGCCTGGTGTTATTAAAGAAGTCACCGTATTCCAATTTAATCATTCGGGATGTCTCGTATATTTCATATACATATATACACGTACATCCTCTATGTTATATCAATAAATTAAACAAGCTACTGTCATGACAACCATGTAGTCGATAACAAATTATAAGAGAGGTGGGAGGTGGTAAATCAACAAATTGAATGAAGGACGGCGACGCCGCCTCTGTAGGCCTTCCTGCCTTCTCCTCGAACGATCTATCTAATCTCGTTTCGACATCAATCATACTTCAGTGTCTTTTATTTATCAGAGTTTATCATCGAGGTGCTAAAATGATGACATGCTACTCACAGAGCAGCAAGCGTCATAAAGTGGTGTAGTTTTGTACAATCGAATGTGTTTGACTCGCTCTTTCTACCAAAAATCTGTTTGTTGTGCTTTGACAGGTTGTCTTATCTAACTAATTTGGAGATAATTAAGCCTCATGTACCCACGGTACTTTGACAAATTTGCTACACTTGTTAAATAAAAGGGTGATAATAACAAAAAATTCCGCCTAGATCTAAGCGCCGCACAGTGGGGGAAGGTGTAATTTTTAATGTCGGGGTAATGAGAAAAGGAACTTTCCATAAATAGTGACTTTTCGGCCCATGAATAAATTAAGACAAGGACACCCTAAGACTTTAGGACTTTGGATTGTGTTATATCCTCCTGAATTTATTTCAAGTTGTTTGAAATCCTGAAATTCTGTATGTTTTTTATTGAGGTATAGAACTACGAATTGAAATAAAACACAAGAAAATCGTTTTAATGTCCATCAATTTGGCTTTATTGGAAGGATAATTTTATGCCATTAATGTTTAAATATGATTTCGGGCATGTGGCCGCCGCGGCTGGCTCGAATATAGTCAATTCTACAGGTCCAATTTTCAACCACTTTCTCCAATTGCTGTGCACGGTGGCGAATCGATTCATTCGGGTCCTCTTCAACACTTTGCTGTACAGCGGCAATTGTTTCTTCGGTGCGCACTGTTCGACGTCTCTGCGGATGTGTATTATCGCATAGAGTAAACGTAGTGCGAAAACGATCCATGGTTAACCGAATTAATTGCTCTGATGGACGATTATTTCGACCATATGGACGGAGCTTGCGGTGAACTTCGCGAACTGAACCATTACTTTCGAAATAAATTTGCACGATTTGCAAGCGTTGTTCTTTTATCAACCTGTTCATGATGAAATGGCAAACCAAACTAAATATTAATCGCTTGACAGCTGACAAAATGGCCGCCAGTTAAAAAAGTGATGCCAACTTAAAGTTCTATACCCCAATAAAAAACACCCTTTACTTTCATCTGACTGTGACGATGCGAAATAAAGTGGATTTTTTCGAAATTTGTACTTTTAGTCGGAAAATGGGGTGAATGGGGATAAAAATGGTACCAACCAAACGGCTGCAGCTATAATAATGAAATTCTCTGACGGCGGTAAAGCGAATACTAAAGATATCTTCCGATATTCGTAGTTTCATGATCTAAATGGTATTAAATTTGGCTACAATCAAACGGTTGTAGCTAGAATCATGGTATTCAGTATTTGCACTCGCCTGTCTACGTAGACGCGGAAAATAAGAGGTACGAATTTAGGCTGTAGCTGGAATCAAGAAATTGCAAGTGGTGAAAATCGGGCTTGAGGGAAATTGTTTCTACCTAATAATATTTAGGGCACATTTTTGAATATTTCTGACTAATAATTATATTAAAATTTATATATAGTAGAGGTCTATTTATATTATAATAATGAAGAATCACAATTTTCCTAATATGGTAGTGCACTTCTGTGTAATGTCGACAGCCTCTAATCCCTATTAATATTATAAAACCTTAGTGTAAGTCTGACTGTCTGTTTGTTTATTTCGCAATCACGTGTAAACGGCTGAACCGATGTTGTTGAAATTTTCAGTAGCTATAGAAATTTTTTAAAGCTATAGAATTTTTAAAAATTTGCTCTGTGGGCGGAGGGGGCGTGTCAATAGTGTTTTTGAGACCTAGAAAATTGGTACATATATATTATTGACCACGAGAATGATAAATATGATGTCGAAATTTTTATTTTCATTTTGTGGGCGGAGTGGGCGTGGCACAAGTGTTTTTTTGAGCTAGAAGGCTGAAAATTGGAACGTATATATTACTGACCACGCGAATGATAAATATGATGCCGAAATTTGGATTTTCATTTTGAGGGCGGAGGGGGCGTGGCAAAAGTGTTTTTGAGAGCTAGAAGGCTGAAAATTGGTACATATATATTACATACCACGATAATGATAAATATGATGCCGAAATTTGGATTTTCGTTTTGTGGGCGGAGTGGGCGTGGCAATAGTGTTATTTGAGCTAGAAGGCTGAAAAATGTAATGTACATATTACTGACCACGATAAAGATCAATTTGATGCCGAAATTTGGATTTTCGTTTTGTGGACGGAGTGGTCGTGGCGAAAGTGTTTTTGAGAGCTAGAAGGCTGAAAATTGGTACATATATATTACATACCACGAGAATGATAAATATGATGCCGAAATTTGGATTTTCGTTTTGTAGGCGGAGTGGGCGTGGCAATAGTGTTATTTGAGCTAGAAGGCTGGAAAATGTAATGTATATATTACTGATATTACTGATCAATTTGATGCCGAAATTTGGATTTTCGTTTTGTGGACGGAGTGGTCGTGGCGAAAGTGTTTTTGAGAGCTAGAACACTGAAAATTGGAACGTATTACTGATCATGAGAAAGATGATTTTTTGAGAGCTACAAGGCTGAAAATTGATACATATGTATTACTGACAACGAGAATGATAAATATGATGCCGAAATTGGGTTTTACCTATCGTGGTCGGTGGGGACGTGGTAAAAGCTAGAAGGCTGAATAGCTAGAAGACTGAAAATTGGAACGTATATATTACTGATCATGAGAAAGATGAATTTGATGGCGTATTTTGGATTTTCGTGTTGTGGGCGGAGTGGGCGTGGCAATAGTGTTCTTTGAGCTAGAAGGCTGAAAAATGGAATGTATATATTACTGACCACGATAAAGATCAATTTGATGCCGAAATTTGGATTTTCTTTTTGTGGGCGGATTGGGCGTGGCAATAGTGTTCTTGGAGCTAGAAGGCTGAAAAATGGAACGTATATATTACTGACCATGAGAAAGATCAATTTGATGCCAAAATTTGGATTTTCGTTTTGTGGGCGGGGTGGCAAATTTTTTTTGAGAGCCAGGTGGGGGCGTGGTAAAAGTGGTTTTTTGAGCTAGAAGGCTGAAAATTCGAACGTATATATTACTGACCACGATAAAAATCAATATCAAGCCTGATTTTAATTTTACCATTTGCTTTTTTTTTTGCCTGGCGAAGCGGGCGAGGTTCAGCTAGTCTACCGATAATACTGTAAAATACACTCCATGGTGGAGGGTATATAAGATTCGGTCCGGCCGAACTTAACGCCTTTTTAACTTGTTATAGGAAAAGTGGAATTTTATTAATAATTCAAACAAAATTATACATTATAATTAAGTTTTTAATATATTTTTATATATAAGTCGGATAACCAACTGACGTTTTCTTACTTGTTCGAAGAAAACCCCGCATAACTTTTTATCATGTGGGCAATTCGCGGTGACCCGGACGCAACATAGAGGCTGTCGATTTTCGTAGAAGTGAAGTAATATTACAGGAAAATATGTATATTTTTTGTATATAACCAAACCGAAACAAATACAAATATTGAAAAAATAATTTTATAAATAAATATAATATTTTTATTATTTCAAACCACACTTATAAGGCAAGGCTACAAGTACGTTGACACTATATATATCGAAATAATACTTCAAGTCGATTCAAAAAATAAATATTATTATATTTATATTTTCTAAAATGCTTAAATACCATAAATATTGGTAGATAGTGGGTGCTACATTAGGTTGTATGTAATGGAAATTCTATTTTAATTCCAAAAGTAAAAATTTGGAAAATCCATTATCCAGTAAATGCAAAATAACTTAACTTCATGATTCAAAAAATTTTTGTCGTAAAAGTAAAAAGTACGATTTTGGAAAAATCGTTTTATTTTGCGTATCTATGCAGTCAGAGGAATGTATACAGCGAATTCCATGATTCTAGCTGCAATCATTTGGTTGGTACCATTTTTATCCCCTTTTTCCTATTTTACCCCCCTTAAGAGTACGACTTTCTAAAATCTCTTTATTTTACGTCCACGCAATTTGATGGATGTACATACCGAATTTCATCACTCTAGCTGTAGCCGTTTAGTTGGTACTATTTTTATCCCTCTGTACCCATTGTATCCCTTGAAAGTACGAATTTGGAAAAAACTTGTATTTTTCGTGTCTACGCAGTCAGAGGAATGTATACTACGAATTTCATGACTCTAGCTGCGGTCATTTGGCTGGTACTATTTTTATCCCCTTTTCTATTTTAACCCCAAAAAGTACGACTATCGAAAATCCGTTTATTTTACGTGTCTACGCAATCAGAGGAATGTATACACCGAATTTCATGACTCTAGCTGCGAACATTTGGTTGGTACCATTTTTATCCCCTTTTTCCCATTTGAACCCCAAAAAGTACGAATTTCGAAAAATCCTTCTATTTTACGTGTCTACGCAATCAGAGGAATGTATACACCGAATTTCATTATTGTAGGTGCAGCCGTTTGGTTGGTACCATTTTTATCCCTCTATTCCCATTTTATCCATTAAAAATACGAATATGGAAAAAATACTTTTATATTATGTATCCACTCAATTATTGGAATGTACACACCGAATTTCGTGTTTCTAGCTGTTGTCGTTTAATATGTACCATTTTTATCTTTTTTTGCCCCATTTCACCCCCTACAAATAAGAAACACTTTATGGATCACGTTTTTGCTATAAGGGGATTGCACATACCCAATATCAAGCAAATATAAACAGACATGTTCAAAAAACATGCTTAAATATGCTAAAATATTAGGGATTATTATGGGTATTTTTAGTCCTTGTGAGGGAACATTTTTTCCCTTTGGGCCGATTTCGCCCCGTTTCAATCCCAACCGATCTACGACTATAAGACGCATTTATGGAAAATTTGGACGTTCTAGCTCCTTTCGTTTAGATGCTAGCGTGCTTTCAACAGACGGACAGACATGGCTAGATCGTCTTAGAATTTTATGACGATCAAGAATATATATACTTTATAGGGTCTCAGGCCGATATTTCAATGTGTTACAAACGGAATGACAAAATTAGTATACCCCCATCCTGGAGGTGGAGGGTATAAAAACAAGAAAGAAACAAAACAAATTAAAATAAAATCATTTTTTCAAAGATTTTTGATACACACTCACATAATATATTGCCCTTGGTTACAATGTGGTCAAATATTTTTTCCATTTAGGTAAACATTAACATTTTCATTTACGTTTTTATTAGTTATCCGGCCCTATTATCTTATAATTTCAATTTAAACAATTACGGAATTGTTTCACAAATATATTGGCGCCCACTTTGGGGAGTGCATACTTGAGTGACTATCAAGTGAAAGTATTCTCCTTTGTGTTGCGACTTTTAAAAATGTAATAGACCATGATGCGACTACAATAATGCAAATATTTTGATGTCTTTGTCTGCCTGCCTTGCCTTCCCACTCCCATTGATTTGTATGACTTTGCTAAATATTAAACAATATCATGTGCATCAACTTGACTTCTGCCTAGTGTATCTGCAATGTGACAACATCAACAACGTTCACACGTGATACCAACGAGTACATACATATTTATTTGCAATTATTTGAGTGCAATTATTTATTTCTTTTTCACTTTTTGCTCGATAAGATACCATTTGTCAGTGTCGTTTCCGTTTCATTTGCCAAAAATCATTAACATTTAAAAATTTCATAAATTATTTTGGGATTTGTTTCTAATCCATTATTTGATCGTATTTTATTATTTATGTATAATACATATTTCTTGTCAAATTGCGATTTGGGTTGTTTGTTGGTGTTGATTTTGCCGCTTTTCGCATTTATTCAATTCTCAATTCAATTAACATATTTCATCTAATGAATGGCCAGTGTAAATATTTATGTTCAAAGTATGATCAAAGACAACGTTTATATAGCAATATTTAATTTTATGATATTCCCATCAACATAAACATAAACAATTGATGTAATGTCAATGTTGAAAAGCTGAAAAGAAGAAGGTCGCAAATCGAGCTTTAGATTGACATAAGAATGTATTTGACTAAAATACTCAACAACATTGTTGGCTTCTGCGTCCAAAATAACGATGAGTCCATTTCCGAAACTGGAAGCTATATTTTTTAATGGAATTAGTTTACAAATGCTCACACAATGCTACCCCTTTTTCACGACCGATAATAGAACGTTGCTAGGAATGACTCTAATTAATCAAGTGTATCCACTTTATGTGAATATTATAATTGATCCCATATACTCATTAAGAAATTATTAATGATAAAATATAAACAAATATTGGCTTAACCAAAAAAACAAATAGATCGGTATATGTAACAATTATCGAACGCCACGCGGCACTATCGGTGATTTATGAGTGTTGCGGAATTTCTAATAGAAAACCATAGAGTGTGGGGGTCAGTGATGTTACGAACGACGACGATGTCGTCTAACCGACGTACCCACAACAATTATTACGTCGTTATTTATAATCAGCAATTATCGCACAACACACACACAAATCATGAAAAGTCATACATCAATGTTATAGAAATGTGTAGATTAAATTTTAGTTTTTTCATTTCAATGCACTACCTAATACAAAATTGAAATAAACATTCGATTTCATTTCATTTGATTTTTTTCTAGATTTTATCCTTAAGTTAACGTCATGAAGTTCGCCGAACATTTAACGGCTCACATAACGCCGGAATGGCGTAAACAATATATAAACTATGAGGTAAGTAAATGCTATTCACTTATTATACATGACAAGACATTTGTTGTAATCGTTATCCATTCCTTTTACGCAGGAAATGAAGGCCATGTTATACATGGCCGTCGAAGAGGCACCCTCAGTGGACAGCGTTGAAGATGAGGTGCTCAAGCGTCACTTTGCCAATTTCGATGAGAATTTCTTCCATTATTGTGATAAAGAATTGAAAAAGATCAATACATTCTATTCGGAAAAGTTAGCCGAAGCCACGCGTAAATTTGCCACCCTGAAGGCAGAACTGAAAACATGCATCGACGAGTCTGAACGTTCGGCCAAAAAGTCAAAGTCGCTGAAAAAGACGGCCGGACTGCCGCATCGCAAAGCGCAAGAGTTGAAATTGGCCTTCAGTGAATACTATTTGAGTTTGATTCTGCTGCAAAATTATCAGAATTTAAATCATACCGGTTTTCGTAAAATTCTCAAAAAACATGACAAACTCTTGCGTGTGGACACCGGTGCCAAGTGGCGTCAAGATCATGTGGAAGCCTCACATTTCTTTACCAACAAAGACATCGACAATGTCATCAACGAGACAGAAACGATGGTGACCAGCGAATTGGAGGGTGGTGATCGCCAGCGGGCTATGAAACGATTGCGCGTTCCGCCTTTGGGTGAGCAGCAAAGTCCGTGGACAACATTTAAGGTTGGCCTGTTCTCTGGCTCGTTTATTGTTTTGGGCATTGTAGTGGTGTTGTCGGGTAAGTGTAAATCGAAAAAAATATATAAAGAAGAAACACCATTTCAGTCATGAAATCGTTCGAATAAGTTTTTATTTATTTATTTTATTTATTTATTCAACATCAATACAAAGAAAGCCTATAAGGCCTATAAGGTTTTCCAATTTTTTTTACACTATATGACTAGAGTGATCAAACCCGAAACCGAAAACTGAGCCTACCGGGGTTTTCAACTGAAACCGACCGTCGGGTTAAAAGAACGATTTTCGGAAATCCGGTTTTTAAGTCGGTCTCGACCGGTTTTTTATTATTGAAAATAATCCTGTTTTTCGTGTGACTTAATAACTCTTCTGACGTATGTCTAAATTTATTTCGATTGTATAAATCGAAATGCCTTGTAGCCTTGTTACACTGCATGCGAAATCTAGTTTAAAAGACGTAAGGTCGTTTTTCAAATGTCAGACGTCCTGTGCTTTTAATTTCTGCCCAATTAGATGTTATCTTTGAGTAAAATTTTCCCCGTAAAAACACCCAATAGATTTTTTTAAATGAAATATTTATAATTGACATGCTTTGCTGAGGTTAAATAATAAATTGAATGAAAATTGAATGAAACCAGTCGGACCGGGTTTTTCGAAAAAAGAAAACTGGGCAAGCGGTTCTTTTCAAAATCACGGTTTTCGAAAAACCTGAAAACCTGACATGATAGAAAAACCGGGTTTTTGATCACTCTATATATGACTACACTAAAGATAAAATTGAAGTAGAAATCGACTAAAAGTTTACTCAATTTAAGTTTGTTGTTAATAGAATTTAGTGCACACGTATTCAGACCAAAATTAGTTTTATTTTCTTTAATTCTGTAAAAAGAGTTTGAAATGGAGTCAGTGACGTCATTTTTCGTCCGATATCATTTAGGCATCGTTCGAAAGGTATTGAGTTCCCTTTCAAAATGTGTCCAAGAAATATTGTCCCTTTGATTTATATTTAAAGTACTTGCAATGACCTATTAATTAAATCAAATTAAAAAAACGTTAGACAAAAATGCAACATAAAGTTACATTGGATAAATATGATTTTTAGAGGTACTTAGTTCAAATGTTTTGCTTATCATCATTAAACAACCCTTTCTTCATTTCTGGAGGGAGACCGTAGCATTGTTTTCACAACCCAACCTAATATGTATGTTAGACCGATTAAAAAAAATTGTTTAAATTACCCTCAAAACATTTCGGATATATCCTTTGCTTTCGCGTAGCTAGAGTGATTTTACATAACCTCTAAAAATCATGTTTTGTGTATTCTGTAATCAATTGTTAAATATTTTTCAAAGAACTTCGAATATCCTCACAAAATCTCCGAACTATTTTATGAAATCCCGTGGCCTTTTCCCCACATCTTACAAGCCTGACAATATATAGATGTATTAAAACAAATTTGTAAAGAATAACTATGCTGGCATTATTGTACTTAGCCTCGAATCAAAAATTCCTTTTATAATGGACTAAGTCGCAAATTTTTAATAGGAAATGACTTCCACAAGTAGACATGCTGAGGCCGTCTTTTGACATATTCTAAGTTTAAGTAAAACGTCACTTCTCAAGGTAGCCATGCAAAGAGGCCTTCTCTACGCCTTCTAAAAGATCACATAAATATTTTTTCCAGACTTCTAAATGATTTCATACATATGCTTACTTTAAGAGTCCTGCTACCAGACCTGCTAATAGAACGTTTGGTTTACGTGCTCTTTTGCTGTCCTTGTATAGGGTCCGCCAAATAACTTTTTTTTGAAAATGCTATAAAAAAACTACTGAATATTTTGTCAAATTTCTTTTTTTTTATTTGAAAGTACAATCCTTCCGGTTAATAATGGAAAATAATTGCATTCAAATGGCTGCCTCGGCACCCTACAAATAATAGTCCAACGGTTGAATAGTTGAAAAAAAAACGTTAGATGACGGACCCTATAGAAGGCCTCGAAGAAGAAGGCCCGAGAAGGGAGATGTCTGACAATTTGCAATGTTACTTGTATTTGACTGTCTTTACAGGTCTGTTAGTAAGCCCGCAAAGTTCCTATTTCCGTTACTGGGATGGAGGAACGGGTATTTCTTGTGCTTTATTTTCACTTAACCCACAGTAGCACAGCTCTGTGGAGTTCATATAGATACTGAAATTGTAGTTACCAACATTCATATATTGCCGTAGTCTCGTTACATGGTCGGTGAAATGGACATTTTAAATTTGAATCGGCTATAAAAAAGAACTGATTATTTTTTGAAATTTCTGGTTTGATTGGAAAGGTAGAACTTTGTCATGGAACACAACATCATTCATATGACTACCACGACTTTCTCAGTACAGCCCAAAATCCACACCAGTAACTCGTTCTCAATAGCCACGTATGGGTTCTCTGAACCCCATAAGCGGAAATTTTGCTTACTGACATAGCCACCGAGAAGTAAAAGAGCTTCATAAAGGCAGAACTGAAAGCCGACCTCTTCTCGAATAATTTCCACGCAAATTTCTTACAAGTTTACGTTAAAGACTCACTACTTTGGAAGTAAGTTTTTAATATTTCCCAATTTTGTCGGTAGTTCAAATTTTAAATTTTAAATGAATTCTTCATACTTTCCATGTGGAAGTTGGGAATCTTTTACTCACATAAAATTTGGGCGACTATAAAAATTGGCCAAATTTTTGATTGAAATAAAATCAGTTGCATTTCCATATGTAGAAATGTATTTGTAGTCACTCCGACCCCCAGTTTCACCACAGTTAGAGTTAACAAATAGTTATAATAACTGTGGGGTTCTTTGAAATCTATAACTTTTGATAATCTCTAATCAGATATTGTTAAAATGAGGGCAAATCACAAAAGATTTATGATTTTGCTATACCACTTTTAGTAGCTCCCACATAAATGTCGCCTTACTATATATAGAGATATCTTAATATATAATCATGTTTTTGCTATTGTTTTATAATTAATAGTAGCGATCGAGTTAGATTTGATGTGCTATAATCTTTAAATCATTTTACTGCAATGATACAAAATAATAAATGTGGTGGTCTAACTCGAAATGAGAGAATTACAAGTTGATTTGAACGGCTGAAACTTTGGTACTTTGTTCATTTACTACCACAACACCTTGGCATATTCATTGCTGCGATATTTAAATTCCTATTGCTCATTTACTTGTCACCACATATTAGGAATACCCCTTTTATTTATTACATTTTGTGGACAAATTATAAAATTTTCCACTTTCGAAAATAATACTTTAGTTTATGGGTTTTATATATTTTTTGCAGAAAAGAACACCTTCAAAACGTAGCTGTTATGTCGTTAGATAACTAAGCTTTAAAATACTGTCGTCTCAAAATATATTATTTTGTGCATTAAAAATCGATCTAGATTTACAATATAATTCATATGACACAGCGAAGAAAGTACCTCACGATTTTTCCAAAATAAACCCAATTGTCAATAAATCAGTTGTCACAACGGAAGGCTTGTTGTTGCTGTTCTATTATGGCTATTGCGGAATGTTTATGTGTCTTATCTATAGAGACAAGACAATATTTTAAAAATATGGATTCTCTTACAAAGCAGAACACTACAGTGTTTTCAAAAATACTAAAATTCAGCTCCCTTCTTAGTCTAAATAAAATAATAATAATTTAAATAAAAATATGAAAACGTTAGTGAAACTCATTGATTTTTCCGCGCGATAAATGTAAATATATTTAGATATCATAATAAAGAGTTTTTGGACGGATTGTAGGCCGGGTTATAATTATAAATGTCATTGAATACCATCAGCAAGTCATCAGTCATACCATCTATTTGTTCAGTTTTTTGCTATTCGCAATATTTGTCAGCGAACATTTATAATCTCTATAAAATCTCTATTTTTGTTTAGCGATATTCCACGATATAACCGGAGAAAATCTAAAAGTAACCTTCCGTCTGTATCGTGGCCCCCTCTTAATCATCGAATTCATCTTTCTCATTGGTGTCAACATTTACGGATGGCGTTCGTCGGGTGTGAATCATGTACTTATCTTCGAATTGGATCCTCGAAATCATTTATCGGAACAACATCTAATGGAGCTGGCGGCTATATTTGGTGTTATATGGACTCTAAGTATGTTAAGCTTTTTGTACTCGGCCAGTCTAAGTATACCGGCATTTATAAATCCTCTAACGTTAACCATAATAATGGTTGCGTTTTTGGTGAATCCCTTTCATGTGCTGCATCATGATGCTCGATTTTGGCTATTAAGAATATCGGTAAGTTTTCAACGCTTGACTCGAAATTATTAAACAAGTAATTCATTTCATAAAATTCTATTACAGGGTCGTATGATTGCTGCTCCCTTCTTCCATGTAGGCTTTGCTGATTTCTGGCTGGGTGATCAATTGAATTCACTGGCTACAGCTTTGTTGGACTTTGAGTATTTAACGTGTTTCTATTTCACCAATGGCAATTGGTTTGAGGCTCGTGATGCCTCGATATGCATGGAAAAAGATTTCATTATTCGTCCCATATTCAATTGTCTGCCGGCCTGGTTCCGTTTCGCTCAGTGCCTGAGGCGTTATCGTGATACAAAGGAAGCTTTTCCTCATTTGGTGAATGCTGGCAAATATTCGACGACATTTATGGTGGTGATATTTTCTACTCTCAAAAGTTTCAATAGTCGTAAGTTGCTAGCTGCAAATATTCTGAAGATATGTTTTAAAGTAACTAATGTTGTGTGTGCATTTGTGGAATTTTAGGTTATTACTCTAACACCTTTGATAATCCCTATACTTGGCTGTGGATAGTGTTCTCTGTGATTTCATCGTGTTACGCCTACACATGGGACATAAAAATGGATTGGGGTCTATTCGATAAAAATGCTGGGGAAAATACTTTCCTCCGAGAGGAAATTGTATACTCATCAACAGTAAGTATTTGTTTAAATTGATTTATATGTTATTATTTAGAAATTTAAAAAATATTGAATTGAATTATTATTTAGAGATTTAAAAACATGAAATGTTGGTGAGCTTCAGTACATATAGACTCAAAAGAAGACTGCGAATGTTTTCTACGAAATCAGAAAGGGTTCTCTGGGAAGAATTTTATGGCCAATCCTGAGAAATACCAACATTGCAACTTGATGTCCTCTTATAGCTGAGGTTGTTAGTGCAAAAAGATCACTCAAGAGCATCAAGTCCCCATGTTTAAATGGCATTTCACCTGAACTGCAAAAAGCGATCCAAATGTTAGGGCGCATATCATCATGTCCCTCATAATAAACTTTTGGGGTGCTGAATCATTATCCAGCGAGCTTTAATATGGTGTAATTTTAAAAATTTCCAAACATGCGACCTAAGGGCTAGTAACTCATAAACTCTAGGAACAAATGCTCAATAATTATAGTGGAGTTAGTATTTGTCAGTCCCTCAACACGCCCAATAGAGAGATTTTATATCATCAACCATGGCTAATTCGTCATAGCTGGCGACGTCCATAACATACTGTCCATGTAACTTAAAATGAATTTCTTATACAACTTTGTTTTGTTTCGAATGTCTTGAAATTTAGCACAGAAATTACAATTAACGAATTAAAAAAGGTCTGAAAATTTCATCTAAATCAGCCACGCCCGAGTGTGCTGACATTTTCAAAGGGTTTGTTCATAACAGTTGGTAATTTTTTTGCATAAATTTAAAGAATAGATTCTCCCGCTTCATTCTGTAGCATTAAGAAGACGGAGGTCGACGGAGCCAATATCCTTTTTCCCAAGGAAAACTGCAAACGCTGAATTTTATAAAGCCAAATGGCTCATATCTACCAAACTACATATCGAGGGCTTATATTCAAAAGTGGCTATGAGCAAAAACACAACTTTTTAGGAGAGCAAACTCTCAGAGAACATATACATATGTATACGGAATTTATAAGGAATTAAATTTAACGTAGGGCAGGATAGAATAGAGACAATTGTGTGGGAGGTACAAGAAGAGGAGTGGCTAAGGCGTAAATATTTTTTAGGTTTAAAGTGATTATGAAAGCATTTTCAAATATCAAATTGGAAATGATTTTGACTAACCGTATGAATGTTATGTCGGTTTTATTGTAACCGAAGTTTATTCCACTTTGTGTGGGAGGTACCAGAAGGGGTGTGGCAATATCGCATATATTCGACATGAATGTAACCACTATAAAAGCATTGTTAAATATCAAATTTCACAGTATTCCAATTATCAGTATAGTAGTGAGTGATTTGTCTGGGAGGTAGTGGAAGGGGCGTGGCAAAACCCGCCATATTTTGCACACTTAAAGTGATTATAAAAACTTTATCAAATACAAAAATATAGCTGATTCCGCTTATCCTTGTGGAAGTTATATGGGTTTTAATTTATCATTGGAATATGGGCTATTTGTGTGGGAGGTACCAGAAGAGGCGTGGCAATTTCGCCCATCTTCGAACTTAAACTAAGTTTGGGAAAAATATTACCATGTTCAAAGTTTGAATCGGATCCTTAACTGCTTTCGAGAGTTATCGTGTACACCAGCCAGGCGGACGGACGGACGGACACGGATCAAACACCTTAAAAAGTTGTGAAACGGATTTGGTCAAAACATAGGATATCCAATTCTATTGTCTCCTTTGAACACCGTCATAATGTTGGTTGTGTGTCATTGTTCTATCGATACTTTCATGGTGTTTGTTCTTCGGAAATTCGTGATCTTATACCGCCCGTGAGAACGTTCGGTAGAGATACGCGACTCTCCAGGAACGCTCACCCATTTGTTGTCGATTGGACAACCGGCCGCACTACACATTACAGAATAAATTCGTTCTTCGCCCGTACTATCTGTATGTGGAATCGACTTCCGGCAAATATCTTTCCCTCCAATTACGACATTCAGAGATTCAAAACAGATGTCAACATACACTACTCCCTCTTTCCTCCTTCCAATACCTGATCTTCCTTCCGCCAATGCAATGTACTGCATTTATAGGGGACATCCCCTGAGTGTTGGTTCAGTAAAAAAAATGTTTCAAAATTGATCACTATGTATGTTGAAATAAGCACATAGCCATAGTAAACTCGTTAACGTTTTTAAAAAATGTTGGCAATGTCGTAGAGTAAGTGCATTTTCTGGGATGTACACACCGAATTTAAAGATTCCAGCTTCATCCGTTAAATTGGTACCATTTTCATCCCTTTTTCCATTTTTTTTTACAAAAAGTGGTTATTGCGGTAGGACACGGGAAACAAAAAAAAAGTGGATATTTTTGGAAAATTTTCATTTTCGTTAAATGATTTTCATGCATGACATTTTTGTTTTATGATTTTCTCGTGGATCCGACTGAATTTTTGTTTGTTTATGTGTTTAGCCAGTCGCGAAAATCGATGCAATTGTTGAAAAAATCCAAATTTCCAAATCTCATTTTCGAGAAAATGGTTCATAGCCACTTTTGAATATATGCAATCTAAATAACATTTTTTAATTAAAAAGAAGGATCTGTTTTTCAATAAACCCGATTTCAGAATGCTAACAGCGACAATATCGTACATGCAAAAACTACTAAATTGCATGAACATTTTCTAAGTCAAACTATTACTTTTTTCTGAAGATATTTTCCAATAATTTTGTCTTAAATATTGTTTCACGCCATCTATGAGATATTATAAGATTCTTTAAATATTCATTGTACTATCTGACTCTTTGTTTTTTTTTTTCTTCTTGCAGGGTTTCTACTATTTTGCCATTATCGAAGATCTATTATTACGTTTTAGTTGGGCATTATCGTTTTATGTAACAGAAATGAAATATCTAAGCGGTGACATTATGACTTCTATCACTGGTATTTTAGAAGTATTCCGGTATGTATTATTATAACTCAAGCTTATTGAAATTAAATTCCATTAAATAAATATTCAATTATTGTTGCAATTTCAGTCGCTTTGTTTGGAATTTCTTCCGTTTGGAGAACGAACACTTGAATAATTGCGGTAAGTTCCGTGCTGTGCGCGATATTTCTATAGCACCCATCGATTCCTCCGATCAAACCTTAATACTTCGCATGATGGATGAACCTGATGGTGTCATAAATCGTTATACGAAAACAAATCGTCCTAAGCCGAAAAAGACAAAAGATCCCGAAAAGAGAAGTCTGCTGCCACCACGTGGCTCTTTGCAGGATCTTACCATAGACATTGATGGTACTAAGAAGTTATAAGATGATGAAAAGATGTCAACAAACTAATGCAATTTCTTGAAAGTTTGATAGCTTTCCAGATACACATACACACACATACATATATATTATATAATTGGTTAAGTTAAGTTCGAAAGAAATAGTTTAATTTTCTTAATTAATATTTAGTGAATTTTATGTTTATTCGTTCGTTCGCATTCGTTCCACCCACCCTACTTCTTTCATTCCCCTTTTTGTGTTAATCGTAAAGTTTACATAACATATATGTTTTGAGTCCCACTTAATTGCCACCACAAAAGGTATGAAATGGTTAAAGTGAATATATATTTATTTGTAAATGGAATATATTCTAAAAAAGATACTTTTATAAAGAGATACAATGACGATCTCCCCCTCGTTCAGCACATTTATATTAATGCTATTGTCTAAGCACTGTACTGCAGCCAATATATGCTTGCCTCATCGTTATTACATCGCTAAGGCCTAATGCTTTTGTGTGTGTGCTGTAGAGGAGCGTCTTTGAATATCTTTATAAATCTATCCCTTTATCTAATCTATTGATTAGAATTTAGTGGAGCCTAGTATCTTAAATGTAATTCTATACATATGATTATTCAAACCTAATATGATTGGTTGATTATTTATTGAACCATTTCTTATCATCTACTCGTCATGTTTTGTTCTCTAACCGTTAAGTACTTAATAATTCCTACTCCCCCATAAAAGACTACCCAACCGTGTTGAGTCCACAATTATTAACATTTTGTTTAAAGCGGCAGTATTACTTATAATTTACAAGGACACAAAATAACCGCTTACTTTTCTCTTCCAAAAACAATTATAACAACATACAACATTCCCATTGAATTAAGTCAATTACATACATACATATTTTTTAGATACCTACCTACCTATATATTTGTTTATACTTACGTTTTATTTTGGAGCCTAATTTTTTGTATTCAATTCCTGTTTGCCAGTAATTTAAGTTTTGTTTTGGTTATTCAATCCCTTTGCTAGTAGTGAGTGCTAGAAAACAAACGAAATAAGTTAAAGAAAAAAACAGTTTCTATTATAAAACAAGTTTTGTTACAAAACTTGGCTCGTTTTATTGATGAGCTCTAAACAATTTTTTACTTGTAATTCAATAATTGTAAACATATACGAAAAATAAAAACAAAATGTGAAACCTAAGTAAAAACGAAACATTTCTAGTTTATAATAAACAACAACATACATATACATATTTTTCTAATACTAATTCATGTGTAATATGATAATAAATAAAGCGATACATAAGTGATAAAATGTTTTGAAAGCAAAATAGACTCCCCTTACTTTTAGTCATTTAATAAGGTAAGTAAATGTGGTAGTGCTGATACATCGGCAAATATGAGTGGAATGTTAAAAATTACACGAATGCACTATGGTCCCAAATCCATATTTTTGGCAGAAATTCAAAAAATTTAAATTGGAAATTGTTAAATGTGTATATATTTTCTTAATGGCAACACTCCAAACTATCAAGTGAGCATAACATATAAATGTCGTGGACCAAAAGTTATATGTAGGACTCAACTTGACTCAAAGTGTAAATGTGAAAGTGTTCGTCTGAGTGTGTAGTTTATGGTGGAATTAATATCTCGCCAGCATTTTCGGCAAACTCCTGTAATTGCCACTTTATTTTAGCACAATTTTCGATAGCCATAGTACACATATTTGATCATATCTCTGAATCAGATTTGTGTATGAGACCCATCAACATCTCATTTTAAAGGTATTGTAAGCACCTAATGGTATATAACATTATTCACTTTTCTATACACATGTATACATTTTATATTATTTCCTGAAATAGTTATTTAAATTGCAGTGTCAAGTAGAATATTTGTATGCTATAATTTGCTTTTGTAATAATGTTCAGAAAAACATTTTTCGTCAAAGCGAACTAAGTTTCATTCTTTTAAGAGGTAATAGAGGCGTGGTCCGATCGACCCAATTTTATTTTTTAAATAATGATATGTCTAGCAAATGTGCAGAATTACAAGATTATATCTTTATTTTTCGACTGTATGAAATAAAAATGGATTTGGGACCAGTGTGGAATAGACGGAACCGTTTAAATAGCCATTAATAGGATTTGATCCAAAGATTGTTAGGGCTCCCAGTCACTTTTTCAATGCAGTACACTTTTTTCTCTCCAAAATGATAAAATTGTTGGATTTTTCTTTGGGTGTTTCAAAAAAATAGAAAAAAGATCCAGGGAAAGAAAATAGTCCCAAGAAATTGCGCTTGAGCCTATTTTTGTAACTACTGTAGTTTGTGTGGAATTCAAGGAATAGTTGAGTTATTTTTGATCTTTCGACTTTCACGATCGAAAATAAGTTACAGAAACAGTCAATTAGTTTCATATACAAACAGTAGATATAGTTTAAACTGAGGCAAAGCATAAATCCATTTTAAAGTTAGAATAATGGTATTTACCCCAAACTCCAAGTATCATTAAAAAACCCCCGAAAGAGTTTCAAAATGTTGAAGACGGACAAAGAAAGAGGCACAACTAAAATATTTTAGAGGTACCTTTTTAAGTGATCCAAAGTTGACAGAAATAGCTCGGACAGATTTGGGGAGGAGAGCGTAAATAAAATTCAATAGTTAGGCGAATAAGTGAAAACGTTTGTAGTTCGCTATAGGTCAAAGTCTACGCGAATCTTCGTTTAGGAAAAGGTGAATTTAAATACCACTAATAAACTTAGTGATGGTTCGGGGTTAGTTTTCCACTACAGGGCCTCGCGTTTCAATTTTATTGATGGAATTGTGGATCAGAATGTGTACCCACAATTTTAAAAATAAGTTTATCCAGATCGGTTTTAGAACTAAGCTTTGGCCTATTTTTGTAACTACTAAGGTCCTGGCTACATACATTCAAAAGAATTTGTTAGTAAAAGAAATCAATAAGACTACTGAAAAAACAGATTTTCTGCTGAAAAAGAGACAGCAGATTGTCCCTGCTAAAATAGCAAACAGTTATTTACTGTTTTTTGGAACAAAATTATATTATGAAAGAATTCTTAAAACTTTAAGCATACATACAGAACAGTATGACCAGTATGAATATACATGTTAACAACACTTTTTATAATAAAGCTTATTTATTACCACTGAAAGATAATGTGAATGTCTTTTTAATGATACGCATATTGTCCCGAGCTAATATAGGGTCCGCCAAATAACTTTTTTTTTGAAAATGCTATAAAAAAAACTACTGAATATTTTGTCAAATTTCTTTTTTTATTTGAAAGTACAATCCTTCCACTTAATAATGGAAAATAATTTCATTCAAATAGCTTCTGAGGGCACCCCACAAATAATAGCCCAACGGTTGAATAGTTGAAAAAAAAAACGTTAGATGGCGGACCCTATATAAAAGGAAATTCGAGCTAAACTCGTTTACGCCTTCTATCTATCTTAATTAATATCAGCCATTTTTAGCAGACTGCAAGCTCTTTTGCAGTGTGAATGCTGATGCAAGATTGCAGAGAAATTGCTGTAATAGCAGAAAAGTGTTGACAGGTAGCAGAAAATCGCTGCTGTTAATAACAGACTTTTTTCTCAAAGTGCATGGAACAGTATGACATATAAAAATAAAATATGAATTTCATTTTTAAAATTGTTGTTTTATTTTTTTTTAATTTAAAATTCACATTTTCCCTTAAGCATCATTATTATAGCAGTATTTAGAAAATACGCATACAAATAACTCTTACAAGAGTTGACACTTTCAGATTTATCGTACATATACATATATGCGAAGACTAAAAAAATTATGTACTTTTTCTATAAAATATAAGATTTATACAATATTACCATTTATAATAATAATTATCTCTCAAATATAAGGACGTATTTTCTTTTAGCCGGGATAACAAGCTGCGTTCATACAAATTTTAACATTTTAGTTAGATTTTTGTTAGAGTCTTAAAGAAAAACAGCCATATAATCTCGTATGTTTGCTAACGTACAGTATCAGTATGGGTATCTTCGGAAAATTGTATTAACTACATGTAACTTATTACTACTTATTATTATACGCTTACTGTCACGAACTAGTAGAAATTTAACGAACGCTCATTCTGGATCTTATTTTTATACTTATTACTAGCTGAACCCCCGCCCGCTTCGCCATGCAAAAAAAAAAAACAAACGGTAAAATTAAAATCTGCTTTCATATTAATTTTTGTCCTGATCGGTAATATATGCACCAATTATAATCAAGGTTCTTCCCTGAGATAATAAAGAAATGGATATGTTTCATGGAGAACTTTAGTTTAAGGCGAATAATTGAAAAAATGTCAAAATCAAATTGATTTTTTGTTCATTCGTAAGATGAAATGACATTACATTAAAAACACATAGAAAATCAATCTAATTGTCCACTAATCAAACAACACAAAAACTAAAAAATTAATATAATATCCGTTTTCTTGACATAGGTCGGCTGTTGGCGAATGAATATTTCTCTTTTTATAACCTTTCTTCACTATTGTGCTAAGAAAATCCACAGAAAACGTGTAATTTTATAAAATTCAAATCAAAAATGCGCCATCTTTCAAATCCCGCCCATTTGTATATTATCTAAGCAGGTTACAACTAAATTAACTTACACAACAATATAGGAATATCGTTGTTGAATATACTCAAAAAACAGGTTTTAATTTCGAATGGGAAGGGTCACGGCCACTTTCCGCCCATCTCGGTGTCGAAATAAACTAAAACCGGGTTTAATTTCAGATGGGAAGGGTCACGCCCAATTTCCGCCCATCTTTGCACAACTATTTATACTGGATCAACTGAAACAAAATTTCAGCACTCTAGGTCTATGACACCTACTGACCATATTCGATAATATGTTTTAACTTAGTATGTGAGGTACCACGCCCACTTTCCCAATACCGTCCATTTTTGGCACAACTATGCACATTGATGCTAGATGCACTTACACAAAATTACAGCACTCTAGGTGTCATAGAAGTGGCAATATTCAATAAGAGGTTTTAACTTCGTGTGGGAGGTGCCACGCCCACTTTTCCAATACCGCCCCTTTTTGACACAACTGTACAGACTAATAATTAGTGAACTTTCACAAAAAAAGGTTTATGCTAGATGCACTCACACAAAAGATAAGTATTGTAGCTGAATATATTCGATAATAGGTTTTAACTTCGTATGGAAAGTACCACGCCCTTATTTCCAATATCTCCCATTTTTTGGGCACAGTTACGCACATTGATGCTAGATGCACTTACACAAAATTTCAGTTTTTTATCTGCCTTAGAACGGCATATATTCGAAAATGGGTTTTAACTTCGTATGGGAGGTGCCACGTCCACATTTCCATTACCGCCCATTTTTGTCACAACTACACATGTTGATGCTAGATGCACTTACACAAAATTACAGCACAATAGGTGTCATTCAATAATAGGTTTTAACTTCGTATTGGAGGTGCCACGCCCACTTTTCCAATACCGCCCATTTTTGGCACAACTATGCACATTGATGCTAGATGCACTTACACAAAATTACAGCACTCTAGGTGTCATAGAAGTGGCAATATTCAATAAGAGGTTTTAACTTCGTGTGGGAGGTGCCACGCCCACTTTTCCGATACCGCCCATTTTTGGCACAACTATGCACATTGATGCTAGATGCACTTACACAAAATTACAGCACTCTAGGTGTCATAGAAGTGGCAATATTCAATATGAGGTTTTAACTTCGTGTGGGAGGTGCCACGCCCACTTTTCCAATACCGCCCCTTTTTGACACAACTGTACAGACTAATAACACTGTCCAACAGCATTTTTGGAACAGAATAGCGACCCTATAATTCTGAAAGGGTATGTTGAGTAGATCATTTTTGTAGAACAAACTTATGGTCCAGCACGTCTGAGTTTTTTTTTTACAGTGGGTCAAAGTTTTCATTTTTTGGTCGAAGGGAGTATTATACTATATGAAAAAAATGCTGTAAGTTAATGTCTGAGAGAATTCTTATGGTCAGAGTTGTATTGTGGAATTGTATGAGGATTATTTTTGTGGAAGATCTTAACCCTCTAACTGGTCTCTTTACGGGTCAATTTGACCCTTTTTCGAGAAAATCAAAAAATATCCTTTAAAAAAGGACATTTAAGGATTAAAATATTCTACGAAAATGTTTGCCGGAAAATTTCAGTGGGGGTCACCAAAGACACCATTGTTGTAAATAAAGCTCTTTACGATTAATTGGCAAAATTACACGCTAACTTCTATAAAAACTTATAATTTTGTTTTAATAGTTGTTTATTATAGTATGTACATATTAATTTTTTTGCTTCAAATTTTCGAGTAAAAGGGAATTGGGAAATATCAGTAGTATGCCAATGGATTAAAGATTAAACGTAATATGCTTTCCTGTATTTAGCTTGACGTGAATGTTCCGATGGGTTAAGGTTTCTGTACAAGCCCCATACGTATTCATCAAGCATTACACTTTGGGATTTCCTTTGAATCTTCCTTCTAATACCTTTATATCCTGATGAAACCTTTCACCGTGTTCATCTGAAACCGCTCCAAGGTTTTATACTATACTTCCCATTTATATTTATAGTATTCAATTTTATTTAAGAGATTTGAAATATTTGCGTATGTTTCCTCCTTTTTTGTGGAATACGCAACCGGTATTGATGGATGCTGATTTCCATTGTGCAGTAAAACTGCTTTTAAGCTGTGTTTTGAACTATCTATAAATAGTCGCCAAGCGGAAGAGTCCAGTGGAAGCTTTATATATTTTAGAACCTCTTAAATACTGCAACAGTATACAAGTTCTTCTGATTTTTTAAAATAACTTTCCAGATCGGCGTATCTTTTTCTTGGAAATGTAACTTTTACATCGGCTTTTATCAAATTCATGTTTTTCAACCTGGAACATAATATTTCAGCTTTCTCTTTTGTTAGTCCTAAATCTTACAAGATCTTCAAAATAAGCTTGGTCTATAAAATTAGGACATATGTTTAAACCATCAAGAGGTAAGTAACTTATATCCGATATGTTTTCAACCGCCGCTGTTATTTCTGTATTGGCGTATGTCATATTGGTCGAAAATGTATGTGTAGGCGGTTGAGGCACCGGAACACCTTCACAGCGCACTTCTGGTAAAATTACATTATTTGTTGGTTCGTATGTCATTATCGCGTAGTGTCTTTGGCTTCTACCAAATTTGTAATTTACGCAGAAATAACATGTATCTGATTTGTGATCTTCAGGTTCAATACATGTCATAGGCGCAGAAAATGGTAGCGCCTTAGTACCGCCTTTGTACCAGGTCAAAATACCACTTTCGCAAGTAATACATACAGTTTTTGGTATCTAAGCTTCAGAAAAAAATCGTATTCCAAAGAAAAGAAAATATGGTTCTTCAATTGTAGGGAATATCTTTCTTCTGCTTTGATGGTGCGTAAAATGTCCATAAAACAAAACCAATTTCTTAATTTGCAAACAGAATCCTTATTTAAGCTTTAATTTTTCTTTTTATACCCTCCACCTCCAGGATGGGGGTATATTCACTTTGTCATTCCGTTTGTAACACCTTGAAATATTTATCGGAGACCCCATAAAGTATATATATTCTGGGTCGTGGTAAAATTCTAAGACGATATAGCCATGTCCGTCTGTCCGACTGTCCGTCTGTCTGTTGAAAGCACGATAGCGGCCGAACGAAATGAGCTAGAAGGTTCAAATTTTTCCTAAATGTGTCTTATGGTTGTAGATCGCTTGGGATTGAAAGTGGACGAAATCGGTCCAGAGGGAAAAAATTTTCCCTCACAAGTACTGAAAATACCCCTAATATTTAGAGTATTTCAGCATGTTTTTTGAACATATTAGCTTGTATTTACTTGATATTTGCAATTCGCATTCCCTCGACATTCTTTAATCTACTGGTAATACTGTGGAATGCATTCCGTAGTGGAGGGTATATAAGATTCGGCCCGGCCGAACTTAACGCCTTCTTACTTGTTTATATTAATTTTAGTAAAAATCACACCCGATATTTAGTGCTTAGTAGCTCAATTATGCTTGATTTTTTCTTTTATTTTTTATTATTAATTTTAATAAATATCACACCCGATTTGTATGTCACAGCTGACTTGGCGCGAGAACTCAGTGTTCGGCCCGGCCAAACTTGACGCCGTTTTTACCTGTTTTGTATATGTTGGCGTGTAATTTTGCCAATTAATCGTAAAGAGCTTTATTTACAACAATGGTGTCTTTGGTGACTCCCACTGAAATTTTCCGGCAAACATTTTCGTAGAATATTTTAATCCTTAAATGTCCTTTTTTAAAGGATATTTTTTTATTTTCTCGAAAAAAGGGTCAAATTGACCCATAAAGAGACCAGTTAGAGGGTTAAAATCTTCCACAAAAATAATCCTCATACAATTCCACAATACAACTCTGACCATAAGAATTCTCTCAGACATTAGCTTACAGCATTTTTTTCATATAGTATAATGCTCCCTTCGACCAAAAAATGAAAACTTTGACCCACTGTAAAAAAAAACTCAGACGTGCTGGGACCATAAGTTTGTTCTACAAAAATGATCTACTCAACATACCCTTTCAGAATTATGGGGTCGCTATTCTGTTCCATTCAAAAAGTCTTAATTTGTTGGACAGTGTAATTAGTGAACTTTCACAAAAATTCAAGACTCTAGCTACAACAGTATTCCAAATATGCTAATTTATAAAAAACTAATAAATCCCCAAATTGTGTGGGAGGTGCCACGCCCACTGAAAATATCAAAAATTTATATATAGCCTATTTTCACCACCGGTTCAGCATGAAAATACTGTGAAAATTTCAAGAAGATCGGTTCAGTAGTTTAGGCTGCTATAAAGAACAAACAAACAAACACAGATTCATTTATATATATATAGATATAATATCACACTACAAACTCTTCAGCAGTTTGAATACTGAATCATAACTGCAGATAAACTGTTGTTGTGACAGAAAGCCTGCTTTAATAGCAGAAAAAGTGCCTGTTGATAGGTAGCAAATAGTGTCTGTTGTTAATAACAGACATTTTTTTCTTAGACACCCCAGAGCCCTGACATTAGACTGATTTGGGAATTTATGGGATTATTTGGGATCACGACTACAAAAACCGCTGATTCTGTTATTTTGAATGCTATTAAAATAAATAAATGAGACAAGCTTTAAACGGACTTAAGTAGAGGAAATGCAAACTTATGTAAGGTTATGATAATTCTAAACAACGGAATGTACACAAAGTATAAAGAAAAAATGTTGTCCCAGTTTGGATTGTTCTTATATAGTATTATATATAAGTATGTATATTAAATACTTATACTTACTAGTAGTATACTTTTAATTAATGGATCTAATACCGTTTGTTTTAAAATACCCTACATCCCAATTTGTTTTACACCTACTGTACATTAGGCTGGCTTGCGGTCCATACAAATGGAAAAACAATTTCCAGTCACCCCACGAAAATAAAGTTTGGATTGTTTAATGATGATAAGGAAACTGTACTCATATCTATTTAATTTTTAAACTAAATTGGAGTATGGATTTTATTCAGAATGATATTTTTTCTGAGTGTATGGGAAAAATGTAAGATTATTTTAAACGTTTTCGAAACTCCTCTTTTAGAGTTTTCATACAAATTGAAGTTGTTTATGACACTCGGTTAAATAAAATACATATTCATTTAATTCTTTGCTCCAATTTGAGATGAGGTTTTCCGAAAAGCTAGGTGCCCACTTAACGCCAGAATGGCGTCAACAATACATTTGCTATGTGGTGAGTTATGTATGCCAACCTTATCATATTCCCCTCCCTATCCGGTTACTAATGATTCCTGCGATTTTTTTTAGGATTTAAAGAATATGATTTTAAATGTCACCGAAAATGCGCCACTGCAACAAATTGTGCCCAGTCGTGCAGTCGACGTCTACTATAGCAATTTTGAGGAAGAATTCTTTTTCGAGTGTGAAAAGGAGCTGCACAAAATCAATACATTTTATGCGGAAAAATTGGCAGAAGCTACTAGGCGCAGTGACGCTTTGGCCATCGCCTTGGAAGACATCATCGGGGAGCTGCGTTTGAAAAAACGTACCCAGTCGCGTTATAGTCTGCATGCTGCCAGTACTTTGAAGAATAAGACATCGAAAAAGTGGAAAAAGTCCAAAATGGAAGATATGCGCAATGCCTACAGTGAATTGTATTTGAGTTTGGTGCTGTTGCAGAATTATAAAGTCCTAAATCACACGGGATTTCGGAAGATTTTGAAGAAGCATGACAAGGTTTGGCGGGAGCGAAGGAATTTGAAATTTGTTAAAACCTTTTTGTACAATTTTTAGTTGTTGAATAATGACCGGGGATCAAAATGGTTTGCTAGGCATGTTGATGCGGCTTATTTCTACAAGAATGTCGATTTGGACAGACTCATCGAGGAGACTGAACACAATGTCACCGAATATTTGGAAAATGGTGATCGCTCGCAGGCCATGAAGCGTTTACGTGTTCCACCCTTGGAGGAGACTCAGCAAATAGGCACCGTCTTTCGGGTGGGATTTTTTATAGGCTCGTTTACGGTGCTGTTGGCTGCGATCTTTTTGGCATGTACGGACGTGATTATTTGTATTATTTCCAATCTTTAATCTTGATGATCTTCTGTGCCAGGTGTCAGCCAAACGTTAACCTCTGTGGATAGAGAATATGCTTGGCTCCTATTCCGCGGCCCTTTCTTTGTGATCATTTATTTGTTTCTCTTGGGCATTAATGTCTTGAATTGGCGTCGATTTGGAGTCAATCATATTTTAATTTTCGAGATAAACCCTCGCAAGCATTTGACCTATTCACATTTATTGGAATTACATGGAATTCTTGGTGTTTTGTGGTCCTTATGTGTTTTGGGCTTCATTTATGCGGGAGAGTTGCATATTTCTCGTTATTGGTTTCCATTGGTTTTGGTGATTTTGATGGTGACCTTTCTGTTGATGCCCTTTCGTATTTGCCATTTGAGTGGAAGATGGTGGCTGATGAAGTTGATGGTGAGATCACATGTTGTCGAAAGTGTAATTGAGGTCGAAGTTGGAGGTGTTTGTAGGTGGATGATCGACCAAAATATGAAATTTAAAAGAGTGATTGCTCTCCTAAAAGATCTACTTTAGTAACTATGAACTCATTTCCATTTTCATATTAATTTTATAAAGGATTTAAAATTTTTCATTATTTTAAATAATACTTTTTATCCCCCACCCAAAAGGGTCGCGTTTGTGCTGCTCCCTTTTATCACGTTGGTTTTGCCGACTTCTGGTTTGGCGATCAATTGAATTCATTGGTTGGCTGTCTGTTGGATTTCAAATATATACTATGTTTCTATATATTCAACGCCAACTGGAGCAATGATTTTGAACCCACAAAATGTCTGCAAGATGATCATCTCGGAAATGCCATCGTACGCTGTTTGCCGGCATGGTTTCGATTTGCTCAAAGTCTACGACGCTATCGAGACACTCGTTTGGTTCATCCATTTCTCGTAAATGCCGGAAAGTATTTCAGTACATTTCCCATGGTGATATGCGCAACATTGATGTCGTTCTACAAAGGTAAGTTTTACTTGCAATTTGTTGTAGCTCTCTTTAAATGATATCTTTTGATTTTTTCTTCCAGATGATTATCCTCATTTTTTCGATAATCCCTTTGTTTGGTCCTACATCGTTGCGGCCATTACACAAACTTTATATTGCTACGGTTGGGATGTTTTACGTGATTTTAGTTTGTTTGAAAATTGGTCCGGAAAACATATATTTTTGCGAGATCAAATCATCTATCCAGCTTCATTTTATTACTTTGTCGTTGTGGAAAATCTGATTTTACGCTTCTTTTGGGCCATTTCTTTGTATATGACCGTGCACATGGGTATAAGTTCATACATTATGGATTCTGTAGCGGGATGTTTGGAAATTGTCAGGTGGGTATTTTTTTAATCAGATTTTTAATTATTTCAATGATTAAGGCGATTTACGATGAAGCTAGACGATTAACGCGTTCATTACCTGAAATGAATCGTTATATTCCACATAAAGGAATTTGTCATTAAAAGAAAACAGAAAGTCTGCTGAAATAGCAGATTTTCTGCAGAAAAAGAGACAACAGATTTGTATCTGCTGAAATAGCAAACAAATAGAAAAAACGTTATCTTGATACTGTACAGAACAGTATGGTCAGTTGAATATACATGCTAACAACACTTTTTATACCCTCCACCTCCAGGATGGGGGTATACTAACTTTGTCATTTCGTTTGTAACACCTTGAAATATCGACCTGAGACCCTATAAAGTATATATATTCTTGATCGTCATTAAATTCTAAGACGATCTAGCCATGTCCGTCCGTCCGTCTGTTGAAAGCACGCTAGCATCTAAACGAAAGAAGCTAGAACGTTCAAATTTTCCATAAATGCGTCTTATAGTCGTAGATCTATTGGGATTGAAATGGGGGCGAAATCGGCCCAAAGGGAAAAATTTTTCCCTCACAAGGACTAAAAATACCCATAATAATCCCTAATATTTTAGAGTATTTAAGCATATTTTTTCAGTATGTCTGCTTGCACTTACTTGATATTGGGTATGCACATTCCCCCGATAACAAAAACGTGCACCATAAAGTGATTCTTATTTGTAGGAGGTAAAATGGGGCAAAAAAGGGATAAAAATGGTACATATTAAACGACAACAGCTAGAAACACAACATATTTCTCTAATGGAGTAGATACATAATATAAAGGTATTTTTTTTCCAAATTAGTACTTTTAAGGGGTAAAATGGGAATAAAGGGATAAAAATGGTACCAACCAAACGGCTGCCCCTAGAATAATCAAATTCGGTGTATACATTCCTCTGATTGCATAGACACGTAAAATACACGGATTTTTCAAAATTCGTAATTTTTGGGGTTAAAATGAAAAAAAGGGATAAAAATAGTACCAATCAAATGACCGCACCTAGAGTCATGAAATTTGGAGTATACATTCCTCTGACTGTGTAGACTCGGAAAATAAAGAGATTTTTCGAAATTCGTACTTTTTGGGGTCAAAATGGAAAAAGGGGCTAAAAATAGTACCAACCTAATGACCGCAGCTAGAGTCATGAAATTCGGTGTATACATTCATTTGGCTACGTAGACATGGAAAATAAAAGGTTTTTTTTCCAAATTCTTACTTTCAAGGGATACAATGTGTACAGAGGGATAAAAATGGTACCAACCAAACGGCTACACCTAAAATAAAGAAATTCGGTGTATACATTCCTCTGACTGTGTAGACTCGGAAAATAAAAGAGATTTTTCGAAATTGGTACTTTTTGGGGTCAAAATGGAAAAAGGGGTTACAAATAGTACCAATCAAATGACCACAGCTAGAGTCATGAAATTCGGTGTATACATTCATTTGGCTACGTAGACATGGAAAATAAAAGGTTTTTTCCAAATTCTTACTTTCAAGGGATACAATATGTACAGAGGGATAAAAATGGTACCAACCAAACGGCTACACCTAGAATAAAGAAATTCTAATTGGGTAGAAACGTCAAATAAAGAGATTTTAGATAGTCGTACTCTTAAGGCGGTAAAAATGGTACCAACCAAATGGCCGCAGCTGGAATCATGGAATTCGGTGTATACATTCCACTGACTGCATAGACACGCAAAATAAAAAGTTTTTTTTTCAAATTTTTGGTTTTTCTTTTACGGCAAAAATTGGTTGAATCATGAAGTTAGGTTATTTTGCACTATGTACGTCTGATAATGGATTTGCAAAATGTAGACTTTTGGAATTAAAATAGAATGGAAAAACAACCAACTGTAGCACCCACTATCTACCAATATTTATGGTATTTAAGTTTTTTGAAAAAATATATAAAGAGTGATTTTTTTGAGGTTAGGATTTCCATGCATTAGTATTTGACAGATCACGTGGGATTTTAGACATGGTGTCAAAGAGAAAGATGCTCAGTATGCTTTGACATTTCATCATGAATAGACTTACTAACGAGCAACGCTTGCAAATCATTGAATTTTATTATCAAAATGCGTGCTCTGTTAAGAAAGTTCAGAAAGAAAGAAATTGTGTTCAGCGACGAAGCTCATTTTTGGCTCAATGGGTACGTAAATAGGCAGACTTGTCGATTTTGGAGTGAATATCAGCCAGAAGCATTGCACGAGCTACCAATGCATCCAGAAAAAGTCACAGTTTGGTGCGGTTTATGGGCTGGTGGCATCATTGGACCGTACTTCTTCAAAGATGATGCGAATCGTAACGTAACTGTGAATGGTGAGCGCTACCGTGAGATGATATCCAACTTTTTTTTGCCCAAAATGGAAGAACTGAACTTGGTTGACATGTGGTTTCAACAAGATGGCGCTACATGCCACACAGCTCGCGATTCTATGGCCATTTTGAGGGAAAACTTCGGAGAACAATTCATCTCAAGAAATGGACCGGTAAGTTGGCCACCAAGATCATGCGATTTGACGCCTTTAGACTATTTTTTGTGGGGCTACGTCAAGTCTAAAGTCTACAGAAATAAGCCAGCAACTATTCCAGCTTTGGAAGACAACATTTCCGAAGAAATTCGGGCTATTCTGGCCGAAATGCTCGAAAAAGTTGCCCAAAATTGGACTTTCCGAATGGACCACCTAAGACGCAGCCGCGGTCAACATTTAAATGAAATTATCTTCAAAAAGTAAATGTCATGGACCAATCTAACGTTTCAAATAAAGAACCGATGAGATTTTGCAAATTTTATGCGTTTTTTTTTTTAAAAAAGTTATCAAGCTCTTAAAAAATCACCCTTTAGAAGAATATTTATTTTTTGAAATAATAAAAATATTATATTTATTAATATTTTTTTAATATTTGTAATTGTTTTGATTTGGCTATATAAAAAATTTCATTTTCCTGTAATATTACTGCAGTTCTACTAAAATGGACATCCTCTGTGGAATGCAATCAATGGTGGAGGGTATATAAAGTTCGACCCGGCCGAACTTAACGCCGTTTTTACTTGTTAGTAATAAAAACGCTATTTTGAAACTTTAAGCATATATACAGAACGTACATGTTAACAGCACTTTTTAGAATAAAGGTTATTATAAGGCACTGAAAGATATTGCGTTTGTCTTTTAAATGATATAAAATAATATTAAAGGCAATTCTAGCTAAATTCGTTTTCGCCATCAATCTAAAAGGCTTTTAAATTATGAACGCTTATTTTTATCTATTTTTATATTTTAATTAACATCAGCCATTTTTAGCAGATTGCAAGCTCTTTAGAAGTGTGAATGCTGATGCGAGATTGCAAAAAAAACTGCTGTTATGGCAGAAAAACTGCTGTAATAGCAGACAAGTATTTGCATAGGCAGACTTTTTTCTCTAAGAGTACAAAGTTAACCATTAACTATGGAAGTGAAAACTTTGGACGTTGTCTTTGGCGTGTAGTGAATATTACCCTTATTAATTTTATTAAAAAAAATAATTTTAACATTTTTAGTACTAATTTGTTACTGGGAAATATATTACTATTTTCAGTAAAATAATATTGAGAAAATACAAATTAAAATTGTTTATTCTCAACTTCAATTTTCATTTCTGAATTTCAATTTTCATTTTTTCAATATCAATTTTCATTTCTGAATTTCAAATTGCATTTTCTCAATTTCAATTTACATTTCTGAATTTCAACTTGTATTTACTCAATTTCAATTTTCATATCTCAATTTCAACTTGTATTTTCTCAATTTCAACTGAAAATGATGTAGATGGAATCAGAAGATAGTAATCGTCGAGAGGGTAAAATTTTCCGCCACCCCACAGTTAAAGGTTAAGACAATTGCCTTAACCTGAAATTTAACTTTAATAAAAGTCCCCTTGTCCATGTTGCCTTCAGACAGACAATTCAGTCTGGACAACTCTTCAATGCTGTGGTCTGTGAGATACTGTTAGATCTTAGAGATCAAACAGCAGACTGGATGGCGATAGTGTTTCTCATAGGTGCTTTTGGTTTTTTGAAAGAAGCTTCGTTTTTCTTTTTTGCCATTTAGTTTTGTCACTAGATTCGATATTTCTTCCATCATCTGTGCCGTTTATTATGACGTTTGGAACTTTCTCCTTTTGTCCCTTCTTAATCGTTGGGCGCCATATTGACCCACACGTTCTGTAAGGTTTGAAAGTTTATCGTTTTGCAACTTCATCTTTAGGCGCCACATTAACCTACAGGTTCTGTAACGTTAAAGAGTTTCTCGCTTGTTTGTTCTGAATCGACCCACAGATTCTGTAACACTAAGTATTAACAGGTTCATCATTATTTTCAGTCGTTGAGGGAAACGCAGAGTTAAGTTTGAGAATTGATATTGACCTACAGGTTCTGTAACGTTTGGAAGTTTCTCGTTTTTCAATGTCTTCATCTTTGGGTGCCATATTGACCTAAAGGATAAACGTTTCAAAACTTTCTCGTTTTGTCCTTTCTTAATCATTGTGTTACAGATTCTGTAACACTATCCCATTACACTGATGATCATTTCCACATTAATTTTGAGGTCTTTCTATTAACAGACGTTACATCTGGAACTATATACGCTTGGAAAACGAACATCTCTTCAATGTCGGCCAATTCCGGGCTGTGCGTGATATCTTCATTGCTCCGATCGATGCAGATAAAAATTCCATCAACTTGGAAAGAATGATGGACGAAGATGAGGGAGTGCACAACCGCAGAAGAATTCACTTTGATGACGATGATGACTACAATAAAGAAGACTAACACACATATATTAAGATTTCATATGTTTTTATTACAACAACAATAACTTATTAGAAAAATCACAACAACATCATATATTTCGATTTATGATACATTATCGGCCACTCCCGATACTAAGGCTGTGCCGCGGAGTATCCAAAAATCAGCCGGCAATGCACTCTCCAAGAGTATGGATAAAATAAAATTCGTTGAGTGTCCGGTAGTGGATAAAACGCCCGAACGGGCTTGAGTCTTGTACAAAGGAGCCTCATAACGGTTGCCGCGTTCCAGCTGCAGGCAGGGTATAAAACGTATGGTGGGCATGCGGGAATACAGCTCACCAATGTTGGCATCACATAGGCCGCCCTGCTTTTTGTTCCACTGTGCAGCCTCCACGAATATACCGTGGACATTGACACCAGCCTCTGAGGATTCCGGCAAATCACCATACAAATCGTCCACCTTCGAACACACTCAATTTCAGTTTGAATTCTTATTTATGGCGAGCTCTTGAACTTACCCCCTTTCCGTGTGTTCGCCTTTCAAAGAAATCCTGTTGTCCGAGCACCCTTTCGATAACCTGAAAGTCTACCTTCAAAGCATCTATGGGTAGGACACGTTTGCGGGCATGTGTTTGTAGGACACCCGTTAGGAATGATTGTGGGAAATAAAAACCACTTATCCAAAATGATTTAGGATTTCCCTCGCTGGCCCAATTCTGTATGAAATCTATGCGCCTTTGGTAATCCGCTATATATGATGGCAGGGGTTTTATGGAGAGAAAGCTTTTCTTCTCCCACAGCTTGGGTACTGCGTTGGCCAGTAGTGATTTGAAGACTTCCTCGAGTTCCTCGGACATAACGACCAGACCTTTGATGGCCTTTCCGAGGTTGACTAGACTATCATGCAACAAACGCAAAGCGATGTTATAGCGATCGATTTCCTGCACCAGCACCGTGGTGAGCGAGGGAAGTTGACCTTTTTGGTCAACCTGGAAAGGAGGGGAAACTGATATTTTGGCTAAAACATTTATTATGAGAGTTATATGCTTACCTTCAACAATGTTGGATGCAGGCGTTCCTTGGTAATTTTCCTGGCTAGAACTTCTTGAATTTTGGCAATTATCTCCAAGCACAAATCATTCTCCTGAGCCTGGCCTTCATCCGCTGCCGCACGGGGCTGACCCTCCAGTATAGTGTTAACAAAGAAATCGGTCTCTTTGGTTTGGAACACCAAGTTGGCATTCTGATGCATGCCAAATATTTCCGGATCCTCTAAGGTGGGGAAATGCTGAACATATTCCTTGTATTCTTGTATGGATGGCTTCCTAGGATCACAATAGTAGGGATCGCCACGACAATATTTATAGTTTTCGTGCAAAATCTTATCAAATGTGAATATCTTCAATATGGTCCTTAGGCAACGTTGATCCCAAGAGTCTGTAACACGGCCACCCCAAGTTATCTCTCCGTTTATATAATACATCGCCTCCCAGGGAATTTTCTCGGCCACCTCGCGACTGATAAAGAAATCCAAAGTTTTGAGGCCACATTCACGATCACTTTCGTTGAACTCATAGGTGATATTCCAACCCAAGGCACCGAATTTACGCCGCTCCAATAGGACAGCATGGAAGACACACAAACCAAAAACGATGGCACGCCAATTGGCTTGCAGAATATGCTGCTCAAAGAAGTCCGCATTAATATCGCCCAGGGCACCCAAGACATTAGCTTTGATGCCTTTGGGCGGTTCATTCGTCACCTTCACGGAGTTTTGCAGCACACTGATGGGAAACGATTTCTGAGGCATTGACGAGAGAAACAAACGGAAGTCTGGATGGGCTTTGGTTTCGCCTAGCGTTATGTTGCGCACGATCGCCTCCATTTGACCCATCCAGGAGGTGGCCAAGTGACAGTTTTGCAGGAAAACCCAGTGTCCGAGACGTAAACTTTTTTCAATAAGACTTTCTGCTATTGGACCTTGTCCCTGGCCCAATGAAATGGAATAGAATTTGTCCATATACTTCATTTCGTCGGCAAAGCGCAGGAAATTGGACATAGGATCTGAACCGCTGGATAGGACAAACACCAGGGGCGTTACATTGGATGTATCGAGGAAACTGAAAAGGAATATGATGGAAATGTGAGTAACTATTTCGAATACCATCGAGGTTCATGCTCGAAATGCAATTAAGAATGGACATAAGGGTGGGTTCCTGAATAATATGAACATGTTTGGTTCTATATTCTCTTCAAAGCGAATGAACCTTCATGTTGGAAACCTTTGAAGTGAATTGCAGTGAAATCTAAACGAACCGACAGTCGTCTAAATCTTCCGATCTCGGATCCGATGTTGGACCGAATCGTTACGAAAAACGTATAGAGTGGCTGACACAAAGTTAGATCGACGTGGCTGAGGAAAATCTGATGTTTTTGTCGACACGTCTTACCGATGTCTGACCGAATTCTGAACCAAATTCGGGAGAAATTTTGAATGGAAATTCGAAGTGTCGCCTTCTGACCGCATCTGATTTAAAGTCTGTACAAAATCTGATATTTCTGCCGACATGTCGTACCGACATCGGAACGACTTTGAAGTAACCAAACCAAATGTTCAAAAATCGGTCCGGCCGTTGGCTAAATCGTCCGATTTCGAACCGACATCGTTACGAAAAACGGAGTGGAGTGGTTGACAAAAAGTCGGATCGACGTGGCTGAGGGAAATCTGATGTTTTTGCCGACACGTCTTACCTATGTCTGACCGACTTCTGAACAAAATTCGGGAGAAATTCTGAAGGGAAATTCGACGAGTCGTACCGACTTCTGATCGACATCTGATGTAAAGTCTGAAGAAATTCTGATGTTTCTGCCGACATGTCGTACCGACATCGGAACGACTTTGAAGTAACCAAACCAAACCAAATGTTCAAAACTCGGTCCGGCAGTTGGCTAAATCGTCCGATTTCGAACCGACATCGTTACGAAAAACGTATGGAGTCGTTGAAACAAAGTCGGATCGACGTGGCTGAGGGAAATCTGACGTTTTTCCCGACACGTCTTACCTATGTCTGACCGACTTCTGAACAAAATTCTGAAGGGAAATTCGAGGCGTCGTACCGACTTCTGATGTAAAGTCTGCAGAAATTCTGATGTTTCTGCCGACATGTCGTACCTACATCGGACCGATTTCTGAAGTAATGTCTGAAGTATTGAGTATTATTTCACGGCTTCTGTTTTTTTATAAAATTTTCACGGGGAATTAAATAAAATAAAAGTTTTTTTAAATCAGAGAAACAAGGTTGGGAAGATGATAAACCTAAACTCTGATTTTTATATTGGCTTCGTTCTGCTATATTATCGAATTTAGCGGGACTTTCTTGATTTTTGTCGCTCTCATGCCCGAGAATTATTTCCCCGATGAGAAAATTATCAGCTGAAAAAACTATGACAGACAGTCGGTCAAAAATCGTTCCGAATTCGTTCAGACATATTGGGAATAAAATAAATAAAATTTCCTTCGACGAGTTGTACAGACGAAGTCGGTAGGAATATGGCTGAAGAGTTCAGAGAATGTGCAGACATCTCGGATATCAGCCAAAGTCGGATCATTTGGTTAGCAGAAATCGTTCCGAATTCGTTCAGACATATTCGGAATCAAATAAATAAAATTCCCTTCGACGAGTCGTACAGACTTCTGTACAAAGTCGGCACGAATATGTCTAAAGAGTTCAGAGAATGTGCAGACATGTCGGATGTTAGCCAAAGTCGCATCATTTGGTTAGCAGAAATCGTTCCAAATTTGTTCAGACATATTCGGAATAAAATAAAAAAATCCCTTCGACGAGTTGTACAGACTTCTGTACGAAGTCGGTAGGAATATGACTGAAGAGTTCAGAGAATGTACAAACATGTCGGATATCAGTCAAAGTCGGGTCATTTGGTTAGAAGAAATCGTTCCAAATTCGTTCAGACATATTCGGAATAAAATAAATAAAATTCCCTTCGACGAGTCGTACAGACTCGGTAGGAATATGACTGAAGAGTTCAGAGAATGTGCAGACATGTCGGATATCAGCCAGAGTCGCATCATTTGGTTAGAAGAAATCGTTCCGAATTCGTTCAGACATATTCGGAATAAAATAAAAAAATCTCTTCGACGAGTTGTACCGACTTCTGTACGGAGTCGGTAGGATTATGACTGAAGAGTTCAGAGAATGTGCAGACATCTCGGATATCAGCCAAAGTTGGATCATTTGGTTAGCAGAAATCGTTCCGAATTCGGCCAGACATATTCTGACTAAAATAAATAAAATTCCCTTTGACGAGTCGTACAGACTTCTGTACGAAGTCGGTAGGAATATGACTGAAGAGTTCAGAGAATGTGCAGACATCTCGGATATCAGCCAAAGTCGGATCATTTGGTTAGCAGAAATCGTTCCGAATTTGTTCAGACATATTCGGAATAAAATAAAAAAAATCCCTTCGGCGAGTCATACAGACATCTGTACGAAGTCGGTAGGAATATGTCTGAAGAGTTCAGAGAATGTGCAGACATGTCGGATATCAGCCAAAGTCTGATCATTTGGTTAGCAGAAATCGTTCCGAATTCGTTCAGACATATTCGGAATAAAATAAAAAAAATCCCTTCGACGAATTGTACAGACTTCTGTACGAAGTCGGTAGGAATATGTCTGAATTGTTCAGAGAATGTGCAGACATGTCGGATATCAGACATAGTCGGATCATTTGGTTAGCAGAAATCGTTCCGAATTCGTTCGGACATATTGGGAATAAAGTAAATAAAATTCCCTTCAACGAGTCGTACAGACTTCTGTACGAAGTCGGTAGGAATATATCAGAGAATGTGCAGACATGTCGAATATCAGCCGAAGTCGGATCATTTGGTTAGCAGAAATCGTTCCGAATTCGTTCAGACATATTCTGACTAAAATAAATAAAATTCCCTTTGACGAATCGTACAGACTTCTGTACGAAGTCGGTAGGAATATGACTGAAGAGTTCAGAGAATGTGCAGACATGTCGGATATCAGTCAAACTAGGATCATTTGGTTAGCAGAAATCGTTCCGAATTTGTTCAGACATATTCGGAATAAAATAAAAAAAATCCCTTCGACGAGTTGTACAGACTTCTGTACGAAGTCGCTAGGAATATGTTTGAATTGTTCATAGAATGTGCAGACATGTCGGTTATCAGCCAAAGTCAGATCATTTGATTAGCTGGGGGAGTATTATTTGGTTTCCTTCTCCAATACTTACACCACTTTAAGTTGACTTCCCTCGGCTGAAACTTCCGTGAAATGGCGCCCAATCGTCACTCTCAAATAGACGACTACATTCAGAACGAATCTCTCCCTACGAAAGACTCTTATGAACATTAATTTTTGGAAGTCCGTCAAGCGGGAATTCCAATAATCGTTGGGTTCATCTTTGGAAAGAGCAAAATTGAAGATCTGAAATTAAAAAGTCAAAGCAAAATCCTTACATCATTAACCTCAAAACTCACCTCCCGATTGTCATCGATTTGCAAAAAGAAAGGCTCGTTCAACTTCTCCGTGAATCCATGGAAAACCATGAAGTTCTCTTCCAAAAACAAGCAGGCTACCCACTCAAAATCCGTTAATTTCAAGTCTGAAGGTTTCTCCTTATCGCGGACACTACCCACCACGCCTCGGGTAAGAAAATTAAATTCCTGTTGACTTACTCGACCCTCCTGCCGCTCTATGGCCTGTGATAGTAGAAAACTATAGATCAGTTTGTGGTTTTCGAATAGACCTCGGGAAACGTTATCGTAGAGTGCTTTCAGCTCATCCAACTTCAGCTGGGCAATACGTTCTTCAGTGCTCATTTTGGGATGTTCCAAGCTGATGACAGAGCAAAAGACTTGGGAGAAATATTTCAAGCTATACTGGTACATGGGATCTATGTCGGCCAGACTGGCTACCATGAAATAGAGGATGGCTCCACGGGAGGCCAAATTGCGATATTTCTCACGAGTGGCCGTAATGACTTTCTCCGTCTCCTCGGTGTCGACAAGGCGGGTGGCAATAATTAAGGAAGTTTCCTGGAAGAGGAGAGAAGAAGTTATGCAAGTCTATTTTTCTATTATCTTCTCTTTGATCTCACCTTGGCATCATTGAGCGTTTCCACCAGTTCCTCATCATCCAAAATATTGCCTTTGGAATTGAACAACAGCTTCAAGACCTTGTCCTCCAAAGCAAGCAGCTGTTGTTTGTCGGCATTAATTTTCACTATCAAATCGTTGCGTTGGATTTCCATGGCTGGAAGTTCGATGGCCACAATATCTCTGGAAGATATAAAAAATAAATAAAGTCTCAACTAAAGATTATTCGTTTCCCCTAAACTTACGCCAGCAATTGATCCTCCAGACCACTTTCAGTTACCAAAAAGTTCACCAAAGTCACATTGATACATATTTCGGGCAAATAATGAGGATTGGCCAATTTGGTGGTCATGTACAGTCGGAATTTCTCATCATAATCTATAGTGACATCACCCAGTTTCAAATAGGTCCTACCCTCAAAGACATACGTCTCTCTTTGCAGAACCGGTCTTATCGAGGGATCTATGGTCTCACTTATATCCTCCAATAGTATTGGATAACCTTGACGTATACAATTTTCCATAATTCGCAATAAATTGCTGTCGTTCATTTTGAGAATATGTAAATTGTTGGACTTTTCCATGTTACGTATCCAACGATTGGCTTGCTCCTGCGGATCTATCATCAGAGGCCAACGCAAAGCCCGAGTGGCATATAGACCATTTTCAATGGAGATGTCATCCTTAGGCAAACCATCCATGGTCCATTGGCGTATTTCGTAGGGATCTCCAAGTACTTTGAGTAAATGGAACTCGGCACTGGAGGGAATTTGCTGATCCCGACATTTGATAACCCACTGTGAGCAGAGTTCATAGCGATATTCGGTGGAGAAGGCACCCAAATAAGCAACACAAGCGGCCGAAACCAAGACATCGCCGGGAACATAAGCCAGTTCCTCAGTTAGAACCTGGAGAAAGGAAATTATTTGAATTTATGTTAGAACTTCAAAAATCGGAGCAATATAATCGAAGGATGGAAAGTTATTAAAATCGAATTTAGATTACTTTTGTGAATTACAATCCACTACAAAGTCAATTGAAGCCATATGTTCCGAAGCATTGACTCTCGAAGACGATTGAGTTTGGTTATCCATGATAAACTTCACTTCTAAATCCAAACTCTTTAATGAACTGAATGACATCCTCGGTGCTATGTAAGTGATAGTTCATGAATGGAAAGTTTTTAAAACCGTATTCAGATCGCTTCTGTGGACTTCAATCCACTACAAAGTCGAATGAAGCCATATGATCCGAAGCATTGACTCTCGAAGACGATTGAGTTTGGTTATCCATGATAAACTTCACCTCCAAATCCAAACTTTTCAATGAACTGAATGACATCCTCGGGGCTATGTAATCGATAGTTCATGGATGGAAAACGTATTCAGATTACTTCTGTGGACTACAATTCACTACAAAGTCAAATGAAGCCACATGTTCCGAAGCATTGGCTCTCGAATACGATTGAGTTTGGTTATCCATGATTAAACTTCACTTGCAAATCCAAACTCTTCCATGAATAGTTGTCACGAGTTTGTGGAATTATATATTTTACCTTTGCACTATTTGTAGGAATGTCCTTCCACAAACCCCTTTGAATTGTTTTTGTAATAAAGCTCTTACCTCCACCGTTTCCTGCCATCGCACTTCTTCGTCGGCGAGAGCCGAGGTTAAACGTCCCGCTCGATTAAGACGACCATAGGTTAGATCGACAGCATCTTGGATAACTTGGAATTCGCGACTTCTCTGATCAATGTTATCCTTAAGAGCCTGAATTTTCGCCTCCACTGCTGCCAATTCTTGCTGCTTGGCACGCAAAATGGCCATAACTTCCTTCAGTTCACTTTCCGCCGCTTCCTTACGGCGAATTTTCGGTTCGACTACCTTGTAAACTTTGGCAAATTTATCCATAGCAATGACCCATAAGCTGACGGATTTGGCCACTTTGGAAACCTTTTCGAATTTCTGCGGAATGGAAATTGGTATTCGTGATCATTTATTTGAACTGTTGTTTGTTATTTGAACTTACAGCCGGTACAAAGTCTTTGTGATCAATATACTTTTTGACCTTTTTCAAGGTCTCCTCTTTGATGTGCTCCTTGTCGAACTCGAAGAGACGTTTGATGAAATTAACATCCGCCATAATGGTTTTAGCTGAAGCCCATGTTGGCCTAGAATGGAGACAATGAAAAAGGTAAGATTACAATATCAAAACCACAATCATTTGGGCGCCAATGAAAACAATTCTCTCTCTGAGTTATAATATGTAAAAGGGGAAGGAAGAAATGGGGTTTATAGAATTTAACTGATTAGCTAAACGAGAAGGGTATAGGGAAAGGCCCTGTGCCCTGGGCAGTCGCATTATATATGATCGTCCGTCTCTTCTACATCTTCGTTGTCGCAGCTACGGCAGTGATCGTTGAATTTCAACTTCATTCGTCGCGCATGGTTTCCGATTGACCCATGACTCTTGATACGTTTCTTCTTTTCTGTCTTCGAAGGTCTTTGGTACGTTTCTTGTTATATTGAGTCCAGGTTTGTCTCGATATTTGACATTTGTCCACGTTTTTCCACATGATATTAGTTCGGTCTACTTTTAACAGCCCTGTCGATGGAGCGACCAACTCCGTAGCGAGAATACAAAGTAGATGCAATTTTTGCCAACACGTCTGCTCGGTCGTTCCCATAATTGTTCCAATGTCCAGGGATCCATATGAGAGTGACTTCAGACAGACAGACAGCTCAGTCTTTTTTTGCATGGAATCTTCAAAAGATGGCTTCCGTATGTACTGAATCCATGCACGATTCATCAAATGACACCTGCGTACTAAACCACACCCACACACCTCAACCAGCGGCCAGCACTTATTGCTGCCTCAGATGCTGCTCACGCTCGTTCTTCTTATGTGTTGTCCTCCGACTCTACTATGGATTTTCGTATCTCTTCTGCTTTACGCAGTGCATGAAGTATTAACGCATTCCATTCGTTCTCCGACTATAACATAATACCTATAATGTTATCAGCAGTCAAGCATTCTCCTAGCATGCACATGGATGAGCTATCGAGACCGAAGTGGTATAATTGCTCTTATATCCTCCGTGTCCTGTGATAAACTGTGTCAGTTTATAACTTACCTCTCCATGATTTCGATTCACCCATGGTTTTATGTTTGCGATCAGTTTAAATGTCCATCTTCCCTTAGGCGAGTTTTCCCACCTAGTCTACCATCTTTGTATGGATTTCGCTCTCTGTTTTTCGTACTGTTCCGCGGGGGACTTCCGGGTTCCTATTTTTTGCTCATATATCTCCAAGTATTCTTTAGCTACTATATCTATAGGAATGATTCCCTCGCCCGCACTGGAGGCATCCATAGATATGGTGCAGTCTTTCTGTCTCTTCTTTTAGAAATCTCTCCCAGATGGCAGAATAGAGTTGGACACTCGTGAAGCAAAAATCTTCGACTTTGCTGTCACTAGTCCACCTATATTTGGCATAATTCTCGCCAGCTCATTTGTAACGTCACTTGCCTTTTTGCATGAATGAAATATTCACTTAAAGTTAAATCGATCATCAATCATCATACCCAGGTACTTAATTGTCTCCTATGAATCAATTTCGCTTCTGCCAACTTGAATCTGTAGAGCCTCCCTATTTCTTTTATAAATTATGAGTACTGACGACTCTGCTCTTGTGCTCTGTCAGCTCCATATTCACTGATTCCATCCAAAGCTTTTTTTGTTCTATTGGCTTTATTTCCGTATAGTTTGACATCATCTATATGTCTCGCCTGCACTGCTACATCACACAACGATTGTAGCCTACTCTGGTATTTTTAGACTGAGTATGTCATTGTACATAATGTTCCACAACCGAGGACCAGGCCTTGAGCAACTCTTGTGACCTTCTGTAAATCTATTCCTCTGTCGGTTTCGCACCATAGTGTCCGATCAGAAAATTAGTCATTGGTTATTTTTATCAAAATCGAAATGTTTCGGAATACATTAGATTTTCGCATTGCTGATATAATATGCTTCAACAAGCTGAGTTAAATGCATTCTTTATGTCCAGCGTAATAACCGCACAGTATTTTCTGGCATTGTCTTTGCCTTGGATTGCCTCACGGGCCGTATTTACCACCAAATTGATGTCGTCAATCGTTGACCTATTTTTTGGGAATCCAAATTGCCTTTGCGATATACCTTCAGCGTCATCAATGGTCTTTAGCCATCTGTATATGATCCTCTCCAGACAGTTCATCAATGCACAGACCTTATAATGTAGATGTTATGCGGTTAGATCTTAGGGACAAAAGGACAGCTGCTGGAAGTATATTCCACATTCGTACTGTTCGACTAAATAGAGAATTCTCCCTCTAATTCACCGTGCGATCCACTGGCCATGTGACAACAAGGGTATGTGTTGTTCTGAAGAACCTGGTGTTGAATGTCCTAATACCAGAGATGAGATTTATTATCTCAGAACAACACCTTTCATGGAAGTATAGATAGAACAGTTGGAAGTATTGATAGATGTTCCGATGATGTTGTAGGAAGGCGCCTTAACTGGCGATCCTATAATTTCCACGCAACACCATCGCTCTCCTCTGTACATGTACAGACAACTCCAAGGATAATTTTTGAGCACTTGCCGAGAAGTATATTAAATATTCGGTCTACTCGATCAAAGGATGAATTCTCCCTCTAAAGCACGGTGTGATCCACTGGACATGTGACAAAATTGATGTGCTCTTCTGAATAACCAGGTGGTATGGTGAAATATCCTAATCTCAGGGATCAGATTGGATATCTCTGAAGAACACCTTCCATGGAAGTGTTGGTAGAACAATGAAACTCAATCCATTTTCGAATGATGTTGTTGGAAGGCGCTATAACAGGCGATTCTATAACTTCCAATTAGCACCATCGCTCTACTCTTAAGATGGGCAAGAAACTCCGAGGATGATTTTGGACCACTGGTCTAGATCTGATTGTTGTATTCAGTTGTCATCTTCAGTTGGAGGTACGTCGTATAAATATTTAGGAGATCGAATGGGATGAGAAGTTGCTTCCTCCAATTCAAAACCCCAAGACAGTTGAATGATTCTTGGGACATTTAGAAATTATGCTCAGGCCCAAAGATAGAACATGAAGAACGTCCGGTCGTTCAATATCAATAAAACCCGGCGAAGTTTAAGTATCTGAAGAACGTCTGTGAGACGTCAGACATCACTGGGTCTTACGTGCACAAAACACAACTCGGCCCAAAGAACATCACATTGAATCCTCATGTCCAAAACATTAAGAGCGTCCGGTCGTTCAATATCAATAAAAACCGACGAAGTATAAGTATCTGATGAACGTCTGTGAGACATTAGACAAAACTGGGTCTTATGCACATTGAACTTAACTCTATTCGTGGAATCGCAGAAGGTCGTTATTGAATATAAGGAAGAGGGAGGGGGAAATAACTAAACCTTCTAGTATTCCTGTGGTTAGCCTTTTTAGAAGATATAGAATTGGCGCCCAACATAGGCTACTTTGGGTTGTGGAACCTTCAAAGATTTCTACATTCTTCCCCATTAAAAACTTACTTAGCTCCCAGCTATATAAGGAAGAGGGAAGGAGAAAGACCCTAAACTTGTGGTTTGCCTTTTTAGAAGATATTGTCTTTAAATGGCGGCCAACATTGGATTCTTTGCAGGGTTGAACCAAATTTGTCTACATTCTTCCCCCGACTCGAAAACTTACTTAGCTCCCAGCAATATACAGACCGCCTCCATAACGAACTGCACCAAAGCCGGTGGTGTAGTGAACGATTTCAATTCGTTAATATCCGCTTTGGTAAGACCTTTCAAAGCATCCTCCGACTCCTTCAAGGCAGGCATAGCAATTTCCAAATCCTTGTTGGCATCATCGGACATGGCTTGGCAGACGGCAGCTTTCTCCTTGGCGCTGGCCTCATCGCGCACCACGCTTTCCTTGACCGCATCCGCCTGTTTGGTATCAATGGCCAAACGCTCCAACAAAGTTTTCATATTGGCCGATTTCTCATCGAGTTGGGGCACCATGACTTCCAGTTCTTTTTGCATGACCGCAATCTGGCGAGGTGACATAAAATATATTTAAAATCCAAGAAGGAATACAGAAATCGATGACTTACAATTTCATTAGTTTCCAAAATCTTATTCAAACCATTTGCTATTCGCTTTCTTTTGTTGATCAGCTCCTGGTTTTTATCCTTCAACAGGCTCTGGTAGAGTTTCAAAAGTTCCAAATAACTGCTGGGAGTGGTATAGTAGTGACGCTTCATTTCCTTGTAGAATTTCAGCGAAGCATCTTCCACGGTTTTGTGCATGAACACGGTGGTTGTGGCCAAAGCTTTGCATTCTTCCGGTGTGGTGGTGATTTCTGCCAGCAAACCTAAAGCCACAGAGTAGAGAGCTTCAGTGGGCCAATTGGAGAACCAATCGATGGTGGTACAATTCACCAAAGAGGGAAACATGCGACATCTTCGGCGGAAAGCATCTCCCACCGGTGACATGGAGAGTACCACGTGCAGGTTATTGCGCACACGATTTATGAAGAATTTGTAAATGTCATCGCGAGAGCAACCCTAAAGGAATGAACACAATTTACTGTTTAAGTCATCTAGTCTATCTAAGATTGATTAACCTCTTTGTTGACCATATTACACGACTCTCTGGCATCCAGTATAATTTTCTCATAGTCATCGCCCTCAAACAAATTGGGCACTTCACCAGAATTCAAAATATTGTTGATGTCCTCCAGGAATTCCTCCTCCACAATTTGGGTATCGATCATTAGAAAAACCACGGGCGTATTGTCGATCTACAATAAAAACAACAACATTATGAACTACTATTATAATTGGTTTATATTGCGTCCTAACTACCCCAGCTTGCCGGTATATAATCCTAAGATCTTCATGGAAACCATTTATATCATAATTCCGCTTCAGTTCAATTTGCAGGCACTTGTACTCGTTGACATGGGCGGCTAATTTGGTCAATGACTGCTTACCCATACCAGCCACACCCACTAGCAGACCATTGCCTCTGTCACTCCTCAGCAGACGAGCCAAACGCACCGTATGCTCCAAGGCATCTTGAAATAATATCAAATTCATTCTCTTGCCCGTCACGGCATTATAATCCTCCACATAATCCATTAGGATACTCTCCAATTTGGCATGATCTTTGATCTCTTCATAGATACGTTCGGTCCGTGCCTTACCAAAGACCATAAAGTCTCCAAATAAGAGAGGAGGCTCTTGCTCTCGATAGACTTCTTTGTTGAAATGTTTCAGGCACACCTCATGCATGATCTGCTTGAAGATATGCTTATCGTCGTCATTGATCAAACGATCGTGAAAGACTCGTGTGGTCTCGTGATAGAACAAACGCAAGATCTGCATTTCCATGTTGTAGTGTAGGTTGCTGGCCTGCAAAATGCCTTGGATACACTTGGAGAGATCACGAAGATTGAATATATAATGGGACTTATCGGGAGTGGGCAACATTTCTTGGGCTATGCGCATGTAAACTTCCACACAGGCATTGACGATCGGTTCCGAGAGCGGTCTGATGACGGATGAGAATTCATTGAGGAATCTAAGGACAAAGAAGGGAGGGGAATTATGATTGGGAAGCGTATCTGGATGTCTCAAGTCGACTTACCCCGTCAGTATGCCATTGAAAATGGTCGACAAAGTATCATCGTTGGGTTTGGGCAGAGCAAACAAAGCAAAATGCCGCACAAACCTCGGAGTCAAGGGATTGCGTCCACCTCCGGGGGGAGCACAAGCACAGCCCAAGACCACATCAATGATTTCCTTCCAGAAGAGTTTTTCGCGATCGTAGAAACCTTTGAAGTCCAGAAATTGTCTGCGAATAGAGAATAATAAGAAGGGTTTATAATTTCTGGAGAACCAAGATCAGTCTATTACCTCAATAGCTCTATGGCTGGCTGACTGCCATACGTGTCCAATTTCGGCATATTGACATCATCAATAAACACAATAACTGACTTTCCTATGGGGGCACCCAACTGAGTACGCTTGCGTTTCTCCAGGGGACCCTCGATCATCTCTTGGGTTCGCAGGCTACTTGTCTGGGCAGAGAAGTTGATTTGCACTGGCAACACATTGCCAAGAGCCAACTTTTTCAGTGTCGCTACGGCCAGGACAGTTTTACCCACTCCCGTGTCGCCGGTAAACATAACGGGATATTTACGTTGGAATAGTAAATCGGAGATATAGCTGGGAGAACAAGGTTAATATGTGAAGGAGTTGCATCCAATGATTTCAAAACAGTGCCTTAAGGCACTACTTGGCGCACTCGCGTGAGCGCGGCCACGTAAACCGACATCCAATGCTAGACATTGTCGTCTAACGGTTTTAGGTACAGTGAAAGTTCTGCTGCGGACAGCTCCCTTGTGCGGACAAATTTTGTTTTCATAGACCCATTGTAAAGGCTCATTCCGCTCTACTAAACGGGCATCTCCACTTTACGGACAAAAACTTCGCCGACGGTGAGTGTCCGCTTATGAGAGCTTTCACTGTATTAGGTTCTCTCACTTACCCATATTTCGTCGTATCCACCGTGGGAACTTGCATATCGAAATATTTATCTTCTGGATTAAATACAAACTCATCAACGATACTTGACCACGGTTCCCATTTACGGGTGGACATATTTATGCGATAATCCCACAAAGAACCCTCCTCAGGACATCTAGTGAAGACTTAGCTTAATCGAGTTCCTCAATTCTATCTTTGATTGTCATGACTTACTCTTTAGAGTCCATTGTCTTCATTAGGAGATGCTCAAATACCAACTTCTCGTCATCCTTGAAATTGGACGATTGTGACCATAAAACGCACCATATAAATATTTTATCCAACAAAGACTTATAGTCGCCTTCTTCCATGTCATGCCAACGTATTTGGTCTATCAGGGATGATAGCAATTCCAGGCACAGACGCACCTTGGAACTAGTCACTTGGTGGATGACAAATGAACCATGCTTCTTGGACAAATCCAGTAGAGTTTGGAAATGTCTGGTGAATAATCCGGAGAGATATTCCATTTGTTGAGGTTGTAGTTTCTTTAGCACTTCCCCTGCTTTCCAGGAGTCCACGAGAGGTAACCAGCCAAGGTCCTCGGGATCTATATAGACCATGCCACAGCGAGACACGGTGGCCGGAGAGGCTTGCACTAGATCTTGTACCTCGAATACCATATGAACCCAGGCCGTGAGTTTAATGCGTTCCGAGTTGGCCAAGCAGAGCATTTTATTGTCATCCAAGACAGTGTTCAGATTTTCAATCCACACCGCATCGACTGGGCCGTCATTGACAATCCATTGATGGATTTCATCTAGGATAAGGGAAGACATTTTAGTGGGAGGGAACTTTAAATTTGAGAAAATTACCTTCCACATTGACTGCCGTTCTCACCGCCAACCCCAAGAGACCATCCTGCCATTCCAAGGTCTTTGGATCCACATAACCGTACAGCTCGTTCATGGAAACCGCTTTGGGATTCATACATTGTATGGCAACAGGCCTGAAGTTGGGCCCCGCCACTTCCGTTTCAAACAAATGACCCAATGCGAACTCCAAAGCATGCAACACAGTTGACTTGCCTCCTCCCGTGGGTCCGACCAACATCACGCCCCAGCGTACACACATTGTCTCGTAAAGCTGTATACATTTCCTCAGCGTAGCATATACAGGTTGCAGATTCTTCTCCTTCAAGCCCACCACTAAACTCTCCTCCAATTGGGGATGCGAAGAGTCCGGTAATTCCACGCCCGGGAACAAATCACTGAGTATGCCCAAGAAGAGTGTGGCATCATCTGCCAAGAACTTGGGTATATTCGAATCCCTGAGAGCGGCAATCAATGTTATATCCTCCCTTTGATCGGGGGCAGCTCTCTTCAGAGACCCCGCCATAACCAGCACAGACTTGACCGCTCTCATGCCGAAGTCGTAGTGATTTTGTTGACTCAATTGTTCCGAACAGAGTTTGTACATTTGTACCATTTTGTGGGCCAAACTTTTGGGATCTTCAAAGCCCTCCGAATAGAGTATGACCTCGGCAATGAGGGCGTAATCGGGTACCATCATGGAAATCGGGCGGAATAAGGCCTTAAGGTTATCGGGGAGCTCAGTGCGTCCAGCATAACCGGGATTCATGGTAATAAAGACTCCGCAAGATTTGTTGAGTTTAATTTCACGGCCTTCGAAGATGAAGCTGGAAAGGAGGCAAATATATAAGAACACTGGTAAGGACTTACAATCCAGGCCTACCGTTTAGCATTGACCACCTTGGCATTCCTTATGGTTATCAATTGTTGGGCAATCACCGACAGCACTTCAATGTCGATGCGATTGAATTCATCGAAACAACACCAAGCTCCACACTGAGCTAGACCCGAGAAAAAGCGACCCATCATCTTGTAATCCAAGCCATCGGAACAATTGAAGACCACACATTGTTTGGCCACCGATTTGGCTAGATCTTTGGTAGTTTCAGTTTTCCCGGTGCCTGCCGGCCCAGCCGGAGCACCACCCAAATCCATTTGTATGGCGCCCATCAAACACAAATAGCACCGATCGGTTAAAGGAGTCAACACCAAAACCCCGCCAGCTCCCAGGTACTCATAGTAATAGGGAATATTGGCCGAAGCCATGCGTGTGTAGACCGTTTCCGTGTCCATGGACCAATAGAAACGCAACATCTTCAACCAATCAAAATCAGAGCTGTACAAGGATTTAGGAGAAGATGTTAAAAAAGAACGAATGAGAATTTTAAAATTATACTTACGATTTCTCGACCTGCTTCTCGATCAATAGCGACACCGAGTCCTTGGCATGCACATCTATGGTAATCAAAGCCGTTAGAACTTTCCTCACCAGACTGCTGATGTTTTGCCGCGTCAGGGCAGCCAAAGCGGCTAGATTTTTCAAACATTTCCTCTCGAACACTTTCATGGATTCAATCACCGTATTTTCTTCATTTTCGGGATTATCGAAGATATAATGAATATCGGCGGCCCATTGCTGTTGCGATATAGTCAGTGCCACTTGATTGGGATGATCCTGAAACCAAACATCCCGTTCCTTAAGCGGGAAACATTGATATCCGAAACGCATGGCTCGCTTAACGGAGGCAAACATTCCCTCCTCCACCCGGCTTAACCATTCCTCTACAGCTCCGCGTGCCTTGAGGCCTTTTTGAAAGAAGAGTTTTTCTCCCTCCGGCGATACGAAGGCCAATATATCGTTGGTGGGTATCATACGGCCACTGCCATCACCCATATCTTTCTGTCCGAATTCCAGGCGATAAATGGCATCGAAACATTTGCGCAAATGCGGTTGTACTGCCTGGGGGATGCGGGTTTGGGCGAGAATTTCCAGAAGTTCATCGTTGGAAAGGAAATAGAATCTAGAAAGGGGAAAATATAATATTAATTTGCCCGATATCCATGGTCTCCATCTCCTAACGGTCATGGTCTGCTTATCTCTTGTCACCTGTTCACATAACAGGATATGTATTCCAAGACTATGCTCAGGAAGGAAGGATGTCACTTGCCTATCCTACAGTATAGGATTGATTAATTCTTGTCAGAGTATATCTCCTCTGACTATTTGTTCACCTATCAAGCCAGCAAATCAACCGACATTGGTTGATATCCGACCAGTCTGTACATTCTCTGAACTCTTTCGTTAGATTTGTACGAATTCGGAACGATTTCTGAACTGTGTATAGTGGGGATTTTTGAAGTTGGTACGATGTCTCCTTCTTTTAAAATTTCCTGCTAATTTTGTTCAGAAGTCGACCGGATATCGGAAGTCATCTCGTCTGCAAAACATCAGATTCCCCTCGGCCAGACTTCTTGTCTACAACTACATACGTTTTTCGTAACGATGTCGGTACGATTTCGGATCCGAATTATAGCTTACTGTCAGAAGTGGGTCAGAAATCGATTCGGCACGTCGGAAAAAACATCAGATTCCTCTCAGCCTAGTCGGGCAGACTTCTTGTCAACTACTACCGATGTAGCCATATCGGTTTGATTTCGGATCCGAGTTTTAGCCTATTGGCAGAATTCGGTCAAAAATCGTCGGCAAAAAACATTAGATTCATCTCAGCTTAGGCGGCGAGACTTCTTGTCAACCATTACATATGGTTTTCGTAACGATGTCGGTCCGATTTCGGATCCGAATTAGCCTACTGTCAGAAGTCGTTCAGAAATTGATACGACGCGTAGGCAAAAACATCAGATTCTCCTCAGCCTAGTCTGCCAGACTTCTTGTCAAGCACTGCATACGTTTTTCGTAACGATATCGGTCAGATTTCGAATCCGAGTTTCAACTTACTTTCAGAAGTCGATCAGAAATCGATTCGGCTCGTCGAAAAAAAACATCAGATTCCTCTCAGCCTAGTCGGGCAGACTTCTTGTCAACTACTACCTACGTAGCCATGTCGGTTTGATTTCGGATCCTATTGGCAGCATTCGGTCAAAAATCGTCGGCAAAAAACATTAGATTCATCTCAGCTTAAGCGGCGAGACTTCTTGTCGACGATTACATGTGGTTTTCGTAACGATGTCGGTCCGATTTCGGATACGAATTAGCCTACTGTCAGAAGTCGTTCAGAAATTGATACGACGCGTAGGCAAAAACATCAGATTCTCCTCAGCCTAATCGGCCAGACTTCTTGTCAAGCACTACATACGTTTTTCGTAACGGTATCGGTCCGATTTCGGATCCGAGTTTTAGTCTGCTGGCAGAAATCGATACGACGCGTCGGAAAAAAACCCAGATTCTCCTCACCCTAGTCGGCCAGATTTCTTGTCAACCACCACATACGTTTTTCGTAACGATATCGGACCTACTTCGGATCCGAATCAGCTACACATCAGATTCTCCTCAGCCTAGTCGGCCAGACTTCTTGTCAAGTACTACATACGTTTTTCGTAACGATATCGGTCCGATTTCGGATCTGAGTTTTAGTCTGTTGGCAGAAATCGATACGACGCGTCGGAAAGAAACTCAGATTCTCCTCACCCTAGTCGGCCAGATTTCGTGTCAACCACCACATACGTTTTTCGTAACGATATCGGACCTACTTCGGATCCGAGTCAGCTACTGTCGCACCAATTTCCGAACATTCGGTTTGCTGGGCAGTCTGTCGAAGATTTTGTCTGTTAGTTGGACTATATAATTGCAAGTTCAATCGCATCGATTGGTTCTGTTCTTGAAAAGTGTACCCTAATCCTGTTTTCCCCCCATTGAGTTCAAATATCATTGGCGCCATTGAATCCAACCTGCCGTCTCTCCGTCCATCAATCCATTGGATTTTAAAGCCGGCTTCGACAAAATTTATTCAGTCTATTGATCTTCTGACTTCCTGTATCTGTTTTTCTTATCTATTCGAGTGAAAAGTGAATTTCCCCCCATTCACAGCTTACCTTGGAAACACAACCCTCTTCACTTCCAGATAAGCCTCTAGGCCTCTCGTAATCAAATCCAATAAACGAATATTTTCTTTCAGCAAATGATAATTGTCTTTGGAAGACATGACGGGCAAAGCCAGCGACACCTTCTTCGCCGTACGCACCAGTTCCTTGAAACTCTTATCGACTGCGAAAAACATTTTGGCCTCCTGGGGCAATTGGCGTTGGATGTCGGGAGAAGCAAATATGGCCTCCAAATAAATCCACGAAGTTTGGCAATCCATCCAGACCTCTAAAATGTTAGCAGCATTGTTAAACATTATCCGAATACTCGAATTATATTGCCCACCTAAAGTTTTGCCACACTGCTCCAAAGCTCCAATCCATTCGTCGACTTTATGTTTTATAGGCGCTACATATTTCGAAGCTGCTATAGTATTGATATTCACATTGGAATCGTCTAGAACAGTTTGTAACTCCTCTGTGCCGGCCAAAATGAAGACATCCTTTTGATCGTGATGCATTACAACGGATAGCTCCTGTTCCTTCCACACACCCTCTAAGGTTTTCAACATATTCTCAAGTTGATCCTCGCCCGTAGCTTGTGAGGATATCTCCATCAGTGAATTGGCAATCGCTTCATCGAAAGCCCCCACTTCCTCATAGGTGGATATGAAAATATTCTCTTCTTGGAAGAATTTGCGACCCAAAATGGTCTCCACCTCATTCCAATGACGCTAAGCGAGGAATATAGTTTAGTTTTCGAATTTTTGAATTTAATTTTGAGTAATTACCGCTCTGAAACTAGGATTCCTTAGGTAGCGTATTACGGGTAGTTTCTGTTTAAAGTCTTCTGCTGCCTGCTTCAATTCGGGCACTATATTATTGGCCGGTAAATATTTCTCATATTGCATGCAATTCTTAATAGTTTTTGTGGTCAAATCCACCAATTCATTGACCACCAATGTATTGAATTCGACAATGATCCAACGATAGTAGGCACTCTCCCACTCCTCCATGGAATTGTGCAGACTTTGTCGTAGCTTTATCTCCGTAAAGGCCGTATCCATTTCGGTGTACATGGTTATGTCAATCTAAAGGGAAATATGTATTTGTGATTCGGGAAACCTTGAGGTAATTGGGCTTACCTTGAATTCCTTTTGGTAGCTGATATATTCAGCCGCACTCTCTTGCAAGCGGTTTAGGCGTTCCAAAAGGCCTTTTAGTCTTGACTGGGCAACAGAGCGATCCGAATTTTTCTGAAGAGAATTATGAGGAATTATATGTGAAATGGTTTAAGTCATTTGAATACGTAGAGAGGAGCTATTCTCCAATGAAGCGAGGAATGAAAAGTCCTTGTACTCTGTTCCAGGTGAACTCAGTGTTCAAAGACCTGGTCTTGCCTGGACAACGGAGCGATCAGAATTTTTAAGAAGAGAATTATTAGAAATTATTTCTGAAATAGTTTGTACCATTTGAATACAGAAAGAGAGCTATTATCCAATGAAAGAGGACTCAGAACACATTTTATGTTCTCTCAAAAAAAAATACCCCAGTACTCTGTGCAAGGTCCTTTTGGTAACTGATATATTCAGACGCACTCTCTTGCAAGCGGTTTAGGCGTTCCAAAAGGCCTTTTAGTCTTGACTGGGCAACGGAGCGATCCGAATTTTTCTGAAGAGAATTATGAGGAATTATATGTGAAATGGTTTAAGTCATTTGAATACGTAGAGAGGAGCTATTCTCCAGGTGAACTCAGCGTTCAAAGACCTGGTCTTGACTGGACAACGGAACGATCAGAATTTTTAAGAAGAGAATTATTAGAAATTATTTCTGAAATAGTTTGTACCATTTGAACACAGAGAGAGAGAGAGCTATTCTCCAATGAAAGGAGGACTGAGAACACATTTTATGTTCTCTCTCAAAAAAAAAAAATAACCCAGTACTCTGTGCACTCTGGTGAACTCTATGTTCAGAAACATTTTAGTCTTGATCAGAATTAGTCGTGATCAGAATTTTTCTGAAGAAAAAGACAAATTACATCTTCCTAAATTGAGTATTTTTGCACCAAATTGGGTTGATAAGATGAACTACAGTGTTCCATATGAAATGAGAATGTTTGACCAATATGCCGAAAAAATAATTGAGCATTGTTTGGTAACTTGGCCACTTGACCACTTTTTCCCCTGAGAGAGAGAAACTATTTTTTTATAGATCATTTGGTCGGGCATTTCTTCTTACGCTTTTTCCTTCGAAGACTACAATTATAATTCCCTCAACTCACATCTATCAGCGTAGGATCCTGCAACTCCAAATAGATTTCATGTGTCTCCTCGAATATCAACTTGATATCCTCATTCATTCTCTCCTCCAATTGCTTTACGAAATCGCCCCGCTTTCCTTGGATCTCTTTCAATTTATCATTCGTGCGATTAACCAAATCTTCGCAATCCATATAGTCCTCTTTGCGCTCCTCATCGATGGGTATAGAGAAATCTTTGATGATCATAAAGACATCATGAGCATAGTCCACGTCGGAGAATAGTTTTTGCATTTCCTCATCGACCACATCGAGAAAACGTATATGCGAGACAATCTCCAGTGTGGTCAGAGGTTCGGCATTAATGCGGGCGGACAGATCATTGGTTTCTTCGGTAATGCGATCAACTTCTTCGGCAGCTAATCTGAAATGGATGGTGGGATTGGTGATAGAAGTGAGCGGTATTGTGAAAGAGATTCATGAATCTATTACTTGGGCAAATAGTTGGCCAATACATTTTGTAGTTTAACACAGACGGGGGTTACGGTGTCCTTAAAACTTCCCTGGGTCAATTTCAATAGACCCAAGCTAACAACCGAAAGTATACCATCCAAAGCCTTGACATTATTGCAATAACGTTCACAATAGGCACGTAATTGCGACAGATCTAAAGAGGGATGTAATTGAAAAATGTTTCACTAATATAACATGTGATAATGTAGGTTTATCTCACCTCTTTCTGATTTCAAAACATTGGGATCAGTATGGGTATCAATTTCATAATTGGTACGTATTGTTTCAAATCGTAAAGTATAGATTTCCGCTTTTTCATAGGCCTCGCGGATGTAGGTGTAAATTATTTTCCTGTAATCATAAAAGTTTCAAAAGGCTTTCTAAATATGATCATTATCGCTGTTATTATGTTTTACCTATTAATTTGAAATTCAGCATCTGTTGTCAGTAGGAAACTCAAATCTGGTGCCACGCCCGATAACCTTTCTTCTTGGCGTCCCATTATTGAAGGCCTTTAATGTTTATTTTGTGGGGATAGTGTATGCTACTGTATCAATAATAAATGAATAATATTGGATATACTCACTCTGTAAATTGCGTATAAGTCTTGTCATCTGTGAAATTCTCAATTTCCGTTACTGTTTCCAATATCAGTGTGGAGATGCGGGTAAAGATGTGCTTCATTACTTCTCTGAAAGTTAGACAATTAGGGGAACGTTGCAGTGGGACTATACGATAAACTAATACCCTATACGATACTCTGTACCACTGTCCGACAGTCCATATTACACTTGAAAAGGATGGTATTTATAAGTCTGAAACTATGGGCAAAATGGAGATACAAAGTTCCAATGTTTTTTAATTATTTCAAATACTTATATACATCCTATGGTACAGGTATAAGTGTCAAATTAAAGAGGAGAATTTCTGTTAAAAATACTTTAAATGTTGTTTGTATGTACAGTTGGTCTGTTATGTTGTATGTGTTGTCATTTATTTTGGTTTAAGACCAAATGTTGTGCTGAAGTCTTCAGCAGAACCCAAAATAAGCAAAAAGGCAAAGTGAGACCTTTATTGTTGCAGCTAAAAGTTGACTGCGCAGTTTCTTTAAAGGATTTGCTTCTATCGGTATAAGTTTAGTATTAACAACCATTTCAAGTTTTTGCTTTTAAAAAGTAAAACATGAATAAACTATATAAATTAAGGGGGGAATAGAAATGATTCTTAATGCTAAATTAGTATAGATAGAAACTTGAAATTTAAAGTATTTTTAACAGATATTCTCCTCTTTCATTCGCCATATATATTGGTTACATAGGATGCGAATAAGTATTTCAATAATTTTTGAAATATTGTATCATTTGGCATTTTTAAGTCTTGTGTAGTCCTGTTTTGAAGGGCTTTAAAAAACAAAAAAGGTTATGTCCTTCACCATGGATTGCATTCCATAGAGGCTGTCGATTTTACGTTGAATTTAACATTACAGGAAAATGTTATATTTTTTTAATATAGCCAAACCAAATAAAAAATAAAATAAAAAATAAAACAAAAAAAAAATATTGAAAAAAAATAGTTTTATAAATAAATATAACATTTTAATTACATATATTAAACTACGCATATAAGGCAAGCATATTGGTAGCATGTTTATGCTATATATTTCATGATTCATGACTTACTGGCAACCAGTATTATCACAATTCCCCGTAAAACTTTAAAAATAAAGTACGAATTTGGAAAAATCTTATTATATTGCGTGCCTATGACGTCAGAGGAATGAATATACAGAGTGATGATTCTAGCTGCGGCCATTTGTTTGGAACTATTTTTATCCCTTTTTTAATTTTACCCCTTACTTTTGAAAATCTCTTCATTTTACGTGTCTACGCAGCCAGAGGAATGTATTTCATTACTCTAGGTGCAGCCGTTTGTTTGGTACCATTTTAATCCATCTTTTATATATTCATCAATTAAAATTATCAATTAGAGGAATGTACGTGTTTCTGTTCTTTTTGCATCATACTATATGTTTGTGCCAATTGGACCCAGCTTCCACATTTGTTAACAATTGTAAAAACATGATCAAATATGAAGTCATAATGGATGTAATGTACCGTTAAGAGAGTTATAAAGCATTTAATTTTAACTAGGGTAGAGACAATTGGGTGGGTGGTACAAGAAGGGGTGTGGCTAAAGCGTAAATATTTTTTAGGTTTAAAGTGATAATAAAAAATGTTTAATCAAATTGCAAATGATACGGTTTTATTGTAACCAAAGTTTATGCTATTCGAACTTAAACTACGTTTGGGAAAATATTACCATGTGCAAAGTTTTAATTGATTCCTTAGCTTCTTGCCAGCCAGCCAGACCGACGGACGGCCATGGCTCAAACATCTTAAAATGTTGTGAAACGGATTTGGTCCAAACATACTTAAGGTTTTAAGTCACTCCTTCAACGCTTTACACCCTTTTCTGTCCCAAATTATATATACCCTCCTACTCTGTAGAGTGAGGGTATAATGATACCAACTGAAATATTGCAGCTAGAATCGTGAAATTTGGTGTGTAAATTCCATTGAGCACGTAGAAGTGATAAAAAGGAATAAAAATGGTGTACAGCCGTTTAATTGCGTAAATTCGGAACATAAATGAATTCAAAAATTGTACTTATGAGGAAGATGTGGGACGAAAAGGGATAAACGTGGTCCCAAATAAAGTACATGATTTTAGGGGAGAAGCGAGAACACATGTTACCTATATATATATATGATTTTTCAAAATGTGTACTTTTTGACGTGCAAGAAGTTATAAAATCGCCGGCTACATCTAGAAACAGGAGATCGAGGATATAAAAGGCTTTGTGATTGTAATTTTTTGTTCGAAACTAAGTAGAAAATGATAAAAACGATACATACGAAGGGAGTTCAGCTAAAATAGTGCAATTCTACAAGTACATTCCTTTGATTGTGTATGAGTGCTATCTAATAGGAGGTTTCGAAATTAGTATTTTAGATTTAACTATATTCACCAAAAGAAAATTAAATGAATATGGATAAAACTGATAACAAATAACTGCGAAGTAGCTGACACTGCTAGTAATATATAAGCAGATATATTCAAACAAGTAAAAACGGCGTTAAGTTCGGCCCGGCCGAACCTTATATACCCTCCACCATAAATAAATATATTTTTTTATTATAGCCAAACCAAAACAAATACAAATACTGAAAAAATAATTTTATAAATATATATAACACTAGAAGTACCCGCTGCTTTGCACGCGAAAAAGCCAGTTATTTTTTTTTTAGTTGGTACCATTTTTATCCCTTTTTGTCCCGCTCTTCTCTTAAAAGTACAAATTTCGAAAAAATCAAATTCTACTTCGTTTCTATATGATCAGAGGAATTTACATACCAAGTTTCACGATTCTAGCTGTAATACTTTAGTTGGTACCATTTTTATCCCTTTTTGTCCCGCTCGGCCCTTAAAAGTACAAATTTCGAAAAATCCCTATTTGTAGCACGTCTGCATGGTCATTGCAAGGAACTCACCGAATTTCATGTTTGTAGCTACTGCCGTTCAGTCAGGACGAAGGTTCGATGTTTATCCCTTTTTGGGCCATTTTATCCCCTAAAAGTACGAATTTCGTAAAACCCTTTCTTAGTCGACGTCTACGTCATATTTGGGAACTACCCTGAAAATGTTATGACCCTGGCTTCAGCCGTTTGGTCTGGGGGCTGGTCAATGATAAGTCAGTCAGTCAGTAACGCAACTCTTTTATATATATAGATTTTAATTATTCCAAACCATGCTTATAAGACAAAGCTACCAATACGTTTACATATCGAAAAATACTTCAAGTTAATTCAAAAAATAAACATTCTTGTATTTATATTTTCAAAAGGCTTAACCATAAATATTACCATAAATATTGGTAGATAGTGTGTGCTACAGTTAGTTGTATTTCCATTCTATTTAGTACAAATTTCTATTTTAGTACAAATTTTGAAAATCCATTATCAGACGTACATAGTGCAAAATAATAAAATCATGATTCAACCAATTTTTGCCGTAAAAGTAAAAAGTACGAATTTGGAAAAATCTTTTTTATTTTGCGTATCTATGCAGTCGGATTCTAGCTGCGGCCATTTGGTTGGTACCATTTTTATCCCCTTTTTTTCTTTTTTACGCCCTTAAGAGTACGACTTTCTAAAATCACTTTATTTTAGGTTTTTACGCAATTAGACGGATGTAACGTTTCGTTGGTACTATTTTTATCCCTATGTACCCATTGTATCCCTTGAAAGCACGAATTTTGATTATTTTTCGTGTTTACGCAGTCAGAGGAATGTGTACTCCACACATTTCTCTGTCATTTGGTTGGTACTATTTTTATCCCCTTTTTCCATTTTAACCCCAAAAAGTACGAATTTCGAAAAATCCGTTTATTTTACGTGTCTACACAATCAGAGGAATATATATATACCGAATTTCATTATTCTAGGTGCAGCCGTTTGGTTGGTACCATTTTTATCTCTCTATTCCCATTTTAACCTTTAGAAGTACGAATTTGGAAAAAATATTTTTATATCATGTATCTACTCAATTAGAGGGATGTACACACCGAATATCGTATTTCTAGCTGTTTTCGTTTAATATGTACCATTTTTATCCCGTTTTATCCCGTTTTGCCCCATTTCACCCCCTACGAATAAAAATCACTTTATGGTGCACGTTTTTGTTGTAGGGGGATTGCGTATACCTAATATCAAGTAAATACAAGCAGACATGTTGAAAAAGTAAGCTTAAATACTCTAAAATATTAGAGATTATTATGGGTATTTTTAGTCCTTGTGAGGGAAAAAATTTTCCCTTTGAACCGATTTCGCCCAGTTTCAATCCCAACTGATCTACGACTATAAGATGCATTTATGGAAAATTTGGACTCCTTTCGTTTAGGTGCTAGCGTGCTTTCAACAGACGGACGGACATGGCTAGATCGTCTTAGAATTTTATGACGATCAAGAATATATATACTTTATAGGGTCTCAGGTCGATATTTCAAGGTGTTGCAAATGGAATGACAAAATTAGTATACCCCCATTTTGGAGGTGGAGGGTATAAAAACAAGCTTAAATACTCTAAATATGAGGGAACAATTTTTCCCTTGGGACCGATTTCGCACTTTTACATTCTCAACCGATCTACAACTATAAGTTGCATTCATGCAAAATTTGCTAGACCGTCTTTTATGACGATCAAGAATATATATAATTTATAGGGTCTCATGTCGATATTTCAAGGTGTTACAAACGTAATGACAAACTTAGTATACCCCTTTTCTATGGTGGTGGCTATAAAAACGCCTCTAGTTTCAGACATATTTCATCCGGTCCACGTGTAACGACCTTTTTTAAAAAGTTTCGTACTTAATATTGATATATTGTTGTAAACTATTCAAGTATTGTGCGCAAATAGAACATCAAATTAAGAACCTTTAAGTTGGCTGAGTATAACTTTTAAAAATTTCGCAAAAACTTACTCTGATGGTTCTATTTCAATCCGATCGGGTAGTAAGTGTAAATCAGCCACAAAGAAAGGATTCTAAGAAAGTTTCTCGATTTTAGGAGTGATTAAAACAAATTATTTCTAATTTTGTTTCTACCTGAGGAGAATTTTCCGCTCGTTCTGGCTCCAATTGTTCATGTAGCGTCAGGTTGGTACTCAGTAACTCCTTGGAAGGACCCAAGGCATCATGTACCGCCATGGCTTTGACCAAATCGTGAAAACTATTGGCGGTTATTCGATGTAACATATGATACATCATGTGATCGCAATAGCTAAGGAAACTTCAACAAAATAACATGGGAAATTGGATTAATTTTCCGAAAAAATGGTGAATATTTTCTTACTTTGACAAAATTTTGCAGAAATTCCTTTTCTTGGCACGATCCATAAAACTCATGGCATCACGCATTTTCTTTATCGAAGGATAATGATTAATTTCGTCATCAGGAAAGAAGCCATTGTCGGTAATGGCTTTTAAACAGGCCTCGTCTGTCGAAATAAAGGAGTCGTATTATCAGTTGATGATTGTCTATCTACCAAACATACACAAAGACTTTCTGGTCCTCTCCCGAAAATCTCTAAAGGTCAGCTTTAATCTTTCGTAGATTTTCATTTGTATTTCCAGGAAATAAAATGGATGCCACTCCTCAATAACTGCAAATCAACTAAAAATATTTACTCAATTCCCAACAATATCCAATTTCCTTCCTCACCCTTAACATTGATGAAATTACTCTGTTCCAATAGCACAATATCACTGCGTAACTTGAGTATGGCTCTTGCCAGATGGGGTATGGCCAGAAACAAATGTTCCTTTAAATACAAGCGAGCCTCCATCTGCTTCTTCCACTTGACGGTTTTCTCCCACACCTTAAAACCTTTCCAGATGCGAAAGACAGCAAAGGTCCGTATCTTGATGATGCTCAAAAACTGTTGGAATTCTTGTTGCCACTGTAGCAGTGGCGTGAAAAAGTTCTCCGACAAATGCCAATAGGTTACCCCATGACGACTCATGGTGAAGTATAAATGTTTGCTGGGCAACTGCTCCCAGGTGTATTCCTGCAGGCTGTACGGTGTGAAATATTCACTGGTCTTCGGCAGCATATAGGTCAAGTAGATGAAACGGTCATCGGGCATGGAGCGCATACGCTCCACGATAATATTGAGATCGGGTATTAGGGAGGCTCCAGTTTTGATGCCCTCCTCACTGGTATAATCCGTAACCTTTTTATCTCCATTATGTGGCTCTTGGTCCTTACTATCCCTTTTGAATGCCACAGATATGCGCTTGTTTTTGGTGCGACCACTGGGGTTTATTATGTCCAGCTCTTTGGCACGTGAGCGCAATTTTTCATTGCTAAACTTATGTGATGACATTTTTTCTATAAAAAGCTTTTATATTTTAAATATGTAATCTTTTCTCCTTCCTGTCTTTAGAATATGTTTATATTTCTGTTTGTGAAAAAAATCTTTAAAATTATTGACAAAACGTTTTCGGATATTTGTCCTAGCGACGAATTTGTTGTCTAGCATATTTTTTGTTTGGAACTCAAAGTATTTCGAAACCTGTATGAGTTTTTTTTCATTCTGAACACAGGTGGTTGGAAAGAAGTGGTTGCTGGGGCAACCTGTTCCCAGTCACCGGTTTTGTTTGTAAATATTTGAAAGAAGTTGTCTATGTTCGGTAACCTGTGGATATTTAATTTTTATTTTGACATTATGCTGCCTATATTCAAAGACAATGAAGAAGGGAAGATGTGTCACAGGGGAAATTCAACTACAGAACATTAGTGAATTGAACATAATTAAAACTTTTCTAATTTTGAGCAAAATAGAAAGATTTTTTGGCTAACCAAAAATCCTGCAACTTTTGTAGGGACACAAATGCCAGTATATGCATAAATTATGGGAAAAACATTTTTAAAAGAGATGCAAGAGGGGAGAGAAAAGTTAGTCCAAGGTATGAAGAAGAGATATTGGAATGAGAATTAACCCATTAAAGCCCAACCAAATTTGATTTTAGCTCTTTCTTACTGTTTGATGAATTGGGGCCTGACTGGCTTTGTACAGTTCTTTTTATCCCTTTTATCTTGGTAAGTTCCAAGCCACCTAAGTCTGTGGCGTTTTAGATCCATCCGTAAAGACTGCACAACCTACAGTCTATTGGACTCTTTCCAATCATCCCTTTCAGGAATCTCTATAGACAGGGCCGTGCGCAAGGGGGGGAGGGTTTTGGGGGTTCAAACCCCCCAGAGAGGTTTCGAACATATACTTTTTTAAAACCTTCTAGACTTTCTGAAGCAATAAAATATAGAATTTTTAAAATAACTCGTCTGAAATGGCAATTCTGCAGTAAAAACACGAAAATTACATAAAAAATCGTGGACACTTTCTTGAATTTATGACAAATGTTATGAAAAATACAAACAAACTAAACGAATTGATTGTGTAATGCTAATTTCGCCACTTCTCGACATTTGACTAGAACAATATCTTATGAACTTTTAATTGTGTACTGAAATAAATGTTTGGAGATTTAATAAAGTTTTTTTAGTAATTTTACAAAAGTGTAGATAAGAGTCACTATGATATCATAATGAAATGTAAAAACCTTCTTAATAAAAGCAAATAATTTGCTTGATGCTAACCCGTAGCTTAACTATGAGTGCCAAACTTTGGACAAATTTGTAGTATATCTAATTGGAATGAAATCATTGAAAAGCAATTTACCTCTAAATTAATAATTATGTAAAAATCAGAGATGAAATTCTTCGTTTCTGCGAAAAAGTACTGGAGTAGCCTAAGAATTTTTTATGTAGACATTTTTATACACTCCACGAGAGTATTATGTCTTTGTGCATTTGTTTGTAACACCCAAAAGGAAACGAGATAGACCCATTGTTAATTATACCGATCGTCTTAGAATCACTTTCTGAGTCGATTTAGCAATGTCCGTCTGTCTGTCTGTCTGTCCGTCCGTCCATCTATTCTTGTAATCACGATACAGGTCGCAATTGTAGACAGAACCAAATGAAACTTTGCACAACGCTGTTTTTCGGGATAAGGACGAACGCTATTTAATTTGAAGAAAATCGGTTCAGATTTAGATACGAATTTCACTCCCGATTTGACTCTTTTCACTCTAGATACCACATATTACAACAGATTTTCTTTAAAATTGGCAAAACATCTTATATTGTAACTAGAAACACCTGTGGTAAAAATGTGTTAGATCGGTTCAGATTTATATATAGCTCCCATACAAATTTCTCTCCCGATTTGACTTTTTCCGCTCTAGAGACCACATAATGTATCAGATTGTCTTCAGATTTGGTAAAACATCTTATATTCCCACTAGAATCTCCCATGGTGAATATCGGACAGATCGGTTCAGATTTATATATAGCTCCCATACAAATTTCGCTACCGATTTGACTTTTTCCGCTCTAGAAACCACATATTGTATCAGATTGTCTTCAGATTTGGCAAAACATCTTATATTTAAACTAAGAACATCTATGGTGAAAATCGGTTCAGATTTAGATATAGCCCCCATACAAATGTCGTTCCCGATTTGACATTTTCCTCTGTAGAAATCACATATTGTACTCGATTTTCTTTAAATTTGGCACAACATCTTATAATTTTACTAGAAACACCTATGCAGAAATTGGGTAAGATCGGTTCAGATTTAGATATAGCCCCCATATAAATGTCGCTCCCGATTTGACATTTTCCGCTCTTCAAAACATATATTGTACCCGATTTTCTTTAAATTTGGCCCAACATCTTATAATCTAACTAAACAAAACTATGGTGAATGTGGGTAAGATCGGTTCAGATTTAAATATAGCCCAAATACAAATGTTGCTCCCATAAGTTTAACCGATTTTGGCAAAACTATACATTTTATATTTCACCTATTTCGTTCCAGATTTCAATATACCCTCATACATATGTTCTTTCCGATTTAACATTTTTTTTCAAACACATACATTTACAGGATACAAAAATCCTTCCCGTTTTCGCTTTTTCACCGAATTAAATTGTATTCGGATTGAAAGTGGAGTGTATCATAGAGTCGGCCCCGCCCGACTTTAGCCTTTCCTTACTGGTTTACTTATACAAAAGAAAGTACAATACCTTAATTTTTAAATAGAATGCAATTTGCATTAAAACAGTGACCCACATATTCCACTTCCGTTTGCAATGCGTGGTTTGTAACATTTGCGATGCGACATTTTTATGGAGCTGTATCTAAATCTGAACCGATGTGACCTATTTTCATCACATATGAAACAACGTAGGTTTCTGTTACTTCTAAATGTTTTGGGAGTTTGTAATGATAATACAAATCCATTTCGACAAACGAAGAAAACTCTTTGATATGTCGAAGACTTATATTCATAAGTGGCTATGAACAAAAACCCAACTTTTCAGGATAGCGAAAAAAAAATAATTTTCACCTTAATTTTATGAGTAATTATGAATCATTCTTCTACAGTTTAATCTAAAGAGGGTTACTAATTGCTACGATTAAAAAGTTTTCTATTATTCGCGGTTTTACGGTTCATAGCCACTTTTGCACGTTTAAAATTGAGCACTATGAATTTTGAAATAAGCACATAGCCATTTATGCCTAAATATATAAATGAGATTTATTGTAAACTCGATAACGTTTTTTATGAAATGTTGTATAGAAAACGGATGTACCAAAATGATTTTCACACATGACATGTTTGTTTTATGATTTTCTCGCGATCTATCCAAGGGATCCGACTGGATTTTTGTTTGTGTATAAAGAACCAATGTCTCTTGTAACATATATGTAGCCAGTCGCGAAAATCGCTGCAATTGTTGAAAATCCAAAATTCGCGGTTGCAATTGCTATTATTTTAACTTTCTCTATCCAGGAAACCTTTCTGACACAAATATTCCGAATGAAGTGAGCAATCATATGCCATGTTTATACTATTGTGGTATTCTCAATATGATAAAAAGTTGCGCGGGGTTTTCTAAAAATACTTTTCAAAATTTATGACCATTTATTAACCAAAATGCTATTAACCGCGTAATGATGAATGATGATGAATTTGATAATGCGATATGCCATAAATGTAGAAAAATGCTTTAAACAAAATCGTTGTAGCGAATTACAACCTTCGGTTATATGCTGCTCCATTTTTTTAAACTATATTATTTATATTATTTTTATGTTAATAGCCACTTTTGCAGTCACAAATTAACGTATGAGTAGATAACCAAATCAGAAAAAATTGAAAAAAATGGCTTTGGAATAGGATTTCTTCTCCAAATTTATATGACAGATGACATCCAAATCTGAGAATAGTTTGGCATCAAAAACTCATTTTCGAGAAAATTGTTCATAGCCAATTATGAATATAAGCCCTCGATATGTAAACGTATTTCTCTTTGTTCATTTACAACAACTGATGACATATTTACCGCAAACAAACTATTTTTTCCCACAAAAGAAACTCAAAAACGATGTTCACGTGTCTAAATTTCGTTTCTACGTAATGAATTTTTTCTCTGCGTGTAGGTCTCTATTTTAAAATCTACTTTAAAGTTGCGAAAGAAAAAGAAATGAGTTTTAACTTACTGAATTTTTTTGTCATGTTTTTCGTCTTGCATTTCATCGAGTACAAAAAAGCTGTATTTGTTATTCGAATTTATAAATATTAAAGATTATAAAAATGAAGAAACATTTCCAAATATTTTTATTTAATCGAACTATGCGTATAAAGATTTTGAGTAAACATCCTGTTACTCATGTAACTCCTGTATATATTAAAAACCCCAAAACCTATTAGACACCATATTTAGGCCCATACTTTGTCAAGAAGCATATCTAATTTTCTGCATTTATCATAACAAAATGCGGGGCCTGAAGAGGGCCGAGGAATTCGATCGTTTTTTGTAATATTTCTTCGAAATATATATGTATGTATGTAATTTCAAGCAACTATTTAAAAAAAAGAAGTTCTACACATAGAGAACAAGTCGGTTAATAAAAAAGCAGCGATTGTCTGATGCCTATCAGCAGACACTTTTCTGCTATTGCAACAGTTGTTTGGCTAACAGCAGTTATTCTGCAATCTTACATCACCATTCACACTGCTAAAGAGTTTGCAGCCTGCTGAAATTGACTGCTGGTAATTAAAATATAAAAATAGATAAGCGTTCCTTTTATATTAGCTTGGGACAATATGCGGTTAGTTAAGAAGACAATCGCAATATCTTTCCGTGGTAATAAATTGCTTTAATAATAACTTCTATTCAAAAAAGAATGTACTGTTCTGTACATATGCTTAAATTTTTTTTCTATATTGCTATAAACAGCAAACGGCTGTTTACCATCTCAGCAGATCTGCAAATCTGCTGTCTCTTTTTCAGCAGAAAATCTGCTCTTTCAGTACACTTTCTGCTTTCTTTTACTGAAAAATTCCTTTGAGTGTACTGATAGATGAATTTCTGAAATGCAATTTTGCCGATGAATGCATCAAAATATTTCTCGAATGGTTTCCAAATGCTCACGAAATCACACATAACCAAATTAACGTCATTTATAATTGCGCCATAGACTGACTAGACTTTACGAGAAAAATTGAACATTGATTGAAAATTGACTAAAATAATTAACAGAATTTGCAACTGCTTTATTTTTTGTAAAACTAGATGAAAACCCCCCAGGAGAAAATCCTGCGCACGGCCCTGTCTATAGGGGTTGTTTCGTTTTCTTGACTATATAATCTGTGACGTCTAATAAAATCCTTGAATGACCATTCTTCCTTGGCCTAAGAAGAGCTGGAATATGAATTTCCATTTCATATTGAGAAAACTACATTTGAATTTTGAGAATTTCTATTTCATAATGGGTAAATTGAAATTTCCATTAAAATTCAAAAAAAAAAAAAAAATCCAAATGAAATTGAGAATTTCTAATTGATATTGAGAAAATTCCAATTGAAATTGGGAAAGTTCCATTTGAAATTTGGAATATTTTTGCCTTGGCGTCAATCTTATGTGTTGATATATACGCGACAATTTATTGAATGGACATAATTAAATTAATTAGCCACAGAAAATATGGCTCATCAAGAGTTTGTTCCTGATCCTATGGTGTTCCTTCAACACGTCTCTAACGAACATGTAATTATAACTAATGTAATTGTTTTCGTATTTTGTGGTAGTTTCTTAAAAGAGATAAATAGTTGTCGTCAATACCTTTCGAATAACGCATAAATCATTTTGAAAAAAAGAGTTTATAAATTCTGGCTCTGAAAAACCCTCTCCTGTATTAAATTACTAGCAGTACCCGCTGCTTCGCACGCGAATAAGCCACGTATTTGTTATTATCCGTCTCTGTTTTAGGAAAGTATTTACTTGATTTTCTTTTCTAAAATAGTAAATTGGAAACATAGCACTCATATACAGTCAAAGGAATGTGCTTGTCTATGTCCACTGTTTTAGCTGAATTCCCTTCGTATATATATTTTTATCATTTTCTACCCAGTTTTTAACAAAAAATTACAACCGCAGAGCCTTTTATTCGAAAAACAATACATTTTGATGGCGCCTCTACATGGTCTGAGGAATTTACATACTAAATTTCATGTTTCTAGCTGCAATACTTTAGTTGGTACCATTTGTATCCCTTTTTGTCCCGCTAATCTATTATAACTATAAATTTCGAAAAATCCAATTTTAATGCGCTTCTACATGGTCAGAAGATCTTACACATCAAATTTGAAGATTCTAGCGCAATACTTTTGTTGGTACCATTTTTATTCCTTTTCGTCCCGCGCAACCCTTAAAAGTACAAAATGTATTTATATTCCGCTTCTATGTGCTGAGAGGAATTTACATACAAAATTTCACGACTATAGCTGCAATACTTTAGTTGGTACCATTTTTATCTCTCGCAACCCTTAAAAGTAAAAATTTTGAAAAATCCAATTTTAACGCGATTCTACATGGTCAGAGAAATTTACATACCAAATTTCACGATTCTAGATACAAAACTTTAGTTGGTACCATTTTTATCCCTTTTTGTCCCGCTCACTTCTTATAAGTACAAATTTCGAAAAATCAATTTATATTGCAAGTCTACGTTGTCAGAGAAATGTAAATACCGATTTTCACGATTCTAGCTGCAATTCTTAAATTGGTACCATTTTTGTCTCTTTCCTCCCTTAAAAGTACAATTTTCGAAAAATCCCTGTTCGTAGCTCGTCTGCAAGGTCATTGAAGGAACACACTGAATTTCATTTTTCTAGCTACTGCCGTTTAATCAGGACGAAGATTCGATGCTTATCCCTTTTTGTCCCATTTTACCCCCTAAAAGTGCAAATTTCGAAAAATCCCTGTTTGTAGCTCGTCTGCAAGGTCATTGCAAGGAACACGCCGAATTTCATTTTTCTAGCTACTGCCGTTTAATCAGGACGAAGATTCGATGTTTATCCCTTTTTGTCCCATTTTACCCCCTAAAAGTACGAATTTCGTAAAACCCTTTCTTAGTCGACGTCCACGTCATATTTGGGAACTACCCTGAAAATTTCATGACCCCGGCTTCAGCCGTTTGGTCTGGGGGCTGGTCAATGATAAGTCAGTCAGTCAGTAACGCAACTCTTATATATATAGATTTCACAAAAAATGCAGTAAATGATGTCAATTTTGGTCCGATATTCATCACTTAGGCATTATTCGAAAGGTATTGATTCCTTCTTTTTATTCTTTATAGCAACTCTCACAATATGCACAATATGTTTTTAGCTATCACTTTGAAAAACCACAAAAAATCAATCTAAGCATCCAATAATACGACAAATGAATTATTTATTCTAAGACAAGTATACAAATTTATATTAAAAGTGCTTCCAAGGGTCTATAAATTCCTAGAAACAATTGGACAAAATGCAACATAAAAAATTACACGGGAAAAACATGATTTTTAGAGGTGTTTTCAGTAGCGTTTACAGACTGCTAGCTACGAGACTTGCAGATCATCATTAAACATTCCAATCTTCATTCCTGGGGGTGACCGTTGTAATTTATTTTCGTGACCCATCCTAATGTATATTACAGTCGATTTAAGTCAGATTTCACTAGCTTCTATTTTCTTCCGCAAGAAGCTAAATATTTAAATTCGCCCATGTTTGGAAATACTTCTTACTTCTTTTTGTTAGTTTTGCTTGTCGAACTTTATATACCCTCCACCATGGATTGCATTCCACAGAGGATGTCGATTTTCGTAGAAGTTTTTAATATAGCCAAACCAAAACAAATATAAATAGTGAAAAAATAAATAAATAATATAATATTTTAATTATTTCAAACCACGCTTATAAGGCAAGGCTACCAATACGTCAATTCAAAAAATAAATGTTCTTATATTTATATTTTCAAAAAGGCTTAAATACCATAAATATTGGTGGATAGTGGGTGCTACAGTTGGTTGTATTTCCATTCTTTTTTAATTCCAAAAGTACAAATTTTGAAAATCCATTATCAGACGAATTGGAAAAAACTTTTTATTTTACGTGTCTATGCAGTCAGAGGAATGTATACACCGAATTCCATGATTCTAGCTGCGCCCATTTGGTTGGTACCATTTTACCCCCTTGACGTTTCTACGAAATTAGAATTTCATCATTCTAGCTGTAGTCGTTTAGTTGGTGCTATTTTTATCCCACTGTATCCCTTGAAAGTTCGAATTTAAAAAATCCGTTTATTTTCCGTGTCTACGCAGTCAGAGGAATGTATACTCCGTATTGCATGACTCTAGCTGCGATCATTTGGTTGGTACTACTTGTATCCCCTTTTTCCATTTTAAGCCCAAGAGTACGAATTTCGAAAAATCTTTTTATTTTAAGTGTCTACGCAATCAGAGGAATATATACACCGAATTTCATTATTGTAGGTGTAGCCGTTTGGTTGATACCATTTTTATCCCTCCGTATAGCAACTCTCACAATATGCACAATATGTTTTTAGCTATCACTTTGAAAAACCACAAAAAATCAATCTAAGCATCCAATAATACGACAAATGAATTATTTATTCTAAGACAAGTATACAAATTTATATTAAAAGTGCTTCCAAGGGTCTATAAATTCCTAGAAACAATTGGACAAAATGCAACATAAAAAATTACACGGGAAAAACATGATTTTTAGAGGTGTTTTCAGTAGCGTTTACAGACTGCTAGCTACGAGACTTGCAGATCATCATTAAACATTCCAATCTTCATTCCTGGGGGTGACCGTTGTAATTTATTTTCGTGACCCATCCTAATGTATATTACAGTCGATTTAAGTCAGATTTCACTAGCTTCTATTTTCTTCCGCAAGAAGCTAAATATTTAAATTCGCCCATGTTTGGAAATACTTCTTACTTCTTTTTGTTAGTTTTGCTTGTCGAACTTTATATACCCTCCACCATGGATTGCATTCCACAGAGGATGTCGATTTTCGTAGAAGTTTTTAATATAGCCAAACCAAAACAAATATAAATAGTGAAAAAATAAATAAATAATATAATATTTTAATTATTTCAAACCACGCTTATAAGGCAAGGCTACCAATACGTCAATTCAAAAAATAAATGTTCTTATATTTATATTTTCAAAAAGGCTTAAATACCATAAATATTGGTGGATAGTGGGTGCTACAGTTGGTTGTATTTCCATTCTTTTTTAATTCCAAAAGTACAAATTTTGAAAATCCATTATCAGACGAATTGGAAAAAACTTTTTATTTTACGTGTCTATGCAGTCAGAGGAATGTATACACCGAATTCCATGATTCTAGCTGCGCCCATTTGGTTGGTACCATTTTACCCCCTTGACGTTTCTACGAAATTAGAATTTCATCATTCTAGCTGTAGTCGTTTAGTTGGTGCTATTTTTATCCCACTGTATCCCTTGAAAGTTCGAATTTAAAAAAATCCGTTTATTTTCCGTGTCTACGCAGTCAGAGGAATGTATACTCCGTATTGCATGACTCTAGCTGCGATCATTTGGTTGGTACTACTTGTATCCCCTTTTTCCATTTTAAGCCCAAGAGTACGAATTTCGAAAAATCTTTTTATTTTAAGTGTCTACGCAATCAGAGGAATATATACACCGAATTTCATTATTGTAGGTGTAGCCGTTTGGTTGATACCATTTTTATCCCTCCGTACCCATTGTATCCCTTGAAAGTACGAATTTGGAAAAAACCTTTTATTTTTCATGTCTACTTAGTTAAAGGAATGTGTACTCTGAATTTCATGGCTCTAGCTGCGGTCATTTGGTTGGTACTATTTTTATCCCCTTTTTCCATTTTGACCGCAAAAAGTACGAATTTCGAAAAATCAGTTTATTTTCCGTGTCTACACAGTCAGAGGAATGTATACTCTGAATTTCATGACTATAGCTGCGGTCGTTTGATTGGTACTATTTTTATCCCCTTTCTTCATTTTAACACCAAAAAGTACGAATTTTAAAAAATTTGTGTATTTTACTTGTCTATGCAATCAGAGGAATGTATACACCGAATTTCTTTATTCTAGGTACAGCCGTTTGGTTGGTACCATTTTTATCCCTCTATTCCCATTTACCCCTTAAAAGTACGAATTTGGAAAAAAATACTTTTATATTATGTATCTACTTAATTAAAGGAATGTACACATCGAATTTCGTGTTTCTAGCTGATGTTGTTTAATATGTACCATTTTTGCACCATTTCAACCCCTACAAATAAGAATCACTTTATGGTGCACGTTTTTGCTAAGGGAATGCGCATACCAAATATCAAGCAAATATAAACAGACATATTCAAAAAACAAGCTTAAATACGCTAAAATATTAGGGATTATTATGGGTATTTTTAGTCCTTGTGAGGGAAAAATGTTTCCCTTTGGGCCGATATCGCCCCGTTTCAATCCCAACCGATCTACGACTATAAGACGCATTTATGGAAAATTTGAACGTTCTAGCTCCTTTCGTTTAGATGTTATCGTGCTTTCAACAGACATTTCAAAGGACATGGCTAGATCGTCTTAGAATTGTATGAGGATCAAGAATATATATACTTTGTAGGGTCTCAGGTCGATATTTCAATGTTTTACAAATGGAATGACAAAGTTAGTATACCCCCATCCTGGAGGTGGAGGGTATAAAAATATTAAGATTTTTTGTATGGAAAAAATTCCATTTAGCAAATTTTAACCAAAAATTGAGCTTTTTCTTAAAACGAAGTTTATGTGTATAAAAAATGAACTTGAAATTGTTTATAAAATTCTTGAATATAAATCTAAGAAGCAATTCTCCTTCGTTTGCAGAGACTTATTTCTAAAATACTTCAAGTATTATTATAAATAACCAATCATGGTGTAATATGTACCTCAACTCGTTATGGCAGAGGTATCATGCAACTTTTGAGAACTATTTTATGTTGCCCTTTTTGTCCTAGTTTTGCATACTATGAAGCAAAAATCATTTATTTGAATTATTTTTAGTCAAGTATAATTTTCCTCAGTTTAAGTACATATTTACTGGATTTGAGTAACAATTAACTTAGATTTAAGAAAATATCAGCAAAATTTTACTTAAATTTAGTAAAAATTTACTTGGTTTGAGTAAAAACTTACTGGATTTTTCCTCAGTTTGAATAAATATTTACTTGTATTGAGGAAAGTTGAATTAGAATCTAGTTCAAAGCATGTACAAATGTCAAGGAAAAGTTTGAACTTGATATGAGGAAATATTTCTTTAGCGCTATGCGAAGTTCACTTTTCCTATATAATAACATAATATTTTCACTTTTTCTGAGTGTACGTAAAGTCTCTAAAATGCTGGTAATAATGTTAGGTGAGATAATGCACTTCTGAGGAATGAACTCCATACTTAACACCATTTTACTTGTTTCGATTCGTATTGGGATATTGTCCGGGCTTTTTTCAAAATTCAATTTTTAAACTCAGTTTTTTTTTATTAAATAAAAAGATAGTTAATTTCGATTTTATATTATTTTTTATTTTATTTTATTTTATTTGTAAATTAGTATTTATATTTTTATATTGTCATACATATTATAAATAATTTATTATTTACACAAAAGAAACAAAATTTAATTATAAATATATTTTTTTGTTTTCCTTTAAACATAAAAACTAAACAAATACAAAATGAAAAATGCTTTTTTTCCTATACAGAAAAATTTCAAATCATTTGACTTATGGAATAGATACATAAATAGATAATGCCAATAATAGTTGTGAAACAAAATACATAGAATAATAGATAGAATGAAATGTTTTTTTTAATTTTAAATGAAACTATACGATGCCGGTGATGGCACACTAACGATTTTATGTTTGTTTGTTTTGGTTTTCTAAAAAAATGAATTTTTCACAATAATTTTATGAATAAATCGATTTAGCTTAGAAGGAGGGTTCACCAACGGAAAGGACATTTTCCACGCAATAAACTAAACCAAGTTATTCATAATTAACAAAACAAATACAATTTTGAAAATGAACTTTTTGTGTGTAAATGCAAAAAGCTTTAAAGCTTCACTAAAACGCTTTATGTGTACCTTTCGTTTACAACATCTAAAAGCTTTATATATTATATAAAGCTTGAGATTCAACATTTATAATCCCATAAAGCTTTTTCATTGATACAACTTTAAAGCTTCTTATTTTTTTTGGAATTTTGTTTCAACGATACAGTTTTTAACTTCCTTTGTTTTTGTTAGGGCTTATGTTCTAATTCGTTTTTGTTTTTTTAATTATAGAAAAAATTCTATTGACTTTGTTTGCATTTTTGGGGGAGGGAGTTGTTGTTGTTGATTTTGGGATAGTGCGGGACAGTGGTTTGAACTTAAATGTAAAAAAACTTAGGCGATAATATGTAAATTTAAAAGTAAAATAACTAATTAATTGCTTCGTTGTTTTATGCATTTGTTGTTTTTTGATTTTTTTGTTGTTCTTAGTTTGTGATTATTGCATCCCGTTTGTATTTTTTGTTTTGTTTTGATTTAAGTTATTTTTTATTATTATTGTTGATGTGATGTTTTTATTGCTCTACATTGATGGTTATGATCATAGTTGGTCAATAGTGTCCTCCACTGTGTCGATGATGGTCCCGTCTACCCGCCGAATGATCACGAAATTCACCATTGCGTGAAGAACCGTTTTTGTGGTGATGATGATGGTGACGTTTCTTTTCTAAGTGAAATGGGGAAGAACAAGTTTTTATTAGTTTCAATGCCTAACAAATAGCTTAATAAGTGAAATCAATTAGCTCTTAAAATACAACACAAAAGCTCTCGTTGTTGTTATAAAAAAGTTTATATAGATAACAACGTGAGCTTTTACAAAATGAGGGGGGGGGCAAAAAGTGCTTTCAAACGCGGCAGTATCTATTTGATGATTTTGCTTAAATCCAGCTAATTTAAAAAGCTCTTGGCGAAAGCTTTAGCTTTTTATGTAAATGTACATATTTGTTGTTACAAAAACAATAGCGAGCTTTCGCGTTACATATTACAAAATGAGATATCAACAGCATCTATGCTGTAAAAGTAGAATGCCAAATAAGAATAAAAGCTTCTTCATTTGAAAATTCGAAAAATGTAAATAAAACAGATCATATCACTTAAATATATTATTGAATTAATGGATAGGAAATACAGGGAATCCCAAGATATTTAGATTTTTTAGCTTTAAAAGATTTTACAATTAGATACTTAGCTTTATGTTGAGCTTTAGATGTTTTATCTGTTTACTGAGGCTAAAATTTAGATTTAGTTTTAATTTTTAAAAGACAAAGTTTTTAAGAATTTTACTATTTGTTACCTTCTGAGCTTGTTGAGCTTTAGTTTTATAGTTAACACTTTTAAACTTTTGCATATGACTTCGAGCTTTAGGTTTTGGAAAGTAAAAGCTTTGAAATATTTTTTCTTTTCTTTAAAAAATTAAAGTTTTTAAGTATTTTACTATTTTTACTTTAGCTTTATGTTGAAGCTTTTACATATTTCGCTATTATTTGACTACTGAGCTTGAGTTTTAGGTTTTGGAAAGTTGATTAATGTTTAGCTTTAGGTTTAAAAAGTTAAAGCTTTGAGATATTTTACTATTATTTGCCTACTGAGCTTTACCCACTGAACTTTTAGAAAGTGTGTCTACAGAGCTTAACTTTTGGGTATACAAATTAAAGCTTAACGGATTTTTGTTCTAAAGCTTTGAGATATTATTCCTTTAGTATAAAGGAAATTTAAAGCTTTAAGTATTTTACTATTAGGTTTAGTCTTTAAAGATAAAGCTTTGATATATTTTGCTATTATTTTCCTACGGAGCTTTAGGTTTTGGATTTTAAGGTTTAAAAACAACGCTTTTACATTTCTTTGCGGAATTGGCAATAATGTGTGGAAATACCCAGACAAAGTTAACTGAATGACCAGTATTCCATTTCATCTCCATACGTTTTTACATTACCTTTTAAACAGACATCAGAAACGACCATTTCTGAATTATCACGCATACCGTAGTTGTCACGACCGACACTGAAATTTCAACAAAGAAATAACAAATTGTTAAAGAAATCCCTCCATTTTTCTTTTATAAGACAACACACACACACACTTACCGGTCTAAATTTTCTCTAGATCTTTGCATATTTTCTCTCAAATTATCCCTAGATCTGGTCATGGCCGGTGGGTCCAAGGTTTCTTTGCGACGCAAGGCATTGTGTGAACTATTTTTGGAGGCTGATTCATGAAGATTTTCCCAGGCTTGGCGGTAATATCTGAAATAAGTAAGTATGAAATAAAAGCTCAGAGGATTTAGATGAAAAGTCAAAGACATTCAATATAAATAATATGTACGAGTATATAGAAAACTAATTTTAATATATTTATATAAGAAGTTGTATGTGCTTTTGTGGCAATTCGCCTATAATCAAAGAGAATTGGTGTGAGAAGGACGGTTCTTTTTCGTGCTCATTTATATGAATCGAACCAAGTTATTTTTACAGAGTTTTACAAGGATTCAGGTGAATTGATAACAAGTTGGAAAATAAAGTGTTTAAAGATAAAGAGATGAAGAGATAAAGATAAATATAGTTATCCACTTCATTTTGTAAAACGCAGCGCAAAAGCTCGCATTTTATTCTGTACATTTTACATAGAAAGTAACATAACGCGAAAGTTCCTTAAATATTCGTATTTCCCATGGATAACTTTTTTAAGATTTTGCTTTTAAGAGCTGATATATATAGTCAAATATTTAAAGTCAAAGTTAGTCAAATATAGTGAAATTTAAAGGCAAAAGCGTTAAGATAAGCATATTTTGAAATGAGAGCTTTTTTTGATTGTTTGATTTTATGATCTGATCTTTTTGACCACGACGTCTATAATATATCAATCTGGGAGCTTTACAATAAAGAGATACATAAACAGCAAAAGCTCTAACATTCCACGAGAGCTTTTTGAGATTTTGTTTTTAAGAGCGTATAGATATAGTCAAATATAGTGAAATTTAAAGCAACGGCTTTAAAATAAATGTATTTTCTCGTGAGAGCTTTTTTGATTGTTTGGTTTTAAGATCTGATCGTTTAAACCACGAACATCCTCTGTAATAAAATATCAATTAGGAAGCTTTTTTGATAATGTATTTTTAAGGGCGAAAGCTTTAAAATAATCATGTTTCTCATTTTTTAAGATGTGATCTTTTTGACCACGGAACTCATCTGTAATAATATATCAATTTATTTTGAATGAATAGTTTTTAGCTATGGCTTGATACTAAAGGCCAGAAGATGCGAGCTTTCGTCATAACATCTCGAAATAAGCAATCTTTTATTATACTATTCAGAATCTTAACAAACATGTTAGTATACCTATATATACCATATACGAATGTAATCCCTATACCGAAAAGCGAAAGCTTGCATTAATTTTTATATAAACCGATGACTAGAATTTTATGTAGACATTGTAAGTCTGTCTGCTGACTCTGTAATATGAAAGCTCTATAGTCTTTGTATAAACTGTTTTTTTTTTTATAAAAATTAAGAAAAATAACGTGATTCATAAATAGAGGGATAACATTATCAATGGGCACAAATATATATTTTAGAGCTTTTTGCTTTTAGTTATCTCTTGGAGTGATTAGAGAACCTATCTGCATATTCAAACTTTACTGAAAAGAATATTACATAAAAAGCTTTAAGCTTTTTAAAGAGTTTTATAAAATGAGGGTTTAGGCAGAATTATTTCCTATTTAATAAATATTTTAGAGCTTTTTCTTTTAGTTATCTCTTGAAGTGATTAGATATTTCTAATGGAACCTCTCTGTATAAAAAACTTTACTGAAGAAAATATCACTTAAAAAGCTTTAAGCTTTTTTAAAGCTTTTTTATATAATGAGGGTTTTATTTCCTATTTACATTTTAGATCATTTTTGTGACTAGAGCTTTTCGATAAATATTCCGCCTAATTTTGGAAAGCTCTCGCATTATTTCCTATTTAGTAAATATTTTAGAGCTTTTTCTTTTAGTTATCTCTTGGAGTGATTAGACATTTCTAATGAAACCTCTCTGTATGAAAAACTTTACTTTAAGCTTTTTTAAAGCTTTTTAAAGCTTTTTTTATATAATAAGGGTTTTATTTCCTATTTATATTTTAGATCATTTTTGTGACTAGAGCTTTTCGATAAATATTCCGCCTAATTTTGGAAAGCTCTCGCAGCAAATGTCAAAGCGTTGTCTAACATTTTCTGCTAGAGCTTTCGCATTTGTTTTAATTTTTTATATTTCTGCTATTGACTATCATTTACGTAAGCTTTCGTTCGTAAGCTTTACCTATTTAAACCATTGCGGGAACCGGAAGTGGAGCTATCAAAGGAAGCAACTGTATTACAATCGGGCGAAGCTCGGTGACGATAGTGTTGAGTGGTGCGATTTCTGCAAAGAGAGCAAACAAAAGAAAGTTCAGTGATTAGTTGTGAGTGTGCAACATATAGACAGAGATAGAGTGAGAGTTATTTGCAAAATTAAAAAAGAAAAAAAAACAATGTTGGTTAGCCACAAAAATTTGTCCCCGAGTGAATACTGAGACTGAGAACAACTACAAACTACTAATAGTGAGCATAACAAGAGAGAGTTAACAAAACATTTAAAACCTAAAACAAAAAGGAGAGAGAGAAAGTAGTTATTCACAATAAAACACGTGCAACACCTTAACCCCTCGTTCCTTGTGATGGATTCACAAAAACCAATTTTAGAAAAAATATTAATATTTTTGTTGGAATTTTTGTAAAAAGACGTGCAACAGCAACAGGCGGCATTTGCAAAATAAATGTTGATTTGTTGTAAAGTATTGTATTGTTGTTGATGTTGTATATGGATTGTTTATTTTTGGTTTGTTGGAGATTAATTGTTTATTTCTGTTGTTTGTTTGTTTGTTTGATGGGTTACCACAAAATTAATTTACGTGTAAAAATATCGCTAGATTGTTTGTTTTGTTTGGTATATGACGGAAATCGGCTTACTTGTTCGGTCTTAAATTTAATATGGGGATTTCTTTTTCGTTTCATTTTTCTCTAGATTTGTATTTGATTTTTGGTATGGGTATGGCCTTAAAAATTGTACGATTTGGTTCGATTTTCTTTCCTAGTTTGTGTAGTTATGATTGATTGATTGATTGTATGATTGAAAATGCTAGTTAGATCTTTGGCACTGTGACGAGGACGACGGCGGTCTACTCTCCCTAATAGAGATCGCTGTCCATTATATGCTTTCTACTCGCAGTACTCATTGTATCGCAATTATCCTTCATATCCTTTTGAGATCTCATTTGTTGCTGCTGCTGCTGCTGACGTTGCTGTTGTTCACTGCTAAAGATACCGGCTCGGGCGGCATAGCTACGGCCACACGTGCTCAACTCCCGGCGACCCCATTTCTGATCGTCGAAGGGCAGTGCCAAGATGCCACTGTTCCACAAGGACGGCGGTGGCTCCTTCTTAATGCTCGAACTGATACTGTAGTGATCGTAGAGTCGTTGCGGTCTAATGTTTTCGCTGTTGCCTCCCAAATAGGATTTGGTGGCATCGAAGGTGGAGGCATTAAATTGCGTGGTCGCCGTCATCATGGTCGTGGGCGGTGGCATATAGCGCAAACGCGATTTGGGTATATAATATGGTGGTAATGACGATGGTGGTGGTGGTGGATATGGAAAATGTTTTGCATTGTGCCGCCGTTTGCTGTTCGAGGTGCTATATATAGAGAGAAGGAAGCACAGAAAATCAAATACAATACCAAGTATATGTACTATAGATAGGAGGGGAAGAGTAGGTGGTGGTATAGACATCAAGGTACGAGTATATTGGCCGGTTTTTTATGGTGGACGATAGACACAAGAAAAAACTACAACTCTTTGGTATTTCAGAGGATCCAAAAATTGTGGAATTGGCCCCACATTTCACTAGTTAATCTGCCAGCAATCAAATTATTCTGTGCCCAGATACTATTACAATACCGAAAATCAAAAATTTAAATATGAATAAAATTCCTAGACGGTTTTCCTCAGCGGTTTTTTAATTGACATAATTTTTGAGTTTATACCATTTGTATGAGGAAATGGGCCTTATGGCGAATTATAATCGATGATAATCTTAAGGTGTTTACAGGATAACCACAACATTTCAGCGAAAAAACTGTATCAGCGAAAAGGAAATCCTAGTTTGAAAAGAACAGGTACAAAACATAGTTCGAGTAAGGTCCTTTGGGTATAGTTTACTACTAAACATATGCTGATAGAAGCATGTCATTTGAAGTATTTTTAACTGACATTTCCTTCTTTAATTTGGCATTTATAGCGGTATCATAGGGTGTTAGGAATTATTTATAATAATTTTTGAAAAATTGTATGCTTTGGAACTTTGTAGTCCTGTTAAAGGACAACAGGATGAGGAACTGAAAAAAAAACTAAAAACGCCAGTTAACTCAATTTTGCCTGTAGTTTCAGCCTATACCATTCGGTTCAAGTTTAATATGGACTGCCGGACGGTGTTATAAAGTTATCGAATTTACATTTACGTCTTATTGGAATGATCCGAAAATCTAACAAATCGTAAAGTCTGATGATAAGCACCGTAATAAATAATAATAAATACCATTATCCGTTTGGAACAAAGTCATGAAAATGAAATTTGAGGTTATTTGAAATTTCTCTCGTAGAATTTTCAAATTTATATTGTTTTGAACACATGACTAAAGAACAAGTAAGAAGGCGTTAAGTTCGGCCGGGCCGAATCTTATATACCCTCCATCACGGAGTGCATTCCACAGTATTACCAGCAGATTAAAGGATGTCGACTTTACATAGAAGTACAGTACCATATTACGAAAATTGTAATATTTTTATGCACATTACTATATTTGTTTACTATTTCAAACTATAATGTATACTTATGCGCACTGTTTAAAATCGACTACTATATATATAAATAAAATGCTGTAATTGTGAAAGTGAACATGCCTAAATATTAGGCGATTGTCAGTCGCCATTAGAAAGAACCATTTTCAGATACAGACAAAGTGATAAGCAAAGTATAAATTTTGAAGATATCCCCATTCGCCCCATTCTCCGCCCAAATGTACAAATTTCGAAAAAAAACCTTTTCGAGTATTCATAGTCAGAACGAATTTCATGACTTCAACTTCAGCGGTTTGGTAGGTCCCATTTTTATCCCTCTTTTTAATTATATCCCTTAAAAGTACGAATTTCGAAAACTTCATGATTCTACAATTTTTTGTCGTAAAAGCAACAAAATAAAGTACGAATTTGAAAAAAAAAATTTTACGTGGCTATGCAGTCAGAGGAATGTATACACCGAATTCCATGATTCTATCAGTGGCCATTTTGGTGATACCATTTTTATCCCCTTTTTCCAATTTTGCCCCCTCAAGAGAGTAGTAATCTCTTAATTTTACGTATCTACACAATTAGAGGGATGTACACACTGAATTTCATCATTCTAGCTGCATTCGTTTAGTTGGTACTATTTTTATCCCCTGTAGCCATTGTATGTCTTGAAAGTACGAATTTGGAAAAAAACGTTTTATTTTTCGTGTCTACGCAGTCAGAGGAACGTATACTCCGAATTTCATAGTTCTAGCTGCTGTCATTTGGTAGGTACTATTTTTATCCCCTTTTTCCATTTGAACCCCAAAAAGTACGAATTTTGGAAAGTTATTTTATTTTACGTGTCTACGCAATCAGAGGAATTTATATATCGAATTTCATTATTCTAGGTGCAGCCGTTAGGTTGGTACTATTTTTATCCCTCTATCCCCATTTAACCCCTTAAAAGTACGAATTTAGAAAAAATACGTTTATATTATGTATCTACTCTATTAGAGGAATGTACATGCCAAATTTCGTGTTTCTATCTGTTGTCGTTTGATAGGTACCATTTTTATCCCTTTTGTCCCATTTCGCCCCCTACAAATAAAAATCACTCTATGGTGCCCTTTTATGCTATAAAGGGAATGCGCAATGCAAATATCAAGTAAATACAAGCTAACATGTTCAAAAAACATGCTGAAATACTCTAAATATTAGGGGTATTTTCAGTCCTTGTGAGGGAAAAATTTTTCCCCCTGGACCGATTTTGTCCACTTTCAATCCCAACCGATCTACAACCATAAGACACATTTAGGAAAAATTTTAACCTCCTAGCACATTTCGTTCGGCCGCTATCGTGCTTTCAACAGACAGACAGACGAACTGACGGACATGGCTATATCGTCTTAGAATTTAACGACCCAGAATATATATACTTTATGGGGTCTCCGATGAATATTTCAAGGTGTTACAAACGGAATGACAAAGTGAATATACCCCCATCCTGGAGGTGGAGGGTATACAAAAGTCAAGCAAAAGGCCGTTGCACAGTGGTTCAGAATCAAAATCCATCGGCCATAATTCAATAACTATTGTTCTAGTAAATATTTATGAGTTCCGTAAAAAAAAACTAAAATAAAACGAAGACTCAAAGATTATTGTGATATATTAACATCGGGCGATCTGATATATTTTGGAAACTAGCCCAAATATTAATTTTAAAATAAAGTCAATGTTTACTCTTGAATGAGTTGCAGTACTAACTGTGTGCAGTTTACCTGTCATAATTCCATTTGTCTGCAAAATAAGGCATTATTAGGGTTTTTGGGCACATAACTACGGCAAATTAACTCCGATTGACTTGTGGTTAAAGGAAATTTGTTCATCTTTTTAGCGGCTTGATTACTTTTCAAAAGTTAATGAGAAAAAATTAATTCGCGTATTGGAAGTGGAAAATCTGATTTTTTGCTCTAAAGGTGCAATTTCGTGCAGGCAAAAGTTACCCAGCAAAAACGGGAAACCCTTCAACCTTTCTAAGTACTTATTTTATTCTGTATTTTTTCAAAAAACGTATTTGTTTAATAATAATTTAACATTAATCTAATAAAACAAATTCACGTCTAAAATCTCTTAAAATGTGAGAGAAACAGTTCGACAAAGTCGAAGAAACCAATTACGTTTTTTTTTCAATTTTCAAAATCTGAAAAAGGTGAAAATCTGTAATACGAAAAAAAATGTGTCTGCGCATTGGGAACAAATACGAAAACAATATTAAAAAACATAAAAACAAAAAATAAAAAATTTACTTTTCTTTCAAATCGAAAAATACGAAAAGTAGTCAACTTGGTGCTACTTTCTAAAATATATCTGATTGTCCGATTTTCATTGTTATATATTCAAACTAATCCATGGGTCCGTGTCTAATTTAAATTTTTACAGACCCTAAAAATATATACTAGAACAAAAGTTATTGAATTTTGGCTGATTATTTTGATTAAATGCACACCACTTTACTTAGCAACTTCAAATAAGAATTGAAAAAAAGTCAAGCATATTTCTTTGAGTATATCAAAGAAATATATTGATTGAATTGAAAAAAAAATTCTTTGAGTACATCAAAGAAATATAAACGTCGTCTTTAGATGGCCCTAAACAATTGTCACACTAGCACAAATTTAACTGGAATTTTCCATTTTTTTTGGAAACAATTTTTATAAAAGTTTTGTTTTTTGTTTTATTATAATTTAAAGTTGATATTGTAGCACTTCATGTAATTATTAATTTTGATGAAAAAAGTGGAAAATTATATATTTGCCTTCTAGGTGGATATCTTGTGATATCCCATTTCTGTCTACCAGGTGATATTTTAGCGATATAATTTAAATTTCTTCTTTATAATCTGGCAATGACACAGATTTATGTTCCTGGTGATATTTTGGAGATATCATCTAAATTTCTTATCTGGTGATATCATATTTTTATCTCCCAGGTGATATTTCGACTATATTATCTAGATTTCTTCTTGATGATAATATTGCAATACCAACGATATATCGCACTGGCCACACAAACTTCTCCAATTGATGTTACTTCCGCAATATAAATATGATTGTTGCTACAATATTATTTTTCTTCTTTTCTTACTTTGCTTGTTGGGATACGGATATAATAAATAAATATAAATTCTATAGTCTTTGAGTGCATAGTTAAGCTCAGCAAACATAAACTAGCTACTTAGAGCGGTTTACATGGTGGTTGACATTATTCTAAGAAAGTCGTGTTGCTCATGTCACTCGATTTAATTAATAATGTTGCTCTCTGATGCTTCCTTCAGTAACTCCACGGTTCCAACAGAAGGTAGTAAGGAATATTGAAGTTGAATGCCTTCCATGTCATATTCACAAACAACGTTGGAAACAACATTTTTAAGGAAATGTCTGATGTCATCATTATATCCTTATAATTATTTATTGTGTCATTTGTTTTCCTCCCTTGGAGGAGTGAGTGAATCATTCAACTCATTGTGCAGATCAGCATTATAACAGGTCATCATTATAACCGTGCATACAGTTCACGAGATGCTATTCTGCTGACTATGTAGCCCAAATCATTTTTCTGCATTACATCCAACTCAATAATTATTTATTTTTATTAATTATTAGCCCCAACTAATAGTTTTTAATGAATAAGAAGTAATTCGAACAGAACTATATGATGGTTAAACTTGAGAAGAATGCTCCTAAATTATTTTAAAATACCTACATACTTAAAAGAGAATTATAACCCTTAGAGATATTTAATATGTTCGAAGGTAAGTCCAATTCTCACCAGCCACTTCATTACAATCACAGTAATGGATGCAACATTTCCCACAGGGGTCTCCCTGCCGCTTAAATATTGTTCAGTCGTACAAAGCTTTTTTCTGAATTCAATTTCAAAATATACATACAATACTCAACGATTTATATAGTCAGTGCTTTAAGAAATCGGCGAAGCAATAGTTTTGGTGCATTAAATTCTATTTATAAAAGCTTATCGTAAATATGTATATGCTGTTATGTATGTATAAAGTTAAGTTATAATCCAATCCACCACAAATCTTACCTTCGTACTAATATGACAATTGTCGTGATGACAGCGGCCAAGAAGACGAAACCGCCAAAGGCTCCCAAAGCCACAATAGCACCCAAATTCAATTTAGCCTCTTTGGTTTCCTTGTGATTCGAATTTTCCACGGAGAATGGTACATTGACATTGGGCGATTGATTATGGCGAATATTGACACTGTCGGCAATCTCATTGTCCTGCGGATGAGCATTCTGGATGACATTCTGAATGTTGCGTGTTGTTGTCTCGACCGTTGTGGTCGATGTGGGCACATAAGGAACACGAGAGCGAGTAGGACCATAAATCGCAGGTGATTTGGAGGTGCTGGAAGCCAAGGTAGGACTGGGTGTTTGATAGGCTGGCGTAGTCTTGGGTTTGCTGCTGGGTATGAGCAGGGGGCGGACAGTGCGACGTGGAGGGAATTCTTCGCGTACAGTGCCGGGCACAACAAAGGTGACGTCCTCATCGGAATCAGCTGGAAGGTTTTAGAAAAATAGGTTAAATTATGAGTTTTAGGATTTGTTGGGTATAATGGGAACTTACTTTCTCCATTGCTATCCCCTTGTGGTCCAAGACTGGTTGGGAAGGTGGTGCTGGTGCTGCTTGTGCTGGTGACGGTGGGTCTGTAGACCTTCTTGGTGGTGGTGGTGGTAATCTTGGGTCTGTAGGAGGTCGTTGAGGGTACAGTAGCAGCTGGCGTGGGTGGTGGTGGTGGCGGCAGTGTAGATGGTTCCAATTTGATGCAACGTGGCAGAGCACTGCTCCATTGGCCCGAGGACAAACAAGTCAGAGTGCTGGGGCCTTCTAGACGGTGACCGGGAGGACAGCTAATTTCAGCCTGGGAGCCATAGTAAGAACCATTAGGAGCAGAGATAATGGTGTTGTAGTAATTGCCAGGCAAAGTATCGCATTCAACAACTGGAAGGAGAAAATTGAGAAGAATTGTAAACAAACCCTTCGATGGATATGCTGGGGAGGAGAACTAAACTTACTTTCACATCTTGGTGGGGGACCATTCCAACGTTCATCAAAGTCACAGGTCAACAAAGCACGACCGACCATTTCGTAGCCCTCCTGGCAGGAGTATTTCACCAAACTCAAGTAGCCAACGGTGGCATTCAACAGATCATAGGTACCATGAGGAATGGAGGCAGGCAAGCCACATTCAATATCTGAAAAGAAAACCAAATTAGTTCTTCCATCCACTTAGACAGCACTCCCTCTGCCCCCCCCATACTTACATTTACACACCGGCGGGAATTCATTATAGAAACCCGTATCCAAGCAAGTTCTGGTCGAAGGACCCACCAACAAATGATTAACATCACAAGTGTACTTGATCTGAGCTCCAACTTCATAACCATTCAAGGCAATCATTGTGGAATTAGGAGGCTGCTCGGGACGGCCACAAGTCTTGGGTTGATGTTGGCAAATGAAATTCAAATGGGTATTACAATTGGTGTCACTCCACAGCCAGCCCTTGGAGCCATCGAAGCGGGCACAGTCTTCATCGCCACCCGGATGATTCCAGAAGGAAACCGCCACCTCTTCACCACTAACCCATTTCCAGGTCGAACGATCTTCGGCATCGCGCACAGCACCCATCCAATATTGAGAACTGACATCGCTGCGATGTCTGCGCCACAACTCCCAACTGATGAATCCCTGCAGAGCTGGATTACTTTCACCAATCAAAGTGCCACCGCGAGAACGACAGAAGGCCAGCGAATCCAAGAAGTTCAAAGGTTGTCTATTATAGAAGATATAACATTTGCCATTGTACGAAGCCAATGCGCCTGGTGGTTGATCACGGAATGTCGGACAACGTTCGATGGGCAGAGCTTGATCGGTGTAGACGAAAGCTTCGCAAATCGATAGCTGATTGGGCGTTTTATTTTCGAGGTGTACGGAAACGAAAGCACCGGGCATGGGTGGATTGCAAGGCAGGAACAGGGGTTGACCTTCTTCCAGAAGGCCAGTGAAACGATTGCAAATCGGGTTGGTACCTAAATCGGGACGATTGTTGCCGACACGCACTACAATGGTGGCGGGTTTGTTGCCTGGAGGAGGGTATAGAAAAAAGATGACATCATTAGGTTGGTTATACAAGGAAATAATGAAGAATTAAACAGAGAGAATTAACAATTAAAACAAGAGTTTGTGACTCTAGTTGTTTCATTCTCTTTGAGTAAATTGACTGCAAAGAGAGTAGTTTCGGGAACCAATCATATATGAACCACAGGTCCTTGATGGAAATTGACTTTAGTCCATTTGAACCTTATAATTTAAGGTTTATTTGTAGACTTTCTCCCTTCCTGATGATATGCAGAACAAAATCAAGGTTGTTTTGTTATTTAACTTTAACAATGTCTGGTTAATCCGAAGATAGAACTAACGAATAGTTGTAGCTGTTATTTTGTGAGGAATTCGACATGTCTAACTGTGGGTTTTCTCTAACCCAGTGATCCTTGTTGTCTTACAAGCGATTCACTGATCCAATGGTATCGTCGTTTTATGTGAACGGCGTAGATATTGAACAATCGAACGCTCTCGATGTTCTGGACATGAAAATACTATGTGATGTTCTTGCATTTGATGTGTCGAAAGAAGCATTCAAGTGTCTAGGCTTCTTAAAGCGGTGTACGAACTATTCCACTCCTTCTGATCTTCTCAACAGACCTAAGATGGAATGCAACTCCCGTATATGGTCAGTTGATTCAAGATCTTTCTTGGACTTACATGGTTCTATTATTCATCTTGATCTACAATACCCACATCAGACCTAAGATGGAATACAAATGGTTAGGTGCTCATAGTTTGCATCTACTTGACTGTATTCAGAGGAGGTCGTTGGAGTTGATAGGTGATGGTAGGATATCCAATTCTATTATCTCTCTTGATCACCGTCGTAATGTGAGATGTGTGTTGCTATCTATTCTATACTTTTATGATGTTTGTTTTAGGGATATTCTTATCCCGAACTTGTGGATCTTCGGTAGAGATATGCGACTTTCAAGGAACTCTTATCAATTGGTTGTCGATTAGACAGCTGGTTCAGAGATTCAAAACAGATGTCAACAAACACTATCCCCTCTTTCTTCCATCGAACTACCACTTTCCTCTATTTCTTTCTCTATAATCGAATGAGTATGAATGACATAGGTTGCTGTCATCCGATAATGAAATGCGATAATGAAAATTTCATGTACTCCGGATGCGATAATTTTTTCTGTGTAGATAACCTTGACATGAGATCGAAAAACGCAATAAAATTTTTTTTTTCGTTTGGTTTTTTTTTTATTATTTTTTTTTTAATTTAAAAATTTTTTTTAATTTGTTTCGTCCGGCATAACTCGGGAACCACTTGCCCGATTTAATTGAATTAAATTTTAAAAAATTTAAAATTACAATTCCCTTAATCTGTTCATATATTGTTTTCCTATACAAGCAACAGTTTCCAAGTTAAAAATGAATATATAAATGAAAAAACTTATTTTTTGCCTATGAGCAAAATGAGACAAAGATCATGAAAATCGATGCACGCGTTTCGCTTTTATTCGCAATTGAGTAAAGGTATGAATTTCAAAAATTTGGTCGACATATGCACAACTTTGTCTATGGTAAGGTTTTTTCTTTTTTTTTTTTGATTCTCAGAATTAACAAAACGGAATAAACAAAGGGTTATTTAATTTTTATGATTGCGTAAGCAAAGTAATAAACGCTAATAAATGTGCGTGAACAATTAAAAGGAGAAAAAGGTACTCTTACGATCCAGGAGAGTGGCGTCTTTTCATCGACAGCAACAAGCAGAGCCTTAAAGCAATTTTACTGCACAACGGCAACGAGAAACCTTCGATTCCAATTGCTCATGCCGTTGACACCAAGGAAACATACGAAGTCATGGACAATCTACTAAAGTGCCTTACCTATGAGAGGCACGATTGGAAAGTTTGTGCCGACCTTAAGGTTATCGGTATCCTTTGTGGATTACAAGGTCGATTCACAAAGTACTGTTGTTTTCTCTGCCTTTGGGACAGCCGCGATCGTCAACATCATTACACCAGGAGGAGTTGGACAGAAAGAGTTAACTTCATCCCCGGCAGCGACAACGTGAAATATACACCACTCATAAAAAAGGAAAATGTTTTTCTCCCACCTCTTCACATAAAGCTCGGACTCATAAAAAACTTCGTGAAAGCTATCAACAAAGATGGCGAAGCGTTCGCCTATTTAAAAACCATTTTTCCTCACCTTTCATCGGCGAAGATAAAGGAAGGCGTTTTCGACGGTCCGCAAATTAAAAAGTTGTTGCAAGACCAACAGTTTGAGCACATTTTATTACCAAATGAAGCTGCAGCTTGGAACTCATTTCGGCAAATTGTTTCCGGATTTCTTGGAAACAACAAAAGCTCAAATTACAGAGAGATCGTCGAACAACTACTCCAAAATTATAAAAAAATTAGAGCAAATATGTCGCTTAAGATACATTTTCTACACTCGCACTTGGACTTCTTTCCGGACAACCTGGGCGATGTGAGTGACGAGTATGGCGCACATGTAACAAAAATTACTTGGATTGGTATTGCATTCAAATCCTCGCGAACGTTTGCTCATTTTAACTATCGCGTTCGTCGACACTTGTTGAATGAGTAAAATCGATCAATGAAGACCTATTTATACTGTGTATTGTTTAGTATTTTACTGACAGGTACTTATAAATGGGTGTATATTTTTTTACGGTGGCTACATACCTGTTTCACCATGTGTGAGTCTTAAATTTTCCGAATAATGACCACCCTTAAATGTGGGTTGCATTTCTGTAAAAAAATCATACAGGTAGCCAACGGAAAACCCAAATAATTAAAAAAGTCCCCTTTCCTTTTTTCCTTTTAATTGTTCACGCACATTTATTAGCGTTTATTACTTTGCTTACGCAATCATAAAAATTAAATAACCCTTTGTTTATTCCGTTTTGTTAATTCTGAGAATCAAAAAAAAAAAGAAAAAACCTTACCATAGACAAAGTTGTGCATATGTCGAGCAAATTTTTGAAATTCATACCTTTACTCAATTGCGAATAAAAGCGAAACGCGTGCATCGATTTTCATGATCTTTGTCTCATTTTGCTCATAGGTTATGTGACTTTACGTAAAAGTAATAAGATTTGACATTTTTTTTCATTTCGGATTTTTTATGGATTTAAAAAAAAAAATTAAATCTTTAGGCAAAAAATAAGTTTTTTCCTTTATATATTCATTTTTAACTTGGAAACTGTTGCTTGTATAGGAAAACAATATATGAACAGATTAAGGGAATTGTAATTTTAAATTTTTTAAAATTTAATTCAATTAAATCGGGCTAGTGGTTCCCGAGTTATGCCGGGCGAAACAAATTAACCAAAAAAAAAATTTTTAAATTTTTGAAATTCATACCTTTACTCAATTGCGAATAAAAGCGAAACGCGTGCATCGATTTTCATGATCTTTGTCTCATTTTGCTCATAGGTTATGTGACTTTACGTAAAAGTAATAAGATTTGACATTTTTTTTCATTTTGGATTTTTTATGGATTTAAAAAAAAAAAATTAAATCTTTAGGCAAAAAATAAGTTTTTTCCTTTATATATTCATTTTTAACTTGGAAACTGTTGCTTGTATAGGAAAACAATATATGAACAGATTAAGGGAATTGTAATTTTAATTTTTTTAAAATTTAATTCCATTAAATCGGGCTAGTGGTTCCCGAGTTATGCCGGACGAAACAAATTAACCAAAAAAAAATTTTTAAAATTTAAAAAAAAAAATAATAAAAAAAAACCAAACGAAAAAAAAAAATTTTATTACGTTTTTCGAGCTCATGTCAAGGTTATCTACACAGAAAAAATTATCGCATCCCGAGTACATTTTGACTGTTGACTAGTGTAATGAATGTCAATTTCTGGCTGAGGTCTGAATTTTACAAATGTTGCTGCAACCGAGTCTTAGTTAATGATTCCGAAAAAAGTCTGCCTACACTTCGCTTCTATACTTTGAATAGGATATTTTTTAGGGATAGTGATACACTTTTTTTCATGCTACTTTCAACATTTTTATATGATAAGAAAGACAAAGTATTTATTTTTTAAACAAAGTCTGACTTGTAGAAATATATATGCAGCTGCATTGGAGTCTTAGTTAATGATTCCGAAAAAAAGTTTGCCGAGTTGGTTTTAATTACAGAAATTGCAAAATCTTGCAGTGTTGAAAACAAACCAAAATGATTAAAAATACTCTAAATCCAATATACAGGGTTTTCCAACAAGAGGTGTTATTTTGAATCACCCGGTATTTCGGTACCTGTCACTTTTGAAGCTTTTATTCTTTGACATGTGACAAGTAGAAACTACGCCATTACTAAAAATTGAATGATACACGCTTCAACAACGCATTGAAATGATTAAAATTCATGAATGAAAATGATCCGGAATTCCATCGAAAAATCATCTTGACTGATGAGGCCCATTTCCACCTCGGTGGCTACGTAAACAAGCAACATTGTCGCATCTGGGGCTCGGAAAACCCAAGAGTTAGTGTTGAGAAGCCTCTCCATTCTCATCGTGTGACTGTTTGGTATGGTTTATGGTCCGGCGGGGACCATAAAATGAGGTCGAATCAACGGTTACGTTGAATGGATTGCGCTATCGAGAGATGATTAATGATTTTTTATGGTCGGAGTTGGATGGTATTGATCTGGACAACGTTTACTTTCAACAAGGCGGTGCTACGTTTCACACAAGCAACGAAACCATTGCTCTTTTACGGGAAAAGTTTCCGGACCGTGTTATCTCTCGAAGATGTGATCACAATTGGCCACCGAGATCTTGTGATTTAACACCTTGTGACTTCTTCCTTTGGGGCCACGTGAAAAATAAGGTCAACGCCAACAGCCCAGCGTCGATTCAAGATCTCAAAGATAGAATTCGTGAGGCTATCGAGGACATAGGGCAGCCACTTTGCGATTTGGTTATGGAAAATTTCTTGAAAAGGATATGGTTCTGTAAGCGTGGTCGTGGTGGCCATTTGGCTGATGTTGTATTACATTATTAACGGCTTAACTTCCTCCTTATTATGAAATAAACATCCGATTATTTATCCCAAAAAATGGCATTTTCTTTGAATACCAAAATAACACCTCTTGTTGGAAAACCCTGTATTTACAGTATTTTTAAGGGATAAGGGGTAAGGTATTTTTGAAATTTTGAAGAAATACCACCCATATCCACATATACCATTTATACTGGCAGATAAAACCTACTATAATATTAAAATAGAAGTGGTACAATACATTATCCCTGAAAGTATGCTCTATTTTTGAAGTATTTTAAAGCATACTTTGAGGGATAATGTATTGTACCATTTCTATTTTATTATTATAATAGGTTTTATCTGCCAGTAGAAATGGTATATGTGGATATGGGTGGTATTTCTTCAAAATTTCAGAAATTGTGAAATATTTTCAAGTTGAAAACTATCTAAAATTACTAAAAAATATTCTAAATTAAATATAATTGAATACTTTTAGGGATAAGGTATGAACAATATTTCAAAAAACTTAAATGTTGTTTCGAACATTTTTAGAGCATACTTTGTGGGATATCGCTTTCATTTTTATACGATAATAAGTTTTATCTGCCAGTTTCCTCAAACCTAATCTAATCTTTTCACTTCCATCTCTCTGATCGGTGAAACTGAAGTGTTTCAAACCTATTCCAGATTTGATACTGTTAACCTGGAAATTAAACATTTATGTGATTATACTCAATTGAAAGTATGACAAAATGATTATTTTCTTTACAAAAAAAAAAAAACTATGAATGAAAGTTTTCCAAATGTAAAAACTGCCTACAGCCTACACTCTTGGCCGGTGCACACTTAAGTTAAGACTCACAAAGAAAAGAGTCATCCATAAGGTCTGGCCTTTCAAGCACGTATTGAAAATAATTGTCATACTAGGAAATGAATACTATCATCGCATTAGTTCAGGTCACATATAGATCAACTTTCGTAAGTTTACTGGCATCTTTCCTTTATTTCTTTATATTAGATATAAAAGCTGGGAAAATAACAATGCCTGGTAAACAATATATAGAAAAGTCAAAAGCCTTCACAACGAAAACAAAAAAATTGGAACCCTAAGCTAATATTGAATGCATTGATTGCACATCATCGCCATCACCAAGCATCACCATCATCGCAGACAAACGTCATCGTAATCATCATCGTCGCCTCGGTCATAATCGCCATCATCATAGGCCCAGGCATTACAAAGTGGCAATATGGCATCTTTACGAGTTTGACTGGCTTCGTCGTACGCTGCAACTATTTGTAAGTGCACCACCACCACATTGTACAATTTTCAGTGAAAGTAATCATAAATTGAGTAGAAGCAGCAGCAGCTCGTTTTTTCCCAGTAACATAAACACACCGGCACGATGCGACGCCATGCGATGCGGCTGCAAACATCACGTTCGCGGCTTCGGCGTAGTTTGAAGCTGGGCTTTAGGAAAACTACACAACAAAAACCACTGCAACTCTGGACGCTCCTCTCCACTCGCCGCTCTCCGTGTTTCAGCTGTGTCGTTATGGTCGGCTCCGTCGAGGAGGAGAAGGTAGTTTTGTGTGTTTGAGTTTTGTTTTTCTTTTGGCATTTGATTTTCGAGTTGAAAATTGAAAAAAGCCAACAAAAACTCACATAACACTTTATAAGCCTGGCCAAGTGAAAGCATGTGAGCGAGCGCAATGGTTAGATTGTAATAGTTTTTTTGTTTTGGTGGAGGCTTCGATTGTTTTGCCATTCCCTCCACCGCGAAATGATGAAAATGTTCCAAAGACCTCTCACAGACAAGGGCTTAAGCGGCTTAAGTTTTGAACGTTTGGAGAGAAGGAGGCGGAGCAGGGAAAAATCAACAGGTTTTCTTAAACTCCTTTAAACTTTAGCAATAGCTTTTTATTTAATGCTCCCCCCCTGACGGAATTGTTACTGAGACAGCCAACCAACCTGTCTAAGACAGTTATTTATTAACCTTGTTAGTAGGCGTTTATTGTTAACATTTATCTCTTTTTCTTTCCGTTTTTCTGCGGCAGGTTATTGATCCCGTTCACAAGCTCTCTTTGCGTTTGAGTTTGTTTTTTTTTTTGTATTTGTTAAAAACTTACCGCAACACGATTTGCCAAAGTCCAAACGCACCAACTGCACCATGTATGGTTCCAACAAATTAACATACCACCATGGAGAACGTTCCGATTTGGTCAGCGAACATGTCTCCGGTGTGAAGAAGGCTGATGTTGAGCCGTCGATGGCTTTTTGGGGGGCTCCAGAACCGTCGGTGGAAATTTGCATGGGAGCCTTGCCGGCAGCAACGTTAAGAACTGAAATATAAAAAATAAATTTTTAATTAATATCGATTTGATATGTTTAAATTGATATAATTAAGTCATTTAATATGCAAAAATTGGTTTTTTTGTGATGTAAAACAAACAAAAGACTTAAGCAACAAACTTGAAGTTTAAGTAAACTACTGACGAAATACAAATACCACGCAATTCAGAAGGAAGAAAGGGCATTTACTTTTAAAGAGTACTTTAATTTAATTTGTATCTCAAATTTAATTGATAATCAAATTGCGGAAATAGAAAAAAATAATATTTATTTATAAATTTATTACAATAAGGGCACTAGCAACTAATGCTACCGGTCCGAAAAAAATTAATATGTTTAAATCGACTCTAGGATCTTGAAATCTAGGAAACAGAAATATACATTGAGAAGGAAATAATGAATATTTTGTTAGTAGTGAGAATTCAACAATTAAATATTGCAAATGAATAATTCGCATGGAAGAGAAAATAGATAATATCAGAGACTCTAAAGATTGGTTGAAAGTTGTTAAGGAAATTCGAAACGAAGAGATATCGAACATTCAGGTGTCGACTGAATCCCTGAAAGGCTACTTTGAGCAAATCCTGAACCAACCACATTTATCACCAGACATACATTATGCTCATACGTATTGCTGCGACTATGATTTAGACAAGGCAATAACTCTGGATGACGTCAAGAATGTTCTGAAGAAAACAAAATTAAATAAGGCACCAGGGGAGGATCGTATACAATACGAATTCTACAAATTTGCGCCGGACACTCTCCTTCAAGAAATATTGAAGCATTGCAACAACTTGTTTCATAAAGGGAAAGTTGATAATTCCTTCGAAAAAACTATTATCTATCCAATTTTCAAGAAAGGTGATAATACACAGCCAAATATTTACCGAGGCATATCGTTTATGAACTGCTTGCCAAAAATAATGATGGGTATAATCACAGAAAGACTTTCAGAATGGAGTGAAAAATTCAAAAAACTAAATGAATACCCGGCTGGTTTTAGGAAGAACTATAGTACATCGGATAATATATTTAACCTCACATCGATTATACATTTAAACGGGCATAGAAATAGAAAAACATATGCATTCTTCGTTGACTTTAAAGCAGCCTTTGATAACATCTCACGAAATGCATTGATGTATAAATTACATACAATTGGAGTGTCAACTAAAGTAGTAAGATTTACTGAAAAGGTTTATGAAACAACAAAATTCGCAGTGTGGACGGGAAAAAAACTGTCAGATGATTTCACCACGACTAATGGCGTAAAACAGGGATGTCTGCTTTCACCATTACTGTTCGCACTTTATTTAAATGATCTGCATGAATTTATTGGTGGAGGAACTTACGTAGAAGAATGAAGAAAGATTGCCCCATAAACTAGCTAAAAAGATACTACATCATCAAATATTTTTGGCAAACAGTATAAATATGCGGATGTCGGAAAATAATATCGAGCCCTTTCTGGAAAATCAAACAAAACAGCATTCGGTATTCAACAAGTATCATTTGATTCAAACTTTAAATGTTAGGAATAAAAACCAAGCAATGCACAAAGTCAGTCAGACAAGCCGTTTTTATTCTAATTTAGACCCTACTGTTGGCCAAACATATTTAATTGAGCATTTAAAACAAGAGGATATAATGTGGATTTTTAAGGCCAGAAGTGACTTGATTGATATAAACGGCAGCAAGTACCGACCCAATATAAATCGGCAGTGTTCAATGTGCAACATGAGAGAAATAGGAAATTTGCAACATTTTCTAGGCCGCTGTCCAGCATTGAAAGAATACCGATTAATGTTCTTCCAAAAGGTTTTGCTTAATGAAGGCGAGTTAGTAAATATATTAAATGGTGTAGTCATTAATTGTAAAAGGCTCTAGTAATTTTTTTAAAAATGTGTATTCAATACAGGAAACTATTATTGTTTGAATTTAATTTTTTGAAAAACAAAAACCTATATATTTCATATTGTGTCTAGAATGAAGACTGACGACCATAGGTCAATGTCAATATTATATATATTCTTTTATTTACCTTTTTGCATTTAATTACATATACTGATATAATTATCTATAACAAACAAAATGTAAAATTATGATAAATAAAGAATACTACTACTATTGCAAATGAATGGAATTTTATACGAGTAGGCAAAGTAGTGGCAAAAGTGTAAAATTTAAATTTCTCTTCGATCTCTTAAGCCCGAAACATTAATTTAGGCAACCAAAAAATAAAAATGTTGTCTCCCTGATATTATTTTCTTGTGTGCATTGATAATTTTGGGGAGTATATGAATATTATATATTGAACATTATATATATATTATATTTTTTTTCTTGTCTTAGAATAACTCATTGGTCATAGAGATTGGACTTTAGAGACATCATTTTATGGCTTTTCAAAATAATTCGGCCAATAAGTAATTATAAAACACGAGTAACTATTTATATTAAAATGGTCTACAAATTTAGAAAAATTTGCATAAAAATTCAACACACAAAATTTCACGGGAAAACATGATTATTAGAGGTACTTTCAGGAGCATTTAGCTCACTCTACGATTGAAATATTTTGCAAATCATAATTAAATAATTGAAACTTTTTTTCCATGGAACTTAAAAATAGAAAAACATTAAAATATATATGTATATATATATATATATATATATTATATCAGTTGCCTATTAAAGCAAATATAAACATTTCTGTAGAAGTAACGAACGACTCATTTATATTTTTCATAGAAGACTATTCTCTTTACAAAGCTTCCATCAGTAAGATTCTCCAAATTTTTTGGAACTAAGCTAACATTTTTTTCGAGTTTTTTGCTATAGCTAATTTACTATAGATTGACAGCTCGATATATATAAATTGGATAACCGGATGAACTTTTTAAAATATTATTCAAATGTGATTAAAAATGCTTACGTTTGGTAGCTTATTTGTTTTTGTCCAATATATTTGACATTGATTTTAAAAATCTATATCTTCGGAACTATAAGCTTGACACAAAAATAAATATACTAACTTTCAGGCATTTCGCTTACCATAAAATTTATTTGATACGGAAAGGGTTAAATTATTAGGTTTTTTTAGTCAAATAGTAATACGTTTTAAATACATTTTATGATCAATTCCATAAAGTTCAAGGAGTATATTAAACATTGAATATAAAACAGAAATTATCCAATATTATCCTTTTGGATTAAGTTAAACCATGTGCAATCCTAACCAAACAGACGGACAGATGTGAATAACTAGATTGTCTTAGAATTTAAAAAAAGTACTAATTTCGAAAAATCAGTTTATTTTCCGTGTCTACACAGTCAGAGGAATGTATACCCCGAATTTCATGACTCTAGCTGCGGTCATTTGATTGGTACTATCCACTTTTTTTCATTTTAACCCCAAAAAGTAAGAATTTTGAAAAATCTGTGTAATTTACGTGTCTATGCAATCAGAGGAATATATACATCGAATTTCATTATTCTAGGGGCTGCCGTTTGGTTGGTACCATTTTTATCCCTCTATTCCCATTTTACCCCTTACAAGTACGAATTTGGAAAACATACTTTTACAGTATGAATCTACTCAATTAGAGGAATGTACACACCGAATTTCGTGTTTCTAGCTGTTGTCGTTTAATATGTACCATTTTATCCCTTTTTTGCCCCATTTCACCCCCTACAAATAAGAATCACTTCACCAAATATCAAGCAAATATAAACAGACATATTCAAAAAAACATACTTAAATACGCTAAAATATTAGGGATTATTATGGGTATTTTTAGCCCTTGTGAGGGAAAAATTATTCCCTTTGGGCCGATTTCGCCCCGTTTCAATCTCAACCGATTTCCGACTATAAGACGCATTTATGGAAAATTTGAACTTTCTAGCTCCTTTCATTTAGATGCTAGCGTGCTTTCAACAGACGGACAAACGGACGGACATGGCTAGATCATCTTGAAATTTAATGACGATCAAGAATATATATACTTTACAGGGTCTCATATTTCAAGGTGTTACAAACGGAAGTTGGTATACCCCCATCCTGGAGGTGGAGGGTACAATGAATGGGAAACGTGTCCTTTTCGCAGAAATTTATTTCAATTTTTAAATAGATTCCCAAGGTTGATTGTTAGCACTGGAACAAAAAATATTGTGGTATATATTTATGATGGCGTCTAGCTGAAAATTGAAAATATAAGTATATTTTTAATAGAATTTGTCCATGTTTCATCCTCAACATCATATAAAAACAGAAGACTTAAGCAAAAAACTTGATAACTACATATACATACATATAAAATATGTCATAATCATAATTTGAAATTGAATGCTATTACACATGTCCCTTTTGAAGGTTGCTCAGATATTAATTTAAATTAAATTGAAAATTACATTCAAGGCAACAAACCAAAATTCACTGCACATTAGTAATTGTTCTTTAGTTGGCCTCGAATAGCATACATCCGTCCTCCTCATATTAAAGTATTTAAAGAAAATTATATGAATGTGAAAATTATTTACATACACACACCACACGAAAATACATGGGAAATTATAAATGTTTTCACGCAATACATTTAACTTGTCATAATTAATGGATGGCAACAGAATTTCTTAGGTATTTAATTTTTTATAATCTCTTTGGTGTTTATGAGAATTAAGTGGATAAGACAATGTGCTTGGTGTGCGATTTCTATAAGGTTACTGAAAATATTGTCATGAATTTTTTTGGACAAAATTAATGAGTACTTGGTGGTTGGCAATGTTCATGACATGAGTACAAATTAACTAACAAAGAACACATGACATTTAAATGTAATTTACTATTTATAAATTATACACAAATTCCAATGCAAATTTAATGAATATTTAATTTCAATATGAACCATTGCTTCTTAAACACATTCTTATTTCCATATTAATCCTTTAGGCTTTCAACTTCTTTGCATATATTTTTTTATTGACATATATTTCTGTTGAACTTAGCCTATTCATATGGATTTTTATGTATGAACATATGCTGAATTTCATTTAACCATTACATATGTTAGCATCCCAATTGCTAAACATTTCCATACACTTTCTATTTTCCACCATTCATAAAAATTTCCCTTTCATTTCTTCCTTATCCCAAAAACATCAGTTGTTGTGCCAAGTAATTTAGCGAAAAAGCAAACAAACATACGTTCAGTGCTAACTCTTCAATTTGATTGTAAGCTTAACTGATTAATCTGCATGGTTTCTAATTTAAAAAATGACACCGAAAGTAAAGTTTTATATCACTAACCAAGTACGTCGAGTATATTGCTTTGACTACCGGAACTAATTAAAGTTTCACTTTACAAAAGCAAGCGCTAAGAAAAACTTAGATATAATGAAAAATACACACACCCATACACAACTGCTTAGAAAATACGACAAGAAGTGATAAAGCAGATTAGGAGAAAACAATTACAATTTGTTGTCATTTTGGTGATAGCTATAATTTCCAGAAAATGATTTTCTTTGATGTGCTTCGAAATGGAAAGAAAAGAGTGTGTTTTACAAGTCAACAAGTTTGTGGCTTAAGTCTTTTGTTTTTTTGTGTGTCACATTGGGGACCTACCGCCAATAAGACCGGTCATGTAACAATTTTTTTTATTAAAATTTTTATTGAATTAAAAACAAGCTCGAACTCTTTGTTTTTGTTTTATTTTTAAATTTTATTAATCAATTAATTAATCCAGAAGATGTCTTTCGAAGAAATATTGATTAAAAAAATTAAAACTACAAAAACATAGACCTCGAGCTCGTTTTTAATTTAATAAAAATTATAATAGTTTAAATAAAGGTCGAATAAATAAACAAAAATCTACCGATACATTTTTTTATATAGACAGATGGGTGGATCGTAGCTCCACATAAGCTCAATCAACTTAAACAAAGACCACAAAAAATCCCAAATTTTATTTTCTTCTTGATCTGACTATTTGTTTGTGGGGTCAACGTTATGGTTATGGTATTCGGTCCTTACAAAACTACCCACAATCATTCTATCTTCCATCTCGAATATTTGCCCCTTTGTAAGTTGATTTTGTACATGTCCACTACTGCCACTATCTCCTCGCTATATTTCTCTTATATTACCCCTCAAGTCATGGTGCCACTTGTTAGCTGCATTTAAACCATGACTACTGGCCATTGAATAACAGCAAAAACATAATCAATTGTTTTGCATCAAACACACACTCACACATACACAACCGTATATAGCAGCAATGCTATCATCTGATGATGACTGTGATGGTGTCGAAAAGAGAACAGGCAAAAAACAATCAGAAACAGTATCAAAGCAAAACCAAATGCAATGAAAACTACGTTACCAAAGAGAAATACATTCTTGTTGTGCTCTACAAGACCGAAGTTAATACAAGTGGCGATGCAGATGGGTGGGGTCGAATTTCGTATTCCCTCCACTTTTATAGCAATTGTACCAGAATAATATTCTTTAAACAATTTTTATTGTTGGTAAACACATTTCTCTAGGTAATGCATTGATCTTATCATTAACCTTAAAAGGGTTGGATCACTAGGATTTTCAAAAAATCTATTTTTTATATTTCTTGTTAATGATTCATTGTCGTCTCAGATATAATAACCCAAAAGATTATGGCTGGGAAAATTTTCTAATTAATTTCCGCATATGGGGTTCAGATACAATACAACCAGGAATTTGAAAAAACAATCGCTTTTACTTTTTTATAGCCGATTCTAAGTTAATATTTAAAATGGCCAACTCTATATTTGAAATTTTAGGTACATCTGCAGACAGTAATTATCTAGAAATGTATGTAGGATTTTATTTTTATATTGCATAGTTATTTGTTATTGACAATTGTCGAACAATTTTTAGGCTAAATTTTTACCCTTTACTTTACTGGCCATCCATTTGGTACAAAAAGCATATTTCTAAAATGGTGGAAATAATTAAAAATTAATTAAAAAATACAAGAGCTCCTTCATGGATCCCAAAAAAAACATAGACGTCATCCTAACAACACCTTTTGGACATTTTGAAATAATTTTTTCTAATAAAATTATTTTATATATAAATTCATTTCTTTCGAATAACATATTAATTTAAAGGCCCTCTATAGCGGCCTGACCCCTTAAAAATTACCATAAATCGAGAACAGATTGAGATTTAGCCTCTCGAAATCTTTTGAAATCATCAATAACAATATGCCAAGTATATAATACATGTTGTGTTAGGGACCTAAAAATAAATATACTCGCAAAAATAAATAAATAAAAGATCGCCCAAAACAAAAATTGGGTGAAAAATGTCCCAAAATGGAAAAAGAAATTAAGAAATCCAAAAATAAATGAAAAACCGCACAAATAAAAAATGAAAAATCGTCAAAAATGGGTAATTCATATAAAAAATCGGTCAAAAATGTAGGCTAATTTTTATTATGAAAATCGAAATTACGTCAAAAAATAAATGAAAAATTGCCCAAAAATCGGATAATTTTTCATATAAAAAATCGCCCAAAAATTTTATTGAAATTATCAATGCCATGTATGTAATACATGTTGTGTTATATTAAATATACTCGCAAAAAAAAATAAATAAAAAATCGCCCAAAACAAAAATTGGGTGAAAAAAATGAAAAATTACACAAAATGGAAAAAGAAATTACACCCAAAAATAAATGAAAAATCACTCAAATAAAAAAAGAAAAATCGTCAAAAAATGGGTAATTTTTCATATAAAAAATCGGTCAAAAATTGTGGCTAATTTTTAATATGTAAATCGAAATTACGCCCAGAAATAAATGACAAATCGTTAAAAAATCGGATCATTTTTTATTTAGAAAATCGCCCAAAAATTGTATTATTTTTTAATATGAAAATAGAAATTACACCCAACAATAACTGAAAAATCGCCCAAAAATTAGCTCATTTTTTCATATAAAAATTGACTAAGTTTTAATATGAAAATCGAAATTACGCCCAAAAATAAATAGAAAACATGCAAAAAGTTGGTCAATTTTTCATATAAAAATTGCTCAAAAATTTGTCTAATTATTAATATGAAAATCTAACTTACCCACAAAATTTGTCTAATTTTTAGTACGAAAACAGAAAATATGTCCAAAAATAAATGAAGAATCAACCAAATAAAAAATGAAAAATCGACCTAAAAGTTTGGTTATTTTTCATATAAAACAGTCAAAACAGATTGGGATTTAGCCCCTCGAAATCTTTTGAAATCTTCAATAACACTATGCCACGTATATAATACATGTTGTGTTATATTAAATATACTCACAAAAAAATAAATAAATAAAAAATCGCCCAAAACAAAAATTGGGTGAAAAACGAAAAATGACCCAAAATGGAAAAAGAAATTACACCCAAAAATAAATGAAAAAGCACACAAATAAAAAATGAGAAATCGTCAAAAGATGGGTATTTTTTCATATAAAAAATCGGTGAAAAATGTAGTCTAATTTATAATATGGAAATCGAAATAAATGGAAAATCGCTCAAAACCATTTTTCATAATCATTTTTCATATAAAAAATCGCCCAAAAATTTTATTAATTTTTTATATGAAAATAGAAATTACGCCTAACAATAAATAAAAAATCGCCCAAATAAAAAATGAAAAATTGCCCAAAAATTGGCTCATTTTTCATATAAAAAATCGCCTAAAAATTGACTAATTTTTAATATGGAAATCAAAATTGCGCCCAAAAATAAATGAAAAATCACTCAAATAAAAAATATGCAAAAAAAATTTCATATAAAAAATTGCTCAAAAATTATTAATATGAAAATCAAAACTACCCACAAAATTTGACTAATTTTTAATATGAAAATCGAAAACATGCCCAAAAATAAATGAAGAATCAACCAAATAAAAAATCGCCCAGAAAATTGCGTTATTTTTAATATAAAAAATCGCCTAAAATTTTGACTATTTTTTAATACGAATATAAAAATTACGCCCAAAAAAATAATGAAAAACACTCAAATAAAAAAACGAAATATCGCCCAAAAAATTGACTAATTTTTAATACGAATATTAAAATTACGCCAAAAAATCACTCAAAAAATAAAATTAAAAATCGCACAAATTGGGTCGTTTTTCATATGAAAAATCGTGCAAAGATTTGATTAACTTTTAATACGAAAATCGTCCAAAAAGTTGACAAATTTGTAATAGGAAAATCGAAACTACAACCAAAAATATATTAAAAATCACTCAAAAAAATAAAAATCGTCCAAAAAAGGAACCTTTTTCATATAAAAAAAATAGCCCAACATTTTCACATCTGGGGTATGTCAAAGCCGACTGCGAAGATTAAATGTTTACTGCGGCAGACAGCCTTCATTATGAAAAATCGCCCAATTTTTTTTGAAATTCTCTTACATATACATCATAAATTATACATTACACTGTGCAACAGTCCAAAAACTCTGGGAAATGATTCTATTCTTTCTGGTAGATATTGCAGAGTAGAACAAGAATCTGTATTTGAAATATGCCAGACACCCCCAAATTTTTGAGTTACAGGTAAAAAAATGGGGTTTTCGTACCTTTGCCGATTTTTACTTTCTCATCGGATTTCGATAGATATATAGCTTATTTAATCTCTCATAATTTTAGAATTGAGGTCCTATAAAAATACTTAAAATTCGCCAAAATGATAAAAACGATGAAAAAATTACTAGATTTTCCATTTCTTTTTTTTTCAAAAATACCCGAATTCCCAAAGTTCTCGAAAATTGTGGATTTTTTATTAAAATGGTCGCATTGCTATTTACTATTTTTAGAAATTTTACCAATAGACGGTTTTTTACTGAATTCCCAAAATGGGGAAAATGTGTTCCAAAATTTGGTTTTTTTTAAAAATGCTTTTATTTACCATTTTTGATCAATTTTAGTTATTTTTGTCGAGCCTCAACCCATAAAGCACGACAAAGAGTAAGCTTTTTGGATAAAACGGTGCCTCCTCTTCCAACTCTTTTCTCCAAATGCGACATTGTTGCTTATTGACATGTCCATGGAGCCAGAAATGGGTCTCATTACTCAAGAGACAATTGTGATAAAAAATGGACTGACTTGCAACTGATTTTGAGTTCGTTGACCAAATCTACGGAGCACAGTCCTACGAGTGGCAATCAATATAAGTACAATTGATAATAGCGTTGCCAGATGTGTCGAAAATGGAACCACTTAAAACACTCCTTATAATGTTTTGTTGTATTTTAATATTCCAAAGAAAGGTGTCTCGACCATAAGGACAAACTTAATATACAGCTCGCCCATGCTGAAGTGTATTCCAAATAAAAAACGAATAAATAAACTGCAAGGCCCCCCCTACAAGTAATGCATGCAATCTGTTCCATAAGAATTGCAATTTATAACAGCCAACACTCACGCTGGCAGTCACTGGCAGCAGACACACACTCACTCACATGCTTAGACACAGTCAACAATAAAAGCAACAACAACAACAGCAACACAATAAGCAGTTACACCATTTTTTGCCGCTGCCTCAGCCTCTGCTGCTGCTCCTCTTGATATTCGTGTCGACTCTGGTTGCATGTTGTAGCTTACATTTGAAAATCTTTGAAGTTTAGAAATAGCCCAGATTTTTTTATGGACTAACTCGTATCGTAAACATAATGAAAACGAACGAACGAACGAAAAAACCTAAGCGAGCATAGATAACATCGTCAAGAAATCCCCTCAAACTATAACAACAACAGCAAGCAGCAGCAGCACCCTGGTGGCGGTGGCAAAGGAGGAAGCTTTTTTCTGCAGCCATTTCATCTGATCATCTGATCAAACCCCAAGCACTCTAACCACATGTGGCGGTTGGTGGCAGGTAGATTTAGTTTACTACAAGCTAAGCCAAGAAGACGAATAAGCAAAAAAAAAAGAAAGAACATACCATTATTTTATTACCACCTCTAGTTCCTCCACCTGATGTTCTTTATCTCGTCGTTGTCTTCTTCGTCTTTGGACCAGCAACAAGTGCTATTGTTCGCCTGGTCTTATTATGATTACTATTATTTTTATAGTCTCGAGCTAAGTATTGCATTCGTATTAGGGATTTATTATTATTAAGTTATTACCGGCATCACGTGGCTAAGAGGAGGAATCTATGTCTTTTTGCAGTTTTCTTTTCCTTCTCGTTCGAAATTACTTTTTTTCTTCTGCGTAAGAGATTTGAATGAATGAACTTCACTTTTTCAAGCTGTTGTTGTTACTCTTTGTTGCCTGCCTGCCTTAATTGTGATGAGGGGATTAAGTATTCTTTCTTCGTTATGATTTACTGGGTGCTAATGCTGTTAGTTTTTTTTATTTTACCACCATATCCGGTCTCTGTTGCAAGAGTTTTATGATTTTTTAAGTTTGGTCATAACAACGCAATGTTTTTGTTTTGTTTGCTTTATGGTCCATATAATGAAATGAAGAAAAGCGAAAGATACTTGGCGTGGATATGTTAGAATAAAATTCTAAATTGTTCTAAGATTCAAAGAATTGGATTGTTGCAAGATTTTAGTGTTCAGTTAATGGTGTTTTTAGGGAGATATTAAAAAATTCACGGTCTTTAAGTTCGCCTTTGTTAATCTATAACAATCCAGTTTGTGTCTTAAGTCTTTTGTTAGAGGAATAATAGGGTAAACTATAATTTCGTTTAAACGTTTAGGCTAACTGGAGATAGCCGTTGATAATGCTAATTTGTCTATAGAGTATGTATGTACATAAATTGGTGAGTTTTAGTTTGAACAACATTTTGATATAAAGATATAAAGCTGGGAAAACCCAGCGAGAAATTTTAGAAGGTCGTACGATTTTGATGATATTTAGTGAATGTGTTTGGTATTACAAAATATTGAAAATATTGAAAATTTTTACAAAATATATATCGTTAAAGTTTTGTATATTTAACAAAATGAAGTTAACTTAACCAATTATAACTTTTGTTCTGTACAATATTTTGAAACAATTGGAAGAGAATTGTTGTTTTTTGCACAAAAAATAAAAATTAAAAAAAATATATTTTTTTATATAATTAATAATATAATTATTTTTTAAAAAATAGCTAGATGGAATTGTTTTTTTGCGCAGAAAATAGAAATTAATAAACAAATATTTTTTATATAATTAATAATATAATTATTTTTTTAAAAATTTGCTATATATATGCTGCCCACACTCTGTAAATTTCAGCATGTGATAGTTTCTGAGATATCGACAAAAGGTGAAATTCCATTTCAAATAATATATAATAATATAATTTATAAGAAAACTAATTTCATATTTATATATACATTAGGCTGGGTCGCCGTCAGCCATCCCACAATCCTAATTTTGGATTGTTAAATGATGATTTGAAAAATATAATACGACCAATGAGTTATTCTAAGACAAGAAAAACAATTTAAATTTGAAGCGCTTCCAAGGGTCTATTAATTCAGAAAACAAATTTGGACAGAAAAACATCATAAAAAATTACACGGGAATAACATGATTTTTAGAGGTGTTTTCAGGAGCGTTTAGCACACAGACGGCTTCACCCAGTGACGAAGTATTTTGCAGATAATCAATAAACAAACATATCAGCATTAAATAATCTTCATTTCTGAGGGTGATCTCACCAATTAATTTCGTGACCCACCCTAATATACACTTTGAAATTATACATATTTTCAGAGAGAGAACTGGTCATATTTTTTTGTTTTTTTTTTTCAAAGATATTGAGAAAAACATGTTTTCAGAAAAAAAATTCAGCTTTTACCGAATAAATAAATAATATTTTTTAAGTTAAAAAAAATAATAAAAAATATTTTTTGAAGAAAATAATAAAAAAATTATTTAAAATAAATAAGAACTCGCCATACCTTTTGTTGTTTGAAAGATATTGAGAAAAAAACATTTTTCAGGAGAATTGTTAGTTTTTACCGAGTAAATAAAAATTAGAAAAATATTTTTTTAAATTATAAAAATAATAAATAAAAATTGAAGAAATGTTTTTTAAAATTAAAAAATTTTTTTTATTAAAAAATATTCATTATTTTTTGGAAATTAAAAAATAATAATATTTTTTTTTTGAAAATTAAAAAAATATTTTTTGAAATTAAAAAAATAATAATAAATATTTGTTTTAATTAAAGAAATAATAAAAAAATATTTTTCGTAAAGTGTTTAAAAAAATAATAAAATGGTCTTGAGCCAGGACAATATCCCAGTTTCAAAAATATTTAAAAAATGATAATTATCTAAAAAAATAAAAAAACTAGTCATATCTTTTGTTGTTTGAAAGATATTGCGAAAAACATTTTTTCAGGAGAATGATTAGTTTTTACCGAGTATTCTCGTGGCTCAAGACCATTTTGTTGTTGAAAAGACTCTGTGAAGCTACCTGAGGAAACCTTTCACAGGGTGGAAATCATGATCGTGGTAGTCTGCAGCCAAGTAATAAATGTCACCATGCCATTTGTAAATAAATTTGCATTCTATAAAATATAGATGCAAAATGGTCTTGAGCCAGGACAACATCCCAGTTTCAAAAATAATAAAAAAAAAATTAAAAAATGATAATTATCTAAAAAAAATAAAAAAACTAGTCATAACATTTGTTGTTTGAAAGATATTGAGAAAAACATTTTTTCAGGAGAATTATTAGTTTTTACCGAGTAAATAAAAATTAGAAAAATATTTTTTGAATTTATAAAAATAATAAATAAAAATTGAAGAAATGTTTTTTAAAAATAAAAAATAAAAAATATTTTTGTTTATTAAAAAATATTCATTATTTTTTGGAAATTAAAATAATATTTTTTTGAAAATAAAAAAATAATAACAAATATTTTTTTAATTAAAGAAATAATAACAAATATTTTTTTAATTAAAGAAATAATAAAAAATGTTTTTCGGAAATTGTTTAAAAGATAATATTTTTTATTTATTTGTTTTTTTTCTCTGCAAATATCATTATTTGTGTTCTAAATATTCTGTAAATTTCAGAAGACTGGATAACTATTAGTTTTTACCGAGTAAATTAAAATTAGAAAAATATTTTTTGAAATTATAAAAATAATAAATAAAAATTGAAGTAATGTTTTTTAAATTAAAAAATATTTTTTTATTGTTTTTTGGAAATTAAAATAATAATAATATATTTTTTTGAAAATCAAAAAAATATTTTTTGAAATTAAAAAATAATAACAAATATTTTTTTAATTAAAAAAATAATGAAAAATATTTTTCATAAATTGTTTAAAAAATAATATTTTTTATTTATCTGTTATTTTTTCTCTGCAATTAATTAAAGAAATAATAAAAAATATTTTTCGTAAATTGTTAAAAAATAATATTTTTTATTTATTTGTTATTTTTTATCTGCAAATATATTTGTGTTCTAAATATTCTGTAAATTTCAGATTAGGTAGTTTCTGAGATATTATGTCTGTTTTTCTTTAAGACTGGATAACTATTAGTTTTTACCGAGTAAATTAAAAGTAGAAAAATATTTTTTGAAATTATAAAAACAATAAATAAAAATTGTAGAAATGTTTTTTAAAATTAAAAAATTTTCATTATTTTTGGGAAATTAAAATAATAATAATATTTTTTTTTTTTGAAAATTCAAAAAATATTTTTTGAAATTAAAAAATAATAACAATTTTAATTAAATAAATAATAACGAATATTTTTTATTTTAGTTTTTTTTCGTTTGTCTTTTTTAATTAAAGAAATAATAAAAAATATGTTTCGTAAATTGTTTAAAAAATAATATTTTTTATTTATTTGTTATTTTTTCTCTGCAAATATCTTTATTTGTGTTCTAAATATTCTGTAAATTTCAAAGTAGGTAGTTTCTGAGATATTATGGCTGTTTTTCTTTAAGACTGGATAACTATTAGTTTTTACGGAGTAAATTAAAATTAGAAAAATATTTTTTGAAATTATAAAAATAATAAATAAAAATTTAAGTAATTTTAAATTAAAAAATAAAAAAAATATTTTTTTTATTAAAAAATATTCATTATTTTTTGGAAATTAAAATAATAATAATATTTTTTTTTCGAAAATCCAAAAAATATTTTTTGAAATTTAAAAAAAATAATAACAACTATTTTTTTACTTAAAGAAATAATAAAAAATATTTTTCGGAAATTGTTTAAAAAATAATATTTTTTTATTTATTTGTTATTTTTTCTCTGCAAATATTTTTATTTGTGTTCTAAATATTCTGTAAATTTCAGAGTAGATAGTTTCTGAAATATTATGGCTGCTTTTCTTTAAGACTAGATAACTCAACTGCGATAACAAAAGTCTAAATAAAATGTTAAAATTTCACTCAAAATAAAAAAAATATTTTTTTTTAATTTACGCTAAAATATGAATAAATATGAATGTGTGTATGAAAACAGATTTTGAAAAAAATAATTTTATGTTAAAAATTTTGGACTTAGCCTGAATAAACTATCCAGTGTAAGTCAAATTTATTGTTATCGAGGCTAAGTCCAAAAAGCCAACACAAAAAATATTTTTTTTTGGAAACTTTGTTTAATACAAATATTTATATTGTAGTTTGGCGAATGTGTATAAATAAGTTTTTGTTTTGAGCAAAAAATTAAATTTAACGTTTTTGTTAACGTGCCTTAAAGAAAAACAGCCCTATTATAGGATATAAAATCAATCATGGAGCACTGCTATGGTGGTCATCTGCAGAGATTGTGACAATATGAAATCATTTCATTGCATTCAACAATCAGTTTGTATAGGTTATTTGAGGACACTGTCTACTCTCCATTAAAAATATCTTAAGGGGTTACACCAGCTTGATTTGTTTTTAGATTTTCTCTAAAAATCATATATATTTCCGCATAAAATTCAATTTTTTCCGAAGTTACAGCGCTAAGAAACTGGCGCGGAAGAGTTGCTACAAAGCACTTTTCTCGAAACGGCTGATTTAGACTAGTGTGCGTAATATCTCCGAATCTACTGAACCGATATGATTAAATTTTTTTATTTATTCGTTGTAGTATTGTCTATCGTCCATCATAGGCCGTTTTTGATTTAAGGTCCTGTTCAAAAGTTATGCAATTGTGTGCCCTTCATTTTGATGAAAATAAGTGTTTTTACAAAAAATAAAGAAAAATCCTACGATGTACCATAGACATAACCTTCCTGAGTAAGAAAAAAATTGTTTGAATTTTTCAGATGATGTCTAACGCAGAAAACATGTTTAACGGCCCATATCTGTGTAACATTTCTAATTTAAAATTAAATTTACATTTTGCAGACTGAAATCACTTGAACGAAATATGTTATAAGTAAAGTAGTAATAAAAGGTCTTAATAAAATTCCCTAAATATTGTTGTTGTTGCCTTTAAATTAAATGTTCATTCATAATCCTATGATATGCTGATCATCTTTTGTTCGTTGTTTAAAACACATCTCCCGATATCATTCTAACTTACAAATTACAAAAATTTCATTTTCTCCATGCCACCCACAAAGTCTGTAGGCTTTTTTGAAGTACCAAATAAGGTCTCCACTTTTAGGCTTATGATTTTCTATTTTGGATTTTAATGGCCTTTCTAATTAAGTTTAATATGTGGCGCTTTACAATTATATTAAAATAACTTAATGGCTCTCTCTGTAGTCTGAGCTGATTGAATCTCTATGACGTGTGGTTTTCTCTAGCTAGCTTATTTACATCACGTCAATCGAGTGCATATCTTAGCAGGTAGTCGATGAATGCACTACGAAACATTCCGTGCATAATAATACCCTTGGGATAGATGGCACAACGTTAAGAAAAAACCATCAAACATTCATTTTGAAGACATCAAACAAGTCCTAATTAAATTGTCATTAACATTGTCATTAAGACCGAAAACTACTTGACACTTGAATAACAATAACGAAAGACTTAAGACACAAGCACGCACATGAACACACACGAACATCTTCAAACTTCTAATAATATCCGACGAAGAATAAGAAAAAAACTAATCTCTAGCTAACATCTCCGTTAGTTCAGAAATTTCCAAACAATTTTATCAAAAAAAAAATCAATTTCTTTTTCTACGTCTTCGTGTGCTTAGGCATCCAACTGAAAAGTTTTAAGACTAATAATATGACTAAGCATTTATGCATGTTTTTTTTTTTTTTTGTGTGGATGCTGCTGGAGGGGCAATTACCAACGAAAATGGCTATAATCATTAAAATGCCCCAAAAGAGACAAACACACGCGTGTGAGATTCGAAAGAACGCTAACGCTTTATGAAATTGCCAAACATTTTCTTCGTTTTTTTCTTCTTCTTGTACTATTTGGCAATTGTTATTGTTTGTTTGTTGTTATTGCTGCTTAGAATTAGACAAACACACAATACAATGCTGCCAACAATGCCAAATAAACAAAACAATTGTCTTCATTCGACGACGATGGCGGCGACCAATTCAGCTCCTACAGCTGTACACCCTGAGAGTAGGTCAGTGGTAGACATCAGATACAGCAACGGGCAACAATGTTGTATCACTATCTACCCAAAACCAAACACCCAGCCAACGCCGTGATGGAGGAAAAGTTCAATGGTTGGTTGCTGGCCGGCGCAATCACTGGGTGAGCACAACATGCAAGTGGGAAAATGGCACAAGTCTGGTCGTTCTCTCTCCATTTTATTGTTTGCGGCGTTCATTCTTTCGTTTTATTGTGGGCTTGGATTTGAGGTATATTGTTTTTATGTCAAAAGCTCCCACGTTTCTCTGGTGGCTTTGTGACAAGTTTTAAGGGTCAAGGTTGATAATGCGTTCTAATGACGACGTCGGCGACGGCGAAGACAATGACAGCGGGAAAGACAAATGCGACAACGAGAAGAACATCATTATTAGCGGGTACGTGATTCGTTTATGGCGTTGTAAACGCTTCAATATACGAGGGTTGGTTCAGAAAGTTTGGTGATTGAATGGGGGAGAAATTTAGAATTTTTAAACTTTGTCAACAATTAAAGTTAAAGATTTTTGCATTTTAAAATGAGTAAATAAGTTTCAGTTTGTGGTGTGATATAGATAATCAGAATTACCAAATCAAAATACAAATAGCAGTTAAACAATATTTTCGTTTATTGAGCAGAAGCCACAGCTTGAAGGTGAATGAATATAACAAAGTGATTAATTTTTAGTATTTTTACATTCGAATTCCAGCTATTTCGAGCAAGATATTTCTTCTTACGAAGGAAATTTTTATTTGGTAACGGAAAGGTTTAAGCTCTTGCCATTTTGAAGAGAGCTTTTGAGAGAGGTTGAACAATACATTCTTTATTTTTACAATAGCATGCCATGAAGTTTCCGAACTACACTAGCTTACGAATCATTTTCCGACTCGAAAGTGACTTAAAGCTTTAATAACTTTAAATAAACAATTTTTCTTTTAATTTTAATACTTTAGTTGGGGGTAGTAAAACTACATTGGTTATATCATGAGGCAAAAATAACCGCTTTGGTCAAGTAAACGTCCAAAATTACGACAAATGTGCGAGCTAAAAAAATATTCCAAAGTTAGTTGGTTAATTTTGTAGTTGCACTGGAATGACCAAAAAGTTCAAAACATATATAACACTGTTCGACAATTTTCAAATAAAGTCGGTACACATGACCCGGATGATATTGGCAAGATGAAGTTAATTGGCGTTTTTAAATTTGCATTTCCTTATTCTGTTGACTCTTCACAAGACTACAAATTTCCAAAGGATACAATTTTTCAAATATTATTTTAAATACTTATTCACACTCTATGATAACGTTATTAGTGCCAAATTAAAGGAGAGAACATATGTTAAAAATACTTTAAATATCATCCTTCTACCTGCATTAGTTCAGCATTACCCCTTAGTTTATTCATATTTTACTTTTTAAGAGGGAAATCTTGAAATGGATTTTAATGCTAAACTGATACAGATTGAAGCTTGCAATTTGAATTATTTTTGGCACATATTCTCTTATTTAATTTGACATTTATACCGGTATCATTGGGTGAGAATAAGTGTTTAAAATAATTTTAGAAAAATTGTATCCTTTGGAAATTTGTAATGAAAAACTTAAAACGCCAATTAATTCCATTTCACCTATAGTTTCAAACGTATATGTTTCAAGTGTAACCTGGACTGTCGGACAGGATTCTGATAGAGGGGGCAAAAAAGAATATAGAGGGGTCTCCTTTTGCACATTCTTATGATTTACATTTTAAGTAAAGGACATATTCAGCAATATTACTTAAAACAATACGAGGGAAATTTTCGTGAAACATTTAATACTCTAGTTCCACGATGTTGGGGTCTTTTAGGCCCCCCTTTTGTGCAAAAGAGTAAACAAATTCCCTAAAACAAAAGTTTCACGTTTCAAAATGTTCTACAAAAATATTTGCCAAAACAATCTATTATAAATCTCTGAATACACCAAAACTCAAAACTGAACTTAAATCAAAGAAATAAGTCACAACTTAAAACCCGTTTAAGGTTTAATTTCGTACATTTTCGAATTTGTTCTAAACTGTTCCACAAAATAAATTTTTTTGGGGGTGGTGTGAATGGGACGTAGTAGTGGCATTTGAAAGCATCCAACTTTGCCAGTATTTAAGTCACAAAGACCTCAACTTGTATGTGGCCGCTATGCTCGACGACAAAAAATTAATTATCCGACAATTGGTCTATTTTGCATTCTGACCCTGAAAAACAAGAACGTTTGGGATTCGAAACCCAAATTATTATCCCACCCATTTCGTACATCTCATTAATTGGGCGAATTGTCGAAAAAGCTAACTCCCTTAACAAGATAAATGCCAAATTAACAGAGCATTTCAGTCAATCAAATTACAAATTTAGTCATTCTACCAAAAATCGGGATTACATTCCCAAAAAAGGGCCAAATTGACCCATAAAACCAGGAACTAGAGGGTTAAGATCTTCCATAAAAATAATCCTCATAAAATTCCACAATATAGTTCTAACAATAGGATTTCTCTCAGGCATTAGCTTACAACACTTTTTTCGCCTTCGACCAAAAAATTAAAACTTTAACCTGTAAAAAGAAACTCAGACCAGCTGGACTATAATTTTATTCTACAAAAATTATCTTCTCAACATGCCCTTTCATAGGGTCGCTGTTCTGTTCTACTCAAAAAGACATAATTTGTTGGACAGTGTTGTTATACTCTCTTGTTATATTTTCATTTAATTTTCACTTAGCATTTTTTTAGTTTGGGAAGGTTATTAAAAGTCGAATAACTTTTTGACGCGGTATCGTATTTTTACCATATTATTATCCAATAAAAGATCTCAATCTCTACTTTGGAATTATATTTCCAAATATTTTTTATATACATACATGACTAGCAAAAGTGAATTATAAAAATATTTGTTTCTAACTTTTCACAATTAAGGGCCAGATAACTAGATTGTATTTAGCCCATATTACACTCACATATATCCGCTAATGGTTACCTAGCTTTTGGTACAATGACGTTAAATAGTTGTTTCAGGTGAAACATTGAAAAGTCAGATTTTCGGAAGATATGTAATGCTTGCGCACATTGAAAGACAATTTTAAGATTTTTTCCTATTTGGACAGTAAGTTCGAGGCATGTGTCTCGAACTTTGCAAACAGAAATATTTTTTATTAGTTCTTGTGTTGTTTAATTAGTGATCGATTTGATTGAAGATTTTGATTTTTGTGTGTTTTGAATGTAATACATTCGAATTCCAGCTATTCGATCAATAAATATTTCTTTTATAATCAATAAGCCCTAATGTACAATATACAATAAAGATGTTTAGAGGGACTTCACATTTTTAAGACTAAATAATTCAATCTTCCATCTTTTATTTTTTGTTACTTCCATCTTTTTGTCTTAAAAATGCTGTTGGTTCACACATATTTCGTAGAGAAATGCGAACATTTTTAAAATATTTTAATTCTGGTGAGGCAACATTTTTCCAGAACCAAAAACCACATTAGAGTGGTTCAAAGAAGTTAAGAAAAAACATCCAGTAATGTACATTTTGAAGATTATTATTATTAGTATTGAATTGTTATTAGCATATAAAAATAATTTATTTGCATCGTCCATAGCATAGTATTGCGAAAAAAATAAATTTGATACCGAAAACGGTTGAAAATCTATTTGATAATATTTTTTTGCATAGAAAAATACTTTTGAATATATAAAAATGGACATTATTATTTGGTCCTTGGGACGAGCTTTACACGCTTTTTTCTCAGGGGTCAGTATCAACCTTTAGAGATATTCTGTTATGGAAGATTCGCTAAGTATAACGTAGGAGGCCTTCGTATTGCTTAACAATTTGCTCATCTAAATTATTTCTTATAAAATTATTGGTCATTATATTGAAAATGGACTTAATAGGATTTCTATATTTATATTTTTTTTTAGAAAAAAAACCGCTTTCGTTAATTTCGGTCGATGATAATTTCGATCGAAACAAAAAATTGTAGGATTTATATTCGCGTTTTAGGAATTGTGGGATTTTTATATGAAGTATACCAAACTTTTGATTTTTTTAGAATAATAACCACCATTCGTTTACTTTGATCGATGATAATTTTAATCGAAATTACAATTTTTGGAATTTTTTCCCCGTTTTGGGAATTGTGGGATGTTTTATTGAAGTATTCGAAAAAAAATGTTTTTTTTTTAGAAAAATAACCGCCATTTGTTAATTTCGAGCGTACATAAAATTGTTGGGATTTATTTTCCCCGTTATGGGATTTGGGGGATTTTTATATGAAGTATTACAAACACTGTTTTTCAAAAGCAACACAATTGCAAATTCTTTTTTGTTTTCAACAACAGTTTTTCTGGTACCTCATGAGGGTTTTTATGAAGTACTAGTATTTTGTAGCCGGCGTTGCACGGGTTCATTTTTGCCTATTCCCCGTACTTCGTATGCTTTGGAAGATAAAATGAGTAATTTTTGATAGTTTTCAAATATTTTTTGTGTGGTAGGTAACACCCACCTTTGTTCTATCATGACCTAGACTATGCAGGAACCATCCTCTGTCCATAAGATAGATACAGTAAAATTTTCTGGCGAATCGGTCCACCGGTTTGGCGTCCTATACGCAACATACAGACACACATTGATTTTTATATATTAGATGCAATTATAGGTCATTATATTGCAAATCGACTTAATCTCCACAATTCCCATATCAAATATGAGGATTTTCACAATTGGCTCGGTCACGTTAATTAAGTACACAAACATCATCCCTATCAAGTTCGTGTCTTAAGTCTTTTGTTTTTAATAACATTTTGTTTTAATACAATTTCAGCAGTCCAAGTTAATCATATTTGCAAAAACAATATACAATCATGTAAAGCATAGACATTTCCATGATTGCATATTAAGTCCTTTGTTTAGAATATAAAATTTATAGGCTTTAATTGTACCTCGGATGGGGATACATTTGTGCATAAGTGACGTGTGGAAAATATCCATTATTCCATTATTGTTAAATAATTCCTAATATCCCTATGAAATGACCTAAGATCATTTTTTCTTCTTAAGTGTTGAAATTTGTATTAGAGTAAAACTTGTATTAATGATGTTAAAGATAATCAATCAATAACCCAAATAAGATCATACTATTGGACTATCAAAACCTATCCTGATTTGAAGAACTTGATTTAACCATTTTTTCTTTTTTGGTACTTTATTTGTTTGTTATTGAATCTACTCCTTTGGAGCCTAACAATATGTGTACGAATCTTATGAAATAATAATAATAAATCCCGTTTAGTATTTAGAATGTTCTGCGGTCCTCAGCTCAGTAACGACAGGGTGGTATTATTTTGTTCTATTGGTTTAAGAAGACAAGTGACCACGCGATTGAGATGTCCCACTTAACCATCATTATTAAACCCCCGCCTTGCAAACTCTTCACATAATTACAAAGATTGTCATGGAGGGTAATGGAAATATAGGAGGGTTTACAAATTGCTCAAGTGTTGTTTTTTTTTGTTTGTAACAGGCAAGTAAGAGTTGCTTGTCTTTGCCATAACTGAAAACACTTGTTTTTTCATTTCGGCTTGAGTTCTTCCGTCCGTCCGTCTGTCTGCCTAGTACTTCGCTATGAAGAAGATCCCCACTTTTCTTACAAACTCTCTGACGATGTTTTTGGGTGTTTGTGTGTGTGTTTGGCTTTTCTGCTAAAGAAACCAAGTCGTGAAAGAAGACAAACAAAAAACGAAACAGCAAAAAACGAAGACTGAAGAATTTGTGTCATGACTTTGAACAACTTCTTCTTCAGTTTCTGTTCCGCAGAGGAACTTTCTTCTTTTGGTTGTTTAACAGTGTAGTTGGTGCTGCTGCTGTTGTTGTATTGTTATGGCCGGCCGTTGTAAATTTTTTGGGTTTGAGTTTGGGTTTGTCATTTGATATGTTAATTTTGTTCTCAATTCTTGCTTTGTTGTCGTCTTCTTCTCACATTTGGACAGAGAGCGCAGGGGGAGATTTGTCCAAGTATAATGCGAGAATCTTAAATAGTTATGGGCGTTTGATGAAGTTTTTTTTTGTGGTCTCCGTTAACGCGAATCGTTTAAATTTGTAATGAGTTTGTGATTTGCCTAACAAACAATTCGTGTGGGTGTTAGTGTTGGCCATTAAAGTAAATTTAAACATTTTTTTTTTCGGGGGGAGATTGTTACAAACGATAGGTATAAAAAGAAAGAAAGTGATAAAATTATTATTGATAAATGTTGAAATGTAGAGATGTTGGTGGCCATTCAAATCGCAGGGGTGATTTGTGAGATTATCATCATTAAATGTGTAATACATTTTAGATCGATTGTTTCCGATTAGAAATTATTGAACAACTCATAATGATTGAATCACGATGTATATATATCCTATCAATAGTTTCAACAATAAATTGTATCCATGCTGAGTGATTATTGCTACCGGTAGTGAAAGTGTAGACGTTATTGAGGTTGTGTCAATATGTTTTCGATGGTGGTGATGTATGTTAAACTGATATCTTGGCGGCCTTTGTTAGCATATTTATAAAATAGGGTTTAATGTAATGGGGCCTTTTGACTAAAAGAGGCACAGTCTTTGATCGAAAATCGATAGGAATAAATTGTTTTCCAAAAAATACAATTATTATAGTTTTTGTCGGAATAAATATATTTCAAAATAAGGAACCCTATTTTTTGGTAGCATATTAAAAGAAGAAGCATTTTGTATAACAAAGTCGCATTCTTTCACCGAAAGTCTATAAGAATAAACTAAGATTTGTTCCATCCCCTTCCCTGCCTTGTTAGAATTTGTGTATGTAGAAATATTTTGGCTTGAAGATCCACTTCGTTTTGACACCAACAAAAATACACTTAAATTTAACAAAAAAAAACGAAAAAAAATGAGAAAAATATATTTAACATCCATTTTTTCATGATTTTCTAATCCAACCACAACAGCTAGATACATGAAATTCGGTTTGTGCACATCTCTAACTAGCATAGAATTGACATTATTATACACGTCATGGATATTTTGAAATTCGTACTTTTAAGGGATAAAAATGGTACCAAAGAAACGGTCGAAATGTGAATCATGAAATTTGGTTTATAGATTACTCTCATTGTGTAGACGCGCTACATAAAGGTATTTTTCCAAATTTAAAAAATTGGGTGAAACGGGAAAGGGGATACAAACCAAACCAATACAGCTACAGAAGTACAAAACAGACATTTTTTCCAAATTTGTACTTTTAGGGTCAAAATGGGAAATTTTTAAAATTTTGGGGGAAACGGGGCGAAAGAGGATACAAATGGCACCAATCAAAACGCTGCAGCTAGAATCATGAAATCCGATATATACGCTTCAGTGACTGCGTAGAAGTGCAAAACAGTTTTTTCTAAATTTGTACTTTTAGGGTCAAAATGGGAAAAGGGGATAAAAATGGTACCAATTTAAGTAATGCAGCTATATTCGTGAAAATCGGTATTTACATGTCTCTGACAGCGTAAACTTGTAACATAAATGGAATTATGGAATTTTGGAAATTTGTCTTTTAAGGGTTGAGCGGCACAAAAAGGGATAAAAATGGTACCAAGTAAAGTATTGAAGCTAGAATTGTGAAATTTGGTATGTAAATTCCTCTGAAGAGGAATTGTAGTAAAATTGGATTTTTCAAAATTTGTACTTTTAAGGGGTGAGCGAGACAAAAAGGGATAAAAATGGTACCAACTAAAGTATCATGAAAATTGGTATGCAAATTCCTCTGACCACGTAGAAGTGCAGTAAAATTTGATTATTCCAAATTTGTACTTTTAAGGGGTGCGCGGGATAAAAAGGGATACAAATGGTACCAACTAAAGTATCATGAAAATTGGTATGCAAATTCCTCTGACCACGTAGAAGTGCAGTAAAATTAGATTTTTCAAAATTTGTACCTTTAAGGGGTACGTGCGACAAAAAGGAATAACAATGGTACCAACTAAAGTATCATGAAAATTGGTATGCAAATTCCTCTGACCACGTAGAAGTGTAGTAAAATTGGATTTTTCGAAATTTGTACTTTTAAGGGGTACGTGGGACAAAAAGGGATAAAAATGGTACCAACTAAAATATTGAAGCTAGAATCGTGAAATTTGGTATGTAAATTCCTCTAACCACGTTGAAGTGCAGTAAGATAGGATTTTTCGAAATTTGTACTTTAAGGGGTGCGCGGAATAAAAAGGGATAAAAATGGTACCAACTAAAGTATCATGAAAATTGGTATGCAAAGTCCTGTGACCACGTAGAAGTGCAGTAAAATTGGATTTTTCGAAATTTGTACCTTTAAGGGGTACATGGGACAAAAAGGGATAAAAATGGTACCAACTAAAATATTGAAGCTAGAATCGTGAAATTTGGTAAGTAAATTCCTCTGACCACGTTGAAGTGCAGTAAAATTGGATTTTTCGAAATTTGTACTTTTAAGGGGTGCGCGGGATAAAAATGGTACCAACTAAAGTATCATGAAAATTGGTATGCAAATTCCTCTGACCACGTAGAAGTGCAGTAAAATTGGATTTTTCGAAATTTGTACTTTTAAGGGGTGCGCGGGATAAAAAGGGATAAAAATGGAACCAACTAAAGTATCATGAAAATTGGCATGCAAATTTCTCTGACTACGTTGAAGTGCGGTAAAATTGGATTTTTCGAAATTTTTACCTTTAAGGGGTACGTGGGACAAAAAGGGATAAAAATGGTACCAACTAAAATATTGAAGCTATAGTCGTGAAATTTTGTATGTAAATTCCTCTGACCACGTAGAAGTGCAGTAAAATTGGATTTTTCAAAATTTGTACTTTTAAGGGGTGCGAGGGATAAAAATGGTACCAACTAGAGTATCGTGAAATTTGGTATGTAAATTCCTCTGAGCATGTAGAAGTGCAGAAAAATTGGAAATTTGTACCTTTAAAAAAGGGACAAATGGTGTACAGCCTTTTGATTACGTACACGCGGGAAATAAATGAATATTTCAAAATGTGTACTTATATGAAGCATGTGGGACCAAAAGGGATAAACGTGATACCAAATAAAGTACATGATTTAAGAGGAGAAGTGAGAACACATGTTACCTATAGTGATTTTTCAAAATGTGTACTTTTTGCGAAAGAGGTGCAAAAAGTTATCAAAAGGCCGGCTGCATCTGGACACATGAGATCGAGGATATAAAAGGCTCTGGGAGAATGATACAAATTATACATACGAAGGGATTTCAGTCGACAAGCCCATTCCTTTGATTGTGTGTGAGAGCTATATAATAGGAGATTTCCAAATTACTATTTTAGATTTATCTTTATCCGTCAAAAGAAAAAATACAATAAATACTATTCAAAAACAGATATGTGTAAAACTGATCTAAACTGGCTTTACCGTGTGCGAAGTTGCTGGCACTGCTCGTTACTACATAAGTGATAATTGCATATTATTAAAATTTGAAATTTCAAACTTCCTCAAATATCATATTTTTATAGAAATTTTTGTTTTTAATCGAAAGTGAGAATATATTTTTCTTAGTTGATATATTATTTGAACTGAGATGAAACTTTAATAAAATTGTGTCAATTTTAGGTATTTTTTCAAATGTTATTTTCCACAACTAATCCACATTTCCCCAAACTAGCCAATATTAACAAATTTAACATACCTATGTGTGGTTTCATGTATATCCCCATCTACCAATTTGTGTTCAATTTTAACCCAAATTTCGTGTTCGTTTTTACGCATAACAAAACCATTAACTGCACGATTTTTGTTTAAATTGTATGCATTAAATACTTATGAACCTGGTTTATGTAGATGGATTTTTTTCACCGCGAAAAAACGAAAACCAGAAATCAATTCTAAAACAATTCTCTGCAAACAAAATAGTACGAATATGTAAAGAATGTGCTACACACATTCAGTTGCTCGACGAACATACACATGAATGTGGGTCATGTTTTTCAGTTTTTTTTAGTATTTTCGTTTGGCATTATTGTGTTTAACATGTATTTACAGATCGATATTCGTAACGTATTCTCCATGGACAACATACATTCTTTGTTTTCGCTTTTTTTCCAGCGTTGTATATTCCTCCCCGCCCCCTTTGGAAAAAGATGCATATTGTGTGTGAGTGTTGGTTTAACTAGATCAAATTTTTCGATTTTAGTTTCTACTCTAGTTTTCTAACCGAAAAAAAATGTGACTGAAGTTTTTGGTTCACTTCCAGCAAAAACCGAAAAAAACTGAAACAGAAAACGACCGACCGACACACTTAGTTTAGGTCAGTTTGACTATTGGTTGGTAACCAACAATCTACATCTGTACGCATTGACATGGAGTGTTCGATGGAGTTTCTTTTCCTGTCCGTTTTGTACTACGGACACACTTCATTGTTTCGCGGAAAATAGGGGGAAATATTCAATTATTTGATTTGTGTGATTGATACGTTTGTGTGGTAGCTGAGAGGGAGAGAGAGAGTGCAATTTAATTGGTTTATAATAATATTTAATATATAATTGGCGATCTAAGTTAATAACTGTGGCGATTGTAGCACCTCATGTGTGTTAAACTATTTAAAACGAAAGACTTAAGACACAAGCACCCGGTGCCAGTGTCTGTGACTTTAAGTGGCGGTGAAAATATTTCTGGAAGGTGTGTTCGCTCATTCGATGGCAGGAAAGAAAGTGAACAAATTGTTTAATATTCGTACAGGTATATCAATTTGTATTGTGTTTTTAAATTTGTTTAAGCAGGTGTCCAGCCATACATTGGCACCTATCTTGGCAAACACATTTGTTGGAAGTTTGCAAATTAAATGAAGTTTGTTCAATTTTCTCAGCCAATATCAATCTTGATAGTGTAGCAGTTTTCGCCTTCTTGTTATGTAGCAAACAAAAGACTTAAGACACAAACTTGTGATAAATTATTGCTTTTAAGTTGTCAGTCTAGATAAACGCTTGGAAAAGATAGCAATTTTCAAAGTTCATTGGCTTTTTGATCAGATTTATGTATTTGACTTACAATACATTTCATGTTGGGAATTTAGCTTAAATGTTGACATCGCTCGCTTTAAAATAAGCTAATCTTTTATTGTCTAAGCATATTCCATGATTTATTTCCACCTTAGTGACATATGTCCAGATAAGATGTGCTGTGAAAAATAGAATTGCAAATTCACAACAATCAATAACGTTAGACGGGTTCACACTTTTTTTCAAATCTTTGGAGGAAATCAGAATATGAAACTATTTAAGTTGTGAAACAATATTCCATTGCCGGCATTATTAAAAGACCTTGGGGGCTTCATATCAGTCTAAGACTTTTGATAAATCGGATTGCCGTATTAACTATAATATGGGCTTTTAGTGGTTCCATTTCACCATAACGATCATAAATTGGTTAGATCAGGGTTACAAAAGCTCTTCGACAAAATCAAAGAAAGAAATTACATTATTTTATTTTAAAAATCTAAAAAAGGCGAGAATCTGTAAGACGAAAAAATGTGTGGCCGTTCTGAAAAGATATGTCACAAATATAAATCGAAAATTAAGAAAAGTTGTCAACTTTGAGGATTGTTGTGAAAGTTTCTGTATGTATTCTTCTCATAAAAATGTTGTACACGTACTTCTCGAGTTATGGCCAATTTGACAGTGAAAAAAAATAAGATTTTTTCAAAAGGATGTGTTCATTCAATCTCCTGTAACTTCTGAAATGCTAGACCGATTTTAATTTTAATACCTTGTTTTGAAGTCGATTTCAATTAGTTTTAAAATATTGAAGTAGAATGGTATAGCCGCTATTTTTTAAGGTTTTTCCAATTTTATTTATATTATTTTGATTTTCGAAATGATTACATTAATTTGTTTTTTTTTTTTTTTTTGAAACTTTAAAGTAGTGTCCTTAGATGTCTTTTTTAGTGACTGTGTGAGTTTGGAAGTGGTGGTGGGAAACGTCTAGCTTATCATGCATACAGAATATCCGATATTAATATAATTTTATATCAGTGATAATTCTATATCATTATCTCAGAAATCGTGTTTTCGACTTATGCAAGTCCTGAGGAAACCGCCACCACTTACATCATTTCTTTTTCCATAAAAAAGTTATAAAAACATCAAATTAATATTAAGAAAGGCCAGTGATATAAGCATATCTAGAAATTATATATTTGATAATATCAGAGTTAGAAAGAATTTAGAAATACGCATGTGTATTTTTTATAATTTTCCGGAAAATATTGAAATTTGTTTTAAAAAAGTCATGTTTATAATTTTTCTTGAGGAACTACATTTGAAATATTCTATGGTCTTTCGAATTTGGTACTATTAAATATTAGGGTGACATATAATTAGAATTTAAAATGTTTGAAAACTGTAGCACCTTGTATTATTTACTCAGCTGGGTACATAACCAGAAGTCAACATCAAAAAAGTTTTTGCATTATTTCTTGAGTGAGAGAAATATTTTTCTTGACGAAGTTCGTTGGGTAGCGTCAAAACTACAAAATTATAATAGTTTCTATTTTCGAGAGGTTATTCTCTCCAATATTTCTGACCGATGAAGTGATGGTAAGACAATATTTTGAAGCGCTATTAGTGAAGGCAAACAACAAGATTTCTATGTTTAACGAGAAAACACTTTTAGAGGTTAACTCCCACACCACAGTTCTTTTTATACTCTTTATTATTTTATTTTTCTCCGAATACCTGTTAGGTTTTATAGAACAACCAAACAAAGGTTTTTTTTAATAATATCAATAAATTTAGGCTGCTATACAAAAGTTTCTGAGGTATTAACAATAAAAATATAAATATACCCTGTGTTCCGGTAAACCGGCCATACAAATGAAAAAATAATTTCGAGTCACCCCACGAAAATAAAATGCTCCCGAAACCACCCCTAAAAAATAATGTATTTCTCCTGAATTTTTTAAGTTGCATTTTTGTCCAAATTATTAATCAATTCAGAACTAATAGACCCTTGAAAGTACTTTAAATATAAATATTGATTCTTGTCCTAGAGTAACTTATTGGTCGAATTTTTAAACGTTTATAGCTTTTTTTGTATTTTTCATAGTGACAACTGAAAACTCATTCGTAATTGGCGTTAGTATTTTATAAAAAATAGCCGCAGGCAATACCTTTCGAATGATGTCTAAAGCGTAAACATGAGAATGATGGGAATAACGCCGCAGCGCTAATTTTTGTAAAAAGAGTTTGAAAATCTTGGCTCTGAAAAACTATCTCTATATTAAATTATTTCACAAAAATGGATTCAGTAACGTCATTTTTCGTCATTTTCGCACCATTCAAAAGATATTTTCCTTTTTTTTTTTTTTTTTTTCACTGAACCAACACTCAGGGGATGTCCCCTATAAATGCAGTGCATTGCGTTGGTGGAAGGAAAATCAGGTATGGGAAGGAGGAAAGAGGAAGTAGTGTCTGTTGACATCTGTTTTGAATCTCTGAATGTCGTAATTGGAGGGAAAGATATTTGCCGGAAGTCGATTCCACATACGGATAGTACGGGCGAAGAACGAATTTATTCTGTAATGTGTAGTGCGGCCGGTTGTCCAATCGACAACAAATGGGTGAGCGTTCCTGGAAAGTCGCGTATCTCTACCGAACGTTCTCACGGGCGGTATGAGATCACGAATTTCCGAAGAACAAACACCATGAAAGTATCGATAGAACAATGACACACAACCAACATTACGACGGTGTTCAAGGGAGACAATAGAATTGGATATCCTACCATCACCTATCAACACCATCGCCCTCCTCTGGACACGGTCAAGTAGCTCCAGTGATGAAGCTGGAGCACCCGACCATATATGGGAGTTGTATTCCATCTTTGGTCTGATGTAGGTGGTGTAGATATTGAGAAGATCAGAGGGTGTGAAATATTTTTTACATCTTTTTAAAAAGCCTAAACATTTGAAGGCATCTTTCGACACATCAAATACATGTTTTGTCCAACGAACATCACGTTGTATTTTCATGCCGAGAACATCGAGAGCATCTGATTGTTCAATATCTACACCGTTCATTAAAATCGACGACACCGTTGGATCAGTGAATCGCTTGTGAGACAACAAGGAGCACTGGGTCTTACGTGCATTAAAATCTACTCTATTCACTCGACCCCATTCAGAAATGGCCAACAAATCCTGGCTAAGTGACTCATCCATCAATCGCCTTTTATCCTCAATTTCTTGACGACTTGGTCTATGATCGAATGAGTATGAATGACAGAGGTTGCTGTCATCCGCGAATGAGTATATTGGATTCGAAGTCCGATCCAAGAGGTCGTCGATGAAAATAAGAAAAAGGGAGGGGGAAAGGACAGAGCCCTGTGGTACTCCTGCGGTTAACCTATGCTCGTCGGATGAGAACCCATCTACAACAACACGTATAGTGCGATCTCTGAGGAAGCTCGATATAAATCGAGAGAAGTCACTACCAACACCAAAAGCGATAAGCTTTGATATGAGTGCGCCGTGCCAAACTCTATCAAAGGCCTTGGAGATATCTAGAGCAACGACCTTACTCTCACCAAGCTGGAGAATAGAACGATTCCAATTTTCGGATAGCAGTGTCATCAGGTCTCCCGTAGATCGATTCCTACGGAAGCCATACTGTCGATCATTAAGTAGGTCATTAGTTTCCAAATACCTCACAAGATGGTAGTTCACCATACTCTCCATAACCTTCGAGAGCGCTGAGCAAATCGCGATCGGTCGATAGTTAGCAGGGTTATTAGCCTCACCTTTTTTAGGGATGGGCTGGATGTTCGCAATCTTCCAACACGCTGGGAAAACTCCTGCACGGTATGCAAGGTTGAAAAGATTGCGAAGGGGACGGGCAAGCGTCGAAGAGCACTTACATAGGACAAGTGCTGAAATGCCATCCGGGCCTGGAGATTTATTTACGTCGAGATTTGCGAGAACCCTTTTAACTCCACGTGTTCGAAAAAATATCTGAGGCATGGAACTAGATACATTTTCGATCACGGGGAGTGGTTGATTGCTTTCCGGCAAAGATGAATTCCTTGCAAACATTTCAGCCAATAGGTTAGCTTTGGCAACCGGGTTAGTGAATATCTGGTCATCTTTAACAAGAGTTGGGATAGATGAGGAGTTATCCTTTACTCTTCTCACAAATGACCAAAAGCTCTTACTTCCCCTAGGAGAAGCAAGAACTTTGGCACGAAGACGTTGTTCGTACAGAAACTTTTCACGTCTAAGTACCTTGGCACACATGGTTCTTGTCTGTTTGCGTAGCAGATCAGTTGTGGCATTTTTATTTAAACGCCATTTCCTGAACGCTTCCTCTTTGGATCTGACAGCAGTCTTGCATGTCTGGTTAAACCAACTTTTATTAGATGGTTTATCCGAAATAACTTTAATTGGAATAAATGATTTCATTCCAATCAAGATAATATTTTGAATCATTTCAGCCGCAGCATCTATATCGCTATTTAGAAAACAAAGTTTCCAATTGAAATGCTGGAAAAAGTTGTTGAGCTCGGCCCAACGTGCCTTTTCGTATATATATATTGTCCGCTTTGGGGCTGGGGTCGAAGCGACACGAAGAGCGGAATACGAAAAGGATGCTGAAACAATACAGTGATCCGAATTACCAAGAGGTGCTAGAACGTTAACTTCATACTTTTCAGGGTGTGATGTTAAAAAAAGATCAAGAATGTTAGAGTGTTGCCCTTGGACACACGGAATGTGAGTCGGTTCATTCACTAGTTGCGTCAAATCATTATGCGCGGCAAAAAGCTCGGCGTATTGACCCTCCGGTGTTGAGTGACTCGAATGGGCAAGCCAAGAGGAATTATGGACATTGAAATCGCCAGCAACCACAATTTCACTGTCAGGACAATCCTCTAAAATTTTTGTAATTGAATCGGAAAGGGCGTCGAAGCCATTTAGGGATACCTCCCTTTCCGCGTTTGGACTTCTATACACGAATCCGAAATGTAGTACGTGTGTTCCAATCTTGAATTTAACCCAAAGGGAGTTAAATTCTGGATTTTCTGAGTTTAAGTCTTGCTGGCTCTGGAACACTATGTCGTTACGTACGTATACCAAAAGACCTCTGTGGGGGATAAAGAGGGATAGGGTGTGATACCCAGGTACGTGAAAATCCTGTGGATCAGAACCCTCACACACCTGGGTCTCACAAAGAGCAAAAACATCAGGCCGATGGAAATGTACATGAGCGTACACGGCAAAAAAATTTGCTCTCAGCCCTCGTATGTTGGCAAATTGTATTTTAAACTTACCAACCATTAGAACAGACAAAAAGAAAAAAACAAAACAAAGTCAATATGCAGCAACAGTTGCCAAAACTCCTCTCCCTGCCGTTGCTGTATTCACCCAATGCTCAGTGTTATGCCTTAAGCATTGGGCGAACAACGACAAAAAGAAAAGAGTGCCAACTGCACTGCACGAATGGGATGGGGGGAGGGAAGGGAAGGGGACAACGCACACACTATGGAGCGGACAGAAATTGTGTGGTCAGTTGTGCGTGGCTGCTGTTGCGATTTTGTTGTTGTTCCGCTGATGCTGTAGTTGTTATTGTTTGGTAGTTGGATGGTTGTTTTGGTTGGCGCGGCGCGATATTTTGTTGTTGGTTGTTTTTCATTTTTTTGTTATTGTGATTTTGTTATTTATGATTTGTGAAATTTTGTTCTATTTTGTTTTTTTCCTTTTATTTTAACACAGAACTGGACGGCACACAACACGGACGACAGAGAAACACATGTGCATCGGACGACGGACTGACAAACACTTTGAGAATATATTTTTCTTAGTTGATATATTATTTGAACTGAGATGAAACTTTAATAAAATTGTGTCAATTTTAGGTATTTTTTCAAATGTTATTTTCCACAACTAATCCACATTTCCCCAAACTAGCCAATATTAACAAATTTAACATACCTATGTGTGGTTTCATGTATATCCCCATCTACCAATTTGTGTTCAATTTTAACCCAAATTTCGTGTTCGTTTTTACGCATAACAAAACCATTAACTGCACGATTTTTGTTTAAATTGTATGCATTAAATACTTATGAACCTGGTTTATGTAGATGGATTTTTTTCACCGCGAAAAAACGAAAACCAGAAATCAATTCTAAAACAATTCTCTGCAAACAAAATAGTACGAATATGTAAAGAATGTGCTACACACATTCAGTTGCTCGACGAACATACACATGAATGTGGGTCATGTTTTTCAGTTTTTTTTAGTATTTTCGTTTGGCATTATTGTGTTTAACATGTATTTACAGATCGATATTCGTAACGTATTCTCCATGGACAACATACATTCTTTGTTTTCGCTTTTTTTCCAGCGTTGTATATTCCTCCCCGCCCCCTTTGGAAAAAGATGCATATTGTGTGTGAGTGTTGGTTTAACTAGATCAAATTTTTCGATTTTAGTTTCTACTCTAGTTTTCTAACCGAAAAAAAATGTGACTGAAGTTTTTGGTTCACTTCCAGCAAAAACCGAAAAAAACTGAAACAGAAAACGACCGACCGACACACTTAGTTTAGGTCAGTTTGACTATTGGTTGGTAACCAACAATCTACATCTGTACGCATTGACATGGAGTGTTCGATGGAGTTTCTTTTCCTGTCCGTTTTGTACTACGGACACACTTCATTGTTTCGCGGAAAATAGGGGGAAATATTCAATTATTTGATTTGTGTGATTGATACGTTTGTGTGGTAGCTGAGAGGGAGAGAGAGAGTGCAATTTAATTGGTTTATAATAATATTTAATATATAATTGGCGATCTAAGTTAATAACTGTGGCGATTGTAGCACCTCATGTGTGTTAAACTATTTAAAACGAAAGACTTAAGACACAAGCACCCGGTGCCAGTGTCTGTGACTTTAAGTGGCGGTGAAAATATTTCTGGAAGGTGTGTTCGCTCATTCGATGGCAGGAAAGAAAGTGAACAAATTGTTTAATATTCGTACAGGTATATCAATTTGTATTGTGTTTTTAAATTTGTTTAAGCAGGTGTCCAGCCATACATTGGCACCTATCTTGGCAAACACATTTGTTGGAAGTTTGCAAATTAAATGAAGTTTGTTCAATTTTCTCAGCCAATATCAATCTTGATAGTGTAGCAGTTTTCGCCTTCTTGTTATGTAGCAAACAAAAGACTTAAGACACAAACTTGTGATAAATTATTGCTTTTAAGTTGTCAGTCTAGATAAACGCTTGGAAAAGATAGCAATTTTCAAAGTTCATTGGCTTTTTGATCAGATTTATGTATTTGACTTACAATACATTTCATGTTGGGAATTTAGCTTAAATGTTGACATCGCTCGCTTTAAAATAAGCTAATCTTTTATTGTCTAAGCATATTCCATGATTTATTTCCACCTTAGTGACATATGTCCAGATAAGATGTGCTGTGAAAAATAGAATTGCAAATTCACAACAATCAATAACGTTAGACGGGTTCACACTTTTTTTCAAATCTTTGGAGGAAATCAGAATATGAAACTATTTAAGTTGTGAAACAATATTCCATTGCCGGCATTATTAAAAGACCTTGGGGGCTTCATATCAGTCTAAGACTTTTGATAAATCGGATTGCCGTATTAACTATAATATGGGCTTTTAGTGGTTCCATTTCACCATAACGATCATAAATTGGTTAGATCAGGGTTACAAAAGCTCTTCGACAAAATCAAAGAAAGAAATTACATTATTTTATTTTAAAAATCTAAAAAAGGCGAGAATCTGTAAGACGAAAAAATGTGTGGCCGTTCTGAAAAGATATGTCACAAATATAAATCGAAAATTAAGAAAAGTTGTCAACTTTGAGGATTGTTGTGAAAGTTTCTGTATGTATTCTTCTCATAAAAATGTTGTACACGTACTTCTCGAGTTATGGCCAATTTGACAGTGAAAAAAAATAAGATTTTTTCAAAAGGATGTGTTCATTCAATCTCCTGTAACTTCTGAAATGCTAGACCGATTTTAATTTTAATACCTTGTTTTGAAGTCGATTTCAATTAGTTTTAAAATATTGAAGTAGAATGGTATAGCCGCTATTTTTTAAGGTTTTTCCAATTTTATTTATATTATTTTGATTTTCGAAATGATTACATTAATTTGTTTTTTTTTTTTTTTTGAAACTTTAAAGTAGTGTCCTTAGATGTCTTTTTTAGTGACTGTGTGAGTTTGGAAGTGGTGGTGGGAAACGTCTAGCTTATCATGCATACAGAATATCCGATATTAATATAATTTTATATCAGTGATAATTCTATATCATTATCTCAGAAATCGTGTTTTCGACTTATGCAAGTCCTGAGGAAACCGCCACCACTTACATCATTTCTTTTTCCATAAAAAAGTTATAAAAACATCAAATTAATATTAAGAAAGGCCAGTGATATAAGCATATCTAGAAATTATATATTTGATAATATCAGAGTTAGAAAGAATTTAGAAATACGCATGTGTATTTTTTATAATTTTCCGGAAAATATTGAAATTTGTTTTAAAAAAGTCATGTTTATAATTTTTCTTGAGGAACTACATTTGAAATATTCTATGGTCTTTCGAATTTGGTACTATTAAATATTAGGGTGACATATAATTAGAATTTAAAATGTTTGAAAACTGTAGCACCTTGTATTATTTACTCAGCTGGGTACATAACCAGAAGTCAACATCAAAAAAGTTTTTGCATTATTTCTTGAGTGAGAGAAATATTTTTCTTGACGAAGTTCGTTGGGTAGCGTCAAAACTACAAAATTATAATAGTTTCTATTTTCGAGAGGTTATTCTCTCCAATATTTCTGACCGATGAAGTGATGGTAAGACAATATTTTGAAGCGCTATTAGTGAAGGCAAACAACAAGATTTCTATGTTTAACGAGAAAACACTTTTAGAGGTTAACTCCCACACCACAGTTCTTTTTATACTCTTTATTATTTTATTTTTCTCCGAATACCTGTTAGGTTTTATAGAACAACCAAACAAAGGTTTTTTTTAATAATATCAATAAATTTAGGCTGCTATACAAAAGTTTCTGAGGTATTAACAATAAAAATATAAATATACCCTGTGTTCCGGTAAACCGGCCATACAAATGAAAAAATAATTTCGAGTCACCCCACGAAAATAAAATGCTCCCGAAACCACCCCTAAAAAATAATGTATTTCTCCTGAATTTTTTAAGTTGCATTTTTGTCCAAATTATTAATCAATTCAGAACTAATAGACCCTTGAAAGTACTTTAAATATAAATATTGATTCTTGTCCTAGAGTAACTTATTGGTCGAATTTTTAAACGTTTATAGCTTTTTTTGTATTTTTCATAGTGACAACTGAAAACTCATTCGTAATTGGCGTTAGTATTTTATAAAAAATAGCCGCAGGCAATACCTTTCGAATGATGTCTAAAGCGTAAACATGAGAATGATGGGAATAACGCCGCAGCGCTAATTTTTGTAAAAAGAGTTTGAAAATCTTGGCTCTGAAAAACTATCTCTATATTAAATTATTTCACAAAAATGGATTCAGTAACGTCATTTTTCGTCATTTTCGCACCATTCAAAAGATATTTTCCTTATTTATCATAACATCTAAAGGGTGATTTTTTAAGAGCTTGATAACTTTTTTTTAAAAAAAAACGCATAAAATTTGCAAAATCTCATCGGTTCTTTATTTGAAACGTTAGATTGGTCCATGACATTTACTTTTTGAAGATAATTTCATTTAAATGTTGACCGCGGCTGCGTCTTAGGTGGTCCATCCGCTTAGTCCAATTTTGGCATTTCCACGTTTTTGAGTAACAGAGACCCAATTGGTGCGAACGGCGACGAATCGAAAATTGGTGGTAATCATTAACACTGGCCGATACAGCTGCGATATTTTCTTCAGTTCGCACTCTACGTAAGCGTGTTGGTGGTTTAATGTCCAACAATGTAAATTTGGTGCGAAATTTAGTCACAATAGCCCGAATAGCCGCTTCAGTGGGTCGATTAAACTGACCATAAAATGGAAGCGCGCAATGAACTTTCTTAACAGAGCACGCATTTTGATAATAAAATTCAATAATTTGCAAGCGTTGTTCGTTTGTAAGACGATTCATGATGAAATGTCAAAGCATACTGAGCATCTTTCTCTTTGACACCATGTCTGAAATCCCACGTGATCTGTCAAATACTAATGCATGAAAATCCTAACCTCAAAAAAATCACTCTTTATAACAAAATGTTTCCAAGAAATATGCGTTTTTAGCCGTCACATTGAAAAAACACAAAAATTCAAACTAAACGTCTAACAACACTGTACGGCAATTTTTTAAAAAAGTCGTATGATTGTATGATGTACGTATGAAACTATAGGCAAAATGGAGTTAACTGCCGCTTTTCATTTCCTCATCCTGTTGTCCGTTCACAGGACTACAAAAATTCCAAAAGATGCAATTTTTCAACAATTATTTTAAATACTTATACACACCCTATGACAACGGAATTAGAATCAAATTAAAGAGGAGAAAATCTGTTAAAATAGTTCAAATTACAAGCTTCTATCAGTAATTGTTCAGCAGTAACAACCATTTCAATTTAATTTATTTAGTTTTTTTTTTCATATTTTTTTAAGAGGGAAAGCTTGAATTTGGCATTAATATCGGTATCATAGAATGCCAATAAGTATTTCAAATAATTGTTGAAATACTGTATCCTTTAGAAAGGATCAACAGGACGAGGATAAACTAAGAACGCCAATTAACTCCATTTCACCTATGGTTTCAGACATACTGGTTCAAGTGTAATATGGACTATCGGACAGTGTAACATAACCAATGCTTTATTCTAAAGAAAGAATTAAAATTAATATTTAAAGTGCTTCAATGGTCTATTGACAGAGAAAAAATGTTAAACGCAATTTTTATAGTTGTTTTCATTAAACAAACCAATCTTTATTTGGGTGGCCGCATCAATTTACTTTCGTGACCCATCCTAATGTATGTATATATGTCTACGTTTATGTTGAGGGTGCGTACAGTCCAAGTGTAGTTATTTATTTTCAATATTTATTTAGAAAAAAAATTCAAAACTTTTTATAGTTTTTATTTAATTGTTTATACGATAAAATCTTATTCATTCTTCTTATATAAATTGTATTTTTTTTTAATATAATCAATTATACAACTTACCACAGAAGGGTATTCCTTCGGGCAACCATACGCCCTTGTCGCACACTCTTCTAGCCGGACCGAGCAATTCAAAGCCACGTTCGCAGGAATACGATGCCACCGTGCCGTCAGTTAAATTTGCACTCGAAAACACCACTGTACTGTGGGCCGGTGAACCAGGAAAACTGCAGGACCCATCTGTAAAGAGAAAAGCAAAAACGAAAACCAAATTAAAATTACAAATTAAGTGATAACAGCGACAAATAAATCAAACATGAAATTACATAAACAATTTCTTCCTGAAGATAGTGTTGTTGAAATCAACTCCATAAAAATTAAGTCATTTCTCCAAGTTTTTTTCTTTTTTTTTTTGATTTTTTCTTCGTGTGAGTGTGCGAGTGCGCGAAAGTTAAGAGAAATGGGTTTATCGTGTAAATGTCATTAAAATATTTAACCCAAATTTAAAGCAAAAACTTGCCTCGAGAGACAACATTAAAACAACATTCAGGAAGTGGGTTGACTGTGGTGCATTTGGTGCTGTTGTTGTACAACATGTTGCAGTCACATTAAGAGTCATGTTTAAGCCTTAACTTGAAGTTGAACGGAAAAAATAAAACCGCGCCATGAACAAAACATGAACGTGTACTTTTATATAATTTTTATGCACAGCCACAGCCAGAGCCAGAGCAACAGCTTTGAACTGCGAAGCGAGCATTACGCACCTCAGAGCGGGCGAGTGGGGCGAGCCATCAACATCCATATGGATGCGTGTGGTAGATATAGTCTTTACCATTACACAACAGCTTCTACGAAAGGCCCAAAGAAGGAAGACTCTTGCAGACAAGGGAAAATGCACTGCGAGCATTTGAATATGATCGAAACAATGTAATGATGATGTAAGCCTCTACATACAGAGACATTATTAATGTCGGTATGACCGGCCATTAAGTAAATTTGACAAATTTGTTAACAATTCATAGCTGGTGGTCAGAAGATTCACTGATTTTTATGACGGTTTGGCCATTGTTTAAACTTCTGCAGGCAATTTACCATGGTCATGAGTAACAACATAATTTTTGGGGCGATTTTCGGGTAATTCTCATATGCAAACTTCCGCTCAGTTGTAAACTGCTCGTAATTTGTAAATAGCATATTTTGCTCATCATATGTCCGTCTTATTATTTGCTCTAATCATCTGCGTTTTTTCTTGGCTAATTTCTTAATAAGGTTACACTCCTACAAGTGGTTGGGAAAATTAGCCAAAAAAAAAGCACGACACTAACTAATTATGTGAGAGCAGTTGTCTTAACATATGTATGATCATGTAATGCGAACTTTAATAAAAACCTCGCGAAGGTAGCATCATCGCCGTTGTCTTTGGGGAAACAAGTTAGTAGAGTATGTTAGTCATCATTTCCTGAAATGGGAAATGTGAATGGAAATCATCAAAACGAGTACCTTCCATAGTCCTTTGAAAAGTTCAAATTGGGTTAGGTTGTATAGTTGTTTTAAAGGTGGTTAAATTGTAAGGGCCGATGTTGAATGTGAACCACACCAAGTTTTTTTCTGCATTTCATTTGACATTTCTCAATTTGAACCACGTAAAGATACACAATCGAACAACGCATTAAAGTTATGCAGTCTTATTTTGAAAATTGGTGTTCAAATCAAAATGCATATCTAAGAAAATCATCTTCAGTGATGAGGCACATTTTCACCTCAGTGGATTCGTCAACAAGCAGAATTGCCGCATTTGGGCGAATGATAATCCAAGAGTGATTGTTGAAAAGCCAATGCACCCACAAAGAGTGACTGTTTGATGCGGTTTATGGGCTGGCGGCATCATCGCGCCGTATTTTTTCCAAAATGAAGCCGGTCAGGCAGTTACTGTGAATGGTCGTCGCTATCGTGAGATGATAACGAACTTTGTATGGCCCCGATTGGAAGATATGCATGTGGACGATATGTGGTTTCAACTGGACGGTGTCACTTGCCACACAGCTAACGAAACAATGTATCTTTTGTGCGACAAATTCAATGGCCGTGTTATCTCACGAGGTGGCTATGTCAATTGGCCGCCAAGATCATGTGATTTGAAACCGTTGGACTTCTTTCTTTGGGGTTATTTGAAAGAAAGGGTGCACATCGAGAGCTAAAGGATGAGATAATTCAGCACATTAACGGCATAGAACCTCAATTATGCCTCAGCGTCATCGAAAATTTGGACCAGCGGAAGGAGGTGTACCGCCGAGGTTGCGGCGGCCATTTGACCTATATTTTATTCCATACATAATTGAACCATACCAATATTATCATAATAAAAAGAGATGACAATAAATTCCTAAATAATTTGTGTTTTATTCAAAATCAAGTTTATTGTGGTTCATAAGACAATAGCTCGATTGAAATAACTGGCATTCTAATGTATTACATTAAAAAACACCTAATTCAAAATACTTTAGTTAGGTGGAATTCAATATTAAACCAATGATAAATTTTCGAAGGTCTTCCGATTTTGATAAAATTTTTAATGTTTGACGAAATTATTTTTTAAAAAAATTAAAAAAAAATTAAATTAATTTGGAAATCAGTTAAAATTTTGTGAAAGATATTACGATTTTTTTCAGGAGCATTTTTTACGAAGTAAAAAAAATGTTTTTTATACCCTCCACCTCCAGGATGGGGGTATACTAACTTTGTCATTCCGTTTGTAACATTTTGAAATATCGACCTGAGACACTATAAAGTATATATATTCTTTATATTCTAAGACGATCTAGCCATGTCCGTCCGTCTGTTGAAAGCACGCTAGCATCTAAACGAAAGGAGATAGAACGTTCAAATTTTCCATAAATGCGTCTTATAGTCGTAGATCGGTTGCGATTGAAACGGGGCAAAATCGGCCCAAAGGGAAAAATTTTTCCCTCACAAGGACTAAAAATACCCATAATAATCCCTAATATTTTAACGTAATTAAGCATGTTTTTTGAATATGTCTGTTTATATTTGCTTGATATTTGGTATGCGCATTCCCCTTATAGCATAAACGTGCACCATAAAGTGATTCTTATTTGTAGGGGGTGAAATGGGGCAAAAAAATGGATAAAAATGGTACATATCAAACGACAACAGCTAGAAACACGAAATTCGCTGTGTAGAGGAATGCACACAGCGAATTTCGTTTTCGTTTTGATTAGATAATATCAGATTATTCTTTCCAAATTCGTACTTTTAAGGGGTAAAATGGGAATAGAGGGATAAAAATGGTACCAACCAAACTGCTGTACCTAGAATAATGAAATTCGGTGTATACATTCCTCTGATTGCATAGACAAGTAAAATACACGGATTTTTCAAAATTCGTACATTTTGGGGTTAAAATGAGAAAAGGGGGCAAAAATAGTACCAATCAAATGACCGCAGATAGAGTAATGCAATTCTGAGTATACATTCCTCTGACTGTGTAGACACGGAAAATAAACTGATTTTTCGAAATTCGTACTTTTTTGGGTCAAAATAGAAAAAGGGGATAAAACTAGTACCAAGCAAATGACCGCAGCTAGAGCCATGAAATTCGGAGTATACATTTCTCTGACTGCGTAGACACGGAATTTTTCGAAATTCGTATTTTTTGGGGTTAAAATGGAAAAAGGGCGCAACTGGAATCATGGAATTCGGTGTATACATTCGGTGTTTTTTCCAAATTCGTGATTTTTTTATGGCAAAAATTTGTTCAACAATGAAGTTAGGTTATTTTGCACTATGTACGTCTGATAATGGATTTTCAAAATTTTTACTTTTAGAATTAAAATAGAATGGAAATACAACCAACTGTAGCACCCACTATCTACCATTTTTTATGGTATTTAAGCTTTTTGAAAATATAAATATAAGAATCAAATATTGATTACAGACCAAAAAAATACAAACGAAAAAACTAAAACAAATGAGCGTTGGCACGGCAGAAGTATTGCTGGGTAAACTATACCTGCATATACACATACTTACATATGCAACTCAATGAGATGCTTGTAAGATGGCATGTGTGCTTTATTACTTGGTGCGATTTTTTAAACGCAAATTCGGCAAGTGAGTTGAGATTCTCGTTCGTTTGTGAGAATCATCTCCTTATAGAGGCCGGGTTTGATGTTGAAAAGTCGCTGCGAAGCCACCTGAATGAATCCTTTAGACAGGGTGGAAATCATGATAGTGGTAGTCTGCAGCCAAGTAATAAATGTCACCATGCCATTTGTAAATAAATTTGCATTCTATTAAATATAGATGCAAAATGGTCTTGAGCCAGGACAATATCCCAGTTCAAATTAAATATAAGAATATTTATTTTTTTATTTGAAATAAATAATGGTTTGAAATAATTAAAATATTACATTTATTTATAAAATTATTTTTTCAATATTTGTATTTGTTTTGGTTTGGCTATATTAAAAAAATATATTTTCCTGTAATATTACTGCACTTCTACGAAAACCGACAACCTCAGTGGAATGCAATCCATGGTGGAGGGTATATAAAGTTCGGCCCGGCCGAACTTAACGCTTTTTTTACTTGTTTTTTTATCTTATAGCATAAAATTTGTGTAACAGCATTGATGTCCCTTCTAAGTATATGGTAGATTTGACATAGCCTCTGAAATAAATACACGTAGTCTATTGCAAACAAAATATTTGTTCTTAACAGTCAGTTGAGTGACTCGAAAATCTAAGAAGTTAGGGAAAATCCAAAAAACAAATGACTTTTTATAAAAATTGTCGAAGAACATCAACAAAACACAAGTAGATAAATATAACAATATGACTTATTTTTCTTCCTCAATGTGGGTGAGATACTAAAATTATTTTTAATTATTATTACACTGTGTGACAATTTTACATCTATTTTATTGGACCTGAGCAAGACAATATACACGTGAAACTAGATCGTATGTAGAAAAACTGTGTAATCATTTTTTTCCTTTTTACAGGACTTTTAAGTTGCATAGGATATAGATGTTTAAATAATTTTCGTGCTATACAAAAAGTCATTTACTGAAAGAGGAGAATATCTGTTAAAAATACTTTAAACATAATGTATTACTTTAGTATTAAGAACTTTTTCAAAATTTCCTCTTTTTTATTTAGTTTATTCATCTTTTACTATTTAATGGTGACAGTTTCGAGTGTTTGGTAATGCTAAACTAGTACCAATAAAGGCAGGTAATTTTTAGTATTTTAAACAGATATTATTCTCTTTCATTTGATATGCATATCTTCAGTGTATGGCTCTCGAAAGTATGAAAATAAATTATTAAGACAAATATATCCTGTGGAAATTAAAAGTTCTGTAAAAAAGAGAAACGATCTCTCCATTAACGATTTCTAACTTTATTTTTTATGTAAAATCATTTCGATACTAATTAACCAATTAACCAAATATCTTTTTAGATTAATCGATTTATTTCGGTCATCTAATGTAAACATTAAATTTCGTGATTCTAGATGGAGCTGTTTAAAAATAAATGAAAAACGTAATTTTACACTCACTGAAAGGGACACATAGTTTGGAACCAAATGCGAAGGCTCAGTGTCTTTTTTTAGAGCAATTTTAATTGTTTTTCTATGCTCAAATGCAGCCAGCAATAGTGAGGTGATTTTGCTGCAGGGTAAATACTCATGCCCGGGGTTGAACCTTGGCTTGTTGTCCATTAAAGGCGCACACTATTTGCCATATTACGAAAACTCAACTCCCCATTATTTGACTGTGCAAAATAAACACTTCTCCTTTGAATTACAAAAACAATTCAATCATTTGAAACACCGCATGATGCTTGTGTCTTAAGTCTTTTGTTTGGCTCTTCTAAACGATTTCCTTCAAATGGCCAGAATGCCATTTATTTATCAAATATTTCTGGTCGGCTATGTCGCACTAAAAATATTTCCTCCTCTAATGACGTTCGCGGTTTAAGTCTTACGTGTTTCTTACTGCGTTGTCTTTTGCGTGAATGCGTGATTTTTGTTCTACAAAATGAACGAAAAAAACTTCAAAGTAAATTCTTCAACAAAACTTATTGACATATTTATGCACCAATTCCAGTTAATTATTTTCTGTTTATTTTTGCATGTTGAGTTCGTGAACAACAAAAAACAACAACGACTTCAAGAATGTCATGTAAATGTTGGTGGATTGTTTTTTTTTGCGTTTGAGTTTCTTTCTAGAAAATTCCTTTAAAGCATTACTGCGAGCAAACAAAAATGAAGTGCAGAAAAATCGCTTAGGCATTTTAACGATGTTGTTACAATGCCGCTGCTGCTGTTGTTGTTGCTGCTGGAGGTTTGGCAGTTGTGGCCAATGTTTGCATTGTTTTTTTGTGTTTGTTCATTTGTTTTATCTTAAAATTTATTATTATTACTTTGCACACATATATGTGCATGTATGTACATGCCTGTCTGTTCGTTTGGATTTTCTGAGTGAGCAGAGAATAATGAAACACATGAAACGAAAACAAAACATGTGTAAATTTGCGGTTGTTGCAACATGCCACAACGGCCGCCACAGAGCCATCGCCAGCCACTGCACTGAGTCGCCGGCACTATCATCGCCATCATCATCAACATCATCGTCATCACCATCACTTCACTTAAACAAATTCAATGGCTGCACATTTATTTAATCGTCGCAAATGAGAAAGAAGGCGCTATTTGTTCAAAGGCCAAGAAGTAACAAATTTAAAAAGGGCTATTCACGATGTGGTGTATAAGGTCTGGTATTTTTGTATAATTTTGAAAATTAAAGAAATAAAATAATAATTGAAACAATAAAAAATAAGGAAAATGAAAATAAGAGAAATTCAAAATCAACTACGAAATATTTTTTCTGATAATTTTGAATTTTAAAAAATCAAAAATGTGGAAAATGAAAATATAAAAAGAAGAAACAAACTCAACTGAGGGAGCGTTGCTATCTTCATTTCCACTTTGTAGATAATAATAGTGGCGAGGAAATATCGTTGCGCCTTAAATACAAATTATTGTGCAATAGCGGCTTTTCAGATTTATTTGATTTTATTTTCTACTGCTGCTGCTGTTTGCCTTCAACTATTGCTAAATGCAGTTTGCACTTAATTAAGTATTCCATTTGTGTAGTATTAAATCATCGTTAGAATAAGTTTATCAAGTTTGTGCAACCAACGCCACAATACAATGGCCTCTAGGTGATTGTAATCTTGAACCATAATGTTGCACGTATGGATGCCGTAGGAATTCATAATTGCGTAATTGTGTGTTTGTTGTGCGGCTTTGTGCGAAGAAAGGATTGCAAAAAAATACAAAAATTTTAATAAAAGATGATGATTAAGATATACATGATTCATGGGCCTATTTAAACAAAGTGCGATTTTTGTATAATTTTGAATTCGTTGCCAACTTAACCCTTTCCGGGTCGAATTAATTTTATGGAAAGCAAAATACACGAAAGTTTGTATATAAGGTAATATTGGCCCTCTAATAATGGGAAAAATATTTATTTTTGGGGGAAGTTTATCGTTTAGAAGATATAGACTTTTTAAAATCAATGTCAAATTTATAGGACAAAATCAAATAAGCTACCAAACGTAAAAATTTTGAATCACAATAAATATTTTTTTACGAAACGTCTCCAAAGACTCGTAAAAATATTCAAAAATATTTTATAAAATTCTTCTGGTTATCTTATTTATTTATATCGAGTTATAAATCTATGGTAAATTAGCTATAGCTAAAAACTCGTATACAAGATTTTTGTTATGGGGTGTTCGCCACACTAAAACTCGAAAAAAAGTATAACAACTTGCTTTGTTCCAAAAATTGTCGAGAATATTACTAATAGGAAGCTTTGTGAAAAGAATAGAAGAAACACAATATGAAAAATATAATTGAATTGTTCGTCAGTCGCCGTTAAGTAGCAACTATATGAATTGTCAAATATATTCGACAAATCCACGGAAAGGGTTAAGTTGAATAGATGAAATCGTCATTATGTAAAATAGTTTTATATGAAAGAGTTTTTATCTGCAGGTGCAATTTACATGATGTCTTTGTCTTAATAACTTCATGTAGTAGTTATGTACACGGAAAGAAGATAATCATATATGTTTACATGATAAAATAGCATATATTTTACGCAGGGATTTTTCAAAAAAAAAAACAGTTACACTTGATCCGGATGATAAACCTATGAAACTATAGGTAAAATGGAGTTAATTGGCGCTTTTAGTTTTTCAATTCTTCATCCTATTGCTCTTACACAGGACTACAAAGTTCCATAGGATATTATTTAAAAAAAATATTTTAAATATTTATTTGCGCCCTGTGATAATGGTATAAGTGTCAAACTAAAGACGAGAATACCAGCTAAAAATACTTCAAATTTCATGCTGCTATATGTATTAATTTAGCATTTACTATCATTTCAAGTTTCCCCCTTAGTTTATCCTTATATTACTTTTTATGGTGCGAAAATTAAAATGGTTGTTAATGCTAAACTAATTTAGATAGAGGCATGCAATTTGAAGTATTTTTAGCTGATATTCTTCTCTTTAATTTAACACTTATATCGGTATCGCTGGCTACGAATAACTATTTAAAATAATTGTTAGTGGTATGTATGGTTGACCTTTTGATGTGTTGCGTTTTGTATTTTGTTCGGCTTGAGGTCAGTGTTTTCAAATAATAAAACAACAATGACTATTTTATTATTTTCTTGTTTTTTATTTCCCAATATTTCGACCAACTCCGTTGGTCATCTTCAGGGGTCTATTACAAAAAACACAAATTATTCAATTACAAGTTACAAGCATTAACAATCAAAAAATATCACAATATTTATATTTACATTTTTAAAAAAGTTTTTCACAATAGGAAAATTCTCCTGCTACTCTCTGCAAGCTTTTTTCAACTACTGTCTAATTTGTCGTCTATGTTTTTCCACCGTGTTGCTATATATTTGAGCACAACCGTCTGTGTCTCTCTTATAATTAAGCCTTTTTCCAGGGGAGACGTCAATTATATTTAGCATTTCCAAAGTGTATCTCCTTGTATAATTATTCTCTTCCCGTACAGTGGGCTGCAAGGACAGTTTTTTGCTCAATGGGTTTGTCAAGAGATTTGTGTTCGGTTTTATGTGATGAAAGTCTGGTTTTTAATTTATTTTTCGTAGTGCCGACATATACTTTCTGGCATATGTTGGACTTGTCACCATTGCATTTTATTTTGTACACGACGTTTGGTTTTTCTTCTTTCTTGATTTTGTCCTACTAAATAGTTGGTTGGTTGATAGTCATTGTAGTTTTATTATTTGAAAAAACTGACCTCAAGCCGAACAAAATACAAAACGCATTTAAAATAATTTTTAAAACAAATTATACTTTGGATGAGGAAATAAAAAACTAAATGCGCACCTATAGTTTCAGTCGTATATCATGCGATTCAAATATGGACTGTCGGACAGTGTTATTATACACTATATTATATTAATAACTTTTTTTTTCAAAAATATCCAAGGTATCAACATAAGTTTGTTCTTCCAGATACTGCAGAAAAGAGTTTATTTTCAAATAATAATTTTACAGCGATAGTATTTTTGGGTGAAATTTTTAAATATGCATAAATAAATAGGCAATTTTAAAATTAAAAAAAAACACAATCTTAGTATATGATACTATAGACACTGATAGATACCGATAGACTCATGCAGGTCTGACATATTTTTCGTCTTCATTAAAGTTTTTTTTTTTTTGTGAAAATGTGAATCAACAAAGAAGTGAAAGAAAATAAGATATTGTATTTCGTGAAATGAAGCCTCCGTGTGGCATAATGTTATAAAAAATATTTTTTTGCGATTAAACTTATTTAAAATTTAATTCATGGTTTTTTTCACTACTCTATTGTGATTGTAGAGAATGAACATTAAAATGAAGACCTATAGTTTGTATGATACTGAAGTGTTGTTTTAAAGGATATTGCCGAGAACAAGCATTCATTAGTCTTCCACAATTATTGTTTAATAAAACTTTAAATTATTATTTTATTCATTTTGTGGAAAACACTTACGTTGGACGCTATTCAAATCTCTGATTATTGTGTTTGATTAATTATTGTTACGCGGAAAATTTTGAGAAATTAAATTCGTTAACATGTTCGTTTTATTTCGCTCTGCAATGAGTATTTGATGTGAACTGGGATATTGTCAGTTTTTCGACTTATATTTTATAAAATGCAAATTTATTTCTGGCCCTTCTGAAGGCTTCGCAAAATACATAATTAGCTATAACTTCGGAGTTTACCCATCGATTCCCTTTGAAAATAGTTCAATGCATATTTATGAACTCATTATGGGAAAATCAAAAAAAAAAAACTTCCGAAGCTACAGGCATCTTAAGTTAGCGACACCAAGGTGCAAATTTCGGCATTCGAAATTGAGACAGTTACGAGCAAAATGCATTATTTATGATAACAAAAAGTACAAATCTAACGAGATTAGTTCCAATATAAATTATTTGTATAGCTTTTTCGTCGCACAAAACGTCAGGCAAAAACGTAATCTAAAGAAAACTCTAAGAACATTTCCCAAAGAAACAATGGGTCTAATATGAATTGCTAGCCCGCGGAAATCGACTTCAAATTTGAGACAAACTAACGGACATGGGTAGATCGTCTTAGAATTTGAAGTCAATTTCCGAGGGCTAGGAATTCATCTTAGACCCATGGTTTCTTGGAGAAATGTTCTTAGCATTTTAGATTTCGTTTTTGCCAGACGCTTTGTTAATTTTTTTCCAACCCACACAAATTGACCCGCCCTAATGTACTCCTTTCACAATAAATAAAATTGTATTTCAATCCTAACTTCTCGCTTTCAAACACAATGATCAGCCCCCAATTTTTTTGGGAAATCATATTATACGATTTTTTAAATATTTTCCCCATATTGCGTCTTTCCCTCCATTTGCAGTCCATCAAAGTTCTGGTTAAAATCTATTAATTTGGTACAACTAACATTTTATGTTTTAGGATGGATTGTATTGAAAACGCAGTAAGACGGTTCAGATTTAAACAGATTTTAATATTATGTATATGGACATTGATAAAATTTGACATATGAAGTTAAGTATGCTCAAGAACGAACACTGAACCATATACAATAAAAGGTCGCATGAGCAAAAAGTCGTATGAATACGGATTTCGTACAATGACCTCTTTCTTTATAAGTTTAAAAAATGGACCATTCGCTAGAGTGAAAATATGTTTGTCAGCTCCGGAGTATGGATGCTTTTTATCAATATTTCCAAACAAAAATATTTCCAAAAAATTGTCTCCATTTGGTATACAAATAACAACCCATTTGTGTACTCGATGCAGTGTGGATTGTTGTGTGACATGCCTCCCTCTCGAGTCCATTCTGTCCATTTCTATTTGATTTTATATCGCTCTAGAAAAACACATATTATAAACGTTATGGGCCACTCATTCCATGTATTTTTTTACATTAGGCTTCATTGTTGTCTTTCTCTAGATCGGTTCTCAATTTTCTTGTTTTTATATTGCAAAAATATCTATATGTGTTGGATTTTTTATTATGACCTCTTATAGAACATTTTTTCTCAGTATGTAACCGAGGTTCCTATTCGAAAATACTGATGTGACATAATATTTGAAACCGATTTGATTTTTCTGAATTTTCCTGTTATGATAAGGATGACTTATTTTTTGTTATAAATAATCCTTGTTTTTACCCCGTAAAATTCTAACATCCCTAGCTATGCATTGACTAAGGTAGACCTGGATTATGTTTAGTTTTTGTAAGTTTGTTTCTTAAGTCTTTCGTTTTAATAATTAGGATATCGTGGTTGGTTTGCACCCAACGATTTCTTATTCAATTAAAGTCATTCACACTAAACTAAATCTATCAGATATAACAATATTATTAAAACCTCATCTTGGACAGTTTGCATACTTAAGTTATGACGATATCAATCTTATCAGCCAATACAAATCAGCTTAGTTAAGTGTAAAGGGGCCTAAGCTGACCAAAATCTCATCAACTTCCATACTAATCGCGTTTGTTGCTTAAGTCTTTTGTTTTATTCACAACTAATTTTTTATTACTGATTAAAATAAATTGTATTTCCCAGAGGGAAATGTATCACAAACATCTTAGAATTTCCAGGTGTATAGTATTTTTTGTAAAATCTAAGAATTTCCTAAACGCTCAGGTGATTAGCAGCTAATTAAGCTGTTGTTCCCATTCCAGACTTCACATACTTCACATTTATTTCCGATTCTTGGCATTTGTTTTTCTTAGCACATTTAACTTCACTTCTTTGCAAGACAACGCCGTCTTACCGCCGTCATAAGTTCATAAATTACTTATGCATCAAGTGGAACTTAGTGGTGTCCGTCTGGCTGCTGTTTGACTAGTTTTTTCTTTTCAATCGTAGCCTCGTGATTAATTGTGTGGGAATAATTTTCCTCAACATTAAACGCCACAACAAAACAACAAAAGTGACACAAAGACAGACAGACAGACAGGCCGACATTGTGGGGACGAGAGAATGATGATGAGGAAGACCTCAAAAAGTGGAAAATGCTGAAGAATATCACCGAGAAATGCCAGCTAATTTGAATTCATCAGCCAGAACGTTTAGGAAAAAAAGCGAAACGAAAATGAAATAAAAATTTCAATTTGTGAATTCTGCGGGAGGGGGGAGTAAAGCCATCACAAAGCTATGAAGTTGTAAAAGCTTAAGCATACAACTCCCACGCTGTGCTTAACGACGAACGCCACTACCAGAACCATTACCTGGCATAGCTGGGCTGTGTTTTCCCCGGCAATTGTGGCTGTTAATTTTTTCGTTGCTACAAATTGCTAAAACTGATAACGCTGCTTAACTTACAGGTTCATAAATTTCGTTTTGTTTTTTTCCGATCTTTTTTCGGTGTTTTTGTTTTTTTTTTTGGCCACTCTTGCGAGTGCGTGGAGTGAGTGACTTTCGAAAAAATTACGTTTTGATTATTATCTAGAAGTCATAACCAAGATTGCTTTACATTGGAGTTGGAGTTTATTTTTTGCGTTTTTTTTTGTTTGTGTACATATATAAAGTGAAAGTGATATACTCCAAGCCGAGATATAAGTACACATACTTCAGATACAAGTAATGATATCTGGTGGTAAACATACGTACGAGTACATGTGCTTCACCTTCGATGTTTTACACCAGTCGAAAAAAACAACAACAAAAACATACAAACCAGCAAACAAAATAGTCTAAGCATAATTATTTTGTAGATAGTTTTGTTTATTATTATTATTGTGTTGTTTGAGTTTGGGATGAGTGTGTTGAGAGACCGTAACAAATGTTTAGATGATGATATTTAAATTGTTTTTTTTTTTTCGGTGTGTGTTGTGTGTCTACGAAAGGGAGGGTGCTGCTGGTTTTCATTGAAAAGCGTCATATGTGGTTGTGGAGTAATGAATGTTTGAAATTGAAAGTACTTTTTTCGTTCGTTGTTGTAGTTGTTGTCTGAAGAAACTAATTGCAAAGTTGTGTATTACGTTTAAATATCGTTAACGGTTTGTTTTACATTATTTAACTTTTTTGGGCAATTTAAACCAAATAATAACAAATTTGTAATAGAAATATTTGCGCATGCGCGAATGGCGTCAAATGGAAAGTGTGTTATACATATATATGTATATATATATGTGGGGATTGTTTTTCATAATTTATTTATATTCTGCGAATTGTGATGGTGGAAAGTCAAAACATATGTATAGTCATGTTTGTTTCTTAAGTCTTTTGATTTTGTGCAAAAATGTGGCCACTGTTTAGTCTCTCTTTTTCTCCCTTTTTTGAACTCAAACATAATAATAAAAAAATTATTAAAACATAATAAAAAAATCATTTCATAAGAAGAAATGAAATTTTAGTTACAATATTTTAACTATGATGTACGATTTGTGATGGAATTATTACTTTATTATTATATGTGACAAATTTTAAAGTGAAGACAATTAGAATTTATGAATAACACTGTGGAGCACATACTAACAAGTTTCTGACAACGGTTTTGGATAGTGGAACTTTTTATTGAAACTTTACTTATTGTGGTCATTTCTCCAGAATGTGCAATTCTTATGATGAATCGACCTAGGAAACCTTGTGATCCTTACATTTTATGTATAACATGTGTTCAGCAATATTACTTAAAACACTATGAGTGGCTTTTTTGTGGAAAATTTCAACTCTCTAGTTACTCTATATGGGGGTCTTTTAGGGGCTTTTGTACAATATATGTCATAATATTCTACTACATTCTACATTCTTATGATGAATCGACATAGGAAACCTTGTGATCCTTACATTTTAAGTATACAATGTGTTCAGCAATATTACTTAAAACACTACAAGGAACATTTTTGTGGAAATTTTTAACCCTGTAGATCCGCAATATATGGGTCTTTTTGAGCCCTTTTTCAAAAATGGTAAAATATCCCCTTAATAATAGGATTTCACGGGTCAAAATGTTCTACAAAAATATTTGCCATAAAATTTTAATATAATTCTCTAAATACTGCAAAACCCAGAACTCAACTTATATGCCAGAAGCAAGTAAAAACTTTAAATTCATTTTAGGGTTAATTTCGTACTGGTGCTAAGTTGTCCCTCAAAACTGAATTTTAAAGGGTTGTGTGAATGGAAAAATTGTAAAGGGTCCGCCAAATAACTTTTTTTTTGAAAATGCTATATAAAAAAACTACTGAATATTTTCTCATTTTTTTTATTTGAAAGTACAATCCAGTACAGTCCAGTTAATAATGGAAAATAATTTCATTCAAATGGCTGCCTCGGCACCCACAAATAATAGTCCAACGGTTGAATAGTTGAAAAAAAAACGTCAGATGGCGGACTCTATACATCAAATTTCACTGTAAGTCAGCGAACGAAGGAAAGCTCTAAACATAAAATATATATATAAATAAATTATCAGTATGAAATTTGGGTATTTAAAGAAGAAATTATTTTAATTTTTTTTCGTTTAGCTCTTGGTATGTTTCATTTTATTCCACTGTGTAATTGTTCCCATATGGGGAATGTAATGCGGCTTCCTATAAAGGGGGTTTCAATTTTCAATTAAATTTTATTTCGTATGCCACCGTATTATTTGAATATTTCGTTCCTAGATCATAACGTCTGCGAGCTAAACACTCCTGAAAAAACGCACCTGAAAATCATTTTTGGCATTAAGTTGCATTTTTGTCCAAAATTTATTTCTGAATTAATAGACCTTTGTTGATATCAATTTAAATATATATCTTGACTCTTGTGTTTGAATAACTAATTGTCATTGGAATAATTTTAAGACGTATATAGCATTTTTGTGCTTTTTCATAGTGACAACTGAAAACTTTTTCATATTATATGAAAGTATTTTGTAATAAATATATGCTATCAATACCTTTCAAAAAATGCCTAAATGATTAATATCGGAAGGAAATTGATGTGCATCGCTCATTTTTGTAAAAATTTGCAAATTTTAACTCTGAAAAACTTTTGTATTTAAGCCTTTGCACAAATATGGAGTTAGTGACATCATATTTCATCCGATATTAATCGTTGGGCACCATTCGAAAGGTATTGTTTCATTTTATTTATGTTTCACGACACCTTTTAGAAAATGTACTAAAGTTCTCACTTAAAAAAACACGGAAAATAAAGTCCAATAATACGACCAATGAGTTATTCTATGTCAATAATAAATATTTATATTTAAAGTGTTTTCATGGGCCTATTAATTCAGAAAAGAAATTGGGAGAAAACATAAGTCAACTTCATAAAACGAATTTTCTCCAAACACATTGGTTGTCCCAAATTACATCCTCTACTTTGTAGAGCTAGGGTATGAATATATTGGATTTATAAATTTGTTTTTCCTCACCCTCAACTTGTATGGATTATGAAGTTTCCTCCATCGACTTAATGTTAAAATATTAATATTGCGGAAAAGGGTATTTTTAAATTTGAGTCACAGTGTTGCTCCCTTTCAGGAATAATTAATAATAATCGTTTGTAGTGAATATTTACATATGTATTCAAAGCTTTTACTGTAACTAACACCTAGCTCAGACTGTCCGGTTTTAGTGTTGACTAAAACTACTTCCTGTTGTTACGAATGCATATTCATTGTGTGAGCATTTGGGTGAGCTCTTTCTCTTTTGGGACATTTATTTACATTTCATTTGCATTGAAGCGAATTTAATTTAATTTTAATATACTCAATTTAAATGTTGACATTATATAAATCAAATGTTTATTAACACTTATTTTCATGGGAGCTGTAGGTTTGCAGGTTTGTGTCTTAAGTCTTTTGTTTTGAAATGGTTTAAAAAGTTGTTTAAATGAAAGTATTCATTAAAACTGAATAATTTAAATGAAAATATTTATATCTATACAATTTCTATTTAAAGCTGAGATAAAATATGATCTGTTGAGTGACTCAAGAGCTTAGGCCGGAAATAAAAGTGGGAAGTATGTATGTGTATGGCAAACACCTATGTTGTTGATTGCAAATTCAATTGCTACTTGCTTTAGATAAATGAAAGAATTTTTGATCACAATGATAGCCCTAAAAAGGAAATCCTTAAAAATATTGCTAATAGAAAATACATCGAAATTTAAAAAATAAAATTATTAACATTTATCAACTAAAAAAATTAAAAAAAAATTGTTTTACTTGCAATCACACCTTTATTATTACGTACATTTCAGAATAATTTTAATAAACTATCAAAATTATTGTGGACAGAGGTAGATAGTCCATACAAATCCTGAAATTAAAATCGACTCGAAAATCAGATCTGGGGGGTATTTATAGATTTATGAGATTCTCGACAGATAAAAACGTTTTATGGGAAAAATGTATACAAATTTGCCACAGCTTGGTTTCCGAGCCAGTGAACTAAAAAAATGACATCACACCGTACGACAATTTTTAAAAAAGTCGTTACAATTGAACGTAATGATATACGCATGTAACTATTTTGTTAATTAGCGTTTTTAGTTTATAATTTCCTCATCCTGTGAAGGGACAGGACTACAAAAATTCCAAAGGAGATAATTTCTCAAAAATTATTTTAAATGCTTATTCCCATCCTACGATAGCAGTAATAGTGTCAAATTAAAGAGGAGAATATCTGTAAATCAAATATCATGCTTTTCTATCTGTATTAGTTCAGCATTAGCACCCATTTCGATGTTACCCCCTTAGTTTATCTAGTTCATACTCATATTTTACTTTTTAAGAGGGAAATTTGAAATTAAGTTGTTAATGCTAAACTAATACAGATAGAAGCTTACAATTTTAAATATTTTTAGCACAGATACTCTTCTTTAATTGATTGACATTTATAGCTAATAAGTTTTTAAAATAATTTTTGAAAAATTGTATCTTTTGGAACTTTGTAGTAAGGTTGAGAAAATGAAAAACTAAAAACACCATTTAACCAATTAATTATAGTTTCAAACGTCCAAGTGAAATATTTAATACAATTAAACTATTCCCCAAAAATTTTGGTGCTTATTTTATATTTTGGTTATTTCATTATAAAGTAATACATATGTTGAAAATTAAAGCCTCCCGCAAAAATGAAATTATACCTAATAATTCCATTAAATTTGTTAGGGATTCTTTCATTTTGCATGTTAGGGTTTTATTTCACTGGGGGTTATTTCGTATTGCCGATGCCATGGGTCACAATTTCATATAGTAACACAAAAGTAAGCTTCAGTCGGCAAAACCGACTTCTATATAAGGAATTACATTTTAATTAGGACTGGATAATCAGTGTGATACTAGGAGGTTCGTGTCACATGGTCCCAACTTCCACATTTATAAAACAATTGTAAAAACTTAATTATATATCAAGTCATAGTGGATTCCATTCATCAGTATAGAAGTTATGAAGTATTTAATGTTTCCTAGGATAGAGACAATTGTGTGAGAGGTACAAAAAGGGGCGTGGCGAAAGCGTAACAATTTTTTATGTTTAAAGTGATTATACTTTTTGTTTCAAATATCAAATTGCAAATGATTTTGACTACCCGTATGTATGTTATATCGGTTTTATTGTAACCAAAGTTTATGCCGCTTTGTGTGGGATGTACCAGAAGGGGTGTGGTAATATCGCCCATATTCCACGCGAATGTAACCCCTATAAAAGTATTGCCAAATATCAAATTTCACAGTATTCCGAACATCTGCATAGAAGTTATAATAGCATTAATTTTACGTATTTGTGTGGGAGGAACTGAAAGGGACGTGGCAATATCCGCGGTATTTAGTACACTTAAAGTGATTAGATTAAACATTGTCAGATACTAAAATATAGCTGATTCCGAAGATTCGTGAGGAAGTTACATTAGTTTTAATTTGACATAGAAATATGGGTCATTTGTGTGGGAGGTACCAGAAGGGGCGTGACAATTTCGCCCTTCTTGGAACTTAAAGTAAGTTTGGGAAAAATATTGGTTTGGTTTGGTTTGGTTTAAAGGACCAGAATGCTCCTGCATTCTGAACACTCGGAGTCCATTGTGCAAATCCTTTTGTTTTCTGAAAGTATAAGGTTGTAGGTTGTAGGAGAGGGATAGGGAGCGATGGGATTTAGGAAGGAGTGATTGGTGTTAGATGGTAGATGAGACGTGAGGGAAGTAAGGGGATATTGGAAAGGGATATGGGGTAGGAGAGTATGAAGGTGTGTTTTAGTATTTCTGTGTGTGGGTGTTTTTCACGACTAGGTAAGAACAATTTGTCGAGAGTCATCCGGTATACCGTTGGTGGTATGCCTTTATGGCTCTCTTTCTTTGTTAGTCGTCAACTGTCTATGCGGTTACAACCCTGTTCCTAATTAGCCACCCCTGATCCGATTTAGTCCTTTTGAGAATCCCAAAAATGTCGTAAATGGTGCGGGTTGCAATATCCTCTATGTTACTGATGAAACACAAAGCGCTGGACATCTGCAGATTATGTGTTCAATAGATTCTATCTCCTCCTAATCCTCACATAATCGACAGTGATCTTCAATGTCCAACTGCCATCTTGAGATCCTACTCCTAGTGCAGTAATGCCCTGTTTAGCTCTAATAGAGTTCTGGTTTTGCCCCTATCGATCCTACAGGAAAAATATTACCCTGTGCAAAGTTTGAAATGATTCCTTAACTCCTCTCGGATGGATAGACGGCCATGGCACAAACTGCTTAAAACAGTCGTGAAACGGATTTGGTCCAAACATGCTTGGGGTCTTAAGTCTCTCCTTCAATGCGTTACACTTTTTTCTGTCCCAAATGATATATACTCTCTTACTCTGTAGAATGAGGGTATAATTACTCAACTATTACTTGAAGTCCAGGAATCGCAGGACTCTATAATTATGCTATAGAAAAGGACGTAAATAGCTTGTAGCTAAAATATTTCTATCTGCTTTTTATAGAATTTAAGTAATAGCTGAGTGATTATTGAAAATAAGTTATTTGTACAAATGTTTGAAAAAAAATATATATAAACGAATATGAATAAAATTTAATCGGTCTAAAAACAAGCTTCCTAAGTGGATTGATTCTCTTGTTCAAATAGTCATAACTGCTAATTGTTTCAATCTATTTTGATACAATCTGGATTACCTATATTAGCTTTTAAATGGAAAAATAGAATAGAAAAAAATATATTTTAAGAAAAAATTAAAATACAGATTTATTTGTCATATTCCCCCTTTTTTGATTTCCAAAAATTTAGAAATTTTTTTGTAATATTAAAAATATTAATATTAAAAGCTTCGTTCTAAAACGAAGAAAGAATAATTAACTTTTGGCCTTGTCTGCAGATTTAACATAGAACGATCTGGATTGTACTAGGCCTTTTTAACCATACCCCCAACATTGTTGCTCTATGAAGCCGCTGATGTTTGATACATAGATCACTTTTCTACTTTCACAACATTTTGCCTTCTTCCAATTTAATTAACCACACAAAATCTATTACAAAATTTAATAACCAAAACCAAGAATATACCACAAACTTCATTCCTATGTATATGACATTTGTTTTTTTTTTAACTGCAGGTGCTTAGTGAATCCATCCATATGAAATGTAAACAGTGCATGACACATTGACAAGGCTTGGCACATAGACTGTTGCAGCAGAAGCAACAGCCACAGCAGCAAAAGAAAACAAACGTCAAACTCTATTGTCTTTAAGCAAACAATTGGCTTGTATAAAGCAACAGCAACAACAACAAAAATACAAACAAACAATGAAACAATACAAGTGGGTGGATGGATGGTGGTTTCCTTAATTGAATAGGAAAGTTAAAGATAATGGCAGAGGTGGAAACCCACAGGGTTTGGTGTAGACCGCATCACTTGCCCAATAATTGTCATCTTTAGACATGATTTGTATATACTACACATATGTATATATATAATCATGTATATAGATATATGTACGATTGAGTATGTGGTTTTATATAACAGTTACAGTTAATTGCACGTTTCGCAGAAGAAACAAACCATTTAACATTCCAGGACACAAGCGATTCGAATGGACGAACACATATAGTTTTTGGATTAATCAACATTGTGAGGCATTCGAGACACAGCCATAATAAAGGCAATGTTTAGAAGAATAGCAAATACCAGCTCATAACAATGACCAAGATGATGATAATGATAAATAATCATCATCACCATCCTAGCCAGTATTACCGGCAACGTCGCCATCACCACCACCACCAGCGAGCTGTGTCCGCAAAACCAATAATGTTGTTGGCTGCCTGGTTTTCCATTCTTTCCGTCCGATCACCGATTCACTTGGCGAGAAGAAGCTGCGTGCTAAAAATGCTACTTTCACAGACGAGTGGCGATTTTTTCCCCTCCTTTCAGCACCAATGTTGTTGTTACAGTGGCGGCCAATGTTGTTGTTGCTGGTGTTTTCCTCTAAAGATCTTTCAAGCGGTTTGTTACCATTAACAAAACCGTTATGAAATTATTGATTGTATAATAGACTCCGTCGTGTATGCTTTTGCCAGCCAGCCAGCTTGCTTGCTGGCTTCCTCTCTGCAGATGAACAGCAGCAGCACCACAAAGCCAACCAACTACAAGCACAAGTACTTGTGGTAATAGTGATGGTAGTTGGTTGGTGGTTATTGGCCATGTTGGCTACGTAGTGGCCGAGGAATGTTTTTAATATGTTGAAATAATGTTGCAAACGTACCAAACTATCGGCTAGATATTGCATTCCTCAGACGGCTGCTGCCATTCTTTTAGCCAGCTGGAGTTTCGTTTAAGAACATTATTTTAAACAGCACTACTACTACTACTACGCTATCTTGTTAGTTATCGAAAATATATATTGTTAACAATTAAGCAAGTTGTTAAAAAGAAAATTACAAAGAAAAAATAAAAAGCAAAAAACAAAAGACTTCAGACATGCCAGCCAGGTGTAAAAGGCAAATTGATTTTTCCATAATAAATAATAATAAAACAATTATAAAAATAAAAAGCCTAGAGTTTGTGAACAGTTTTTGGGAAGAGTTTGTAATAATTAATAAACAATGGATTGTTAATGGAAATTTGTTAAGCGAAAATATGATTTAATGTTTTTCAAATTTATTCTTATATAAAAATAACCACATGAACAATTAAACAAAAGACTTAAGACACATACTCCCAATGGCCGTACCATGTTATGTTTAATGAAGCCAGGCCGTAATAAAAAGAAACAACGAAGAAAAAGGATCGTGTTAATTAATAGTTGTAAATTACAAAGTATGCAAACAGACAAACCAACTCTTGCTGTAATCTTCGGTAGCAGAGGTATAAAACAAAAGACTTAAGGCACATACATGTAGCAAGTGTTCAACACACTACACCATACCGTTGTAAATGTTTGAAAACAACTGGTAATTGTGAAGCGATTGGAAACAATTTTTAAAGTTTCTATAGACGACAGCACAGAGAATGGAGAGACATCGTCTTCATTTTGGAGCTTATGATTTATATGAATAGAATATGAGCGTCAAACAAACTTATTGAATGAAACTCTGGCTCCTATAGATTTGTTTCTCTGGGTTTACGGGAAGTCAGTCAGTAACTTCAAACGATCAAACCAAAAACTTTGAACTCCTAGTAAGACAACACTGTACAAATCATTACCTGAATTCGTCATATCAGAGCAAGCAGCGGCGCTCACATGTCCCAAATTATATTCAAACATTAATGGCATACAATTAGAAAGATAATAAATAAATAAAAGATAAGGTAAATTTGCAGTTTGAGATTATGATGATAATAAGGTTTACATTTATTCAAATGGGCCTTGTTTTCTTCGATAGGTTGACAGCAATAGAAAGTCAATCAGATAAATTAAAATAAAATTCAAGAGCCTGGGTATATGGTTGCAAAATCGCTGCGAAGACACCTAAAAAAAGGTGGTCATGGGCAGGAAATCATGATCGTGATAGTGTGTGACCATGTAATAAATGTCACCATATCATTTGTAAGTTAATTTGCATTCTATAAAATATATAAGCCAGGACTATATCCCAGTTGAAATCAAATATTGATTACAGACCGAAACAAAACAAATGCAAAAATTAACACCAATATATTTTTCCCATCTTTAGGAGTTTTTTCCGTGCCACCCAAAAACACTATTTAAAAAATTTAAAAAAGCTTCAAAAATGTCACTAAAATCGTAGCTCGCAAATGAATAATCCACACATTTTTTCGAAGGCAGCTTATGTTATTTTAATCATTTCTATTATATTTTGTTTATAAGATTTATTAGAATTTTTAAAATATTCAATATGAACTGGGATATTGTCCTGGCTCAAGACCATTTTGCTTCTATATTTAATAGAATGCAAATTGTTTTACAAATTTTTAACGCAAATTTTTTAAACGCAAATTCGGCAAGTGAGTTGTGCTTCTCGTTCGTTTGTGAGAATCATCTCCTTGCAGAGGCCGGGTTTGATGTTGAAAAGTCGCTGCGAAGCCACTTGAAAAGACTTTTGACATGGTCGAAATCATGATCGAGGTAGTCTGCAGCCAAGTAATAAATGTCACCATGCCATTTGTAAAAAAATTTGCATTCTATTAAATATAGAAGCAAAATGGTCTTGAGCCAGGACAATATCCCAGTTCATATTGAATATTGATTACAGACCAAAAAAAATGCAAACGAAAAAAAATAAAATATTCAATATTTTAAAAACAGCATACACTAGAGACTATAGGAAACATACCTAGAATGATTTTAATGGATTCTAAAATTTTTTATGGAAATTTAACTAAGTCTATCAGTGTGGAAAAAGACACGAGTAAAATATTTTTAAAGAAAAATAGTTCATGAGATTTTCAGAAAAATCCGAGTTAATGAAATTGTTGTTTGTATGTATAGTTGGTCTGTTATGTTGTATGTCTTGTCATTTATTTTGGTTTAAGACCATAGGTTGTGCTGAAGTCTTCAGCAGAACCCAAAAATTAGCAAAAAAGGCAAAGTGAGACCTTTATTGTTGCAGCTGAAAGTTGACTGCGCAGTTTCGATGGGCGCTACCCCATCTCATCAGAACTTTCGCAAGGAATGTATGTCTTTGACTTAAATCAGGGTTCATATTATTCATGAATTGGCAAAGTGAGATTTTTAGTGTGCCGACTTAGTTCGGTGGAATATTTTGTTTATCAGCGCTTCTCATTTGAAATATGTGGTACTAATATGAACCCTGATTTAAGTCAAAGACATACATTCGTTGCGAAAGTTCTGACGAGATGGGGTAGCGCCCATCGAAACTGCGCAGTCAACTTTTAGCTGCAACAATAAAGGTCTCACTTTGCCTATTTTGCTAATTTTTGGGTTCTGCTGAAGACTTCAGCACAACCTATGGACTTAAACAAAAATAAATGACAAGACAGTTAATGAAATTTTTTGTTTCAGGTTCGAAATGGAATAGATTGATTCTTATGTCTATTTTCTGCTTTTAAGTAACCATAAAAACTATAGAAATCGGCTTGGCTTCAAATATTTTCTTCACTCAAATTATGAGTTATAAAGGGTGATTTTTTAAGAGCTTGATAACTTTTTTTTAAAAAAAAACGCATAAAATTTGCAAAATCTCATCGGTTCTTTATTTGAAACGTTAGATTGGTCCATGACATTTACTTTTTGAAGATAATTTCATTTAAATGTTGACCGCGGCTGCGTCTTAGGTGGTCCATCCGCTTAGTCCAATTTTGGCATTTCCACGTTTTTGAGTAACAGAGACCCAATTGGTGCGAACGGCGACGAATCGAAAATTGGTGGTCATCATTAACACTGGCCGATACAGCTGCGATATTTTCTTCAGTTCGCACTCTACGTAAGCGTGTTGGTGGTTTAATGTCCAACAATGTAAATTTGGTGCGAAATTTAGTCACAATAGCCCGAATAGCCGCTTCAGTGGGTCGATTAAACTGACCATAAAATGGAAGCGCGCAATGAACTTTCTTAACAGAGCACGCATTTTGATAATAAAATTCAATAATTTGCAAGCGTTGTTCGTCTGTAAGACGATTCATGATGAAATGTCAAAGCATACTGAGCATCTTTCTCTTTGACACCATGTCTGAAATCCCACGTGATCTGTCAAATACTAATGCATGAAAATCCTAACCTCAAAAAAATCACTCTTTACATAGTTTTATCGCTTAAACTTTAAGTTTACTTTTGCGTAATAATATATATGTATAATACAGCTGGTGTGTGTATGATTTCTTTAGTTGATATTTCAACTAATGCCTTTTATAGAAAGGTTTTCCATGAAGCGTTATGAGAATTCATGTATTTATAAGAATTTATATCAAAAATAGTAAGTATGTTGAACTATAGTAAGTATTCTGATGAAAACTCCCGGTACAGGGTGCTTATGAATCTTTGTGGTAACGAGAGTAATTTCACCGACTCTCATCGGATATAAAACTCTCATCTTGAGTTTTATATCCGATGTAAGCCTAACATTAATATCCAGACTGTTGGCCAGATGGCAGAGTTTTTTATCCCATGGACTCTTACATGATACCTGGACTGTTGGACTGTAATGGCAGATGAATATACTTATATAGGGTCCGCCAAATAACTTTTTTTTGAAAATGCTATAAAAAAACTACTGAATATTTTCTCAAATTTCTTTTTTTATTTGAAAGTACAATCCTTCCGGTTAATAATGGAAAATAATTTAATTCAAATGGCTGCCTCGGGCACCCCACAAATAATAGTCCAACGGTTGAATAGTTGAAAAAAAAACGTTAGATCGAGGACCCCATACCAATGTCTCCTATGATTTACTTTTTCCGCTCTTGAAACCACATATTTCAACAAATAACTTCTTTTTTTTTGAAAATGCTATAAAAAACTACTGAATATTTTCTCAAATTTCTTTTTTTATTTGAAAGTACAATCCTTCCGGTTAATAATGGGAAATAATTTCATTCAAATGGCCGCTGAGGGCACCCCACAAATAATAGTCCAACGGTTGAATAGCTGAAAAAAAAGTTAGATGGCAGACCCTATAGAATATTCAGCAAATGTCCGAATGTTTTTCAGTCTCAATAGAAGAGGCATATGCAGCCAGTGCAAAAATGATAATTGGAAGTCCTTGCGATTGGAACATTTTCTGTTGCATTCCTAAACCTCGGGCATCAACTGATACACGAGATCTGTTTTCAACTAAAAATATTACGAAAACTGATATCGGTCATAACTTTTATAGAATAAATGATATATTTTTCATAGTGGGGACCATTCAAAAGCCATAGCAATGGAAACCAACACAGATATTTTGTATACTAGTATATATAGTGAATATATTCCGTTCTATGTATATCAACTTTTACCAGAAACTTCTTAAGAAGTCCACATTTCAATTGGTTTTTGGTTGGTTAGGATTTGGCTAATGTCATGGCGACCAGGCTTATCGTATGAGTTCTTCATTACTATTGGACCAGAACTGAAAGATTACAAACATATTTCAAGTGAAAACCTTATTAAAGTTGCTTGTGACTTAAGACTTCTGTTTTAGCACACTTAAACTTAACAAAAAATGACTTTCAATATAAAAATGTTTGTTTAATTTTCTAAAAAACAATTCTAAATCAATATTATTTTCTTTTCCCCCCAGTCCTTGTTAGCACTTATTCAAATGGCGCCACTTTATCTCACTTATTACCCAAATGCCATTCTCTTGGCCTAAAGCCAAAGAATTTCATTTCGCTGTAAAAATTAGTGAAAGTTATTGTTTAAACAAGCCACCACACAATATTAACAAATTTCTTAGCCGTTCATTACCTATGTTCGTTAATGTTCTATATTATTTCCTATTTTTTCTCAGCTCTTTCTTTGCCATGTCTTTTGTAATTCACTGACCTTTAGGCCATAACACAAATTTTGCTTAAATGTTTGTCTGTTTGTTTGCCTAAATATTTGAGAATTATTGTTGCTGTTTTTGTGGGTTTGTGTTATTAAACGGTCATTGTTAATTTGCATAAAGAAAACATGAAACAATCATTGCCTAGATTTTTTGTGGCGTTTTGTGTCATTTCATGAAATTTAACTGTTGTGACCAAAGACTCCATGTTTAAGAGGCCGGCTGGGTTTCTTTAAAAAATATATTTTTGGTAGCATTTTTTCCGTCCTCGTTGGTTTTGCTTGACTAACTGTTCGACTTGTATTCTATTTGATGGTGGTGGTTGTGTTGACTCTACTACCATTTTTTCTCTTTTGCTCAAATAAACTCTTAATATATTATTACAATGATGACCTACTTTAACGTGAGACGGACAAACACAAGCACCTATTACATATATTTAAATCCCCATATCCATATTCATATTATAGACGGCCTAAAAGTAAGCTGGTGATTTCAGATTATTTTTAGGCCGCTATTTCCAGTTCTATAGTGGATTTAGTAGGTTCTTGTCAGTGTTGCTGTGAGTGTGCGTGCGCCTGTGCGTTTGAGTTTCGAAATAGTTGTTTTTTTTTGCTTTTTTTTGTCAAGAGATTCTAAAAATCTTGTTTTTGTTGGTTATTTTTTTGGGCGCGTTTTACAAAAAACAAATTTCTTTTGGTGTGAAATCACAGAAAGTTTGTTGCTTAAGTCTTTTGATTTGTATGTATGCTAATAAGAACATATCTTGGCTTAGATGAAAGAAAGGCCGGGTTGTAATAAATTGGGTGATAATATTTGAAATCGTTTGTTAAACTCCAACAAAAGGGCCCTCATTATGGCATACAGAATTTCAATTATGGAAATTCTGCTTGTAAGATAGGCCGGAGAGAGCATAACATTAGTTTTTTTAATTGCATTTATTTTCAATAAATATTTTTAATTTTGATTAAATATTCAGGTTACAAACAAATGGAATATTGGGAATGGACTTTGGATTGATTTTTTGTCTTAGTAGCAGATCTTAAGAACACAAATATTACTTAATTGAAATAAACAATTTCAGAGTTTTTCAGCTTGGTATGACTTATTTAATATTCACGAAAAAATATATTTTCTTTTCTGAATCTCTGCTGGTTATATAACAAATCTCATTTCCCAATTCTTTTTCTTTGCTTTAAACTCTCATGAAATATTATTTTTTAAATGATATTTCCTCTAGAAACATGTGGAGGCATGAGATTTTATTCTGTTCTCTTCATTAATTTAATATGGATTTATTAGTTTGTTGTGAACACCTAAACAATATGAAATGGTGGGGGGGGTTCATGCTAAAGTTTGTGCCTTAAGTCTTTTGATTTATGGCACAGCACAACGGAAGTAATATACTATTTTGGTTAGTGAAAGCAATACCTTAAGCGTTAATTTGCCAATGTTTAATGGAAATGATGGAAGTTTTATTAACCTCACGGAATCAATAATGAAGAACAAATTCGAAATGTAATATGAGAATTTATATTTTATGTTGAAAGATTAAATTGAAATTTGATATTGATTAATTTGGGAAATGAAAGAATGAATGAAAGAAAAGTAAGACACAGACTTTTGTTCTTAAGATAATGATACTATTTTACAACGTTCCATATGATCATTTGTCAATGATTAATGACAATGGAAGACGTTTATTTGTTTAACATTAATGATGACCGCATTTCAAAAGGTGCTGAAATAATATAACAAATATATTTCTATGTTGATATTTTACAAATGATTTATTTACACAGACCTAATGATCACAAATTACAGCTATTAATTCTAATTATAGACATCCTATGATACTGCGATTTACAATTTAATTTTCCCCCCTAATTAACTTGAACTATTCGTATGTTTTGTTTATATTTTATATTGAAAACCCAATTTTCCGTAAAAATGAAGTGTTAATGATATTTTCGGTAACTTTTCGATATATTTGAAATTGTCACTTTGGTAAAAAGTATTTTATACCACATTTGAGCCAATTGTAAATCAATGTCTGCAATATCTTCACTTAGCAGATTCAGTGGCCAATAGATTTTCAAACTGTCTTGGGAATCAAATATAGTACAACAAGCAAGAAAGTTTCAGCCGACTAAACGCCCTAGTCAAATGTTATTACAATTTGGTAACTTTTTTGTTTTGGAAAAGCTGCGTTGTTTGTTGTTGTTTTCCATGTAAAACAAATTTGTTGTTATTGTAAAAAATTGAGTGTGTAGACGAAGTCAACAAACACACAAATACAATAACATAATTGTTCTCATCATTCGTAAATATAATCTACATTTCAAAAATTTAAATATTCAACTTCTCGTGGTCGAGCCTGTAGCACCTTTGAAACAAAACTAGTCGATCATTTTGTTGAAGGATCTCTAATATTGCTGATAAATACATTGTCTGGATTTGGAAATCTTGCATCAATTAGATGAACTTTTGGTCAATTTGGGTATATTGATTGGGTAAATAATTTTTCATTTCCTTCAGCGAATAGCCTATTGAAAATAAAAAAGGAAACCGTCTTTCCAAAAAAATTTAGCAATTTGTACTAACATTGCATCATTACCGTCAGAGCAGAGAAACAAGCCGAACCAAAATTTTCGGCGGCGGCGGCTGATGCAAAAATAGTCGGCGGCGGCGGCTTATCGGCTCGCGCCGTTATTTTTCTTACTTCAAAAAAAGAAAAACAGCAAAAAAATCGCTTTTATAAAAAAATCAATTTTATTAATTTTTTATTAAAAATAAACATTTAAATCCAAAGTATTAAAATTAATTTGTACTTTCTTTTAATATTAGCATTTTTAAAATGTAATATTATATATTAATGATGAAATATTATTGATTTTTCAATATTGGTTCGACTAGGTGCATGGGTTCGTACATGGGTTCAGTCTACTTCTCTTCGCTGTAATGCACGCACCTGCAACAGAGAAAGCTTCTTCGGACGAAGCTGAAGTTGCAGGAATACCGAACAAAATTGGCATGGAAATTTCTCATTTGTAAATTCATTAAAATCACCTGTTCTTTTTGACGCCACCAATCCAAACATTCGGTATCTTCGTGAGGAGCATTGAAATAAGATTGGATCTCTTTACGGAGGTCACCATCACCTACTTGAGAGCTAGTTGATGCCATAAATTCCAACATTGACTTCCGAGTTACTTCTTCTTTTTTATTTAATTTTCACTGAGGTGGTAGATTAGCACTCACACAGTTGCACACAGCAAAACAATATAAGAATGGTATTAAAAAATCGGCTAAGCCGGTGCAATCGGCTGCATTTTGAGCCGCCGATCAGCCGAGATTTTCAGCGGCGGCGCGACTCGTTAAAAATAGTCGGCGGTTCGGCTAGCCGCCGACCGCGCCGATACGGCTTGCTTCTCTGCGTCAGAGTTCACATAACATACGTATAAAGTCATGAAGGATTTCAAGCGCCGATTTATGTGCGCTTCAGCAGATTACGAATATTCTTATGGAAGTTAAATTGGTTTCGTTTTAACCATATATAAGTGTCGTATGTATTAGAAGGGCCAAGCTCTAATGACAGGGTATAATGGCTTAAATTCTACATAGATTATGGAGGGAGATATATTGTATGGGTGGCAAAAAAAAACATTTTTTTGGGTTTTAAGTAACTATAAAAATATTTGGATTTTAGGAAATAATGCATCAAACGTATTTGGCTATACCATCGATTGGTGTACTTTTACAATTTTTTTATTTTTGGTATTTCATGTTAGCTTGCCTTTTTATTTCACAAAAAATAGTGTCGTATATCTATCTTAGAAATTAATTATTATATTGGTAAATCTGGACTCCATATAATACAAAATGTACCAGAGGCATTCTAAACCAAAATAGAACGTATCAAGGTGATCGCAGTGCTGACGGGTCTTTTGCCAATTGGAATCCATGAGAAGAAGAGAGAAAAGAGACAGTCGAGTAATTCTTGTGCGTTTGCCTAGCTCTAATAGTTCCACGAGTAGCAATTACTACACAACATTGACGAGATATCGGAAATTGATATTAGAGAACTACTAAAATATTTAAATTTTTCAGACAGGATATAACAGACCTTTCCGAGTGGTGTGGTCCATTCAAAGCGGTGCCTTAACTTGACACTCCCAACCAAGTTAGTATTATATTAGACTAAATCACAGTCTGTGTATTTTTTTAATACTTTTAAAAATAATGTGTTTTGAGAGACCGCTGAAGATCATGTTCACTACCTAATACCTGTGGATGCTCGGGGGCATGTATATTAGGATGGGTCACCAATAGTTAATCGGTGCGGTCACACCCCCAGAAATGAAGATTCGGTCGTTTAATGGTGATCTGCAAAATTTTAAATAAATAGTCGCTGGATCAAACAGTCTGTGAGATAAACGCTTCCGTGTAATTTTTGTATCTAACATTTTTGTCCTAAGTTGTTTTCTGAATTAGTTGACCCTTGGAAGCCCTTTAAATATAAATTTTTATTCTAGTCTTATAACTCTTGGTCGTATTATTGGACGTTTATATAGATTTTTTGTGTTTTTATGTTTTCAATGTGACAGTTAAAACTCATATTTCTTGGGACCCTTTTTATAAAAAATAACTAAAATGACTCAATACCTTTCGAATGATGCCTAAATGATGAATATCGGAAATAAATGAAAATGATGTCACAGGCTCCATATTTGTGAAATAATTTAATACAGGATACGGCTTTTCAGAGCCAAAATTTTCAAATTCATTTTACAAAAATGAGCACTGCGGCATCCGATGTTAATCATTTACGTATCACTCGAAAGGTATTGAATGCAGCTATTTGCTTTTTATAAAATACTACCACCGAATACAAAAAACTTTTCAGTTGTCACAGTGAAATATCTCAAAAAATACTGTAAACGATCAATAATTCGACCAATAAGATACTCTAAGACAAGAATCAAAATTTTTATTTAAAAATTTGGATCAAAATGAAACATGAAGCAAAATTACACGATAAAAACATGATTTTTATGAGGATTTTCAGGAGCGTTTGGCTCACAGACGGCTTGATCTAGGAACGAAATATTTTGCAAATCATCATTAAACAGTCCAAACTTTATTTTCGTGGGGTGACTGGAAATTCTTCTTCCATTTGTATGGATCTCAACCCAGCCTAATGTATATCAGTTGATTTAATCAAGTGCAAATGTCTTACTTGTTTTTAAAATGTACTTGGGTAACCTAATCATTTAAAATATTGAAATACCTATGCAAAATTCTTAAACATGAATAATATTAAGAAGTTTACCAAATCCAAGCTACAACTCAGGAGGATGGTCTGACCAAAATATAATATGAAGAGATCAAACTACTTTTTTAACTTGAAAGATTTCAGTTTTCTACGTTAATTTCAGTATTCAGGGGCTTGGAGTCAAGCCAGACGATTTTGCAGAAACTGTGGGAACGAGACTGAGATAGTCGAACATCTTCTCGGTCTTTGTTGTTTAATGAAGGCTAGGGCGACAGAGGGTCGAGGTAGCTTTCTCAAAATCCATATACAAGTTTTTGATATGCATCATCTACAATAATGACACGTTGCACAGTGGGTCACTATGTGATTAAAAAGAAGATTGAAGCCTGACAATGTTTAAATGATGTTGATGCACAACAGATCTATGAAATTTGTAACCTATTTTTGAAAATAATGAATCTATTGTTTCAAATGTTGCATATAGATTACGACAATAGATAAAAGGGCAGAATTTTATGCAGAGATTCATATTAAAGTGTTTAACAAGTTCTTTAAAATGCCACCAGAGATTTTGTAGACTTTTCGAGGACCTATTCAGAATGTAAACCTTTGTGTTTCTGTGTAATACAATATTTTTAGAAGAACTGCATGTTTGTAAGCCTTAAGAACATGTTCATTGTTCTCATTTTTTTAAGAAAAACGTAAAATTGATATTGCGATGTTCGAGAATATTATTATATTATATTATTATAATAAAAATGAAAATTGAAATTATTAACTTTTAAGATGTTTTTTGAAGCTATTTACTCAGAATGTAGCGACACCTTCCGACCTCACATTTGGCGTTATTAGCGATGACTTCAAAACATTTGTGTTTTATATCTAAACATGGCCATGATCAATAGGAGAGCTTTTTTAAAGCTGATATGTTGATCAATTTTATTACGAAATGAAGCAGGCTCGTGGCCATCTAATAATCTAATTATACTTTTGCATTTATCTCAATTTACTATCCATTGAATTATAGTTTTACAAAATCGATCTGCAAAAAAATAACGACAGCAGAACAATTTCCTAATACTTAATTATTTCATCGTACCGCTTTGTAATTGTACTTCAGATTTCCGACTAACTAATTATAATTGCTCTATCGACTGGGGTATTTATCTTCTTAAGCCATATTGAAACACGTTTGTGTCTTAAGTCTTTCATATTCAAATATCCGGATCACTCATTTCTTCCGGTCTCACATCAAATCGTTTAATCTGATTTCCTCCCCCCTCCCTATGATGGGAATGTAACTTTATATGTCATCTTAAAAGTTTGTGTCTTAAGTCTTTAGTTTAGTTTCATCAAATAACCGAATTAGTGCAGTTGCCCACGGCCTCACAATCATATATTAAATCCTTTAATCTAATTCGCTACCCCCAACGGTTTCTACAGCCAAATTTCCACAGCAACGACCACCAAAAAGAATCAGACTATGCTCCAAATACAACGACAAGTTCTCGGCCTTTCAATTGCCACTCACTCACAGCGATGAAGTGTTACATTGATTTTTTACCGCCGTCATCGCTCTTCTTTTTTCAATTCCTTCACCCAGCTCAACGTATAACGTTGTTTCACAACGACCATTTAATCATATCAACTAACAAACTGTGGACTAACCAAGAAGTAGACATAAGAAAGGAGACAAAAACAACAACGAGAACCGAGAACGACAACCGACAACGACACCGTCAATACCAATAAAACCTGTATAAAAGAAATCAGAATCAGAGAATGCGGTCAAATCTAAAATAAACCGTAATCAATGACCGAAATTATATTGAATGTTTCTTATTTACTCCTCTTGCAACAACTGCCAAGCAATTCAATTCAAGACGTAGTAGTATTTCATACCATATGGATACTATGGATACTTGTTGTTGATTTGCGGCGGGGCGGAAGGTGGCTGAAGCTGTTTTTTCAAAGAATACAGAATAAATGGGAGTCGTGCGTTTCCACATTTCCGCATGATTATAGAGTTTGCAAGACCGACGACGACGACTGCGAGTACGAATACGACTACGAGAGTACGACTGTGCGGCAAGAACTTGGCGGCAACAGCAACTGAGCAATGCTTACAATCAACCTGCAAACAAACAGCAAAACGTTGCATACGTTACGCTTAAATGCTAAAGCAGTTAAATGAATGGTTAGCTAGCCAGCTAGCTAGCTGGCTAGATGTTTCCAAACATATGAGATATGTAACACGAGGGAGGTGTTGACAATTACAGTTTATTCTTAAGTCTTTTGATTAATAAGGTAAATAATTGTTATATATGTGCTAGTCTTTTGAAGCGAATTACTTTCAACAGTATTCTGTCCAATATATCCGAAATTGGACAACAATCACTGGGAGAGCTTTCCGTAAAAACGTATTTAAAAGACTGATTTAAAAGGTAGTAGCAAGCATATGTATAGGAAAACGTCAGTCAACATTGATATCGAAGCTTTTTTAAGTTAAAGATGATGTGAAACGATAATTTTCAGAAAATCAAAGGCAAAGTGTTACTGATGATATGTTTAGAATTTTACATCTTCAGACGTCATCAGATATCCGTAGTGGGAACCTAACTTAATAGAGACTTTTATGTCAAGAGTTACATTATTTAAGTATTACCGCTTTAAATTTGTAATTCAATATCATCGATTATACCGTGCGACTGTACTTTTCAGACCTGAACATATGCACAAAAACTTTGTACTTAGTTTTTTATTTAGAGATCTTTTCTCTTTAAAAATACTTCAAATTTCATGCTCCGACATGTATGTAGCATTAACAACAGTTTAAAATTTTCCTCCTTAAACAAAAGAATATAAATAAAATTGTTGTCAATGCTAAACTAATATAGATACAATCATGAAATTTGAAGTATTTTTGACAGATATTTTTCTCTTTCGTTTGATACCCATATCACATTTATATGGTTCGCTAAAGTACGAAAATAAATTATTAAAATATCGATATACTTTGGAAATTGAGAAATGATGAACAAATGGAAAACTGGGTATATACTTTTTTTAAATACTATCTCTAGTTTCATATGATTATGGTCTTAAACAGGGTCAATAAAAAATGCAAATTGTCTCACGGTATTACATTAGTTTAAACACATTTTGTCTAATGACTTTGAATAACATTTTCGGTTTTATTTGGACTTTCTAATACTAAAATTATATTTTACTCTCATTTTGGAAATATTAGTTCGATCATGTCGATCATGTATTAAAAATTAAAACAAAGTATTTTTTCATTTTTTTCTATTTTTAATGGTTTCATGGGCCTTTTTTCGCAACATCAAAAATTGATTTCCTTAAAACCAAACATTTTTTCTCATTTTTGGGAGATTTTGTTTTGTGACTGACTGTTTTTATGTGAAAATTATATTATCAACATTTGTAACCATCACAATTACCTTTAATTGGACATATAAGCGGTGTGATCGGACTTATATTTTCAATATGAGAATACAAATATTAAAGATACCTTCGGCAAAAATTGGAATTTTAATAAAAAAATATTCATAATTATTAATATCGTTTTCGTGATGCATCATCATTCCAAAAAATTTTTGTATCAAAATTTATTTTTGAAAATTCTAAAATACTGACAATTTATCTAGCAATTTAGTGGAAATATTCGCTTATGGCAAATAAAGTATGCCCTTAATGACAGCAATCGGCTATGATAGTAATAATTCCATGATTATGATAGTTCTTATACCCCAAATGCTCTCGCTTCTGACATTATTTCCCTGAAATACATAACAAGCTTATCTAAAAGCTAGATTTAATAGTTTCGGCTCTAAATAGAATCAATTATGATAAAAGAGCTTTGATAATCTTCTCTAGAAGTTACATTACACATTCGGAGTCGGTTGTAAAGCGGACCTTTCAGTGAGAACAAAATTATATAGCACACAGTTAATTAATTGAGAGAAGTTCCTAATTATAACTAATTATAATTTATATTATGTCTGTGGCATTATTTGCACTTTAGAGGCCTTAATTTCAATATTCATTCAAGGGGGTTTCTTCAAAAATTAAAATGTTTATTCCATAAAAGCAGCACGATTTATCAACAAATATCTAAATTATATTCTACTAGTACCGATCCGAATATTCGGCCCATTTAATCTAATTTTTTAGTTAAACTAGCGTATGAGCGACGTTTGACTCTATTGCACCCGAGTAATGCAGAGTTTCAGCAATGTTTACTTTATTGCATCTTCAGTAGCTCTACTACGGGTGCACTGCTTCCAAAATCTGGATAATTTTTCACTGTCGTAAAATTGATATGTTCTCATCATTATGTCTAATGATAAATTCTCGCCAGTTTTAGATTAGTGTACTCTACTACATGGATGGATACAATTGTATGGGTCATATAGTAAACACTATTGCCTTCATCTCGAAGACGAAATTCAAATTGCACTGAATATGATTTGTAATGTTTCTACAGTCCACTTCTATCAATATTTATTATTATTTTGATATTCGATGATATCAGTTAATAACTTGTCATCCGTAGATTGTGGACAAGACTTACTATGATGACTGCAGTGTCGCAGTATTTAATTTGGAATATGCCGTCTACAAAATGATCTATAGCTGCTGACCACAATCTCCAAATTTGATTTAATTATCCGGTAACTTACCTGAAAAGAAGAAGAAAAAATCAATTATTAATAATTTATTAAAACATACAATAGTTTATAAATATTTAAAGTAACTGAGAAATATTCTCTTAATTATAAAAAAGCGTTATGAATATTATTAAAATTGAAATTTAAAAAGTACAAGAATTTTTTAAAAAAGAAGTACCTAGATTCTTCGTACGAAAAAATATTAATTAAAAAATCGTCGAATAAACTGTGAATATCTGATCTATTATAAAAATATATCACGAAAACAAATATTGACAAGCACGTCTATTATATATTTAGTCCTTTAGTTCCCAGTGGACATAGGGCCGTAGATAGCCACATCTATTAAATAAATATTTTCTTTTTAGAACATCTCTTTCCTAATCCTCCCCTAAGAAGTTTACCAAAATTTACCACCTCCACCTCGTTTCTGACTTTACGTTGTACTATTCTTTGCTGACTATGGCTTTCAACAAAAAGAGCCATATAGGCTGAAATCGAGTAATAGATGCGAAGAAATACAGCAACATCAGCGGCGGCTAAGGCATTCGACAATAGATAAAATCTGGCTCACTTGGGGAACCTGTTACCCAATGTAACAAACATAGATGTGGTTGAACGGACGCACACATATGCTACACACCAACCAACCAACCACTCGCATTTACAGCCGCAACCAAGAGATTCTTTTCCAAAGCGACTCTCTTCCATAGTAAATTTATGTAACTGTTTTATGGGTCTCTGTTCAGCTTAAGCTGTAACTTTGTGGTCATTACGAAGCCAATACTAATACTAATAATAATAATAAACTTGGAAAATAAACATAAATAAAATTTATTAAAGAAAAAATCATTCAACGAAGAAAGATGTGAACACGGCATGGCCATTGTGTGGATGGAGTTAAAGAAAATGAAATAAATAAAATTTTGGAGGGAAACAAAATGTCATATGCCATTCATCTTGGGGATTGGTGATTAGGGAACTAAATAACAAAAGGGGGAATGGGGGTATTTTGAATGGAAAAAATTGTTGGAATAAGTTTAAGATATTCCAAAATATTTTTTCCATTTTTTAAATATTTTTCTCTATTTTTGCTTTGAAAAAGAAAAAACTACCCGAATTGCCTCAAAAGAGGCAGGGATAATATCTACCCAAAGATTTATGAAATGTGATATTTACATTCAAATTTTGTTAACATATTTATTGTAGACATAGCTCTGAGGATGCAATTTCACGAAATTGCGAAATATTGGATAAAATAAAGAATTTTATACAGAAATTACTCGAGCTTGAGAAATATTATTTATTTGGAATGTAAATAAAAGGTAGAAAAAACAACTCATATAAATAGATTTATGAAATGTTTAACATGGAATTCTACAAGAAGGTCCATAACTTCTACATTTATCCACACGTTTTCCTCAAATATGCCTTTTTTTCTTCGTTAAGTTCCAAGCTATTATAAAGTAAAAGTAGAATTCTTTACTTAATTTACAAAGAGTTTTCTCTCAGTATATAACCAATTTAAAAAATACAGGAGCGCCCCGGTAGTCGAGTTGGTAGCGTGCTCGGCTATCAGCGTGGGGGTTGTGGGTTCGATTCCCACCAGAGGCGCTGCTCTGTCGCTGCAATAACTAGCTACAATGGTCTTAGTCACCCCGGCTCAAACCCTGGTCCCAAAATTAGAATATAAATTTACTTTGTATTGAAATTCATAATAAAAAATACAGATTTTTTTAAATCTTTTGCGTCATAAAGTGGGTCATAACTTTTATATTTATCTATATTTCTATTAAAAATAATGCAAAATAATTGTTTCGAATTTTTTTATGTATTTTTTTCGAATCAACAAACAATATTTTTTTCTTAAAAGATTTTTTTTTTCAATTTTTTGGAGACTGTTTCTAAACCACTGTTTTTATGTGATAGTGAAATTCGCCAAATTTGTAGCCATCTTAATTACCTTTAACTAAACAATAGAAGGACTTTTATTTTCAATATAAGTGTATAAATATTGAAGGTATATTCGCCAAAATTTAATTTTATTAAAAAATATCGATAATTTTTTTAACATCGTTTTCGAGTTTAGTTAGCCAAAATATAGTGTAATCAAAAAATTATAGTACATATGGGTATCAAATGAAAGAGAAGAATATCTGTTAAATATAATTTATATGTAATGTTTCTATCTGTATTAGTTTAGCATTAACAACAATTTCAAAATTCCCCCTTATTTATTTAGTTTATTCATTTTTTTGTGTTTCAGGGGGAAATTGAAATGGTTCTTAATGCTAAACTAATAGATAGAGGCATGGAAATTTTAAGTATTTTTAACAGACATTCTTCTCTTTCATTTGATATCCATATCGCCTGTTTATGTCTCTCGAAAGTATGCACATAAATTATTAAGACAACATAACATAACAACATATTTATTTAGTTTATTCATATTTTACTATTTAAAGGAGGAAAACTGTTAATGCCAAACTAAGACAGACAGATGCATGGAATTTTTAGTATTTTTAACTTAGATTTTTCTCTTTCATTAGGTACCCATATCGGCACTGTAGGTCTCGTTAATGTATGAAAATTAATTATTTAAACATCTGTCGAAAGTATGAAAATAAATTATTAAGGCAAATATATCCTCCTGTAAACAAGAGAAAAGATCACCAAATGAATAACTGAGAACATATTTTTTCTATACACGATCTCTAGTTTCATATGTAAATGGCCTTGTTCAGGCCCAAAAAGTACTGTCGCACTGTGTTACAGGTACCTTCGGGAAAAAGTCGAATTTTAGTGGAAATTTAAAAAAATATATTCAATTTTTTTTAAATATCGTTTTCGATATTCGCAAGCCTTTCCTCAAAAAGTATAGTGTAATCCCAAAAATTTAGTAGAAATATTAAATTAATATCAATTTTATTATTATAAAATATGGACGATAAATGAAATTTTAGTCAAAAAATTTAAATGAAATTTTATTAATAAAAATCAACACCAACGATGTCTAAAATTTATACAAAATATTGGGTCGTGGATACAAAATGTAACCTTTATGTTGCCTAGAGTAATTACTCTAAGAATATATTTGCTTCATCAGATAATTTTTTGCACAAAATCAAATAACTATTTCTTACAAATATTGTTTTCCAAACATGACCTATTTACGTGGGAAAATATTTGTTTATCTCTAGTTTCATATGTACGTGGTCTTGTTCAGGTCCAAAAAGAACTGCCGCACGGTTAATTCGTTGATAATTGTTAATTATCAACGAAAATTGAAATTTTAGTAAAATAAATAAATTTTATACATAAAAAGGTTTTGTTGCTGATGTCTAAAATTTACACAAAATATTGAGTCGTTAATACTCTAGGTATATATTTGCTTGAATCACATTATATATTGTCCAAATTCAAATAATTATTTCTTACAAATATTGTTTTTCAAACATTACTTATTTACATGGAAACGTATTTGTTTTACATGTAAAGAAATATTTTTATATTTTATATTTTATTTTATTCTTTACAAATATCGCGTGGGCCATTTAACATTTTTAATTAGAATCGGCTATAAAAAAATGTACTGATTATTTTTTCAAAATTCTGGTTTTATTGGAAAGATCGAACTTTGTCATTTAATAATGGAAATGGCTCGGCAGTACCTCAGCCGATCAACGACAATTTTATATTTGTTAAAATATATGCCAGCCCAAAATCCACACCAAACAGTGACTCGTTGTGGATGCACTGGCTTCTCAATAGTCGCGTGTGGGTTCTCTGAACCACATATACGGTAATTTTGTTTATGGAGATAGCCACCGAGATGAAAATGATCTTCATCAGAAAATACCAAAATTGTCCACGTAAATTTCTTATAGTTTGCGTTAAAGACTCACTACTTTGGAAGTATTTTTTAATATTTCCCTATTTTGTTCGAGTGTATAGCGTCCCCTTTTGCAAAATAAATATGAATGTTATTCTACCTTTCAAAGTCAAAGTAATCGGTAGTTCAAATTCAATATGTTTTATGGTCCACCCTAAACATATTTGTTTTTATTTATTTATTATGAATTATAATACAAAGTAAATTTATATTCTAATTTTGGGTCCAAGGATTGAGCCGGGGTGACTAAGACCAATGTAGCTAGTTATTGCAGCGACAGACCAAAGCCTTTGGTGGGAATCGAACCCACAACCCTCACGCTGATAGCCGAGCATACTACCAACTCGACTACCGGTGCGCATATATATTTTTGTTTTTTTAGGCAAACATATAATAATAATATAAATTTTTCTCCGTGTAGCTCTATGTTTGTAGATCTTTGTTTGTATAACTATTTAGCTGAATACATACAGCATTTGTCGAGGTTAGCAGTCTTTTGAAACCGTTACCTAAAGTCTACTTAACTTCTTCTACCACTTCTGTGGCTTTCATTCTAGACCCTACCTCCATCTTGCTTCTACCTCCCGCGATGCTCATGGCTGATCATATCTTTGCCATATTCTATTTTGCGCCTTTTTTCTCGTTCATTTGTCCATTCATAATTCTTAATTTGAGGTAATTTTTTGTTGGATGTTTTTTCTTTGCTAAACATTTTGTGATGGGTTATTTAACGAGCATGAATGGTGAGTTTTACAAGCAATTAATTTGCAACCATACATCATTCATAACTTTTCTTTTGTGAGCCAGAAAAAAACTATTTCGTACGTCCATCTATCCCAGTCCAAACATTCAGTTTTAAGCTGTAGAGAAGGTGTTTTCCAACATGATGTATGACTGCTATAAATCAATGATTGTTCTGCTTTCGGGGAGAAGGTAGAATTCAATGCAAAAATCTCTTTATGTAAGAATGTGTTAATGCGTATTTTTTTGTGGGGACGCACAACAAACAATCTACATAGAAATCCATGAAAGACTTAAGACACAAACGTCCACTGGCAAGGGACCCTCTGCAATGAAAGACTTAAGGCACAAGCGTAATATTCCCTACAACACAACCTGACATTGAAGAGTTGAACAAACACTCCCCAATGCAAACATTCTCACCATAAGAAGTCCGTGAATGACTTAAGTAAGACACCCATGCTCCCAGCTTCAAACAAATAATAATCGAAAGACTTACGCCACGAGCGTTATTAATTGAAACGCTAATTCACTGAAAGGAGAAATTCCAACAACAACAAAATTGATGGATATGTTTTGATTTGGAATGTGACGGGCTGAATTGTGAGGTATATTTTCCAAATTAAAAAAAGAAACTTAGGAAATCACTTCTGCCTTTGTTGATGAGGAGGACTGCACTAATTTGATAAGAAGATAAATATCAATATTTTTAATAAACAAATTAAAATTCTTGAAATTTGATTGGATGTGAAAGGCAAGGCATGCTATCGATCTTATTTTTTTAAGATTAGTTTTATAATAAGGAAAGGTTCGCCTGGAAAAATGAATCCGAAAAAATTTAAAATTCTAGAAATTTGACAGGATGCGAAAACATGAAAGGCAAGTCAAGTTTCAAAAGGAAAGGTTCGTGTGGGAAAATTAACCCGAAAAAAAAATAAAATTTTATTGGATGTGAAATCGTGAAAGCCAAGTCTATCGATCTTATTTTTTATATCATTTTAACGACTCGCCTGGAAAAATATCACCATGACATTTGTAAATAAATTTGCATTCTATAAAATGCAAACATGAAAAAGGCCTTGATCCATTAGAATATTCCAGTTCAATAGCAAGAAAAATTAAAAAGCCACTAGAAAGGAAGGGCAAAAGATAATCAAACCGTGATGTTTTCCCTAAAACTCATTACTTTGACTTTATTTTTATTTTCAGTTTTATGTTTGACATTTGCCAAATTGGGACGCTATACGCTGGAACAAAATTTTTAAAAACTTAACGCAAACTGTAAGAAATGTATGCGGTAAATTTTCGTGTTTTCAGATGAGGCCCATATTCATCTCGGTGGCTATGTCAATAAGCAAAACTGCCGCATATGGGATTCAGAGAACCCACACATGACTATTGAGAAGCCAATACATCCACAATGAGTCACTGTTTGGTGTGAACTTTGGGTTATACTGAAAAATTGGTAGTCATATGAATGATATTGTGTTCCATTATTAAATGACAACTTTCAACCTTTCCAATAAAACCAGAATTTTTAAAAAATAATCAGCACTTTTTTAATCTAATCCAATCTAATTTAAAATTGTAAATGACCAGTCGTGGTAGTCATATGAAATAGTGTCTTCCGTTATTAAATGACAACGCGCAATCTTTCCAATTAAACCAGAAATTCGAAAAAATAATCTGTACTTTTTTATAGCCGATTCTATTTTAAAATTCTAAATGGCCCACCCTATACTTTATTCAAAACAAATTATATAAAACTACTCGTTCAACGTTGGTCTTTTAAAAAAACTACAAAGTTTATTAAGATGCCATACAAAATCAATTAATCCCACCTCTTTCAGCAATCTCAAGATAATGTCATTAATGAAGTTAATCTTCTTCTTCTTTGCAAAATTATGATACATAATTAAAATCTAACAAAAGTTCGATAAACCAAAATTAAACGTCTTAAGGCACCAAACAATTAAGTAACTATAACTTCGAAAAAATGATGGCAAACATTAAACTCTAGCGAGACAAGCATTACCAATCGTTGTTAAGACAAACCCATCATCAGCTCTAAATCAACGGTTTTAATTAATATAATCAATAGAAAAGAAAAACCCATCCAATTATGGATGTATGTGTATGACTACAAATAATAAGTGTAGAAGAAAATCACAAGCAATTAATTTCAATCAATCAAATTAGTTGTTAGATTGGCAGAAACTTTCTTTAGAGTTGCCGAATTTCTTTATTATCTTTTGTGGAGTGTGATTCCACAAATAAGTTAGATAATCCATCAAGAATATCTCGCCAATTAATGGACGATCATGATCAATTACATGTCAGCTGAATGGTGGCGGAAGTTGTTGTGGAATGGTTATAGCATAAGATTTGCAACTAATTCGGAATATATAGCAACATTGCTTAAATCGGTATATTTTTTAGACTAGGCTTTAAGTGATAAATGACAATAGTAACAGTAACTGATTTGTTTTCATCTTTTACATTTGATAACTTTTCGTAAGAACATTTCATTGAACAATCATTAAAAGCCTTAGGCGAATAAATTATACAAATTAAATATACAAAACTTGAGGGTTTTGTTAAGTCACTGGAGATTATTCTTAAGAGCTTAACGAATTAAGTGACATTTTTATATTAGACTTAGATACTCCATAACTCTCAATTTAAAATCATAATCGAAAGACTTAAGACACAAGCGTTATCTAATGAATAAGGGGGACTTCAAAAATGGTGGAAATTATTTGAATTATATTGTAATGTTTCAAGAGAAAGATTTAAAGATTTGTGAGTAAAAAACCCGTTATATTTTTGAGAATAAATTCACATCTCTGTATATTTAACACTTAATATAAGGAGTTTTTGTTCGAGCTGCAAAAAATATATGTTGTACAACTGTTTTCATAGATTTGATGTTTGTAAAAATCGGGTTATAGTCAACTAAGTTATAGGCTTAGAAGTGCGCTAAGGTACGCAAAATTGGAATTTTACATGAAAGTCAAGATTTTGGAGGAGTCTGTGAAATTTCACAGACAGTATAGTATCGCCTTCAATAAGTTTTGGAATGTGACATAGACGGCGTCGAATCAAATGAGCGGTACGAATATGTGCATTTTTGCTGTTGTTTTATAAATTGGGTTAGCATACCATTGGGTCCGAGGAGAAAAATCAATTGCTGGTATATTTAGTTTGTGTACACTATAAGCTTTCTTTTTTGGTAATTGTCATCATTGAGAAAAAAATGATTGGCTCGGAAAAACCCATAAAAATAGAAAAAAATGTAGAAGTTATGGACAACTTTGTAGACATAAAAGAATTTAAAAATAATCTCAAGGTTTTCTAAAATTCTGAAAAATATTGAAAACAATAAGAGAAGCGCCAAAAACTCGAATTTGAATTTTCATTAATCTATTAAAAAGTTTGTACAAATTTACAACTCGTATTTCGACCTGTGCCTCCCGTGGCCTAATTTTCACTACATTTTTCAGCTTTTTTAGATGAAAATATAAATGGTACGAAATCCGCAACAAAGCAAGGCACTTTGTGAATGCATTTGTTTCCCAACAAAGCTCGTGGAATTCTTTTGTCACAGCGGCGATAATTAACAAATCCGTCAAGATACAAATGTATTCCACAAAAATGAAATAGTGAAATAGTTCACTATTTCAGCTATGTTGAACTCACAATCAGGCAACACCAGAATAGCCTCGTTTTCACCAAGTCTGGTTAGAGATAACCAGCTATACCTGTTGTTTAGCTTCAACTGAAGGTTAACCAGACTTTCTTCAAATTTAAATTTATATTTGAATATTGAAATTTTATTCGGGTAAATACCATATTTGCGCCAATTACTTCAACCATAAAAACTATGAAAAAGCATTTATCCAATAATCTCAGCAGTTGAAATGATAGTTACTTGGTTTGGTCGAGTAATTTTCCATTTTGGTGATCAGAATCTGAGATCCAGATCATTGCTATATAATACTAAGAATTTCTTAATTGGAAATTATTGAAGTATTATTGAACAATGAAATTAATTTATATTAAATTGTCGTGTATTATTTCGTAAAAATAGTGTATATGAGCCAGCAAAATCATGGAGGGCATTTAACCAAAATATGTAGTAACATTTTTAGAGAGCAAGGTAACTTCTGAAGCTAGTTGAAAACCAAAAGATACCTATTGGTGAGACAAAATATTACAATGCAATTTTGCATCCATCCACTGGAAGTTGAAAAATTGAATAAAAATCGGATTTACATGAATCCGATTTAGTCAAATCCTATATTAGGATTTGACTAATTCTCGCAATTCTGACAGACTTTGCAAGATTGAACAGAGGACCTATCTATATAAATCAGAAAATGATTTGCTTTCTGATTTAAGAAGAACAAACAAACAAAACTTTATTTGAACCCTTTTTACAGGGAAACATTGATTTGTTTTAGAAATGTAAATGACTGCAGCTTGTTCCTCATAGAATATGTATGTACTCACCCCTATTATGAAATTATTTTCCCAAATATTTTGTGTAAAGGGCACAACATTTTTTTTGTTTTTTAATATCTGTTCTTCTAATTAGCTAACAATAGTTCAATATTCTGAATGCTGAACAACTGTTAAAATATTAAAACATTTCAAACTCTGGAAATGTGTTGACTTTGTCTTCAAGTACACATCCCAACATTTGTTTTTTAAAAAGCTTTAGATATTTCCCCCTAAAATTTCCATCCATTTTTGGGGTTATTTTAAACCACTGTTCATAATTTGTGGGTTGTTATTAGGTCATGTTTTACATGATATCATAGCCAAATTTACCATTTCTTAGAAAATTACAACAAAATAATAATAAATTAATAGATTGAAAGCATAAATTAAAACAATTCTACGAAAATGTGTCGAAGAATGTGGATAAACATAAACATAAATTAACGATTTTTATATTGTATTCTATAGAGTTTGATGTGTTCGAAATAATTAACATATTAATGGTTTTGGCATAACATTATGCTATTCATATAATGAAAAGAAATACACAACACGTTTTAAATTAATTTACGAGAATTTTTATATATTGGAAAGTGTGAGAAAGATCCTTGTCAGAAATTCATGATGAAATATGCTCATGATTGTCAACTGTGTATGTCTGTCTTTTTTCTGAATATACATTTAATATTACAAAATACTAAATCTGTAACTAAGTAACTACCGTGAGAATATTTCAATGTATCAATAATACACCACGAGTGATAGCTGGCTGGTGGTAGTCCGGTATTAAAATCATTAGCAATTTCCAAACTGAAATATATTTTGTTGTATTTTTTGCATTAGACCATATGAAATCCGCTCACAACTGACTCACGTTTACGAACATTTATTATGAATAACTTACAGCAAATCCAAACAAACAAATTGCAGCACATGCGCAGCCCCTCATAGCATGCGGTTATGTGCAACATGCAACATGCAATTGATTAATAATTAAGGTTGCCATGTAATGATAAATTTAACACCGTCACACACAAACGTTCACTAGCAGTGGTTGATTTGTTTTTTCTTTTTTCGCTTTGGCTTTGAAGAACAATTAAATCGTAAAACAAACTGAAAGAAAAATAATGTCAGGCAAAAAATGTGTATTTTTTTCTATTTGCCCCGCGGAAAACTTGCTCAAATGCGAACAAGTGTTCGTTTTGCGTTCTGTTTTATTGATAACACGCTGAACTGAGGTAAAACTATAATTTAGCCGGGCTCATTTGAGCCGCAAAACCGCCGCAACATTTTATTTATCTGGAGCAAAAATATGCCCAACCATTTGAAAAATGTTATTGTCAAATATGAAGGCGCACAAACACAAACACACACATGCACAGTCACACGGTGAATTATGATTACAAACCGCATATTTTGCAAAATAGATTTGACGACAATGTACGTTGGTGTGTGTGTCTATGTATTGACAGCACTGGGAATTGGGTTAACAGAACCCAACCTAACCAAACCATGCCAAGCCAAGCAACCAACAACACTTTGCGCTGCTAACCCAATCCACAGTTGACACTTGATGAAGTGCAAAAGCGGCCAACAACGGCTGCGCAAAACGAATGCTAAGAATGATATGAGAGAAGAATTTGCTTTAATATTTAAAATAGTTGTTTAGTTCTTGTGGCGATGTTGCTTGTCACTTCGATGAAGCATTGGCTTGCAAAGCCACGTTCGTTGCTTAAGTCTTTTGTTTTTTAACCTCCCAAGTATTGTGGTTTTGTGTCGAAAAATATGTCGCCACGCTAAGTTGTTGTTCTGTTATCGGCCAACCACAGCCCTAACAATATTAATTGGTGGCTTTCAATCAGTAGGGGGTTTAGAGGCGACCCCTATACCCCAGCCCAACTCATTGTGGGAAGACATGACATGTTTATGGGTTTATTGAATTGTCATACAAAGAATGAAACACGATTATTCATCAAATTGTTGCTAAAGAATTTGCTGTTTTGCTATCCAGTTAGATTTTATAAATAACTTAGCACAGATTATGTTTTTGCTCATGAGATTTGACCTACTTATTAAGAGAAGATACAATTGAAGTGAAAAACACATTTTCAGTTCTGTCTTTGTCACCATATCATAATAGTAACATATGCTGAATAGACGGTAGCCCACGAATGATGTGAGCCATATTGTTCGCATTTGTGCCATAAATGCCCGGGGGCCACACAAATTTGTAGGAAATATGTATTCAACAAAAAATTAAAAAAAATTGTCTAAATATTTATTTTGTGTACATTAAGGCATGGTGACTTATAAAATCATAGCAAATATTTTTATTAACCTTTTTTACTAAAATTCCAATTTTTGTCCAAGGTACATTTAATATTTGTACTCTTGTAGATATAAATCCGATCAGTTCCGGTTATATGTCAATTTAAAGATAATTATTGTGCTTTGAATATCACATTAAAATGTGTTACAGTCGCCAAAAGTTTGAGAAATAAATATAACTTAAAAAAAAATATTTAAAAAAATAGAAATAATAGTACCCCTAGCATTCTAACATAGAGAACAATATCTATTTGTGATAGATCTATAGACAAAACTGGGCTTGGTGCAAACAGGGAAAATGTCAAGTTATCACTTTTGAACAAATTTCAATTGAAGGTTTTATATAAGTTTTTTTTTATAGAAGAGTTCATAGTGACATTAACAGCATCACATTTATAAAGGTCTTCTGCAAATATTAACTCAAATATATTTACATTGACCCCTTTTACCACCAAGAGACGGAAGGGCAGATGATATGTCCGACTTTGTAGACGCAAGCGATTTTTTTTTCTAAAAGCCATGTAATTTTAATTTTAGAAAAAAGTAATTGACAGAATATTTTGTTTTATTTTCTAAAAGCTGGGATCTTGTAGAAGAAAATAAGGCATATTTGAAGAATTCCAATGGATGAAGAATTCATCTAAAAACGAAAAAATGACCCATTTTTTTTGAAATTCCCTTTACTTCTACAAGAAGGGTCATTACTTTTATGTTTATTCAAAGATTTTCTTCGAATACCGACGTTATATTCTTTCTTCTGTTACCGATGTTATATTAGCCATCTATGCCTTTCCAGAATACAAATCGGTCCCAAAATATTGAAGTTTTGTGGATTTTATAAGAAAATGTATCAGAAATAGTGATAAATTGTAAAGAAATGTATAGCTCTCAAATTGACAGTAACAAAGTCAAAGTTGGAACTGCGTATAAAACAGGCCAAAGTTTATTCTTTTGAAGCCCGCATATATCATGTTATTTTAAGGGGTTACACCAACCTGATTTTTTTTGGTTTGAGTCATTCCATGTCATGCGCTTCGATTTTTGACCTCGATTGTTTTGTATTCTTCTCACAAAAACACAATTTGTTTTTTTTTTACGAATTATGACCAATTTAACAGTGAAAATACATCTCTTTTACAAAGGTATGTCCATTAAATCGCCTGTAACTCCTGAAATACTTCACCGATTTTAATTTACAATACCTTGTTTTGAAGGAAATTTCAATAAATTTTAAACTATTATTTTTAAATTATTATTTTATTTTTTTACAATTTTAGTTTTTTTTATTTTTATTTTCGAAATGATTACATTATTTTTTTTTAATTTTAACGTTAAAGTAGTGCTCTTAGATGTCTTTTTTAGTACTTCTGTGAGTTTGGAAGTGGTGAAATGATGGTTTCTATTTTTTACGATTTTTTTGCAAAATCAACCTGAATTTCAGTGAAAAATCTTATGAATGATATTTGTCATTAGGTTATTTATTAAATCTTTAAAAAAGTTGTTGATGAAAATTTTTATTTTATCTTTGTTTGCACCATCAGAAAAATAAAAATATATATATTTGTCCATTGCCTACTTTTTATATAGTTTTCATTGTTTTTAAACGTCTGAAAAAAATTATCATTCATTGAAATTCTGATCTATTTTGTAAAAAAAATCGTAAAAATAGAAGCCATAATTCCACCATTTCCAAACTCACAGAATTATTAAAAAAAGACATCTAAGAGCACTACTTTAAAGTTTCAAAAAAAAAAACATATATTAACCAATGTTATTGCCGCAAATTAAAAATTCATTTTCAAGTCTGTTTATTGGGCTGTCAGGGTGGTGTAACTCCTTAATCATTTCTATTACATATTCTGTTGTAAGGTTATGTTCAATTTTATTTTTTCAATAAAACTCAATAAATGTTCAGCATTAAATATTAGAGAACATAAAAATGCATGTATAGGGTCCGCCATCTAAGGTTTTTTTTTCAATTATTCAACCATTGGACTATTATTTGTGGGGTGCCCGCAGCAGCCATTTAAATGCAATTATTTTCCATTATTAACCGAAAGGATTGTACTTGCAAATAAAGAAAGAAATTTGAGAAAATATTCAGTAGTTTTTTTATAGCATTTTCAAAAAAAGTTATTTGGCGGACCCTGTATAATGATTTGTATTCACACCTATTATGAAATTAATTTGCAGAAATTTTTTTGGAAAAAGGAGCAAAAGTTGTATATTCAATATTTTTTGTTTTTATTTTTGACAAATAAAGCAATATTAGCTATTGTCAGCTGATTTCCAAAGTTCGTATAAATTCATAATAATTTCATTCGCAATTATACAAAACTGACACCAAAATTTAAAATTATATTTTTTTTGCAAAAAGTAATCGGGTTGTTTATTAACTATTTAATGAATTAAATTAATATGAACCCCTTTCAAAAAAGTTTTGCAGCATTAAAACTTGTCAAATGAAAAACGACGATTTGAATATATAGGGTCCGCCATCTAACGTTTTCAACTATTCAACCGTTGGACTATTATTTGTGGGGTGCCCTCAGCAGCCATTTGAATGAAATTATTATCCATTATTAACCGGAAGGATTGTACTTTGAAATAAAAAAAGAAATTTGAGAAAATATTCAGTAGTTTTTTTACCCTATACATTTGTCAGCAGGATTCTCGAGGGTTTGCAGAAATGCAAATGCCTATCCCTTTAAATGAATAATTTTTAAGATTTGTTTTCCTAAAATAAAATAAAATAAATAAAACAAAAAAAAGAAATCAGAGTCACATGACAATTTCACATACGAATATTTGGGTTGTTACCATAGCCCTTCATCCAAAACTGTGGGATCACCAACTTGACACGATGATTTGGCATCAGTGATTGAATAATAAACAATAATTTTAAGAGACTCCGACAGAACACTGTAGCCACCACAAACTTTCAACATCGAAGGGCCCTAATTGGAAATCCTATACATTTATATTAATTGGCTAGTTTTCTATTCAAAGTTAAAGTACATAAATATCGGGTAATATTATATTTATATTTATTTGAACATTACATCATAAATTTTGCTCAATGCTTCTTGTAGAGTGCCGAAAGATAAGAATGATCAAGAAATAATAAAAAGAATTTGAATATTTTTTTTTCATTTTCCGGACAATTCCCGTGTGAAATGAAAAAAGAAAATTTATTGAAACCAAATTGCCACCCTTGGAATAAAGATCAAAAAACAGTGAAATAATGCCCAATAAGAGAAAAAATAATAATTAAAGGAAAAGAGAAAGGCAAAAGGACTACAAAAGCAAAATAGTCCCATCAAAAAGATAAATATATTGGTCGAATTTCATATGAAATATTTCCTGAATTCTCAGGAAGACGGCCGATTTTTAGGCGACAAGCCGCCGCATGTTTGTGCATACAATATTCCTTTATACCAAGGTCCCTTAAAATTAGCAGCAAATTTAGAATTTCTTTTTTTTCTTTCTTTTTTTTCTTCCATTAGGATTTTAATAGTTGGGAGTTTTATCACGACATTTATTTTATGCGGTCTTCAATTTGGTATTTCGTTGGAAAGAAATTTTGCATAGGAAACCCCATAAAGTGTATATGAATCTAAATTATGTCCATTTGTCCAGTTGTTATCCATAAAAAATGAATACGTTTTTCGGCCTAAGCCGAGCAAAATACATAGTGAGAAATATGGCGATAAATAAATAGTAAAATTCGAAATTTTGAAAGTTGTGCGAATTTTCACATTTGGAGCGAACAACAATCAGCACATGAAAAACGAGATAAAAGAAGCTAATTAAAAGTATACGAAACTCTTAAATAAAAAAACAGCACAAAACAACATGATGACTTAATACCAAAACCAAACAGTCGGTCAATTTTTCATTTGCGATGAAAATAGAAAAAGTGTCATAAAACATAAACACAGACACACAACTATTACACAATCGTCTTTCCTGTTTGTGAGATAATTTCCAAACGATTTCCTCATTAGCAGTGACAGGCAGACCATAGTCAATATTAAATTACCACTCAGTTGTATTAGAAATACAAGTCACTTGCAAAAGACAAATATCAATGAGTTGCACTTCCCCCACCAACTCAGCCCAGCCCATCAAAGAGCATCCATTTATCCAACCATCATTCAAGGTAAATAGGAAAAAAATTACACTTCCGTTTAAAAAAGTAAAACCGCCACCGCAAATGTTGAAGGAAAACAAAAGTAATGGAAATGGAGTTCAAGTTAAAAACAACATCACAATATCTTTCCTATGGAAAATATAAACCATAACTTCCCTAAAGATTATATAGTAAACGAAGAAAGAAAAAGACACAATACACCAACAAATAATAATAACAGCAACAATCAAACTGGGAGTGGTGGCAGGTGGCCGGGGGAGGTGGACAAGTTTAAGGAAAAACTCCCATGACAATTATAATCACCAGACAATTGTCGTTTGGTTTTTTGTCAGATCGTCTCGTCTCGTCTTGGCTGGAAAAGGGAAAAGCTCTCAAAGACCATAAAAAAGTCCAGAGTATGAACTAAAAGTAAAGCGCGAAAAGAGTTTTCACATAATTTTACTTGAAATGACTCTGCGCAATCGCACCATCTTCAGGCGGCTGTTGGCTTTTTTTTTTTTTTTCAAACTAAACCAGTACGAGAGGAGTCTCTCGGTGAGTGTTTGCATAAGTACTTGCCGCACTCGTCAGTAGTAGCTTTGAGATACTTTTTTGTTTGTTGTATATGCATGGAAGCATGTATGTGTGTGTTCATTTACTTTTACTTTTCTTTCTTCTTTACGTTATTTTTACTTTCTCATTTATTTTTAATGTTTTTCTTTTGCTGTGTGCTGTTGTTGTTGTTTATTTGAGTATGATTTACAACAACTTTTGTGAGTTTAAATTTTAAACCGATGCGTACGATCAGCTATCTCTCTGTCTATATCGGTGTAGCGGTGTAACGTTGTATCTGTGTCGTTTGCCTTTGCTCGGCTGTAATGGTCATTCGAATTAAAAATTCATTCAGTTTAAGCCGGGTTACAAAAAAAACCGGTTTTTACTGTCCAGACTCGGTGTTTTTTTTCTTTTTTCATATTGTGATTGCTGTTGTGGTAATTTAGGTGAGAGATGTCACTTAAATGTTGGTCATTCTTTCATTCAACGTTGTTTTTGTTTAGCCTGAAACAGGTTGTAATTAACGCTGTTGTTGTTTGTTTTTGTTGTCGGTTTAATTAAAAGCAGATGATTACTTAGGTGTTTACATTACATATGATTTTTGAAACGGCTGGGAGTCAGAGTAAATTTTTGAAACGAAGTTGTTATTTTATGTTAGAAATGTTGATGGCTGAGTTGGATTTTTTTGAAAAAAAACAACTCTTCAAAGTGAATGCTCAGATCCTAGAGATTGATATGAATGCAATGATTTATTTTTATTTCGATTAAAGAAATAATCAGCGAAGTAGGGATGAGCTAATCTGCAGACTAATGATCAAGAAATAATAAAAATAAAATACAATTTGCATATTTATCCATTATACGGACATTTTCAATATGACATAGAAACAACAAAAAAATGCAAAGAGAAAATTTGAATTATAAAAAATAACCGATACATCATTGGAATAAAGAATAAAAATGATATAAAAAATAGTAATAAACGAAAAGTGCATCCCAAATATTGGTCAAATTTCTTATGAAAAATCTCCCGAAAATTTTACAATTTTTGCTTTTTCCATATTCACATGATACAATGAAAAATTTTTACAAAAATTCATAAGAAATATACCCGAAATTTGCAGAAAGAAAAATCGACGAGTCTATGAGTGGCACAATATCTTTACTTAGGATAGTTGGCTTTGAACATATCCCATAATATAGGAAACAAAAATACTTGAAACCAATTGGGAGTTTCGGAATCTTCGTTTTAATTCAATTTAATAATTAATTGAGTAGAAGGATATATAAAATAATGAAAATTATTATATCGAAGTATTATTTTAAGCTGATGAACAATTTGAAAAATGTATTAATTATTCAAGCTCGAGGTCTTGATTAATTAATAAATGTTCAGTAAAATATCGAATACTTTTACAATTTTACATTTATTTTATTGGACCTGTGCAAGACAATATATAGGGTCCGCCAAATAACTTTTTTTTTGAAAATGCTAAAAAAAACTGGTGAATATTGTTTCAAATTTCTTTTTTTTTTTTGAAAGTACAATCCTTTCGGTTAATAATGGAAAATAATTTCATTCAAATGGCTGCCTCGGGCACCCCACAAATAATAGTCCAACGGATGAATAGTTGAAAAAAAAACGTTAGATTTTTTTTCTTTTGGAGATCCTTTCTCTTTTTTAATTTTTAAAGAAAACATATGTTTAAATAATATATTTTCATACTTTTTACAGTACTTTTAATTTCCAAAGACTATATTTGTCTTAATAATTTATTTTCATACTTTCGAGAGCCATACAAAAGGTATCAAATAAATGAGAAGAATAGCTGTTAGAAATACTTTAAATATAATGCTTCTTTCTGTATTAATTTAGTATTAACAACAATTTCAAATTTTCCCACTTATTTATTTAGTTTATTCATATTTTACTATTGCAAGGGGGAAAACTTCAAATGCTTGCTTTGCAATTTTTAGTCTTTTTAACAGACATTTATCTCTTTCGTTTGTATGGCTTTCGAAAGTATGAAAATAAATTAATCAGACAAATATATTCTTTGGAAATTAAAAGTCCTGTAAAGAGGAGAAAAGAAGACCAAATGAAAAACTGAAAAATATAATTTTTTATATAGCCAAAACAAAACAAATACAAATATTAAAAAAATAATTTTTATAAATAAATTAATATTTTAATTATTTCAAACCATTATTTATTTCAAATCAAAAAATAAATCTTCTTCTATTTATATTTTCAAAAAGCTTAAATAGCATAAATATTGTTAGATAGTGGGTGCTACAGTTGGTTGTATTTCCATTCTATTTTAATTTCAAAAGCACAAATTTTGAAATTCCATTATCAGACGTACATGTGCAAAGTGCAAAATAACCTAACTTCATGATTCAACCAATTTTTGCCGTAAAAGAAAAAGTACGAATTTGGAAAAACACCGAATTCCATGATTCCAGCTGCGGCCATTTGGTTAGTACCATTTTTACCCCCTTAACGTTTCTACGCAATTAAAATTGCATCATTCTAGCTGTAGTCGTTTAGTTAGTACTATTTTTACCCCTCTGTACCATTGTATCCCTTGAAAGTACGAATTTCGTAAAATCCGTTTATTTTCCGTGTCTACGCTGTCAGAGGAATATATACTCCGAATTGCATGACTCTAGCTGCGGTCATTGGGTTGGTACTATTTGTATCCCCTTTTTCCATTTTATCCCCAAAAAGTACGAATTTCGAAAAATCCGTTTATTTCCCGTGTCTGCGCAGTCAGAGCAATGTATACTCAGAATTTCATGACTCTATCTGCGGTCAATTGGTTGGTAGTATTTGTACCCCATTTTTCATTTTAACCCCAAAAAGTACGAATTTCGAAAAATCAGTTTATTCTACGTGTCTACGCAATCAGAAGAATGTATACACCGAATTTCATTATTCCAGGTGTAGCCGTTTGGTTGGTACCATTTATATCCCGTACCCATTGTATCCCTTGAAAGTACGAATTTGGAAAAAAAACCTTTTATTTTTCATGTCTACGTAGTCAAAGGAATGTATACTCCGAATTTCATTATTCTAGGTACAGCCGTTTGGTTGGTACCATTTTTATCCCTCTGTACCCATTGTATTCGTTGAAAGTACGAATTTCGAAAAATTCGTTTATTTTCCGTGTCTACACAGTCAGAGGAATGTATACTCCGTATTTCATGACTCTAGCAGCGGTCATTTGATTGGTACTATTTTTATCCCCTTTTTCATTTTAACCCCAAAAAGTAAGAATTTTGAAAAATCTGTGTATTTTACTTGTCTATGCAATCAGAGGAATTTATACACCGAATTTCATTATTCCACGTGTAGCCGTTTGGTTGGTACCATTTTAATCCCTCCGTACCCATTGTATCCCTTGAAAGTACGAATTTGAAAAAAAACATTAATTTTTATGTCTACGTAGTCAAAGGAATGTATAATCCGAATTTCATGGCTCTAGCTGCGGTCATTTGATTGGTACTATTTGTATCCCATTTTCTATTTTGACCCCAAAAAGTACGAATTTCGAAAAATCAGCTTATTTTCCGTCTCTACACAGTCAGAGGAATGTATACTCCGTATTTCAGGACTCTAGCAGCGGTCATTTGATTGGTACTATTTTTATCCCCGATTTTCATTATTCTAGGTACAGCCGTTTGGTTGGTACCATTTTTATCCCTCTATTCCCATTTTACCCCTTAAAAGTACGAATTTGGAAAAAATACTTTTATATTATGTATCTACTCAATTAGAGGAATGTACACACCGAATTTCGTGTTTCTAGCTGTTGTTGTTTAATATGTACCATTTTTATCCCTTTTTTGCCCCATTTCACTCCCTACAAATAAGAATCACGACTATAAGACACATTTATGGAAAATTTGAACGTTTAGATGCTAGCGTGCTTTCAACAGACGGACGGACAGACATGGCTAGGTCGTCTTAGAATTTTATGACGATCAAGAATATATATACTTTATAGGGTCTCAGGTCGATATTTCAAGGTGTTACAAACGGAATGACAAAGTTAGTATACCCCCATCACCTCCAGGAGGGTATAAAAATGTTAAAATTGTTAAAATTATACAAATTTAAGCATTGTTTATTTATAAAAGTAATAACAAATGTTTTTCACGAGCCACGATTCGAACCCAAGACCTTCTGGGTGCAAAGCGTCTGTGACCCCATACTAAAAATTCGATATCATTCACTTGTGAAAATGCAAAATTTTACGGGATATTAACATATTATTGACTTTTTTGGAAGTTCTTTAAAAGAACTTCCTCAAAAGGGGGAAATTGACATTTGGATTTTGAGATGCGAATAAAATGTGCTTCCTACGGAAGTACTTCAAAATTGTTTGCTGGGTATATATAAATTTTTAAGTATTTTTGCTATTAGATGACTTTATTATTTTTATTTTCAATTGATTTCAAACCAAATGCAAATATGATTGTTACCATGCCAATATCAAAATTTACAAGTTCCAACCCTCGATGCCAAATGCCTTGGTGCCAAATGACATTCACTCTTCGCTGTTCACCATTGAACATTGGCTGGCGAACACTCACCCGCGCCTTAAGTCCGTTTTGGATTGGTTATGACATATGAGCGGCTGGGCAATAATACTTTCTTCGTCAAAGTCAATTAGAGCATATCAAGTTGTCGTCGGCCAACACGACTGTATCGTATCGTAACGATAACGCATCGAATACTGATGATATTCATTGTGTGGTGTTGTTTTATCTTTCATATTTTCTTTATTTCTCTTTTTGTATTCATATCGAATTTTCAAAAGACAACCTTTAATTATTTGCACTGAAGTTGAGACAGGGCAGGTGTGCATTGTTAGACATATATCGGCGAGGAAAACAATACACTTGCCGACAACTCACACACACAAAAGGTATAAAATTCACTTCTGGTATTATGAAGATCGGCAAAAACACATACTTCAAAATGGAAATTTTGCGAACCACAGTTGATTGAACTATGAATGAAGGAGGTGCAAATGTTGGTGGGGAGATTTGTTTAGGCTTTGTTTTGCATACAGACACACACACAGGTAATTATTGACTAATTTTAATGAGCTGTCCGGGCATTTGTGTTACATGAGGATGTACATAACTGTGTGTGTGTGTGTTTTGGTATGAAATGAATTTCTTTTTTGCTTTTTTTGTTTTGTTTTATTGGCACTGGGGAATTGTTCACACTTTAGTGTTAATTACAAATGAATTGTTTTCTATGTTTTGGTGTGTGTTTGTGATTTTTTCTATTTTTTTTATTAAAGTGAGAGTTTTTATTTAATAAAATAAATAATAGTTTCACTTTCTTGTTGTAAACTGAAACCCCATATACTTGCGTAACACATGCTGTTTAGCAATAATTTGGAAAATATTTAAATTTGTTTATGGCCTGCACCATAGAGAGGAGGTGGAGATTATATGGTCATAGCGGTTGTAAAAACTTTAAATATAAAAATAAATAAAATTGTTGGCAAATATATTCTACGAATACCTAGTCCTCTAATGGATTAAATTTTTTGGGTTAGATGGAAAAAACAGACCTTCCTAAGGAACTAAAATTTGCTTTGAAAAAAAAAAATACAACTCGGAGTTTGGGTTTTATTTATTTTTTAATAGGCTCAAACTATTTATTAACAATTAGACACTTATTTCATATTTTGGGTATTTTTTTGCTGGATCCTATTTTCTCATCTGTTTTTGATGAATTTCAAGTATTTTTGTTGGACCTCAAATTTGTAAAATTCTCCTCTGTGGACAATTGTTTAACTATTTTGAGTACGAAAGCATTTCAATAAGCACCGATCGCCAAGAGATGGTTCCACATACAATCGAAAGTAAATAATTTGTATAGTCACATGAGTACCACCGTGACTAGTGATCAATAGCACTTTTGGGAAAACTTAGAAGAGGCTGTAAATAGATTCCACAACCACCATATTCTTGACATCTACCCTAGCCAACATGATAATCATTGCTGTGTTTCTTGTGAAATTATGTAGTTGAATAGGAAACTAATGTGTATTTTGGAGGACTTGAGAAGTCATACAGTAAAAGGAGACTATGCTGACAAATAAAAAATGGGAACATAATGTTTTTTGTTCAACTAGACATTTACTAGATTAATGTATTGATGTTGATGTTGTGCTGTTTTATTCTGGAGTATACTAAAATTGAGTCTAAAAAATTTACTTAATTTATTTTTTTTTTGTATTTTAAGTATTTTGTATTTCAGATGACGAAATGTATCATTATTTTTCAGGAGAAGCAAAAAGCGTTCAATCATGAAGTTCGTATTGTGTTAATAAATTCTATATTTTTGGACGTAGAGGTCTGCAAATATAGAATATGTAAACATGCAAATTTAATTGTATGAGTGAAGATTTTCTTTATAAAACTTGAATTTTTAGACGAAGAAGTCTATAATTTTGCAGATTGTGTATTTTAGTGAAATCTAACGTACTTAATGCGAAACTTGAATTAATTCTTTTGTTATTCCACCATTTTACATTTCAGTTGACGATTGACGACCAAAAATGATTGATAAATTTATAAAAATATTAAAATTAAAATTTTTGTCGAAAGTAACTTTAATATTTGTACTAACACTTATATGCTCACTTAAACTTAAATATGATTGCAGCATTATATGATGGGGGTGAAGTAGTTTAGGAACAGTTTCCAAAAAAAAAAAAAGAAAATGAGATAATTTTTTTTTGCTGACGCGAAGAAAAATCATCAAAATTATACATAAATCGAAAAATATATATTTTTCTATTTTTCATACCTAAGGCAGAAATCAATGTCTACATGTAAAAGTTCTCTGGATAAATGTAGAATTTATTACACTCTTTGTAGATGCAACATAATTTCAGAAAATATATGATTTTTAATTTTTTATAAATAGCACGAAAACCCCTTTACAAATAATATAACATAATAATTTACGTTATTTTGTAATAACCCTTTATGAAGTAGGTGGCATAATACTATTTTTATTTTGTAATAGCAGGGAACTTAACAAATAAAACACAGCCTATGAATAAATGTAGAAGTTATGAACCTTATGGTAGAAAAAAAGGGAATTTAAAAAAATCGTATAATTTAATACGTTTACTTCTACAAAAAGGACCATGACTTCTACATTTATCCATAGATTTTCTTTAGATATACCTATTTTTCTTCGTTAGGATCAGCTATTATAATACAAAAATAGCTAGTAAAGGACTATTTATACAAAAATGTAAAAAATCATGAATTTCAAAAAATCTATTAAAAGAGAAAATATTTTTTGCGATTTTTTTATGTTTTTTCGCCCACCAAAATAGATTTTTTTCGAAAAAATCTAATGTTTTGGAGACTGTTCCAAAATTACTGCTTCTGACTGTGACTTTTATTTAGTTATATTTTTAAAATTATTTTTATGTTATCATTTTCGAGTTTAGAAAATCAAAATACATCAGGAAATGTAATATCCAGTTCTTCGATCTAACTTTTGTTGCAGAGTGCAACCGATCAAAAATACGTTTCAAGGAAAACTCCAAAGAATTTGAATGACTCACGCCATAACATAGTCATTTAAAACTGATTCTTCTTGCTTGAATTTCTTGAACAAATTCCTCGTGGCACGACAAATGATGATGCTGAAGGGGAAACTAATGGGTTCATTGCAGGTAATACAACTGGAGAAGATCTCTCTGGTTTAATTGTATAGAGCTAGAATGAAATCATGATGAGAAATAAAATTAAATTTTGCGGAAAATTTTGTGTTTTCCTGTGCAGCTCGGACGCTTATTAAAATATTAAATGTTGCTTGAACCACATGGCAACATTGATTTATGTCGGTTTTTTCTTGAACCCAATATACAAATGACCACAATTTCGGGCTGGTGACATGCTGGATATTGTTTTATGTCGGTTTTTCCTTTTCCGACAAAAAGTGAAACATTTCCATACAACTGTGATTTTATTTTATTTATTTTTTACATACACACTTTAGTTATTTGTTCATAAGAACGCCTAATTTGAGTGAGAAAAGGTGATTTCTTAAATATTCCCCTTTGAGGTTCAAAATTGTTTTCCAAAAAACTAGACCATCATTTGTGTTTACCAACGAAAAGTCTATAGAGCGAATTTCATGGTGTAGCATACGAACGAACGAATTTATTGTCTGCGTTTTTTTACTTATTTTAAAATTCAAATTACCCAAACTTTACTGCCAGTTTGTCTCCCTGCATGTCAGCCCGCCTGTCTATCTGCTCAACCATCTATCTTTGTTCAAGGGGAGACGTATTTGGTGCAAGTCGTTCAATTTGCATTTCCATGCGGCCGGGTGTTTGTAAACTTTATTATTGCTTCATAAAACGTGCAAAGTGCAGTTTTGTGAAGTTTACGATGGGGGGATTTGCTTAGGCTGACTTCAAATATTTACGCAATTTTACCAAAACTGCATACCCAGGAAAAAATATTCAAACTTCATTTTTGGGGGGACTGTTGAAATGAGTTTTCGGCTTTTTGTTGGTTCAACCAAAAAGTTTGTGTGTGTTTCTTTTTAGGTCACAGTAATTGTTAAGTTCAAAATGCCACTTTTTTGAAGGTTATGGCAGGGAGACAAAACGTAGTATAGCTAATTCTTTTGTCACTCAACAAACAAAAGACTTAAGCAACAAACTTCATTCTTATGTTTTTTGTTTGTCTTCCAAAAAAGCATCAATTTTAAAATACCATATTTTTCAAACAACGCACTTAATTTTGTTAATCATATTTTCCTGCCACAGCCAGTGTTGCAATATTATGTGTCTGTGTTTTTTTCTCAAATTTACAACATTCGCACATGTTAATTTGCTTAGAAATAAGGCGGTGTCTTTATAGTTTATGCCCAGCAATTTGTTAACAATTTATGTTTAGTTTTCTCACTTTTTGTTTGTCTTTTTTTTTTGCAAAACTGTAGAACTATGACCCATGAACAAACCCAAAAATGCATGCGTATGTGTGTGTGTTGTAATTATTTCTTTGAAATAATTTAACACTTTACACAAGCACTGGCATCTGCGGCCGAATGGGCAAATTGCTTAATAATCACGTACATTTGTACGCTTTTTTTGTGTGTGTGGAATGCATTTAAAATTAACAATTGCTTGGCTGTAAGGCCATAAATAAATGAGCTAAGATTTAGGAGACTTCATAAATAACTTATTCAAAATAAAGATGATTTCATATGCAATTGTGTGTTTAGCTGTAAGTCTGCTGTCTGCCTGTCTATGTGTGTGGGTAGCTTGTTTTGTGGAATTAAATGTGAAAAATAAATACATTTACGTTTTTACACTAAAAGAAATGTATTTACGATAACACGTAGCTCGTTAATTACAATGACTGGGACAACTATATTTTTATACAAAAAAAATAGTAAAGCAACTACAGCTTTTAGCGACGCAGATCGAAAGTGAGTTATAATTAGGCTTCCAGCTAAAAATATTTGTAAAAACCACTTGCATCATTAAAATCATTAAAATAACCAACACACTGCCTTAGTTAACAGCCTTTTAATATTTTGGTAGCAGCAAAAATTACAAAAATTTTTAATAAACTATTCTGCGGCCAATGTTAATTCCATTCTCCTGTTTGTGTCTTAAGTCTTTTGTTTACGCCATAAGGAAATATATTTTTATAATTTTGTTTATGCCATAAAGTAATAATAAGACTGGATAACTAAGCTGCGATAAAAAAAGCTAAATAAAATATTAACATTTCACTCAAAATAAAAAATATATTTTTTAAAATTGTCGCCATCAGTAATATCAATTTGTATATGAGAACAAATTTGGAAACAAATATTTTATGTTAAAAAATTTGGACTTAGCCTGTATAATTATCGAGTGTAGGTCAAATTAATGGTTATGGTCTACATAAAATATTTTTTTGAAAATTTGTTTTGACATTGTAGCCAACAATCTGAAAAAATATTTTTTTTTGAGCAAAAAAAATAAATTTTTGTTAACGTTTTTGTTATCGCAGCTTGTTATCCCGGCTTAAAGAAAAACAGCCCTAATAATTGAGTACTAGTTAAAACCATCAATTCGACAGACAACAGAAATTTTTTATTTACAATTTAAAATCCACTAAGTCTTGCCTTAAGACTTGTTAAGTTTTCTTTTCATTACGATTTACAATTTCATGAACATCTTTGATTTGATTGTGGAATATTTGAGCAACGTGGATTTATGAAAGCAAATAATAAAAAACGTAACAAATGTAAATTGCTTTTCCATTAGTTTTCATTGCACAAAATTGCAAGGAGGAGCTGTGTTTCCTTTGTCCATTTGTGTGAGTTGATTGAGCAAAAAAAAAGTTTGTGGCTTAAGTCTTTTGATTTGTATGTTGGTTTGTGGGTCAATGAAAGTTTGCAAAATTGCTCTAATTTTGTTTTCGTGGTTTGGCATAATAATTTGAGATATGTAATTAAAAACTGTAAAGCAGTGCTGAGTTAACAGACAGAAATATGCCCAGCACGAGGGATACAAATTTGATATTTGTTACTATGTATCAGTCATTACATGCAAAAATGGGCAACAAATTCTTCAAAAATCTCTGAAAAGATTATTATTTAGAAATGTTATACGTGTCTGAGGAAAAAATCTTAAAAATGTATTTGCAAAGTTGTAAGCATTTGAATTTCCGCAAACATTGACAATGCTGGTGACAAGTGTATTTTCAAATCCTTTTATTATGTATTTGGTTTAATTGATTTTATTTTGTTTGCAATGTTTAAGGAGTACTTTGGTCCTATTGAATAATTTATAATCATTCCGGTTTCGTTTTAATTTTGGACTCCATTTTTACAAATAATTACATATATATTTCTCCCAAAATACACGATTTTAATGGTTTATGTTGAAAGAAATCAAAATGGCCTTATAAAAAAATTTTGTAAATAATTATAATAACATTATTTATGCTGTCTTCAAGACAAGTTATGGATATTCCGGACTAAATTAATAATTAGTTAATTTTATCCGCAATCCTAAAAGTTTTTCGTTTTTTTTTCATAGTCCGTTCAGAAACGATTTTAGTGCAATAACTTCCCTATCTTTCGACTGATCTGTGTTTTAAACATTCATAAAAAATTGTGAACATAAACATTTTTAGAAAAAAAAAATGAGCGCTATTCCTTCAATTCGATCATTGATGAAATAAAAAGAAAATATTATTACATCGTCTGATAGTCCATAGTACTCTTGAGGCGGATCATGTAGAACTGAAACTGTAGACAAAATTAAGTTAACTTGAGTGTTCCGTTTTTAATTTTCTCATCCTGTTGCACCTCAAAGGGACTACAACGTTTCAAAAGATGAAATTTTTCAAAAAATTGTTTAAATATATATATAAGTGTCCAAATATAGAATATCTATTAAATATAATTGAAATTTCATTTTATATGCTTTCATGTCCGTGGATAAAATTCTATTTTTATAATAAATTTTAGTAATAAAACATAAAACAGAAGATTAAAAAACTATTTTTTTTGAAAAAAAGGAATGGTTTTTTCCTACAAAATATCTAAATTCCTAAAGTAAGGAAAGTAGATTCATTTTTTTACTAAAACCTTTCTTTATTTACCACTGGGTTCTGGTAAATAATATTTTCTGGGTAAGAAGTGTAAATATTTTCTTATAAAGGGTGATTTTTTAAAAGCTATAGGAAAGTTTTTCAAAAAAAAACACATAAAATTCAGAAAAATGCATGAAATCTTTATTTGAATCGATAGTACGGTCCATATAATGTCGGCCGGTATCTCACGAATAAATGCTTCAATGTTGTTTTCCAATGCGACAATTGAAGCGGGCTTGTCATGAGCTTTAACATAGCCCCACAAAAAATAGTCTAAAGGCGTTAAATCGCACGATCTAGGCGGCCAATTGACCGGTCCCGAACGTGAAATAAAATGTTCACCGAACTCGCCTCTCAATAAGTCCATTGTTGCGAGTGCTGTGTGTCATGTGGCACCGTCTTGTTGAAACCACATGTCATGCAAGTCAAGCTCTTGCATTTTGGGCAAAAAAAAAATGTTAGATATCATCTCACGGTAGCGCTCACCATTCACATACGTTACGATTCGCATCATCTTTGAAGAAGTACGATCCAATGTTGCCACCAGCCCATAAACCGCACCAAACTGTGACTTTTTCTGGATGCATTGGTAGCTCTTGCAATGCTTCTGGCTGATATTCACTCCAAAATCGACAATTCTGCCTATTTACGTACCCATTGAGCCAAAAATGAGCTTCGTCGCTGAACACAATTTTTCGGTAAATGAACTTTCTTAACAGAGCACGCATTTTGATAATAAAATTCAATAATTTGCAAGCGTTGTTCGTTTGTAAGACGATTCATGGTTAAATTATAGACCAAACTGAAGATGTTTGACAGTGAAACAAAACACGAAACGTGCGTCAGCTGTTTAAACCAGTGTTGCAAAAAAGATAATAGCTAAAAAATCACCCCGTTGGTTTGCGATTTGAGAATTTTTGAAAATATTTTTTTATATTGAAAAATTGGCAATTTTGAAGTTATGATAAAATGATTCAAGAAATGCATTAGATGTATTTAATTGTATTTTACGTTGTTAGCATAATACATTCAAAAGTACAGTGCTTATTGGAACGAATTTGTTTATAGATATACTATTTTTTCATTTAGTACATACCACATTCAAGTGTTAAAAACTATTCAATTATTCTATGTTATTGTCCATAAAGCGATTGGATTTTTGTTTGAAAGAAATAGGGGGAAGGAAATATATCTATTAGTTTAATTGATACTATTAAAAAAATTCTTTGCGACATTTTGCAAACCTGGTAGCGATTATGGTGCTGTGAAAAGTTTTCAATGAAATTTATTATTATTTTCCATAGTAAACATTTCATACAGCTAAGAACAGCGCATGTTTTTTTTTGGACATACTTTAGTAGGGATTTTCTGTCCAGAAAATATATCAGTTGGTTTAAGTAGTTCTATTGAAATATTTACTTACTCTTTTTAGGGCATTTTCCCAGCCAAATCTTTTCAAATATTGTGGCTTTTTTTCAATAAGCAGAGTTTCATGAATACTGTTTAGTTATGTATTGGAATGTGTAAGACTAGGACTTACTTACTTCCTTTAAGTCGTTTACAATATTTTCCTGATTTTTTCTTTTGTGTTTTTGTCTTAAGTCTTTTGTTTTCAATATGTAATATTTTAAAAAGATGTATTGTTTACAAATAATAATAATAATAATAATAACGAGTAGTTTACTATAACTGAATTCTATTCTTTGTTTCTGAAATATATCATTATTTTTAATAAAAATGGTTTATTCACGTAAAGCATAAATATGTTTCGACCAACTGAGTATCTTTTTAAAATAAAAATCAAATTAATTTTGTAAAATATGACAATGAACAAAAGTAGTTATTATCACACCTTCAAATCGTTAAATCTTCAATTTGTGTTCTTTATAAAACATCGAAAACCTTTTCATTACCATATACAATTTCAAATATGATTCATTATTCAATATTACCAAACATATTCCCAACACTGACATAAATCTTAAAAAAAAATATTTTTCAAAAATTTTCTTTATATATATTATTTCAACTTAATTAAATGCCGTTACATTCTTATTGACATTTTCACTTAAACCGGCCACCACCGTTAACGAAATACACACACACACATCTCTCAATTCATTGTTAATCAATAAAATAAATATAAATCAATTTAGTAATACTGCACAGCCACGATGAGCACCACTACCGTTCACCGGCAAGAAAATGGAAATCATACTTGGAAAATACTTTTTCCTAACCCGTTTTGAAAAGGCTGCGTAAAGCTCGTGTTGGTTGGTCTAGTCCGCACAAATGTGTTCAGAAAACATCGGAAAGGTGTGCATTAACCCTAGAGTTGCATCATTAATAACTGTATGTTAAACTAATAACAATGGTAGCGGAGCGCGAGAGAAAAAACGGCCATAGACATGAAACGTTTTTCGTTTCGTCTTTTCTACTTCTTTTCATTTAATTTATTGTTTTATTTGTATGCAAATTAGGTTGCTTATTGAGTTTCTAAGTAGTTTTTGTTGTTGCCGTGTTCGATAAAGAAATCTCGGTATTAGAAATGGAAATAGTGTTGAATTTAGAGTAGTAGTTAAGAAACCAGAAAACAAATCAATGAAATATCCCATAGAAAACGAAAGAAGAAAGCAAGAATGTAAGACCAGAGTGAAAAGATTTTTTTTCGGTGTTTTGAATTTTATAATATTTGAAATTAGTAGCAGTATTATGGGCATGAGTCGAAGTCAAAAATGAGTAACACATGCTGTGAGAATAAAAAGGTGTAATAGACTGGGAAACAACGTATGACAGTATATTCGAAATACAGGTCGAAGATATACATGGATAAGATAGGATAAGCTGTTTTATGTTGCAAGTGATTTATTTTCGAATTTAGCAGGTGATATGACAATGAATTGAAATGTCTGACTTTTCTTTTAATATAGACTTTCGTATTTTTTTTATTTCTCGTAGTGACAACAATGTGCATTTTAAAAAATGAATGCTTAGCTTTTCCACACTCAATAACTCCACACTCAACTCTCAAAGTGAGTCCATAAAATGTGTTCAGTTAAAACTATACTATAGTCTAATATAAAATATAAAAAATAAAACACTATTTGAGTACATTTTAATTTAAGCCATAATACATTTGTGGAAAAAGGACATCTACTCTGAAACTATCCTTTTTTTAATAGAGAGGACCACTTTTGCATTATGATCTTAATAATAAACTTTTAGAGAAATTAAGGAGAACTTTTTAAAAAAACACCCAAGGCAGTATTTTTTCAAGTACTTTACTTGCAGGTATATTCGTTCATATAATACGTCTTTATCGCGAATAAAAGTGGAATTTATTCATGATGAATTTTTTGCATACATAAGACATATATAACCTGTGAATAGCTCTTATTTCTTTACATTAAAACGATCAAATTCAGCTAGGAAATGAACAGAAACTGAAAAATAGCCCACAAATGACAGCTGAAAATTTAAAGGACCCTTTTTTTGTATTTTTAGCTGTAAGTATATACTGGGATATTGTCCTGGCTCAAGAATTTTTTGCATTAAAAGAGTTCGCGTGAAGAAGGTCATCACGATAGAGGTTGTGTGTATCCAAGTAATAAATTCGCATTCTATAAAATATAGATGCAAAAATGTCTTAAGCCAGGATAACGTGCTAGTTCATATCAAATTTCAACATATTATTTCAACTATATACTTCACTATTTCTATCGTCATTTACGTGCCAGCAGTAGAATAGTGCTGCCTACTTTCGGAATTATGGATTAGATTCTAACCAGAGGCTCTGGCGTGTCGCTTTACCCCAGGACTCATTAATATAATTTGAATTTTCTTTGTATTGTAATTCATTTAAAAAATACTTAAAATTTTAATTTTTTATATTTTTTTTTGGAATGGTTTAGTTTATAAAAACAAAACATTAACCTTTTCCTAATATGTTTCTTTCTCTATGTTTGTGTATTAAGTCTTTTGTTTTAATTTAAGTAATATTTAATAAACAGTAATTATTAAAGAATGCATATGTGTTACTGTGTTATGCTCTTCTAATCTGGAATATGTTTTCATATTTTAAGAATTATAAAAAATAAATATATTAATTACACATTAATGTAAATCAAAGAAAAATTCAAAAAACTTATCATAATCCTATTTCTTTACTTAATAGTGAATAATATCAAAATGTATCCATGGATTTTCTTCTGAAATATCTCACTGCATTCATAACAAATCGGACCAATGTTCTAATCGAAAACTTTTAACTTTTCTAAACAACGTGTTGTCATTTATTTTGGTTGAAGACCAAAGGTTGTGATGAAGTCTTCAGCAGAACCTAAAATTAGCAAAAAGGCAAAGTGAGACCTTTATTGTTGCAGCTAAAAGTTGACTGCGCAGTTTCGATGGGCGCTACCCCATCTCGTCAGAACTTTCGCAACGAATGTATGTCTTTGACTTAAATCAGGGTTCATATTAGTACCAGCGGTCACATACGACAAATGAGAAGCGCTGATAAACAAAATATTCCACCGAACTAAGTCGACACACTAAAAATCTCACTTTGCAAATTCAATGTTATCCATGTGCTCGCATCGCCCGCAACAATGCAAAGGTTGTTGTACGGTATGTCCCGTCTTCACTGTACCTCGTGTGTATTGTTGTTGTTTGTATGTATTGTTGGTCTGTTATGTTGTATGTGTTGTCATTTATTTTGGTTTAAGACCAAAGGTTGTGCTGAAGTCTTCAGCAGAACTTTAAAAATAAAAATATTTAAAAATATAGGTGTTTTTGAACGTAATTCATTTAAATAGTTCTGAAACTATTTGTCAGTTGAAAAATGGTAACACTATTAATTCTTGGAGAAAATTTGATTTCGGATCTGTGGCATATTTTTTTTAAATCGACAATATAATTAACATTTCATTGAAAAATATTTATCCATTTTTTGCATCGACAATTTAAAAATTGGACTATTTTGAAGTTGGGAGACCATAACACTCTCCGCCATTCTATATTACACTTGAACTGCAGATGATATGCTTCTGAAACTATAGGTGAAATAGAGTTAATTGAAGTTTTTGGTTTTTTTCATTTCCTCAACCTGTTGCTCTTTAAAAGTACTACAAAGTTCCATAAAGAAGATAATATGTGCTAAATATACTTCTTTTGGATAATTAATTATATGGCTAAATTAATTCCTTTGCACTCATCTTTTAGAGCATTTGTCTGACAATTTCTGTGCGGCTTTAGTGTTCTTGGTATCATTGTAACAATTCTGATTATTTATAATAATCTATATTCATAATAATTTACAAATCGCAATCAAGTGCTTTCAAATCGACAAAACAATAATCTTTTAAAAACATTCCTGTTTTACCTGTTTTTATCGAGAAATTTGTTAAATTCTGGTTTTGTACACCTTATGAAATTTTGTATAAATCCACAATTTTGTAATAAAAATAAAAAAAAATTGATTCTTGTCTTAGAGTAACATATTGGTCGTATTATTGGACCTTTATAGTACTTTTTGGTGTTTTTTAAAAGTGACAACCTAAAACTTTTTCGTATTTGATGTTAATACTGCAGTCAATCCTTTTCGAATGATATCTGAATGATGAACATCGGTATGAAATTGACGCTGCAGCATTCACTTTTTTAAAAAGAAATTGAAAATGTTGGCTCTGAAATGCCATCTCCTGTATTAAATTATATCACAGAAATGAAGTCAGTGATTTTTGGTCCGATATTCATCATTTGATCATCATTCGAAAGGCACTGACTTCTTCTATTTATTTTCTATATATTTATATTTCAACATCTTTCCTAGATATATGAGTTTTTAGCTGTCTCTTTGGAAAAAACACAAAAAATTAATCTAAACATCCAAAAATACGAACAATGAGTTACGGCAGGAATATAAATTTATATTTATATTTTAACTGTTTTATGGGAAACCCTAGATCTATTGAACCTTTCTATTCAAAGCCAAAGAAATTCAAAATTTGTCTTAAGATATTTTTATGAATTGCTTTTCGACCTTTTGTTTAATATTCCAAATTAAAAAATATTTATCAATTTTGATATTTAACAATAGCTTGACAAATATTATTGATTTTTCCGAATTATAATTTTTGGTACAAAAAATCAACTCCAATATAAACGTTTCCATATAAATTGTGTTAGCCTCAAGGTTTATAATTTTATGAAATTATTCCATGAAATAAAATTTTAAACACAAGCTAAATATTTGTTCCTTAAGAAATCAGACATTTTCTAACAGAAATAGTCAATTAGTCCAACTTCCAAACTAAGTGGAATAGCGCATGCCAAAATGTCATCTATCATCCAATGCCGGTTAATGTTGGTACTTTTACTGCAATTCCTCATTGTCGGATAGTAATTAAGTTTTCCACACACCAAAGTTTTTGTTTTTTGTATTTTGCACACTTTCATTGACCCAAAAACCTCCCGACAAATATCAAAATATTTAAGTGCCTAACTTTTCACCTCCCTCCCCACACCAACCGAACAACGGTGAATAAGCATTTCAAAAGTTAAGTGCAATTTTCCGACAAATATCACAAAATTATATTCGAGTGTGTGTGTGTGCGTTTGAATGCAATGAATTAAATTTGTGTGTTTTTTTCACTAGTTTTTATTATTATATCTTTCATAGAAATACCTCAAAAATTCCATAAGTTTTTTTTCGGTTTACTTTGTAAAATCACCTGCAGCTGCACCTGTTTGTGCTGCAATTCAGTCAGCAACTCAATCAAGCAAGATTTCAAGCCCATAAAATATGTGCCGCATTAACCAAAGTTATAAATAAGCAGCAGCTACAAAAGAAGGTCTTACCACTGACTAAAGTGACTTTGTTTTCTTGGCTTGGATATTTATGATACCAGCTAAGCCATGGCTACCCAACCCTGCGACCCATGCACGGCTGAAACGTTGAGAAGTCTTAAATTGAAATCTAAATCAGTGAATAACAAATGCAATTTATATCATTTTCGAATTCTATAACAGACCAGCAGACAGCCATTGTGCGGATGTATGGCGTTGAAAAGTGCAAAGCAATTGCTTGGAGAATTTAATGGATATCAATGGCTTACAAAGCGGAGAAAAGGTGGATAGGGTTTGAAGGGAATTGAAGTTGAGAAATTATTTTATTTTGTGAATACTATGAAAATAATTACAAAGGAATTTATACTTAATTGTGGAACAAAGAAATTAATATTTCTCTGAATTAATAATAATATTCGACATTTTTTCTAAATTCCTTTAAATCAGAATTCAAAAAATTAACAAGTTGTTGATTTAATTTGTCATTCCGAACATAAATGAATTCATCATGCATGCTCTTGTGTCAATCACTCTGTCACTGTCACCGACCGACAAAAAACCAGACTTGCCAAAAATAAACGTATCCGTTTCCCCCGTACTTTGACTACAAGAAGCCAACCTTTGAGTCACCCGGCTAACTTTTGGCATTTACACACACACACACTGTGAAAAATCACAGGGGAAATAAAGTTAAAAAAAACTTTAGAATAAATCTAAACTCGGCATGTGTATGTCAAAACAAATATTTACTCATTAGAACTTGCTGCGAAAGAACTAGCCGACGAAAGAGCACCCAAAAGACCATGGAGAGACAACAAAGAGCAGCCACTAATTGACCAACTCACTTCGCCAGCAAATTGACCAACTTAACAAGACACTTAGGTTTAATGTTCGTTCAGGCGGCACACGTAATAAAGCAACAAAACTACAACAACTACAAAATAAAATTAATTTAGTTTTCGTTTTGTGTCTTCTTACAGCCGAAGTGCGAGAAAGAAGGCTTCTTTCCAATGTTTTAAGAACCCCAAAACGTGTAGTCAGTCATATTGCAAAAGCCAGCACAGGTGTGGCCAATTAAATAGAAGTGATAAAATGGAAAGCATATTTTTCAAGAAAAATTCCTTAATTTAAACAAGAGCTTTTAAAGAATTTAGAATAATCAAGTTAATTTCATCAAATTAAATATGTTTTAAACTTTTTACTAAAACAACAGAAGTGGACAATTAAATAAAAGTAATAAAATGGAAAGCATATTTTTCAAGAAAAAATCTATAATTTCAACAAGAGCTTTTAAAGTCTTCAGAATAATCAAGTTAATTTGAATAGTTTGTTATTTTTTACTAAAATTCAAATTTCGTTGGAGGTACCTATAATTTGTTTACTATCATTTGGACAGTATAAGTCCGATAATGCACGGTTATAGGTTAAACAGAAGTTTGGGACAAGGGCTATAAATCTACTAAATTCCACCTTCACTTAGAAGCAGTTGTTTAGGAATAGTCGCCTAAACATGTTTTTTTCTTTTTAATGACAAAATACACCATCAAAAATTAAAAAAAATCTAGAACATTTTTTTTAATATTTTGGATCTTAAGGAAGTAAAGAAAGGTTATTTGAAAAATATCCATGGATAAATGTAAATAGGGGAATTTTAAAAAATATATATTTATTATTTATTTTTTTAATTTACCGTTTTGTGTGTGTGTCATAAATACTTTAAAACCAGAGATAAAAACATATATTTTTCATTTCTAACAGTTGGCATCCTAGCGCCTATACAAATAATATATAGCAATAATTCTTCTGAATTTCACCTTCATTTAGAAGCAGTGGAATAGTCGCCAAAAAAGTTTTTTTTTTTTTTTAAATCTTTTTATTGACAAAAAACCATAAACAATTAAAAAAATCGAAAGATATATTATTTTTAATATTTAGGGTCTTAAAGAAGTACAGAATGCTTATTTGAAAAATGTCTATGCATAAATGTAAATAAGAAAAATATATTGAAAAAAAAAATATATTGAATAAAATAAAATAAAATATTTTTTTTTTAATTTGTCCTTTAAAACCAGAAATAAAAATATATTGTGTTCGTACTAGCTCTTATATAAATAATATATAGCTATAAATATTCCGAATTTCACATTCACTTAGAATCAGTAGTTTTGGAATAGTCGCCAAAAAAAAAAGAATTTTCGAAAAAAAAAAATATTTTTAATGACAAAAAAAATTAAAAAAAACGAGAAAAATATTTTTTTTTTTAATTTAGGATCCCAAGGAAGTAAAGATTGCTCATTTGAAAAATATCTATGGATAAATGTAATTAAGAAAATTAAACAAATATATATATTTTTTATTTTTTTAATTTATACTTTTTCTGGTGCCATAAAAATTCTTTAAAACCAGAAATACAAATATATTTTTCATTTTCTAATAGTTGGCATACTAGCTCCTATATAAATAATATATAGCAATAATTCTTCTGAATTTCACCTTCACTTAAAAGCAATGGTTAGGAATAGATGCCAAAAAATTGAGATTTTTTGAAAAAATCATTTTATTGACAAAAAAAAAATTAAAAAAAATCGAGAAAAATATTATTTTTTATATTTAGGTTCCTAAAAAAGGCTTATTTTATAAAATATCTATCTGGATAAATAAAAATAAGGGAACTTAAAAATATATATTTTTTATTTTTTTTTAATTTATCGTTTATTGTGCCTTAAAAATCTTTTAAAACCAGAAATAAAAAATGTATATTTTCATTTTCTAATGGTTGACATCCTAGCTTCTATATAAATAATATATAGCTATAAATCTTCTGAACTTCACCTTCACTTAGAAGCAATGAAATCGAGAAAAATATTTCTTTTAATATTTAGGATCCTAAAGAAAAATGCTTATTTGAAAACTATCTATGTAAATAGGAAAAATATATTTAAAAAATATATTTTTTAATTTAGCGTTTTTTTGGTGCCATAAAAATCCTTTAAAACCGGAACTAAAAAAATCGAGAAATTTTTTTTTAATATTTTGGATCTTAAAGAGAAATATCCATGGATAAATGTAAATGTAAAAACTATCTATGGATAAATGTTAATAAGAAAAATATATTTTTTTAATTTAGCGTTTTTTTTTTGGTGCCATAAAATCCTTTAAAACCAGAAATAAAAATATAATTTTTCATTTTCCAATAGTTGGTATCCAAGCTCCTATATTTTCTTTTTTTTTTAATTTAGCCTTTTTTATGTGCCATAAAAATCCTTTAAAACCAGAAATAAAAATATATATTTTTATTTGCTAATAGTTGGTATCCTCGCTCCTAGTTCAGGTTGAAGAAAATCTGTGAATAAATGTAGATGTTCAGATACTTATAATTTATTAATCATTTCCAACCCTATCGTTTCAAAGGGTTCATTAACTAAATTCTGAAGAATTTGTTGCACGAAGGACAAGACGAAAATTTGAAAGTTTCAATACCACTCAGATTTAAATTGAATTTTTGTAATTTAAATTGATGTCGTTTGCCAAACAGATCCCCCATCATTCGCATGTGTAAGTTAATTTTCAATTTTTCCCACATTTGAAGATTTGGCACTTTACACACAAATCAAGCCAAGACGTATTTACAAACTGAAGAGTTAAGACACGAACACGAAATGAGCCAGTCATTTCACCACGTTCGATGATCATCAATTCCATGAGGATTAGTGTACAGAGACAGCCACTCACTCATATAACCTTGTTTGGCGTTGTGTAAATAGATTTCAATTTGTTTGTTTTTATTTCAATTTGGAGGATAAATAATCTAAGTAACCTTGTAGGATAAGTCGATGAAATCGATACAAGTTAATAATCAATCAAAAAGCCTATAAGAAACATCATATTTATACTGCAGCAGAACGTAGGTTGTGTTGAACTTTAACCTAACAGAAAAAACCTTTAAACCGTTGTTGAAGGTCATTAGTTAAATAGGGTACCTGGCTTGTTATTCGACAGATTTACTTTCTAAATACAATCAATTGAGTTTAGATAAAGAAAATTGGGGTTTATGTTTAATTTCGTATTAGGCTTTTATTTCGCTTTGTTCATGGCCATTAACATAATTTAGTGGATTTAAGAATGTCCCTTGTTTCGAAATTGGGGGTTTACATTTAAAGTATCGTTTCCAGAGCAATCTTGTGGATGGGAATACTGTTGTTTTCAAAAACATTGAAAAATGTCATAATATGTACCTCCATAATTCATTCAATATGGATATTTTTCCTGTCGGTATCATATAGATAATACTTTCCATGAAAAATTTATAATATTTATCTCGTTATTAAATGGGAACAACATGCATTCTGGAGGGTATAAAAGAATCGAACTGAACGCCCAATATTCTTGCATTTAGACATATTTTGTATAAAATCTTATGCTATGTTCAAATCTGAATAATTGGGTTAGATAATATGTGTCCTAAGTCATTCGATTGATGAGTTGCTAAGGTTGTCCAATTGAAAACTTTACCAAAAGTAAATCTTGTTCAACCAATTATACGTGAAAGGTAATATGTACAGTGAAATCTGTTTTGAGCGGACACCGAAGGCAATTGAATTGTGTCTGCATATGAGAGCTGTCTTTTCAAGACAATATTATTTTTTTCTTATGAAACGTCACCGGGACCTAGCAACTGTGTCCGCTAAATGCATGAGAGAGATTCGCTGTAATATTCAACAGAGTTTTATTTACATGGATTCATATCAAATCTTAATTTCCAGTGATATTGATTTAAATGTTTTTTAAATAAAATATTGAGGTAAAAAATATTCTATATTTGCACTTTAGATTAGTATGAGAGATGTGTATGAAAGTAAATTACATCATCTTCTTGATTTCGTTTGATGTTGTAGAAAATTGTATTATTTTAAATAATTTATTTTGTGAACTTCCTAAAACTCTTTAACAAAATTTCAATATAAACAATTAGCTTACATTCCAATTAAATTTCACAATAAGTAAAATCTTAAGATGGATTAATTTCAAGTAAATTGTATTATATTTTGTCTTAAAAATTTCTTCCAAAATATCAAATCAACCCACAAACTGCAAATAGTTGTACACATTTTTGCATCTTATGTTTATTCTGTTTTGTTTTCCTATTGCCCTTAAACTACATCCGTCACCTTATGAATCGACATTTTTGCGAATTCATGTCTCTTTAGTTCGATTGATTTTCTCTTCTAATGAAAAAAAAATAGAAGATGAAAAGGCAATTTAGAAACATGAATTGACTAAAAAATGAATCAAAAAGTCAATATAAAATCACAGTTCTCTAATAATAATTGTGGGAATAATGAAGAAATAAATAATTTCCGCGAAATTTTTTGAAATTAGTTTTTTACAATATTCGCACAGAGAAATTTTGGTCCATCCATACATTCACTTGAATTTCAAAAAAACAGTTAAATTTTCTTGCCAAGGTTGATTTCCAAAATATCCCTTAATGGCAAATAATTTGAATTTTGTTATTAGAGAAATGCAGATTATGAGAAAAATTAATAAAAAATAAAAATAATTTTTCGAGAATTCTCCAGAAATAATTTATTTTTTTTTAATTAATTTATTAATTTAATTGTAATTCTCAGAAGTTTCCTGCCTAAATTCTCCTCGATGTGCAAAAGAGAGGAAATTTTCTAATATATATTTTTTAATTTTAATTTAATTTAGTTACCAGCTGATGAATGTATTTTAAGTTTTCAGCCATTTCTTACAAGAAATGCTTTTATGAATAAACCTACGCAAGTTTGTATATAAATTTTGTAAAAATGTTTTCGCCGGTTTTATTTCGGTCGGTAATCAATATTTGATTTGAACTGGTATATTATCCTGACTCAAGACTTTGTGCATCTATATTTTATAGAATGCAATATCATTTTTTAATTATCGCAAAATTTATTTTCTGTAAATAAACTCGTGAGCCAACTTTCTTTCAAAACTCTGTATGTGCGGTTCATATTCTTAAATTACTTATTTATTTATATTGTGTAAAATTTTAATCTAAAGCTATTAAAATAATAGTAGGTTCCATGTTTTCAAATTTCAGATTTAACGTACGGAATTTTCAACCATTTTTGATGTTAAGTATAAATTTAGAAAAATCTGTGATATGAAACCATATAATTGCAGCACTGATAGATAGCTTACTTATGTAACCACATTGCTTTTCAAATATTGTATGCTCAGATTTACAGTTGGAAACTGACTAGGAATTTCAAAATAATGTACCCACGATCAATTGTCTTGCTTTGAATATTTTTATTTTTTGAATAGGCATTGTATATTTTGTTGGTCAAAATCAAAATTTGAAAAAATTTGGATGATTATCGTTTTATGCATTCTGCCCGCGCAATATCTAACCTAATAACGTAATGAACATGTGGGACAGAAAGGAATTGATATATAAAGTCCATATTGGGGCCCAATTGGTTTTGTAGACCGAAAAAAAGTTTTTTTAGATTAATTTTTTAATTTGTTTAGATTAAAATTTGATGAAAAATCGGTCTTATATCCTACAACCAGTTTCGTACCTTATAGTCCTAAGAGTGTAAACGGTGTTGACAATAGTCTTTAAGGCATATTTGGTTACCAAAACATTGATACATTTAAATTTCATGTTAAAAAACAAGTAATTAGGATTTCGATGAAAAATTATTAACGTGTTTGGCCTTGCAATATATTATGTTAGACGAAATTATATTGAGAAAATTCTATAAACAGTAACTGTGGCCTGTTTTGCAAATTTTTGGTGAATAGGATTTTTTTTGAATCATTCATATCTTTTATTGTGTGAAAGATATTGAGAATATGTTATGCATAAGAATAACATGCATTTACTAAATAAAAATCAAATAGAAATAAAAAAATGTTTTTTTTTAATGAAATATGGAAATTTCGCTTTGGAAGAAAATATATTTCTTTAAGTTTTTTTTTTAAATTTCAAATGTTAAATTACTAATGTATATTTATTTTTTGAAGATATATTTTTTCGATACCTAATTTTCAACATTTTTAAAATAAAAAATATCGAGAAAAAAGTCATGTGGCAGAAATTCTTCAGAAAAATCACAGGATATGATTGTTTGAATAAACCGTCTTTAAAAAAAAAATTATATTGATATTTTTCAAAATAATAAAAATATTGCAATACCATATATCATAAACAATTTCCATTTAAATCGTTGGTTTTTTAAAACAATTGCATTGATTTAACATGTAATATTGAATTATTCTATATCTTGTGCAACAGTCCATATTCCACTTGAACCAGATGAAATACGTCTAAAACTATAGATGAAACTTAAGAAGATTATCTGTGCTAAAAAAACTTTTAATTTTAAGATTCTAAATTATTGCATTTCATTAATAACATTTTCAAATTTTATTCATAATTTAAATTAACTAAGGTGTAAACTTGAAATGGTTGTTAATGCTGAACTAATATAGATAGAAGCATGATATATATTTTATTTTTAACAGATTTTCTCTTATTTAATTTGATACTAATACCGTTACCTTAGATATTTAGTATTATTAGTATTTAAAAAAAATTGAAAGAATTGCATCCTTTGCAACATTGAAGTCCTGTGAAGAGGTAACAGGATGAGGAAATGAAGAGCAAAAACACCAATTAACTCTAGTTTGCCTATAGTTTATATATAGTTTCATACGTATATCGTCCGGTTCAAGTGTAACGACTTTTTTAAATTGTCGTACAGTGTTACCAAAATAGGCAAACTAAAATTTGTTTAAAATAATTTGTTAAAAGTATTATTTTAAATATCCTAAATACAATCAAAAATATTTGTCATGACCTGTTCCCAAGTGTTATTAGGTATTTAAATACTTTCAAAATATGTGTCTTAAGTCTTTTGTTTTATGGAACTTTTTCTAAAACAGACTTACAAATGAAAGTGCAAGCTTTCTTATTAAAGTTAATGCAGAGCATTAATGTTAATGTAGAACATAAACCATTTCGTTCATCATTTCCTGGGACTTTATGACTTTCAAAGTTTGTGTCTTAAGTCTTTTGTTTAATGATTTGATGTGTGCTGATTTTGTTTTTCTTTTTTTTTTGTTGGGGGGGACACTAAAGCTAAAAGTAAAACTAAAACTTTTTCTCGTGCATTTATGACCTACGCTGTGCTATTTTCTTGACCTCAGCTGTTTGTAGTGTGACTACAAAACAGGAACTTTTGTTAGAATGCAAAAGAAAAGAGAACAGCACCAAGAAGAACCTGTTAACAATTTTCATACTCTGGCCGCTAAAAGCTAAAACATGATGATGTAAATATGAATTCGTACAGCACAAATTGAGTACAATGAGAACACCAGAGCAAGGAAGACGGAAGAAAATGCAACCTGAATGACACACTCACCTATATTTTGTGCATCGATGCGTGCATAATAGCCCAAAAGGCTAATGATCAGCAGCAGTAAATGTGTGGTTATTTTGGGCATCTTGGAAACAGGTGCTGTGGTGCACACACGGACTCAGCGACAAAAAGTAGTTCAAAGTATTTGGTTTTGGGTGATGATGATTAATTGAAAGAAGTTGTTGAAGAACACATGTGGTCACTTGATTATTTGTGGTTTAAAATTAATTTCTATTTTTTTCTTGATTTGTTTTGGATTAGTTTCAATTTATTTTTCTTATTTTTTAAGCAAACTTTTGTTGTTGTGTTCACAAATATCCGATTTGCAGCAGCGTACAGGTGAATTGTTTCAAGTCGCCTTGCTGTTGTTGTTGTTATTTTTTCATTAGCTGCTGTGAGAAGTTTTCTTAAAGAAAAAGTATGTCACCGTTACACAGACACACTCGTATATATATATACACACAGCAGGTTGCAGCAGTAGCATTAGCAATAGCAGCAGCCAGTTCACGAGCAAAAATATAAAACGATATGGGAAAAATTACATAAATTCGTTTGGTTTGGTTTTCGTTTCTTTGCAGAAACTTTCTTTTTTTTCCTCTTCCGAATTCACACTTTATTTCACTTTAAGTTTGCAATCCGTGGTGATGGTGGGCTTGCTTCAATTCAATTCAAATCAAATTTCGCAAAATCTTTATTTTAATTTATTTTTTTATTTCGAAGATTTTAAATTTGAATAATTTTCCAAAAAAAAATAATTTCTTGCTATGCGAACACACAGACACACGCGTTCGTTGGGGCGGGCGGCGGTCTTTGAGTCTTGGGCTTCCAGAGTGTGCTTTCCGTTCCGATATTCAAGTGCGACTAAACATTGCCAGTTGAAGACCATACGCCTTAAGCTTTGACTGAACACCCGAGCGACAGACAAAACAAAAACAACAAACCAAAACACACACACAAACGCACGAACCGAAATTTCTTTTCTTTCTCTTTTGTAAAAGACACGAAGTAGTAGAAGAAGAAGAAGCAGGAGTAGCGGCAGAAAAACAAAGTCAGAAAAGCAACAACGCCAGCATAACAACGCGTCACAGAGCAAATCAGCGGGCAACGGCGACGGCGGCCAACAATTCAACAAGTGTGTGGCGCTGTCCGTGTTATTGTTGCTGTCTGTTTTGGTAAAAGTTTTACCAGACGAAAGCTAACAACAACGGAGAAAAAAAGTCAGTCGGCTAAACCGTTGCTTCAACGAGTGTCGGCCTGAGTGTTGGCTGTCGTGTGTTTGGGGAGGGAAATGTTGGAAGTTTGGAGCGCGTCTTACAACCGTCTCGTTGAACAGCTTAGAGAAAACTATCTGGCTTTGGTTTGACTTAACACCGGCACGGCCATCGATTGCTGTTGTAACACAGCAAATGTTGGCTCAATACAATACAAGCGTTCAGACAGTATCGGGCCATTGAAATGGGGAACGATTAGGATCCACAATGACTGTTTTTGCATTATTTGTCTCTTTGTTTTGAGGATAACGTTTCATAAAGTATTGCCTAAATAAATAATAATGTAATAATTCCGTAAATCAAAATAAAATAAAAAATGTAAAATCTTTAAAATATATAACGTGGCTATACCATTCAACTTCAATTTTTATACCCTACACCACTTCGTGGTTTAGGGTATTATAAGTTAGTTTCGCGCCAAATGTTTGTAACACCAAGAAATAATCGAGCTAGACCCACCTTTAAGTATACCGATCGGCTTAGAATCACCAGCTGAGTCGATTTAACGATGTCTGTCTGTCCGTCTGTCCGTCCGTCCGTCCGTCTGCTGTCCATCTAAGCTTGTTCGCACTCTACAGGTCGCAATTGTTGTCCGATTGTCATGAAACTTGGCAGAAGTCACTTGGAGGAAATCGGTTCAGATTTAGATATAGCCCCCATACAAATGTCGCTCCCGATTTGACATTTTCCGCTCTAGAAACAACATATTGTACCCGATTTTCTTTAAATTTTGCAGAACATCTTATAATCCAACTAGAAACACGTATGCAAACATTGGGTAAGATCGGTTCAGATTTAGATATAGCCCCCATACAAATGTCGCTCCCGATTTGAAATTTTCCGCTCTAGAACGACATATTGTACCCGATTTTCTTTATATTTGGCAGAACATCTTATAATCCAACTAGAAACACGTATGCAAACATTGGTTAAGATCGGTTCAGATTTAGATATAGCCCCCATACAAATGTCGCTCCCGATTTGACATTTTCCGCTCTAGAAACGACATATTGTACCCGATTTTCTTTAAATTTTGCAGAACATCTTATAATCGGACTAGAAACACATATGCAGAAATTAGGCAAGATCGGTTCAGATTTAGATATAGCCCCCATACAAATGTCGCTCCCGATTTGACATTTTCCGCTGTAGAAACAACATATTGTACCCGATTTTCTTATGTTTTGCAGAACATCTTATAATCCAACTAGAAACACGTATGCAAAAATTGGGTAAGATCGGTTCACATTTAGATATAGCCCCATACAAATGTCGCTCCCGATTTGACTTTTTCCGCTCTAAAATCCAGATATTGTACCCGTTTTTCTTTAAAATTGGCACAACATCTTATAATCCAACTAAAAAACCTATGATGAAAGTGGGTAAGATAGGTTCAGATTTAGATATAGCCCTCATACAAATGCTGCTCCCGAATGTTTAACTGATTTTGGCCAAATTTTACATATTATATTTCACCAATAAACGGACATGGTGAAAGCGGGTCACATCGTTCCAGGTTTCAATATACCCCCATACAAATGTCCTTTCCGATTTAACATTTTTTGTCAAACACATACATTTACAGGATGCAAAAATCCTTCCCGATTTCACTTTTTTGCCGAATTGAATTGCAATGAGAATTGTTTGAGTGATGCCCATATGTCCATACTTTGGTATGACTTTGGTATACTACTGTATAATTTGTATTTGTCTATCGGACAATTGGATCAATTAAGATATTATTTACCATATTCGTTAAATTTGACTAAAGTTGAATTTATAGCATATAAATTATATGAATATAATTTATATAATTTGTATGAACTACATAAAATTGATCCCATGAAATACCTGGGTTTAGTAATCAAAGCGAGGTACATACGCAGGGAGTGGTGTAGGGTATTATATAGTCGGCCCCGCCCGACTTTAGCCTTTCCTTACTTGTTTAAAAGTAATTGAAATTCTTCAAAACAAAATAAAAAAACAAAAATCGTACCGCTTGACATGGAATGACTCCTATACAAAGTAAAACAAAATACAAATAAAAACAAGTAAGGAAAGGCTCAAGTCGGCCGGGGCCGACTATATGATACCCTACACCAATCCCTGCGTATATACCTGGTTTCGATTAAAAAAACCCAGTTCTTTTATGATGGTGATAAATTATACATCTTTAGTCAAATTTAAAAAATATGGCAAAATTGATTGGCTGTAATAAGTTGAATCTGAAGTGTTATGTAAACAAATCAAAAACTGATAACGAGCGGTGCCATTTTCTTTGCGTAATGCTCCACCTTTGCTGTAAGTGTTCCTAACTGAAATATAACGTGATGTAAAGAATACGTCTAAAATCGGTATCCATGGTCCACTTCATCAGTAAGTGTTCTTATATGAAATAATCCATGATCTGGAAAATTAAATCGATATCCGATGAAATATGAATAATATTGAAAATTTGTGGGACAGTTGTATTTGGAAACAATGCCAATTTTCGGGCAGGTATTCCGATAGTAAATATAATATGATCTGGAAAATTTGACAAAGATTCATTGAGAAATGCTATTACAGCGGTAATAGGATAAATTGGACGGACATTTGTAGGGGCCTATAAAACACTAGGGGGTTGTACCATAACATTGGTCATTATAGTTCCATTTAAGCATTCCTAGTGGAAATGAGACATGATCTGCAAAATTTTATAAAGATCAGATGTAAGATAAAGGTTCTGGAGCGGTAATAGTGTAAAATGGGGGGACGATTTGTACCGGGATTGTGCCAAAATATCGACACATATATACCTATAAAGGGTGATTTTGTAGCTATTATCTTTTTGGCAACACTGGTTTAAACAGCTGAGGACGTTTCGTGTTTTGTTTCACTGTCAAACATCTTCAGTTTCACTTCCAAAATAGGCATTTCTAGTCTAAATGTAACATTGTGTGAAAAATTTGATCAAGATCTGATGTAAAATGTGCATTTTAGAGCAGTAATATTGTAAATTGGAGGTACATTTGTATGGGGGCTATATCAAAACATAGACCATGTGGTCCACTTTCACTTTAGCTTTTTCTAGTTCAAAATGAACACGATCCTGAAAATTTAATCATGATCCAATGTAAAATGTGCATTCCAGAGCAGTAATAGTGTAAATTATAGGAATATTTGTATGGAGGCTATATCTAAATCTGAACCGATTTTCTCCCAACTCAATACCAATCCTCCTTGGCTAAAAAAGTAACTCCTGCCAAATTGCATGGCAATCGGTCCACAATTGCGACCTGTAGAGTGTGAACAAGTGCGAACAAGTTAAATCGATTCAGCTGGTGATTCTAAGCCGATCCGTATACTTAAAGGTGGGTCTAGCTCAATTATTTCTTGGTGTTACAAACATTTGGCGGTCCACGAAGTGGTGTATGGTATAATAAAACAATCTATTTTTCCATTTTTTAATTTTTAACGATTTTTTCATCAGCAGTAACTTTAATTGAACATATAATATATCGGATATATATTTCCAAAACGAGAGTATAAATATTAAAGGTACCTTCTGCGAAAATTAGTATATTAGTAAAAAATTAAAAAATATGCAAAATTTCTTTTAATATCGTTTTCGATTTTAGAAATCCAGAAAAATGTTTGCTGTTTAGTTTCATGTTTATACAGAAACTTTCGTTGTATCAACGAAACATTTTCCTTGATTCGTTGTTAATGAAAATTTTCCTACTCAAAATCGAACTTAAAATAAAGATTTAATTATTTTTAAATTTTAAAATTATTTTTAATTTTTTAAAAGCCTCTTTTAAAAAATTCTTTTACAAGTTTGCTTCTTTATAATAACAAGATATAGGGTATGGACCTGTCCTGGTTCTAACCCAAATATATGAAGGGGAAAGGTTCCTCTTACATAGGTTTGTCATTGGATGGAGTGAATTGACCCCCTGCGATATGTCTTGTCTTTTCTGAATTACCAGTTTAAAACCGGTCTCACAAGACATGACTTGGACCATACTTAAAGAGACATGTCCTAGGATTGGTCTCAAAGGACATGACCTGGAACTGGTCTCAAAAAATATGACCTGGAATCGGTTTCATGACTTGGACTGCACCTCAAGATAAACCTAAAGTCTTAAAACCGATCGCAAAGAACATGAACATGAACAACAGCACATATAGTAATCATAAGAAAGGGTGGTTTTTTAGTTATTATCTTTTTGGCAACACTGGTTTAATCAGCTGACGTACGTTTCGTGTTTTGTTTCATTGTCAGACATCTTCAGTTTGGTCTATAATTTAACCATGAATCGTCTTACAAACGAACAACGCTTGCAAATTATTGAATTTTATTATCAAAAGAAAGAAAGTTCATCGCGCGCTTCTTCCATTTTATGGTCAGTTTAATCGACCCACTGAAGCGGCTATTCGGCCTATTGTGACTAAATTTCGCACCAAATTTACATTGTTGGACATTAAACCACCAACACGCTTACGTAGAGTGCGAACTGAAGAAAATATCGCAGCTGTATCGGCCAGTGTTAATGATGACCATCAATTAGCGATTCGTCGCCGTTCGCAGCAATTGGGCCTCTGTTACTCAAAAACGTGGAAATGCCAAAATTGGACTAAGCGGATGGACCATTTGAGGCGCAGTCAAGGTCAACATTTGCATGAAATAATCTTCAAACATTAAATTATATGGACCGTACTATCGATTCAAATAAAGATTTTTTTTTTGAAAAACTTTCCTATAGCTTTTAAAAAATCACCCTTTATATACACATATATAATAGTTGGTATTGAAATAGAACATGATCTGCAAAGTTTGAAAAAACTTCCGATGTAAAATGTTGGTCCTAGAGGAGCCATTTTTAAGGGCGCTACATTAAAAAGTGGGCCCATATAGATCACTTTCAAAGTAGGCAATAGTAGTTGAAATATAACATGACCTGCAAAATTGTATCGAGATCCAATGCACGATGTGGGTTCTAGAGCTGTAATAGAGTAGAATGGGGGCCCAATTTGTATGGGGGTTATACCAAAATATGGGTCCATATATTTGACGTTCATAGTATGTGTTCTTAGTTAAAATATAATATATTCTGCAAAATTTGATAAACTTGCGTTGAAAAATGTGAGTTCTAGAAGGGTAAAATAAAAATGGGGGCCCATTTGTAAGGGCGCTACATTAAAAAGTGGACCCTTATAGATAACTTTCAAAGTAGGTATTCTTTATAGAAATATAACATGATCTGAAAGATTTTATCAGGATCCAATGTAAGATGTGGGTTCTAGAGCTAGTGTGAACTGGGGGCCCATTTGTATGGGGGCTATGCCAAAATAGGTATTTCTAGTCTAAATGTAACATTGTGTGGAAAATTTGATCAAGATCTGATGTAAAATGTGCATTTTAGAGCAGCAATATTGTAAATCGGAGGTAGATTTGTATAGACCCATGTGGTCCACTTTCACTTTAGCTTTTTCTAGTTCAAAATGAACACGATCCTGAAAATTTGGTCACGATCCCATGTAAAATGTGTATTCTAGAGCAGTAATAGTGTAAATTATAGGAATATTTGTATGGAGGCTATATCTAAATCTGAACCAATTTTCTCCCAATTCAATACCAATCCTCCTTGGCCAAAAAAAAGTAACTCCTGCCAAATTTCATGGCAATCGGACCACAATTACGACCTGTAGAGTGCGAACAAGCTTAGATGGGCAGCAGACGGACGGACAGACAGACATCGTTAAATCGATTCAGCTGGTGATTCTAAGCCGATCCGTATACTTAAAGGTGGCTCAATTATTTCTTGGTGTTACAAACATTTGGCGGTCCACGAAGTGGTGTAGGGTATAAGAAAACAATCTATTTTTCCATTTTTTAATTTTTAACGATTTTTTCATCAGCAGTAACCTTTATTTGAACATATAATATATCGGATATATATTTCCAAAACGAGAGTACAAATATTAAAGGTACCTTCTGCGAAAATTGGTATATTAGTAAAATATTGTAAAATATGCAAAATTTCTTTTAATATCGTTTTCGATTTTAGAAATCTAGAAAAATGTTTGCTGTTTAGTTTCATGTTTATACAGAAACTTTCGTTGTATCAACGAAACATTTTCCTTGACTCGTTGGCAATGAAAATGTTCCTACTCAAAATTGAACTTAAATATTTAATTATTTTTAAATTTTAAAATTATTTAAAATTTTTTAAAAGTCTCTTTTACAAAGTTCTTTTACAAGATTGCTTGTTTATAATGACAAGATATAGGTTAAGGACTTGTCCTGTTTCTAACCCAAATATATGAAGGGGAAAGGTTCCTCTTACATAGGTTTGTCATTGGATGGAGTGAATATGTCTTAACACTCCATTGATATGTCTTGGACATGTCCGCTGTCTTTTCTGAATTACCACTTTAAAACCGGTCTCACAGGACATTACTTGGACCATACCTAAAGAGATATGTCCTAGGATTGGTCTTAAAGGACATGACCTGGAACTGGTCTAATAGTTGATAGAGGGCTTAACTGCGTCCAGGTAGCTATAATGCTGACATGTAGATCTCACAGATATAATTTTTAACGAATATGTTAGATATTTGAAGAGATTATCACATATTTTCCGGAATTCGTCTCTATTTTTATTAATATGCGAAAATTTATCTTATAAATCTTATAAAATATCGTATAAAAATATACAATAAATTTATTTAAATATACATAAGAAATGAGAAGCGAATTGCCAACTTATTCACATATCGACATATCCCAGGATAGGTACGTTTATAGCAATTGCCTCCAATTTCCCATAGGGTAGATATTGTAGAAACTCCACCGGAAAAATTATGTGAAACAGTCATGTCGAAATATTTGCACTGGTATTATTACAGATCCACCAAAAGACATTCTTAACTCGACATTGTTATACCCTCATTCTACAGAGTAGGAGGGTATATATCAGAAAAAAGAAAGGGACAGAAAAAAGTGTAACGCATTGAAGGAGTGACTTAAGACCCAAGTATGTTTCGACCAAATTCGTTCCACAACTTTTTAAGATGTTTGAGCCATGTCCGTCCGTCCGCCTGGCTGGCTGATGTACACGATAACTCTCGAAAGGAGTTAAGGAATCAATTCAAATTTTGCCCACGGTAATATTTTTCTCAAACATAGCTTAAGTTCGAAGATGGGCGAAAATGCCACGCCCCTGTGTTACCTCCCACACAAATAGCCCATATTTCAATGTTAAATTGAAACCACTGTAACTTCTACTCGGATGTTCGGAATCCACTATTTTCAGTACGGGTTATCACGTTGTTAAGAATTGTAATAAGCATTTGGGATATCAACAGTCCGTTATTGATTCTAAAGAGTGATTTTTTTGAGGTTAGGATTTTCATGCATTAGTATTTGACAGATCACGTGGGATTTCAGACATGGTGTCAAAGAGAAAGATGCTCAGTATGCTTTGACATTTCATCATGAATCGTCTTACAAACGAACAACGCTTGCAAATTATTGAATTTTATTATCAAAATGCGTGCACTGTTAAGAAAGTTCATTGCGCGCTTCCATTTTATGGTCAGTTTAATCGACCCACTGAAGCGGCTATTCGGGCTATTGTGACTAAATTTCGCACCAAATTTACATTGTTGGACATTAAACCACCAACACGCTTACGTAGAGTGCGAACTGAAGAAAATATCGCAGCTGTATCGGCCAGTGTTAATGATGACCACCAATTTTCGATTCGTCGCCGTTCGCACCAATTGGGTCTCTGTTACTCAAAATCGTGGAAATGCCAAAATTGGACTAAGCGGATGGACCACCTAAGACGCAGCCGCGGTCAACATTTAAATGAAATTATCTTCAAAAAGTAAATGTCATGGACCAATCTAACGTTTCAAATAAAGAACCGATGAGATTTTGCAAATTTTATGCGTTTTTTTTTTAAAAAAGTTATCAAGCTCTTAAAAAATCACCCTTTACAAGGTGGAGATGAAAAGGAGCTAGAAAGCATTGAACACATTTTATGTGACAGTCATTGAGAAGTGGAAATAAGAGGTGTTTTCCGGACGATTTGCAAAATTCTGTATATCTAGTCGGTATGAGGGCAACTAAGTAACCTTCACTTCGTTCATGCCCATTTTTGAAATGATTGTCAAAAGCACAATTGTGTACCGTTTGCAATATTCGACACTGTTATAGTGCTCGTGAAAATTTGTAAAAAAAAATGAAATTTTTTATTCCGAGGTTGGTTTTTAACATTACATTACTTCGTTTGTAAATTGAATGCAAAAAAAAAATATTTTCAAAAATTCTCAAATCGCTAATCACCAATTCAGAAAATATTTAGTATATTTTTAGTTAATTTTGACTTCTTTATCATAATATATTACCACATCTCTGCGACAAATAAAGAAGTGAAGGCCATTTAAGTACAAAATTCTAAATGTTAAACAAAAATACAAGACCTTTCTACACAGTCCCAAATGGGTAACAACTAAATATTTAAAATTGTCCTTCTTTGTGGTTATATATACCCACTGTAAAAACGTTATGAACCTATCAGTATTTTCAGAATACTTTCTTTAGACTCTACTATAAAGTTACATTTTTAATTTTTAGATTTTGAGTTATTACCTTTTTGTGGAACAAGTGCCATATATATATATACGAAGTTTATACATCTTGGAAAGAAAACTTCACGTAAATAAGCGCAAAATAACACAGAAATTTATATCTATAATAATTATCTCGCCCAGTTCTTTAGAATATGACCAATTTTCATAGAAAATAATTTAGTTCTCGGAACCCAAAGTGCGGATTACACAAGTAATAATAATAATAAAATTGCTTTCTTCTTCTGATCCGCCATCGAAATTAACGAATAGCGGTCAATTTTCTAAAAAATAAAACTGTTTTAGGAATTGTGAGAGATGCACTACATTTCCTAATATAGGGTAATTCCGGCAGAAACCGACCCAAAACCATAGCTTCGAATTTACATCCTCTCCGATTTTCATGAAATGTGGCACATGTAGTAGTGTACCGTAGCTCAATGTAGTGTGTGGTTTAAGTTTTACAGTGGGCCAAAAATGGCTTATTTCGTTTTTTTTTTTGAAGAGATGGCTTCCTTGTCGATATCATAACTTTGGATCACGTCATACGATATCATTTGAAAGATGTGCACCTCCTCTCTTTCCGAATCTCTATAAAACTACAGATGTTCTTTTGGTTCAATGACTTCAAAAATTAAAAATTTTTTTATTAATAAACATATCGAGGGCTTATATTCATAAGTGGCTATGAACCATTTTCTCGAAAATGAGTTTTTGATGCCAAACTATTCTCAGATTTGGATGCCATCTGTCATAAAAATGTGGAGAAGAGTTTTTTTCTAAAGTCCTTTTTTCAAATTTTTCTGATTTGGCTATCTACTCACACGTTTATTTGTGACTGCAAAAGAGGCTATGAACATAAAAATAATATAAATAATATAGTTCAAAAATGGAGCAGCATATAACCGAAGGTTGTAATTCTCTACAACAATTTTGTTTAGAGCATTTTTCTAGGGCATATCGCATTATCAAATTTCACCATTTCGCGGTTAATAGCATTTTGGTTTCCAAGTTATCAGGCTAAAATAGCATAAATAGTGGCTGTAAAGTAAAAAATTGTGAAAGGTATCTTTAGAAAAACCCGAGTAACATTTTATCATATTGAGAATACCAAAATATTTGTATAGCATATGATTGCTGACTTCATTCGGACTATTTGTGTCAGAAATGTTTCAGAATCCTAGATGAAGAAAGTTAAAATATAAGCAATTGCAACCGTGAATTTTGGATTTTTCAACAAATGCAACGATTTTCGCGACTGCATACATATATGTTACAAGCGGTTCTTAATACACAAACAAAAATTCAGTCGGATCCGTTGGCTAGATCGCGAGAAAATCATAAACCAAAAATGTCATGAGTGAAAATCATTGCCGCGAAAATTAAAATTTTCCAAAAATATCCCATTTGTATTTTTTTGTTTACAGTGCCCAACCACAATATCCACTTTTGTAAAAAAATTTGGTAAAAGGGTACCAATCTGACGGATGAAGCTGGAATCTTTAAATTCGCTGCGTACATCCCTACATATTTCATAAAAAACGTTATCGAGTTTCAATAAGTCTTATTTGTATATTTGAGCATTAATGGCTATGTGCTTATTTCAAAATTCATAGTGCTCTATTTTAAACGTGCAAAAGTGGCTATGAACCTTAAAACCGCAAATAATAGGAAATTTCGAAATCTTTTTAATCTTAGCAATTAGTAATCCTCTTTAGATTAATCTGTAGAGGAATTATTCATAATTACTCTCAAAATTAAGGAGTAAATCAGTTTTTTCGCTCTCCTGAAAAGTTGAGTTTTTGTTCATAGCCACTTAGATATGTCGATATCTTTAATTTTCTTTATTTTGTTTTGTATTTTACCTTATTTCATTCTCTACAAAATATCAAAAAATCAGACTGGGGTGCCCATATGTTAAGTAATTACGGCTGTTCCAATGTATTGTATTATTTCAGCAAGACCAAAATTTTTCATTCATATCTATATTCATTAAAGTGGCTTCAAAATAAGAGTTGTCGACGTTCCCGACTAAAATGAAAGATTCGTTTGCATCTTTCAGATGATACCAATATCGTTAAAATGTTGTGACGTGGTCCAAAGTTATGACATCGACAAAGAAGCCAACTCTTCAAAAAAACCGAGATAACCAACATTGGAACACTGTAAAACTTAAACCACGCACTACTTTGAGCTAAGGTAAACGGAAATTTCATGAAAATCGAAGATGGTCGGAATCTTGTGTAATTACCCTATATGCGACGACTGTATAGTCGTTATAAAATTATAAAATCCACACTAATGCTTGGCGTTCCCAATTGTATGGCATGTCACTGTGCTGTAGTGTTTGGGTGATTGTTGTCGCAGCTGAGACCCCGGCAGCGACTGCCGGTCGACTATCGTTTCTGTAGGTTGACTGTTTCTGTTTGTGTTTTGCACTAAGAAACGCTTTGAGAAATGAAACATTTGTAATGTTAAAAGTTAAAATTTCATTCACAACTTGCGCGGCGGCATGTGTTGGTTTTCGCTACGTACGCCGTACGAGTTGAGTACACTCGGTACACTCCCCAAAAAGTTTTCTTCTCTTGTTTGACAAAAAGTTTTCTCGCGAGAGGATTTTCTTTTCACGAAGTGTGCTTTGCTTGATTTAGTTTAGTTTCATTTCGTCGCTGTGGTATTGTTTATTAGATCAACCTTAAAGGATTAAGCTTTATCACCTTTCATTTACCTGCTATTGTTGTTGGTGTGGTTTTGTTTTCTGCTTTGGCAGAACAAGTGATTGCCTCGTTTTCCAATTTATTGTATTGGCATTAGCATTAGCACTAGCTTTGGCGTTTTAGTTTTCGTTCATTTGCTTCGCGTTTGTTCGGAACGTGAGAAATGTGCCTACGAAATGTTTTTAATGTTGGCGTATTTAGGAATTTCAAATATTTTAATTTGGTGTTTGTGTCTTAAGTCTTTGGTTTTTGTTAATGTTATGATACGGCATATGTATGTACGAGTATGGTATGTGCGCTTAGCCGGTGGAGGACGAGGTAGGTGTAGACAGAACGTGAATGCTTTTTTCAATAGCAATATTGTTTTTCTTTGTACTCAATATATTCAATAATTTAATGTGAGCGTGCTACCAATAGCTGAAGAAATTTTACATTGGCACACATTTTTCTTATTTGGAAATAAAACTGGAAAACGTTTTAAGTCTGATGTGTTTTATTAGACCTACGCGTTAAAGTTCGAGTAATACAATATAATCCGAATTCACTTTTTGTCTAAAATCACTTTTTCCATGCGAGTACATTTTCAGAAGATTGCAATTTGCAAAATAAGATATTTGTTTTCGTCCAGTTGTTTTTTGCTTTGTATTTATTAAGTTCCGATTTAAGATTCGAGTTAAGATTTTTCAAGGGATATTCAAGGAACCATAAAACCGCGAATAATAGGAAATTTTGGAAACTTTTTAATCGTAGCAATTAGTAATCTTCTTTAGATTAAACTGTAGAAGAATGATTAATAATAACTCGTAAAATTAAGGAGATAATCAAGTTTTTCTCTCTCCTGAAAAGTTGTGTTTTTGTTCATAGTCACATTTGAATATAAGTCCTCGATTTATATTTTGAGCATTAACGTACATAAACCCTGCTCTTTTACATTTACAAGATTTTAAATCAGAACCGATCTGACCCACTTACACCATAGATGGTTCTAGTTGAAATATAAAGTGTTGTGGCAAATTTGGAAAAAGTTGGTTAAAATATGTGGTTGCTAGAAGGGGAATGTAAAGTAGGGAGCTATATAAAGGAGTTAGAACGTACAAATTTTCCATAAATGCGTCTTATAGTCGTAGATCGGTTGGGATTAAAATGGGGCGAAATCGGCCCAAAGGGAAAAATTTTTCCCTCACAAGGACTAAAAATACCCATAATAATCCCTAATATGTCTGTTTATATTTGCTTGATATTTGGTATGCGCATTCCCCTTATAGCAAAAATGTGCATGGTGCACATTTTGATTTTTATTTGTAGGGGGTGAAATGGGGCAAAAAAGGGATAAAAATAGTACATATTAAACGACAACAGCTAGAAACACGAAATTCGGTGTGTACATTCCTCTAATTGAGTAGATACATAATATAAAAGTATTTTTTCCAAATTCGTACTTTTAAGAGGTAAAATAGGAATAGAGGGATAAAAATGGAACCAACCAAACGGATGTACCTAGAATAATGGAATTCGGTGTATAAATTCCTCTGATTGCATAGATAAGTAAAATACACGGATTTTTCAAAATTCGTACTTTTTGGGGTTAAAATGAAAAAGGGGATAAAAATAGTACCAATCTAATGACAGCAGCTAGAGTCATGAATTTCGGAGTATACATTCCTCTGAGTGTGTAGACACGGAAAATAAACTGATTTTTTGAAATTCGTACTTTTTGGGGTTAAAATGAAAAAAGGGGATGGAAATAGTACCAATCAAATGACCGCAGCTAGAGTCATGAAATTCGGAGTATAAATTCCTCTGACTGCGTAGACACGGAAAATAGACGAATTTTTCAAAATTAGTACTTTCAAGGGATACAATGGTACAGAGGGATAAAAATAGTACCAACTAAACGACTACAGCTAGAATGATAAAATTCTAATTGCGTAGAAACGTCAAGGGGGTAAAAATGGTACCAACCAAATGCAATCATGGAATTCGGTGTATACATTCCTCTGACTGCATAGACACGCAAAATAAAAAGTATTTTTCCAAATTCGTAATTTTTCTTCTACGGCAAAAATTGGTTGAACCATGAAGTTAGGCTATTTTGCACTATGTACATCTGATAATGGATTTTCAAAATTTGTACTTTTGGAATTCAAATAGAAAGGAAAAACAACCAACTTTGAAAATATTTTTGAAAAAATAAATATAAGAATATTTATCTTTTGAATTGACGTATGGGTAGCATTACCTTATAAGCGAAATAATTTTAATATTATATTTATTTATAAAATTTATAAAATTAATTTTTCAATATTTGTATTTGTTTTGGTTTGGCTATATTAAAAAAATTATATTTACCTGTAATATTACTGCACTTCTACGAAAACCGACAACCTCTGTGGAATGCAATCCATGGTGGAGGGTATATAAAGTTCGGCCCGGACGAACTTAACGCCGTTTTTACTTGTTTTTGCATATGATTGATTGATGACTTAATAGGGAATATTTCTGACAGAATTATTTCACAAACCCAGATTGAGAATGTTGCAATTGCAACCGCGAATTTTTAATTTTTACAACAATTGCAGCTTTTATCGCGGCTGATTACATATATCTTACAAGCGGTAGTGATTATAAATAGAGAGGCAAAACATCTCCCTGATCCGTTGGACAGATCGCGGGATCTTTTTAGTCATATCTTCCGCGTAAATGAGAATTTTGTATTTTTTGTCTACTATGCTCTACCGAAATACCCACATTTTTTGTTAAAAAAGATCGATTGTCAAAAAAACATGGACCAATTTTGTTTATCCCTAGTAATTTTGTTGCATAAGTTGGCGTGTGATTTTGGTATTTAAGCATGAAGAGCTTTATTTATAAAATAGGTTTCTTCGGTGACCCCCTCTGTAATTTTCCATTTTTTTGTAGAACATTCTTAAATGTACTATCTGAAAGGACTTTTTTTGATTTCCTCGAAAAAGGTCAAATTGACCCATAAAGAGAGGAGATTAAGGGAGAGTTAAGATCTTTAACAATAATGATCCTCATAAAATTCCATAATATAGTTCTGACAATAAGAATTCTCTCAGACTTAACTTACAATACTTTTAGAACCTTGTCCTTCGACTTAGATTCACTGTAAAAAGAAACTATTCTGTTCCAATCAAAAAGACTTAACTTGTTGGACAGTGTTATTTTTTCGAAAACGAAAAAAAATCGTAAAAATGTATTTTGTTTTATTTTTTTAATGTTAACAATGTTTATATATAAAAAATCTATTGATAAATGTAGAAGTTATGATACTCTTTGTAGACGCAAACATTTTTTAAATCATAATTTTTTAATTTTTATTTAAATAGCCCGAAAAAAATGTATTTTGTTTTATTTTTTTAATGTTAAGAATTTTAACAATGTTTATATAAAAAAACTATTGATAAATGTAGAAGTTATGATACTCTTTGTAGACGCAAACATTTTTTAAATCATAATTTTTTAATTTTTGTTTAAATAGCCCGAAAAACAGTATATTTAATTTTAGTTTGTAATCTTAACGAAGAAAAGCAGGCCTAGTTAAAGGAAATCTAAAGATAAATGTAAATGTAAATGTTATAGTCCTTCTTGGCTAAATCAATTTAAGAATCGCCTTACCTTCCACATTTATTCATAGATTTTCTTCAAAAATACCTTGTTTTCTTCGTTAAGATGGAAACTATTACAAATTATATATGTTATTCTATATATTTTAAATAATTTGTAATATGACATTTCGTACTATTTAAAAAAATTAAAAAATCATATTTTTAATTATTTTGCGTCTACAACATATCATTGACCAGCGACTGACTTATCATTGACCAGCCCCCAGACCAAACGGCTGAAGCCAGGGTCATGAAATTTTAAGGGTCGTTCCCAAATATCACGTAGACGTCGACTAAGAAGGGGTTTTACGAAATTCGTACTTTTAGAGGGTAAAATGAGACAAAAACGTCGAACCTTCGTCCTTACTAAACGGCAGTAGCTAAAAACATGAAATTCGGTGTGTTCCTTGTCCAATGACCATGCAGACGAGCTACAAATATGGATTTTTCGAAATATTTACTTTTAAAAAAGGAAAGGGACAAAAAGTGATATAAATGGTACAAATTTAAATATTGCAGCTATATTCGTGAAAATCGGTATTTACATTCCTTTGACAACGTAGACTTGCAATATAAATTGATTTTACGAAATTTGTACTTATAAGGGGTGAGCGGGACAAAAACGGAATAAAAATGGTACCAATTTAAGTATTGCATCGTGAAAATCGGTATCTACATTTCTCGGACAACGCAGACTTGCAACATAAATGGATTTTTCGAAATTTGTACTTACAAGGGGCGAGCGGGACAAAAAGGGATGAAAGTGGTAACAACTAAAGTATTACAGATAGAATCATGAAATTTGGTATGTAAATTCCTCTGACCAATTATAAGCGCATTAAAAATGGTTCTATCAAAATTTGTAGTTTTAAGGGTTGCGAGAAGCAAAAAGGAATAAAAATAGTACTAATTTAAGTATTGCAGCTATAGGCGCGAAATTTGGTGTGAAAATTACTTTGACAACGTGAAAGCGCAAATTTAAATTGATTTTTCGAAATTTGTACTTATAACAAATAAAGTATTGCAGCTATAGTCGTGAAATATGGTGTGTAAATTCCTCTGGCAACGTAGAAGCGCAAATCTAAATGGATTTTTTTTTTTAAATTTATGTTTATAAAGGGTGAGAGGGACAAAAAGGGATAGAAATGGTACCAACTAAAGTATTATAGCTAGGAAATTGGTATGTAAATTCCTCTCACCATATAGAAACACAATATAAATACATTTTTGTACTTTAAAGGCCTGAACAGCACAAAAAGGGATACAAAAATGGTGCCCACTAAAGCATTGCAACTAGAATCGTGAAATTTGATATGTAAATTTCTCTGACCATGTAGAAGCGCAGTCAAATTGGATTTGTCGAAATTTGTACTTTTAAGGAACGCGCGGGACAAAAAGGGATAAAAAGGGTACCAATTTAAGTATTGCAGCTATAGTCGTAAATTTGGTGTGTAATTCCCTTGACAACGTATAAATGCAATCTCAAAGGAATTTTCGAAATTTGTACTTATAATGAGTGAGCGAGACAGAAAGGGCTAAAATGGTACCATTTTGGTATGTAAATTCCCCACGCCGTATAAAAGCGCAATATAAATACATTTTTGCACTTTTAAGGGGCGACCGGGACAAAAAAGGATAAAAATGGTATCAACAAAAGTATTGCAAATAGAAACGTGAAATTTGATATGTAAATTCCTCTGGTCACGTAAAAATGTAGTAAAATTGGATTTTTCCAAATTTGTATTTTTAAGAAATGCGCGGGACAAAATGTGTTTAAAATGGTGTACAGTCAAAATATGTACTTATAAGGAGGATGCGGGACGACTAGGGATAAACGTGGTGCCAAATAAAGTACAAGTTTTTAGGGGAAACAAAAATACATGTCACCTATAGATATTTTTCAAAATGTGAGTTTTTTTGGGAAAGAGGTGCAAAAAGTTATAAAGTGGTCGGCTGAGGTCGAGGATATAAAAGGTTCTGCGATTGTAAGTTTTAAATTTTAGTTTTACTCTCATTTTGACAATGTAATTATAATGACAATGTTCAATTAAAGCTAATTATGAAGGATACAAATATGGCGAATTTTTACACAGAAAGACAAGTTTAAGAACAGTCTCATAAAAATTAAATATTAAAAATATTTTTCCACGAAGTACAAAATTTTATTCTACTTATATATACTTTTCTGAAATAATCAATACTATGGGTACCCATTTCTCTCAATGGGTACATTGACTTAGACCACTTTCATTGTACTTAAATTTGAAAAAATTAAGCAAATAAAATTACAAAATCAAAAAATACATATATATATTTTATTTGAATGCAAAGTAATATTTTCTCGCCAAAGATGACAAAAGACAGAAATTAAAAAATAAATATGAATAAATATTATTCATAAATTATATTTATAAAATTTATATGTTTTTTGGGAAAGAGGTGCAAAAAGTTATAAAGTGGTCGGCTGAGGTCGAGGATATAAAAGGTTCTGCGGTTGTAAGTTTTTGTTCAAAACTGGGTAGAAAATGATAAAAAATTATATAAATACTATCCAAAATCAGAGACGGATAAAACTAATAACAAATAAGCGAATCAACGAGTACTGCTAGTTAAAAAATAAAACAAAATACTTTTTTCCTACTTTTTCAATTCTTTATAATTTTTTTCCAAAAAAAAAAAATATTTTTTCCCAAATATTTGGAGGCTGTTCCTAAACCACTGTTTCTATGTGAAAGTGTAATTCGCAACATTTGTATGCATCAAATTTTTCCTTTAAGCGAACATATAGGCGTGTTCGACCGAACCAATATATCTTAAATGAGAGAACAAATATTAAGGTATATACGATGAAAATTTTAGTAAAATTAAAAAAAAATATCCATACAAAATTTTGTGTCGATTTTATGAATCAGCATACTTAAATGCATACAAAAAATGATTGTTTCGGCTTGGGCACAAAATTGTTCATTTTTGGTTGCATAGTGTTTTGTCAAAATTAATTTTGAATTCCAAATCTCGATGTTTTCAAATTATGTCCCAATGATATTCATTTCGATGTAATCAATTCTTGTAAGTATCGCTAGAAATATTCAAACTTCTGAGAAGTATTCTTAGTACTCACTAAATAAATATATTTTTTGACCAGAATAACCCAATAATCGCAATAAGCGATACAAAAAAAGGGTGGTTAAATTGTAAGGGCCGATGTTGAATGTCAACCACACCTAAACTTCAAGTTTTGTTCTGCATTTCATTTGACATTTCTCAATTTTAGACTAACTCAATTTGAACCATGGAAAGATACACAATCGAGCAACGCGTTAAAGTTAATCAGGCTTATTATGAAAATAGGCGCTCAAATCAAAATGCACATGCGATGTCAATTAGCCGCCAAGATCAAGTGATTTGACACCGTTGGACTTCTTTCTTTGGGGTTATTTGAAAGTAAACGTGTACGTCGATAAGCCAGCAACAATTCAAGAGCTAAAGGATGATATAATTCGGCACATTAACGGCAGAGAACCTCAATTTCGCCTCATCGTCATCGAAAATTTGGACCATCAGATGGAGGTGTGCCGACGAGGTCGCGGCGGCCATTTGGCCCATATTCTGTTCCATACATAATTGAACCATTTCAATATTATCATAATAAAAATAAACTAAATGACAATAATTTCCTAAATAATTTGTGTTTTATTCAAATTCAACATCGGCCCTTAAAATGTAACCATCCTTTAGTTGCGCATATAAAGACTCCAAATTCAAATATTCTGTTGGTTGCGCGATTATAGGTTTTTTTTTCACCGAAGCACATTTTTTTTCTTAGAATATCCTACTACATGGTATCCTACGTAGGGAACCGCTACTTTCAGAAGGTGCACTGACTTAGACCACTTTCATTCTTCTCAAAATTGAAAAACTTAAACAAAAAATAAAAGAAATTTCAAAATATTTTATTATTTACAGGTTGTTCGTCTAGAACTTTATATTGAAATTATTATTTACTTTTCAAATAATTTAATTTTATATGTTATTCACATTGTCTGAATAATTTTATAAATATATATCAAATTTTAATTATTTTAAACCACGCTTATAAGGCAAGGCTACCAATATGTTTATACTATATATGTATATCGAAATAATACTTCAAGTAAGTTCAAAATGTGAAGACAGTAATCTTCAAAAAAGCTTAAATACCCTAAACATTGGGGGATTGGAGATGCATTTTCAGCTACAGCCGTTTGGTTAATAGTATTTCTATCATATTTTAATTCCAAAAGTACAAATTACAAATAAAAACCATTATCTCCTACATACACAGTGCAAGATAACATAACATTATGATTCTAGCTATCTGCTCGCTTCCAGTTTTATCACTTTTCAATTTTTGCCGTAAACGTAAAAAAATAAAGTACGAATTTGGAAAATCTTTTTATTTTGCTTGCCTATGCAGTCAGAGGAATGCATATACCAAATTCCATGATTTGGTTGGAGCCATTTTTATTAACCCTTAACCTTAAAAGTACGACTTCGAAATTCTCTTTATTTTACGAGTCTACTTAATTAGAGGGATGTACACAATGAATTTTATCATTCTAGCTGTAGCCGTTTAGTGGGTACCATTTTTATGCCCATGTTCCCATTGTATCCCTTTAAAAATACGAATTTGGAAAAACCTTTTTATTTTTGTGTGTGCACCGAATTTCATGATTCTAGATGCAGCTTTTATGTTACGAGTCTACGAAATCATAGGAATGTATACACCGAATTTCATTATTCGAGGTGCAGCCGTTTGGTTGGTACCATTTTTATCCTTCTATTCCCATTTTACCCCTTAAAAGTACGAATTTGGAAAAAATAATTTTATATTATTTAACAAATCACCGAATTTCGTGTTTCTAGCTGTCGTCGTTTGACAGGTACCATTTTTCCCCTTTTTGTCCCATTTCATCCCCTACGAATAAGAATAACTTTATGGTGTACCTTTTTGTTATAGGGGGAATGCACATACCCAACATCAAGTAAATATAAGCAGACATATCAGGATTTTACGAGTATTTTCAGTCCTTGTGAGGGAAAAAATTTTCCCTTTGGACCGATTTCGCCCAGTTGAAATTCCGACCGATCTACGACTATAAGACGCATTTATGAAAAATTTGGACGTAATAACTCCTTTTGTTTCGATGCTTGCGTATTCCAGCAGACGGACGAACGGGTATGGCTAGATCGTCTTATAATTTTATGACGATCAAGAATATATATTACAGTATATGTATACAGGGCGGATGGACATGTTTATATCGTCTTTTAATTTTATGACGATCAAGAATATATATACTTTATAGAGTCTCAGATCGACATTTCAAGGTGTTACAAACGGAATGACAAAGTTAGTATACCCCCATCCTGGAGGTGGAGGGTATAAGCAGATTTGTTTACATCACCACACATCAATGTCAGTGAATATAGTGTGACTTAGGCCACTTTCAAACTAACACTAAAGACAATTTTGGTGTGCATAAAATGTCATTGTAACGGTACATATCAAAAAGTAAAGTTCTTAAATTAGAGATCTGATCAAAGTAAAGAAATGTTTTTTTTCAGTTTTTTGAATTTTTGACTTAGACCACTATCATACTCACTGGCACAAGAAATCCCGCTTGTAAAGGAATAAACATATTAATTATTTTTTATTTAGATTTCACATTTGAGCTTACAAATGTACTTAAACATGTTGACAACATGTCTTGGACTTGCATTCGTAGAAGACAAATTCGTAAGGATATCCAATGATGTCCTTGACTTGAATTCATTACGACCTTGTAATCATTTCTCGTGATCTATTTAAATGGAGGATCGTTACCCCAGAAGCTTATCATCACATGTCTCACAAAACTTGCCGGTTGTTATGTGATATAACAAAGTTGTAGACCTAGAAACGATAGCTCGACAGCACATACTTCTAATCATAACGAAATCCATGAAATCCATTAACAACTAAACTGGGTGAAACTGGGCAAATGGCTGCGATGCATCTTCTCGGTCGTTAGCCTTGTGCTGCGACTATGAAAAACCGATCAAATCTTGTCAAATCATCAGCTAGAAAACCGTTAGCGTATACATTTGGTTACATACTCGTTGCTCTGGCTGTTGCTGTCTCTAAGCTGATTGAAATTGCTGCTGTGGTAGTAGTTGTTTATGGGATTTTCTTGCAAATCACTTTGAAACAAGTGTCAATGTCTATTTGCATCATGCAACGGCCAACAATGAAGCAAGTTTGCGAGAGAGACGCCAACATGGTGCTTGTCATAAATTGTGGATGCCACCAAAACCATACGAAATAATGATGGAGCATTTTCCAGAAACTGTTAACGGGTCATTATCACAAGACACAAATTGCAGCGGCTGCTGTTGCAGCTTCCAGCGTTCTCCCGTCCAGTCTGTCGAAAAATCCTGTTAAACTCTTATCGCTCAATGTGAATGATCGGTTAGAAAGAAATATGGGAAGAAGAAGAAGAAGCGGCAGCAGAAATTAAATAAAATAAATTATGTTCAAGGCAAAACTGAAAACCCGACAACAAATAGAGGTCACTCTAGGCAAACATGCATGCAACATCTGTGTGCCGTCCGTCCGTCCGTTACAGTAAGAGGCGTCCGCATTGGCGTCTTGGTCGCACATTACAAAATCAGGTTATGCAACTTCCACTTCCACAAATGGCTGAGAAAAAAATATTATTAAAAAGCATCACAGACACACTCTGAGTCTCTTTAATGAAAATATTGTTGCCTATATGTTGTCGCCAATTTTATTGGACAACGCGTCGCAACAACATTATGTAGGTATGTGTAACAAGCAAGCCAGCAAGCCAGCATCCAATGCCAGCGACTAGGAGGTATTTGTAGGTTGCACAATGTGAAAATCATTGCAACAATTTAGAAGAGTTGCTTTGTTGCAATTTGCATGTGGCCAGCAACAGCAACAAACTCGGTTAGTTACAGCAACAACAACCACGACATCACCGGGCCTATCAAGTTAATCGGCCAGCCAGAAGTAAGTCAACTGGTCAACTAGACCCACTTGTTGTTGTAGTTGACCAGATTTTCGTGGCGTTGAGGCAAACAACATCACCTCATCAACAACAACCAAGGCACAGTGTTTGGCAGATAAACAAGAAGTTAGTGGAAATTGCTCAAATTTAGTCATCTCTGGCATCAAAACTCATCGGACGTGCGCCATCTAGCGAAGGCCTGTTAAATATTTTAAATAAGTTCCTTGATATTTAACATGAAACTAAAAATGGCCAACAAATGTATATTAACTCTTATTATTGAATGAAAGTTCATATTTCGCTTTATAAATAATAGGGATGTTTTTAGTCGGGATTAAAAGCTGCGATATCAAAAACGTTAATAAAAAGTTTTATTTTTACTCAAAATAAAAAAAAATATTTTTTCACATTGTCGCCGACTACAATGTAAATATTTGTATCAAAACAAAATTTCAGAAAGCTCGATAACCATAAATTTGACTTACACTGAATAATTATCCATGCTTAGTCCAATATATGTAATATAAAATATGTATACCCTCCTCATACCACCAGGGTATTATATCTTTGTGTATTTGTTTGTAACACCCGCAAGGAAACGAGATAGACCCGTCGTTTATTGTACAGATCGGCTTAGAATCACTCTCTGAGTCGATCAATGTCCGTCCATCTATTGTTGTAATCAAAGTACAGGTCACAATTATTGTCTCTCAACTAAAATTGGCACAAATAAGTTTTGTGGATCAAGGACGAACGTTATTTAAAATTGTTTGTCAAACATATAAATTTACAGAATACTTTTAAATAACTTGACAGTGCGCGTTATATTTTACCTTGAAACATACATTATGAGAGTTGGTCAGAATGGTCCATGATTAGAACCCATACAAAAATCCTTCCCGATTTCACTTTTTACCGAACTGAATTGCAATGTGGTAGAAAGTGGAGGGTATCATGTAGTCGGCTCCGTCCGACTTTTGTTTTCCTACACACATTGAAATTGTTGTTGGCAATTCATACTGAGCTTGGATTATTAGTCTCAATTCAAAAGGATGACTTAACGCAATACTTGACGCACCCATGAGAGCGGAATTGTAAACCAACCATATGCTGCCATATCAGCTTTTACCACCTACCGTTGATTCAACCAAAAATCTTACAAGTTTTTTGTATGATGCGACTCGACGATTCGTCAGCTTATTTCCACATCTTCTGGAAATTATTATTTAAATATATCCCCATTCTCCGCCCAAATGTACAAATTTCGAAAAAAACCCTTTTTCGAGTCTTCATAGTCAGATTGTATACATCGAATTTCATGATTTCAACTTCATCGGGTTTGGTAGGTTCCATTTTTATACCTCTTTTTAATTATATCCCTTAAAAGTACGAATTTCGAAAAAAATCCCTCTATTTTACGTGTCTATGCAATTAGAGGGATGTACACACCGAATTTCATGATTCTAGCTGTTGTCGTATCATTGGTACCATATTTTATCCCTTTTTGTCCCATTTCGCCCGCTAAAACATTTATTTTCTTTGTGGTGCTTCCAAGCTACAAGAGGAATGTCCGCAACAAATTTTAACTATGTATATGAAAATAAGAAATTTAATTTATAAGCCAAGGCTACCAATATTTGTATACTATATATATAATGGATATAATACTTCAATTTATAAAGTAAATATAAGGGAGCAATCAAAAATACCCTAAATATTGCGGGATAGAGAGTGTACTTTCAGCTACAGTCGATTGGTTGGTTGTATTTCCACCATATTTTAATTTCAAAAGTATAAATTTTGAAAATACTATCTCTCACGTACGCAGTATAAGACAACTTCATGATTCTACCATTTTTTGTCGTAAAAGCAACAAAATAAAGTACGAACTTGGAAAAAAATATTTTACGTGGCACCGAATTCCATGATTCTATCAGCGGCCATTTTGTTGGTACCATTTATTATTTCATTTATTTTTATCCCCTTTTTCCAATTTTGCCCCCTCAAGAGTCGACTATCTAAAATCTCTTTATTTTACGTATCTACACAATTAGAGGGACGTAATCACTGAATTTCATCATTCTAGCTGTATTCGTTTAGTTGGTACTATTTTTATCCCCTGTAGCCCTTGTATCCATTGAATGTACGAATTTGGAAAAAAACGTTTTATTTTTCGTGTCTACGCAGTCAGAGGAATGTATACACCGAATTTCATGATTCTAGCTGCTGTCATTTGGTAGGTACTATTTTTATCCCCCTTTTCCATTTGAACCCCAAAAAGTACGAATTTTGGAAAGTTCTTTTATTTTACGTGTCTACGCAATCAGAGGAATGTGTATATCGAATATCCTTATTCTAGGTGCAGTCGTTACGTTGGTACTATTTTTATCCCTCTATCCCTATTTAACCCCTTAAATGTACGAATTTTGAAAAAAAAAATACTTTTATATTATGTATCTACTCTATTAGAGGAATGTACACGCCAAATTTCGTGTTTCTATCTGTTGTCGTTTGATAGGTACCATTTTTATCCCTTTTTGTCCCATTTCGCCCCCTACAAATAAAAATCACTCTATGGTGCCCGTTTATGCTATAGAGGGAATGCGCATTGCAAATATCAACTAAATACAAGCTAATATGTTCAAAAACATGCTGAAATACTCTAAATATTAGGGGTATTTTCAGTCCTTGTGAGGGAAAAAATTTTCACTCTGGGCCGATTTCATCCACTTTCAATCCCAACCGATCTACAACCATAAGACACATTTAGGAAAAATTTGAACCTCCTAGCTCATTTCGTTCGGCCTCTATCGTGCTTTCAATAGACAGACAGACGGACATGGCTATATCGTCTTAGCATTTTACCACGACCCAGAATATTTGTACTTTATGGGGTCTCCGATGAATATTTTATGGTGTTACAAACGGATAAAATCTGGAAGATACAACACAATTAATTAAGAATATAAATAAATAATATAAAATATTCAATATATTTCCAAATGCTGCATAATATTTAAAGTCATTTATAGATGCAGTAGCATTTCGAGAGTAAAAGATTATATTGAGTAATATATTTAGTAATGAAAGATTATATTTAATAATCCCAAAACTTCCTCGGTAATTTTTATTCGTGCTGTACTTGCCTCTTCCTCTGCAGATTTATTAGGCCACGGCCTTCCTACGCCTATTAATAATGGAAGTAGGTAAAGACTAGCAGAGACAAATTTTGTTGAAATATATAAAAATCGTCCTAAATCGATATTTTGCAAACCGATCTTAATGAAATCGTAAAGGACACTCTTCTTGTACTTGGACTTGTAATGTTGGGCCAACTATTGCTGAATTTTTTTTAATTTGCATTTATTACACTAAAATCAACAATTGTCTTGCTGATAATCGGAGTCGGAAAGTGTTGCCGTGGATCTAAATGCATCAAAGTTATTTTCGATTGTTTTGACACCATTTCCAAAATTTAGAGGGTATGCATTGAAAAAAAAATTTTTTGACACCCTACCCTTCATACACATAAGGAAACTAAACTAAATTGGTACGGTCACCCCCAGAACTGAATATTGTAATGTTTAGTGATGATCTGTCAAAAATTTTGTCACTGGGTCAAGCCATCTGTAAGCTAAACGCTCCTGAAAATACCTCTAAAAATCATAAATCATTTTCCGGAGTAATTTTTATACATTCCACGAGAATATTATGTCTTTGTGCATTTCTTTGTAACACCCAAAAGGAAGCGAGATAGACTCTTGTTTTTTTGAATCGATTTAGCAATGCCCGACTGTCTGTCCGTCCATCTATTCTTGTAATCACAATACAGGTCGCAATTGTAGACAGAACTTTGCACAACGAAGTTTTTCTCGATAAGAAGGAACGCTATTTAATTTGAAGCAAATCGGTTCAGATTTAGATATAGCCCCTATACGAATTTCACTCCCGTTTTGACCCTTTTCACTCTAGATACAACATATTTTAACAGATTTTCTTCAAATCTTGCAAAACATCTTATAGTTAAACTAGAAACACCAGTGGTAAAAATGGGTCAGATCGGTTCAGATTTATATATAGCTCCCATACAAATTTGACTTTTCCTGCTCTAGAAACCACATATTGTATCAGATTGTCTTCAGATTTGGCAAAACATCTTATATTTAAACTAGGAACACCTATGGTGAAAATAGGTCAGATCTGTTCAGATATATATATAGCTCCCATTAAAATTTCGCTCCCAATTTGACTTTTTCCGCTGTAGAAACCACATATTTTAACAGATCTTCTTCAAATTTGCCAAAATGTCTTGTATTTGCACTAGAAATACTCACGGTGAATATGGGTCTGATCGGTTCAGATTTATATATAGCTCCAACACAAATTTCACTCCCAATTTGACTTTTTTCGCTCTGGAAACCTCATTTTTAACAGATCTTCTTCAAATCTTTCAAAATATCTTTCAAATATATTTCATCTAGAATCGCCCATGGTGAAAATGGGTCAGATCGGTTCAGGTTTATTTTTTTTATAGCTAGAATACAAATTTCGCTCCCAGATAGACTTTTTCCGCCCCAGAAACCACGAATTTTCACCGAATTTCTTTGAAGTGAGCAAAACACGTTATATTTGAACAGGAAGAACTTATTTTGAAAGTTAGTCACTTTAATCCATGTTTGGATATAGTCCCGATACAAATATTCTTTTCGATTTGCCAAATTGGACCACGTCATATTAGCCTATTGTTAGGAAACATACAAAAATTCTTCCCGTTTTCACTTTTTACCGAGTTGAATTGTATTCGGATAGAAAGTGGAGTGCATCATATAGTCGGCCTCGCCCGACTTTAGCCTTTCCTTACTTTTTTATGTTGTATTTTTGTCCAATTTTTTTCTGAATTGATAGACCCTTGGAAGCACGTTAAATATAAATTTTTATTCTTGTCCTAGAATAACTCATTGGTCGTATTATTTGATGTTTAGATTATTATATATTTCATGGAATTATTTTGTAAGAGTTGTTATGAAAAGTAAATAGAAGCAATCAGTACCTGCCGAATGCTTCCTACATGATGAATATCGGACGAAAAATGACGCCACTGACTCCATTTTTTGTAAAATATTTGAATGCCGTAGATGGTTTCCAGAGCCAACATGTCAAACTCTTTTTACAGAAATGAGCGTTGCGGCGTCAATTTCCTTCCAATATTCATCATTTAGGCATCATTCTTAAATATTATATAGTATTATAAAATACTACCACCAAATACGAAAAAGTCTTCAGTTGTCACTGTGAAAAAACACAAAAATTCTATATGGTGGACCATTTAACATTAGAATCGGCTAAAAAAAGTACTATTTTTTTTTCAAATTTCTGGTTTTAACGGAAAGGTTGAACTTTGTCATTTAATAATGGAACACAATATCATTCATATGACTACCACGACTGGCTCGAAAGGACCTCATCCGATCAACCCAATTTTTCAGTACATTTTCGTTCGTTCCGGTTCGAGTCTCTTCAATGGCAACTTCGGTTTCACGTTTCAACGCTTCAATTGTCTCCGGAAGGTTTGTGTATCATTTCTCTTTACATATCTAGCATATTTAGGAGATTCTATCTCGCAAATGATATATTTTTTTCTATTTATCTGTAAAAAATTCTAAAAGCAAACAATTGATTTTTAAGATGGTGTCAACATTTTCGGAAATTGCACATTCGTTTCGTGTAATATAACCTATATAAGTTATAACTTAAATTAAATTGATCTTAAATAATAAAATTATGTTTTAAATTTATGTTTTATATCTTCAGTTCTAGGAAAACTTAAATAGGCAAAACCTTCATGATAATGCATAAAAGATACTTGACTTTCAATAGGATTCAGCTTTCCTCAAGGCATCCCTGTCTAAAATTCACTTCAATCAATAAATGACCCACTGACCACTGTGCAGCCATCATCACCACCATCAACAGCAATCGTTTGAAAAAAACTGTTTGCAGTAACTTTGGTGGCGAAATAAAAAAGTAGAGCAAACAACTGGATTTTTTTATAACTTTGATAGGTTATGATGCATTCCACAAAATGAACCTACTTCAAGAAAATATATTACCATACCAATTCCTCCTCCGATGGCGATGATCATGATGATAACGAAGCTGATCATGATGATGATGTTATTAGTTGGAATTGCGGCTGCTATATTTTTTTGGAGTATGACTGTGTTCTAGTTCCAGAAGAAGCAACAGCAACAAAAACTGTATTCATCACTCTTGGCAGAGACAATCGGCCACAAACGAAATTGTCGCTCATATTCACTGACATGCATGTCAGCCGGTCGACGTAAAGATGCAATCGGAGGCAACAAGGTGATCCAGCAGAGTCATCCATAAACATGAACTGGTTCGTTTGTGTTTTTGTTAGTCAACGAGCCACTAAACAACCACTTACGAGTGGAGTAAAATATATGGACGAGTGTGCAGTGCAGTGTAATCGCCAAAAGTTTAGAATGTTCAAATACTTACCTACAGCTGCCCAGACAGACATACATACTCGTATGTGCATATGTACAATGTACATCAATTGCATTTTTTGTCAAAGAAAAAAATCAAAAGCGCTGCTGTTAATAGTGCACATCACAACTGGTTAAGCATGAAATGTTTAATGGCACATGGGTGGGTGATGTGAGAAGTATTGAGACGTGTGACATGTGATCCAAGAACGACGCTTATTATATCAATTATATTTTGGTGTAAACATCATAAACATGAGTTGAATTTTTTACTGCTTTCAAAAAGTAAACGAAAATTAGACCTTTTTTACAATATCAATAACCAAATAAACAAAAGACTTAAGACTTAAGACACAAACTTGAAAAATATTAATTTTCCATAAATCCACTCAATATATATATATATATATATATATATATATATATATTATAGTGTGAAGCAGTAGAATCGATAAACAGTTGTTGTATTTGAATAATAAAATAAAAAAATAAAATTGTTAGCGACATTGAAAAAACTATTGCGGGATTGTGAGAAATTATTAAATAACATTTATTTAATGACCCATTTTTCCACCAATATTGATTTCCAAATAGTGTTAGAGAGTAGTGTAAATAAATAAATAGTAAGCTTATTATATTAAATGTTTTCCGTCACCACCAATTTATTAATTTATATAAAAACTCTATATTTCGTGAGTAATTGTCGAAAAAAAATAAATTTCTTAAGGACCATACGCAAGTATACTTGTCCAGAGGTTTTTAACACCTATAATTGTACAAGTGAGCGATAGACCAAATATGGCCAGAGGACAATTATAGAGGGGACTTGGGGCAACAAAAATGTATTAGGCGAAAATTCTCTATCTGCCTCACACAGGAGGCATCAAATAGTTTATGAAATGTGGTTTCTATAATGTTTTCGGTTGAAATGGCCACCGATATATATATATATACATATATATATATGTATATATATATATATATATATATATATATATATATATATATGTATATATATATATATATATATATATATATCAAAAACACGGGGCGTGGCAAAAGTGTTTTTGAGAGCTAGAAGGCTGAAAATTGGAACGTATATATTACTGACCACGAGAATGATAAATATGATGCCGAAATTTGGATTTTCATTTTGTGGGCGGAGTGGGCGTGGCAAAAGTGTTTTTGAGAGCTAGAAGGCTAAAAATTGGTACATATATATTATTGACCACGAGAAAAATAAATATGATGCCGAAATTTGGATTTTCGTTTCGTGGGATTTGGGGTGTGGCAAAAGTGTTTTTGAGAGCTAGAAGGCTGAAAATTGGTACATATATATTACTGGCCACGAGAAAGATAAATGTGATGCTGGATTTTGAATCTCCGTTTGGTGGGCTGTAGGGCGTGACAAAAGCGTTTTTGAGAGCTAGAAGACTAAAAATTGGTACATGTATATTACTCACCACGAAAATGATAAATATAATGTCGAAACTTGGATTTTCATTTTGTGGGCGGACTGGGCGTGGCAAAAGTGTTTTTGAGAGATAGAAAGCTGAAAATTGGTACATATATATTATTGACCACGAGAAAGATAAATATGATGCCGAAATTTGGATTTTCATTTTGTGGGCGGAGTGGGCGTGGCAAAAGTGTTTTTGAGAGCTGGAAGGCTGAAAATTGTTACATGTATATTACTGACCACGAGAATGATAAATATGATGCCGAAATTTGGTTTTTCGTTTAGTGGGCGTGGCAATAGTGATTTTTAAGCTAGATGGCTGAAAATTGGAACGTATATATTACTGACCACGAGAAAGATAAATATGATGCCGGATTTTCGTTTCGCGGGTGGTTGGGGCGTGGCAATTGTTTTTGAGAGTTAGTAGGCTGAAAATTAAATTTGTTTTTTTTTTGCCTGGCGAAGCGGGCGGGGTTCAGCTAGTTATATATAATTATTTTTCGATATTTTTATTTTTTGTAATCACAGGAATATGAAGCCAAATTTTTAGGATTAGATCGCAGATCACGAACATTAAAACTAAACATTGCCTGGCGAAGCGGGCGGGGTTCAGCTAGTTATATATACTTATTTTTCGATATTTTTATTTTTTGTAATCACAGGAATGTGAAGCCAAATTTTTAGGATTAGATCGCAGATCACAAACATTAAAACCAAACGCCGCGAAAAAAGGTATTTATTTCAAAATGTAATCCCCAAAGAGCTGACAAAATAAAAAACGAATCGAAAGATTAAAATAATATGTTTTCCTTAACGAATTATATTTCGGACTGAGTTAAATGAGTTTAACATTTGTCTGATTTTCCTTCTATCCTATGGAATTGAATTAAGCATCGATCTGCAACCATAAGACACATTTACGGAAAATTTGAACCTCCTAGCTCACTTCGTTCGTTTGCTAGCATGCTTTCAGACAGGCATGGCTAGATCGTCTTAGAATTTTACCACGACCCAGAATTTATATGCTTTTTGGGGTCTCCGACGAATAAGGTATTGCAAACGGAATGACAAAGTGAATATACCCCATCCTTAGGTGGAGGGTATAAAAAGGACGTAGGATTATTTAATAAGCCTAGAAAATGCTATCAAATGTCTGTTTTTAATTTAATAATAATTTATCATAAATATATAACATATTTTTACGCGTCTCAGTGTGTGCTATGATATTTTCATTTTCACATAGGCACACCATACACACACACAACATTTTCATTTTTTTGTTTGTTCCAAAAAGTCCCAACATATTACTTCTTTCATAACGACTACAAAAACAATTGCATTAAGAAAAATTGTATTCCAGTTTTTTCACTTTTTTTCCATCCACCTTTAAAGTATTCTAATGTGTATTATAATAAAGAAAAATGGCCTGAAAAATGGTAAAATCCCTAACAAGTCGCGTGTTGATGTATATATACATATTTTACGCGGCCTATTTTATCTTACTCAATTTAAAAAAAAATATTCAAAGTATTGATGACGAACATTCTGTGTATTCAAAAGTCGGTCAAAGCTTAAAATAGTTTTATGGGAAAACGAAGTATGCTCTGATATATATTGACATTGTTTTCTTCTAAAACTTTTAATTTTTTGAAAATTCGTTTCTCCATCTACCTGAAAAACGTTCGGTATCATTACTTTGCGCCCTCCCTACGTACCTATGTCATGCTATGTAACTCAACTGCATCATTCATGTGTGTAATAACAAATTTAATATAAAAATCCGATACTTTAATAGCAACACAGCAACAACGACGACGACAACAACAACAACATCAATAAAATATACGAATGTTCTTGTTTAGCCGTTTAACCTACAAAAATGAAAATTCACAAATAACGATAAGACCATGTGTAGCTAGCTCAAGTACTACATGTATTGAAGAAATATTTACGACTGTGTCACACACAACAACAACATAAAATATTGACAAAATAACATAAAATTTTACGAAACATAAATTTGTTGTTTAAATGCGAAAAAATAGAAAATGAAAAAAAAATCACAACAAACAACGCGAGTGAGACTCGCGCGGGAAAAATGCGATGTTTCAAAACGAAACGAAAGACTTAAGACACAAACGTGTTTGTTTACTTTCAAAACCCCAACAATTGTAAACAACAATGTGGAGATTTTCGTTAGTTGTTGTTGTGTTTCTGTGCCGAAAATCTTTTGTATTTTTTTATATTTTCGTATTCCTTGGCCAATTATTGGCTAATTATCACTAGCTTTGCTTGGTGTGCAAGTATGGCTGTGATTTCCTTCAACATGAGCTTTTCTCAAAACACTTCGTTTGAGGTGGAAAACCTCAAGTATTTAGGGGGGCTTTTCACGTCTCTCACTCTCTACCCCCCACACACACCCTAGCGTTTTCAATTGTCTGTCTTGTTTATCCCAGCAAAACACCTTCGAATCAATGGTGGCAATTGTATTCCGGCCGGTGGGGAATGTGTTTGATTTTTGTATTTTTTTAAATTTGTTGGATAAGTGTTTTGTCGCTTTATTGCAATACCATAAAAATACAACAACCACATATGCACTCACACACATCGCAACAATATCTATGAGAAAACAATGTGGAAATACTATTTAAGGTATTTAAATAATTTGTTCGGGCAACCCGATATATACAGAGATCTCTACAGTATCTCTACGAGTATTTGATCGGAGTTGTTCGCTTTTGCCACTGATGCTTGTAGTGTGACTGTTTAAGGAATTTCGTTTTGGCTGAATGACAAATAGCTAGAATATTTCATGTTTAGAATTGATCATTGCGATGATCATCGTTCAGTAGGTGAGAGATATGAAACATAAAGCGAATTCAACAGTAGGGTGGAGCACAACAAAATTACTACAACATTTTCAAGTGTAATTCAAAAGACACCATTTGAAATTAAAAAAATACCAATTGAAATTCAAAAATTCCATTCGAAATTCAGAAAATACCAATTGAAATTCAAAACTCATCATTTGAAATTCGAAACTCGTCATTTGAAATTCAAAAATCCTCTTTTGTAATTCAAAATACACCATTTGAAATTCAAAAGTTTTCATTTGAAATTCAAAAATGTAAACAAAATTATTTAAGAAAAATATACATTAGGTGGGGTAGCATTTATTTTTTTCTGTAAACTTGGATATTCTGCAGTTTTGAAAACAGATTTAATAAAACGATAAGCAACTAATAATTATAATGATGAAAAAGGTCGGTAATTTCATACATATAACCTTCACCACTTCATCTTTCAATTTAAACTCCTCTCTATAACATCACTTTTTCAGGTGCGTATTCTAAAATCGGAACAAATTTCTCAATTTACAAATGGTATAATTTTTGAATTTCAAATGAAAACTTTTGAATTTCAAATGGTGTCTTTTGAATTACTTATGACGATTTTTGAATTACAAATAATGGATTTTGAATTACAAATAACGAGTTTTGAATTACAAGTGAAGATGATGTCTTTTGAATTACAAATGACGACTTTTGAATTTTAAATGTTGTCTTTTGAATTACAAATGACGAGTTTTGAATTTCAATTGACATATTTTGATTTTCAAATGCAATTTTTTAATTTCAACTGGTGTCTTTTGAATTTCAAGTGATGTCTTTTGAAGTACAATTGAAAAAGGTGTAGACCACAACCTCCTGAAAAATCGTCCGAATGGAATGAAAAATTCCCGGATGGTACTTTCCACTTCCATCCTTTCATTCTAACAATATATCCGAGCTTACAAGTTTAAATAATTTCCATTAATAAAATAAATAAAGATTATTCATGTTATTTCATATTAGCCAATCCATCATAATTGATTATATTTGCTGTTTATTTTTCTAATAATTACAAATGGTGAGCAAAAAACACCAGCCAATTTAAATTTCTATAGCCCTTTTTCCATTTAAAACGTTTTATGGCGATAACAGTGAATTCATTTAGCGGAGTACATAAAACATTATGAACTATAGTTACATACTGGCAGTACCATTGTATGTGTATGTGCGAAATGCAATTTGTTCTGGTCTGCTGGCGAAAAACGTGCGTTGAGCGTTGGAAGAGTTGTTGAAAATAAAAGCCACTTATTATTTCAAAAATAGGCAGGCAATAATTAAAGAAACCTAAGCCCAACTTGTACTGAAAATTTAAATTAATTTAGCTTTTTTGCAGCGAGAGCCTCCAGATCGAATATAAGATAGCCCTACAATGCCATTAACACATAATAAAATGTTTGTAACACCACGAAATAATCGAGCTAGACCCACCTTTAATTATACGGATCGGCTTAGAATCACCAGCTGAATCGATTTACCGATGTCTGTCTGTCCGTCCGTCCGTCTGTCCGTCCGTCCGTCCGTCCGTCTGTCCGTCTGCTGTCCATCTAAGCTTGTTCGCACTCTACAGGTCGCATTTGCTGTCCGATTATCATGAACTTTGGCAGATGTTACTTTTTTTGGCCAAGGACGATCGGTATTGAATTTGGAGGAAATCGGTTCAGATTTAGATATAGTCCCCATACAAAGGTCGCTCCCGATTTGACATTTTCCGCTCTAGAAGCCACATCTTGTACCCGATTTTCTTTAAATTTGGCACAACATCTTATAATCCAACTAGAAACACCTATGCAGAAATTGGGTAAGATCGGTTCAGATTTAGATATAGCCCCCATACAAATGTCGCTCCCGATTTCACTTTTTCGCTCTACAAACCACATATTGTACCCGATTTTCTTTAAATTGGGTACAACATTATATAATCCAACTAGAAACACCTATGCAGAAATTGAGTAAGATCGGTTCAGATTTAGATATAGCCCCCATACAAATGTCGCTCCCTATTTCAATTTTTCCGCTTTAGAAACCACATATTGTACCCGATTTTCTTTAAAATTGGCACAACATTTTATAATCGAACTAGAAACACCTATGCTGAAGGTGGCTATGATCGGTTCAGATTTAGGTATAGCCTCCATACAAATGTCGCTCCGATTTGACATTTTCCGCTCTAGAAACCACATATTGTACCCGATTTTCTTTCAAATTGGGTACAAAATCTTATAATCCAACTAGAAAACCTATGCAGAAATTGGGTAAGATCGGTTCAGATTTAGATATAGCCCCTACACAAATATCGCTCCCTATTTCACTTTTTCCGCTTTAGAAACCACATAGTGTGCCCGATTTTCTTTAAAATTGGCACAACATCTTATAATCCAACTAGAAACACCTATGCAGAAATTGGGTAAAATCCGTTCAGATTTAGGTATAGCCTCCGTACAAATGTCGCTCCGATTTGAAATTTTCCGCTCTAGAAACCACATATTGTACCCGATTTTCTTTAAATTGGGTACAACATCATATAATCCAACTAGAAACACCTATGCAGAAATTGGGTAAGATCGGTTCAGATTTAGATATAGCCCCTATATAAATGTCGCTCCCTATTTCACTTTTTCCGCTTTAGAAATCTCATATTGTACCCGTTTTTTCTTTAAAATTGGCACAACATCTTATAATCCAACTAAAAAAATTATGATGAAAGAGGGTAAGATCGGTTCAGATTTTGATATAGCCCTCATACAAATGTTGCTCCCGAATGTTTAACCGATTTTGGCCAAACTTTACATATTATATTTCACCAATAAATATACATGGTGAAAGCGAGTCACATCGTTCCAGGTTTCAATATACCCCCATACAAATGTCCATTCCGATTTATCATTTTTTGTCAAACACATACATTTACAGGATTCAAAAATCCTTCCCGATTTCACTTTTTTACCGAATTGAATTGTAATGAGAATTGTTTGGGTGATGCCCATATGTCCATACTTTGGTATAACCCAAATGGGGCACTTTCTGATCTATTACAGCTCTAGAAACTATATCTTACATCGGATCTTCATCAAATTTTGCAGATCATGATATTTTTTCAACTAGGAATACCTACAGTGAATGAGAAATATATAGGCCCATGTTTTGGACAAGTCCCAGAATGTTGTTATTGGCCCCCTTTTGAAATGTCGGTCCTATTACTACTGTATAATTTGTTTTTGTCTGTCGGATAATTGGATCAATTACCATATTATTAACCATATTCGTTAAATATGGCTAAAGATGAATTTATAGTAGCTGTATAATTTATATGAACTACATAAAATTGCTCCCATGAAATACCTGGGTTTAGTAATCAAAGCGAGGTACATACACAGGGAGTGGTGTAGGGTATTATATAGTCGGCCCCGCCCGACTTTAGCCTTTCCTTACTTGTTATTTATTGTCCGATTTCAAAATAATCTCTTCCAAAAAATCTATTAAAATTTAACCGCATCCTTATCACTATTAGTTGAAGCTGGATAAGTGGGAATCCTCTATGAGTGGGACATTCTTGATAGTTCCTGGACGCTTCACACAAATAACCTCTTTAGACGGGAATTTGAACCTTTTTAAGTGGTATTGATTTTTTCAGGATTTACCTCTATAAGTGGTTTTCCTCTAAGAGTTGGATTTCGCTTTCATTGTGGACCTTTACAAGTGGGATTATTTCAATTGTTTTGCCTCTGTTCGTGAGATTTCATACTAGGAAAGATATTTATTTTTCATAGTGACCTTTTTTCTCTTTTTTTTTTTACAATTGGAATTTTTTGCAGAATGCATGTTGCAAGCGCTCGTATATTTCACCTTCGAATAAGTATATCGAAGCGAAAAGTTTAAATATTTAATATCAGCGATAAGTTGAAAACTTATCAAGAATTTCGAAAAGTGAAGACTCAAGTAGAAGTTCAAAAAGCGTTTGAGTTCCAAGATCCACAATATCACGTATCTATCTTATCGACTCTATCCCAATAATTTTTGGATTTTAATGGCTTGTTAGCCATTAAGTGGTTAAAAATCGATTTTTTGGAGTAATGTTGTAACTTTTGAACGGAAAATTATATCTAGAGGAAATTTCACATGCAGAAGTCTTGCTAGATGCTTTTTTGGATTCCTTGTGAGTATGGGGACTACAGGGTGACCCTCCAAAGTTAGTGATTGCCAAAAGTACAATTATATACCGATTTCAAAAATATTTGCACAGTAATAGTGATCATAAATATCTACAAAAAAGGGCTTACATGATTGTGTATCTCAATTACTTTAATAGAAAAATTGTAAATTATTTTGGTTGGATTCGTATTTTTAACGTAGCATTTTCATTGTGAGCTTAATTTTCAAATTGTTTTTATTGTCACTTATATAATTCTTAATAAGCAACCTGAAAGATTGGCGCAAAGATTTTACTTCAATTATAAGTTATATTCTTCTAACCAAAAACTTCCAAAAAGGTAAATTATGTATTTAGCTTGCAAAATAATTTCCTTTCTTCCTGCAGATAAATTTTTTATTAATTATTGTAAAGAAGACATAATTCAGATGCCTTATTGAATCAATTTGATCATCGCACATCTCCAAAGGCATGTGCTCTCCAAAGTATTCAATTTTCTGCACAAAAAAATATTTGAAAACAAAAATCTCAAATCACCGGTAACAAAATGTTTAGTGTATTTTTTAACCTCTTATTTTGACTTCTTATTCAAAAAGTGGTACCACATCCTGGCGATAAATCCACGAATGGCCACGACTTTACCAAAATATTAACTTCCAAAATACATATATACTACCAAAATTTCGTTACGATGTCTTTTTATACCTACACCACTTCGTGGACTAGGGTACTATAAGTTAGTTTTCCGCCAAATGTTTGTGACACCAAGAAATAATGGAGCTAGACCTACCTTTAAGTATACGGATCGGCTTAGAATCACTCGCTGAATCGATTTAACGATGTCTGTCTGTCCGTCCGTCTGCTGTTCATCTAAGCCTGTTTGCACTCTACAGGTCGCAATTGTGGTCCGATTGTCATGAAATTTGGCAGAAGTTAGTTTTTTGGGCCAACGACGGTTGGTATTGAATTTGGAGAGAATCGGTTCAGATTTAGATATAGCCTCCATACAAATATCCCTACAAAATACAATATTACTGCTCTAGAATACACATTTTACATGAAATCATGACCAAATTTTCAGGATCGTGTTATATTTGAACTAGAAATAGCTCACCGGAATGTGGACCACATGGCTATATTTTGATATAGCCCCCATACAAATGTAACTCCGATTTACAGTATTACTGCTCTAAAATGCACATTTTACATCTGATTTTGATCAAATTTTCCACACAATGTTAAATTTATACTAGAAACACGTATTTTGAAAGCCAGCTATATAGGTCAATGTTTTGGTATAGCCCCCATACAAATGGGGCCCCAGTTTATACTATTATCGCTCTAGAACCCGCATTTTACATTGGATCTTGATAAAATTTTGCAGATCATGTTATATTTCAATAAAGAATACCTACTTTGAAAGTGATCTATAAAGGCCCACTTTTTAATGTCCCGCCTTTAAAAGACTAGAGATCGCGTTTTTTTTCTAAATATCATTTATATCATGACTTTTCCAAAAATGAACTGGTTTGTTGAGGTTATTTTGAAAGCATCCAGCTACCGAACAATCAATGAAAAAAAGCGAAAGGTAGAAGTCACTAACCAAAAAATCTTTAGTTTTATCAATAAATCTTCTAATATATTATTGTAAAGTAATTCGTGAAAAATCAAATCAGGAGAAACTTTTCCCAACTTTATAAGGAAAACAAGTAAAAACGGTGTTAAGTTCGACCGGGCCGAACTTTTTATACCCTCCACAATGCATTGCATTCCACAGAGGCTGTTTAGTAGAAGTGCAGTAATATTAAAGGAAAATATCATTTTTTTAATATGACCAAACCAAAACAAATACTAATATTGAAAACTTAATTTTATAAATTAATATAATATTTAAATTAATAATATTTTAGTTGTATTTCCATTCTATTTTATACCAACAGTATACATTTGGAAAATCCATTATCTCACGTACACAGTGCAACATAACCTAACTTCATGATTCAACCAAATTTTGCAGTAAAAGTAACATACCAAAGTACGTGTCTATGCAGACAGAGGAATGAATACACCGAGTTCCATGATTCTAGCTGCGGCCATTTGGTTGGTACCATTTTTATCCCTTTTTCCTATTTTACCCCCTTAAGAGTAAGACTTTCTAAAATCTATTTATTTTACGTATCTACGCAATTAGAGGGATGTGTACACCGAATTTCATCATTCTAGCTGCAGTCGTTTAGTTGGTACTATTTTTATCCCTCTGTACCCATTGTATCCCTTGAAAGTACGAATGTGGAAAAAACTTTTATTTTTCGTGTCTATGCAGTCTGAGGAATGTATATTCCGAATTTCATGACTCTAGCTGCAGTCATTTGGTAGGTACTATTTTTATCCCTTTTTCCATTTTTACCCCCAAAAGTACGAATTTCGAAAAATCCGTTTATTTTATGTGTCTACGCAATCAGAGGACTGTATAGACCGAATTTCATTATTCTAGGTGCAGCCTTTTGGTTTGTACCATTTGTATCCCTCTACTCACATTTTATCCCTTAAAAGTACGAATTTAGAAAAAATACTTTTATATTATGTATCTACTCAATTAGAGGAATGTACACATCGAATTTCGTGTATTTGATGGGTACCATTTTTATCACTTTTTGCCCCATTTCACCCCCTTATTATTCGTAGGGGGTGAAATGGGGCACGTTTTTGTTATAAGGGGAAAGCGCATTCCCAATATCAAAGAAATATAAGCAGATATTGTGAAAAACATGTTTAAAAACTTTAAATATTAGGTGTTATTAGGGGTATTTTCAGTCCTTGTGAGGGAAAAAATTTTCCCTCTGGGCCGATTTCGACCACTTTCAATCCCAACCGATCTGCAACCATAAGACACATTTAGGGAAAATTTGAACCTCCTAGCTCATTTCGTTCGGAAGCTAGCGTGCTTTCAACAGACAGACAAACAGAAGGACATCGCTATGTCGTCTTAGAATTTTACCACGACCCAGAATATATATACTTTATGGGGTCTCCTACGAATATTTTAAGGTGTTACAAACGGAATGACAAAGTGAATATACCCCCATCCTTAGGTGGAGGGTATAATAATTTCGATATTTACAATTTACTTTTTCATTTCATATCATTGTTTAATTTCAATGTTCTGCATGTGAAATGTTGGAGATTTTCAATTAAATTAATAAAAAAAGATCATTCCATAAGTACGATCATTCACTATCATCGAACATCGAACTTTAAGTAGTGTTAACGAGCTTTGCATTAAAAACTTAGTTTGATATATTTAATAGGGTGTCCCGTCAAGAAAATAGAAGTAATATCAAATCGTATAGATTTTTCTTATGCTCACATAAATTCAGGTAAATTTGGTGAAATGTTGTATTTCACGAAATATAAAAGTTGATTAAAAATTAATCCCAAAACCATCTGATTATATTCTTACCACCTTCTTAAAGTTACTCGAAATATTATAAACAGTTCATTCATTCTAGTATCGTTGTGAAGGTAATAATAGGAATGTTTTTACTAAACATAATGAAAACATAATTTTTACATTGCCGCCATCTAAAATAAAAATGTTGTTTCTTTCTAGATTTTTGAAAAAACATAGAGTTGGTGGAGTGCTCTGTGTATACATTTTATATATAAATTCCCTCTGTTCCAGTGTGGACAATAGGACCAGTTTTACATATTCCATTCGAATATATTATGAGATATTTGTTTAATTTCATTTCGGGTAAACCTCGTCATTGCTTTTTGGTTATTCAGCTGTATTCTCCATATGTGGGCAGGTATTCTTCTGACCTCCAATGGCTCAACGTCTAAGGTTCGGTTTTCAGTGGTATTTGATTGGTAAATCGCCACATGATTCGACCAACATATTTTCAATATCCTCCTCCTAAAACATGGGCTGATGTATTCCACTTACTTGCTTACAGTAGCGTTGGAATTAAAGTGCTATGACTTCCAACTAATTGTGGTATTGCGGAACACACTAATATATGTATAAGTGAACCCTCGATCTAATATCCCATCACGTCCGGCTCACTTACTGTCACTGTAAGTTGTATTATCGCTCGATCGTCGTTCCAGGAATTGTTATGTCTTTTTAGTCGTTTAATTCCAGAATATTAATTACAATGACACATTGATTTCTTTCTTATCGATTTTATCGCTCAGCCCAGTTGTCCTCAAAGGTTCAAAACGCCATCCTATACAATTATCAGTTCTTTTATTGCGTTCAATGTTCAAATTAAATTGTGAGCACGTTCTTATTGAAATCCCCCGCCCAAAACAGAACAGAATTAATGAGAATTGTGCCGCTGAAGTCTATTAAAATTAATTTACGACAATTTGGCTTTCATGTCTACTGCTACTCCTTCCGACATTGACATTGGGGACTCGATGAGAATAACATATATATATAATATAGATTTTGTGAGAAATATGTCTTTTGGGGAATGAATGAAACATGTCTTTTGGGGAATATGATGTGTTACATCGTACACAGTAAGGTGGGGTGAAACAAATAACTAATATCACAAACTTCTACATAACTTCCACATTTATACATAGATTTTCTTTCTTTGTAAAATTTGTAAATAAGTTATCTAATTTGTGTCTTCGTGCTATATAACCAAAAATTTAAAAAATATTTTATTAATTCTCTCGCGTCTACCAAAAGGGAATGACTTCTACATTTATGCATAGATATCTATATACAAAAAGAGTTGCATTACTAACTGACTGACTTATCATTGATCAGAGTCCAGAAGTCATGAAATTTTCAGGGTAGTTCCCAAATATGACGTAGACGCCGCATAAGAAAGTGTTTTACGAAATTCGTACACTTATGGGGTGAAACACAAACAACTTCGTCCTAACTAATCGACAGTTGCTAGAAACTTGAAATTCGGTGTGTGCCTCGCACTTACCAGGTAGACGAGCTACAAAAAGGGATTTTTTTCGAAATTTGTACTTTTAAGGAAGGAACGAGACAAAAAGGGATAAAAATGGTACCAATTTAAGTAATGCAGCTATATTCGTGAAAATCGGTACATATCAGAGATACAAGCCGACCGATTTTGAGCCGACTAGCCGCCGCCGCATGTTTCCTCAAGAGCCGCCCGCCGCCGATTTCATTGACTCACGTCGACTACAACCACGCCGCCGATATTTTTTCTACTATCAAAATAGACAACCACCAACCTGTATATATTTATGAAAACACACATTCATAAATATTGTGTAACACACATACATATTTCGGTCTAGAAGGAGTGAGTCGCTCGCGTCCATGTTCTTATGGAATACATATATATATGGAATACAATTATTGCACTTTGTGCGTGAGAATTGAATTGTCAAAATTAACTGACGATTGATGGTAAAGGGTGATTTTTTAAAAGCTATAGGAAAGTTTTTCAGAAAAAAAAAACACACAAAATTAAAAAAATGCATGAAATCTTTATTTGAATCGATAGTACGGTCCATATAATTTAATGTTTGAAGATTATTTCATGCAAACGTTGACCTTGACTGCGCCTCAAATGGTCCATCCGCTTAGTCCATTTTTGGCATTTCCACGTTTTTGAGTAACAGAGGTCCAATTGCTGCGAACGGCGACGAATCGATATGGTCATCATTAACACTGGCCGATACAGCTGCGATATTTTCTTCAGTTCGCACTCTACGTAAGCGTGTTGGTGGTTTAATGTCCAACAATGTAAGTTTGGTGCGAAATTTAGTCACAATAGCCCGAATAGCCGCTTCAGTGGGTCGATTAAACTGACCATAAAATGGAAGAAGCGCGCGATGAACTTTCTTAACAGAGCACGCATTTTGATAATAAAATTCAATAATTTGCAAGCGTTGTTCGTGTGTAAGACGATTCATGGTTAAATTATAGACCAAACTGAAGATGTTTGACTGTGAAACAAAACACGAAACGTGCGTCAGTTGTTTAAACCAGTGTTGCCAAAAAGATAATAGCTAAAAAATCACCCTTTAGTATAACGTTTTCATCTAAATGTTTAACCCAATTTGTATTGATGAAAGTGGATTGTGTCAAAGTAGGTAGAACTTTACCATTCTTTGGAAGGATTATGATATTCAAGATGTCTGGTCAAACATGCCTCACATGAAAATCTGTAATTGCAAAAAAATTTTAAACTCATTCATATTATAAAAATTTTGAGAATGGACTCCCACTCTTAACAAGTAATGAAAGGCTAAAATCGGGCGGGGCCGACTATATGATACACTCCACTTTCTATCCGAATACAACTCCATTCCGAAAAAAGTGAAGGATTTTTGTAAGTATCCTAATCAGAGACTGATATGATCTGACCCAATTTGTCAAATCGAGAAGAATATTTGTATCGAGGCTATAGCCAAACATGAAATGAAGTGATCCACTTTCACAACAGGTGCTTCCAGTTCAAGTATAACGTGTTATGCTGTTATGTTATGTTTCTGGAGCCGAAATTTGTATGGGAGCTATATGTTAATCTGATCCGATCTGACCCATCTTCACCATGGGTGTTTCTAGTTGAAATATGAAAGATTTGAAGAAGATATGTTAAAATATGATGTTTATAGATTGGAAAAAATCAAATCGGGAGTGAAATTTGTGTGGGAGCTATATATAAATCTTAACCGATCTGACCCATTTGCTCCATGGGTGTTTCTAGTGCAAATATAAGATATTTCGCCACACCTGAAAAAGATGTGGTAAAATATGTGGTTTCTAGAGCAGTGAAAGTCACATCGGGACCGAAATTTGAATGGGAGCTATATATAAATCTGAACCGATCTAACACATTTTCACCACAGGTGTTTGTAGCTGAAATATAGGATGTTTTGCCAATTTTGAAGGAAATTTGTTAAAATATGTGATATCTAGAGTGAAGGGTGTCAAATCGGGAGTGAAATTCGTATGGGGGCTGTATCTAAATCTGCACCGATTTTCTTCAAATTAAATAGCGTTCGTCTTTATCCCGAGAAACTTTGTTGTGCAAAGTTTCATTTGTTTCTGGGTACAATTGCGACCTGTACATTGATTCCAAGAATAGACAGACAGACGGACGGACGGACAGACAGACGGTTATTGCTAAATAGATTCTAAGTTGATCGATATAATTAACAAAATTAATACTCTCGTGGAGTGTATAAAAAATAATTGCATGGGATAATAATACGATATTATGGTTAATATCGGTTATTATTAACGAATATTAATCTACTGATCAAAAAATAAAAAAAAATGTATTAGAAGTCAATTCAAATTGTTCCTTTCCTTTTCCAAAATTGGCAAATAAATTTCGTAATGGGGGTGATCAAATGGAAGAACAAGCCGATAAATCAGCCGAAAGCCGCCGCCGCACAGTGGCGCCATTTGAGTTTTTTCGTTGCAAAAATCATATCTTTTGAACCGAATAAGATAATTGAACAGTTTAAACAGCATATGATAGATAACTGTTCAGCCTATGAAATGAGCGTTTGGAAAGGCTGCAAAAAAAAATATTTTTTTTTAATTTATTTTTTATTTTGGCTTGCGTAATATGCTTGTATCCGGGTAAAACGTCAGCGCCGTGTCGCGTTAAAGATGTCCGTAGTTTCTCATATTTCTCTTTGGAAAGTTCTAAGTCCATAAACAAGGCCAAGGCTTCTTCGGATCCATACTTTTTAATGTGTGCGTTTGTGAGCGTGGGAATGCTTTCCTTAATCCTTTTTAGTCGCAGTGGGCTTGCATCAGCAACAGATTTAGTTATCTGCGACCTAACTCTTTCACTATCCTTTGTAAATTTAATAGACAGCGCGGTGGCATCGGCAAGTTTCCTCTTCCTTGTGAAAATTGAACACTCCTCAATACTTTTTTTGGCCTTCCTTTTGCTCCTCTGGTTGATGTGGTGGGTTTATCTACTGCCAATATATCCAGGATGGTGTCTTCATTAAGCCAGTCCTCGTATTTGGAGCTGAAGTTCTGAATGGTTCGATTAGATTTCACCCATTTTGCCTTAATATTTGCATATATCAGATAAAATTTATTTTTTATAATTTCGCTTCTCTCAATATTTCCGTATAAGCTATCAAGTTCTTCTAAAGCAGCTTCCGTGAAAAAATTTGGTGTGGTTGACTTTCTAAACAGTTCAAATAATTTAAAATTGTTCAACGCCATTTTTGCGCCAACTTTCAGTCGTAGAGTAATCCAGGCATTATCCTTATTTTGCAATATATAGGCTTATGCTACCATGCCTAAAAATAAAAAATAAAAATAGGGACCATAAGTCAATATTGTTCTTGACCATTTGTACGCCAAAATATTGTTTAAGTGAGGTACGTACCTGCTAATTTCAATGAGTAGTTTTTTTCAAACTATTAGATCAAACTACTGTCAGTCAAAACATATAAGGGATGGACGCCATACAATTTCTGCAACCATGTCTTTTTAACCTTTTTTTACCTCTAGAAGCCAAACGGGCACGTACGGGCAGCTAAAATTTTTGAATTATGTAAAGAAATAATCAATGAACAGGTTTTGCAAATATGGCAAATATAGAAAAATATAGATTTTTTTATTTTCCGTCAAAGTTGAAAAATAGTGAAAAAAACGGATAGTTTTTAAATAGTGATTTACCAGGAGAAACACAAAGCAAACAGTTAATTTTTTATCATTATACATTTAATAAATACATCAATCAATACAAACAAAAAATAAGGCGATTCGTTACCTATTTTTCGTGATATTACACCTGAAATCGCCACAAATTCACTAAAAATTGTGTGTTTTTTTTTTGAAAACCGAAAGTCGGTCAACTTTGAACGGCTATATCTTCTAAACTAAAAATGTGATATTATTAAGAGTGGCAGATTTGAAATCGTTGAAAAGTTTCCTATAACATGGGTTTATTCAAAACTTCGTCGGCGCTTATGAAAATTTTGATTTTTGCAACCTCGTTTGCTCTGCAACCTCGTTTGCACATGTTACATATAGTGATTTATCAAAATGTGTACTTTTTGGGAATGAGGTTCAAAAAATTATAAAATGGCCGGCTGCATCTAAATAGAAACATGTGAGCGAGGATATAAAAGGCTCTGTGGTTGTAATTTTTTGTTCGAAACTGGATAGAAAATGATAAAAAAGATACATACGAAGGAAGTTCAGCTAAAACATTGCAATTCGACCAGCACATTCCTTTGATTGTGTATAAGTGCTATCCAAGGAGGTTTCCAAATTACTATTATACCCTCCATCAAAGGATGGGGGTATACTAAGTTTGACATTCCGTTTGTAACACCTTGAAATATCGACCTGCGACCCTATAAAGTATATATATTTTTGGTCGTCATCAAATTCGATTCGAAACGATCTAACCATGTCCGTCGCTGGGGAAAAGTTTTCCCTCACAAGGACTGAAAATACCCCTAATATTTGGAGTACTTCATCTTTTTATATCCTACACCACTTCGTGGACTAGGGTATTATAAGTTAGTTTCGCGCCAAATGTTTGTAACACCAAAAAATAAGTGAGCTAGACCCACCTTTAAGTATTCGGATCGGCTTATAATCACCAGCTGAATGGATTTAACGATGTCTGTCTGCCCGACTGTCCGTCCGTCGTCCATCTAAGCTTGTTCGCACTCTACAGGTCGCAATTGTGGTACGATTTTCATGAAATTTGGCAGAAGTAACTTTTTTTGGCCAAGGACAATTTGTATTGAATTTGGAGAAAATCGGTTCTGATTTAGATATAGTCTCCATACAAATATCCCTATAATTTACACTATTACTTCTCTAGAATACACATTTTACATGGGATCATGACCAAATTTTCATGATCGTGTTATATTTGAACTAGAAACAGCTCACGGGAAAGTAGACCACATGGGTCTATGTTTTGATATAGCCCCCATACAAATGTACATCCGATTTACAATATTACTACTCTAAAATGTACATTTTACATCGGATCTTGATCAAAGTTTCCACATTGTTGCATTTACAGCTGCGGTCAAAAAATAGCAGCAACGAGAAAAAAATGTCGACGAAGACGGTAATAAAAACTAAAAATATTTTGTTTCAATTCACTTTAATTGAAAACTTAATTGAATAATTCCTTAAATAACGACATTTTCTTGAATTTAATACTTAGTTGTACTAACTTTATGGCTTATTACTGCTACATAAGGCCGTTTCATAGAGTCGACTGTTCTTTTACAATTTTTACCCGATATTTTTGCCCATACCACTATAATATTGTGTCAAAGCTTGATATTGTTATTCAGTATTGCTAGAGAGACCTCAATTTAGTCATTACACTTAAAATTTTTGATTATATTTAGGTGCGGTGTCTGCCCGAACCATTCCATAACATCGACATTATTGACTTCAAACCACCTTTTTGCGAGTCGCCTGGTGTTTTCGGGATAATTGACTTGCTAGAAGACTCATTTAAGGGGCATTCCATATTCTGCATACGTAAGCATAATATTATGCAGTATTTTGATGTATCGGGCGGAGTCCATAGTAGTTCTGGGCGAATGTATTGACCTAACTCCATAATATGAAAAACACGCCGAAGCCATTATACTTGATCCTCCCTATTTGACAGTTTTGGTACTATACCTGGAGATGAATTACGTGTTCTGTGGACGTCTTACAAACTGTCGAGGGCCTGTCCCACCATATAAAACAATTTTTGATTCAATTGACCAAAAGACCTATACCCATTTTTGGTTGGCTACTGAAGGTGTGTTTTTGCGAATTGGGACCCCATTCTACTCTATTACATTTGTAGAACCCACATCTTGATATAACTTTGCATATCATGTCATACTTCAAATAAGTGAAAGTTATCTATATGGTACCACTTTTTAATGTAGAGCCCTTACAAATGGCCCCATTTTAACTGTTACCCCTCATGAACGCAAATTTTACATCGGATTTTTTTCAAATTTTGCAGATTATATTATATTTCAACTAAGAATACAAAGTCAAATATATGTGTCCATACTTTGGAATAACCCAAAGGAGGCCCACATTCTTCTCTAATACAGCTCTAGAAACTGCGTGGTATATACGCAGGGAGTGGTGTAGGGTATTATATAGTCGGCTCCGCCCGACTTTATCCTTTCCGTACACGTTTTTTGAATATGTCTGCTTATAAAGGGTGTCCCAAGAAGAGCGCAATTTTTTAATTTTAAATAAAACACAGATATTTAAGAAAAAATCGTGAAACTTTATTATATCGTAAAGTAGACAGAATGAGGTTATGTATGGAACAATATATCGTGCAGATGGCCGCCGCGGCTTTGCTGGCATGCACGCGATCTTTTAATGAAATTTTCAATGACCGTTTTGCATGAATGCTGCGGTATTTCATTAATGCAGCGTCCAATTTCGTCTTTTAAGGCTTGAGTCGTCGTCGGCTTATTCGCGTAAACCATCGACTTCAAAAAACCCCAAAGAAAAAAAATCTAATGGTGTTAAATCGCACGATCTAGGCGGCCAATTCTGATCTCCAAAACGCGGTTATCATTTCACGATACCGAACACCATTGACTGTTTGCGCTTGACCTGCCTCATTTTCATAAAAAAAGGTCCAATGATTCCTCCAGCCCAAAAACCACACCACACAGTGACACGTTGAGGCTGGATTTGCTTCTCGTGACTCACTCGAGGATTTTCCGCACCCCAAATGCGACAATTCTGCCTATTGACGAAGCCATCAAGATGAAAATGGGCCTCGTCACTGAAGATCATTTTATCGGCAAAATCAGCATTTTCATGTTGTCTCTCCAATACCCAATTAACGAACTCCCTTCGCTGTCTATGGTCAGTTGGCTTCAGTTCCTGAGTCAATTGAACTTTGTATGCATGAAGATGCAAATCTTTCGTCAAAATTCGTTGCAAAGTGGATTTGGAGACACCAATTTGCTAAGCTCGGTGTCGAATTGAGGTGGATGGAGTTTGAGCGACATCATCACGTACAGCTGCGACATTTTCGGTCGATCGACCTGGTCGATGGCGCGTTGTTGTCTTTACATCACTAACAGACCCAGTTTCGGCAAATTTATCCATTAATCTCTTTACAGTTGACTCTTTTGGAGCATTATTGTGACCCCAAATTGATCGCAATTTGCGAACTGTGGCCGCAAAACTTTCACCATTTTGGTAAAACAATTTCACAATGAGAATGCGTTGTTCATTCGTGTAGCGCTCCATTTTTACTAACCTCGTACCTTCTACTAACAAACAATAACAATTGTTCAAATGTCAAACAATGACACTTCGAATGTTGCCAGATTTAAAAATTGCGTTCTTCTTGGGACACCCTTTATTAACAGGCAAATGACCGCAGGTAAAATCATGGAATTCGGTTCATACATTCCTCTGACTGTATAGACACGCAAAATAAAATGATTTTTCCAAATTCGTACTTTTTACTTTTACGGCAAAAGTGCGTAGAATCATGAATGTATGGATTTCAAAATTTTTAATTTTGCAATTAAAATATTTAGGGTTTAAGTTTTTTTTTGAATATTGCTTTCCTATATTTACTTTTTGAATTGACTTGAAGTATTATTTCGATATGTGTAGTATAAACATATTGGTAGCCATGACTTAAAAGCGTGTTTTAAAATAATTTATATTTTAATGTTTTGTATTATTGTCCGGTGGAATGTAATCCATGGTGGAGGGAATATTAAGTTCGACCGAACGCCTTTTTTCTCTTGTTTTTAATTCTTTTGCGTCTACAAAGAGTGTAAAAATTTCTACATTTATCCATAGTTCTCTTACATGCAGGCATTGTTTTCTTCTTTAGAATGTTAGTTATTCAAAAATATATCAAATTATTTTTTCCAGTTTTATTTCTATTTTTATGATTTTTGTGTCATTAAAAATTATTTTTTCAAAAAATTAAAATTTTCTAAATTTGATTTGAACTGGGATATTGTCCTGGCTCAAGACCATTTTGCTTCTATATTTAATAGAATGCAAATTTATTTACAAATGGCATGGTGACATTTATTACTTGGCTGCAGACTACCACGATCATGATTTCGACCATGTCAAAAGTCTTTTCAAGTGGCTTCGCAGCGACTTTTCAACATCAAACCCGGCCTCTATAAGGAGATGATTCTCACAAACGAACGAGAATCACAACTCACTTGCCGAATTTGCGTTTAAAAAATCGCACCAAGTAATAAAGCACACATGCCACACATTCTCGTTCGTTTGTGAGAATCATCTCCTTATAGAGGCCGGGTTTGATGTTGAAAAGTCGCTGCGAAGCCACTTGAAAAGACTTTTGACATGGTCGAAATCATGATCGTGGTAGTCTGCAGCCAAGTAATAAATGTCACCATGCCATTTGTAAATAAATTTGCATTCTATTAAATATAGAAGCAAAATGGTCTTGAGCCAGGACAATATCCCAGTTCAAATCAAATATTGATTACAGACCAAAAAAAAATGCAAACGAAAAAACTAAAACAAAATTTTCTAAATTTTTATGAAACTGTTTCTAAAATGAAATTAGCAACAATGGTAGTAGGGTGCAAGAAGAAGAGCATCCATTTGAAATAGGGAATAAGTGTTCACCGGTAATATATTCTCCGACAGGCACGAGCGCATACGGGAACATTAAATCATACACCTGAACAAGTTTCATGCGTTCATACCCGGCGTTATGAATGAAAGTATGGCATGGAGGAGCACACGCCTTCATAGGAACGCATGAGGGAAGAATTTGGTTTTATGTTCTCCACAGAACTACACACTAAACTGCACAAACGTATGCCATTAAATTGTTATTAACTGAAGCAAGCGAAGCCAAGTCAGAAGAAATCATCAACATTCTCAGTTTCATTTTTTAATGGGCTCAGATCATATTGCTTATATACACCCTAACAGTTAGAAGTTTTTGGATAGAGGGAAGGGGGAGAGGGCGAAGGCAATTAAATCGCAAAATATTCCTCGGTTTCTTGAACTAATAAAAAGTGTAGCAAGTGCCTGCAATTTAAGTACAAAGGCAGGGTTCCTTTCACCCATGCGTTCTTGTATTTTTATTAAATTTCTTCTTATTTGCTTTTCTTGTAAATATTAAACATTTACAACTAACGGGATGGCTACATATTTTCGGACGCTAGGCCATTATTAAATATTATCTTAAAAGGTTTCTTGTTTTTAATTTTTCAAATAACCGTTAATAAGATTTCTAGTTAATTACGAGTGTAAGCTACTCGTACTACAGTATTTGCATAAGCAAATGCCTGCTGGCGGTCAGCAGTTATCGGTCTTTTTCGCTTAAAGCTTTTAAATATACATTTTGTTTGGGGTTTTAATTAGATGTTGTTGGCTCTTTAACGAGTAGTCAAACATCTTGTGTCAGCACGACCACAATAGATAAGGGGAAAAGAGAATTCTAGTATGCTAACTTATATAATTCCCAACTAATGCTGATGAAAGGCAAAAGCCTTAACTTAACTTCTGGCTTAAATGGAACTCTATAATCTTACCGAATATTCAACTTCGATTCTTTCATAATAATTCGAGTTATTGGAAATATGCAAAAATAAATGGAACTCTATAATCTTACCGAATATTCAACTTCGATTCTTTCATAATAATTCGAGTTATTGAAGATATGCGAAAAATCTATACTTATCACGAAATCTTGTATATAGTTAGATACTCATATGTCTGTATTATTATATTTGTCTGCATTAAATATATATGTGTGCACAAGTTCAACGATATTCAACTTAAAATTGATGGCCAAGGCAAAGAGGTTAATTCGCAGTTATTGGTTATACAATTTAATGGCAAAAATACACAAAACACTGATCTAATTCAGGTAACCTACTTAAGCCATGAAATGGCTTGTTTGTAATAATTATATCATATACGATTAAACCACAAGTTTCAGAAAGTAATTGCCTAGTATGATGATCAGAAGTGTTGATAAATTTTACTCTAATTTTAGGGACTATGATCAAAAATCATATGAAATTTTAGTATTTGGGCATTATACATTTAATATTAACATTAAAATGATGTATACATATAAAAATCGATTATATGAAATTTTGACATCTAATGACGATGTTTTTCCATGCTTGTTGTTTGGTTGAAAAAGTTCTCTAGTGAAAAAGTTGAGCGAATAAACTCAAAACAAGTAAAAACGGAGTTAAGTTCGGCCGGGCCGATCTTTATATACCCTCCAACATGGATTGCATTCCACAGAGGTTGTCGGTTTTCGTAGAAGTGCAGTAATATTACAGGAAAATATAATTTTTTTAATATAGCCAAACCAAAACAAATACAAATATTGAAAAAATAATTTTATGAATAAATATAATTATTTCAAAACATTATTTATTTCAAATCAAAAAATATCTTATATTGATATTTTCAAAAAGCATAAATAACATAAATATTGGCAGATAGTAGGTGCTACAGTTGGTTGTATTTCCATTCTATTTTAATTCCAAAAGTACAAAAAATCCAGTATCAGACGTACATAATGCAAAATAACCTAACTTCATGATTCAACCAATTTTTGCCGTAAAAGAAAAAGTACGAATTTGGGAAAAAACTTTTTATTTTGCGTGTCTATGCAGTCAGAGGAATGTATACTCCGAATTTCATGACTCTAGCTGCGATCATTTGATTGGTACTATTTGTATCTCCTTTTTTCCATTTTAACCCCAAAAAGTACGAATTTCGAAAAATTCGGCTATTTTCCGTGTCTACGCAGACAGAGGAATGTATACTCCGAATTTCATGACTCTAGATGAGGTCATTTGATTGGTACTATTCTTATCCCCTTTTTTCATTTTAACCCCAAAAAGTACGAATTTTGAAAAATCCGTGTATTTTACTTGTCTATGCAATCTGAGGAATGTATACACCGAATTTCATTATTCTAGGTACAGCCGTTTGGTTGGTACCATTTTTATCCCTATATTCCCATTTTACCCCTTAAAAGTACGAATTCGGAAAAATTACTTTTATATTATGTATCTACACAACTAGAGGAATGTACACACCGAATTTCGTGTTTCTATCGTTTAATATGTTCTGTCGTTTTTATCCCTTTTTGCCCCATTTCACCCCCTACAAATAAGAATCATTTTATGGTGCACGTTTTTGCTATAAGGGAAATGCGCATACCAAATATCAAGAAAATAAAAAACAGACATATTCAAAAAACATGCTTAAATACGCTAAAATATTAGGGATTATTATGGGTATTTCGATTTCGACCCATTCCAATCTCAACCGATGCTAGCGTGCTTTCAACAGACGGACATGGCTAGATCGTCTTAGAATTTTATGACGATCAAGAATATATATACTTTATAGTGTCTCATGTCGATATTTCAAGGTATTACAACGGAATGACAAAGTCAGTATACCCCCATCCTGGAGGTGGAGGGTATAAAAAAATATTTTTTTCTTAATTTTCAAATATTTTAATACATAATTATCGATCAATTAAATAACCCAATTAAATGAAATACAAATGCTCCTACAATTGGTGGGGAAAACTATTGGATTTGAAAATGTGAAAAAAGTGTAGAAAAATAGAAAAAGAGACATAATTATATTGTACTAGCTGAACCCCGCCCACTTCGCCTCATCTCATAACTTTCTATTAATGCGTCTCACTTTTGTATAAGTCCCGTTATATATTCTCTGTAGGTCAATAAGTTGTTACGTGTGTAAATGTCAGCAAACACGTTTGGATATTTGTCAGAATTGCGAAATCTTAACACATTCCTTAAATTATAATTATCTTATGGGCAGATGAAGAAAAAGGTTTAGGAACGAAAACTCCACGAACACTTTTTATACCCTACACCACTTCGTGTACTAGGTTATTATAAGTTAGTTTCGCGCCAAATGTTTGTAACACCAAGAAATAATTGAGCTAGACCCACTTTTAAGTATTCGGATCGGCTTAGAATCACCAACTGAAACGATTTAACGATGTCTGTCTGTCCGTCCGTCCGTCTGCTGTCCATCTAAGCTTGTTCGCACTCTACAGGTCGCAATTGTGGTCCGATTGTCATGAAATTGAATTTGGAGAAAATTGGTTCAGATTTATATATAGCCCCCATATAAATATCCATATATTTTACACTATTACTGCTCTAGAATACACATTTTACATGGGGTCAAGACAAAATTTTCAGGTTCGTGTTATATTGGAACTAGAAACAGCTAACAGGAAAGCGGACCACATGGCTCTATGTTTTGATATAGCCCCCATACAAATGTTCATCCGATTTACAATCTTACTGCTCTAAAATGCACATTTTACATTGGATCTTAATCAAATTTTCCACACCATGTTACATTTATACTAGAAACACGTATTTTGAAAGCCAGCTATATAGGTCAATGTTTTGGTATAGCCCCCATACAAATGGGCCCCTAGTTTATACTATTATCGCTCTAGAACCCACATTTTACATTGGATCTTGATAAAATTTTACAGATCATGTTATATTTCAATAAAGAATACATACTTTGAAAGTGATCCATAAAGTCCAACTTTTTAATGTAGCGCCCTTACAAGTGGGCCCCACATTTGAATTAATAACTCTCTAGGACCACATTTTACATCGGAAGTTTTCAAATGTTGCAGATTATATTATATTCATATTTCATTCTAAGAATACCTATTTTGAAAGTGATCTATATGGACCCACTTTTTAATGTAGCGCCCTTACAAATGGTCCCCATTATTTATTACATATTATTACTCCTATGGGAGACCTCAATTTTCATCGGAAGTTTATAAATTTTTGCATTTTGTATTATATTTCAGCAATGATTATGAAAGTCAAATATATGGGTCCATATTTTGGTATAACCCCCATACAAATTGGGCCTCCATTCTACTCTATTGAGTAAAATAAATTTTGCTCACGATCACGCGTGATTCACGTAAATCACGCAAACAATTTCCACAAAGATATACATTTTAAATCGAAATGAGTAACGCCCCGCCAATCCGAAAATTATTTAATTTAATTATTTAAAACACTCTACGTTTGCGATGTTTGATTTAAATTCATATTTTTCAAATAGTATACAATATTACAGTGTGGTATACCGTATAGTTTAACGCAAAATAAGTTATAAATCGGACACTGACATAAAATCCAAGTAAAAAACACATCATATACTCCGATACCAGTTGTGTGTTTTTTAATTGAATTAACACTAATGGGGGTTTTCCATATAAATGCCGTGTTTAGTGTTAGCATAGGGAATGCTTACTTAAATAATAGAAAAAAATAGATATTATACTTCAGTGTAGGTATAATATCTATTTTTTTCCACTCTGTTTTAGAAAAAAAATGTCTATGACTTTTTTAATGTAAAATTTAACATTTTTAAACGAAATTAAATGAAAATAAAGGAATTAATAAATATGTGCGACTCACGAAAAAATCACGTGATTCACGCAGAAATTAGACACACGCACATTCACGCACGAACATTTTTCGTTCCTCACGTTCACGCACGCTCACGTGAGTAATATAAATTTTGCTCACGTTCACGCGTGAATCACGTGATTCACGCAATTCACGTCAGTGGCGCCCATCTCTAATAAGTACTGCAGATATAAAATGCAAACAGTGAATCGTTCCAAATTGTATGTTCACCACTGTACATGATGATGATGCATTTTCGAAATAACTCCAACCCCAGAGCCTTAAATGGGACAAAGAGGGACAAACATTGAACCTTCGTCCTCACTAAAAACACTCACGGTGTGTGCCTCACCCTTACTTTGTACTTTTAAAGGGGAAAGATAAACAATGACATGAAACTCGTACCAATTAGAATTTTAAACTTAAGTATTGCAGCTGGAATTGTGAAATTCGTTAAGTAAATATATTCCCCTACCAACCTAGATTCGCAACATAAATGGATTGTTTTAAATTTGAGCGTTTAAGGGAAAGAGGGATAAAATGGTACCAAGCTAAGTACTGCAGTTCGAATGGTCTGACTAAGCAGACTCGAGCATAAATTCGTTTATCGAAATTTTATTTTTTGAAGGAGGCGGAGACAAAAAGGGTGGAACCACCAGGTGTTGCAGCTAAAATCGTGAAATTCAGTTTGTACATCCCTCTAACTACGTAGACGTAAACCATAATTGGATTTTATACTTTTCGGGGAAAATGGGCCAAAAAATGACAAAAATGGTACCAACAAAAGCATTTTTCGAAATTTGTACTTTTCAGAGTGAGAGTTACAAAAAGGGATAAAAATGGAGCCAACAAAAGTACTGCAGCAAGAATCGTGAAATCTGGTGTGTACATTCCTCTGGCCATGTAGATGCGAAACACAAAAGTAGTTTTCGAAATTTGTACTTTAAATGTGGGCAAAAAATTGGCTCCACCCAAGTACATTCCTCTGACTACGTAGACGCACAAGTTAAATGGATTTTTCTAAATTTGTACTTTTAGAGAAAAACCGAGCAAAAAGGGATGAACCAAAATATTGTGGCTAGAAATCGGTTTCTACATTCATCTGCTTTGGATTTCCCGACTCTCATACAGTAGGCTGGGTCGCAGCACATACAAATAAAAAATATTTTCAAGTCAAATATTTGCACAAAATTAGTTTCTGCATTAATAGACCCTTGAAAGTACTTCAAATAGAAAACATTTAAACAAATGCTTTAAAATGACATATTAGCCGATTTAGTGGAAGTTTATAATATTTTTTGGTAGTTTTTCATAGTGACCACTGAAAACTTTATCGTAATTTGTAAAATATAAATAACTGTAATCAATACCTTTCGAAAAAAAAAATGTGTAAATTTTTTTTGCGAACATTTTGTGAGATTTCCATAAATATGTGTTGCAAATTATCTCAGAAATAAATTATTATATTTATTAAAAAATATTCTTAGTAGGAATATAATTCACGATAGCTACAATGAATTGTCTTACTTTTACAAGAATGTTAACTTCTACATTTATTCATAGATTTTCTTCAATAAATACCTTGTTATCTTACTAGAACACCAGCTAATAGAAATAAAATAACATATGTTGTTTTTAAAATTTCGTACGTCCACATATATATTTTTCAACTAGGCTTTATTTATGAATTGTTACACTGTGGAAAAAACTAAACTTTTTCGAAAATAACAAGGTTCTGACAACGGATTCTGATAGAGGTACAAAAAAGAATATACGTGTATCGGCGTTTTAAAATTTTACGTATTGGGGTCATTTTAAAGACAGCTAAATATTTCCCCCTTTCTACATTCTTATGATGAATCGACATAGGAAACCTTGTGACCCATACTTTATAAGTATAGGATGTATTCAGCTATATTACTTAAAACACTACGAGGAACATTTTAACCCTCTAGCCCGTCAATGTATGGGTCTTTTTTGTCCTTTAAAAAAAAACACCCCTAGAAAGGGGTTTAAAGGGTCATACGACAGCGATCCTCTGCACACGGTCAAGTTGCTCCAAGGAGAATCCTGGAGCACCCGACCATATATGAGAGTTTAATTCCATCTTTGGTGTAGATATTGAGTAAATCAGAGGGAGTGAATTATTACATCTTACATCGCTTTAAAAAGCCTAGACACTTGAATGCTCCATTCGACACATCAAATACATGTTTTGTCCAACGGACAACGCATTGTATTTTCATGTCTAAAAAATCAAGAGCTTCCGATTGCCCAGTATCCACACCGTTCATTGAAATCAATAAGACCATTAGATCAGTGAATCTATTGTGAGACAACAAGGTCTTACATTAAAATCTACTCTATTTACTCGACCCCATTCAGAAATGGCGAACAAATCCTGATTTGGTCTATGAGAATTGATTAGAATTGATTAGATATCTTCAAAAAAATGTCCACACACTGTATTAAATATTAAGTATTTTTTCTAGTTTTATACCCTCCACCTAAGAATGGGGGTATATTCACTTCGTCATTCCGTTTGTAACACCTCAAAATATTCGTCGGAGACCTCATAAAGTATATATATTCTGGGCCGTGGTAAAATTCTAAGACGATATAGCCATGTCCGTCTGTCTGTTGAAAGCATGCTAGCTTCCGAACGAAATCAGCCGGGAGGTTCAAATTTTCCCTAAATGTGTCCTATGGTTGCAGATCGGTTGGGCGGTTGAAAGTGGGCGAAATCGGTCCAGAGGGAAAATTTTTTCCCTCACAAGGTCTAAAAGTACCCCTAATAATTCCTAATATTTAAAGTTTTTAAACATGTCTTTTCACAATGTCTGCTTATATTTGTTTGATATTGGGAATGCGCTTTCCCCTTATAACAAAAACGTGCACCATAAAGTGATTCTTATTCGTAGGGGGTGAAATTTTGAAAGTTTTTTCCACATTCGTACTTTCAAGGGATACAATGGGTACAGAGGGATAAAAATAGTTCCAACTAAACGACTTACTAGAATGATGAAATTCGGTGTGTACATCCATCTAATTGCGTAGACACTTAAAATAAATAGATTTTAGAAAGTCTTACTCTTAAGGGAGTAAAGTAGGAAAAAGGGGATAAAAATGATACCAACCAAATGGCCGCAGCTAGAATCATGGAACACGGTGTATACATTCCTCTGACTGCATAGACGCGCAAAATAAAAAGATTTTTCCAAATTCATACTTTATTTTGTTATTTTTACTGCAACATTTGGTTGAATCATGGAGTTGGGACAAATTTGTACTATTGAACTTAAAATAGAATGGAAATGCAACTAAATGTAGCACCTGCTATCTACCAATATTTACGGTATTTAAGTTTTTTGAAGATATAAAGATAATACTATTTAGTTTTTGAATTGACTTGAAATATTATTTCGATATATATAAGTATAAACGTATTGGCGGCAGCATTGCCTTGGTTGGTTTGGTTTTTATGTTTTATTTTTATTGTTTTTTTTTTTGCGACTGAGTCGGCTTGCTATATCAATGTTTCATGGCTGAATTACAATTTATATTAGATATGTGATATGCAAAGCTTAAAATGCATCTTATGTAATATTTTACAGAGCTATTCATTTTGACTCAAAACTTAGCTGACTGTTATAGTCAAAGATCTACCGAAAAAAGTGGGAAATTTAACACACCACAGAGACACTTAATCTTGTCTTGTCCCCCTGAACAAAAAACCAAGATGAAGTGTTAAAAATACGTTAAAACTAGTCATAATTAAGATTTTCAAAATATTTTGTTAACCTCCTTTCATTGCCAACGCCAACGACAACACCACCGTCGTCAACGTCACCATCACCAACTCGATTAGTGTTACTCGTAATTATGATTATGACAAAATAATTAATTAAACCACCTCCAACCACACAAACTCCACATACATTTTTTTGGCAAAAACGAAAAAAACAAAAATTCACGTAAATACCCCGGCACTATTAGTTTTCGTTAAGTAAAGCATTAATGACGACTGCTCTTCATCATCGTCGTTGTCGTTGTTTTTTCTTCGTCTATTTAACTTCTTTCTGTGGCAATAGCCAGAGTTTAGGTTTTTTCAGAGTGGAAAAATCCCCTCTTAGGAGGGACTACAGTGACAAAATTGGGTGAAACAAAGACACTGGCATCCATTCATCATCGGAAACACATGTGGAAAAGCCAGCAAATAATAGAGGGGACATGTTATGAAATATCGTCGTCAGCATAGTCAGCAGTAGCAGCATCATAGTCGCCCTCATCAACATAATTATCGTCAACGCACAGTGGTTGGATACCCCTTTTTTTTCATAGCATAAATCTCTTTCTCTTCATGTAACTTTAGGAGGTACAATATTCCTTTAATACTTCGTTAACATCGATACGATTTTGCAGTTTTTTATACACTCCACGAGAGTATTATGGCTTTGTGCATTTGTTTGTAACACCCAAAAGGAAGCGGGATAGACCCATTGTTAAGCATACCGATCGACTTAGAATCACTTTCTGAGTCGATTTAGCAATGTCCGTCTGTCCGTCTGTCTGTCTGTCTGTCCGTCTGTCTGTCTGTCCATCTATTGATGTAATCAAACTACAGGTCGCAATTATAGTCCGATCTTAACAAAAATTGGCATAAGTAAGTTTTGTGGATCAAGGACGAACGCTATTTAATTTGAGGCAAATCGGTTCATATTTAGATATAGCCCCCATACAAATGTCGCTCCCGATTTTCTTTAAATTTGGCACAGCATCTTATAATACAACTATAAACACCTGTGCAAAAATTGGGTAAGATTGGTTCAGATTTAGATATAGCTCCCATAGAAATGTCGCTCCCGATTTGACATTTTCCGCTCTAGACACCACATATTGTACCCGATTTTCTTTAAATTTGGCACAACATCTTATAATCCAACTATAAACACCTGTGCAAAAATTTGGTAAGATCGGTTCAGATTTAGATATAGCTCCCATACAAATGTCGCTCCCGATTTGACATTTTCCGCTCTAGAAACGACAGATTTAAATATAGCCCCCAAACAAATGTAGCTCCCGATTTGACTTTTGCCGCTTTAGATCGATTTTCTTTAAATTTGGCACAACAGCTTATAATCCAAGTAAAAAACCTATGGTGAAAGTGGCTAAGATCGGTTCAGATTTAGATATAGCGCAAATACAAATGTTGCTCCCAAATGTTTAACCGATTTTGGCCATAATTCGTATAGTTACGAATTATATTTCACCTATTTCGTTCCAGATTTCAATATACTCCCATACAAATGTCCTTTCCGATTTAACATTTTTTTGTCAAACACAGGATGCAAAAATCCTGCCCGTTTTCACTTTTTCACCGAATTAAATTGTATTCGGATAGAAAGTGGAGTGTATCATAGAGTCGGCCCCGCCCGACTTTAACCTTTCCTTAATTGTTTCCATTTGAGTTGTATTTTTTTGTATTTGATTTCAATTTTGAGTTGTACTTTTGGCAATTGTTTAAAAAATTGACATGGCCGAGGTGACCAACTTTGGATGGTCGCCCAGTATTCCCCATATCCATTAATAATTCAAAATTTTGCCAATTATTATTAATTTCGTCAAAATAACTTTTTCCGATCAAAAGTTACAAAATTAATTCGAAAAAAAATTAAGTCGAAATCATGATCGTGGTAGTCTGCAGCCAAGTAATAAATGTCACCATGCCATTTGTAAAATAATTTGCATTCTATTAAATATAGATACAAAATGGTCTTGAGCCAGGACAATATCCCAGTTCAAAAAAAATATTTTGAAAAACATGATTCGATTTTCTGGAAAATTACGCCACCTAAAGCCCTGTGTAATTTCATTTAGATCTGGAAAATGTAAGAACCCTCTTTATCCTAAAATCCAATATTCCACCCACTGTGCCTCTCCCCCTTCGCAGTATGTTTGAACAACATACTTATAACAATCGCCAAATATGCTGCTGGCTGCCTTGTTTATTTAAAATACACAAAGTGTACAATATTTTTTTGAATATTCCCATAATGCTGGAATTGCAGGTTGCTGCAGATTAATGTCTGAAAATTATGGCATCGTAAACATGAGACACATCATTTGTAAAGTGTGGTAAATATTTTTGACTGGCGACTTTTTACTAGACTCACAGTTCCATTTGCAACTGAATTCATAAAACTCACAAAACAATGACTCTTTTTTGTTTCGTCTGTTTTCCACGACGACAAGTGATGATGACTAGGGGGAATTTCAAAAAATATGAATATAGAGTTGCTATTTAGTGGAGAGCCGAGCGATAATTTGTGATATTTCCAACCAATAACGAAAAACGTTAACAACTTCAGATAATACCGTTTTGTTAGTAAATGATTTTTGTTTTTTTTTTTGGTTCGAAAAAAATTGTTGAACAATTATAAATGACTTTGTACGAAGATACGTTCGTCTGTGGCAAATTGAAATGTCATCACTCGCTGGAGATTGAGTAACGATACGAGTGGTAATGTAGCCCAACAACATATTGAAGACGACAGGGCAGACATACAAGGCAGCCACTTATTGCACTTTGAGTGTGAGAATTGAAGTTGTCAAAATTAACTGACAATTGTTGGTATACTTAGAAAGAAAACTAATTTTCTGTCAAAACAATGAACTGTTTGCAATAGACATTTCACAAGCGAACCTGGGTTTTATAAACCTCTTTAAAAAACGCTACTAAATAACAAATATAGATTTTCATTAATTTAAATAATTTATTAAGTAAAGATGCCCAATGTCAAAATCAAATTTCAGTTCATTATTGTAAATCATTCAAAAAGTGATTCTAAGTCGATCGGTATAATTAACAATGGGCGTATCTCATTTCCTTTTGGGTGTTACAAACAACTTTGTGCCATAATACATTAGTGGAGGAGGATATAACAAGTATACATAATTACTATACTACATAATTTATTGTTAATAATAACAGTATGCCTATTTCAATTTCTTACTCTCTTTTTTGATTTATTGGTCCGACCGCTTACATGTTCGAAAACAATCATAAAAAAATTTCGAAAAAGATCATAAAGAATAGTAACAAGTAAAAACGCCGTTAAGTTCGGCAGGGCCGAACTTTATATACCCTCCACCATGGATTGCATTCCACAGAGGTTGTCAACTTTCGTAGAAGTGCAGTAATATTACAGGAAAATATATTTTTTTAATATAGCCAAACCAAAACAAATACAAATATTGAAAAAATAATTTTACATATAAATATAATATTTTAATTATTTCAAACCATTATTTATTTCAAATCAAAAAATAAATATTCTTATATTTATATTTTCAAAAAGCTTAAATACCATAAATATTGGTAGAAAGTGGGTGCTACAGTTGGTTGTATTTCCATTCTATTTTAATTCCAAAAGTACATATTTTTAAAATCCATTATCAGACGTACATAGTGCAAAATAACCTTCATGATTCAACCTATTTTTGCCGTAAAAGAATAGGTACGAATTTGGAAAAAACATTTTATGCAGTCAGAGGAATGAATATATCGAATTCCAGCTGCTCCCATTTGGTTGGTACCATTTTTACCCCCTGAAGTTTCTACGCGATTAGAATTTCATCATTCTAGCTGTAGTCGTTTAGTTGGTACTATTTTTATCCCTCTGTACCATTCTATCGCTTGAAAGTACGAATTTCGAAAAATCCGTTTATTTTCCGTGTCTACGCAGTCAGAGGAATTATACTCCGAATTGCATGACTCTAGCTGCGGTCATTTGGTTGGTACTATTTGTATCCCCTTTTTCAATTTTAACCCCAAAAAGTACGAATTTCGAACAATTCGTGTATTTTACTTGTCTATGCAATCAGAGGAATGTATACACTGAATTTCATTATTCTAGGTACAGCCGTTTGGTTGGTACCATTTTTATCCCTCTATTCCCATTTTACCCCTTAAAAGTACGAATTTGGAAAAAATACTTTTTTATTATGTATCTACTCAATTAGAGGAATGTACACACCGAATTTCGTTTTTCTAGCTGTTGCCGTTGTTGCCCCATTTCACCCCCTACAAATAAGAATCTCTTAATGGTGCATACCAACTTTATGGTCCGTCCGTCTGTTGAAAGTACGCTAGCATCTAAACGAAAGGAGATAGGATGTCCAAATTTTCCATAAATGCGTCTAATAGTCATAGATCGATTGGGATTGGATGTGGGCAAAATTGGCCAAAAGGGAAAATTTTTTCCCTCACAAGGACTAAAAATACCCATAATAACCCCTAATATTTTAGAGTATTTAAGCATATTTATACCCTCCACCTAAGGATGGCGGTATATTCACTTTGTCATTCCGTTTGTAACACCTTGAAATATTCAACGGAGACCCCATAAAGTATATATATTATGGATCGTGGTAAAATTCTAAGACGATTTAGCCATGTCCGTCTGTCTGTTGAAAGCACGCTAGCTTCCGAATGAAATGAGCTATTTGGTAAAAATATATATAGCTTCAACGCGCCCAAGAAAATATGTTTTAAAATTCGTACTTTTTGGGGAAATCGTGTAAAAAGGTATACAAATAGTACCAGTAAAATGGATGGAGCTGAAACCATAAAATTCGGTGTGTACATCCCTTAAAATGTTTAGAATCGCAAAATGAAGGAATTTTTCGAAATTTGTACTTTTAAAGGGAAAAGGGGGTAAAAAAAAGGTACCAACAACACGGATGACGCTACAATAATGAAATCTGTGTGTGTATTCGTTTTACAGCGCAGATCACTAATAAGAAAGCATTTTTCGAAATTTGTACTTTTAAGGGATTAAATGGGATAAAAATTGTACCACAGCCCAGACCAAACAACTGGGCCTAGAATCATGAAATTCGGAACGGGCATTACTTTTACAGCACGAATGCGACTAAGAAAATATTTTTCAAAATTCGTACTTTTTGTGAGTGAAATTGGGTAGAAAGGTATACAATATGGTACCAATCAAACAGACGGATCTGGAATCATAAAATTCGGCGTGTACATCCCTGAAAGTGCTTACAAATGCAAATTGAAGGAATTCTTCGAAATTCGTACTTTTAAAGGGTGAACGAGAAAAGCGGGATAAAAAAGGTGACAACAACAAGAATGACGCTACAATAATTAAATTCGGTGCGCATATTCGTCTTACAGTGTAGATGAGTAATAACAAGGAATTTTCCGATATTTGTACTTTTAAGGGATTAAATAGGTTAAAAATTGTACCACCGCCAAATTGTACCAAAAGACTGGTACAACTTTTAGGTGTGAAATTGAGTAAAAACGGATAACAGCGGTACCAATCATGAAATTCGGTTTGTACATGCATAGAAGCACAAAATTAATATATTTTTCGAAATTCGTACCTTTTTACATCTCTATGGTACCAACTACACGGCTGAAACTAGAATCTTGAAATTCGGTGTGTATATTCCTCTGACAGTGTAGACGCGAAACATTAACTGATTTTCAATATTTATACTTTTAAGTTGAACTTGGAAAAAAACAATTAAAATGGATACTGCAATACAATTGGATTGAATAAAATGTGTACTTTAAAGGGGGAAGCGGATCAAAAGTGGTGCAAATGGTACCAACCAAATTTGCGGATTTGGGATAAAGATAGTACTAACCAAAGTTTTCAGTTAGAATATGAAAAGAAATTCGGTGTGTATATTTCTCCGAGTACATAAATTAATTTTTCGAAATTTGTATGTTTAAGGGCACAAGCGGCGCGGAAAGAGTTAAGTCTGAACATTATAATCAAAATAAAAGATAGATACAAAATGTTTGTTTCATTTATAAGTTCAGATTTCAAGTCACGCACCGGTATAGAAGTTATGGTTTTAATTTTCACTTGTAGTCCCACAAAGGACGCGGATAAGCATATATATTTTGTAGATTTAAAGTGATTATAAAAACATTTTAAAATCTCGAATTGGAAAATTGGAACTAATTTCAACCATACGTATGGAAGTTACATCAATTTTATTTTGACCAAAGCTTATGTCAATTTGCGTGGAAAGTATAGAAGTTATATTAGGATTAATTTTATGTACAGGTCGTTTGTTTTGGAATATTGACTATACGTGTGGGGGTACCATAAGGTGTATATCAATTTCTTCCATTTCCGAATTTAAACTAAGTCAGGGAAAATAGTACTATGTGCAGAGTTTGAATAAATTTTTTAAGTCCCTTCCAGAGTTATACAGCGATCCAGACGGACGTGAAAGTGACTTGGGGCATACTTATGGTTTTAAATATCTCCTTCAATGCGTTACACTTTTTTCGATCACTATCTGTAGTGAGGGTATAATTTTCACAGCTTAAGAAAGAAACGTGCAAATAATTTTCTACTTTATATGATTTTTTGTAGAAAAATTGTTTCCATTTTGTGCCTATAAATTAAACTATTGACTACGTATATTTTGATTTTTTTAATTAGTACAAGGTGTTTAAATCGTAGCGAAAATTTTGTGTACATATACCTCTGAATAAGTAGCGATTCTTCAAAAGTTGTGAGCGTTTACAAACGACTTACGCTGAAAGTGATATCCTTACACTAAGGCAATTTCAAAATATAAAAAAACAGTTTGTATACCGATACAAAATACTGTTAATATCATACTATTTTTCCGCGTACGAAGTAGCGGGTATTTGTTAGTCTAGTATAATGAAATTCGGTGTATACATCCCTCTAATTGCGTAGACACGTAAACTAAAGAGATTTCAGAAAGTCGTACTCTTAAGGGGTTAAATAGGAAAAAGGGAATAAAAATGGTACCAAACAAATGGCCACAGCTAAAAAATAAAATATTTTTCCAAATTCGTACTTTTTACTTTTACGGAAAAATTGGTTGAATCATAAAGTAAGGTTATTATGCACTTTGTACGTGAAAATTAAAATAGAATGGAATTATGGTATTTAAGCTTTTTTGAAAATAAATATAAATATAAGAATATATATTTTTTATTGACTTGAAGTATTATTTATATATTATTGACTTGAAGTATTATGTGTATAGTGTATGTATATAGTGTAAACGTATTGGTAGCCTTACCTTATAAGCGTGGTTTAAAATTATAAAAATATTTTATACATATTAAATGTTACAAAACATTTAATTCGTTTTAATTTTTGTCTCGATTTTTAAAAATTACTACATTTTTAAAAATTACTACATTTTCTACGTTCTCTGAAAAATGTATGCTGAATATTCAATGGGTTATATTTTATGAAATACAAAAATCCGAAAACCACAATCAACTTTGGTCCACCGTATTTTCTTGAATATTCCTAAATAGATTTACTTTTTTAATAACAATTCATTTATGACACAATACATTACAATAACATTAGCGAAATTTATAAAAAAGTTAACAGCGGATTGCTGTCGCAGTAAAGTAATCAGTTTTACTTTTGTCAGCACTCAAACTTTGCCGTTTCATTAAACAATTTTGCTGTTGACTGTGTTACTTTTTTTGACGCCCAATGTTTTAAATCAGCAACAAAGTTGTGTTGCGAATATTGCTAATTCTAAGGTGGAGCATCTGTAGAAATGTGATAAACAATATACTTCAACATTGTATTTGAAAAAAGATTAACACCTTACACTCCAACAATGTGTCTGCGAAAAAAGTTGGTTTGAAATGGCCACTAAATAAGGTCAGTTGATGGCGAATAAATCGAAAATAATTCCTAATTCGGCCTACAAGCCGGACAAATCAATAAACACACACAAAATAGTTCTAATTGAAAGCTTTCATATTATAAATATTTGTTGATAATTATAATTACTTGATGTGATTAAACCAAACCGAATATTTCTATTTTTTTATTCCCGTTTTTTAACGAAATTTCTTGAACATAAAACACATTTAAAACCGTAAATCGAGCCATGGAAGGAAACGCATCGCAAGACAAAAATGAAAGCATTATTTTAATATTTGGCACGCGTTCCATGATAAACTTGGCCAAGTTTAATATGAAAGTATTGAAACCTCAAAAAACCATCCGTCGTCCGTCATTCATAAACCGAAGAGTTCATTGAATACTTGGAGCTGCACAAAAATAATTTCCATATTTTTTTGTTTTTGCTTTTTTTCTCTCTCTCGACTTTTATTTATTCAATTCGAACAAGTGCCAATTTACTTCTTGGCTTAAATCAAAGAAACAAGAAAAGGAAGACGGAGACGTAGACGAATACAGGTACTGCCTGCCTGTCTGTCTGTCTACGGCAACGGAACAAACGGCAAACGAAACAGTTCGAATACCTTAAAGTGCCAAAATCTAAATTGTTTATGTTTTTTTATAAGCAAAAAAGTGTTAACAACAACAACAACAACAAGAGAAGAGTGAAAAGAGAAATTACATGGAGCGAATGAAGAATGGCTGCTCGATTGTATTTGGTTTGATATGGCCAACTAGCAGATTCGACTGTGGCTTACTTGTTGCACTGTGGTTTCAGAACAACAAAAGGATGTTGAAATTTTGAATATTTGAATTAACTTTAATATTGAAATATATGTTTATCAGGAATTGAAAAGCTTTTAGAAAATCATTTTTAAATTAACCTTATTTGAAGGCTCAAAAAAATGCTGTTATCGATAGATAAATGCAGAAGAACTCGTTTGCAATTGTTTCCGTTTTCAAATGAATTGTTTACTTTAATTGATTTTGACATACGTTATATATTTATCCAATGATTTTCTTTAAATAGTCCTAATTTTACTCATTAAGATAAAAACTATTACCAAATAAAACAAAATATTTTGTTTTCTTTTTTTAAACAGGCGTTTTGCGCTATTTATTTCCTTGCGCCTAGAAAGGGGATCATAACTTCTACATTTATCCATACATTTTTTACAAATAGACATTATTTATTCGTTTGAATGCAGTATGTTAAAAATATTTTTCGCAATTTTCTTCTATTTTTAGAGACTTTCTCGTGCCGAAAAAAAAAAAAACAAAATTTCAATTATATATACATTTTCAATTTTTGCTCCTAAACAATTAATTCTATGTGAAAGAGAAATTCGCCACATTTGTAACTATTATAATTAATATCACTGTCCAACAAATAAAGACTTTTTGATTGGAACAGAATAGAGACCCTATAATTCTGAAAGGGCATGCTGAGTAGATCATTTCTGTAGAATAAACTTAAAGTACAGCTGGTCTGAGTTTCTTTTTACAGTGGATCAAAGTTTTAATTTGTTGGTTAAGTTAATGTCTGACAGAATTCACTGTTATTTTAGACGCGTTTCGTAAAGTTTTGAGAGATGTGAACTGGAATGTCCAAAACTTGTATTTTTTGTAAAAAATAGTTTTTTTATTTTTATTTTTTATTGACCCTTTCATTAATAAATTTTTGTGTACATATGAAACAAAGATTATTCCAAAGCGAACCAACAAATTCGGTAACTTGGGTCTGTGTATGAAGACGAAAACAAAAATGAAGTCTCAAATTTCAATTATTTGATCTTCTTGTAATTAAAATTATTTAGAATTTCTATTTATTTTTATAGGATTTCTTCGAATAAAAGAAAAACTGTCTTTGTTATTCTGAGTGATACATAATAAAGCGTTTTAAAATGAGAAAACATTTCAAAATATTATGTTTACTAGCAGTACCCGCTGCTTCGCACGCGAAAGAGCCAGTTATTTGTTAATTTTATCCGTCTTTGTTTTTGGATAGTATTTATTTAATTTTCTTTTGGTGGATATAGATAAATCTAAAATAGTAATTTGGTAAGCTCCTATTAGCTAACACTCACACACAGTCAAATGAATGTGCTTGTCGATATGCACTATTTTAGCTGAACTACTTCGTATGTATAGTTTTCTACTAAGTTTTGAACAAAAAATTACAACCATTTATATCCTCGATCTCATGTTTCTAGATTCAGCCAGCCAGTTTATAACTTTTTGCACCTCTTTCCCAAAAAGTACACATTTTGAAAAATCACTATAGGTAACATGTGTTTTTGCTCCCCTAAAAATATGTACTTTATTTGGTAACACAGGATTGTACAGCATTTTTATCCCTTTTCGTCCCGCGCACCCCTTAGAAGAACAAATTTCGAAAAATCCAATTTTACTTCGTTTCTATATGGTCAGTGGTATTTACATACCAAATTTCACGTTTCTAGCTGTAATACTTTAGTTGGTACCATTTTTATCCCTTTTTGTCCCGCTCGTCCCTTATAAGTACAAATTTCGAAAAATCCAATTTTACATACCAAAGTTCACGTTTCTTGCTGTAATACTTTAGTTGGTACCATTTTTATTCCTTTTTGTCCCGCTCGGCCCTTAAAAGTACAAATTTCGAAAAATCCAATTTTACTTCGTTTCTATATGGTCAGAGGAATTTACATACCAAATTTCACGTTTCTAGCTGTAATACTTTAGTTGGTAACATTTTTATCCCTTTTTGTCCCGCTCGTCCCTTAAAAGTACAAATTTCGAAAAATCCCTATTTGTAGCCCGTCTGCATGGTCATTGCAAGGAACTCACCGAATTTCATGTTTATAGCTACTGCCGTTTAGTCAGGACGAAGGTTCGATGTTTATCCCTTTTTGGGCCATTTTATCCCCTAAATGTACGAATTTCGTAAAACCCTTTCTTAGTCGACGTCTACGTCATATTTGGGAACTACCCTGAAAATTTCATGACCCTGGCTTCAGCCGTTTGGTCTGGGGGCTGGTCAATGATAAGTCAGTCAGTCAGTAACGCAACTCTTTTATATATATAGATTTGATCGATAATAATGATAATTATTTTAAGAAACATGCTGTTATCAATGTATATTCATTAAAAATAAAATTCTGACATGAGAGGGTTAAAAGACTTTCAGAAGGTTTTCTTCAAAAAATAGCGGAAATATTTTTTTTTATTTTGCTAAAATTTTCCGTTTTTGAAAATCTTATTACACGGAACGATTTCTCCTACTTTTAGACATTTCCCAAGGTAATAATACATTTTGAAAAATTGCGTATTTTTGTTTTAAATAACATTAAAATTGAATTTTTAATTCTGCCCTGCAGTTGATGTGATCCTTCTATCATTGTTTTCGATCCAGGATCACTCCCATATATTTAACTTTTTCGGTCATTTCAATTGGAAGGTCGATCTTTCTTTTGATTGTGAATAAAGAGAGTAAGGTTTTTTTTCAGGTTTACCTTGTCAGTGATGATTATGTTGTTCGACCCGCAGGGTATCCATTAAATCCTTAGCATGTGGTCGACATAGTCTTAACCCCCGGTCCATCTCGAACTGGTTTAATAATTGGATAAGAGTGTCGGTATTAACATTGTTAAAAGCGCACTCAATGTCTGTTGTGAACGACATCATGTAGAGCGGTTTCCACTGATCTGATATGTAAAGGGTGATTTTTTAAGAGCTTGATAACTTTTTAAAAAAAAAAAACGCATAAAATTTGCAAAATCTCATCGGTTCTTTATTTGAAACGTTAGATTGGTCCATGACATTTACTTTTTGAAGATAATTTCATTTAAATGTTGACCGCGGCTGCGTCTTAGGTGGTCCATCCGCTTAGTCCAATTTTGGCATTTCCACGTTTTTGAGTAACAGAGACCCAATTGGTGCGAACGGCGACGAATCGAAAATTGGTGGTCATCATTAACACTGGCCGATACAGCTGCGATATTTTCTTCAGTTCGCACTCTACGTAAGCGTGTTGGTGGTTTAATGTCCAACAATGTAAATTTGGTGCGAAATTTAGTCACAATAGCCCGAATAGCCGCTTCAGTGGGTCGATTAAACTGACCATAAAATGGAAGCGCGCAATGAACTTTCTTAACAGAGCACGCATTTTGATAATAAAATTCAATAATTTGCAAGCGTTGTTCGTTTGTAAGACGATTCATGATGAAATGTCAAAGCATACTGAGCATCTTTCTCTTTGACACCATGTCTGAAATCCCACGTGATCTGTCAAATACTAATGCATGAAAATCCTAACCTCAAAAAAATCACTCTTTATATGACCGAAGTGTTTATAGTTGAGTGTGGATCTTCCCCTTCCCATTACAAAAAAAAAAAAAAACAAATCGAAAGAATAAAATCGAAAGAGAAAGAATTACATTCCATAAATGCCTAAAGGGAGAACCATTTAAAATTTTAATTTAGTTTTTCAAATTTCTGGTTTTATTTGAAAGGTTGAACTTCGTCATTTAATGATGAAACACAATATTATTCATATGACTACCACGACTGGCTCGGCAGTACCTGTAATGATGCCGCCAACCCAAAATCCACACCAAACAGTGACTCGTTGTGAATGCATTGGCTTCTCAAAAATCACGTGTGGGTTCTCTGAATCCCAAATGCGTCAATTTTGCTTATTGAAAACACGAAAATGTTCCACGTAAATTTCTTACAATTTGCGTTAATTAAAAATTATATTTTTAAACTTTATCAAAAATCGAAATTTGTACCAACAATATTTTGAACAATATTTTCACGAACGTAACTACAAAATCAATTTTTTTCACATACAAATCGACCACTCTCTGGAGCCCAAAAAACTATTTCTATGAACAAATTTTAGCGAATTTTTCTTAGTTGGACTATGACATTCAAACGGCATCGAAAAATTAAATTCGAAGCAAATCAGTTTTACAAAGTTTTCATGGGGAGAGAAGAAATCCACACCAAACAGAGACTCGTTGTGGATGCATTGACTTCTCAATAGTCACGTATGGGTTCTCTGAATTCCATATGCGGCAATTTTGCTTGTTGACATAGTCACTGAGATAAAAATGAGCTTCATCTGAAAACACGGAAAATTTCCACGTAAATTTCTTACATTTTGCGTTAAAGACTCACTACTTTGGAAGTAATTTTTTAATATTTCCCAATTTTGTTTTGCAAATGTCAAACATAAACATAAACCTGAAAATAAAAATTAATGTTGTTCTACCCTTCAAAGTCAAAATAATCGGTAGTTCAAATTTAAAATGTTAAATGGCCCACCCTAAAAAGTCAAACAAAATCGATCACTAATCAAACAACACAAAAACCTAAACAAATAATATAATTTTTAGTTAGGAATATCAAATTTTTAAGTTTTCCTCTTGGTCAACTATAACTTGAGACCGAAATGAATGTCCAACGTTAATAAAGAAGACTCATATTACCTACAAGTATTTCGCACATAGTTTTATCAATTTTTTAGGGGAGATTTTGATTTAACAGTCCATAGTAATTTTGTTGAGTAAGTTGACGTGTGGTTTTGCTATTGAAGCGTGATTCCCACTGAAATTTCAGGCAATTTTTTTCGTAGAACATTTTAATCCTTAAATGTCTTTTTTCAAAGGACTTTTCTTGATTTTCTCGAAAAAGAATCAAACTGAACAATAAAGAGAGGAGCTAGAGGGTTAGGATCTTCCACAAAAAGAATCCTCATACGATTCCACAATATATTCCTGACAATAAGAATTCTCTCAGATATTAACTTAAAACATTTTTCTCACTTAGTATAATGCTCCCTTCGACTAAAAAATGATAACGTTGACCCGCTATAAAAAGAAACTCAGACCAGCTGGACTTTAAGTTTATTGAACTACTCAACATGCCCTTTCAGTATTATAGGGTCGCTACTCTGTTCCAAAAATGCTGTTGGACAGTGTTATTTGCCGATCCTTGGAAAATAGTTTTAGTTTTATTTAAGTTATTATAAATTCTTGTTTGATTTCAATTTGTTTGTTATGCCAAATAAAATAATTTTCTTTAATAATGTTCAAATGTTTTTTTTTTTGAAAAACTGTATGTTGATGATTTCACGTTCAATCCCGAGATCTTGAGAAATTAAAAAAAATAATTTCCGTTCCCTGGGAAATAAAAAGTAAGGGAAATGCAAACCCTAATTACAATCATAACGCAACTAACCTGTATCGTGAATCATCATCGTGACGATCAAGGTGATTTGTTGGCAATTACTTGTGTAGACAACAGAAAGACGCCAATTAAATTAATACACAAACAAATCAGCTTTTGCAGTTTTACATTTTTCATGTTTATTTAAATTTTTGCTGAAAATTGTTTTCATCACAACTTTATAAATAGTTCCGAAATTGTTCGTCTGTTTGAAAATGGTGTTATTAAGTCTTCGTTATAAAAGTTATGAATAAAATCGGATAAATCATTCTCATGTTATGTTAACATGAAACAACCTTTGCAAAAAACTAAGATATTACTGAAAATATATAGAATTTAAAATTTTGATTATTTTAGTTTTTTCGTTTGTATTTTTTTGGTCTGTAATCAATATTTGAATTGAACTGGGATAATGTCCTGGCTCAAGACCATTTTGCATCTATATTTAATAGAATGCAAATTTATTTACAAATGGCATGCTGAAATTTATTACTTGGCTGCAGACTACCACGATCATGACTTCGACCATGTCAAAAGTCTTTTCAGGTCGCTTCGCAGCGACTTTTCAACATTAAACCCGGCCTCTATAAGGAGATGATTCTCACAAACGAACGAGAAGCACAACTCACTTGCCGAATTTGCGTTTAAAAAGTCACACCAAGTAATAAAGTACACATGCCATCTAACAAGCATCTCATTGAGTTGCATATGTAAGTATGTGTATATGCAGGTATAGTTACCCAGCAATACTTCCGCCGTGCCAACGCTCATTTGTTTCAGTTTTTTTCGTTTGTATTTTTTTTTGGTCTGTAATCAATATTTGATTTGAACTGGGATATTGTCCTGGCTCAAGACCAAATTCGGCAAGTGAGTTGTGCTTCTCGTTCGTTTGTGAGAATCATCTCCTTATAGAGGCCGGGTTTGATGTTGAAAAGTCGCTGCGAAGCCACTTGAAAAGACTTTTGACATGGTCGAAATCATGATCGTGGTAGTCTGCAGCCAAGTAATAAATGTCACCATGCCATTTGTAAATAAATTTGCATTCTATTAAATATAGATGCAAAATGGTCTTGAGCCAGGACAATATTCCAGTTCAAATCAATTTTGATTATTTTTGTAATTAGAGGGTCATAAAACAACAAGAAAAATCCACAAAATTGGAATTTCCAATATATTGATTTAGAATTCTACTTTGAGTTGAAACAGAAGAGTAAATTTTCTTTTGTGGGAGTTATACGTTATTACCACTTATCAGTCTTGCAACCACTGTGCGTTGATGGTTAGACATGGCACGTTCATAACGAAATGCTAATTGAATACTTTTGAACCGACCAATTGTGGAGCTGTTGAACGGAACGGAAATCTGTCGACAGAAGACCGAAGAAATATTCTGTAAATAAATCGGCTTTAATTTATGCTAAACACATAATAAACCTTCGGCAGCGACAGCGACAGCCACAACGACAACAACAATTGCATTTATGTTGCCATAGTTTAAACTTGTTTTGTGGTCTCAAAGAATTCATAAAATGTTGACCGTAAAGCGAAGGCGTGTTTTTGGGTTGTGGGTAGGTTGAGTCGTCGGTTTAAATGAAATTATTCTTCTGATTTGTGTGTTGTTGCATTTCTTTTTTTTTGTTTGCTTTCGGCTAACAATGTATTCCGATGTTATTTGGTACGCTACTTTAGGTCATTTGAGATAATAAGACTTAACACAAATGAGAAAAGTTTAAATTCATTATAGGAAGCATATAAATAGGGTCAAAAACTCTCAGTCTGGCCCATATTAAAGTCCAGATAAATTCTATTCTATCCTACTCCTTCATTTACAACAATTAAATATTGTGTTGCAAAATTTACAAGAAGTGCTAAAGAAAATCTACAAAATTGACTTGGATGAAAAGTATTCGAAATATATGTTGTAATTCTCATTCACATTGCTGGACTTCTCTCTTATGCAGTTGAGATGCTCCAAAGACGAAATTGTTCAAACTTGTAAACCTTCGAATTTGAACCTATCCTAGAATATTCCCAAGAGTGCGTCCTAGTAGTGCGCCCTGCAGCCTTCTCGTACTAACCACAAACATTCCTCTCTACCTCCAAAAAATACTATTTCCATAAAACATAACTTTCTTTAAGACTACATTGACGTTGACATTAACATTTCTTCTTCTTCTTCAACTTCTTCGGTTGACTTGGTTGGCTGTGTGTTCTTGTTAACATTCAACATTTAATTGAAATGATTGTATTGGATTGGATTCAAAGTTGGTGGACGCTCAGCGATTTGCCGACTGAGATTATTATTGTCACGCATTTAAACTTTCATTTGTTTGTCGTTGTTTTTAATTGAAGTTAAGTACAGCTCTACGGCTGCGGGTCGATCGATTGCCTCGGCCATAGTACTATTTTGAAATGCACGCGTGCGTGTGAGTGTTGGAATTGAATACATTTTCATTTCAAAATGCGGGTATTCTCATTTTTAACGATTTAGTTTTTTTATTGGATTTTAACACGTACATATTTGTTTTATTATGTGCTAGATTTCTGTTTCTGCTTCTTCTTTTTCTTTTTTGAGCTATAACGTGTACTTCCGCTAGAATAAAGTGAAATTTAATTTCGAAACAAATTTTCAATTTCCGTAAATGAAAGAGAAGCCGAAATGGTATTTGATTTGCATAGATGGCGGTGGTGAAGTTCGACGATCTTAATTATTTAATTAGCCGCGGATTACAGAAACTATGTCAATTACTGGTATGGCAGTAAAAGTTGTTTGTTTTTGTCTGCAATTATTTCGGCAGTCATTTAGAGTAAGAAAATTTGCATATTTTTGTACTTACAAAATTATTGTAAATACAAAAGAAATTTCGAATTTTTATAATTTCAATATCTTTAATTTCAATAAGTTTAAAAATAGAGATATTGAAATTATAAAAATTCGAAATTTATTTTGTATTTACTGTAATTTTGTAAATATACAATAACCTATTTAGCACAGAATAAACTATGCGAGAAAAAATAGAACTCTTGATTTTTGTATGAACAAAATTATGGATAATTCTTTTAATAAATTACCAAAATTCGTTATACGTTAAAAATAATTATGATGACTACAAATATAATTTATTTCAAATCCAAAAAAAACCTTTTATAAGCCCACCATGGATTGCTTTTCACAGAGGTTGTCGAGTTTCCTAGAAGTGCAGTAATATTACAGGAACATGTAAATATAGCCAAACAAAAACAAATAAAAATATTTTAAAAATAAATATAATTTTTTAAATATTTTAAACAGCGCTTATAAGGAAAGGTTACCAAAATGTTTATACTTTATATATCGAAATAATACTTCAAGTCAGTTGAAAATTGCATGTAAGGCAGCAATCTTCAAAAATGCTTAAATACCCTAAATTTTTGAATAGAACTGGGTTATTGTCCTGGCTCAAGACCACTTTGCATCCATATTTAATAGAATGCAAATTTATTTACAAATGGCATGGCGACATTTATTACTTGGCTGCAGACTACCACGATCATGATGTCGACCATGTCAAAAGTCTTTTCAAGTGGCTTCGCAGCGACTTTTCAACATCGAACTCGGCCTCTATAAGGAGATGATTCTCACAAACGAACGAGAAGCACTACTCACTTGCCGAATTTGCGTTTAAAAAATCGCCACACATGCCATCTTACATACATATGCAACTCAATGGGATGCTTATAAGATGGCATGTGTACTTTATTACTTGGTGCGATGTTTTAAAGTGGTATATTTTACTCGTTTGCCTCTATGAGTGGAATTTCGCTTTCATTGTGGACCTCAATATGTAGGATTTTTCAATTGCTTTAGTGGGAGAGATATTTCTTTGTCCCAGTGTTTTTTATTCTAATTTTTTTTACTATCGGGATTTTTGCAAAACGCACGTATTGAATATCAGAGACAAGTTAAAAATGGCACAAGAATTCTAAAAAGTCAATTGTCAAATAGAACTTCTTAGAGACCTTCTAAGATCAACCATATCACGTACAGGTCAAAATAGTAGCTCGATATTGTGTTTCATTTAAAGGACAATGTAAATTGAAAAAATAAAAAATTCAATTTGTCAAAGTAAAAATGTTCCAGTATGCGGAAATGCTATTAAAGAGAATGCTTTATAGATTGCTACATCTTTAGACATCTCTCAAGGCGTGTCTAGTTTTACTTCTTTAAGTGAAACAACATACAAATTACCTGGATAAATGGAAAACATGGTTAGTGGGACCCCTCTGTAAGTGGGAATAAACGGTCTGCCCCATCAGTTATCCAGATTCGACTGTAGTTTATTCTGTACAAAATGAGAAAATTGTTTAAAATTGCCGTCCTTGTATACGATTTTAATATTTATATTTATTTGGAGTTTGATATCGATAAATTTGTAATATAGTTCTACGTAAATTCTTATATAACGAAATTGAGTAAATCGCTTGATTTCGCGTACAGTCTGAAATGGCTTTAAGTTCTACTAAGAAAACACTGTGCGACAGTACAAATACCTGGGAAGTTACTAATGATACTATTTTAGTAAAAAAAGCTAAATTTGCCATCTGGTATTTTTTCAAATTTGTAAAATTTTGAGATATGAGTAATTTCAGGTGAAGAGATCACACAAAGATTTTGGCTCTTCTCTTAGATTTCTATGAAAATTTCTAATTATGTACATTTCTGTAAGACAACTAAAGTTGCATTTTCCGAAAATAAGAAATTGTTGACGCGAAAGAGTATTTCTGCCATGAGGTAATTAAAAAATATTTTTTGGTGTATGAGATACAAATATATTTTTTTCTAGTTTCAAGTAAATTTCTTCTTGTTTTACAGAAAAATGTCAAACGTTAACAAATATTTCTTTATTAAGAAAATATAAATAAGAAGCAATTAATTATCTTATTTATTTTTTTAAACAAAGTGTGATGCTTCAATTTGCATTCATTCTTTCAGGGCCGATTTCCTCCAGCTGCAATCACTTGATTCAACTTACAGACCAAATGTCTGCAACATTTTGATATGAAAAGTACTAATACAGAAGATCCATTGTGTTTCGCATCCACACTGGAATGTACAAACCTAATTTAATGATTCAGCTACATCCGCTTGTTTGGCACCAATTGTATTCTTTATTTCATTTTCACCCTAAAAGTACGATTTCGAAAAAATCATCTTTTTTGCGCGTCTACGTAGTCAGACGAATGTAAGTACAGAATTTGATGATTCTAGCTACAGCCCACTTGATTGTCTCTTTTTGATCCAAATGGTACGAATATAGAAAGATTTCTTTATTTTATAGTCTATTCATTCATTATTCTAATTGCAGCCGTCAGGTTGGTACCGGTTTTATACCCTTTCTTCCCATTTTCCGCCGAAAAGAACAAATCTAGAAAAATCCTTGATATTTCGCGACTACACAGTCAGACGAATGCGTACGGCGAATTTCATGACTTCAACCTCAGCTGGTTAGTTGGTACCATATTTTTCAATTGTATCCCTAAAAAGTACAAATTTCGAAAAATCCTTCTGTTTTATGTATTTATGCAATTATAGGGATGTGTACACACATTTCAGCCGCTAAATGTAGTATTTACTTTTTGATGCTTTCATGCTACAAGAGGAATATACACAACCAATTTGTAGTGTAAAGCAGAAATTTTCAAATAATGCTTATATAATCTATGTAAATATTATGGCGTATTTACAGTCCTTGTTAGGAAAAATGATTTCCCTCTCGGTCAATTTCAATCTTTTTCAATCCCAACCGATCTGCAATCATATGTTGCACTAGATATTTGTTATTATCCGTCTCTGTTTTAGGATAGTATTTATTTGATTTTCTTTTCTAAAATAGTAAATAGGAGACATAGCACTCATATACAGTCAAAGGAATGTGCTTGTCGATGTGCACAGTTTTAGCTGAACTCCCTTCGTATATACATATTTTATCATTTTCTACACAGTTTTTAAGAAAAAATTACAAACGCAGAGCCTTTTATTCGAAAAACCAGTAAGGAAAGGCTAAAGTCGGGCGGGGCCGACTATATGATACACTCCACTTTCTATCAGAATACAATTCAATTCGGAAAAAAGTGAAAACGGGAAGAATTTTTGTATGTTTCCTAATCATAGGCTAATATGTCCTGGTTCAATTTGTCAAATCGAAAAGAATATTTGTATCACGGCTATACCCAAACATGGAATGAAGTGACCCATTTCACAACAGGTTCTTCCAGTTCTCAATTTTAAGTAAATTGATGAAAATACGTGGTTTCTGGGGCGAAAAATCAAGTCGGGAGCGAAATTTGTATAGGAGCTATATATAAATCTGAACCGATCTGACTCATTTTCATCCTGGGTGTTTCTCATGCAAATATAAGATATTTTGCCAAATTTGAAGAAAATCTGTTAAAATATGTGGTTTCTGGAGCGGAAAACTCAAATAGGGAGTGAAATTCGTATGTGGGCTATATCTAAATCTGAACCGATCTGGCTCATTTGGTCTGTTTCATGGGTGTTTCTAGTTTAAATAGAAGATGTTTTCTGTTGAAATATGTGGTTTCTACAGCAGAAAAAGACAAATCGGGAGTGAAATTCGTATGGGGGCTATATCTAAATCTGAACCGATCTGGCTAATTTTCACCGTGGGTGTTTCTAGTTGAAATATAAGATGTTTTGCCAATTTTGAAGTACATCTGTTAAAATATGTGGTTTCTACAGCAGAAAAAGTCAAATCGGGAGTGAAATTCGTATGGGGGCTAATTCTAAATCTGAACCGATCTGACCAATTTTTACCACAGGTATTTCTAGATGAAATATAAGATGTTTTGCCAAATTTGAAGACAATCTGATACAATATGTGGTTTCTAGAGCGGAAAAAGTCAAATCGAGAGCGAAATTTGTATGGGAGCTATATATAAATCTGAACCGATCTGCCCCATTTTTACCACAGGTGTTTCTAGATGAAATATAAGATGTTTTGCCAAATTTGAAGACAATCTGATACAATATGTGGTTTCTAGAGTGGAAAAAGTCAAATCGGGAGCGAAATTTGTATGGGAGCTATATATAAATCTGAACCGATCTGACCAATTTTTACCACAGGTGTTTCTAGATGAAATATAAGATGTTTTGCCAAATTTGAAGACAATCTGATACAATATGTGATTTCTAGAGCGGAAAAAGTCAAATCGGGAGCGAAATTTGTATGGGAGCTATATATAAATCTGAACCGATCTGACCCATTTTTACCATAGGTGTTTCTAGTTGAAATGTACGATGTTTTGCCAAGTTTGAGGAAAATCAGTTTTAATATGTGGTTTCTAGAGCGGAAAAAGTCAAATCGGGAGCGAAATTTGTATGGGAGCTATATATAAATCTGAACCGATCTGCCCCATTTTTACCATAGGTGTTTCTAGATGAAATATAAGATGTTTTGCCAAATTTGAAGACAATCTGATGCAATATGTGGTTTCTAGAGCGGAAAATGTCAAATCGGGAGCGAAATTTGTATGGGAGCTATATATAAATCTGAACCGATCTGACCCATTTTTACCATAGGTGTTTCTAGATGAAATATAAGATGTTTTGCCAAATTTGAAGACAATCTGATGCAATATGTGGTTTCTAGAGCGGAAAATGTCAAATCGGGAGCGAAATTTGTATGGGAGCTATATATAAATCTGAACCGATCTGACCCATTTTTACCATAGGTGTTTCTAGTTGAAATGTAAGATGTTTTGCCAAGTTTGAGGAAAATCAGTTTTAATATGTGGTGTCTAGCGTGAAAAGAGTCAAATTGGGAGTGAAATTCGTATGGGGGCTATATCCAAATCTGAACCGATTTTCTTCAAATTAAATAGCGTTCGTCCTTATCCCGAAAAACTTTGTTGTGTAAAGTTTCATTTGGTTCTGGCTACAATTGCGACCTGTACTTTGATTACAAGAATAGATGGACAGACGGACGGACATCGTTAAATCGGTTCAAAAAGTGATTCTAAGTCGATCGGTATAATTAACAATGGGTCTATCTCGCTTCCTTTTGGGTGTTACAAACAAATGCACAAAGACATAATACTCTCGTGGAGTGTATAATAATACATTTTGATGGCGATTCTACATGGTCAGAGGAATTTACATACTAAATTTCATGATTCTAGCTGTAATCCTAATGTTGGTACCATGTTTATCCTTTTTGGTCCCGCTCTCCCCTTAAAAGTACAAATTTCGAAAAATCCATTTATGTTACAAGTCTACGTTGTCAGAGGAATTTAAGCACCAAATATCACGACTATAGCAGCAATATTTTAGTTGGTACTATTTTTATCCCTTTTGTCCCGCTCACCTCTTATAAGTACAAATTACATATCATATTTCAAGATTCTAGCTTTAGTTGGTACAATTTCTATCCCTTTTGGTCCCGCGCAACCCTTAAAAGTAGAAAATGCATTTACATTCCGCTTCTATGTGGTGAGAGAAATTTACATACCAAATTTCACGACTATAGCTGCAATACTTAAATTAGTACCCTTTTCATCCCTTTTTGTCCCTCGCAGTACAAATTTTGAAAAATCCAATTTTAATGCGCTTCTACATGGTCACATACAAAATTTCACGATTCTAGCTACAATACTTTAGTTGGTACCATTTTTATC